>CM029447.1:13079114-14392448 GCA_017140165.1 Eucalyptus shirleyi | reverse complement strand
TGCCGGGGGCCTAGAAGAAGAAGTACCATTCTCTTGTCTTTAGCATCTTGTTGTCTGGAGTTGTCCTTCGTTGGTTGGGACATTGCTTTGTCAACTTGATTGTCTCATAAAGCTTGAAATCCATTCATGCCCGCATTTGAAAAATTTAACCAGTGTGATTTGTCTTCCATTTCTCCGCAAGTTATACCTTAAGGATTGTAACAAAGGGATCTTAAAGTGCTTGGTCAACCTAACTTCTTTAATCATTCTTAGGGTTCAAAATCTTGCAAAGCTTGTTTCCTTTAATCATGAGATTATGAGCTGTTTGGTCAACCTAAAGAAGCTTCATATAAGAAGCTATGACAAGCTAACATACTTTATTGGTAAGATGGAAATGAAACACGAAATCTTACTTGCCATCAGGAATTATTCATCCAAAGTTGTCCTAAATTCAATCTCAAAACAATGGAATTGAGGGACTGTGCGAGTTTAGAAAAGCTTCCAAGCAAGATGCACATGCTCAAAGATTTGTTAACTGAGAAGTATCCAAAACTCATGGGATTATTAACAATTACTCCAAATGACCCCACTAGCAATAATCCGATGCCTCAACTTGCTGCTTTCAAGACACTTATTATTGGGCATTGTGAGGGAGTGAAGTTGCTAGAAGAGATCGTTGTAGAACTGCTGAATTCTATGACTATTGACAACTGTCTGAATTTGGGAAGCCTACCACAGTGTCTTCAACATGCTCTCCCATTTCTCTTTTGAAAATAAGTAACTATCCGACATTGGAGATAGAGTCTTCCCTTCCCTTCCCATCCCATCACTCTGTTATATAACTGTCCAAAGATAAAGTCTCTACCAAATTGGAGGCATCATCATGTATCCCTTCATATGTTATATATTATGTAATGCCAAAATATCAAATGCTTCCCCAAAGAAGGTTTGCTTCAATTTGTTGGACCTTAAAGTTTTAGCGTGTGAGAATTTGAAGCAGATAGTGAGAGAATGGGGCTTACCCATGCTCACATCCCTCAAGTTTCTGTTAATTGACTTGAGCATTGGAGGGGAAGAAGAGAAGGTATGGTTTCCTTCAGAGGATGAGGATGCATGGAGTCTTCTCTTTCCTTCCTCTCTAACCTGTCTTTGGATATTTAAAATGAGGAACATGGGAAGACTGTCAAGCTTTCTTTGCAACTATCTTTCCTCTCACATTTTTACACCTTTACGGTTGCCCAAAGTTGAGGTGCTTGCCAGAGGATGGGCTCCTTCCCTCCCTCCCTCTGAGAATTGCACATAGATGGGTGTGAGATTCTGAAAAATTGATGCTCAAAACTCACTGGCGACTATTGGCCCCTCATCCAAGAGATCCCGAGCATCCTCATTGATGACGTTCGAATCCAGTGAATTGATTCTTCCATGTACAGTCAATTTCTTAGGGTTTGAGTAACTTTTTGGTTTTGATTTCAATTTCGCTTCCTCAATTCAATGTGTGATACAAATTGATATTTTCCCATGGAAAAGTTTCCCATGAATTTCCAAAAACCAACCACTGTAGGTCAAAGACTGACATTTGAGTGGGTGTTCTCGTTAGGTTGGTTCGGCTCTGTTTCGTTAATCAATAAACTGGAGGATGACATATCTTGAACTATGCTTGATGCCCAAACAAATTGTGAATGAAAATACACTATGCTTTGCATGAGAATCCCAGTGAATCATAGCATTCTGCAATCATATTCCTTTGCATTTTCAGCATTTCTTGTCTGTTATCTTCCCAAAAATCTTTTTCTTGTGCCTTGGCTCATTCACCATTGTGATATGTATTGGCAAAATCTGTTTGAACGATCACTTCCAAATGCTTTTGAGGTAGGAGTAATGCTGTCAATTTTGTGCCATTTTTTGCAATTAAAAAAAAAAAGAAAAAAAAGAGGCCACTAATTTTATTTGGTGCACTGGTATGTTCTAATTTTCCTTCTAGTAAATATGATCTATATAAGAGTAATCTTTTCAATATATTAAAACATGATTAGTTATGTTGAACCTGTGATATGTTTATCAAGAAAGGAGGATCCAATTCTTTTTTATGGAAGCCTTGGTGTCAGGGTCTGTTGCTGTACATTTGTGTAGCTCCTTGGTTCTTTAGTTAAATTAATATATATTTACCCTTTACCCAAAAAAAAATAATTCTTTTTTATGGTTTTCTTAAGAATCGGAACCTTCTTTTTGTTGATGATGATCCTTCACAGTATTAAGCAGTCAATCTGGGATAAAATTCTAGGGCAGCTCATGGCTTTAAGCTTTCAATACAACTCCCATTCATGACAGCATTGATATTCCATAAATCACCTTCCCTTTTGTCTTGATCTCTGGCGGTTTAGGAACTATTGCTTGCAGCATGCTAGAACTTTTAGCCAATATACTTATGCTTGTTTGGTCGAGATTGTAATGATATGCTGCTTGCCTCCGGGTTTGCATTGTTAGTGGTGACCTCTGGGTTTGCATTTGTACCGTGAAATATGATTTCATCATACATCATGTCATTTTATTTGAAAATACCTTCTTATGAGGCATTCTTCCTGCAGGGAGTTTCTAAACAAAAGCTTCAGCTCACTTGGGCTGCAGGGAGTTTCTAAACAAAAGCTTCAAGCTCACATGGGTTCCTTTGGTGTAACTGAAAATTTTGTGCTTCAACCAATGTGTATCTTGTCTGGTAAATCTCTCTCTGTGCTACTGTTGCATATGTAAATTTTTTGTTGTTGCAATTTTCATATGACATTGCGAAGCTCTATTGGAGGTTAGTTAATTTGTAATATGAATTTTGGTTCACTGCGTACTTTTCTCTAGGCTTTTTGGATGTTATTGCACACATAACATGGTGCTTTGACCATATAAATAGGTGGTCAGAAAAGTAGAGAAGCGTTTGCCAAGATAACTTTCAAGAAACCTCATGTAGTTATGCCTGACCAGCCATCCAATCATTTGGTGAGTTTTAGTCATTTTTCTCAATATATTGACTTTGATTACTTTTTCAGTTGTGCTTGTTGTTGTTCTTGCACCAATTGAACTTGTCGGAATCTAGTCTTTACATTGAAAATACAGCAGAACCATTCAGTGAACATAGCTACAAATAGTCTCTGCTACCTTACATCTAGCTTATAGTGGAACATAAACCAATCTAATTGTTCCAAGTGGCAAAATATAGGGAATGGAACATTTATGCTAAGCCTGATCAGTGTTTTTGTATTACAGTAGTCTATGATACCAAGTAGTTCAGATATCTGTGCCTATAGGTACTATTGGGCTTTGCACATAATGAATGTGGACATTTCTTTGTTTATATACGCGGCCTTTAAGTTTTAACTCTGATGACCTACTAAAGTGTTATCTTTGTAAATTTTTAGTTTCTTGTCTAAGGATAGATAGAGTGTGACTGCGTTTTCTGCTATCCCCAACTGTAGGATTTGGATGTGGTTGAGGTGCTCATTCAAGGTCTGGTCTTGTTCCAAGGAGGAATTCTGATGGTGAGATTGATTTTCTTGCCAAAATTCTTCCATTTGACCAACGATGGACTGTCTTCATAGCTAATAGCCCTCTTTTCACCTTGATTTGCAGGCTAGTCACGATGAACATCTAAAGCATGGACAAGCTCCATTGGTTCCTCAAGGCAAGGTGGCGCCTTTCCATGGGGATTTTGAGGATTTATAAGAAGATACTCCAGTTCGTGTAGAATCTAGTGAGTTCAGTTCTTATCATCAGGAAAGAGCTGTTCTCTATGGTCGAGTTACCTAAAAAAACAGAAATTGAGGCTTAGCTACAGAGATAGAGCAGAAAAAAGACTAAGATCCTGTCTCCTCATATACAGGACGTACTTATAGTTGCATCAGCTCTCGTTTGTCATTTAATCATAAGATATATTCAGCAAAAAAAAAAAAAAAAAAAAATCATCAAAAGAAAGGGTCACTAATTTCTGAGAGTAGGAAAGTGAAATATCCCAGTGCTTGTCTTGTTTGTTCATTTTTGGTTACTGGCGAGTAGGTATTCATATAATTTTGTCTGTCTGATCACTCTCTTATTATTCATGAAAGATAATTTTTATTCAGGCCCAATTGATCATTACTTTCCAGATTTCTTTAATTTTTTTTTTCTTATGCTCTTCTCATGCCATATGTTACTCTTCAAGTTAATGGGTCTCCAATACAAATGACAACATGATTCAAATTGTATTGATTAATGATAATGGTGAGTAGCGAAAGGGAGGGAATTGACGAAAAAGCCTGGGCTTTTACCTTTTTTTCATTACGCGCGAGCGCATATATATATATATATATATATATATATATATATATATATATATATGACAGGATCATTTTGGAGTCTGTTGTTACTTGAAGTAAGAAATTCTCGACTAGCACCTATATATATAAAACCAACTTTCTTAGTTCAGTATGATATGAAATGCTTATTTGGATATGAAGACAAGAGTAATGGATATAAATTGCTGTTAAAAATCACTCTCTTTCATTGATTTGCTCAAAATTTATTTCATGTCATCACGCCATGAACTTTCACAATATGCATCAAATTGCCCAAAATCTTTTGCGATAGTGTCTTTATAGATTAGAATGTCGTATGGTATGATATGTGGATCACAAGCCTGGTAGAATTAGATCTGAACAAAGTATTTTCACTTCAAATATTTTCTCAAAATAGTTGGACAGAAAAACAATATTTTTACTTTTTCTTTTGGGTAAATAAATCTATGCAAAAGTCCGAAATGACAACTAATTTTTGAGGCACTTAAATACCAACTAGATCACGTAATAATAAAGGTAGTAAGTCATTTGAGGGACTATAATGCAAATATTCTTCTCATCACACACCCCTTCATCCACTTCCGTTAATAACTACCAATATTTTTTAAAACATAGCAATCTCACTTCATACACGTGCATAACACATGCCTTGCCTCTGGCTTATAATTATGAACTAATTTGAATAGAAATTCTTTAAATTTAGAGTTGATATATTGTGTCTCTAGAGAGGATGCCACATTTGTGAATGTAATGATCTACAAAAGGTTGGTAATTAGCTGGGGTACTAGGAAATTTCCAACTCAAGAAATTGGATAACATTCATTCGAATGCCATCAACTACGTTCTAATTGCTCTGGATAGGAGTTACACGTATAGGTCAAACATCTATATTAAACCAGTTCATGGGGCTTGCAAGATTGTCCAATGGGTCTCTAGCAGTTGGATTTCCACACTCATGTCTTGGATTATTTAAAACAAAAAAGAAGGAAGAAGCAAGAATATGATGATCTAAATTTGCCTAGTTCTACAATCGTTAGAATACCTTAATCCCCAATTTTTTTTCCTAAAATGATAATCACCAATCTTATAAAAGAATATACTTTCCTTTTCACTTTGTCTAAACATGCAAACTAGAGCTTAGTCACTTTATCCCTAGTTTTAAACTAATCATCGAGCTTTTAGGGTAGTTCTACTATGACAATCAACTTGGTTAGGTTCAACTAGTTTTATTGTTGGCTACTTCAAAGAATGTATAGCATCACATTTTGACGTGGGACTGAAATTATATATTACCAAACGGCGGTGTTCTCAATACGTGACTATATGATATAATTGAAAAAAATTAAGGTCCCTCAAGATTCCAGCCATATAATAATATTCCCTTAAGCAAATCTCAATGAAATTATATATCACCAAATGGCGGTGTTCTCAATACGTGACCACTTGATATAATTTAAAAAATAAATGTCCCTCAAGATTCCGGCCATATAATAATATTCCCCAAAGCAAGTCTCAATGAAGTTATATATTACCAAAAGGTGATGCTGTCAATATGTGACTACCCGACATAATTAAAAAAAAAAGGTCCCTTAATATTCCAGCCACATAATAATATTCACCAAAGCAAGTCTCATTATTTTTTTCTCAATAAACGATGATTCTAACATCAATGAGCTATCATCAAGATCATGCAACTTGCATTAGACTAATACTAAATTGATTGAAGGGAGCAAAACTTGTCAAAGTGGGGTATGATCAGGACTCAGGAGGATCGCAGCCTTATAGGCTTGGCGAAACAATGGCAAGAATCTGCATCAAGTGATGTAATCCGTCCTTATGTGCCCAGGATTATTATCAGCAAGAAGCTAATTTGGGGGAGATAATGCGAAAGATTTCAGTCACCACATCATCAGTATGAGCACCACTTCGCAAACTAGAAAGACTTTTTGGACCAAAGCACTAGATTAACAATCTCTTAAGTCGTCAATTCATTGGAATCAATTGTACAGCAAAAATTATGAGAGATAAAAAAAAAGGAAAATGAAAACAAAAGAGATTGCTAAGAGCAGCAGCAGTAGCAGAAGCAGCCTAGAATATCAAGAAAACCCAACCTCAACCCTATTTTTTGCAATAGAAAGTTCATTCTCTCTCTGTCTCTCTGTGCCTCTAAGGATTCATGTTAAGAATGATTTAATATATCCCTGTGAAGCTGGTTTCTTCAAGGCTCTCTTTTGAAGCAAAGTGATGACTATCTGTTTTCAAGAAAAGCCATATTCATCTGGTTCTGATTTCCCCATGCTCTCATTCAAGCGAGTCTCCAGGAGCAGGTGCCATCCACAGCAAAATGCTTTCTCTCTGAAAATCGTGGAAATGCAAACTTGTGGGATTCAAAGCTGAAGGATTCAGAAATAAATGGTGCAAAAAATTGACGTGCCTTTCTATGGCTTATTGAATCACTCCACACAGATAATTGGGATTAGAATGTGTAACAGAGCAAGTGATATGAAATCCTGGGTATTGACTAAAACCATCTTATCTTAGAAATACATGACATAAAAGAGAGCCAAAATCACGACATGAACTTGTAGAAATTGATACATCTTTCTACCAGAGGTGAATTTAATAGAACTGCAGTGATCAATGCATTTAAACTTGCAATTGAAAGTCTCAGTTTCTTCTTATATGACAGGATTAGGGAAGATTCAAAGTCATGTGACAGGAAACTTTATTTTAATTTAAAAAGGTTTCAGAGTCACAAAGTTGGTCAATCCGGCAGCCACATGAAGTAAAATTAATTACCAGATTTGGAAAAGGGCCTCAGTTCCACATGCTCTCCTTGCCACAGTCAAAAAGTGCTCAGATTTCAATATATCATACTCAAAGATCCTCAAAAGTTGGAACTGTATCTGGGCTATATATTAGGATATCAGGGGCACAAAAATGTGGTTACCCTGCACAATTGTGTACAAGCAAGCAATGTCAAAAAATTTCAGAATTCATTTCATAAATCAGTTTTACAAATTAACATATGTATCCTTTCAGAATTCCTCTATCAAGAAGGATACATTTCACGTAGTATTTCCCAAATCATTTCACAAAAATACCAACTCCCAAACTACTTCAAGAGGTCTCTTCGGAGACATCCGATAAAAAAACTATTTCAAGAGATACTCTGCTATGCCATTTCAACTACTAAAAGAATAGTCAATGTCCAATCCACCTTCATGCTACAAATATGCTCTAAAAAATATGCAATACATGTTCCATAACTTATAACATATCTAATTTATGTTATTATCAAGACATGAGTTCAAAAATCTTAGAAGAAACAAGCACCATTCACTTGAAAGTACGAACCAAACTACAAAACTTACCTCAAATGAAGGAATGTGAAATCCAATCAATTAAGTGAGAAACGGATATCAAAATCAAGTAGATAAATACCTTAACTAAGACTCGACTAAACTAGGCTTATTTGGTAACAAATAACTCTAATGCACCAACAAAAGGCTTGCCCAAAGTAGACAATTACTGTTGTCCGTTGTATTGCGGCAACTCATGTGCAAAATTTAAAAAGAACTCTACTGACATATGTTTCGAGTAGGTCCAAAGTCATCAACATGCTTAAAAGGAGAACTCACCTTCGACCCAAAAGAGGTCCATAAATTGGCAAAAAACCAGTGCCAAACACAATGGCCTGAATATGGTTCTGACAGTGCGCAATAAATTTCAAAATTTCATCCCAATCAAACCGTAATCCTAAGTTGACTTCCATAAAATCCCATGGTTTCATGACACACCAAAGTTTCATTACTACATGATTTCATAGCTCAATAACCTCTATAATCAACCTAGCAACCTAAAGCAAAAATGGAATTGAAATTACAGCTTAATCTAGAAAAATTTCATCAATTAGGTGAATTAAGTCTTTGAATTCTTATCAAGCGCTGCTAGTACGACATTAATCCAACGTGTTAAGATGTTCCCAGCGAACTTGAACCAAATCCTTTCTCTCTCTAGCGTGCTTTTCACTTCACTTTTCCAGCTTTCTTGATTCTTCTTTCTCCCTCTTAACTATTACTCTTTTCTCTAATAAGCCAACTACAACAATCATAACTAAGCTGAAGGAATTTAGTCTGATGGGCTTCAAAGCTGCGGCTTCATGGGCGTAATAAATGAGAATTGGATTTCTTAAGACTAAGCCCTTTTTTCTTTTTCTTTTTTTCAAGAAAGACTCCTTCGTTTTGGTAGCAACTCTTGTTAAAATCTTAGAAACAGGATGGGGGAAAATTTTTGAATGGACCCAGCGCATGTAAGCCCAGCTCACATCCGCTATTGAATGAAGTGAGCTCCACGTTGAATCTAATTTTTCATGGCGCATGTAAGAAATTGTAAATTTTTGAATTCATTTTTTCAATTGTGAATATATCAATAGATTAAGTCAGTTTAGTCATTAGGTAATTTAAGGTGACTAGTTGTGATGGTTAGTCCAGCTAGTAGCGCCAACTGCAACAGTGGCGATAGGGTTGGAATGAATCATCTTACGGAGGTGCTGACAACAGTGGCATGCCAATGGCCGTTGGATGGGTGGCACTCTCTGTGTCGCCCTATTCCTTTTTCTTTTTCTTTTTCAGTATTTTTGCTTTTTTTTCTTGTTCTTTTTTTTTTTTTGCCTTTTTTCTTTTATCAAACTTAAACTTGTAAACATGAATGAACACCTAGAGATAATTCTAATAGACAAGTACAATAGAGATTAATGAATGAAAAAACCCCAATATAATTAAACATGAGACTAATTAACTGAAAATTATAGTATTGTTAATTTTACATGAAACACGTGAAAATTTCACTAGCAATGGAAAAATAGACATTCACATAGTGATGAAAGAGAAATGTGAAAAGTGAAGGAACAAAGCCAATTTGCATCCGGCAAAGTCTTGGTCTTCCTGGAAATTATTAAAGTTTCTCTCTAATCATCACTCTTTTTTTTCCACAAAGTCTTGGTCTTTGTGGAATTGATTAAAGTTTCTCTCCCATCATCACTTTTTTCGCAAAGTCTTGGTCTATCTAGAATTGATTAAAGCTTCTCTCCTATTATTGCTTTTTCTTAAAGTGCTTCACTATTGCTTCACATGCAATGTGTGGAAATTATCTACTTTTGCTTCACTTTTCAGACAAAAAGGCACATGATATCTAGCAAAGTCTATGGGGATATTCTCTAAATATTGCAAATAAGCACTTGTGGACAAAAAAATTATTTTATATTAATTTTTCTAACCTCCTATGAGCATCTTTGAAAGTCTTGGTCTTTGTTTAATATTTTTGATAGGTAAAAGTCTTGGTCTTCCTAAAATTCATAGTTTTCTCTCTCCATCAGCTCATTATCACTTACCTTCTCCACAACCCTTATTGTTCTCTTCAATGATTGGTAAACCCATGACTATTGGAGAGATTTTTTTGGGGCCTTTCTTGGCTCTGTTCTTGTACTAATTTCTGGTATTGCTAATTTTAAGCAAGACATGTAGCATGTGGAAATTCTACTAGTAATGGAAAAAAAAAAAAAAAAAAAAAGAACACTCACGTAGCAATGGAAGAGGGGAGATGTCAAAAGTGGAGCAACAAAGCCAATTTACGTCCTACAAAGCCTTGATCTTCCCGGAATTGATTAAAGTTTCTTTCCCATTATCACTTTTTCCCTTTTACTTCACTTTACACAAAAAAGTTGATGAGTCCTAGTAAAGTTTTGGTCTTCCTAATAAACCAAGAAGTTTGAGTTAGACCAGAGAGCATATGTTTTGATGCACATTATGTCCTCAAGTAAGATTGTTCTCCTTTTTCTCCATATCAAGATTTTTGGATGTCGTTTGAAACATAGGACCATTTCTTTTACCAAAGCTCGTGATTTTGTTTTCCTTATCAAACAAACAAAACTTGTTGTCTTTGATGACTTGTGGATGCATACAGAAAATAAAATGCCATTGTTGGCTGTATCCTCAATTATTTAGGTTCCAATTACATTGACAAAGCGGCAATCCTTTGATGTGATTTTGGCCCCATGATGCACGAGGTGCTGCTGAGGAGGCATAAGTTGGCACGAGATGGCTAGGTGCAGAATCCTTGCGACGAGTACCATGTCATGATGGAGTTCGACATAATTTTTGAGCCTTCGGATATGGATGTCAAGCTTCAAATTTATTATATGGTCTAAATTCAAGTCTCACATTGTTTGTGTACGGGCTTATGATAGTGTATGATTGTGAATTCTCCAGAATCACTATAATTAGCATGTTAACTGAGGCATAATACTAATTTGCTTCAAGTAAATATTAGAGGAAATGCATAATACTAATTTGTGCCCTCACTCAAAATAAGTAGGTTAAATCATTCTCAAAATTCTAAAATCGTAGATAATACAGATCCATTGTGTAGAAAATTTTCCTTACCAATTGATTTGGTCTCCCCACTCAAAAAGGAAGAAGAATTTTGCTTTAAGAAAGCAAGATCATGCAGGACATGATAGACCCCAACTTGACGTAATACAATGGCTCTCTCTCTCTCTCTCTCTCTCTCTCTCTCTCTCTCTCTCTCTCTCTCTCTCTCTCTCTCTCTCTCTCTCTCTAGTTGGTTAAACCCTCGAGTAGTTCTATGTCCACACGCATCATATGTTCCGCTCGTGCCTATTTAGATTAGATTCTCGATTTTTGTTAATTCTTAGAACCTACAATATCTAAAACATTATTGACAAAAGTATTTGAAATAGTATGGACTGATTTTATGATAACAGTCGTAATACCATACGAGTCTTAAACACTCTTCTTTTCGAATGAAAAATGGTCAACTTTTTGATTTTCAGCCTTCAATAATTGGCGGATGAAATACAAAATTAATGCATTAGGTCTCCCCGTGGGGGGAGGGGAGGGAGTGGAGGGGGTCCTCGGATGGTCAAGTCCTTCATGCTGTGTTTGATTAAATATGGCGACCAAAAAGGCTAACGCAAGGCCCTCCCAGTTCCGTCATTTGTTTTAGCAAATATGGGACTGATCTTTGGTCACTATGGGTGAACATGATCTAATGATTGTTCTAGCACATACAAAGCCTCTATGATTCCCCACATCCTTGAGTAAACTGAAGTAATGCGACGGATGAATAAGAGAAACTATCAAATCTCTTAGGACATGAAATGTGGTTGGAACCTTAAAAAATCTCTCCATGACTCTTCAAGTTGAACTGTGACGGGTTTCTATTCTTTACAAAGTAAAATGCAAGAACATAAAACCTCTGAATAGTTAAACTATTTGATAGAGAACAAGAGGAATTGGATTAGTTCAATCCGAAAGACAGATGTAATGGAAAATATGGATAGGATTAGAAGTCTGATACCGATCCCAATGTACAAACAAGGGAGGAGCGGTTTCAGGTTCTTTAGAGGTTCTACCTTAAATCTAGAATCTACTCATTGGGATAGGTTCCTAATTTTTTAGAACCTGAAACCTACCTTATTTGTGCTGAAACCTAAAACCCCTGTTGTTCTGTTGATGATTGGTAAACCCATGACCATTGGAGAGATCTTTTTGGGTCCCTTCTTAGCTTCTTTCTTATACTAATTTCAAGAGAGACATGTAACGTGTGGAAACTCTACTATCAATGGAAAGGGAGACATTCACGTAGGGATGGAAGAGGAGGGATGTGAAAAGTGAAATAACAAAGCCAATTTATGTCCTGCAAAGTCTCGGTCTTCCTAGAATCGATTAACATTTCTTTCCCATTATCACTTTCCCGTTTGCTTCACTTTTTACACAAAAAAGTTGATGGTTCCCAATAAAGTCTTGTTCTTCCTAATATGCCAAGAAGTTTGAGTTAAAGCAAAGAGCATTGATTTAATGCACATTACGTCCTTGAGTTAGATTGTTCTCCTTTATCTTCATATCAAGACTTTGAATGTCGTTTGACACAAAGGACCTTTTTTTTTTTTTTTTTGCCAATGCACGTGATTTTGTTTTCCTTATCAAACAGACAAACCAAGCAGTCTTTGATGACTTGTGGATGCATAACAGAAAATAAGATGCCATTGTTAGGTGTATCCTCAATAATTTAGGTTTCAATCACATTGACAAAGCGGCAATCCTTTCGTACGATTTTGGCCTCTTGATGCACGAGGAGCTGCTAGGAAGGCATATGTTGGCACGAGATGGCTAGCTGCAGAATCTTTGCGACGAGTACCATGTCATGATGGAGATTGACATAACTTCGAGCCTTCGGTTATACCAGCTTCAAATTCATTATATGGTCTAAATTGAAGTCTCAAATTGTTTATGCACGGGCTTCTAATAGTGCATGATTGTGATCCTTCAAAATCACTACAATTACCATATACACTAAGGCATAATACTAATTCACTTCAAATAATATTAGAGGAAAGGCATAATACTAATTCGTGTGCTACTTAGAATAAGTAGGTTGAATTGTTCTCAAAATTCTAAAATTGTAGGTAATCCAGACCCATTGTGTAGAAAATTTTCCATACCAATTGATTTGGTCTCTCCACTCAAGAAAGAAAAACGACTTTTGCTTTATGAAAGCGAGATCATGCAAGACATGCTAGACTCCAACTTGATGAAACACGATGGCTCTCTCTCTCTCTCTCTCTCTTGTTAAACCCTCGAGTCGTTCCGTGTCCACAAGCATTACATGTTCCTCTCTTGCATATTTAGATTCTCGACTTTTGTTAATTTTTAGAACCTACGATATCTAAAACATGATTGATAAAAGTATTTGAAATACTGTGGACTAATTTTATGATAACAATCAGTAACACCATATGAGTCTTAAGTGCTCTTCTTTTCAAATGAAAAATGATGAACATTTTCATTTTCAGCCTTTAATAATTGGCCAATGAAATTAAAATTAGTGCTTTTGGGGTGGGGGGGGGGGGTGGTTTGGTGTTGTCCTCGGAGGATCAAGTCCTTAATGCTATGCTTGATTGGATATGGTGACAAAAAAGGCTAATGCAGGGCCCTCCCAGTTCCATCATTATGTTTTAGCATATGGGACCGATCTTTGGTCACTATCGGTGCATGGTCCAATAATTGTTTTAGCATATACATAGCCTCCATGATTACTCTCATCCTCGGGTAAAGTGAAGTCATGGCAAGCATGGATAACAAAAACCATCGTGAAATTTGTTTGCACTCTTGTAAAATCTCTCCATGACTCTTCAAGTTGAACTGACTTGATTTCTACTTTTTACTTTGTATAATGCAAGAACATAAAAAATTTAAATAATTAGAATGTATTTTTTTTCATTGAAAACTCAAGATCTGGAAAATATTTTCGAAAAAAATGATGGATTTATTGCTCGCAAAAATGAATGAATAAAAAAAAATCATCATTTACTGAATTAGTTAGGTATAAATTAATGTTGACAGTGAAAAATATTTTTCATTGGTCAATTTTTCTAAATGATAAAACTAATCATTTTTCGGAAAATATTTTCCAAACCTTAAGTTTTTTTGAAATAAATGCACCCTTAAACTACTTTAATAGATCAAATAAGAGGAATTGGCTCAATTCGATCCGAAAGAGGAACATGATTCTGAAAAGGAGCAGTAGTCAGATACAAATCCTAGTGTCTGAACCTCCACGACCATTCCTCTGCAAAGAGAGGCGAAACGTGAGCAATAAGCAGACCGTTACAGCTACACCTAGGAAGGCTCATCTGACCATTCCACACCTTTTTTTTTTTTTGGTCAGACCATTCCGCACCTTTAAAAATTAAGAAACCTCGACTTACCAAAATAAGTATAAATAACTTAGAAATAACCATTTGATTGATAAAACTTGTTGATACCTAACTTTTTCCCAAAAGTGGTTTTCATATATTTTTGGAAAATTGGAATCGGTTTTCCTCCCAAAAAAGAAGTTTATTGGAATTAAAGCATTTTATAAGCATATACCAGAATTTGACAAATAGGATTAGGTTCTTTCGAATTTTAGTACCCAAATAAAAAACAAAAGAAAAAAAGAAAAGAAAAGGAATGATAAAACGAGAACCGCCGAGAGAAAAAACACACACGGCAAAATCCATCCTGGTTATCTTGCTCGTTTCCTTAAAGCCACACCGCCTCACTTTTTCTTCATCCACCGCCACCACCACCACCATCACCACCACCATCATCATCAAACTCACGCCCACAGACTCCACTCTCATTCAATTCATTTCTTGCATGCACATCGATTGTCGCCAATCACCACCATCTCTAGTCGTCGCTCAATCAATACCATCGTTCGTCGTTGCAAGCAGCGAACCACGCATTGCCGAAGCCGAATACGCACGCGTACACAGTGAACTGCCAAACCTAGCGCTCGTGCTTGCTGGATTGCTGTTGTGGATCTTATCCTGTTCGCCTGGTCGGCTCCAGGAAGTCTACTTGGATAGGTAAAAGACATCTATCTACTTGCTCTCTTTTTCCTTGAACTGATGCAGCAAGTTTAATAGCAAAATTGGGGAAAGTTGATGTCATATACTTGCTGGCCAGATTAAAGTTGCAGCTTGACTGCATAATTCATGGTGATTTGTTGATCTTAATGTGGCTTAGTTGTTTTAATGAGGTGATACATCTGCACGCATAATTGTTTAAGCCAAAATTTGGACCTCTATTTTATGATTTTTCATTACATATTAGGATATAATTCATTATATCCGTATCAGGACAATTATATTAGAAAACTAGGAATTTTCATGGACAAGCATTATCATGCACATCTAGGCTTTTGGAGTGCATTATTATTAATTCTCTTTTTGCACGTTCCCTTTCATAAATCACATGCTATAATTTGGGAAATCTAGGAAAATCATATCTTGCTTATTAATAAATTTAGATTGCATCTTCATAAAAAATAAAAATAAAAACAACACGAAACAAAAATGTGAAGTGGAACTCCCTGCGAGTCACGAAGAGTATTTTCACCCCATTCCTGCATTTTTTTTCTTTATCAGTTTTTTGCTGTTTTTTGTATTTAGTTTTTCTTTTTGCTCTTTTTCCATTTATTAAACTTATATTCTGAAAAGATAAATGGAAATCTAGACACAATTCCAATAGACAAGTACAATAGAGATTAATGAATGACTAATCACGATGTGATTAAAAATGACAAAACTTGGACTAAAATTATAGTTTGTTAATTTGAGCAAGAGAAACAATAATCAGTGCCAATTGTCAATCACGCAAAAAAAGAAAAAATCGGCACCCACGTAATGCGTGGAAAGTCTACTAGTAATGTAAAAGAGACATTCGCATGGGAATGGAAGAGGAGAGATTTCAAAAGTGAAGCGATAAATCCAATTTGCATCTCCGTAAATCTTGGTCTTTCTGGATTTTATTAAATTTTCTTTCCAACCAGCTCTTTACCAATTTTGCTTCACTTTCACGACAAAAAAGTTCATGATACCACTGAAGTTCTGGTCTACTCGAGTTTATGATTTATTTACACGAACGAGTATATGATCGTGGAAACTATAAATGTGCGGGGATAATCTCTAAATATTACAGAACAACCACTTGTGAAAGAAAAAGTTGAAGCAAGATGGGCGAAAATATCTGCTGAAAGGTGATGAGTTAGTCACCGATGATGGGGAATCGCCTAGAAAGAGAATCATGGTCCATTGAACTCGATTTTCCTGTTCATTGGTGTGATGAATAAAGTATAATTTTTAGTAGATTATACATTGTCATTTGGTGATTTGTGACTTGTTCACTATTTGCATAGTAAAATAAAGCAAGTTGCTTAATGAATTAGTCAGTGTGCTTGACCCTTTTTCTTATTAAGCCCAAAGCACGTGTTTCCATTCATCGCTAAACAAGAAAAAAGGGATAAGCACACCAACTAATCCATCAAACAAGTTGCTTTCTCTCACTTTGGAAATGGTAAATGAGTCCAACATGATCAACTAACAATATATAATCTACTAGATGTCACACTCTACCCATTACACTAATGAACTTGATAATCGTGTTCAAAGGACTGCGATTCTCCTATCAAGGCGATTCTCGACCACTACCTTAGCACCCTTCAACAAATCATTGTCGCCCAACTTGATGTGAATCCTTAGCATAGTAATTGCCATGTAAAAGAATTCATCAATCTCACATTCACCAATAAAGCAAACAAAGACATTGAAATCATAAGGTTACTAAGAATATACATATGCTAAAAAAGCCAACAGAACACTCGTGAGGGATAACACTTATAATGAAAATACGCAAACATTCTAAGTTGATCATACTAAGACTATTTTGGATGGCCAAAAGTAAAGGTCCAACAGCCAAAAGTCTTGATCCAAAACAAGGAGAGCAATTGACGTAACAAGCACTTATGGACAAATAGTATTTTATTTTGATTTGTCTAACCTTTGATGTGCATCCTTTGAAAGTCTTGATCTTTTTTTAATCTTTTTGCTAGGTCATCGTCTTGGTCTTCCTAGATTTCACAGTTTTCTCTCTCCATTAGCTCATTGTCACTTTGCTTCACCATAACACCTTTGTTGTTCTTTACAGTGATCGATTCACCTATGGACATTGGAGGGATCGTTTTGGGTTCCTTTTTGGCTTCGTTTCTTCAGGTCCTATTCGACAAGTTGACTTCTTCCACATTGAATTATGCACAACAAGAAGGAATCAGCAAAACTTTGCCTAAGGAGTGGAAGGAGATGTTGCTCACAATTAAGGCAGTGATGGCTGATGCAGAGGACAAGCAACTCAATGGTAACCATCAAGTGAAGCTATGGCTGGACAAGGTTAAGGACTTGGCCTATGACATGGAAGACTTGCTCGATGAGTTTGCGATAAAAGCTGCTCAAGTTGAGCCAGAGGCAGAATCTAGCACAAACAAAGGTTTAGGGAAATGTAAGTTCTTTGACTTTGGCCGACCACCCTCGCTCATGTCTGAAACCAAGGTACAAGATATCAATGGCAAGTTGGAAGTGATTGTCACTAGGAAGGCTCATCTAAACTTGAGTGAGAATGTTATAGATAGATCTAACTACACCAGCAAAAGGGATCCGACCACTTCTCTACCAGAGCCTCGGTTTTTTGGAAGGGAGAAGGAAGAAGCACAGATGCTCAAACTATTGTTCAATGAGGTTGAAAATTCTGATGCCACGCTAAGAATAGTCCCCATAGTTGGTATGGGTGGTATTGGAAAGACAGCTTTGGCTAAGCGGCTATATAATAATGCAGAAGTGAATGGATGTTTCGAGAGGAAAGCATGGGTTTGTGTCTCCGATGTTTTTGATATTTTCAGCATAACAAAGAATATTTTCCGGTCAATCATTGGGTTGCCCTGTGAGGGCAAAGATCTAAATGAGTTTCAAGTTATGTTGAGGGACAATCTTTTCGAAAAGAAGTTTCTTGTGGTTCTAGACGATATATGGAATGAGAAGTACGAAAAATGGACTGACCTCTTAAAGCCATTTGTAGTGGGTGCTAGGGGAAGCAAGATTATTGTTACGACTCGCAACCTTGCTGTTGTTAAAATGACAAGAGCTCAGCTGTATCTTTTGGAGAAATTGTCCCTTGATGATTGTACAAGCTTATTAGCCTTTCATGCTCTTGAAGCAACAAATTTTAAGAACCACCCAGAATTTGAAACAATTGGCGAGAAAATAGCTAGAAGATGCAAAGGTTTACCCTTGGCAGCAAAGATGTTGGGCGGTGCCCTACGTAATAAAAGAAATCCTAATGAATGGAAAGATACCTTAAATAAATTAACAGGGGGTCTCCCGACGGCAGAGAATGAGGTTCTTTGTATCTTGAAATTGAGCTACGTCCATCTTCCTTCCTATTTGAAGAGATGTTTTTCTTATTGTGCAGTATTTCCCAAGGATTATGAAATTGAGAGGGATGAGCTAGTACTCTTATGGATAGCAGAGGGATTTTTAGATGGACAAAAAATAAAGGAGAATAAATTGAGATTAGGACGGAATTACTTTGATGAGTTAGTATCTAGATCATTTCTTCAACAATCAAGTGTCCACACATCTAAGTTTTCAATGCATGATTTGTTGAATGATCTAGCAAAGTCAATTGAGGGTGGGATATGCTCTAGCTTTGGGGAGTCTCAACCGGTAGTTAATGAAGATGATGCATCTATGAAGAGAGCTCGTTATGCATCATTCATCTCATCACAGTTTGTACATCAAAATGCTTAAGAGCATATCATGGACTGAAGGTATTAAGAAGTTTAATTCTAGTGTGTGTTGGATCTAGTAGGAAGATCATATAAATTCTCTATTTCCAACAAGGTGTTGCATGACTTGCTAACAAACTTGAAGTATGTGAGGGTGTTTTCATTATGTCATTGTAGCATTGTAGAGGTACCGAATTGTGTTGGTGAATTAAAACATCTTCGATATCTCAATCTCTCGTACACTAACATCAAAAGGTTACCTGAGTCAATTGGCGACTTGTGCAAATTACAAGCTTTGATCTTAAGAGGTTGTCATAAGCTTTCAAAGTTGCCTCACGGTATCACAAAGTTAGTCAGCTTACAATTTCTTGATATTAGAGATACAAAAAGTCTAAAAGAGATGCCATTGAGTATCAATAATTTGAAGAATCTTACTATCTTGTCCAAGTTTGTGGTAGGAACAAAGAAGGGCCTACAGTTAAAGGAGTTAAAGAACTTGTCGCATCTTGAAGGAGAATTATTCATATCAGAATTACAAAAGGTGGAAGATGTTAAAGATGCTGTTGATGCTAATTTGTTAGGAAAGCAAGACCTTAGAAAATTATTCTTGCATTGGGATGAAGTTTTTGAAATTTTTCGGAATGATAAGCATGAATCACGAGTGCTTGAGTCTTTGCGACCTCCCATTGATATTGAAAATCTCACTATTTTGAACTATGGTGGTGCAAAATTGCCGTCATGGTTAGATGGTTCATCATATTCTCGGATAGTGTCTTTGAGCTTGTGGGACTGTCCTTATGTCACATCGTTGCCTTCACTTGGACAACTACCTTCGTTGAGAGAATTATCTCTTAATGGTCTAGATGCAGTAAGAATAATAGGCTCTAATTTTTATGGAAGTGATAGGCCTTTTTTGTCCTTAATTACTTTGCAGTTCCAAGAGATGTTGGCATGGAAGGATTGGTCTCCTTATGCGGGGGGCCCAAAAGAAGAAGTCTCATTCTCCTGTCTTGAGCATCTTGTTGTCCAGGGATGTCCTTCGTTGGTCGGGACATTGCCTTGTCAACTTAGTCGTCTTATAAGACTTGAAATTCGTTCATGCCAACAATTGAATAACTCAACCAGTGAGTTATGTCTTCCATCTCTCGAAGAGTTACACCTTGAGGATTGTAGTAAGGAGATCTTGAAGAGCTTGTTCAAGCTAACTTCTTTGACGGTTCTCAAAATTAACAAACTCAGAGAGCTTGTTTCCTTTGATCATCGGTTTATGAGTTGCTTGGGCAAGTTAAGGAAGCTTCATATAGGACAGTGTGACAAGCTAACATGCTTGTGGCAAGATGGAGATGAAACGCAAAATCTCACTTGCCTCCAGGAATTAGTAATAAAGAATTGTCCTCAATTCATATCTTTTGTGGCAGGAGACGGAGAGATAGAGCTACCCTGTAATCTTGAAAGGATGGAATTGGTGAATTGCACAAGTTTAGAAAATCTTCCAAGCAAGATGCACGCACTCAAACATTTGGTGATTGAAAATTGTCCAAAAATCATGGCTCTAAACATTCCTCAAGGTGACTCGAGCAGCGATAATTCGATTTCTCAACTTGAATCTCTTAAGATACATCATTATGATTCTCCAATATCCTTTTCATTTGACAAGGGTAGACTTGCTCCTCTGAAGGCACTTCATATAGACAATTGTGAGGGAGTGGAGTCATTGGAAGGGATTGCCGTAGAATCGCTTGAAACAATGACAATTAACAATTGTCAAAATCTGGGAAGCTTACCACAATGCCTTCACATGCTCTCCCATCTCACTCAATTGGATATTGTTAATTGTCCAGCACTGGAGATAGAGGACTTCCCTCCCCTTCCCGTCACCCTCTCGAGTCTTGATCTTAGACATTGTTCTAAGATAAAGTCTATTGCCAACTGTAACATTGCCAACTGTAACAATCTCACTAAATTGGCTATATGGGAGTGTCCGGTATTGGAGATAGAGGACTTCCCACCCCTTCCCATCACCCTGCAGAGTCTTGAACTTTTGGCTTGTCCGATGATAAAGTCCCTGCCAAATAAGTGGCATCATCTTACCTCCCTCCAAGAGCTAAGAATTTTCAATTGCCAAAATATCAAATGCTTCCCCAAAGGAGGTCTGCCTCCCAAATTGCGAGACCTTGGAATTTTGGGGCTCGTGGCTCTGAAGCAGCCAGTGAGAGAGTGGGGCTTACACCTGCTCACATCTCTTGAGAGTCTGATCATTGATTTTAACATGGGAGGGGAGGGAGAGGTGTGGTTTCCTTCGGAGGATAAGGATGCTTGGAGTCTCTTTCCTTCCTCTCTAACCTCTCTTCACATATATGATTTGAGAAACACAGAAAGACTATCGAGCGGTCTCCGCAACCATCTCTCCTCTCTCCAGTGTTTATCGATTGAAGATTGCCCCAAGTTGAGGTACTTGCCAGAGGATGGCTTCCCTCCCTCCCTCCAACGATTGTGGATAGACGGATGTGAGATTCTGAAAGATCGATGCGCAAAACTCACTGGCGACTATTGGCCCCTCATCGAAGAGATCCCTGAGGTTCACATCTTGTGAATTGATTCGTGCATCTACACTACAGTGAGTTTTCTTAGGGTTCGAGTAAGTTATTTTTGGTTTTGAATGCATCTTTTTCCATTCTACTTTCTCAATTCGATGCTCAATACGAACTGATGTTTGGGTGGGGGATTGCGTTGGGTTGGATTGGCTCTGTTTCGTTGGACGATGAACTGTAGGATGAAACGCTCGCAGTGCTGCCTCTTGCTATGTTGACGACATATCCTCATTTCTGCTCGATGCCCAAACCATTTGTGAATGAAATCGCACCATCACGAAGAATCGTAGCATTCCACAATCATAGTCCTCTGCATTTTCAGCGTCTATTGTCTGTTCTCTTCCCAACATATTTTTTCTTGGGCCCTTAAGCTTATTCACTCTGCTTGTTTTGCAGATACCATTGTGATCTTGCATTGGCAGAATCTCTTGGAAGGATCACGTGCGAACGCTGCTAAGGTAGGGCTAATGCTATTAGTTTCAATGTCTTGTTTCATTTTTTTTCTCTTTTTGGCAATTTATCAAAAAACGAAGAAGCAATTAAATATATTTGTTGCATTGCTATGTTCTGAATTTTCCTTCTAGTGAAGACGATCTAAATAAGGATAAATATTTTTGAAAATCTAAAAGGATATTTAGTTTTGTGGAAGCTGTGACGTGATTGTGAAGAAAATGGATGCGGTTTTTTCATTTTTATGGATTTCTTAAGAATAGGAACCTTCTTCTTCCTTTTTTATGATGATTTTTTGTAGTATTAAGCAGTCAATCTGGGATAAAATTCCGAGGCAACTCATGGCTCCAAGCTTTCACGTGACAGCATTGATATTCCATAAATCGCTTTCTGTTGGGTCTCGAACTCGGTGGTTTAGGAACTGTTGCTCACAGCTTGCTAGAAATTTTTAGCAAATATACTTATGCTTGTTGGGTTGAGATTGTTATGATAGGCTGCCTACCTTCGGGTTTCCATCATCAGCGGTGACCATGTGGCATTCTTCCCAAAAGTAGTTCCAGAACAAAATGTTCGAGCTGACATGGGTTCCTTTGGAGTAACTGGAAATCTTGTGATTCAACCAATTTGTATCTTGCCTGGTATATCTCCTCTCTCTGTGCTAGTGTTGCATGTATAAATTTTTTGTTGAAGCAATGTTCTTATGACATTGTGAAGCTCTGTTAAAAGTTAGATAATTTGTAATCTGAATTGTGGTTCACTGTGTACTTTCTCCAAGGCTTTTTGGATGTTATTGCACATATAACATGGTGCTTTGACCATATAAATAGGTGATTAGAAAAGCAGAGTTGCATTTGCCAAGATAACTTTCAAGTAACCTCACATGGTTTTGCTTGATGAGCCATCCAATTATCTGGTAAGTTCTACTCATATTTCTCCATTTTATGACTTTGATTACTTTTCCAGTTAGCTTGTTATGGTTCTTGCACTAACTGAACTTGTCAAAATTTGGTCTTTACATTAAAAATTTAGTAGAACCAATTAGTGGTCACAGCTGCTGGTAGCCCTTGTCATCATACATCTAGCATATAATGGAACAGAATCCAATCTAATTGTTCCAATTGGAAAATATTTGGAATAGAGCAATCTACAATACCAAATGGTACTAATCTTTGTGCCTATAGGCAGTATTGGGCTTTACATACAAATATGTGGACCCCTTTTTGTTTGTAAAGCCGGTCTTTAAGTTTTGCTTTAATGACTAATGACTAAAGAATTATCTTTGTAAATTGTTAACTTCTTGTCTAATGATTAGTGTTTTTGTTTTTTTTTTTTTTTTTTGCCTATACACACCTGTAGGATTTGGATGTGGCTAAGGCGCTCATTCAAGGTCTGGTCTTGTTCCAAGGATTAATTTTGATGGTGAGATTGATTTTCTTGTCAAAATACTTCAATTTGACCAATGATGGATCATTTCACAGCCAATAGCCCTCTTTTCACCTTGATTTGCAGGTTGGTCACGATGAGCATCTAATAGCTAGAAGCTTGGATGAGGTCTAGGTGGTTTCACAGGGCAAGGTGGCACCTCTCCATGGGAATTTCAGGACTATAGGAATGTACTCCTGTTTTTATTGAATCAGGTTAATCTAGTTATTTGCCATCAACTAAGAGTAGTTCACTAGGTTCACATTACCTCACAAAACAGAAAATGAGGCTTAGCTAAATAGAGAAAGCAAAAAAGGATGAAGAGAGGATTGCTGCTGATATACAGGACGGACTCACAGTTACACTAGCCCTCATTTGTCATTTATACTTGGTAAGGGCTCGTGGAACAATGAGTCTAAGTTTTTGACATCGAGCATACAGTATCATTTGCAATAGCTTAAGAACTGAGTTGGGATTGCAATCTTTGTATAGTTTATGATTCTTTGCACATTTTGTTCCAGCAATCGGTTCATTTGTTGTGCCTTGGAAGTTTGATACTCTATCGCCGCCAAAGTCAGTTTTCTCATGCACACTAAAATGATTTAATCATTTGCAAAAGAGTATTTTAGCACAATAAATAATTTTGTAAGACAATCTATTGTGTGAGAAAGCTATATAAATATATATTTTCCCCATTTTCACTATTTGGCACTATTTTGGAGAATTAATTCTGAGAATATTATCATGGTCAACAAAAGCCATTCTTTAAAAGTAGGTGAGCTCTACCACTGAAAGTCAAAGACTGATATTTGAGCAGGATTTCTTGTTGGGTTGGATTGGCTCTGTTTCGTTGGACAATAAACTGTAGGTCGAAATTCACTCAGTGTTGCCTCTTGCTATATCAATGGCATATCTTCAACTCTGGTTGATGCTAAAGCAAACTGTGAATAAAGATGCACTATCACGAAGAATTATAGCGTCCCACAATCATATGTCTTTGCATTTTCAGCGTTTCTTGTATGTTCTCTTCCCACCATGTTTTGCTTGTGTCCTAGCTCATTCATTGTTTATTTTTAATGGTTTTCTTTAGAATCGAGAACCTTTTTTATTTTTTTTTAAATTTTTTTTATTTTTTATTGATGATGATCCTTTGTAGTATTAAGCAATCTATTTGGGACACATTTCTGGGGCAGCTCATTGCTCCAAGCTTTTAATGCAACTCCATCATGACAGCATTGATATTCCATAGTCACCATTCTGTTTGTGTTCACAGCTTGCTAGAAATTTTTAGCCTATATACTCATGTTTATTTGGTTGAGATTGTAATGATATGCTGCTTGCCTTTGTGTTTGCATTATCAGCAGTGACCTCAGGAGCAAATCTATTCAGGTCTTTAAAGTATTGGTTGTTTGCATTTACTCCACTGGAGAATATGATTTTGTTATACATGATGTCGTTTTATCTGCAAATACCTTCTTATGTGGCATTCTTCTTGCAGGGATTTTCAATCAAAAAGCTTCGAGCTCACTTGTGTTCCTTTGGTGTAATTGGAAATCATGCACTTCACCCAACGTATACCTTTTATGATGCATTGCCTCCCTCTCCGCTACCGTTGCATATGTGAAAATTTTTTCAAGCAATTGTTGTATGACATTGTGAAGCCCTGATAGAGGTTAGTCAATTTGCAATCTCAAGTGTAGTTCACTGTGTACTATTCTGAGGCTTTTTGGATGTTATTGCACATGTAACATGGTGCTTTGACCATATAAATAGGTGCTCAGAAAGGCAGAGTTGCATTTGCCAAGATAACTTTGAAAAAGCCTCACATAGCTTTGCTTGATGAGCCATCTAATCATCTGGTAAGTCTGCTCTTTTTGTACACCTTATGACTTCAAATACTTTTCAGTTAGCCTGTTGTTGTTCTTGCACTAATTGAACTAATCGGAATCTGATGTTACATTGAAATAACAGGAGAATCAATCAGTGATAATAGCTATAGAGAGCCTCTGTTCTGTCATCATATATCTAGCTTATAATGGAACAGAAACTAATCTAACAATTTCAACTTGGAAAATATTTGGAATAGAATAGTTAGCCTGATCTTTTTTTTCATATTAGAGTAATCTGTAATACCAAAGAGTTCTGAAATCTGTGCCTGTAGGTAGTATCGGGCTCTGGTCTTTAAGCTCTGCTTTAATGAGTAGTTACTACTGAAGTATTATCTTTGTAAATTGTTAGTTTCTTGTCCAAGGATGAGTGAGTGCGACTCTGCTGTTTTGCCTATCCACAACTGGAGGATTTGGATGTGGCTGAGGTGCTCATTCAAGGCCTGGTCCTGTTCTGAGGAGCAATTGAGATGGTGAGATTGATTTTGTTGTCAAAATACTTCAATTTGACCAACCATTGATCATTTTCACAGCTAATAGCCCTCTTTTCACCTTGATTTGCAGCTTAGTGATGATAAGCATCTAATAGCTGGAAGCTCAGATGAGGTCTGTGTGATTCCACAAGGAAGGTTGCGCCTATCCAAGGGAATTTTCAGGACTATAGGAAGGTACTCCAGTTTTTGTTATATCGGGTGAATCTAGTTATTAGCATCAACTGAGAGTGGTTCACCGGGTTCCCATTTCCTTACAAAACTGAAAACGAGGCTTAGCTACATAGAGAAAGCCAAAAAAGATGAAGAGAGGATTGCTGCTGATGTACAGGATAAAATCACTAGTACCCTTGCCCTCGTTTGTCATACATACTTGTGGAAGGATGAATCAAAGTTTTGACATTGAGTGTGCAGTATCATTTGCAATAGCTTAAGAACTGAGTTGGGATTGTATTACTGGTATAATTTATTCTTTCTTGCACATTTTGGTCTAGCAATAGGTTCATTTGTTGTGCCCCAATCAGTTTAATACAATCGCTGTGGAAGCCAGCTTTCCCATACATGGTAAAATGATTTAATCATTTGCAAAAGAATCTTTTTAGCATAGTAAATTATTTTGTAAAACAATCTATTTTTGTATGAATATATTTTCTCTATTTTCATTCTTTGCATTGTTCAGGAGAATTAATTTTGAAAATATTATCACGGTCAACAAAACTTTATATTCAACTCTAAGTACAGAATTGCGTTGGCTAATTATAATGTAGGCCTTGCGTAGTCAAAAAAATACTTTAATGAAATTCCATATAAATGCCTGGATTTGTTAGATAATATCCTTTTAACATGTTCAGGTCATCATTGAAAATGAGAAGCTTCCTTTCTCCCAATTGCTACAGTGCAGATGGACAAACGGAACTAATAGCAGAGGTTTGAGTAAGCGAATGTGACAGCTAAATTCTGAATGAGCCTGCAGGTCAAAACATGTTAGTAAACTAGTTGCCTGGTCAAAGATCGAATTTCATTTTCCTTTTATTCAAATACCCACTCCACTCCATCTCTTGACAACATTTTTAGCGGTATTACATATTATATTTCCTGTGCAGGACGGGGAACAGGAGGGAGGATTAATAGCCGTGGCTACCCTCTGGATGTTTCTTTGAGCACTTGCGTCTACTATGAGATATTCTGATTCCGAGAAGATCGTCACTTAGGACCACTCATGATTAACTCCTTGAAGTGGGCAAGCCCCACCACATTTACCCCCATCGAGGTGCTGAAGATCCAGGACCATTCACACGTGACAAGATACACACACTACCATTGCAAATGGTTTCGATCTCATGAGCTCACATGTTGAAGATATACCTTGAATTCAGGCAAATGAAGGGAATTTGATCCAAAAAGGAAATGTGCTACTATGGCTTCCATGTTATATGCAATTTTGAGGAATACTGTTACATGAGTTCTATTAATGAACACTTCTGTTACATTATAAAGTTATTGCCTGCTATATGAGGTTTTTGCCATGACAATCATTTCCATGTTGAGGAGCGAAACTGTTTTCTACTTCTTCATCGTCAGATCCTGCTTGAGACACTGTCTCACGAACTACTTTTAGCAGAGACTTTTGATCAGGAGCTGCTGAGAATTGAGCTTGGTGTTGACATTTGTGGAGGAAAAATTGAGGTTGTCCTGGTAGTCTGTGGCTTTGGCCGAGTAGGATCTGCAGCGAACCATACCTGCTTCTTCATTTGCGAATTGAGGGACAAATTTTGCCCACCATTTAATTTTTTAGTTGTCTTTCGAGAATAGGACACTCATGGTCTACTGGACAAGATCTAACATGCGAACAGTTATTTTCAGGTCTGAAAATATCTGACATGTGAAGATGAGGAGGTTCTTGAAGAGGCTTAATTGTTACAGAAAATCATTTCTCCGTGTATGGAGCTTGATTCTCTTAATTGTTACAGAAGATCTTTTCTCCGTGTATGGAGCTTGATTCTTCTTTTTTAGAGACTTGACATTTTTGGCTCGGTATTTTATTACGATCCTTGACATTGGTTATGAGCAATTTTGATAGAGTCTATATCAACGAGAATGAATTCTTAAAAAAGTTTTGGTTATAAGATGATGATCTCTATCATCCGGAGGGATGTCACCCTGCATTATTTTATGATTGATCTTTGAAAAGATCTTCTTCTAGTATTCTGTTTGTTTTGAGAGAAACATTTTAATAAAAAAAAATGTTATTTTCATTTTTCGCTATTTAGTGTGATAAAAAAAAGTGGGTCAAAGGAACTAACTTTAGTCAATCGGAAAATCAAATAAAAAAGAAAACAATTTTATTTATTTAAAAAGTTGAGTAGGAAAATAGTACGGAGGAATATCTACACGGGAAAAGAGGTGTGACGGTGTCATTCTGTTGCGGTCCTTCATCCACCGCATGGTAAAACCAAGAAACTAGCAACTAGCAATCGTTTATATGATATATTCATAAAGTTTGGCACAAGATTGTAAGATGAACTATTTGAGGGGGAAAAAAGAGTAGTCCCTCTAATTTGCTGGTACAATATAGTGGTTTTTGTCTTAATTTAAATTGTTGGGATCACCACTCAGAATGATTTTCATTTTAGTTATTGCACAAATTTTCTATTGATTAATTAGTTTGACCCCATTTTATTTCTTTTCGGTTGAAAGTTTGACGCCATATTGATTTGGGTTTCTTTGGTATAACTAGAAATTTTGCGGTTCAAGCAATGCATACCCTGTCTAGTATATATCCTCCCTTTCTACTACCGTTACATATAATGTTGTTTATCTGATTACTCTCATAGCTCTTTATTATGTATGAAAGATAATTTTAATTAATTGTTCATTTTGGATTTTTCATTTTTTTTTTTAATGTTCATCTCACGCCATACGTTGTTCTTCTTGTTGAAGAGTCTCCTATACAAATGACAGCATGATTCAAATTGTGTTGATTGATGATGATGGTGATTAGCGAAAGCCAGGGAATTAATGAAAAATCTGGGGCTTTTACTTTCTTTTTCAATACATATTTTATATTTTATTTTTGTGACTGAATAATTTTGGAGTTGGTTATTAATTGAAGCAAGAAATTCTCATCTAGCACCAAGATGAAAAAAAAAAAATGCCAACTTCCTCGCATTTTCTATGATATGATAAAAATTCTCTTATCTGGAAAAAAAAAAAAAAAAAGACGAGGAGGAAGTATAGATTGTCCATTGAAAATTAGTATTTTCAATTAATTGGCTCCTTGAAATTTATTTTATGTCATAACACTGTAAACTTTTGCAATAGGCATCATTTTACCCAAACTCCTTTGGAATGGTGTCTTTATAGATTTAGAATGTTGTATGATACGGTATGGGGATCGCAAGCCTAATAAAATTAGACCTGAATAAAGTATTTTGTATCATAAGCATACAAAGTAATAGCACAAAAACAATGTGCAGCCAAGCAGGAAATTCTCAACTAGTAATATCGCATCGGCCTCTTCTGCCTTCAGGCGTAACTCTTCCAGTTCCTTCCATGGCGAAATGGTTTCTGAGTCCTGCCGATAGCTCTGCGGTTCCGGTCTCAATTCGTCTTGAATTTACTTTATTCAGTTGAAGTTTCTCAATTTAAACTGGTGCCAATCGTAGCAAAAAGCCTCCCTTGACGACTTCATTATCGTTCGTTTTCGTCACTGCCTCCACCTTCGGTTTCTATCACTTTCGTTCTCCGACGGAGGAGAATAGTCGTGACTGAAACTAAGATAGAACTCGGATTCTTCGCTTCGAGCTCTTCATCATTCAGTTACTGCTACAATATTGAAGATAAGTTCTCTCTCGTTCTCTGATTTCATTTTTCAATTCAAGCAACAGCATTGATTCTCGGCCCTTTTCTGAATCTCCAGTGGCTTCCTTATCGACTTTCCCTCACCATCGCCCTCCGGACACCGTTGGCACACACTGGTCGTCGCCATCCGAAGCTCTGTTCGCCCCTGTTCTCGGTCATCATTGCTGAAGTGCTCGAACTGCAGTCAGCATGTCTCTCATGACGAATCCAGTTGACAAAGCTGCTTCTGCGATCACCTTACTAAGGTCCGATCATGAATAGCCACAGGTAATCATCCTCTCTCCAATCGAATCACATATGCTCTGTTTCCTGGTGTTCTACGTACAAACCACTGCCTGGGTAAAAATCAATTATGACTGAGCCTGTGTTAAGGGTTTGAATTTGCTACGTTGCTTTGTGATGATCTCGTTCACATACATGTACTGTATCGACATGCATATTTGATTTTCATATCTGATTTTGTAGTGCGTGCTTGATCTGAGACATTTTACTTGTCGACTTACTTTCGCCAATTGGTTCAATGCAGGTATAGAAAACATCGAGTCTCAATACATTGTGCTGATCAACGAAGCTGCGTTTGGATTGAGAAAGATGAAGAACTTCAAACAAGATCAAGTGAACAACTCTGAAGACAATTTGTATTTCCGAATGACGATCATATCATTGTATCTCAGTACAATTGAAAGACAGAATATGAATATACTTCTGTTGTTCTATCTTCTAAGATCAAATGTACTTTACTTGCTTCAGTGTTTCGGATTTGAGCTGTTCTTCATCCTCCGAAACTTTCTTCTCTTTAGTATCAAGATCCTTTCTACATCTGTTGATGATCTTGATACCTTGTTCTCTCACTTCTTACAACTTCTTTCTCTCTTCCTCTATTTCTATTTATCTTCGTTACTCCTTTTGTAAGGCAAAGCAGAGTATTTATACTAGGATATGTACTAGAACTTAGTTACAAAGGAAAACTGAATATAGTAACTACTTTAACAGAAAGAATTTATTTGACTATGCTATAAGACTTTGGCGAACTGAGACATTAAGCCCTCGAGCATCTTCGTTCATTGATCATCTGGCGATCCGAGTCATTAAGCCCTCGAGCATCTTCGTTCATTGATCATCGACTTGGCGATCCAAGTCATTTGCTGGTGATCTAATCCAAGTTATTTGCTGGTGATCCAGGTCCTCTGTTTGGTCCTCTGTTTTTGCTTCTGTATTGAGCATCTTCATTTCTTTATACTTAACATCCCCCCGCAAATTGGGAAGGGGATTGAATCCCATTCCTAATTTGGTGCGAAGAGATAGATGAGCTGAGTGAGAAAGAGACTTAGTGAATATGTCAGCTACTTGAAGATGACTTGGAACATGTTGAATGGAAATGGACCCAGATGACACTTTTTCTCGAACAAAGTGGAAGTCAACTTCTATGTGCTTTGTTCGTGCATGTAGGACAGGATTGGTTGTGAGAGAAATAGCTGACTTATTATCACAGAATAATGATGTAGCTTTGGTGAGAGGAATTCCAATATCGCGTAGAACAAAACCAATCCAAGTTAATTCAGCTGTTGTAGATGCTAATGCTCGATATTCAGCTTCTGTGGAGGACTTTGAAACAGTAGTTTGTTTCTTGGCTGACCATGAAATCAAGTTTGAGCCTAAGAAAGTACAAAATCCTATAGTAGATTGTCGAGTAATAGGACAACCTGCCCAATCAGCATCTGAAAAACCATAGAGATTTGTCAAACTGTTAGAGTGAAGATAATAGCCAAGATGAACAGTTCCTTTGACATATCGTAACACTCATTTTAATTGATGAAGATCGGCCATTGTGGGATGTTGCATCTTCTGACAGAGGAGATTTGTTGCAAATGCTAGATCTGGTCGAGTGATGGTTAAGTATTGAAGACCACCTACCAAGCTTCTGTATTCAGTAGGATCCATCAGAGGAACTTCAGCATTTGTCATGGCAATTGGCCGCAATGGCAGAGGTGTAGAAATTGGTTTGCAATCTATCATTCGTGCTCGTCTGAGTAGATCAACTGCATATTTTGTTTGACATAAGAACAAGGTCTGTAGTGTATGTTTCACTTAAATACCTAGGAAGTAATGAATATAGCCGAGATCTTTCATTTGGAAGTGAAGACTAAGATTCTGGATTAATGATGTTAAGAATTGAGTAGAGCTTCCTGTAAGAATGATATCATCAACATACAGAAGTAATAATACTGTATTTGATTCAGTGCGAAGCACAAATAGAGATGGATCAGCTGTACTGCAGACAAAGCCAATTTCAAGAAGAAAATTGCTGAATTTGTCAAACCAGGCTCTTGGTGCTTGTCGAAGTCCATATAATGACTTGTGAAGAAGACAGACATGGCTTGATTTTTGAGAATCAATGAAGCCAGGTGGCTGTTCCATGTAAACAGTTTCATTTAAATCTCCATGAAGAAATGCATTCTTCACATCAAGTTGGTGTATCGTCCATTGTCTTGTGAGAGCTATAGAAAGTACTATACGTATTGTGGCATGTTTGACAACTGGACTGAATGTTTCAGTAAAATCCAGTCCTGCTTCTTGATGGAATCCTTCGGCTACCAGACGAGCCTTGAGTCTTTCTAGACTACCATCTGATGTGAGTTTAGTCTTAAATACCCACTTACAGCCTACAACATTCATCCGGTCTGTTCTTGGAACTAATGTCCAGGTATGATTATTATGGAGGGCATTCATCTCTTCTTGCATAGCATTATACCATCCTGTATCAGCTAATGCAGACTTAATGGATCTTGGTTCTATAGGAACATGATACTCGGCCAAGCAAGCATATCTTGGATTTGGCTTGATAATACCTGATTTGAGTCGGGTCTGCATAGGATGACTACTAACATTTCTCTGAGAAGAAGACAGATCACGAGTATGTTGTTCTGTGTCAGAGCTAGTAGGGCTAGGTAGAGTACTTGAGAAAGATGAAGAATTCTGACCGGATTGAGTTTCTGTGATATCATCATTTTGCCTTGATGTCAGAGGAAACTCTTGGAACTGTATTGATGCTGATGAAGTCTGTTGATGCATTTGCTGATTTTCATAATTATCCATAGTAGGATGATATTGACTTCTCCCTTCTGACTGATGGGAGATACTTTGCTTTGCTGTATCTGATTTTGAAGATTCAAGCAATTTGACTCCTTCAATCCATTGTCTATACAAAGGAGTATATTGACCATATTCATTGATCACTGTTTTTGTAAAAGGAAATGATGTTTCATCGAAGGTAACATGTCTACTGATATATATACGATTATCAGTAGGTACAAGGCATCTATAGCCTTTATGTATATCACTGTATCCCAGAAAAATACAAGGAAGTGATCTAGGATCGAACTTGTGTCTTGAATATGATCTTAAGCACGGATAACATGCACAGCCAAATACCCGTAGATGATCATACTGTGGCTGAGTATTATGAATCTTTCTATATGGTGTATCCATGTTTAGCTTTGGTGTTGGAAGTCTGTTTATAATGTAGTTTGCTGTAACAAAAGCATCAACCCAAAACTTCAGTGGGATCTTGGAATGATATAGCATAGCCAATCCCAATTCAACAATATGTCTATGTTTTCTTTCGAAAACTCCATTCTGTTTAGGAGTGTGAGGACAAGATAGCTGTTGTTTTATTCCACAACGTTGCAGATGATCTTGAAACCTCCTACTTACAAACTCTCCCCCTCCATCACTTTGAAAGATCTTGATCTTGTGATTGTATTGTTTTTCGACTAATGTCTGGAATCGACTAAAGATATCAAAGAATTCAGATTTCAACTTCATTGGATATAACCAACTGTATCGTGAGAAATTGTCAACAAAGATCACATAGTATCTAAACTTTTGCAAGGAGTCTACTGGTGATGGTCCCCATATGTCACAGTGGACCTTTTCTAGAGATGAAGTTGATATGGAATTCGACAAAGGAAATGATAGAGCTGTACTTTTTGCTATTTGACAGCTACTGCAAATGTTTGAAGAAACTGAAGTAACTGAAGTAACATGAATCAGTTTCTGATGATGTAGATAATCCACTATTTGAGTATTCGCATGGGCCAATCTTTGGTGCCATACTTCTGCATTGACTGCTTTCTGACTTTGAGTGAAAAAGGCTGTTGCAGTCCGCGTATTGACTTGATAAAGGCCCTTAGTCTTCTTTCCGAGCTGAATTGTTGCCTTGGTATTGTTGTCCTTTACATAAACACCAAGTTTATAAAGATAAAAGTGCAAGGGTAGTCATCAGTAAGCTTAGATACAGAAAGAAGATTCTTCTTTATTTCTGGTACTATAAGAACATCATTAAGGGGTAATGTGTTTACTTACATTTTCAGGTAAGTGTTACCAATGTGTGTAACAGTAAACAAGATCCATTTCCAATCATTACTGTATCAAGACCTTGGTATTTAGAAGAAGTATGAAGAATACCGAATTCGCAGACGATATGAGCGGTGGCTCCTGTGTCAGGGTACCATTCGCTTCCTTTTGGATCTTCAATATGAATTGCTGTCAGAGCTGCTGGAATTTCTTCTACTTGATAGGAATTGTCAAAACGGTACCAACAGCGGAGAGCATCATGCCCAGGTCGCTTACATATTTGACATTCTAGTCTAGCACCCTCTGTGTCTTTCTCATCCTGCAAACTTTTCTTTGAGTATAACAGAGGAGGATAAGATTTGTTGTTTTGATACCTTTGAGGTTGTGTGGCATAAGGTCGAAATCCCTGTGCAGTTGGAGGAAAGACATTCTTTTGCCTTAGATATTGATCTCCTGATCTTTGAAATGCTGCATCTTCTCTGTAATTCTGATTTCTTTCAGTATAACCAAACGCTCGTCCTCTATTACCAGCAGTTCTGCCTCGACCAAAACTATGACCACCCCTATAACTTCCTCTTTGAGCTAGAAAACCAGTAGGTTGTGAAAGATATTCTTCATTAGTACTTTCTTTAGGATACATTTGAATCTTTCTTTGGCCAAAATAGGCCAGACTAGGATTGAACTGACTTCTGGAGTAGGTCTTCATTCTAGATTCAAATCTCTCTAGTTGAGCTATAACTTCATCATAGTCAGGTTGGGGCTTTAAACAATATATGGTGGTTCGAAGTTGCTCATATTCTGGACCTAGTCCTTCTAGTATACCAAAGATCTTGGTTATTTCATCTACTGGTTTACCAATAGCATTCAACTGATCACATATATTTTTGTATTCTCTGAGATAAGTAGAGAGGTTTTGATCAAGTTTCTGGCAGGACTGTAATTTTCCTCTAAGCTCGAACTCCTTTGTTATTGATTTTTGTGTAAATCGTTTTAGAAGAGACTGCCATACCTCAAAGGATGTTTCTAAACCAATGATTAGACTTAGGATATTTTCAGTGACAGCCCCACTAATCCATGATGAGATCAACTGATCTGTTCTTGTCCAATCAATGTAATCAGGATTAACAAGTTCTGAGTCACATCCTTCATCGTTGTGCAACATTCGGGAAGGAGCTACAACATCACCATTAACAAAACCGAAGAGATCTTGACTCTTCAGAAACCTTTGAATTTGAGCTTGCCATAACAGAAAATTTTCTTCGGCGAGCTTGATTGTAACAAAGTTCGAGATGTTTACATGAATTGGAAAAGGATATTTTGGTGATCTTATTGCCATTGCTTCAAACTTTCAGATCAAACCAAATTATACAAACAACCTACAGCTCTGATACCATGAGAAAGATGAAGAACTTCAAACAAGATCAAGTGAACAACTCTGAAGACAATTTGTATTTCCGAATGACGTTCATATCATTGTATCTCAGTACAATTGAAAGACAGAATATGAATATACTTCTGTTGTTCTATCTTCTAAGATCAAATGTACTTAACTTGCTTCAGTGTTTCGGATTTGAGCTGTTCTTCATCCTCCGAAACTTTCTTCTCTTTAGTATCAAGATCCTTTCTGCATCTGTTGATGATCTTGATACCTTGTTCTCTCACTTCTTACAACTTCTTTCTCTCTTCCTCTATTTCTATTTATCTTCGTTACTCCTTTTGTAAGGCAAAGCAGAGTATTTATACTAGGATATGTACCAGAACTTAGTTACAAAGGAAAACTGAATATAGTAACTACTTTAACAGAAAGAATCTATTTGACTATGCTATAAGACTTTGGCGAATTGAGACATTAAGCCCTCGAGCATCTTCGTTCATTGATCATCGACTTGGCGATCCAAGTCATTTGCTGGTGATCTAATCCAAGTTATTTGCTGGTGATCCAGGTCCTTTGTTTGGTCCTCTGTTTTTGCTTCTGTATTGAGCATCTTCGTTTCTTTATACTTAACATGGATTTGCTGGAACTAGCTTTTATACACAAAGTGGTAATGTTTAGCTCATTGATATGGTGTTGGGTTTATTTAATTACTTTTCTCTGCTAAATCCTGCCTGCAAGATGTTTCGTGCGTGTATGCCATTTTAGAACTGAACATCTCAATGGATTGCAAAGCATATAATGGTCGTAGTTGATCTGCTGCTGCGTCTGTTGATCATGTGGCCATGGGAAATCCACTCTTACAAATTCAAGCAGTATGCAGAAAGCTTCCCTATACGTTTGCTATCAGCAAAGGTGGCCATTGTAAGCTCGATGAAAGTGCTCCCAGAAGAACCAAGTAATGATCTTCGGTAACCAGAAAGTGGGACGGAGTCGCAGCACCGACCATCTAGTTCGTGAATAATTCCCCTAGAAATGAAAAATAGATACAAGAGAATCTTCTCAAGTATTAAGGAAAGTACAGAGGCATAACAACTATCAGAGGAAAAGGTCACGAGTTTCTATCTTCAGACTGCTGGAACATACAAATTGAATGCTCTCAAAGGAGATCTGATTTTTCATTAAAAATCCTTCAAATACAACGACATACCTCTGAAGGATCGATCTAGATGTCAATCATCTTTCGAATAAAAATGCAGCCGAGTCTTGAAAGGCCCAAGACACCTTGAACAAAATAGACCATCGCAACTGCAATATTGTCTGGGGACAAGTCGACCCCAAAAAACTTATTGAACTTGTATAGCTTTTTTCCTTGTGAAGAACATTTTTACTGGAAGTGTTTGTTTCTTTGTCATTGGTTGCTGTCAACGTATCCCCATTTCCTGCCCCTGGATTATCAACGGAAACAGAGAAGGAAAAAACGGCATCAGAGCAGTAGTGGCATTAGGGAAGCAGCATCACTTTTATGGATAATGTTCGAGAAATGATTGTAACAAGCTAAATCATGTTCCTGACTAGAATTCGACAGCTGCCAAAATGAATAACAAGGAAAAAAGTCACTTCAGGTCAGTGACCCTTCACAGAGGAGTCCACCTCCGACGTAAGTTGTGAAGCTCCATCACTTCACAGGCCGACACATTTTTCATGTTCGGAAAGATTGAGCAGTTGAGATGATGCGCTTTGCATTTACTCCACACAACCAAGAAGCAGCACCTATTTGCCCATAAAATTGATATTTCAGTTGGTTTTACTTCACTCGAACAGTATTTTACAATGCTCGAAGAACACTTTCATCTCTACTTGTGCAACTTCAACTAGACCAGACAGGTGACAGATCAGCTTAACTTGAATCAGAGATGAGCACGAACAAAGATGATCGGCCAAGAGGACCAACCTACCTCGGGATGAATTGAATTATACCCATCACCACTTAACCAGTTAAATCCACAACAACTTCATCGCCACCGTCACGCCAATCACACTCACAAGTCCTTCAGACCAACAAAAACCCAAATAAGCAAAATCCATAATTGGTTACCAAACAAACATCCGAAATTCAAGCATCATCTTCCACCTACGCTCAATCAAACACCATAAATTCCTCAAGGATAAAACAAATGCGTCCACGATTGGGGTAAATTGGCGAAAACGATCATTGGGTAAGAAAAAATCGACGCAATGAAACTTACCCATAGAATTCAGCAACCGGTCATGATCCTCGTCCCACCGGCGAGGGGCCGCCGGCATCTGGAGGGCGGTGGACATGTCGTTACCCGGCGGCGGCCGCGGCTGCTCCGGCGGGTTCTTCCGGCGAGCTCGTCTCCGGTACCGGGCGACGAGGTTCGACGAGTTCCTGCGAATGCGGGACGAAATGAGGAGAGCAGGGGAGTGGGAGATGAAGGAGAAAGGTGGGATCTTCGGGGAGGGCAGTTCGGAGAAGGAGAGGGTTGTAAGGATTGCCGTCAAAATAGAGATAAAAGGTTTCAACTTTAATTTCCTCGAAAATTCTGATGGCTTCTGTTTTTATTTTATTTTGTTGTCTCCCAGTTTCGTGGGGTTTTGGTTGGTTGGAATTGGAGTGAACTGTCCTCCTCCTCCTCTTGTGATATTATGCACAGATCTTACCACAAAATTAATTTGCTTCAATACACTTTGTAATTCCTTAGGAATGTAATACGTAATTGATTGTACGAAAAGCTAGTCTTTGATACCCACTTTGTACATTAAAATTATTTCCCTTTTATAAAATCCACTAAAATCAGAAAGTTTACTTGGATTGGATTTCTTTTTTGAGGTTAAATTCGAGATATAATCTTAACATTTATGATTTTGAATCCATGCAAATCTAGTCAAAAAATAAAAAAAGAAAGTATAATTCATCTTTTACCAATACCAGTTTAATTTATGTGTCCCAACTGCCCACAAACATAAAAGGATATATATCTTCTCTTTTTGCAGATGCTCAAAACCAGTGGTGAAATTATTTAGAATAAAACAAAACTTTGAGTTCTAGCTTACTTAATTGAAAATCCATTTTACCATTCATTTTCAACGCGGTAGTATAGGGTAGCTTGAAACTCATGAAACCGAGAGATTTTAGGCAAGTTCAAAATGTTCGTGAGATAAGTTCAGATTTCAAAAACTTAAAATTGATACCAACATCATAAATTAAGATAGAGATCTAAGTGAGAGGATGGCTCCCCTACCTCCCCCATTAAGTATTCCACATTGAGTAAGATTCCAAAATATCAATACTTGAAAACTAACCGGAGATTATTGGTATCTCATCCAAGAAATTACACTCATTGAAATTGATTGAGTTTGGATCTCATGAGAAAATTTCTCTCCACTGTTTGATTACTTACATCAATGGCGGTAACGTGCTCTAATTAAGATTAATCTGTATGATGGTGTTCAAAGCCAATCTAAGAACCTCTCTTACCTCTAATAACAGCAGCTGTTTTTTTTATAAAAAAAAAACAGCAGCTACTTTAAAGATGCGAAAACAGGGACTCTCGAGTTGGTGAATCTAACAGCTAAATTCGAAGTAAGCCTGAAGATTATAATCCATTTAAATTTTCCACATAATCTCATACCAACGGTTTTATCGATCCCAGTCCCGCATTTTCTTTTTCTTTGTTGTAAAGGGAGGGTGGAGAGTAGCATTCAAGGTGACCATGCTTTATTTCCTTTTTTTTTTTTTTTTTTTAAATGCGTTATTGCTCTATTGAGTTGTCATAAAAAAGCTCACCCCTATCATAAGGTATTCTGATATAGAATTGTGAGAAGGTTGTCATCCAACACCACTTGCTACAGATTTATCTTGCATAGACAAGTCCAGTTACAAGAAGCACACCAAATCAAGTGAGGTCTTGTGGCAGGCAAGATAAGATACATATCACTATCCTCGTTAGGGGGTTATCTTTGTGACCTGGCATTTATGGAATGATCATGTTATACCATTAGGTCAACAATAATGGGGATCTATAGTCTCCCATAATTCTACATTATACAATCAAAAGGGCCATTCAAGAAAAAAAAAAAAAAACAAAATGATCGAAGGGTCACTCATTTGTACCCCGATATGTCTTGTTCATAGGTTTTTGGTTCCTTTCATGTGAGTATGAATACAATTTGTTTGTCCAATTACTCTTATAATTGTTTATTTACATGACAATAATTTTTAACGGGGGCAACTTGATTTTCTCATCACAGATTCTTTATTTATTCTCATTTTCTTCTCACTAACAAGCTTTAGGTGGAACTTAAAGAGTCCAAAATGATTGTGATTGATATGAAATTTTTGTATTGATGATCGCAATTGGCGAAAAAAGGGAATTAAAAAAAAAAATTCTAGGGCCTAATTATTATTTTGAGTGGTATAAAGTAGTCTTTAGTTTATTTTTCATATATATGCCTCTAAGCATAACATTGATATTACTTGAAGAAAGCAACTATCAACTAACAAGTGCTCTGCTTGATTAACTGAAAATTTAGTATTTTCAATTGGTTTCTACCGACCAAAAAAAAAAAAAAAACTGGTTTCTTAGAATTAATTTTTGAGTAAATGATTTTTTTTTGGCATTTGGTAGAAATTTGAAAATGAAGAAAAAATTAATTTATGCTATTTGGATAGAAAATTAGATCTCATTCTCTAATATGGGCAGGGAAAGTGGTTTGGGCCAAATACTTCACTTTTTTGGTCGAACATTCTCCTTTTTCTTCTTCTTACCACTTTCTTTTATCCCTTCTTCTCCGCCCGGCACCGTGAAAAGCTAAACACCGTTCATTCACCCCGCAGCCATGGTAGTCACAGAATACAAAGTCAAATGGTAGCGACCAGGTGGCGGAAGAGCTCGAGAAGCCCCTCCGACCCACATTTTTTTATTACTTGGCCATCCGATTAGTGAAATTTCCTCCTCCCTGGCTTTCTTTTTTCTTTTTTTTTTTCTCCCCCTGAATTTTTGCTGGCCGTGAATGGTGGCGGTGGTGGTCGTGGTGATCGAGTCTGTGGTGGTGCTTGTTACTGCAGTTGGGAATGGTTTTGAAGAAGGATGGCTCAATGGGGTTGGCGATTTGGTTCTGTTGGGTAATCGATGTTGATGGTAGATGACGATGGTGGGTAAATGGGAGGGTGGCATTCGCGCATGTTTGCAGAGGAGAGGAGAGGGATGATGATGAAATTGGTCTGCGATAGTGAGAGGGGTAAGTAGCAATTTTAGATTTTATGATCTGAAATTATTCTCCCAATCTTGAGGCGTGGCTTTTCCTCTCAGTGGAAATAATTTTCCTAGACCAACTAAATTTCTAGCATCAAACGGTAGAAAAGAAGAAGAAGATATTTACTTAGGGATGGAAGAGGAGAGATGTGAAAAGCAAAGCAACAAACCCAATTGGCGTACTGCAAAGTCCTGGTCTTCCTGGATTTCATTGAAATTTCGTTCCCACATAGGGATTGAACACGACTTTCCTGTTCATTAATGTGATGCTTAGATAGTTATTATTCCATTGATTATATGTTATTCGTTTGTGATTTTTTTAACTCATTTACTGTTTCCAGATTAAAATAAACCAAGCTGCTTAATGGATTAGTTAGTGTGCCTAACTTGTAGATTTGCAGTGCAAAGAGGGTGCTTTTGTTTTCCTCATCGAATAGACAAAGTTAGCTGCCTTTGATAACTCTGTAGATGTGTAACAAAAAGTCTTTGTCTTTGAATAAGATATCTGGGGATAATCTCTAAACATTAAGAGAGGAACAGTTTTGGGCAAAAAGTATTTTACCTTGATTTCTCTAACCATTGATGTGTATCCTTGGAAGTCTTGGTCTTTGTTTAATGTTTTTGGGAGGTGAAAGTCTTTCTCGCCATCGCTTCACTTCACCATAACCCTTGCTGTTATATACTGTGACTCATTCACCCATTTTCTCTCTCCATTAGCTCATTGTCACTTTGCTTTACCATAACCTGTGTTGTTCTCTACAGTTGACGGATTCACCCATGGCCGTTGGGGAGATCCTTTTAAGGGCCCGTTTGGTTCGGCTTTTGGGGAATGCATTTGCCAAAATGCAATTATCTATGAGTGAAGGGGGGTTTCTGAAATGTAAATATCGTTTGGTAAAATTTGCATTGAGATACAATTTTGGCCAAAATACCATTTGGTAAAATTTACATTTGTAAATGACTTTTGTTAAATTAAAAAAACAAAAAAAACATTTGTATTTTTTTTTTTTAAAGTTTGGCCACCGGATCGTCGAATTTGGCTATCGAATCGTTGGATCTGGCGGTCGGAGCGTCGGATCTAGCGGTCGGATGGCCAGATTTGGCCCTTGGACGATTGCCTAGGGTCGCTTGGGTCGTGCGAACCCAGGCGACCGCACGACCCCAGGCGACGGTCGCCTGGGGTCGTGCGACCTCTGGCGGCTGTCGCCTGGGGTTGCCCAACCCCGGCGACTGTCGCTTGGGGTCGCACGACCTCAGCTGGCTGCCTAGGTTGTGCAATTCGAGCCATTAGTTGCTTGGGTCGTGCGACCCAAGCATCACCTGAGATTCAGCGACGGTCGTCGGGGTCGGGCAAGCCTTAGGTGGCGGTCACCGACGAGCGCGACCCCTTGGCCGGCGATTGTCGGCCTTCGATCGACTTCTGTGCGGTGGTTTTGGAGAAGATGAATAGCACCGGGGACTTACATTTTGAAGATATAACTTCTCAAAGTACCTTCAAATCTACTTTAAGCTAAGGGCCCTTAAAGCCATTTGGAGATACAATTGCATCTTGCCAAAGTCATCCAAAAAATTGAACCAAACGCATTTGCGTTTGGCCAAAGGACTTTAGAGTTCGAAAGCCCATTTGAAAGGCCGAACCAAATAGGGCCTAAGTGCCTTCCTTTAGGTCCTATTCGAGAAGTTGGCTTCTTTAGGACTAGACTATGTGCAAAGGGAAGGAGCACTGCCTTCTCTAGAATCAGTATTGACTTGCTCAATAAATGGGAGAAGATGCTAGACACAATCAATGCAATGCTGGATGATGTAAAGGACAAGCACTTGAGTGGTAAAGGTCTAGTGAAGCTATGGTTGGATGATGTTAAGGACCTAGCCTATGACATGGAAGACTTGCTTGATGAGTTTGCGATCGATGCCACTCAGGCCAAGTCAGAGGTAGAATCTAACACAAGTGGAGGTGAGGTGAAGTTCTATTTCTTTAGCCAATGTAAATCTTCCAGATCCAATCCAAACCCAAGCTTGCTCGCGTTTAAAACTAAGATTCAGAAGATCGATGGTAGGTGAGAGGATATTGTTGCTAGGGAGGCTTATCTAAGCTTGATAGAGAATGTTGTGGGTAGAATTGACTTCACCAACAAAAGTCCCCATAACACTTGTCTATTGAAGACTCGTTTTTTTTTTGGCATGGAGAAGGAAGAAGCGGAATGTGACATCCTGATTTCAAGTCTGTTTTCAATTGAATGAGTCGGGTTTTTATCAACGCGCCTATAGTCTTTTTCTCTGAGTTGGCCACTCACGAGTTAACTTATTTATCAAGTAAAGTCATTAAAGAATTTTAATGCTACAGACTTGAGAATTCGACTAAGAACCAATTACTCGACCGTGCTAATCTGTAAGGGTCAATACGTCACTATTAAAATCGATCAAAGATCAGAGATATGTCGATTCAACTGAGATATGTGATTAGTGAATGGGTGATTCCACCTAATTGCAAATTCTCGTTGAACGACACTAGACTGATTATTCTATCTTTTCTGTACCTCGTGTCCGCATTTGAAATCTTGAGATTTCCATGACAACCGAGAGTCGCTAATATGTCAAAAGTGTACATTGTGGCTTGAAAATAATCAACCATAAGTCAAATGCACCAAAAATTCCTAAAAGCTACTCGGTAGATTAAGATGCGCTAAAATCGCACCAAATTGGAATTACCCGTGAATTTAAATCCGATTTCAGAAATTGAAAGTTCTATAAGGTCATAATTCATTTTAGGAATGTTGACTCATCCTCCGAAGATTTTTCTGCAAGCCGAGATTTTCGGCGAATTTTCAAGATAAGGGTATTTTGGACCGGAAAAATCCAAGGACCGTTTTTTGTCGCGTTTTTAGGAGTCAAGTTGGACTATATGGTCAGGAAAAATGTTGATTGGGATGATGGCACCTTGGTTGGATTTATGGACATTAAATTGAGTCAAATTAGAGAAGAATTGAAGGGGAATTGAATGTATTTGAAGACCAAATGTGCAAAATTCGTAGGCCAAGGGGTGTGCAACATTTCAGCCATGGTGGGAGGCTTGTTGGGGAAGATTGATGAAGGAAAAGAGGCTGAGGATAGGGCTGGACATGGTGGGCCAGCCACTTGAAGGCTTTGAATATTTTTGGTTGACTTTGGTGGCCATTGTCCCCTTGAAGCCAACAACCTTCCTTCTTCTTCTTCCTCAGCCTTTCTTTTTCAATCTTGCTGTCTTGAGAGCTCAAGAAACCTCAGGAACCCAGAGAAGCCAGCCCTTGCTCGTCGAACCCCATTTTCCCCCTGTTTTCTCCTCATTTTAGTTTCTGCTCCAGCTGACCTTTCACCAAAGATTTGAGTTAAAAGCGGTCTTCTCGGACGAATTAGCCTTCGTGCCACCCACCGTTATGCTTAGCACATCCAAACCGTTCAAAGGAGCCTGACCTTGCATTGAATGGAGCCATTGACCGTCCTGTACGCCGGCGAGAAGAAATCGGTCGCCAGACCGTCTAGAAGCCACCCACCTGCACGGTTTTGCCTGTTTGGTGACTTTCAGCCGTTTTCTCCCCATTTTGACCCTACCTCCACCCATACCAACCACCAGCAAGACCCCCTTGACCCCTGAGAGCTATCAGTTCCCGACCATCCACTGTTGGAGCTCCGATCGACTCTTTTCCTCGTTGTTCAGCCGCTGGTTTTCCTTCCCGGTTTAGCAAGCAGAAGCTGAAGTTCCAGCTGATATAGCTAGTATAAGTACCTAGAAGGGGGTGAATAGGTATATAAAAGATTTTTCACAATAATTGCACAATACTAGACAGTTTATAGATTTGAGACAAACAATAATCAAAGTAATACTGAGAGAAGGGAAGAGAAAATTGAACACGCGGTTTATAGTGGTTTGGCTTATTTCAAACCTACGTCCACTCTTCTGCACTGATAGCCTATTGGCTGGATTCCACTATGAACAAAGAGATGTTACAGTGTTGATCTTCCTTGATTTCTCGGTGTAGATGATCTACCACACTCGCTCAAGGTCTCACTAAGTATAAACACTCTCTGTGTATACAATTTTGCTTAGAATGTATTGACTAATAATCGAGGTGTTTCAGACTCTGGAATTTCTCTATCGATCATATTTCTAAAGCAACTAGAACGTCTTCCTTTTATACTCCTTTATGCCATCATACCCGTTGGCACTTACCAAAGGAATTCCTCCAATCTACCCGTTGGACGGAATCAATTAAGAAGATCATTCAAGCTATTAAAGGAACCTGTCGATAGCTCATCAATCCTGTTCGCCCATACAATCAGGATCTTGGTTTCCAAGAATAGAACCTTCCAAGAATATTTCGTCGACCATCGGATCTTCAAACAATCTAGATTACGTATAAAAAAATCTGTTATTTTTATCCAGCCAAGAGATCTTCTCCAGAGGATGGGACTAAATCCTCGACCAAATACTTCGGCTCTGGATTTCCTTCGTCACTGGATTAGAAACACTGTTAATGAGAATAATCTTTAGTCTTGAGTCTTGAGTGCTGAGTCTGATGATCAGAAAGTCTTCAGACTTTAAACAGACGGTCTGCAAATATCCGGACTAGAATGATAGAAACGTTTTGTCAGCTTCAAAATATTCTGGAAAGATTTCTCCAACAATCTCCCCCTTTTTGATGGTGACAAAACTTTCCTGTAGATTTGAACAACTTTGACCTGCAAAAACATTTCTCAAGCAATATGGCTATCTCATAAAGATTAATAAAACAACCAGACTCTGCATCCACAGAAAATTGGTTAGTCTTTCATGAGTAATACCATACGACAACACTTAATATAAATGCAAACAATCAAGCATTGAAATCTACACACAAGTCAGTCAAATTCAAATTCACACCCAAGTTCACTCAAGTCATACTAAAAAACAAACATTGAAACACTCAAAAGAAATTTAAAGTCAAAGTTTAGAGAGTTCGTTCAAATTTGCAATTCTCCCATTTTTTGTCATCATTAAAAAAGGGTGAGAAAAGAGTCAGGTCTGCTTGGGAATGCGCACGATCTAGAAATCTCCCATCGACTAGACAATGCCTTCCAGCCTCTTCAAGTCTTCCCTTAGATGAGCTACCTCTTCTCTTTTAGCATTGGCTTGAATTTGAAGAGCTAGATCTTTCATTTTATCCTCTAGGGTAACCGAAGATGCTTGCCCAGCATTCTTCAGGACTTGAATTTCACAGTCCAGTGCATAGATTTGACCTCGTATTTCCAGAAGAACATCAAGGATACGACGAAAATCTACTGAATTGTCCGTCTGTGTGCTTGCATTTGCTTTCTCGGATGGAGTGAATGCAGACGATGGAGCTTCTGTCTAATCTTGCAGATTTGGAGTTGACGTATCATGTCATTCTTCAGGCATTTGAGAAGCCTGAAAATCTTTTGGATCTGCTGGTGAGCGTCTTAGACCTTCACTGTTGGCAGCATCTGGTGTAGACTTTCCTTGCTCTCCATCTCCCCCTATCTCTAGGACCTCAAATGGGGAAGAGTGATGGTCAGGCTCTTCAGCATCTAAATTCCCCCTTTCTCCGGCTTCAGCTGCAGACTTTTCTTTCTCTCCTTCTCTTTCTCCTTCTTCTTCAGCTTCTTTCTCTTTCTCTCGCTGCTCATCTTCTTCTCTGTTCTTGACTTGCTCCTCTTCTTCTCTCCGTTTCTTCTGATGTTCCGTCGATTCAGGTACAGAACGTCTGGTCCTTATCAATGCAGAGATAGTGAGATCTTCCTCTTCATCTTCATCCTCCAAGATGAGAGTTCTCTTCTTTTTGGATGGGGCACCAATGGGCTCCTTCCCTTTTCTCTTTGAAGCAGAAGGTGCTGGAGTCTTTACTTTGAACTTCTCCATTACCTTAGAAAGCTCTTTCAGACGCATTTTGGTCAGCATTTTAAAACCTACTACCATTTTTTCGCATGGTCGAACACAAAGGGTATGTGGCAGTTCAATATTCAAGTGTCTGAAGATCTTGGTCACCAGACCTGGGTAAGGCAATTGGCCCTTGTCCTTCGACATTGCTTTATACATGTGAAAGAGAATGGTGTGAGGGAGAGAGAACTTCTTCCCTGAGTTGATTGCGTACATCAATTTTGCCTCAGAATTAGACACATCAGTCTTGGATGTAGACTTCGGCCTGATACAGTTGATCACAATTTTGTGAAGCAAGATATTGATGGCTCGCATCCTTGAATAGATAATTCTTCCCTCTGTATCCATATCTTTGACAAGCTCCAATGAAGCACGAGCAATTGAGACTTTGATCGGTTGATAGCGTCCTCGTTCAACTCCAATTATGTTAGCCAACATGTCCACATCTATCACATAGTCCTGGTCTCGAACACTGAATGATATTCTATTCGCATCTAAAAAGCTAAGATTCGAATAGAAGTATGCTGTTAATTGCGCATAACCATTTGTGGTATTGGTGCAAAATTGCTCAAGTTGAAGCAGATTGAACTTCTCCCTTAAGTTCACATTAATGGCATCCAAGAAATCGAAATCAACACTCCTAGGCTTATCACCCCTCGTTTTAACAGTCTAAAGAACAGATTCTCCTATTCCTTTGATTTAAACAACTCCATTCTTTTTCCCTTCACCTTCGCAGCAATACCCATTCTAGGTTGAAATTCACTGAACATTTTATCATCATCGTTCCCGTCAGTTGGATTCTGTCCCGATACACGAGGGTCACTTGGAATATTTGCAAGTGCTTCCTCAGCCTTTCCTTTGGGAGCAATTCCCAAATCCTCCATTTGTCGCAAAAATATATACTCATTCCCATAATTCTTATCCTTAAGGAAATCGTCTACGTAGTTCAGTGGAGTCCCAGTGCTCTTCAATGCACAGTAAAGCTTGTAAATAAAAGAGGGTTTTTGGACTCTTACAGGGTCTGCATCCTCGATTATTTCTTCCTCTGGTCGTTGACCCACACCTTGTGGGGTAGATGATGTAGAGTGACGTTGTGGAGAGTGAATCGGGCTTTGTTGCTGACTCGATAAATCTTCTTCTTCGGTTAGATCGAAATAGGTAGGCCCCTCCCTCATTCTCTGTGGTCCCCTGTTCGCGATTCTTGAAGACTTCCTCGAAGAAGACATCCTTCCTTGTCGTTGAAAGATTCCTTTACTCGCTTTCCCAAGAAAAGATGACAAGTTTCTCGAAGATGAACACGAAGTAGACACAGGATTGGGAGGAGAATGCCTTTTAGGGTTTTGAAGATTAGGTGAAAAAGAAAACTGTATATATTTAACTCGGTTTAAAAAGGAAAGATCAATCGGCACAAGGAAAGTGAACAGACACCTCTTTTTAAAATCATTAACTGCCAAATAGAAGTTAATCCTTTTGAAAAGACAAGATTCCGTTTTTCACGGAAATTATAAATTAACTGAACAAAAGATCGTATCTTTTCAAGTTTAAATATAATAGCAACTTACAGTCTATAGCCATGAATGTCTGAGTTTGAGGGTTTAGAGTCTGAGGGTTGGAGAGTCTCTAGACTTTAACTTCCTCAAGCTTCAAAATGTTGAGTCTAAAACGGATAAAATCGAATTGATTTTTCTCCAAAGGCTTTGTGAATATATCCGCTAGTTGACTCTTTGAATCAACAAATTGAATCGAGATTTCTCCATTTTGAACATGATCTCTAATGAAATGATGTCAAATCTCTATATGCTTTGCTCTTGAATGAAGGATTGGATTTTTTGTGAGATTGATTGCGCTGGTGTTATCACATCTGATTTCTGTGCATGAGTCTTCAATTTCAAAGTCTTGTAGCTGTTGTTTTATCTATAGAATTTGCGAACAGCAACTTCCAAGAGCTACATACTCTGCTTCTGTTGTTGAGAGAGCCACAGTGCTTTGTTTCCTTGAAAACCAAGACACTGTCCTGCTTCCAAGCAACTGGCAAGTTCCTGAAGTACTCTTTCTATCGACTCTGCAACCAGCCAGATCTGCGTCTGAATATCCTAAAAGATTAAAGTCTCCCTTCTTAGGATACCAAAGACCGATGCTTGAAGATGAAGCAACGTATTTAATAATACGTTTCGCAGCACTGAGATGGGATTCTCTAGGATCTAATTGAAACCTAGCATAGATGCAAACACTCAACAAAATGTCAGGTCTAGAAGTAGTAAGATAAAGAAGTGAACCAATGATGCTCCTGTATAGCTTTTGATCAACTTTTTCCCTTCTTCATCTTTGTCTATCTTCAAAGAACTTGGCATTGGTATATCAATCTTTTTGCAATTTTCCAATCCAAACCTTTTGACAAGATCATTAGCATATTTTTCTTGGTAAATGAAAGTTCCTTTCTTCAATTGCTTTACTTGAAAACCAAGAAAGAATGTTAATTCTCCCATCATACTCATTTCAAACTCATCTTGCATAGACTTAGAAAATTTCTTGCATAGACTTTCATTAGAGGATCCAAAAATAATATCATCCACATATATTTGAACAAGTAAAAAGCTTTTGTTTTCCTTTTTGATAAATAAAGTAGTATCTACTTTACCTTTGACAAAACCATTATGTATTAAGAACTTACTTAGTTTGTCGTACCAAGCTTGAGGTGCTTGCTTTAAACCATACAAGGCCTTTTTTCAGTCTGAAGACTGAGTCTGGCTTCTTTGGGTCTTCAAACCCAGGAGGTTGTTCCACATAATCTTCATCATGGATAAATCCATTTATGAAGGCACTTTTGACGTCCATTTGGAATAACCTGAAATTTTTATAATAAGTAAACACAAGTAATAGTCGAATAGCTTCTAACCTTGCTACTGGAGCGTAAGTCTCATCATAGTCTATTCCTTCTTCTTGCGTATATCCTTTGGCCACGAGTCTTGTTTTATTTTGTACGACTTTTCCTTTTTCATTCATCTTGTTTCTGAACACCCATTTGGCTCCAATAACAGTTTTACTTTTTGGTTTAGATGTCAATTCCCAGACATCATTAATGTTGAACTGTCTGAGCTCTTCTTGCATAGCTTCAATCTAGCTTTCATCAGATAAAGCTTCTACTATGCTCTTTGGTTCAATTTCAGAAATGAGAGCCACAACACTAGACTCTTCACGTCTTTTGGATCTGGTGCGAATTCCTTCATTAATTTCACCGATAATGAGATCTTTGGGATGACTGGACTTATGCTTCAAGTTATTGGTTTATTTGTCTGGATAATGATCTCTTTCTTTATTTGAATCTTCATGAACAGCTTGATGCTGGTCTTCCAGAGACTGAGATGCTTCTTGAGTTGTAAGCTTTGGAAGGTCTGGAGCAGGTTCAGACTCTTCGTAATGAGTCTGACTAGATTCATCTTGCATAGAGTCTTGAAATTTGACATTTATTGACTCCTCCACAAACTGGCACTTCTTGTTATAGACTCTGTAGGCTTTGCTTGATGTAGAATATCCAAGGAAGATGCCTTTATCTGATCTTTCTTCAAACTTACCAACTCGATCTTTTGCATTTTTCAATATAAAGCATTTGCAACCAAACACATGAAAGTATGAAACAATGGGCTTCTTACCTTTGAATAACTCATAAGGGGTTTTCTCTAGAATAGGTCTTAGGAAGACTCTATTGATGATATTGCACGCTGTTGAAACAACTTGACCCAAAATCGTGAAGAAATTTTACTTTCAATTAAAAGAGTTCTAGCCATTTCTTGAAGAGATCTATTCTTTCTTTCCACAACTCCATTTTGCTGAGAAGTATATGGAGCGGAGAACACATGCTTAAAGCCAGATTCATCACACAATTTTGTAAAATCTTGATTTTCAAATTCACCTCCATGATCTGTTCTTATACTTGAGATAACACATCCTTTTTCATTTTGAACCTTTTTAGCAAAATTTTCAAAATACGAGAAGGTTTCGGACTTACTTGCAAGGAAATATACCCAAGTAAAGGGGGAGAAATCGTCCATAATTACTAGGCAATATTTCTTACCTCCTATGCTCTGGGTTCTGGTTGGTCCAAAGAGATCCATATGCAGCAACTGTAGTACATGATTAGTAGAGACATGATTTATTGGCTTAAATGAATTTCTTACCTACTTTTCCAGAATACATGGTGTGCATGGATCGGACTTTTGGAATAGTAATTTGGGTAGACCTCGAACAAGCTGCTTTGATGAGACTTTGGCTAATTGCTTCATGTTGACATGACCAAGCTTTCTGTGCCATAAGCTTGCTTCGTCTTGGATTGAGATTAGGCATTGCGATTCATTTGGTTTCACATCCAGAAGATAGTTATTTCCATGTCTTCGACCCATGAAAGACTGAGTAGAGTCTCTACTTGTTCCAGAACATGTTCCTTCTTGAAAGAAGATATTAAAACCAGTGTCACATAATTGACTAATGCTGAGAAGATTGTAATTGAGTCCTTCCACTAGGGAAACATTACTTATTGTGAGATTTCCAATTTTCACAGTTCCAAATCCCACAATACTTCCTTTGCTGTTTCCTCGAAAGGAAACTTTTCCACCATTTACTTGAACAAGCTTTATGAAGCAATTTGAGTCTCCTGTCATGTGTCTTGAGCATCCGCTGTCAAGATACCACTTTACCTTTTTCTTGATGGAGACCTGCATTTAAAAGAGAGTCTCAAGCTTTCTTTGGTACCCAAATTTTCTTGGGTCCTTCGGTGTTAGTAAGATAAACAGTATTAGCCCATACTTTCTTAACAGGTTTCCAAACCATAGGACACTCTTTTTCAAAGTGATCCGGACTGTTGCACTTTGAACACCTGAGGGCATTTCGAGCTACAGACTTTACAAAGACTTTCTTGAAATGATTTTTGTAAGCCTCTCTCGAGGGTCTTTTCTTAATTCTTTCTTTTACTTTAGGAAAATCAATCAAGGGAATTGTTTCTGCTGTCATGCCTAGACTAGACTTATTGAAGTAAGGTCTTTGAACTGAAAGAACTTTTTCAAGTTTTTCGGATCCTATCAAAAATTTCTTTGAAATATTTGATAAGTCAGTTTTTAAAAAAGCATTTTCTTTCAAAAGATTATCTTCTTTTTCTTTAAGAGTAGAAACATTCAAGACTAAACTTTTAACTCTTTCTTCTAAAATGTTTTCCTTTTGTTTTAGAGCTGAGTTTTTCTTTTTAAGTTCGGAAATTCTTTTGAGAGAAGTTTTAAGACTAAAACACAGCTTCATCAATGTATTTAGAGACTTTGACAGAATTTTAAAATCACTTACCTCAAATTCACTGTCTCGAGTCCGATCCAAATCTGAGTCCGAATGTGCCATCGACATAGGTTGGCATATTCATTATCACTTTCTTCACATCTTGTATCACTCCAGGTTTCGGCTTTGAGAGCTTTTCGAAATTTTTCAGCTTTTCCTCTTTTCTTCTTCAGAAGAGGACAGTTGGGTCTAATGTGTCCCTTTTTCTTACATTCGAAGCAAACTACATCTCTGTTTGGTTCCTCATCATCAACAGACTTAGTCTACTGTCTTTGGAAACTTTGTTTCTTTGAGTTGAACCTTCTTCCTTTTCTATTCAGTTTTCTGAATCTTCTTATCATGAGAGCAAGCTCCTCATCGTCCATATCATCTTCAGAATCTGTATCATCAGAATCATCGTTTGATTTTAATGCAATGGATTTCTTACCTCTTGGATCTTCGTCTTCATTAATTCGTTCTACTTCATAAGATTGAAGAGTTCAAATCAGCTCGTCAACAGATAGTGGCATAATTCTTTGCGTCTCTCTTATTGAATTCTTTATGTGATTCCAATCCTTGGAGAGTCCACGCAGTAGCTTGTTTACCTTCATGGGATCAGAAATTTTCTGTCCTTGATTCTCAAGACCATTGACAATATCTATAAAACGGCTAAACATGTCAGTTATAGATTCTCCTGGTTTCATTTTGAAGGCTTCATATTGACCGAGAAGAATGTTAATTCTGGTTTCCTTTACTCGATCTATTCCTTTATTGGTGATATGTAATCTGTCCAAAACTTCTTTTGCTGTAACACAAGAAGATATTCGGTTATATTCAGTTGGTGACAAAGCACAATATAAAGAGTAAATTGTTTTTGCATCGAGTGCTTATCTCTTGTTTATCTCTTCCTAAGTCATTCCGCTGGTCTCAACAATTTCTTTCCCTCTTTCAGAGACTGATGCAGCTGTAGGAGTAATTCCTTTTTCTACAACGTCCCATTCCAGAGGATCCTTTGATCGTAGGAAAGCTTTCATCTTATTCTTCCAGATGTTATAATCCTTTCCATCAAAGTAGGGTGGTCTGGTATTGCTTTGCCCTTCCATCAGCCCTGGTGCTAGCATACTAGCCATGGATCTTTTACTCTGAAGTAAAACACTTCAAATAAAGTGAGTACACGAGCTCTGATACCAATTGATATAGCTAGTATAAGTACCTAGAGGGGGTGAATAGGTATATAAAAGATTTTTCACGATAATTGCACAGTACTAGACAGTTTATAGATTTGAGACAAACAATAATCAAAGTAATACTGAGAGAAGGGAAGAGAAAATTGAACACGCGGTTTATAGTGGTTCGGCTTATTTTAAGCCTACGTCCACTCTTCTGCACTGATAGCTTATTTGCTAGATTCCACTATGAACAAAGAGATGTTACAGCGTTGATCTTCCTTGATTTCTCGGTGTAGATGATCTACCACACTCGCTCAAGGTCTCACTAAGTATAAACACTTTCTGTGTATACAATTTTGCTTAGAATGTATCAACTAATAATCGAAGTGCTTCAGACTCTGGAATTTCTCTATCGATCATATTTCTAAAGCAACTAGAACGTCTTCCTTTTATACTCCTTTATGCCATCATACCCGTTGGCACTTACCAAAGGAATTCCTCCAATCTACCCGTTGGACGGAATCAATTAAGAAGATCATTCAAGCTATTAAAGGAACCTGTCGATAGCCCATCAATCCTGTTCGCCCATACAATCAGGATCTTGGTTTCCAAGAATAGAACCTTCCAAGAATATTTCGTCGACCATCGGATCTTCAAACAATCTAGATTACGTATAAAAGAATCCGTTATTTTTATCCAGCCAAGAGATCTTCTCCAGAGGATGGGACTAAATCCTCGACCAAATACTTCGGCTCTGGATTGCCTTTGTCACTGGATTAGAAACACTGTCAATGAGAATAGTTTTGAGTCTTGAGTCTTGAGTGCTGAGTCTGGTGATCAAAAAGTCTTCAAACTTTAAACAGACGGTCTGCAAATATCCAGACTAGACTGATAGAAACGTTTTGTTAGCTTCAAAATATTCTGGAAAGATTTCTCCAACACCAGCAAGGCCTTGGGAATTCGTGGCCTATTTCCTAGCTCTTCCCGGCCTTGGTTGGTGTTGCCACTTCGAGGTTTATCACCCGCCTTGGCGTTGCCGGTGAGTTTACTCATTAGAACGCTAAATCGGTGAATTTACTCGCTAAACCTTGCTTAGGATGTTAATTACGTTTAAGGGTTGTTTAGATTAGCTTAAGTATGGATTAGTGATAATATAAAATGGTTATATTAGCCTTATAACTGATTAGTATTAATATAATTAGTAATATTAGTACCTTTGAGTATGGTTTAGTCGAATTCAGTGGTTGTTCCTCAGAATTGATTTCTAGACCCTTGCCATTTGCCATTTTTGTAGATCAAAATTGGTTGCGAATTTGAGATTGATGTTTTCTTGAGAAATATTTTAGATATCTTCAGCTACAACATATATTTTTTTCAAGATTTTTAAGGATATAAAAGAAGGATATATTAGCTTCGTCATTTGCAAAGAGAACCTTAGTTTTTGCTGAAATTGGTGACCTTTTGGGATTTTAGGGGTTTTTATCAATTCTTAGGGTTCGAATTTCAAAATGGTTTCTCACAAAAATTGTTTGTCACATCTTCTAGTTTAACATACTCAAATTTCAGATCAAATGGACATGTTTTGGATCATGAACCAAACTGATTTTGGAAAATAGACTTCCTGGAAAACGGACCCAGTTTTGGTACTGGATTAAGCGATTTACTGGACCAAATCTAGAAGGATCTGGGTTAAGGTGTCTTCATAAAAAATGTTTTTTTATGTGTCATTTATAATATATTCAAATTTGGGAATTTTTTGAGTTTGGTTGGTTATGTGTCTAGATTTAAACTTGGAGACGCGCGAGTGGCCCAATTTCTGCCAATTAGGACCAACTTTAGTTGGTGATGGTTCTTGATGCTTTGCTTGCTTTAATTAGTATTTTTAATGACTTGTGAATGTAATTTATTAGTTATTTAATTCTGAAAAATTATTGTTCATACGAACACTGTTCACAAAAATACTGTTCACCCGAGGAGGAAAAGTTGTCTAATTTCATGTGTTTTGATCGTATAGGTGATTTGAGTGTATAAATGTACGGGCATCCGCATGAATTGAAGTGATCTGTGTTTTGTAGAGGGAACCCGATAGGTTGTGAGCAGGTAAAGGGCTAAGTGCTACACGATAGCGAGACTACCTGTGAGTTACCTCCAGTGCTTTATACTACTGCTTATTGTAACCAAGGGCTAAGTGTTACATGACGACTTGAGTCACATAGGAATTATCTCTAGAGCCTTGTAGCATCGTCATGCATAGCGAAGGGCTAAGTGCTACACAATATTGGAACTCATATAAGTCACATCTAGAGCCTCGTACTATTACTATTTGTGGTCAGGAGCTAAGTACTACATGATATTGGAACTCGTGTGAGTCACCTTTAGAGACTTGCATTATTGCTATATGTGGTCAAAGACTAAGTACTACACGATGGTGAGACTTCGTGTGGGTTACCTCTAGAGCCTTAGATTATCATTTATTATAATCAAGGGCTAAGTGTTACATGGCGACTTGAGTCACATAAGAACTACCTCTAGGGCCTTGAGTTTGTTTATTTAATGGGGATGTGGAGTGGAATTGGAAATTGGATCTTTGAGGATGAATATCGGGGGTAGATTTAACCATCACTATGATTTACTTGTGTCTGATTATAGGACGAAATTGTGTGACATGGAATGAGACGTGTCATAACGATTTGGTATTATAATTGAGACTTCTGTGTTTGATTGGTTTGATAGTGAGATGTTCAAATTGATGAGTACATTAATTATTTGCATTTGTGATATGAATTGTGCCGACGTGTAAGAAGGAATTAAGGCGAGGTAAGTCCTTTGTTCTCATTGTGTGGTTGTATGGCTAGAGCGCCCTAAGGCGTATTTCCTTCCTAATAAGGGTTTAGGGGGTGGACTTGCTGAGACATTGTTTCACTGGTTGTTGTATAACCATTTTTAGGTCCTTAGCTGATAGTCATGGAAGACCAAAGCCCCGAAGTCTGTGGAGGTGGAGTTTGAATGATCAGAATTGGTGTCTGACGAGTAGGTCGTAGAATAGCTCCCTTTTGAGAGTCGATCTTTTGAAGAATTTTGACCAGACTCATTTTGTAGAAAAACCCCGTTGTTTATAAAAGTTAGCTTTTGTAAAATATGCCCCGCTTTCCTATCCCATGTTGTTTGTTGTCATGGGTTTAATGTTTTGCTTCCGCATGTGCATTAAAACGAATTGGGTTCGCGACGATACTTGGGAACGTCGCTTTTGTATCTACCATGGAGGGATGAGCGCGCGCTTGAGGATCGGGGCGTGACACGGAGATACTCAAATTATTGATTGGTGAAGCTAAAAATTTTGTTGCCACGTTGAGCATAATCCCCATAATTGGGATGTGCAGTGTTCGAAAGACGGCCTTGACTCAATAGCTATATAATGATGCCAACGTGAGCAGCTGCTTTGAGAGAAGAGCATGGGTTTGTGTTTTATGTTCTCAACACAAAAAAGACTATTTTGCGGTTGATCACCGAGTCATCATGCAAGGACAAAGTCTCAACTGGCTTCAAGTTAAGTTGAATGAAAGTCTATTAGGGAAGAAGTTTGTGGTTTTAGATGATGTCTGGAATAAGAACTACGGGAAGTGGATTGTCCCCTTAAAGCCATTTGAAGCAGGGGCTAAGGGAAGCAAGATCATCATCCCAACTCGCAATAGTTCGGTTGTTTCACCCCATCCTTTGAAGGAGTTGTCCATTGATAATTGTACAAGCTTATTAGCCCTTCATGCTCTTGGAGCAACAAATTTTGAGAGGCACCTTGATCTTGAAATGATAGGCAAGAAATTAGCTGAAAAATGTAAAGGTTCGCCTTAGGCAATGAAGGTGTTAGGTGTCTCCTGCATAATAAAGCGAATCTTGATGAATGGGAAGCTATCTTAAATAATAGAATGTGGGATATTCCGACAGGAAAAAATGATGAGGTTCTCCTAGTTTTGGATTTGAGCTATGTCCATCTTCCTTTTTATTTGAAAAGATGTTTTGTTTATTGTGCGGTGTTTCCCAAGAATTACGAAATTAAGAGGGATGAGCTAGTACTCATGTGGATAGTGGGGGGCTTTTTAAATGGACAAAAAAGAAAGGAGAATAACTTGAAATTAGGATGGAATTATTTCGATGAGTTAGTATCCATATCATTTCTTCAACAATCAAGTGTCATTGCATCTAAGTTCTCAATGCATGATTTTTTTGAATGATCTAGCAAAGCCAATTGCAGGTGGGACATGCTTTAGCTCAGGGGAGTCTCAGCTAGTAGGAAATGAAGATGATGCATCTCTTGTGAAAACTTGTTATGCATCATTCATTTCATCATGGTTTGTTACATCAAAATGCTTGAGAGCATCTCATCGATGAAGGTGCTAAGAAGTTTAATGCTACTTCATATTGGATTTAGTGGGGCAGCAAGTTCCTCATTTCCAACAAAGTATTGTATGACTTGCTAGTAGAATTAAAGTACTCGAGGATGGTCTTATTATGTCATTGTTGTCACACCCCGATCTTCAGGCACGTGCCCATCCCTCACTTGGTCGATTAAATAGCGATGTCCTAGGACGCATCGTCGATCTTTTCATTTTATTACGCAAGCGGAAGCATATAAATAAATCCCCAGACAATAAAATAATGGGATAGGAAAGTATGACCAAATTTCAAACTTTTAAAACAACCACACTATACATGCAAACCATAATACGCATATTGTACAAGTTGGTCTAGGTATATAAAAACATATACACCATAGCAAGTTCTCAAACAGGGGGCGAGGTTTCACAACCACAACTCCTCATCACTAAATTCTTCATACTCCACCTCCTCGTCTCCATTTGAGCCGTTTGCCGAGTATACCGGAGACTCTGATTCTTCGAGTGCTGGATCCTTCGAATCCTCTACTGACCTACCCGTAGGATTTGCTGTGCCTTTACCAAAGGCAACCTCTTGAACGTATAGAGGTACGTCAGATTCCGGCACGGGGCTCTCCCTTCGCCTATCATGATAGTAACGATACCACAACCGGTACTTATGGGGTACATTATTGGGCTCACTAATGTCAGCCCAGACAGTAGATTTTACCAATACATAATCCCATCCTTTAGGGTGAGTGTGTATCGGGATGTAATAACCTATCTCCATAATCTCCTTAGGTATACCAAAATGCATGGGAGGGGATGGAGGTGCTGCCATCTACGGACTTGAAATGTTGTCCCACAACGGGGTGAGACTACGTCTCAACAAGTTCTATCCTTTAAGACTCAATTAGGAAGCCAATATGTCATAAGGGCTGACTAAGCACAACACGGGTCAGATGATTTACCTTGGCCTCAGTTCCTTCCTGCAAGTTATTATATTTCAAATATACACAAATCACATCAATTCACCCAACCAGATCGAACGATTGATCAATCGACTCAGTCGATTATATGTCATCATGACCACTTCTCGGTTAGTCTACTCAATACTATCTATAAGTCCACCCGTAATAGGACTGCTTGCTCTAAGCTAATATATAGATGGTATAGTTCTCACCAAATTGATAAATAGTGTATTGCTCTCACTAAGCTAACAAATAAAACCCTTGAATTGATATAATACACTAATAATGCTCTCTTTAAGCTAATTATATTGCTCTCGCTAAACTGACATATCAGAGCCCATATGTTGATATAGAATACTGGTATACTGCTCGCAATCTAAGCTAACATATCGCTTGTAGGCTGACATAGTATACCATCCAGACCATTCAATCAATTCTTCATTTTTATTATACCCAATAAAAATAGCAATGTATGAGTAGACGGTCGACCTTAGCCAAAATATCATAATTTCACTTTTCGAACATCCCACTAGTTTCAACAGCCCATAATATATTTTTGGCGCTGTAAACCGACACCCGAAAATTTTCCTAATAATTACCAAAATTAAATAATTTAGGAATAGATCCTAAAATCACCATTAAATCAATTCAGCACAATTGAAAGCTCAAATAAATAAACATATGACATCATCGCGATCAGCATACAATTTCGGTCGTCGGCTATTTCAGCCTAATTTCTGAAAAATAAATAAATAATTAAATAATTACGGAAAATATTAAATAAATACCAATAAATCCAATTTAGGCTCGTAATGCCTAATTGGACGCCGAAACGGACCCAAAAAATTTTCAAGGTTCGTTCAATAAATAATAGAACGAGTCTATTTGCTAATGTCACTAACTAACCACCTAACGTGCATCGGTAAAGCACTAAATTAATTACTCTAATATAATCTATCCACATAATCATACTTAATTAAATCTAATCAAAACCCCTAAGTATCATTAACTTATTAAGCGAGGTTTAATGAGTTCAACTCACTTGTTTAACTAACAATTCAGTTCAATTCGACGGGGACGCGATAGGGACCGACATTTTCCAAAGCGGGCCACACTTTTGAGGCCCGAAACCACCTCAAAACGGGCCTTGAAGGTGGCTGGATACCCACTTTCCTGCTCTCTTTTTGTTGCTAATTGATGTGACTCTGGTGGCTGAAATGGTGAGGCACGGTCGGCGGAGGTAGCGAGGGTTGGATTTGGGTTTGGCAGTGTTGAATGGCGGTGGAGGGAGCTCCAGCGGTGGCTCAGGAGTCCATGGCAGCAAGGATGGATGGCAGAGCAGGCGGCTGCAATGTTGGGGACGCACGTGGTAGGGTGGGGACTCATGTGGCAGGGCACGACGACATGCACACAAGGAGGGGCGGCAAACGACGGTTCGGCGTGGCATCTTCGGTGGCAAGGGCTTCACGATTCTTCTCTGCAGGTTGTTGAAGCTTCCAAGGCGCAATAGAGAGGGAGGATGGGCTGGTCGATAGTCACAAGGGGATAGGAGAAGATGAGGGAGTAAGGGGGGCCACCTTGGCCAATTTTTCCATTCAATTGTCCCCCTTGACCAATCCTAGCCACATGCTATCTTCCTTGGCCTCCATTAGGCCACCAATGCTCACTTTAGGATACTTGAATTAGTTCAAATTGGCTAGGCAAGGGGGGAGCTACGAATTTCACAAATTTTGGCTTCAATTGGACTTGATCTCACTTTCAATTCAATCCTATTTGGCCCTTACAAATTCAATTGACACATCATTATCAAATTTATATTTTTCCTTACCAGTTAATCCCACTTGCTTCACAAATCCGCGATAAAAAAGGTCCCTGTCTTTTTTTGAACAAAAATGACCCTACCTCAACCTTTTCCCAAAAAGTCTCAGCTTGCAGAAAAATTTTCTAAGATTGAGTCGACACTCCTAGAATTTATTGTGACATGATAGAATCTCAGACTCAAATTTGCGGTTAATTTCAATCTAGCGCATTTTTAGCGTGACCTAGGCTACCGGGTAGTTTCCAGAAATTTTTATTGTAAATGACCTGTGGTCGATTTTTTTAAGCTACAATGAACCTACTCAACACATTGGCGACTCTCAGTTGTCGTGAAAATCTCGAGAATTCAAATACAGACATAGGATATCAAAACTACTCATTTCAGTCAAACTGATCTATCTCTAATCCCTGATCGATTTTTAACTGTGCCGTAATGATCTCGACAGATGAGCACGGTCGAGCAGTCAATTTCTGTTCGAATTCTCAAGTTTATTGCATTAAAATTCATTAATGACTTCCCTAAATAGTCTAGTTATCTCGAAAGTGATCAGCTTTGAGAACAGCTTCACAAGCGCGTCGATGAAATGCCTGATTTATTTAGTAGAAAACAGGACTGAAAACCTGGGATGTCACAATTGTGACATCATAGAGGTACCAAATTGTGTTGGTGATTTAAACATCTGACATCTCAATTTCTCATACACAGACATCAAAAGACTACCTAATTCAATTGTTGCCTTATGCAAATTGCAAGCTTTGATCTTAAGAGGTTGGTCAAAAGCCTTTTATGTTGTCTCTAGGTATCACAAAATTGGTGAGCTTACGGTTTCTTTACATTAGAGATACACACAATCTAAACAAAATGCCTTTGGATATTGGTAATTTGAAAAATCTTATTGTCTTGCCCAACTTTGACGTAGGAAATAAGAAAGGGTTACAATTAAAGAAGTTGAAGAATTTGTCCCATCTTCAAGGAGAGTTAGTTATATCAGAATTGCAAAAAAGTGAAAGAAGCTAGAGATGTTGTTGATGCTAATTTGTTTGGAAAGCAAGGCCTTAGCAACATGTTCTTGCATTGGAGTGAAGATTTTGGAAATCTGTGGAGAGATAAGCATGAAGCACAAATGCTTCACTCTTTACGAACCTCGCACTGATTTTGAAAATCTCACTATGTCATATTATGATGGTGCAATATTCCCATCATGGTTAGATGGTCCATCCTATTGTAAGCTAGTGTCTTTGTGCTTACAGGGCTGTCCTAATGTTATATTGTTGCCCCCACTTGGACAACTACCTTTACTTAAGAAATTATGTTTTAATGGTCTACATGCAGTAAGAATGATAGGCTTTAAATTTTACAAAGGTAAAAGGCCTTTCTCATCCTTAACAACTTTGAAGTTTGAAGAGATGTTGACATTGAATGATTGGTATCATTATGCTCGGGGCCCAAAAGAAGAAGTACCATTCTCCTGTCTTCAGCATCTTGTTGTTCGGAGCTGTCCTTTGTTGGTTGGGACATTGCCTTGTCAACTTGATCGTCTCACAAAGCTTGAAATCCATTCATGCACGCATTTGAATAATTCAACCAATGTGGTTTGTCTTCCATTTCTCCACGAGTTATAACTTGAGGATTGTAACAAAGGGATCTTAAAGTGCTTGGTCAACTTAACTTCTTTAACCATTCTCAGGGTTCAAAATCTTGCAAAGCTTGTTTGCTCTAATCATGAGTTTATGAGTTGTTTGGTCAAGCTAAAAGAGCTTAATATAAGAAGCTGTGACAAACTAACATACTTGTGGCAAGATGGAAATGAAACACGAAATCTTACTTGCCATTAGGAATTATCCATCCAAAGTTGTCCTAAATTCACATCTTTTGTGGCAAGAGAAGGAGAGATAGAGTTGCCTTTGAACCTCGAAATAAATGGAATTGAGGGATTGTGCGAGTTTAGAAAAGCTTCCAAGCAAGATGCACACGCTCAGAGATTTGTTAATTGAGAAGTGACCAAAATTCATGGGATTATTAACCATTACTCCAAATGACCCCACTAGCAATAACCTGATGCCTCAACTTGCTGCTCTCAAGACACTTATTATTGGGCATTGCGAGGGAGTGAAGTCATTGGAAGAGATTGCCGTAAAATTGCTGAAGTTTATGACTATTGATAGCTGTCTAAATTTGGGAAGCCTACCATGATGTCTTCACATGATCTCCTATCTCACTCTTTTGAAAATAAGTTACTGTCTGACATTGGAGATAGAGTATTTCCCTTCCCTTCCATCACTCTATTGTATTTCTTTCTCTATAACTGTCCGAAGATAAAGTGTCACGCCCCGATCCTCGGGCACGCACATATCTTTCTACTTGGTTGATTTTAGAATGCGATATCATAGGATCATGTATTGCCGACCCTTTCATTTTTAATAGCACATGCTGAAGTAGTTATAAATCTCCATACAACAAAATAGTGGGATAGAAAAGTAAGACCATATTTTTCATATTGAAATTCACAACCATACTTTTAATACAGCACAACCCAAGGTACTTCACAAAACTATTCACAACTTTCTCGTCTCATTCTATCCACACATATACAGGGTTCACAAAAGAGGATGGGATCTGTGACAGTATGATTTTCTACTTTTGTTTTCAATTAAATGAATCAGGCTTTTTGTTGACATGCCTATAGCGCTATTCTCTGAGCTGATCACTCATGAGATAACTAGACTAGTCGGGAAAGTTATTAAAGGATTTTGATACAACAGACTTGAGATTTCGACCAAGAATCGATTGCTCAACCGTGTTAGTCTACAAGGATCATTTTGGCACAATCAAAAATCTATCAGAGATCGGAAATAGGTCGATTCAAATGAGATATATAATTAGGCATGGGTGATTCCATCTAATTACAAAATTCGCATCGATTAGCACTAAACTGATTTTTGTGTCGTTTTGGTACCCTGTGCTCGTAATTGAAACCTCGAGATTTTTCACGACAGTTGAGAGTCGTCAATGCATCGAAGATGTACATTGTGGCTCGAGAATAATCGACCACGGGTCATTTGCACCGAAAATTCCCAAAAAAATAACTGATAGTTTAGGTTGTGCTAAAATCGCATTTGACTGAAATTAACCGAGGAAATGATGCCGATTTCAGAAATTGAAAACTTTCACGTATCACAATTAATCCTGGGGAATGTTGTTGCATCTTTTCAAAGTTTATGGACGACGGGAATTAATAGCGGAAAATGGGCAAGAGTAGCAAATTAAAAGAATAAGGGAAATGCCACATTTTAAATAGGTTTTGGACCTTTAATGTGGGACATTTGGAAAGGAACTATAAGAACTTGAATGGGGACTTGACCCTATTAACTAAAGTGGTAAGATGGTAAAATGAAAAGAGGAAAGGCTTCTAGAAATGAAGTAATTTCGTAGGAAGGCCTAAGGCTTAGAATTTCACCTCAATTTGAATCTCATTTGGAAGAGATAGACTTGTGTAAAGTAGTGGGACACTTGATGGTGATGGATGGGCAAATTCCATGGAAAAAGGACCCCTTGGCCTTGTGAAAAGTGTAAAGGGAACCTTCCTACTATTTTCCTCCTTTCTTTTCCCTTCTATCCGCGCATGAAGCACAGTAGCTACAGTAGGCGTTGGTTGCTTCCCCCTTCTTTTTCCTTTCTTTCTTTTTTTATTCTTCTTTCCTTCACTGTGAAAATTACTGTCGTTTTCCCCTTCAAGTGTTCGAGCACCTCTGTTCTGCTTCTTTTCCTCCGGTTTTTGCTGAACTGATCAGCAAGTAAACTAGATTAGAGGAGTACGGGTTTTTGGCACAGCAAATCGGCGGACCCACAGAAACTTCGACCCAACTACCACCATGTTTTATGTCTCTTGGTCTTGGAGTTCAAGTGACGAGGAAACCTCCTCACCAGCAAGAGAGCAGCGCAGCCGACCAAACACCACGTTTGGTTCTCTCAACCAAAATTTTTTGTAAATTCGTGTGTTGTTGTTGCCGTCGCACCACAGCACACCCCCTTGCTATTTCGGCTCAACACCACCACCGAGAGACCTAAGGCTTGTCTCTGTGTTGCCATTTAGTCATTGACAAGAGCTGCTCTTAGTTTTAAATATGTGAGTGGTTCTTCTAAAATTGGAATAGGAGTTGTGTACCTCTATTTAGAGGTTGAAATTAGTTGAGAAAGGTTTAGATGAGATCAAAGGTAGTTATTATTAGTTTAGAAATGTTAGGTTAGCTATAGAAAGACTTAATTTTAGTTAAAATAGCAGGACAAGAACCGTAGAGGATGGATGGCCCAAAAACAGGGGATGTTCTTTAAAACTATTTTCTGGATGTGTAAGATTTATTATTTTTATGGACTAGTATGTGTTGTGATTTTGGAGTAAATTTATTCTGAAGAAATTTTTTACACATCTTCAAGTATAACATATAATTTTTTCAGGATTTTTAGAAATTAAAAAGAAGACGATTTTAGCTTCGTTTGCTGTAAACAAAAAGTTAGTCTGCACTGAAAATTTTGACTGGTAAGGATTCTACGGGTCTTTACCAACATTTAGAGTTTGAATCTTCAAACGATGCCTTCACAAAAGTTGTTTTCTATGTCTTTTAATTTAACATACTCGAATTTTAAATCAAACGGACCTGTTTCGGACCCTGAATCAAGCTGATTTCGAAAAACAGAAATGTTGGAAACGGACCCAATTTTAGTACTGGATTGCGTGAATTACTGGGCTGAATCTAGAGGGATCTGGGCTTTGGTGTCTTCATGAAAAATGTTTGTTTACATGTTCTTTAGCACTTGTTCAAGTTTTATAATTTTTTGAACTCATATGAGCTGGTTTCTGGTCTTGAACCTGAAAGTGCGCAATTGGTCAGTTTCTGTCAATTCTGGTTTGTAGAAGTTTATAACTGTTTTGGGATGTTTCTTGCTGTAAAATTGTTTAATTGATGTTGTGAATGAATTGTGCAATTGAGCGTTAAACTGTGGCATTTAGTGAATGCATATACGACATGAGCCTTTGGGGTCGGACGATGCTCCTTTGGAAATGCCCCAAGTCAATGGATGTCGATCGCAGTGGATGTTGGATCGATGCTCCTAATCGGAATGCTGTATAGAGGTAGACATTACCGCGCTCGATGGTGCGAGGCGATACCCGGTTATGCTGGAAGACTGTTATCTGTTGCATTGACTGTGGCCTATATGCTTACATTGATATTCATGTCATTGCATATACTCACGTTAAAGTATTCCTATGATGTGTGAAGTCGATACTGTTAGGTATATTTTGATTGACACTAATATGCATGAGCTTGCTGGCATTAAAAGAGTGATAAGAAACGTGATTAGATTGCATGTAGGGTGTACCCTTCTCCTATTCGGGATTTATAGGATTAACTTGCTGAAATGTGATCTCACCCCGTTGTGGGCTAAAATTTTTTAGGTCCCTAGATGGAGGAATGCCGAGTAGTGTATAGTCGGTTGCAGGAAAGGGAGAGTGTGACTCTTGCTATCTCCTTCCAAGTGATGACGGGTCTTCCGTCAATACTAGATGCAGGGTGACGATTCACCCCAGAGAGATCGAGAAGTATGGTAGTGTAGTAGTGCACTCCATTCTTGTAAATAGAAGTTTAGCTCGTGGATAACCAAACAACTTCACCCTTTTTGTATCAGACATTGGGGTATTAAACTGGTCTATGTACATAAGTACTACAGTATTGTAGGTGTGGCTTGTAAAAAAACTATCCCACGTTTCTATCCCACTGTTTTGTTATATGGAGATTGTTTTATGTTTCCGCATGCGCAAAATAATGAATGGGTCGGCAACAGTTCCTGGGATATTGCAAATTTAAAATCGACCATTAAGGGATGTGCATGTGCCCAGGATTCGGGTTGTGACAGGATCTCAGTCCTCATCATCCGGATCATACTCAAGATCATCCTGATCCTCTTTTGATTCTTTTGACTCGCTTTCCTCCTCCTCAGGCTCCTCGTCTTCTTCAGGCTCTTCTTCTACCGACTCCTCCTCAGCATTTCCCCACTCCTCCTCCTCCTCTAGACCTTCCACTTCTTGTTCCACGATCTCACATTCCTCAAAATTTTCATCCTCTACAGTGTATACAGGTGAAGTCAGCTCACTCCTGAGTGCAGGATCTCTGGCATCATCTACGCCTCCATCTTTGTGGTCTGCAGTCCCCTCACCAAAAGCTTTCTCTAGGATGGAGTGAGGTATATCTTCCTCAGGGATGAGACCTATCCTTCGCCCATCAAAATAGTAATGATACCAAAACCGATACTCAAGGGGCACTAGGTCGTCCTAGCCAACATCAACCCACACCATCAACTCGGTCAAAACGTATTCTAACCCTTTTGGATGAGGATGAACATGGAAGTTAGTTTCTTTCTCAAAGATATCCACTGGAATACCAAACTGCTGTGGAGGAGGGGGAGAAACCGGTGCTGCCATCTAGGGCCTAAAATTGGTTATTCAATAACCAATGAGACTACGTCTTAGCAAGTTCTACACTCTAAGACTCGATTAGTAAATCAATATATTAACCAGGCTGCCTATACACGCACGGGTCAAAGGACTTACCTTGGCCTCAAATTCCACATGCACATTAGCACAGTTCAATAGGTACCAAAGCAATCACATCACAAATCGATATCTCGATTAATCAACATAGTCGATTACATGTCAGTTGGACCATTCCCCGGTCATTTCAATCAATACCATACATTTCCCCACGATGGAATATCTAGTCGTCAAGCCCACGTGCATTCTCTAGGACGACGTACCAAGTCTTCGAGCCCACGTGCATTCTCTAAGGCAACCTATTCGCCAAGATGACATACTTAATCATTGGGCCCACATACATTCTCTAAAGCACTAGTTCGCCAAGGTGACGCATTAAATCACCGAGCCCACATGCCCTTTTTCCATGATGCCATACTAAAACATTGGACCCACGTGCATTCTCTTAGGCACTAAATTTGCCAAAGTGACACATTAGATCATCGAGCCCACATGCCTTTTTTAGATGCCATAGTTAATTACCGAGCCCACATGCATTCTCTAAGGTGCCGTTTTTGCCAATGTGATATATATAATAGACAGTTACGTGCGTTCTTTAAGGCGCCGTTTTCATCAGGGTGATATATTTCATCACAAAGCCGCACACTAACTATTTATTTCCCATCTTTACCATACCCGATATTAATGTACCCAATTGGTCTTCGCTAAGAGTATATTCAGTTCACTCTCACAATCTTCTTCTCTTAATGGCTCATCAAAGCATTTTTGGCGTTAAACAATCATACTTGAGCCATCTACCAATCAATTACTCAATTTCAATCAATTTAGGAATAATTCCTAAAATTCCACAATCAATTCAATTCAACGCAACGTAGAACTCAATCAAATAAACGGACTATACCACGACAATCAGCATAAAATTCCGGTCGTCGACTATTCCTACCTAATTTTCGGAAAAATAAATAATTAAATAATTAATTTTGAAAATTAATACATAAATACTAAAATCCAATTTAGGCCTATAATGCCGAATTGAAACCCGAATTGGGTCAGGAAAAATCCCAAGATGCATTCAATAAATAAAAGTACGTCTCTACTTGCTAATTACACTAATCAATCACCTAACATGCATCATTAAGTCACTAATCTAATTACTCTAAATTAATCTAACCACCTAATTGTACTTAATTAAATCTAATCAACTCTTAAGCATCACTTGCAAACTAAGAAAGCATTAGTGAGCAAAACTCACTTGTGCAAAGCGAAGACTGGAACATCGCGACGGCGGCCGAATTCTGAATTTTCGGCGGCGTTGGCAGACACTCGAGTCGGGCCCAAAAGCTTCATAAGCCCACAGAAATTTCTGGGTTTAGACTTGGGCTTAGGCCTGTTGAAAATGGATTGAACTAAACGGGCTTCAAGGTTGCGGGCTTCAAATGGGCCTGTCTTCAAATGGGCTGTGCGGGCTTGCTGGACCGAAAACTGAGCTGGGCTGCTGACTTGCGTGAGCTGCTGAGGGCTTTGTTAGGCCGAAGATCTGAAGACGCTGGGCTGAAGACACGTTGCTAGAGAAGAGGCGCGGACGCAGGCAGCTACTTCGAGCGTTGCTGTAGGTGTGCAAGGCAGCGAAGAAACGGACGAGGAAGCAGCTGGCGATGGCGTCTTTGAAGGGGCTTGCTAATTCGGTGGATCTCACGGCGTGGCAGCTCAGCTGCTTCGGCTTCGCTGGCTTCAATCGGTGGCAGGAAGCTGGGACGTGGCAGCAAGGAGACATCGAAGGACTGGCTTCTCGGTGGATTGGTGACGCTTCGGTTGGATCTTCAAGGCAAGAAGTTGACCGAAGAAAGGCAGACCGCAAACGTGTAGCAAGTAGATGGGAAATGGTGGTGGAAGTGGGCGTGTGTGAGTGCTGAGTAGAAATTGTTTCGATGGAGGGGATGAGCGGCTTCGGTGGCGTCGAATCCAAGGAGGAGCAGCAGTCTTCAATGAAAACGGCGAAAGGAAAATGAAAGAAGTGAAAACAGAAGGGGATCGGGGGAGTTTGACGCACAGAGAAGATGAAGGTCGGCCGGGGCATGCTCGGGAAACTTGGCCAAAAAGAGTGGCCCCAAAGTCCAACCATCCTATCCCTTGAATTGATTGCATGTCCCTTAGATCTTTATGCATAAATATCCCAATGTTTTTCCCCAATACTTTCTTGTAATAAAATCCACAAATTACTCCCATTTGAAGCCAAAAATCCAAACCCTTCACAAGCTCCGAATTTTATTATATTTGCTTCGATTATTCCATGAAATTTCTCAATTCGACGTCCAATTTGATGAAGAAGGAAGCCTCTAAAATTTCTATCAGTTCCCATAAACACATAGCCCGACTTGGGAGTCCAAATTCCTTTCAATGAGCCCATACGAATTTCCGTTAATTTTCCACAATGTCCGAATCTATATTCCGTAAAAATCTTGGAATCTCTGAAAATTCTTCAGAGGATGAGTTGACGTTCCTAAAATAGGTCGTGATATGACAAGACTTTCAATTTCTGAAAGCGGATTCGAATTTACAGTTAATTTCCATTCAACGTGTTTTTAGCGTGACCTAGGCTACCGGGTAACTTTCAGAAATTTTTAGTGCTGTCGTGACCAATTTTTTCGGGTGTGAACCACCTAGGGTTTGGCTAATGGATTGTTAAGCCTAGACTTAACTCGGGCTCTCCCAAGCCCATACCAATTCGCGACTTTCGGTTCAACTTCTTTACATGAAATTGTTTTAATTAGGAGTCGCCACTAATCTATTTTTGGTGGGTTGATTAGAAACCCAAGTAAAATAACGAGAGAATTATTTTACTCCTACGAACTAGAGACTATGGGTACGAGGACTTAGTTACGCTAAAATTCTCCAACGCCCTTTCGGTACCTTTCTTTTTATTTTGACAAAAAGGTTTTGCAGGCAGCTTGAATTGATTTTAAAATATCTCCCTAACATGTAAGGTGATTATACGAGTGCGCAAACCACCAATTTAACACCCAGATAAACAATAAATAAATTGCAAAAACTTACCTCAAAGCAACGAAAGTATCTGCAATGTTAAATTAAAATCCACATCAACAACCCTAGATATGGTTTCTAATTAACACGCAATTTCTTTTTCTTGGTTTTCACTTATTTAATGAGAATCATGCTTTATGCAATGCATGCCACTAATTTAACATGAAATGATATGACATGGCAACATGACTTAGCTATATGACCTAAGCAATATGACATAACTAAGCATGTAGTCTATCCTAAGCATGAGATGATTTATTCTAAATATTTTTTTTTGTATTTTCTATGAGATTCGAAATTAAAGAAATGCAACATTTAAATATGCAATCTAAATTAATCTAATGACTAACAATTTCTAATTAAATGGACCTAACAAAAATCACGAAATGATGTGCATTGTATGAACATAATTCTATATGACGTGCACATGGTTTTTATTCTAAATAAGCATGCAATTTATTCTAATATGCAATGACGTGCAAAAGATGCATTAATTTTACATGACATATGCATAATGACTTTTTTTTTGTGTTTTTCCTTTTTTCTTTTTTTTTTAATTTCAAAATTAATAATTGCCAAATAATTAAACATGCAATCCAAGTTAAAAAAAACTAAACCTAAATTAATTGATTTGATTTTTTTTATTTTTTGAAAAGTTCGAAATAAAATACCTATTTTGAACATGCAAACCCTAAAACTACATTTTTTTGATTTTTTTTAAAGAAAGCTAATTTAAGTATCACCACAGTAAATCAAGCCATATTGATACCCAAATCGACGAACCATATCTCGAGCATGAGATCGGGTTGGCCAATTTCACATAAATCACGAATCAGACCTCGAACGGGAGATCGGATTGGCAATTTTTTTAAATAATTGCGAGTCGGATTTCGAGCTTGAAAATCGGACTGACAATCACTAATTTCAAGAACAATTTCATATCATGGAATTTCAATTTCACATTAAAGAAATAATTACACTAAAAAGATAAAATAAAATAGCAAAAATAATAAAACAAAAATAAGATAAAGAAAATACCTAAATTTTCTTTTGCTTGTCTCTTTTTTCTTTTCTTTTTTTCTAAAAAAGAAAAAGAAAAATAAATCTGGTGGCCGGTCCAGCGAGGGGAGATCGTCGGCTAAGGTTCTGGCGAGACGGCGCGACAGCAAGAGAGTGAGGGCATCGGAGCCTCTAGCCACGACGAAGCAGAGGCGTCTTGTTGAAGGCGGGCGCGGCTTCTAGCGAGATGTGCCGGTCAGCAGGGACAGCAGAATAGGGAAGTCGCTCGAGGAAGGGGCGACGGTTCGAATCGGGACCTGTTGTCGTCAGAGGTCGCGACGTCGAGCATGGCAAGAACACGGAGGTCGGTGAGCGGAGCTGGATGCGGGCGGTGCAGGTGTTCGGGTGAGCGGAGCAAGGCGTCGTTGCTGGTGCATTGGGTAGGGTCGGCAGGCGTAAGTCCAGTGGCGCAGTGCTCGCTGGTCGTTAGAGTCGCAATTAGAGCGGGTCGCGGCATCATAGGCAGAGGCGTCGTCGCTCGGGCGGCGCAGATGGCGAAATTGCAAGGGTGTCGGAGATGGCGGGCGTCGATCTGCTTCGTGCCAGAGCAGAGGCAGTGGTGGCGGTGGACACAGCGGCCAGCGCAAGTGGTCGCGGGCGGAGGCCAGCAGTGGTTCGGTGGCGTCGCGCAGCGGGGGGCGCGGGTGAAGCAACGAACGCCGGAGGGGAATCCAACGGGGAAGATGAACAGTAACTTTCCCTTTTCCTCTGCTACCGCACGTCCTTGTGTTGTCCCCTCACTGTAGCTTCTATCCTTCCTTCAGCAGAAAGGGAAAACCCCTTTTGGCTTTTTTCCCACGAAGAAAAATTTAACCTTTGTGTTTTAATTGTTTCCAATAAAACCCTAGAAAAGCCCCCTTCGGCCATATATTCAATATGTGTGACCTCTCGAAACCCTACGTGAAAAACCTTTTTATAGGCCGAAGATTAGGGTTTTAATTTCCTTTTCAAATCAACATCCACGAAGATTTCTTTCTTGCACACAATATCACTTTTTTTATTTTTCACCTCCCCTGATTTTATCGCCTAAAGATAAGATTGCAACCCAATTTTCTTAAATTCCAAAAATCCACCGTAATATCATTTTAAATCTCCATTTAAGTAATTTTTGTCATTAAAAGAAAATGGGCTCGGGCCAATTTACTTGCTTTGTGGGCTTAGCCCAACCTGCCAAATTAAAGCTTAGAACCACTAATCCGAATCCATTCACCACTGATGCAAAAAATGTAAATGCACCTGAATCTATATGCAATGCAATTAATTAATTTTTTTTAGGGATAAAATTAACCCCTAATTTTCTATGCACTAAATAAATAAACGGGCCGCCAAAATTTAGGTGTCAACAAGTGCAAATGACCTGTGGTAATTTTCTTTAAGCCACAATGAACTCACTCGACACATTGGTAGCTCTTGTTTGTCATGAAAACCTCGATGATTCAAATACGAACACAGAGTACCAAAACAATAAGAAAATCAATCTAGTGTCGGCCGATGAGAATTTTCCAATTTAGTGGTGTCACCCACGATTAGCCACACATCTTAGTCGAATCGACCTATTTCTAATCTCTAATTGATTTATATCTGTGCCGTAATGATTTCAACAGATGAGTACGGTCAAACAGCCGATTTATGGTCGAATTCTCAAGTCTATTTGTCTTAAAATTCTTAATGGCTTCTCCAGAAAGTCTAGTTATCTCGAGAGTAATTAGCCCTGAGAATAGAACTATAGACACATCGATGAAAGGCCCGATTTATTCAATTGAAAATAGTACTGGAAATTCAGGATGTCACATAAAGTCTCTACCAAATCAGTGGCATCATCTTGCATCCCTTCATATGCTATATATTATGTATTGCCAAAATATCAAATGCTTTCCCAAAGGAGGTTTGCCTTAATTTGCTAGACCTTACAGTTGTAGCATGCGAGAATCTAAAGCAGATAGTGAGAGAATGGGCTTACTCATGCTTACATCCCTCAAGTTTTTGTCAATTGACTTGAGCATGGGAGGGGAAGGAGAGAAGATGTGGTTTCATTTGGAGGATGAGGATGCGTGGAGTCTTCTCTTTCCTTCCTCTCTAACCTGTCTTTGGATATATAAAATGAGGGATGTGGGAAGACTATCAAGCTTTCTTCACAACTATCTTTCCTCTCTCACATTTTTACACCTTTATGATTGCTCGAAGTTGAGGTACTTGCCAGAGGATGGGCTCCCTCCCTTCCTCCCTCTGAGAATTGCACATAGATGGGTGCGAGATTCTGAAAGATTGATGCTCAAAACTCATTGGCGACTATTGGCCCCTCATCCAAGAGATCCTGAGCATTCTCATTATGACATTCGAATCCAGTAAATTGATTCTTCCATGTATGGTCAGTTTTCTAAGGTTCAGGTAAGTTTTTGGTTTTGATTTCGATTCCTCTTCCTCAATTTGATGTGTAATACAAATTGATATTTTTCTGATGGAAATGTTTCCCATGAATTTCCAAAAACGAGCCACTGAAGGTCAAAGACTGACATTTGAGTGGGTGTTCTCGTTGGGTTGGATTGGCTCTGTTTCATTGGACAATAAATTGTCGGACGACATATCATATCTTGAACTCTGCTTGATGCCCAAACAAATTGTGAATGAAAATGCACTATGCTTTGCATTAGAATCCTAATGAATCATAGCATTCCGCAATCATTGTCCTCTGCATTTTCAGTGTTTGTTGTACGTTCTCTTAACAACAATCCTTTCCTTGTGCCCTAACTCATCCACCATTGTAATATGTATTGCAAAATTTCTTTGAAGGACCACTTGTAAACACTTTTGAGGTAGGACTAATGCTGTCAATGTATGTGTCATTTTTTGCAATTTTTTTTTTTTTAAAGAAGCTACTAATTTTATTTTGTGCACTGGTATGTTCCAACTTTTCTTCTAGTAAATATGATGTATATAAGAGTAATCTTTTCAATATCTTAAACATGATTAGTTATGTGGAAAGTATGACATGATTGAAAAGAAAGGAGGATGCAGTTCTTTTTTATGGTTAAGAGTCAGAACCTTCATTTTGCTGATGATGATCCTTCACAGTATTTAGCAGTCAATCTGGGATAAAATTCTAGGGCAACTTATGGCTCCAAGCTTTCAATTCAACTCCAATTCATGACAGCATTGATATTCCATAAACCACCTTCCGTTTGGGTCTTGATCTCTGGGGGATTAGGAACTATTGCTTGCAGCTTGTTAGAAATTTTTAGCCAATATACTTATGCTTGTTTGGTCGAGATTGTAATGATATGCTGCTTACCTCTGGTTTTGCATTGTCAACGGTGACCTCTGGGTTTGCTTTTGTGTTTTACTATATCACGAAATATGATTTCGTCATACATTATATCATTTTATTTGAAAATACCTTCTCATGTGGCATTCTTCCTTCAGGGAGTTTCTAAGCAAAAGCTTCAAGCTCACTTGGGTTCCTTTGGTGTAACTGGAAATCTTGTGCTTCAACTAATGTGTATCTTGTCTGGTACATGTCCTCTCTCTCTGCTACTATTGCATATGTAAATTTTTTGTTGAAGTGATTTTCATTTGACATTGTGAAGCTCTATTGGAGGTTAGTTAATTTGTACTATAAATTCTGGTTCACTGTGTACTTTTCTCGAGGCTTTTTGGATGTTATTGCACATATAACATGGTGCTTTGACCATAAAAATCGGTGGTCAGAAAAGTAGAGTTGCATTTGCCAAGATAATTCAAGAAACCTCACGTAGCTATGCTTGACCAGCCATCCAATCATTTAGTAAGTTTTAGTCATTTTTCTGCATTTTATGACTTTGATTTCCTTTTCAGTTATGCTTCTTGTTGTTCTTGCACCAATTGAACTTATCGGAATCTGGTCTTTACATTGAAAATACAGTAGAACCAATCAGTGAACACAACTGCAAAGAGCCTCTGCCATCTTACATCTAAGCTTATAGTGGAACATAAACCAATGTAATTGTTCCAACTGGCAAAGTACTGGGAATAGAACATTTATGCTAAGCCTAATCAGTGTTTTTGTATTACAGGAGTCTATAATACCGAGTAGTTCAGATATCTGTGCCTGTAGGCAGTATTGGGCTTTGCACATAATTAATGTGGACATTTCTTTGTTTATAAATGTGGACTTTAAGTCCTGCTATGATGACCTACTAAAGTGTTATCTTTGTAAATAGTTAGTTTCTTGTCTAAGGATAGATAGAGTATGACTCTGCGTTTTTTGCTATCCCCAACTGAAGGGTTTGGATGTGGTTTAAGGTGCTCATTCAAGGTCTGGTCTTGTTCCAAGGAGGAATTCTGATGGTGAGATTGATTTTCTTGCCAAAATACTTCCATTTGACCAACGATGGATTGTCTTCACAGCTAATAGCCCTCTTTTCACCTTGATTTGCAGGTTAGTCATAATGAAAATCTAATATCTGTAAGCACAGATGAGCTCCAGTTGTTCCTCAAGGTAAGGCAGTACCTTTCCATGGGGATTTCTGAAATTTATGAGAAGATACTTCAGTTCTCGTAGAATCAGATGAGTTTAGTTCTTGTCATCAGAAAAGAGCTGTTCACCAGGGTCAAGTTGCCTGACGAAACGGAAATTGAGGCTTAGCTACAGAGATAAAGCAAAAAAGGACGAAGAGAGGATGTCTCCTGATATACTGGACGTACTTAGAGTTGCATCGGCTATCGTTTGTCATTTAATCATAAGATAAATCAAGCGAAAAAAGGAAATCATCAAAAGAAAGGGTCACTAATTTCTGAGAGTAGGAAAGTGAAATATCCCAGTTCGTCTTGCTTGTTCATTTTTGGTTACTGCCGGGTGGGTATATATATAATTTTGTTTGTCTGATCACTCTTATAGATGTTTTTTATGCATGGAAGATAATTTTTATTCAGGCCTAATTGATCATTCCTTTCCAGATTCTTTTATTTATTTTCTTATGCTCTTCTCATGTCAAATGTTATTCTTCAAGTTGAAGAGCCTCCAATACAAATGAGAGCATGATTCATATTGTAGGATGAATGATAATGGCGAGTAGCGAAATCTAGAAAATTAATTAGAAAGCCTGGGGCTGTTACTTTGTTTTCAATATATACATCTACATTCCAATATTTATTTTATGTCAGCACGCCTCAAACTTTCACAACACGCATCAAATTGCCCAAAATCCTTTGGAATAATGTCTTTATAGATTAGAATGTTGCATGGTACGATATGTGGACCGCAAGCACGGTAGAATTAGATCTGAATAAAGTATTTTCACGTAAAATATTTCTTTAAAACAATTGGGTAGGATAGCAATATTTTCACTTTTCTTTTGGGTAAATAAATTTGTGCAAAAGTCCGAAACGACACAACTTATCTTCAAGCTACTGAAATACCAACAAGACCACCTAATAATAAAGGTAGCAAGTCATTTGAGGGACTATAAACCTTCATCCACTTCCTTTAATAACCATCAATACTTTTTAAAACACAGCAATCTTGCTTAATACACGTGCATAGCACGTGCCTTGCCTCCAGCATATAATCATGAACTAATCCAAAGAGAGATTATTTAAATTTAGAGTTGATATTTTGTGCCCCTATAGAGGATGCCACATTTGTGAATGTAATGATCTGCATAGGATTGGTACAGTTAGTTGGGGCATTGGGAAATTTCTAACTCAAGAAATTAGATAATATTCATTCGAATCCCATCAACTACATTCTAATCGCCCTGGATAAGAGTCACATGCATAGGTCAAACTTTTGTATTAAACCAATTCAAGGGGTTTGCAAGATGTCCAATGGATCTTTAGGCTGTTGAATATCCGCACCGTGTTTTGGATTATTAAAAACAAAAAAAGAAGCAAGAATGTAATGATCTAAATTTGCCTAATTCTACAATCATTAGAATACCTTACTCCCCATTTTTTTCCTAAAATGATAATCACCAATCTTACAAAAGAACATACTTTCTTTTTCGCTTTGTTTAAACATGCAAACAAGAGCTCAGTCACTTTATCCCCAGTGTTAAACTAATCATTGAGCTTTTAGGATATTTCCACTATGACAATCAACTTGGTCAGATTTAACTAGTTTTTTGAAACTGAATAATATTTTATCGTCGGCTATGAATAATTCGAAGAATCTATGGCATCACAATCTGACGTGGGACTGAAATTATATGTCACCAAATGGTGGCGTTCTTAATACGTGACTACCTGATAAAATTAAAAAGAAGGGTCCCTCAAGATTCCACCCGTATAATAATATTCCCAAAGCTAGTCTCATTATTATTTTTCTCAATAAACAATCATTCTAGCATCAATGAGCTATCAAGCCTATCATCAAGATCATGCAACGTGCATTAGACTAATACTAAATTGAATGGAGGGGATAAAAACTTGTCAAAGTGGGGGTATGATCATGACTCAAGAGGATCACAGCCTAACAGGCTTGACAAAACAATGGCAAGAATCTGCATCAAAAGATGTAATCCATCCTTATATACCCGAGATTATTTGTGACATTCTAATTTTCCATTTTTGTTTTCAATTAAATGAATCGGGCTTTTTATCGACGCGCTTATAGCGCTATTCTCTGAGCTGATCACTCATGAGACAAATAGACTATTTGGGGAAACAATTAAGGAATCTAAACGCAATAGATTTAAGAATTTGACCAAGAATTGATTGCTCGAATGTGCTAATTTGCAAGGGTCATTACGGCACTATCAAAATCGATCAAAGATCAGAGATAGGTTGATTCGACTAAGATATGTGATCAAAGAGTGGGTAATTCCACCTGATTGCAAAATTCTCGTCGATTGGCACTAGATTGATATTTCTATCGTTTTGGGTACCCTATGCTCGTATTTGAAACTTCGAGATTTTCACAATAACCGAGAGTTGCCAATGTGTCGAAGATGCACAATGTGGCTTGAAAATAATCGACCACGGGTCAATTGTACTAAAAATTCCTAAAAGCTACCCGGTAGGTTAGGTCACGTTAAAATCGCGCCAGATTAAAATTAACCACGAATTTGAACCTGATTTCAGAAATTGAAAATTCTGTCATGTCACGATCTATATTAGGAACGTCAACTCATGCTCCGAAGAATTTTCGGAGAGTTTAGGATTTTTACGGAAAATCGTTTTGGACGATTCAGAAAATAACGGAAATTTGGATGGGCTAAATCGAAAGGATTTTTGACTTCCAAAACAAGCTATTTGGTGATAGGGACTTGCAGAAATTTTATGGACTTCCTCCTTAGCAAAATTTGGACATCAATTGAAGAATTAATGAGGAGATTGAAGTCCAAATTTGAAGAATTCGGAGCTAGGCTTGGGGGGGTGCAACATTTGACTTCAATTTGATTATTTATGGTATTAAAATGTGGGGAAAGTAATAGGAGACCAAGGTTTTAATGGAAGAGATAATTTTGTTTGACTTTGGGCCCCCCTCCTTGGCTTCCTTAGCACGTTGGCCGGCTCCCCCATCCACTCGTTGTTTCAGCTTCAGTCTCATCTCCCTCCTTCGAGCATTTCTTTCCCCCGATCCCCCTCTGTTCTGTTTTCGCTTTCATTTTCCCTCGCATCTCTCTCTCTCCGTCTGCCCATTCACCCCACCGAAGTCACTCAGCATCATCATCATCATCCCATCTTCCACCGAAGCAACGCCCACACTCCACCGGTTCCTTCGTTCGGTCACCACCTCCACCAGCAACTTCAAGCTCCCACTCGTCCCTCTCGTTGCAGCTTCAGTCAACGTTTGCCCCCACCATCTTTTGTCTTCAGCCGGTTTATTGACTGCCATCTTCAACGCCCCTGCTTTTCTTTCGTTTCCTTCGAAGACGCCAGCTCGTCCAGTGGGAATTTGGCAGCTCAGTCTTCACCGTTTCGTGCCCCCCTTGTCCAGCGAAGCCCCACCCGTAGCTCCTCTTTTGCTGCTTCGGATTGCCCAACTCGCTGCCATCGAATCGACGCCAGCGAAGCCTCCCCGCGTTGACACCAACCCACCTGCTTCCTCACGTTCGGCCCAAGCCCGGCCCAGCTTCACGTGGCTTTGTCAGCCGAGCCCACACGCCTGCAGCAAGCCTGCAAGCTCCAGCCCATTCGAAGCCCGCTCAGTTCAGCCCCAAAGCCTGCCCATCTTCTGCCGCAAGCCCAGCCCGCTTCAGCCCAACTTCAGTCCAGCCCAACTCAAGAACAAACCTCAGCTTGGGCTGAGATTTGTTGGGCTGTTTTCTGGCCCGGTCTGAGCTCCATTGGTGCCGCCACAAGCTCAAGTTTTGGTCGTTGTCATGCCGCTGTCGCGGTGAACTGGTTTTTGCGCTAAACCGGTGAGTTTATGCACTAAACTCTACTTAGTAGGTTAATAATGTTTATGGGGTGTTTAGTTTAAGTTAATTAGGGATTATGTGGTTAGTTAGATTAGATTAGTGATTTAATTAGTTAATTATGCATGTTAGGTGGTTACAATGGCTAAATTAGCATCTAGATAGATTGTATTATTTATCTAGATTGGTTTGGTAATTTTCTGGGTCCGTTTCGGTATTTAAATGGGCAATTCCAGCTTAAGTTAGCCTTTTTGGTATTTAAATTGATTTATTGATTATTTTAATTTTGGTAATTATTTAATTATTAATTATTTTCCGGAAATTAGACCGGGATAATCAGTGACTAGAATTTCGTGCTGATTGCAATGGTGTGGTTAATTTATGTAATTGGTTGTTAATACGTGCAAATTGAGTGCTGATTGGAATTTTGGTAATTTATTCCAAAAATAGTGAATTTCAATATTTATTCAGAAAATCCTGGGTGTCGGATTTTAACACCAAAAATGGTTTCATATACTATATAAAACAGTGAGATTTTTAAATTGGAGGATATTGCTTATTCTGGGTCGAGTTGACCATGTACCCACACATGACTACTTTCATCGGGTATTTTAATACGAAGAAAATATGCCAAGATCACTAATTTAATTTAGGCATTTGAGTGCGATGCACAGTGTCCTGGACCGAGATTGAATGGTCGTATGTTGGTTAAGAGAACCAGTCTCCAAATTGACTTGGATGGACGTTACCATATATGGGTTACCCACTCATTAAGTTTCGGGTCACAGTAGATTTTGGACTTATGCTCCTTCGAGAAAGCCATTTTTGAGAGACGTAGCCGTGCTTGATGGGGAAGAGACAATGCTTGGTTACGCCAGTAGACCGTTGAACTTCAAGTAGGCCGTACCTTAGAGGGGCCCGGTTATAAAACAAAATTGAGTGATATGGTATGTGACGTGTCATAATGGTTTGGCCTTATAATCAAAACTCCTATAACTTATTGAGTTGAGTGAGGCGTTTCAATTGTTGCGTGCATCAATTTTACGTATGGTGTATATGAACTGTGCTGACCTGCAGGGTGAATCTGAGACGGGATAAGTCTTTGTAATGGTATGATTGTGTGGTTAGGACACCTCTTGGCGTATTACCTTTATAATCGGGGTTTAGAGCGTGAACTCACTGAGATTTATATCTCACCTCGTCATGGGCTCGATTCTTTTCAGGACTGTAGGGTGGAGAACCCAAAGCCGAGCTGATGGGATCTGAAGTGTAGGTTAGCTAGGACAATTTCATTTGAGAGCTGGTCTTTTGTAGGCTTGTGGTTGTTGACTTTTGTATATGACTCAGTGTGTATATAAAAGCATGTTTTGTGTGTGAATCTATTTTCTGCATTTCTATCCCAAGCTGTTGATGTCCGGGGATTAGTAATTCGTTGTCACATGTGTAATAAAAAGAAATGGTTGGCGACGTGTCCTGAGAACGTCACAATTATAATAGACTATTTAGGGATGGGCGCGCGCTCGAGGATCGGAGCGTGATATTATTATCAACAATAAGCTAATTTTTGGGAGATAATGTGAAAGAATTAGTCACCACATCATCAATATGAGCACCAGTTTGCAAGGAAACAAGGCACCGGATTAACAATCTCTTAAATCATCACCTCATTGTAATCAATTGTACAGCAAAAATAACGAGAGAAGGAAAATGAAAACAAAAGAGACTACTAAGAGTGGCAGCAGCAGCAGAAGCAGCCTAGAATATCAAGAAACCCCAACTTCAACCTTTTTTATACAATAGAAAGTTCAATCTCTCTCTCTCTCTCTCTCTCTCTCTCTCTCTCTCTCTGCCTCTAAAGATTTATCTTAAGAATGATTAATATATACTTGTGAAGCTGGTTTCTTCAAGACCCTGTTTCGAAGCAAAGTGACGACTATTTGTCTTCAAGAAAAGGCATATTGATCGGGTTCGGATTTCCCCATTCTCTCTTTCAAGAGTCCCCCGGTATTAATATATACTTGTGAAGCTAGTTTCTTCAAGACTCTGTTTCGAAGCAAAGTGACGACTATGTGTCTTCAAGAAAAGCCACATTCATCGGGTTCGAATTTCCCCATTCTCTCTTCCGAGATTCCCCCGGTACCGGCACCATCCACAACAAAAAGCTCTCTCTGCCCTGAAAATGCAAACTTGTAGGATTCAAAGCTAAAAGATTCAGAAATAAATTGTGCAAAAAATTGATATGCCTTTCTATGGTTTATTGAATCACTCCATACAGATCATTGTGATCAGAATGTGTAATAGAGCAAGTGATATGAAATGCTGGGTATTGAGTAAAAGCATCTTATGTTAGAAATAAATGACGTAAAAAAGAGAGCCAAAATCATAACATGAACTTGTATCAATTGATCCATCTTCCTACCAGAGGTGAATTTAACAGAACTGCAGTGATCAGTGCATTTAAACTCGCAAGTGAAAGTCTCAGTTTCTTCTTATGTGACAGGATTAGGGAAGATTCAAATACATGTGGCAGGAAACTTTATTTTAATTTTAGAAAGGGTTCAGAGTCACAAAGTTCGCCAATCCAGCAGCTACTGAAGTAAAGTTGGTTACCAGATTTGGAAACCACATGCTCTCTTGCCACATGCATCCCAAAATTGTCCAAAAAGTGCTCAAATTTTAATAGATCACGCTCAAAGATCACCAAAAGTAGCAACAGTATTTGGGCCACATATTAGGATAACAGGGGCACAAACACTTGGTTGCTTTGCACAAATTTGTACAAAAAACTAATGTAAAAAAAAATCAGAATTCATTTTAAAAGCCAGTTTTACAAATTGACGTATTTATCCTTTCACAATTCCTCCATAGAGAAGGACACATTTCAGATAGTTTTTCTCAAATCATTTCACAAATAATTAACTTCCAAACTATTTCAAGAAATACTTTGCTATGCAATATCAACTACTAAAAGGATAGTCATCGTCTTATCTCGTTTCATGCAACAAATATGCTCTGAACAATATGCAATACATCTTCTAAAACTTACAAATATCTAATTCATGTTATTATCAAGACACGTGCTAAAAAATCATAGAAGAAACAAGCACCATTCACCTGAAGATGCGAACCAAACTATGAGAGTTACCTCAAATGAAAGAACGGGAAATCCAATCAATTAAGTGAGAAACGGATATCAAAATCAAGTAAGATAAGTACCTTAACTAAGACTTGACCAAAATAGTCCTAAACCTTTTACATTTATACCAATTCAGTCATAAACTTTTTAATTGGATCAATTTTGTCCTAAATCTTTTTACATTGGTACCAATTCAGTTCATCTGACTAATTTAAGCCGAAAATTATTGACGTGGCCGCCGGCAGTCTTATGTGGCACATGGACAAATTTAATAATTTTTTATATATTTTTTCAGATTTTTTAAATTTTTTTCTTTTTTCCTTTTTTCTCTCTTTTTTTTTTTTCTTTTTTCCTTACCCTTGGCTAGCGAGGTCGCTGTCCCTTTTTCTGTTTTGTTCAGTGGGTTGAGATTCTTTGCCTGAGACAACTGGTAAGCTCCTGGCTATAAACCCTAGATGCGTGACTCCTCTCTCTCTTTCTCTGTTGGTGTGTTTGTGTGTTTAAAATTAGAAAGAGGGAAGGCGGGTTCACGGGGTTAGCTGTTTTGACCGCCGCCGCCTCAATTTGAGCTCCACCCATAACTGGGGGGGATAAGTACGCTAATGGTGCCATAAATTGTGTACGTCGCTCACTTTGATGCCAAAAGTTTCTGTCGGATCACTTAAGTGCCAAAAAATTTGAAAAACGCTCACTTTGGTGCCAACGCCAATGAAATAGATCAGAAATCCGACGTGGCCTTTTTTTTATTAATTTTTGAAGCTGACGTGGCTCGTCGGAGAGTTAAGTCAGCATCCAAACACCAAAACGACGCCGTTTGGCATTTTTCCCCCAACTTTGAAACCCTAATCCCCAAATTGAGAGAGCGGGAAGGCTCGTCTTCGTCTTCTTCTTCCTCGAAGACCCACACCAGCAACGGCACCAGCACGGCATCAGCAACAGCAATGGCAGCACACCAACAGCGACACCAACAACGCACCAGCAGTAGCAGCGCACCAGCAGCACCTTTGACCCATCTTCTTCCACCTCCTCCTCCTCTACCCTCACCTTTGATTTTTCCTGCAACAATCTTAGTCACTCCTTGCTCACCTGGTCGAGCAACTACAATGGTGGCTGAGTGACGGTGGCTGAGCAGTGACGGTGGCCGACCGGCCGGAACCCTAATTTCAATCCCCATGTGAGCTAAACGGCGTCGTTTCCGTGAAGCCATCCATGTAGGACGTTGTTTTCTTGAGGAGGACCGAAAACGACGTCATTTAAAGGCCTATCGATTTTTTTTTTTTAAGCCACGTATTCATTTTGGTCGGAATCTTTCGCCGGTAGTCGGAATCTTTCGCCGATGGCACCAAAGTGATCGTTTTTCCTCCGATTTGGCACTTAAGTGATTCAACAGAAACTTTTGGCACCAAAGTGAGCGTCGTACACAACTTATGGCACCATTAGTGTACTTATCCCTATAACTGGGCTTCTCATTTACTTGTCGTCCTTTTGAAACCCTCTTCTCCGGAAGATGCCCATAATTTGATTTCTTCTTTGCTTTTGGTCGGGTGAGGTATCTGCTGCCTTGGTTTCTCAAGTTGGGTTTTTCACGAATGCCCTACTCGCCCAACATCCTTAATTGGTTCGGTGGACTGTGCTATTCCTGGTTAGGTTACCAATTTGTAGATGTCGTTTCAGTTTGCAAGCAGCCACCTTCTTCGTCTGCATGTGAAGTTTCTGATCTGGCCACGAGCGAGGGCATTGAGCCCTCGCCTGGATCTGGGCAAGGGCCACCGCACCCTCGCTCGCCACGAGTGAGGGCTGCCGCACCCTTGCTTGTGGCCAACGAGGGTGCAGAGGCCCTCGCTTGGATCTGGGTGGGGGCTAATGCCCTCGCTTATGGCTGGCGAGGGCGCGGGGCCCCTTGCCCTGACCAACCTGTGGCTAGCGATGGTTGGCCGGCCGGCGCCCTTGCCAGCCAAGGGTAAGGAGAAAAGAAAAAGAAAAAAAGGAGAAAAAATTATTTAAGAAATCTGAAAAAAATATAAAAAATTATAAAATTTGTTCACGTGGTGCCACATAAGACCACTGGTGGCCACTTTAGCAATTTCCGGCTTAAATTAGCTGGATGGACTAAATTTGTGCAAATGTGAAAAAGTTTAGGACTAGATTGGTCCAATCGAAAAGTTTATGACTGAATTGGTACTAATACAAAAGGTTTATGACTATTTTGATACTTTTCCTATTAAAAGAAGAAACAAGCACCATTCACCTGACGATGCGAACCAAACTACAAGAGTTACCTCAAATGAAAGAACGAGAAATCCAATCAATTAAGTGAGAAACGGATATCAAAATCAAGTAGATAAGTACCTTAACTAAGACTCGACTAAACTAAGCTTATTTGGTAACAAATAACTCTGATGCACGAACAAAAGGCTCGCCCAAAGTGGACAATTACTTTTGTCTGTTGTATTGTGGCTGCTCATGTGAAAAATTTAAAAAACGAGCTCTACTGACATCCGTTTCAAGTAGGTCCAAAGTCATTGGAAAACTAACTCACCGTGCTTAAAATGAGAACTAACCTTCTATATAAAAGAGTTCCATAAACTGGCGAAAACCAGTGCCAAACACAATAGTTTGAATATTGTTCGGACAGTGTACAATAAATTTCAAAATTTCACCCCAACCAAGTTGGAATCTAAGTTGACTTCCATAAAGTCCCAAAGTTTCATGACACACCAAAGTTTATTTACTACATGATTTCATAGCTCAACAACCTCTATAATAAACCTAGCAACCTAAAACCTGAATGAAATTGAAATTACAGCTTAATCTAGAAAATTTTGGTTAATGAATTATTATCAAGCACTTCTTGTGCAACATAATTCAACGTGTTAAGATGTCACTTGCGAACTTGAACCGAGTCCTTTCTCTCTCTAGCGCGTGGTTCACTTCCCTTTTCCAGCTTTCTTGATTCTTCTTTCTCCCTCTTAATTAGTCCTCTTTTCTCTGATAAGCCAACTACAACAACTATAACTAAGCTGAAGGAAGTTAGTCTGTCGGGATTCCAAGATGCAGCTTCATGGGCGTAATAAATTTGAATTGGGTCTCTTGAGCCCAAGTCCTTTTTTTTTTTTTACTTAAAAAAAAAAAAGAAAGACTCTTTCGTTATGGTAGCAACTCTTGTTAAAGTCTTAGACGCAGGATGGCAGAAAATTTTCCGATGAACCCAAAGCATGTGAGCCTAGCTCACATCCACTATAGAATGATGTGACTCCATGTTGAACCCAACTTTTCACGTTGCACATATGAAATTGTAAATCCTAGAGTTCATTCTTTTCATTGTGAATATATCTATAGATTAAGTTAGTTTAGTCATAGGTAATTTAGGATAATTGGTTGTGATGGTTAGTCCGAATAGTAGTGCCAACTACGAAAGTGGCGATAGGGTTGGAATGAGCCATCCTACAGAGGTGAATGAGCCATCCTACAGAGGTGCTGACTCTAGCGGCATGCCGATGGTCATTGGTTGGGTGGCGCTCTCTATGTCACCCTATTCCTGATATTTTTTTTTTTGGTCTCCTATCAAGCTTTTTGCTGTTTTTTTTCTTGCTCGCTTTTCTTCTTGCCTTTTTTCTTTTATCAATCATAAACTCGTAAACATGAATGAAAACCCAAAGATAATTCTAATAGACAAGTATAATAGATATTAATCAATGAAAAACCCAATATGATTAAACATGATAATAGTTAACCGAAATTATAGTATTGTTAATTTTACATGTAACATGTGAAAATTTTACTAGTAACAGAAAAAGAGACATTCACATAGCAATGAATGAGAAATGTTAAAACTGAAGGAACAGAGCCAACTTGCATCCTGCAAGGTCTTGGTCTTCCTCGCAATGATTCAAGTTTCTCTCCCATCATCACTTTTTTCTTGCAAGGTGTTGGTCTTCATGGAATTGATTGAAGTTTCTCCCCAATCATCACTTTTTTGTGCAAAGTCTAGGTCTATGTAAAGGTTTTTTTTTTTTTTTTTTTTAAAATTTTATTTTCACTTTTTCTTAAAGTGCTTCACTTTTGATTCACATGTAATGGGTGGAAATTATCTACTTTTGCTTCACTTTCCGGCCAAAAAAGCACATGATATCTAGCAAAGTCTCTAGGAATATTCTTTAGATATTGTGAAACAAGCACTTGTGGACAAAAAATATTTTATATTGATTTCTCTAACCTCTGATGTGCATAAAAGTCTTGGACTTTGTTTAATCTTTTTGGTAGGTGAAAGTCTTGCTCTTCCTGAACTTTATAGTTTTCTCTATCCATTAGCACATTATCACTTAGCTTCACCACAACCCTTGTTTTTCTCTTCAGTGACTGATTGTCCCATGACCATTGTTTCTTGGTTCCTTCTTGGCTTTCTTCTTATACTAATTTCTATAATTGTTAATTTTAAGCAAGACATCGAAATTCTACTAGTAATGGAAAAAGACACATTTACATAGGGATGGAAGAGGAGGGGTGTAGAAAGTGAAGCAACAAAGACAATTTGCATCCTTCTAGTAAAGTTTTGGTCTTCTTGATGAAAAGTACTTTATGAATATACTATCACGCCAAACAATTTGAGTTTAGACAAAAGAGACCATGTTTTGATGCACAGTGTCCTTGAGTTGGATAAATCAATTGTTCTCCTTTTTTTCCAGATCAAGACTTTTGGCTATCGTTTGAAAGAGAGGACCTTTTCTTGTGGCCATCCAAAATATAGGATAATAGGTGATATTTCTTCACAGGAAAAAGTACAAAAAAAGTCCTAAACCTATGACATTTATACCAATTCAGTTATAAACCTTTTAGTTAAACCAATTTAGTCCTAAACCTTTTTACATTGGTACTAATTAAGTTCTTCTGCCAATTTTGGCTGATCAATGCTAACGTGTATGTTTGTCGATTGGCAAACGCTAATGTGGCAATTTTTAAATATTTTTTTTTGAATTTTGATTTTTTTGAATTTTTTTTTCCTTTTCCTTTTCTTTTTCCTCTTCTTCCTCTCGGCCTTCTTCTCCTACAGTGGCAAACGAGCCTCTGGTGGCTTGCCAACCACTGGGTGAGGGCCATGAAGCCCTCACCACACCACTAGCGAGCTGTCGAAGGCTTGCTAGGCATTGCAGGAGAAGAAGGCTGAGAGGAAGAAGAGGAAAAAGAAAAGGAAAAGGAAAAGGAAAAAAATCGAAAAAATATTTTAAAAATTGCCACATCAACGTTTGCCAGCCCGCAAATAACCGTGTCATAGCCAGTTAGCCAAAATTGGCTAGAAAGACTGAATTAGTACCAATATAAAAATATTTAATACTAAATTGGCTTAAATAAAAGGTTTAGGATTGAATTGATACAAATGTCATAAGTTTAGGACTTTTTTGGTACTTTGCGCTTTCTTCACATGACCAACTTAGAGGGCATGCATGTCTTCATAAAAAATTTATAACTTACAATGTTGTTGTTGTTGTTGTTGTTGTTGTTGTTTATTTATTTATTTATTTATTAAGTATAAGCTTTTACATGGCAGCTATAGTGCTAGAAATTTGTAGCAAAGTGGGTGGCAATTATCTACTGAAGGTTGCTGAAGTAGTTGTTGATGATAGTGAATCACTTGATAGGAAAATCATGGTCCTTCGAACAAAAAAAGCTAGCCCAAAGCAACTTGCTTGATGGATCAGTTGATGATTTGTGAATCGTGTACTATTTCCAAAGTAAAAATTAAGCAAGTTGATTTATGGATTCGTTGGTGTACCCAACTCTTTTTCTTGTTTGGCCTAAAGCACATGTTTCTATTCTTCTTATTGAACAATCAAAGTTAGTTGTCTTTGATGACTTGTGGATCTATAATAGAAAGTAAGATGCCATTGTTAGGTGGATTATCAAAATTTATTTCAGTCGGTGCAAGTTGTACAAAGATGCTTATTTGTCAATCCTATTAATTGTGGTCAGCTTCATTCATCGCTAGACAAGAAAAAGGGTCAGACTCACCAACTAAGAAAGTACTAGATATACTCTAGGCATCACACTTATGAACAAGAAAATCGTCCAAGGGACCATGATTCTCCTATCAAACGGTTCTCGATCATCAACCACTAACACAACACCCTTTAGTAGATCATTGTTGCATGTTTGGTTGCGAATCTTTAGCACTATAACTACTGCATAAAAGCCTACATTGATTGCATATTCACCAATAACACATTAAACAAAGACATTAAAATTAGAAGGTTACTAAGAATGTACAAATACAAAAAAATAAAAGGATAAGTGCATTATAAATTCTAAAACTTATCACGAAAATGTAATTGAGTTTTAAAACTTTCAAAAAGCACACTTAAGTCTTAAAGCTTGTTATGTAGTACAATTAAGTCTTAAAACTTTCAAAAAATGCAATTAAGTCCTAAAACGTGTCAAATTAGTCCAATTAAGTTCTTTGTTGATTGCAATTTTCGAAAGTTTTAAGATTAATTGCACTTTCAAGACAAATTTTATGAATTAATTGCACTTTTTGAAAGTTTTGGGACTGGATTATACTTTTGTGACAAGTTTTAGGACTCAATTGTATCTTTTGAAAATTTTATTCAATTGTACTTTCATGATAAGTTTTCGGACTTCCCATGCACTTATTATCATTTTTTTTAAAGCCTTGGTCTTTGTCTTTGTTTAATATTTTAGGACTCAATGGTTTTTGTTAGAGTAGGTTTCTCATTTTTTAGAACCTGTAACCTACCCTATTTGTTATGGAACTTGGAACCTAGAACCCTTGTTGTTCTCTCAATGATTGGTAAACCCATGATCATTGGAGAGATCTTTTGGAGTCCCTTCTTGGCTTCCTTCTTATGCTTATTTCTAGTATTGTTAATCTTAAGAAGACACGTAACGTGTGGAATTCTACTAGTAATGTAAAAAGTGACATTAACATAAGGATGGAAGAAGAGGGATGTAAAAAGTGAAGCAGTAAAGCCAATTTGTGTCCCGTAAAGTCTTGGTCTTCCTAGAATTGATTAAAGTTTCTTTCCCACTATCACTTTTTCCCTTGTGCTTAATTTTTCACACAAAAAAGTTGATGATTCCCAATAAAGTCTTGGTCTTTCTAATATGCCAAGAAGTTTGAGTTAGACCAGAGAGCATATGTTTTGACACACATTATGTCATCGAGTTATATTGTTCTCCTTTTTCTTCAAATCAAGACTTTTGGATGTCGATTAAAATCGGGGACCATTTCTTTTGACCTAGAGCATGTGATTTTGTTCACCTTACCAAATAGACAAACCTAACTTTCTTTGATGACTTGTGGATACATAACATACAATAAGTTGCCATTGTTGGTTATATCCACAATAATTTAGGTTTCAATAACTTTGACAAATTGATGATCCTTTGATGCAATTTTGGCCCCATGATGCACGAGGAGCTGCCGGGGAGACATATGTTGGCACGAGATGGCTAGCTGCAGAATTCTTGCGATGATAGGTGTACAGCTTCAAATTCATTACACGGTCTAAGTTCAAATTTCAAATAGTTTGTGTATGGGCTTCCGATGGTGCACAATTGTGAATTCTTTGGAATCATTTTAATTAGTATATACACCGACGCATGATACTAATTCGCTTCAAGTAATATTAGAGGAAATGCATAATACGAATTTGTGAGCTCGCTCATAATAAGTAGGTTGAATCCTCCTCAAAATTCTAAAATTATAGACAATTCAAATCCATTGTTTAGAAAATATTCCATACCGGTTGGCTTATTCTCCACACTAAAAAAAGAAACCGAATTTTGCTTTAAGAAAGCAAGATCATGCGATACATGCTAGACTTCAATTTAATGTAATACAATCTCTCTCTCTCTCTCTCTCTCTCTCTCTCTCTCTCTCTCTCTCTCTCTCTAGTTGGGTAAACCTGTCACGCCACGATTCTCGAGCGTGCACCCGTCCCTCACTGGTCGATTAAATGGCGATGTCCTAGGACGCATTGCCGACCCATTCATTTTAGTATGCATGCGGAAGTATATAAATAATCCATAGACAATAAAACAATGGGATAGGAAAGTAGGATCCATTTTCCACAACCAAAATAAACCTTTTATAGACAAGCGGGTTTATTTACAAACTAGGTTGTCTACAAAAGTATCGGCTTAACCAAAAAAGGGACTGTTAGTCAGACACATTCGCCGATTCTTTGATCTCCATCTTCTCATACTTAAGGGCTTCCGATCATTCACCAACACCATCTAAGGACCTAAAAATAGTTATACAATAACTAGTGGGACAATGTCTTAGCGAGTTCTACCCCCTAAGAATCGATTAGAAAGCCAATACATCCTAAAGGGCAACCTAAGCACAACACGGGTCAAAGGACTTACCTTGGCCTCAGTTCCTTCCTGTTAGATAATGAAATTCAACAATTATTCAACCAGATTGAACCATCGATCAATCAACTTAGTCGATTACATGTCACTATGACCTTTCCCTGGTCGGTATATTCTATAATGTCCTATCAATACAAGACCACTCGCCCAAAGCTGAAAATATAGATAGTATAGTTCACCCAAAGCCAATAATATAGTATACTATGTATAGTATACTATATATATATGCTCATCCAAAGCTGATAATTTAGGCTCCAATGCCAATATAGTATATTATATATGCTTACCCAAAGCTGATAATAAATTGCTTGTCCAAAGCTGATAATATGGTATACTATTTATATGCTCGTCCAAAATTGATAATAAATTGCTCGCCCAAAGCTGATAAATTAGGACCCCCTGGCCATTATAGTATACCACTCCTACCATACAACAAATTCCTCATTTTTATTATACCCAATAAAAATATTGTGTGTGGATACATAGTTGATTTTAGCCAAAATATAATAATTTCACTTTTGATCATCCCATTACTTTCAACAGTCCAAAATTAGATTTTTAGCATTGTAGACCGATACTCGGTAATTTTCTAATTAATTACCAAAATTAATTAATTTAGGAATAAAATCCTAAAATCACAATTAAACTAATTCAGCACAAATTAGAGCTCAAATAAATAAACGAACCACGCCACAGCAATCGGCATAAAATTCCGGTCACTGACTATCCTAGCCTAATTTTCGGAAAATAAATAGATAATTAAATAGTTACATAAAATATTAAATAAATACCAATAAATCAACTTAGGCCCGAAAAAGCCTAATTGAATGCTGAAACGGACTCGGAAAATTTCCGAGTCACTCTAGATAAATACTAGAGTTGTCTAGGCCCTAATTGCACTAACTAACTACCTAACATGCATCGGAAAATAATTAAATTTACTAATCTAATTTAACTATCTACCTAAACCATGCTTAACTTAAGTGTCATTAACCTACTAAGCGAGGATTAATGAGTTAAACTCACCCAATTAATGATCCACTCGGATCAAAATGATGGGGTCGCGGCGAGGAACGACAACCTCCAAAGCGGGACCGCCAAGCGAGGCCAAGACAGGCTCGAAAACGGGCCACGATGCCCACAAACCCTTGATATTTTTGGCCACTGATCAAGGGTTGAACGAGCTGCAACAGCGGCTGTTTTGGGCATGACTCAAGCTAGAATTGACTACCGCAGGTGGCGGTGCGGCCGTGACTGAAACGGCCGTGAATCGGGCTGAGCTACGGCTGTTGGACGTGCTAAAACAGGCTGCTGAACTTGCTGGAACGGGCTGCTGAACTTGCTTCGAAGGTGGGCCAACGTAGGTGGATGAGAGGACGGCTTCGATGCAGCGGAGAAGGGCCTGATTGGGGCAGTGAACTTGGTCCAGAATATGTGCTGCCGTTGACCCAAGAGGAGCAGCATGTGAAGCTGTGGCGTCGGTGGGGCAGAGAACAATGGGAAAGGAAAATTGCAAGCAAAATAGAAGAATACAAGGGGGGAAAGGGGTCGTCCAAGCTAGCGAAGAGAGAGAGAGAGTGAGAATAAAAGAAACGTGCGAAGGTAGAGGATAAGAATAGACCAAAAGTCAAAGGAGAAAAAATGAAATTGAGACTTTGCAGAAGGGCTGTCGGTGGGGCAATGAACCGAGAGAGAGAGAGAGAGAGAGAGAGAGAGAGAGAGAGAGAGAGAGAGGAGAAAAACGTGCGGCCATGGGCATGTATATGTGAAGGGGCGTAGGACCAAACGAAAAAGGGAAAAATAGATTAAAACCAAAATTATAATCTTGATCAACTTCAAAACACTTTGTCAATTGGTCATCCTAAGGCCAATTTCTTCACCAATTACACAATTTGAAGTCCCATTGAGGACCAAGAGGAGACGGTCCCTCTATGCCACGAATTTCCCTCGAATCGGAATTTTACTTCATTTTTCTCGGAATCTGATTTTTGAACAAACTTCTTCAATTGAGGTCCGATTTGATGCAGAAAAAGCCCACGTTCACCTATTCACTCACACCAGATGCCAAAAATCCTTTCAAATTGGCCAATCCGAATTTCCGTTCGTTTTTTGAAACGTCCGTATCGATTTTCCATAAAAATCTCGAACTCGCCGAAAATTCCTTGAAAGACAAGTCGACGTTCCTAAATTGATGCCCACGATAGGACCTTCAATTTTTGAAATCGAATTCAAATTCGCGGTTAATTTTAATCAGATGCGGTTTTAGCGTGACCTAGTCTACCAGGTAATTTTTAGGAATTTTTGGTGCAATCGACCCGTGGTCGATTTTCTTCAAACCGCACATACCTCTCGACACATTGGTGACTCTCGGTGGTCATGAAAATCTCGAGGTTTCAAATACGGACACAAGGTACCCAAAACAACAAAAAATCGGTTTAGTGCCAATTGACGATAATTTTCCAACCAGGTGAAATCACCCACACTTTGATCACACATCTCAGTCGAATTGATCTATCTCCGGTTTTCGATCGATTTTTAATTGTGCCGTAATAACCCTTACAGACTAGCACGGTCGAGTAATCAATTCTTGGTTAAATTCTCAAGTCTATTGTAATTAAATCCCTTAATGGCTTCACTTGATAGGTCAGTTATCTCATGAGTTGCCATCTAAAAAAAAAAGCACCATAGATGTGTTAATGAATTGCCCAACTTATCCGATTGAAATCAGAACTTGAAATTCAAGATGTCACAACTCTTCCCTTCTTATAAAAATTCCGTCCTCGAAATTTAAACCTTTACCAATCCTTAATAAAAAAGATGGGGCTGTCGTCGTCTCATCGAGTCTCACTTTCCCACATTGCTTTATCGGTTCTATGGTGTTGTCAAACCACTTTGACCAAGGAGACTATCTTGGTACACAAAGCTGCTCTTTCTGAACCACCAACTGAACCGGGCTTTCCACATACAACACCATGTCGTCCACATCCAATTCTTCAAGATTTAGCACGTGGGTCGGGTCTGGCTCATACATCAATCTTGACATGTGAAAGACGTCATGCACCCCTGCCTATTTATGCAGTAACGCAGAAAAATGTACTCACCAATTTGGAACTCTAAGGGCTTTCGATGTTCAACGATACAACTTTTCTGATAGCTCTGAGCAGTCCTTAATTTGATTCTGATCACGACAACTACAATCACTGACTTCTGAACTGACTCTAGGCTTGTAATCTTTCATTCTCTGACCTCATCTCAATAAACTGACGTTCAGCACACTCTGCTCTGTCTTGTCTCAAGAGGAATCACTTGACTGTTCTACTGAAACTAGGAATCCTTAGGTCTTGATATAACATAGATTTGTTACTGGCACTCCATGAAGACGAACTATCTTGACTCACATACACTTCTTCATGTCTATTCAAATCAAGATCCCTTCATATAGCAATGAAGTGTGTTGGCTTCATCCATCTGTTGAACACTACCCTAGTTGGAAACATTACCTCTCTAATTCTTTTTACAAGCTCGTCACGAGGTCTATCGCAATATACCTCCATTCCCACTCAAAACTCCCGAATAATTGTAAAAGTCATCCCAGTTTGTATTATTGAACTTCCACTTATTAACGCATCTGGCACTTGCAACCTATATGGCAATATCTACCTTCATATCGTTTTACCAATCGAGTTGACGCTGATTCTGACCTACTATGTACTGCCTGGTCGAATATTGCAACTATTACAATGAATTTCTGATAAGGTCTCTTACCCGAGTGCTACATCGTTAGGTACATCCAATCACTCTTGAAACTTGAGTGTTTCATCCCCATAAACTTGAAAGTTAGTATCTTTCTTATCAGTATCCTCTTGTAGGATCTTTTGAACATCCTAGTCTGTCAACTGAAGCGTCTGATTCCAACTTGCATATCCAGTTCAATTTTGAGGACGGTGATAAAATTCAAAATGTAGCCTACCTCAAATTTAAAAACCGAATTTTGAACTCTTTTCAAGTAAGGTCTATACTTTAATCAGCCTATGCACAATTGAAGACTCTCGACTCAACTTCTCAGTGACTTCTTTCATTCTTCCAAGGTGATATCAGATATCACCATCTCAATATCCTTCAAAAGTTCTGGTTCATAGCTCAATCTCACATTTGATTCCTTCTGAGAAAATAAATACTGGAGACTTTGTTGGTCAGTGACGATCTAGAATCTTTCTCCACACAACTAACATCTCTAAATCTTTAGTGCGAAAATTATTGTTGCGAGTTCTAAGTTATACATGAAGTAATTCAGTTTATGAGTCTCAACTGAGGGGACACGTATGCAACAACTCTACCATATTGCATTAGCACGCAACCTGGTCCTCTGAACGACACATCACTATAGATCTTGTATCTTCCAGGACCGGATGGAATGGTCAGCACAGGTGCGGTAGTCAGTTTCTAATTAAGCTCTTGGAAACTACACACACACTTGTCTATTCCCATGAACTTTTCTTCTTTCCTCAGGAGTTGAGTCAATAGTGACACTGATGATAAAAATCCTTCCAATTCATACGGCTTCTGATATCTAATATTGTTGTTGATCTCGGTCCACTAACAACTGTTTCAATCTTGGTCGGGTTCACAAAGATTCCTTCGCTTGAAATCTCGTGACCATTCTCAGATGACTCTTGTGCTCCTCAGCACTCCTCGAACAAATCAAAATATTATTGATGAACATGATCATGAATTGATCTAGGTATTCCTTAAATACTCGATTCATCAAATTCATAATAGCAGCTGGAGTGTTCACTAGGCCAAACGGTTTTACAATACTCTCGTAAAAGGCCATCTCAAGCACTAAACATTGAATTCAATATGTACTTCTTTCTGATCCTCAACTGATGATGCCCTATTCTCAAGTCTACCTTTGAAAATACCAACACTCTTTGCAACCGGTCACACAATTTGTTAATCTTCAGCATGAATGCTTGTCCTTGGTCATCACTTGATTGAGTTGATGATGGTTGATGCATAATTACAATGAGCCATCTTTCTTCACAAACAAAACCAGTGTTCCCCAAGGTGATGCATCGATATGTATAAATTTCTTATACAGTAATTCTCGCATCCGTACCATTAGTTCCTTTAACTCAGACAACGAAAATTGGTAAGAAGCCTTAGTGAGTGTCTCTGTCTCGGGTGCTAGCTCGATCGCAATTTCTATCTCTTTCTCTAATGACGGCCTGACAATCCTTGTGACAAAACATCTAGAAGTTCTTAGACTACTTAGATGTCCTCAATCTTTAGTTTTCCAATTTGTCTTATCTATAACAATTGCCAAGTAACTTTGGCAACTTCCATCTAACAAATAGGTTGCCTTCCAGCGACGAGATTAATGAAATCGAGGGTCCTTCTTGACTCCCAATAAACTCAACACTTTCACATATTAAATGGATTAGACTGGATTATTTCACGTCAATAATCCACCACTACGAGAGGCTCCTTAAGTCAACTCTGTTCATCTATGACGTCAAAGTTTTATCTCAATAACTAGTCAAGTACAATTGTAGCTAGAGATTCCCCTTTCTTCTAATTTATTTCAACAAACTGGAGTTTCCCTGAATTTAACCAAAACTCTACTGCGTTACTCTGATAAAATCTCCCTAAGAACATTCTTTCTCTGATTGGTGCAGGGTCAGTTCTAGTCCCATCCCTTTCACCATCATATTAGCGTCCTACCTAGGATAGCGGTATCTATGCTCCCTTGGACTTTTTACTGACAGTCCTTCACCTGATGGTCGTGTTGGTCACACTCACAGCACACTCTAGCCAAACTTGGACACTGGATTTATCCATGCTTCTTTCCACAATTTGGCACCCATCTGATCAGTCCTTTATCTCCTATCAGATGACAGCATGCACTATTCTGGTACTGGAGGCCTGTTCCAAAAACCTTATGGTGTGCTTTACGGCGCACTCCTGCTGATCTATCCCATTGATGGCGATGGCACTCGCGATCCCATAAGTGGTGATGGCAACTGCTATTGTGGTCCCATCGACCTTCTGAAATAGCTTCTTGCTAAGTGACCCTGTCAGTCATAGTGAGAATATATACCTATCCTAAAATGGCATGGGGCCGATTCATGTTATCTTCTGTGACACACGACATCCTGATTCAATGCTGACTTGTCTATCCCATCTTTCTTAATGGACAGAATAAAATACCTTTTTTTTTCTTTTTTTTGGTCATAGGCTCCTTTCCAAACCAATTTCCATCTCTGCCTGAACTAAACCTTGACTTAGACGTGGTAGCTTGCTCCTCGATCACAATTCTAGTTTGGGCCTTGGCAGGTGTGGCAACAACAATGGTGACGGCACTAAGGGTGGTAGTGACAACGGCAACAGCGGTGGCTTGGATCTTGAGCTTGCCAGCTTAACAATTTCCCAAGGAACCCTAGCACCTGAACGATCACATCGAAACTAGGATCGTTCCGTGCTAAGTACCAACCTGCAGTGGTACTTTTACACTCGCGCTAGCCCGAGGTAGTTGCCAGAGCTAGTGCTCTACCACAACTACCTCGGGCACCAATCCATGTCGGCATTCTACCCCGAGTCATAGAGGCTACTGCCCTCTTACTAGGAGTCCTTGGCTCTTGATCACTCATACTACAAGCTTCTATAGGTGTTTTCCGATTCCAATACTATATTAGAATTCGAGTGATCTACACCAAATAAACAATTTTACCAATCAACTATCGTAGACATGCACTAGCATGAAATAATATTCATTCCTATTAACTATCTCACGACTCATCACACCTTATCACTCCAAACAATAACCTTGCTCTGATATCACTTAAACGGGGATGCCACGCCCTGATCCTCGAGCTTGCGCCCATCCCTCACTGGTCGATTAAATAGTGACGTCCTAGGATGCATCACCGACCCATTCATTTTAGTACATACGCGAAAGCAAATAAATAATCCTCATACAATAAAATAATGGGATAGGAAAGTAGGACCAATTTTCCACAACCAAAATAAACCTTTTATAGACAAGTGGGTTTATTTACAAACTAGGCTATTTACAAAAGTATCACCTTAACCAAAAAGGGGATTGTCAGTTAGACACATTCGCCGATTCTTTGATCTCCACCTTCTCAGACTTTAGGGCTTTCAATCCTTCACCAACACCATCTAAGGACCTGAAAATGGCTATACAATAACAAGTGAGAATGTCTCAATGAGTTCTATCCCCTAAGACTCGATTAGGAAGCCAATACGCCTTAAGGGCTGTCTAAGCACAATACGGGTTAGAGGACTTACCTTGGTCTCAGTTCTTTCTTGTCAAATAAAGGAATTCAACAATTATTCAACTAGATCGAACCACCGATCAATCGACTCAGTCAATTACATGTCACCATGACTTTTCCCTGGTTGGTACATTCAATACTATCTATAATGTCCTATTAATACTGGATCGCTCGCCCAAAGCTGAAAATATAGATAATATAGCTCGCCCAAAGTTGATAATATAGTATACTATATATATATATATATATGCTCACCCAAAACTAATAATTTAGGCCCTCAGGCCAATATAGTATATTATATATGCTCACCAAAAGCTGATAATAAATTGTTCGCCCAAAGCTAATAATATGGTATACTATTTATATGCTCGCCCAAAGCTGATAAATTAGGGCCCCCTGGCCATTATAGTTGATAAAAATATTGTGTGTGGATACATGGTCGGTCTTAACCAAAATATAATAATTTCAGTTTTGATCTTCCCACTACTTTCAATAGTCCAAAATTAGATTTTTGGCGCAGTAGACCGACGCCCAGTAATTTTCTAATTAATTACCAAAATTAATTAATTTAGGAATAAAATCCTAAAATCACAATTAAACTAATTCAGCATAAATTAGAGCTCAAATAAATAAACAAACCACACCACAACAATCAGCATAAAATTCCGATCACCAGCTATCCCGGTATAATTTTTCAAAAATAAATAAATAAATAAATAAATACAGAAAATATTGAATAAATACCAATAAATCAACTTAGGCCCAAAAAAGTCTAATTGAACACCGAAACGGACCCGGAAAATTTTTGAGTCACTCTAAATAAATACTAGAGCTTGTTTAGGCCTTAGTTGCACTAACTAACCACCTAACATGCATAAGCAAATAATTAAATTTACTAATCTAATCTAACTATCCACTTAAACCATGTTTAACTTAATCTAATCAGCCCTTAAGAGTCATTAACCTACTAAGCGAGAATTAGTATGTTAAACTCACCAAATTAATGATCTGCCTGGATCAAAACGATGGGGTCGCAGCGAGGAACGACAACCTCCAAAGTGGGACCGCCAAGCAGCGCCGGGACGGGCTAAAAAATAGGCCACGATGCCCACAAACTCTTGCTGTTTTTGGCCACTGATCAAGGGCTGAAAGAGCTGTAATGGCGACTGTTTCGGGCACAGCTCAGGCTAGAATTGACTACCGTGGGTGGGGGTGCGGTTGTGACTGAAACGGTCATGAACCGGGCCGAGCTACGGCTACTGGACGTGCTGAAACAGGATGCTGAACTTGTTGGAATGGGCGGTTCAACTTGCTTCGAAGGCGGGCTGACGTAGGCGGATGAGAGGCCGACTTCGATGCAGTGGAGACGGGCCCAATTGGGGCATCGAACTTGGTCCAGAATATGTGCTGCCGTTGACCCAAGAGGAGCGGCACGTGAAGCTGTGGCAACGGTGGGGCAGAGAACAAATGGGAAAGGAATTGCAAGCAAATAGAATACAAGGGGGAAAAGGAGTCGTCCAAGCCAGCGAAGAGAGAGAGTGAGAAAATAAAAGAAACGTGCGAAGGTAGAGGATAAGAATAGACCAAAAGTCAAAGGAGAAAAATGAAATTGAGACTTTGCAGAAGGGCTGTCGGTGGGGCAACGAACCGAGAGAGAGAGAGAGAGAGAGAGAGAGAGAGAAGAAAAGAGAAAAACGTGTGGCCAAGGGGGGGTTTACGTGAAGCGGCATAGGACCAAGGGAAAAAAGGAAAAATACATTAAAACCAAAATTATAATCTTGATCAACTTCAAAACACTTTGTCAATTGGTCATCCTAAGGCCAATTTCTTCACCAATTACACAATTTGAAGTCCCATTGAAGACCAAGATGAGACGGTCCCTCTATCCCACGAATTTCCCTCGAATCCGAATTCTACTTCATTTTTCTCGGAATCCGATTTTTGAACAAACTTCTCCGATTAAGGTCCGATTTAATGTGGAAAAAGCCCATGAAATTTCCTTTCACCTATTCTAACACACCAGATGCCAAAAATCCCTTCAAATTGGCCAATCCGAATTTCCATTCGTTTTTCGAAACGTTCATATAGATTTTCTGTAAAAATCTCGAACTCACCGAAAATTCTTCTAAAGATGAGTTGACGTTCCTAAAATAACTTGTGACACAATAGAACCTTCAATTTTGTGAAATCAAATTCAAATTCGCGTTTAATTTCAATCGGATGCGATTTTAGCGTGACCTAGCCTACCGGACAACTTTTAGGAAATTTTTGTGCAATCAACCCGTGGTCGATTTTCTTTGAACCACACATACCTCTTCGACACATTGACAACTCTCGGTGGTCATGAAAATCTCGAGATTTCAAATATGGACACAAAGTATCCAAAACGACAAAAAATCGGTTTAGTGCCGATTGACGAGAATTTTGCAAACAAATGGAATTACCCACACTTTAATCACACATCTTAGTCGAATCGACCTATCTCTGGTCTCTAATCGATTTTTAATTGTGCTGTAATGACCTTTGCAAACTAGCACGATTGAGTAATCGATTCATGATCGAATTCTCAAATATATTGCAATTAAATCACTTAATGGCTTCACCTGATAGGTCAGTTCTCTCATGGGTGGCCATCTAAGAGAAAAGCACTATAGTCACGTTGATGAAATGCCCAACTTATCCGATCGAAATCAGAACCTGAAATTGAGGATGTCACAAAATCCCTCGAGTCATTCCATGTCCACACACATTACATGTTCTGCTCGTGCATATTTAGATTCTCACCTTTGGTTAATTCTTAGAACCTACAATATCTAAAACATGATTAATAAAAGTATTTGAAATACTATGGACTAATTTTATGATAACAATCAGTAATACCATATGAGTCTTAAATGCTCTTCTTTTTCGAATGAAAAATGGTGAACATTTTCATTTCAGCCTTTAATAATTGGCGGATGAAATACAAATGAGTGCCTTAGAGATTTTTGTTTTTTTGTTTTTGGTGGGGGGATCCTCGGAGGGTCAAGTCCTTAATCCTATGCTTGATTGGATATGGTGACAAAAAAAAGGCTAATGTAGGGCCCTCCCAGTTCCATCATTTTGTTTTAGCATGTATGGGACCCATCTTTGGTCGCTATTGGTGAACATGATCCAATAATTATTTTAGCATATGCATAGCCTCCATTATTACTCTCATCCTAGGGTAAACTGAAGTCATGACAAGCATGGATAACAAAATCCATCGAATCTATTGAATTGTGAAATTTGTTTGGACTCTTATAAAATCTCCATGACTCTTTAAGTCGAACTGATTTGATTTCTACTCTTTACCTTGTATAATGCAGGAACACAAAACCTTCAAATAATTAAAATATATTTGTTTCATTGAAAACTCAAGATTTAGAATATATTTAAAAAAAAAACTGATTGATTTATTGCTCACAAAAATGAACAAATTAATTTTTTTCATCATTTACCAAAATAGGTTGGTATACATTGATGTTGGCAATGAAAAATATTTTGTGTTGGTCAATTTTTTTGAATGATATAACTCGTCATTTTTGGGAAAATGTAATCCAAATCTTAAGTTTTTTTCGAAACAAACATACCCTTAGATTACTTTGATGGAGCAAAACAAGATGAATTGACTCGATTCGATCCAAAAGAGGAACATAATGGAAAATCTGAAAAGGAGCAGAAGTCTGGTACAAATCCTAGTGTTTGAACCTCCACAGCCATTCCTCTACAAAGAGAGGCGAAACGTGGGCAATAAGCAGGCGGTTACAGCCACACCTGGAAAGGATCATCTGATAACTCCACACATCCAAAAATTAAGAAATCTCAAGTTACCAAAATAAGTATAAATAGCTCAAAAATAATCATTTAATTGTTAAAACTTGTCGATACCTAACTTCTGCCCAAAAGTGGTTTTCATATATTTTTGGAAAACTGGAACAGATTTTCCTCCCAAAGAAGAAGTTTATTGGAATTAAAGCATTTTATAAGCATATACCAGAATTTCGACAAATAGGATTAGGTTCTTTCAAATTTATTGCCCAAATAAAAAATAAATAAAAGAAAAGCAAAGATAAAATGGTAACCCCCGAGAGAAAAACACACACGGCAGAATTCATCTTGGTTCTCCTGCTCCTTTCTTTAAAACCACACCGCCTCACTTTTTCTTCATCCGCCACCACCACCACCATCATCATCATCATCAAACTCACGCCCACAGACTCCATTCTCATTCAATTCATCTCTTGCATGCATATCGATTGAAGCCAATCACCACCATCTCTAGTCGTCGCTCAATCAATACCATCGTTCGTCGTTGCAAGCAGCGACCACGCATTGCGGTAGCTGAATACGCATGCGTACACAGTGAACTGCCAAACCTAGCGCTCGTGCTTGCTGGATTGCTGTTGTGGATCTTATCCTGTTCGCCTGGTCGGCTCCAGGAAGTCTATTTGGAATAGGTAAAAGACATCTATCTACCTGCTCTCTTTTTCCTTGAACTGATGCAGCAAGTTTAATAGCAAAATTGGGGAAAGTTGATGTCATATACCCAGCTTGATTGCATAATTCATGGTGATTTCTTAGTTTTGTTTTAATCAGGTGATATATCTGCACGCAAAATTGTTTGAGCCAAAACTCGGACCTCTATTTTATGATTTTTCATTACATATTAGGCTAGAATTGTATTATATCCATATCAGGATAATTTTATTAGAAAACTTAGAATTTTCATGGACAAGCATTATCATGCGCATCCAGACTTTTTGGAGTGCATTATTATTAATTCTCTTTTTTAAATGTTTCCTATCATAAATCACATGTTATTATTTGGAAAATCTAGGAAAATCATATCTTGCATATTAATAAATTTAGATTGCATCTTCATTAAAAAAAAAAAAAAAAAAACAAAACAAAATTGTGAAGTGGAACTCTCCGCGAGTCGTGAAGAATATTATCGCCCCACTCCTGCATTTTTTTTTCTTTATCAGTTTTTTGCTATTTTTCTTTTTGCTCTTTTTCCATTTATTAAACTCATATTTGAAAAGATAAATGGAAATCTAGACATAATTCGAATAGACAAGTACAACAGAGATTAATGATTACTCACAATATGATTAATCATTCATTAATGTTGGACTAAAATTATAGTATTATAAATTTTGAGCAAGAGAACAATAATCAGTGCTAATTGTCAAATAAAATCTCATTCACACACACACAAAAATAACGCCCACGTAACACGTGGAAATTCTACTAGTAATGTAAAAAAGACATTTGAATGGGAACGGAAGAGGAAGGATTTGAAAAGTGAAGCAACAAATCCAATTTGCATCTCCATAAGTCTTGGTTTTCCTAGATTTTATTAAATTTTCTTTCCCATGAGCTCTTTATCAATTTTGCTTCACTTTCATGACAAAAGAGTTCGATGATATCCAGTGAAGTCTTGGTCTTCCTGAGTTTATGATTTATTTACATGAACAAGCATATAATTGTGGAAACTACAAGTGCCTTGGGTTAATCTCTAAGGATCACTAAACAAGCACTTGTGAAAAAAAGTTGCAGCAAGACGGGCGGCAATATCTGCTGAAAGATGATGATTTAGTAGTTGATGATCGGGAATTGCTTGATGCGAGAATCATGGTCCTTTGAACTCAATTTTCCTGTTGATAGGTGATGGGTAGAGTATAATTCTCAGTAGATTATACACTGTCATTTCGTGATTTGTGACTTGTTCACTATTAGCAAAGTAAAATAAAGAAAGTTGCTTAAGGAATTATTCGGTGCGCTGGATCATTTTTCTTGTTTAGCCCAAAGCACGTGTTTCTATTCTCCATAGTGGATAGACAAAGTTAACTGTGTTGATGACATGTATATATATAATAGAAAATAAGATGCCATTATTGGGTGGATCTTGATATAGCTAGTACGAGTACCTAGAGGGGGTGAATAGGTATATAAAAGATTTTTCTTGATAATTGCACAATACTTAGTTGAAGGATTTGCAACAAATAATAATCAACGTAAGACTGAGTAAAGGAAAGAGAGAATTGAACACGTGGTTTATAGTGGTTCGGCTTGATTCAAGCCTACGTCACTCTTCTGCACTGACAGCCAATTGGCTGGATTCCACTATGAACAAAGAGATGTTACAGCGTTGATCTTCCTTGATTTCTAGGTGTAGATGATCTACCACACTCGCTCAAGGTATCACCAAGTATAGACACTCTTTGTGTATACAATTTCGCTCAAAATGTATCGACTAATAATCAAGGTGTTTCAGACTCTGGAATTTCTCTATCGATCACATCCTAAAACAACTAAAACGTCTTCCTTTTATACTCCTTTATGCCATCATACCCGTTGGCACTTACCAAAGGAATTCCTCCAATCTATCCGTTGGATGGAATCAATTAAGAAGATCATTCGAGCTATTAAAGGAACTTGACGATAGCCCATCAATCCTGTTTGCCCATACAATCAGGATCTTGGTTTCCAAGAATAGAACCTTCCAAGAATATTTCGTCGACCACTGGATCTTCAATCGATCTAGATACGAATAAAAGAATCCGTTATATTTATCCAACCAAGAGATCTTATCTAGAGGATAGGATCAAATCCTCAACCATATACTTCGGCTTTGGATTTCCTTCGTCACTGGATCAGAAAGACTGTCAATAAGAATAGTCTTGAGTCTTAAGTCTTGAGTCTTGAGTGCTGAGTCTGGTGATCATAAAGTCTTCAGACTTTAAACAGACGGTCTGCAAATATCCATACTAGACTGATAAAAACATTTTGTCATCTTCAAAATATTCTGGAAAGATTTCTCCAACAATCTCCCATTTTTTATGGTGACAAAACTTTCCTGTAGATTTGAACAACTTTGACCTGCAAAAACATTTCTCAAGCAATATGGCTATCTCATAAAGATTAATAAAACAACCAGACTCTGCATCCACAGAAAATTAGTTAGTCTTTCATGAGTAATACCATATGACAACACTTGATATAAATGCAAACAGTTCAAGCATCAAAATCTACAGCCAATTCAGTCAAATTCAAGTTCACACCCAAGTTCACTCAAGTCATACTCAAAAACAAACATATTCAACCACAAAAACAAATTTAAAGTCAAAGTTTAAAGTTCAAATTGGTTCAAATTGCTTCTCCCCCTTTTTGTCATCATTAAAAAAAGGTGAGAAATGAGTCAGGTCTGTTTAGGAATGCGCACGATCTGGAAATCTCCCATGGACTGGACTATGCCTTCTAGCCTCTTCAAGTCTTCCCTTAGTTGAGCTACCTCCTCTCCTTTGGCATTGGCTTGGATTTGTAGAGCTAGGTCTTTCATTTTATCCTCCAGGGTAACCGAAGATGCTTGTCTAGCATTCTTTATGACTTGAATTTCACAGTCCAGAGCATAGATTTGACCCCGCATTTCCAGAAGAACATCAAGAATATGACGAAAATCTGCTGAATTGTCCGTTTGTGTCCTTGCATTTGCTTTCTCGGATGGAGAGAATGCAGACGATGGAGCTTCTGTATAATCTTGCAGATTTGGTGTTGATGTATCATGTCCTTCTTCAAGCAATTGAGAAGCTTGAAACTCTTCTGGATTTGCTAGAGATTGTCTTAGACCTTCACTATTGGTAGCATGAGGTGTGGACCTTTCTTGCTCGCCAACTCCCCCTATCTCTAGGACCTCAAATGGGGAAGAGTGCTCTTCTGTATCTTGATTCCCCTTCTCTCCAGATTCAGCTATAGACTTTTCTTTCTCTTCTTCTCATTCTTCTTCAGCTTCTTTCTCCTTCTCTCGCTGCTCTTCCTCTTCTCTGTTCTTGGCTTGCTCCTTTTCTTCTGTATGTTTCTTCTGATGTTCTGTCGATTGAGGTACAGAACGTCTGGTCCTTATCAAGGCAGAGATTGAGAGATCTTCCTCCTCATCTTCATCCTCCAAGATGAGAGTTCTCTTCTTTTTGGATGGGGCACCAATGGCCTCCTTCCCTTTTCTCTTTGAAGCAAACGGTACTGGAGTCTTCACTCTGAATTTCTCCATTGCCTTGGAAAGTTCTTTTAGATGCATCTTTGTCAACATCTTCAAACCTACTACCATCTTATCGCATGATCGAACACAAAGTGTATGTGGCGGTTCAATATTCATGTGTCTGAAGATCTTGGTCACCAGATCGACATTGCTCTGTACATGTGAAAGAGAATTGTGTGAGGGAGAGAGAACTTCTTCCCTGAGTTGATTGCGTACATCAATTTTGCCTCGGAATTAGACACATCAGTCTTTGATGTAGACTTGGGCCTGATACAATTGATCACAATTTTGTGCAACACAATATTGATGGCACGCATCCTTGAATAGATGATTCTTCCCTCTGTATCTCTATCTTTGACAACTTCTAATGAGGCACAAGCAATTGAGACTTTGATCGGTTGATAGCGTCCTCATTCAACTCCAATTATGTCCGCCAACATGTCCACGTCTACCACATAGTCTTGGTCTCGAACACTGAATGATATTCTATTCGCATCTAAAAAGTTGAGATTCGAATAGAAGTATGCTGTCAATTGCACATAACCATCTGTGGTATCGGTGCAAAATTGCTCAAGTTGAAGCAGATTGAACTTATCCCTTAAGTTCACATTAATGGCATCCAAGAAATCGAAATCAACACTCCTAGGGTTTATCACCCCTCGTTTCAGCAATCTGAAGAACAGATTCTCCTGTTCCTTCGATTTAAATAACTCCATTCTTTTTCCCTTCACCTTCGCAGCTACACCCATTCTAGGTTGAAAATCACTGAACATTTTATCATCATCGTTCCCGTCAGCCGAATTTAGTCTCGACATACAAGGGTCACTTGGAATGTTCGCAAGTGCTTCCTCAGCCTTTCCTTTGGGAGCAATTCCCAAATCCTCCATTCATCGCAGAAAGATATACTCATTCCCATAATTCTTATCTTTAAGAAAATCATCCACGTAGTTCAACGGAGTCCCAGTGCTTTTCAACACACAGTAAAGCTTGTAAATAAAAGAGGGTTTTTGGACTCTTACAGGGTCTGCGTCCTCGATTATTTCTTCCTCTGGTTGTTGACCCGCACCTTGTGGGGTAGATGGCGTTGAGTGACGTGGTGGAGAGTGAATCGGGCTCTGTTGCTGACTCGATAATTCTTCCTCTTTAGAGAGATCGAAATGGGTAGGTCCCTCCTTCATTCTTTGTGGTCCCTTGTTCGCGATTCTTGAAGACTTCCTCGAAGAAGACATCCTTCCTTGTCATTGAAAGATTCCTTTACTTGCTTTCCCAAGAAAAGATGACAACTTTCTCAAAGATGAACACGAAGTAGAAACCGGATTGGGAGGAGAATGCCTTTTAGGGTTTTGAAGATTGGGTGAAAAAGAAAACTATATATAATAACTTAGTTTTGAAAAGGAAAGTTCAATCGGCACAAGGAAAGTGAAAAGACACTTCTTTAAAATCAATAACTGCCAAATAGAAGTTAATCCTTTTGAAAAGACAAGATTTCGTTTTTCACAAAGACTATAAAATAACTGAACGAAAGATTGTACCTTTTCGAGTTTAGATAAAATAGCAACTTACAGTCTATAGCCATGATTTTCTGAGTCTGAGGGTTTAAAGTCTGAGGGTTGGAGAGTCTCTAGACTTTAACTTCCTCGAGCTTCAAAATGTTGAGTCTGGAATGGATAAAATCGAATTGATTTTTCTCCAAAGGCTTTGTGAATATATCCGCTAGTTGACTTTTTTAATCAACAAATTGAATCGAGATTTCTCTTGAATGAAGGATTGGATTTTTAGTGAGATTGATTGCGCTGGTGTTGTCACATCTGATTTCTGTGCATGAGTCTTCAATACCAAAGTCTTGTAGCTGTTGTTTTATCCATAAAATTTGCGAACAGAAGCTTCCAAGAGCTACATACTCTGCTTCTGTTGTTGAGAGAGCCACAGTGCTTTGTTTCCTTGAAAACCAAGACAATGTCCTGCTTCCAAGCAACTGGTAAGTTCATGAAGTACTCTTTCTATCGACTCGCAACCGGCGGATCTGCGTCGAATATCCCAAAGATTAAAGTCTCCCTTCTTAGGATACCAAAGACCGATGCTTGAAGATGAAGCAACGTATTTAATAATACGTTTTGCAGCACTGAGATGGGATTCTCTAGGATCTGATTGAAACCCAGCACAGATGCAAACACTCAACAAAATGTCAGGTCTAGAAGTAGTAAGATAAAGAAGTGAACCAATGATGCTCCTGTACAGCTTTTGATCAACTTTCTTCCCTTCTTCATCTTTGTCTATCTTCAAAGAACTTGACATTGGTATATCAGTCTTTTTGCAATTTTCCAATCTAAACCTTTTGACAAGATCATTAGGATATTTTTCTTGATAAATGAAAGTTCCTTTCTTCAATTCTTTACTTGAAGACCAAGAAAGAATGTTAATTCTCCCATCATACTCATTTCAAACTCATCCTGCATAGACTTAGAAAACTTCTTGCATAGACTTTCATTAGAGGATCCAAAAATAATATCATCCACATATATTTGAATAAGTAAAAAGCTTTTGTTTTCCTTTTTGATAAATAAAATAGTATCTACTTTACCTTTGACAAAACCATTCTGTAATAAGAACTTACTTAGTCTGTCGTACCAAGCTCGAGGTGCTTGCTTTAAACCATACAATGCCTTTTTTTAGTCTGAAGACTAAGTCTGGCTTCTTTGGGTCTTCAAACCCAGGTGGTTGTTCCACATAAACTTTCTCATGGATAAATCCATTTAGGAATGCACTTTTGACATCCATTTGGAATAACCTGAAATTTTTATAAGAAGCAAACGCAAGTAATAGTCGAATAGCTTCTAACCTTGCTACAGGAGCGTAAGTCTCATCATAGTCTATTCATTCTTCTTGCGTATATCCTTTGGCCACGAGTCTTGCTTTATTTCGTACGACTTTTCCTTTTTCATTCATCTTGTTTCTGAACACCCATTTGGCTCCAATAACAGTTTTACCTTTTGGTTTAGATGTCAATTCCCAGACATCATTAATGTTGAACTGTCTGAGCTCTTCTTGCATAGCTTCGATCCAGCTTTCATCAGATAAAGCTTCTTCTATACTTTTTGGTTCAATTTCAGAAATGAGAGCCACAGCACTAGGCTCTTCATGTCTTTTGGATTTGGTGCGAATTCCTTCATTAATTTCGCCGATAATGAGATCTTTAGGATGACTGGACTTATGCTTCCAGTTACTGGTTGATTTGTCTGGATGATGATCTCTTTCTTTATTTGAATCTTCATGAACAGCTTGATGCTGGTCTTCCAGAGTCTGAGATGCTTCTTGAGTTGTAAGCTTTGGAAGGTCTGGAGTAGGTTCAAACTCTTCATACTGAGTCTGACTAGATTCATCTTGCGTAGAGTCTTGAAATTTGACATTCATTGACTCCTCCACAGACTGGCTCTTCTTGTTATAGACTCTGTAGGTTTCGCTTCATGTAGAATATCCAAGGAAGATGCCTTCATCTGATCTTTCTTCAAACTTACCAACTCGATCTTTTACATTTTTCAATATAAAGCATTTGCAACCGAACACATGAAAGTATGAAAAATGGGCTTCTTACCTTTGAATAACTCATAAGGGGTTTTCTCTAGAATAGGTCTTATGAAGACTCTATTGATGATATAGCATGCTGTTGAAACAGCTTCAACTCAAAATCGTGAAGAAATTTTACTTTCAATTAAAAGAGTTCTAGCCATTTCTTGAAGAGATCTATTCTTTCTTTCCACAACTCCATTTTGTTGAGGAGTATATGGAGAGGAGAACACATGCTTAAATCCAGATTCATCACACAATTTTTTAAAATCTTGATTTTCAAATTCACCTCCATGATTTGTTCTTATACTTGAGATAACACATCCTTTTTCATTTTGAACATTTTTAGTAAATTTTTCAAAATACGAGAAGGTTTCAAACTTACTTACAAGGAAATATACCCAAGTAAAGCGGGAGTAATCGTCCACAATTACTAGACAATATTTCTTACCACCAATGCTCTGGGTTCTAGTTGGTCCGAAGAGATCCATATGCAGCAACTGTAGTACATGATTAGTAGAGACATGATTTATTGACTTGAATGAATTTCTTACCTGCTTTCCCAGAATACATGGTGTGCATGGATCGGACTTTTGGTATGGTAATTTGGGTAGACCTCGAACAAGCTGCTTTGATGAGATTTTGGCTAATTGCTTCATGTTGACATGACCAAGCTTTCTGTGCCATAAGCTTGCTTCATCTTGAATTGAGATTAGGCATTGCAATTCATTTAGTTTCATGTCTAAGAGGTAGATATTTCCATGTCTTCGACCCATGAAGGACTGAGTAGAGTCTTTACTGATTCCAGAGCATATTCCTTCTTGAAAGGAGATCTTGAAACCAGTATCACACAATTGGCTAATGCTGAGAAGGTTATAGTTGAGTCCTTCCACTAGAGAAACATTGTTTATTGTGAGATTTCCAATTTTCACATTTCCAAATCCCACAATACTTCCTTTGCCGTTTCCTCCAAATGAAACTTTTCCACCATTTACTTGAATAAGCTTTATGAAGCAATTTGAGTCTCTTGTCATGTGTCTTGAACATCTGCTGTCAAGATACCACTTTACCTTTTTCTTCATGGAAACCTGCATTTAAAATAGTCTCAAGCTTTCTTTGGTACCCAAATTTTCTTGGGTCCTTTGGTGTTAATAGGATAAACATTATTAGGCCATACTTTCTTAAAAGGTTTCCAAACCATAAGACACTCTTTTTCAAAGTGATCCTAACTGTTACACTTTGAACACTTGAGAGCATTTCGACCTACAGACTTTACAAAAACTTTCTTGAAATGATTTTTGTAAGCCTCTCTCGATGGTCTTTTCTTAATTCTTTCTTTTACTTTAGGAAAATCAATCAAGGGAATTGTTTCTGCTGTCATACCTAGACCGGACTTATTGAAATAGGGTCTTTGAGCTAAAAGAATCTTTTCAAGTTTTTCGGATCCTATTGAAAATTTCTTTGAAATATTTGATAAGTCAGTTTTTAAAAGAGCATTTTCTTTCAAAAGATTATCTTCCTTTTCTTTAAGAGTGGAAACATTCAAATCTAAATTTTTAATTCTTTCTTCTAAGACTTTTTCATTTTGTTTTAGAGCTGAGTTTTCCTTTTTAAGTTCGGAAATTCTTTTGAGAGAAGTCTTAAGACTAAAACATAGTTCATCAATGTATTTAGAAACTTTGATAGGAATTTTAAAATTACTTGCCTCAAATTCACTATCTGAGTCTGATCCAGAGTCCGAGTCCGAGTCTGATTATGCCATCAGACACCGGTTGGCATATTCTTCATCACTTTCTTCACACTCTGTATCACTCCATGTTTCAGCTTTGAGAGCTTTACGAAACTTTTCAGCTTTTCCTTTCTTCTTCTTTAGAAGAGGACAGTTGGGTCTGATGTGTCCTTTTTTCTTACATTCAAAGCAAACTACATCTTTGTTTGGTTCCTCATCATCTACAGACTTGGTCTGCTGTTTTTGGAAACTTTGTTTCTTTTAGTTGAACCTTCTTCCTTTTCTATTCATCTTTCTGAATCTTCTTATCATAAGAGCAAGCTCCTCATCGTCTAGATCATCTCCAGAATCTGTATCATCATAATCATCATTTGATTTTAATGCAATGGATTTCTTACCTTTTGGATCTTCGTCTTCATTAACTCGTTCCACTTCATAAGATTGAAGAGTTCCAATCAGCTCGTCGACAGTTAGTGGCATAATTCTTTGCGTCTCTCTTATTGAAGTCTTTATATGATTCCAATCCTTGGAGAGTCCACGCAATAGCTTGTTTACCTTCATGGGATCAGAAATTTTTTGTCCTTGGTTCTCAAGACCATTGACAATATCTGTAAAACGACTAAACATGTCAGTTATAGATTCTCCTGGTTTTATTTTGAAGGCTTCATATTGACCAAGGAGAATGTTAATTTTGGTCTCCTTCACTCGATTTGTTCCTTCATAGGTGATATGTAATCTGTCCCATACTTCTTTTGCTGTAACACAAGAAGATATTCTGTTATATTCAGTTGGTGACAAAGCACAATATAAAGAGTAAATTGCTTTTGCATCGAGTGCTTGTCTCTTGATTATCTCTTCTTGAGTCATTCCGCTGGTCTCAACAGTTTCTTTCCCTCTTTCAAAGACTGATGCAGCAGTAAGAGTGATTACTCTTTCCATCCTTTGATCGTAGGAAAGCTTTCATCTTGTTCTTCCATATGTTGTAATCCTTTCCATCAAAGTAGGGTGGTCTGGTATTGCTTTGCCCTTCCACCAGCCCTGGTGCTAGCATACTAACCATGGATCTTTTACTCTGAAGTAAAACACTTCAAATAAAGTAAGAACACGAGCTCTGATACCAATTGATATAGCTAGTACGAGTACTTAGATGGGGTGAATAGGTATATAAAATATTTTTCTTGATAATTACACAATACTTAGGCAGTTGAAGGATTTGCGACAAATAATAATCAACGTAAGACTGAGTAAAGGAAAGAGAGAATTGAACACGCGGTTTATAGTGGTTCGGCTTGATTCAAGCCTACGTCCACTCTTCTGCACTGATAGCCAATTGGCTGGACTCCACTATGAACAAAGAGATGTTACAACGTTGATCTTCCTTGATTTCTAGATGTAGATGATCTACCACACTCGCTCAAGGTATCACCAATTATAGACACTCTCTGTGTATACAATTTCACTCAAAATGTATCGACTAATAATCAAGGTGCTTCAGATTTTGGAATTTCTCTATCGATCACATACTAAAACAACTAGAACGTCTTCCTTTTATACTCTTTTATGCCATCATACCCGTTGGCACTTACCAAAGGAATTCCTCCAATCTACCCGTTGGACGGAATCAATTAAGAAGATCATTCGAGCTATTAAAGGAACCTGACGATAGCCCATCAATCCTGTTCGCCCATACAATCAAGATCTTGGTTTCTAAGAATAGAACCTTCCAAGAATATTTCGTCGACCACCGGATCTTCAATCGATCTAGATACGAATAAAAGAATCTGTTATATTTATCCAACCAAGAGATCTTCTCCAGAGGATAGGATTAAATCCTCAACCATATACTTCGGCTCTGGATTTCCTTCGTCAACTTTGGATCGAAAGGCTGTCAATGAGAATAGTCTTGAGTCTTAAGTCTTGAGAATAGTCTTGAGTCTTAAGTCTTGAGTCTTGAAAATGGTAAACAAGGCCGGTATAAACAATATATAATCTATCGGATATTGCACTTACTCATCGCACTAATGATTAAAATCGAAAGTAATTCTCCCATCAAGGCGATTCCCGATCATCAACCACTACCTCAAACAAAAGTCATTGTTGCCCATCTTGCAAATATTTAGCACAGACTATGTAAAAAACGTCATTGATCGCAGAAAGTAGAAAACAAAGACATTGAAATTATAAGGTTACTAAGAATATACTAATGGTAAAAAAGCAAAAAACACACGTAGTGATAACACTTATGAAAACAAATATGCAAAAGTTGGTCATATTCTCCAAAAATAAAGGTCTGACAGCCAAAAGTCTGGATCCGAAGAATAAGGAGAGCAATTGACGTAACAAACACTTGTGGACAAATAGTATTTTCATTTTGATTTGTCTAACCTTTAATGTGCATCCCTTGAAAGTCTTGGTCTTCTTGGACTTCATAGTTTTCTCTCTCCATTAGCTCATTGTCACTTTGCTTCATCATAACATCTTTGTTGTTGTTTACAGTGACTGATTCACTTATGGACATTGGAGGGATTGTTTTGGGTTCCTTTTTGGCTTCATTCCTTCAGGTCCTATTCGATAAGTTGACTTCTTCTGCATTGAATTATGCACAAAGGGAAGGAATTAGCACCACCTTGCCTAAGGAGTGGAAGGGGGAGCTGGTCAAAATCAAGGCAAGGTTGGCTGATGCAGAGAACAAGCAACTCGACGGTAACCATGAGGTGAAGCTATGGCTAGATAGTGTTACAGACTTGGCCTATGACATGGATGACTTGCTCGATGAGTTTGAGATCAAAGTCGCTCGGGTTGAGTCGGGGGTAGAATCCAACACAAATAGAAATTTGGAGAAATGGAAGTTCTCTCTCTTTGGCCGACCACGCTTGCTTGTGTTTGAAACCAAAATACAAGAGATCAATGATAGATTGGCAAAGATTGTCATTGGAACAGGTAGTCTAAACTTGAGAAAGAATGTTGAGGACATATCCAACTACACCAGCAAAAGGGATTCAACCACTTATGTGCCGGAGCTTGGGTTTTTAGGTAGGGAGAAGGAAGAATCAGATATACTTGAACTATTGATCAATGACATCGAAAATTCTGATGCCACGCTAAGAATAGTCCCCATAGTTGGGATGGGCGGTATTGGAAAGACGGCATTGGCTCGACGGCTGTACAATAATGTCAAAGTGAATAGATATTTTGAGAGGAAAGCATGGGTTTGTGTTTCCGATGTTTTTAATATTTTCAACATAACAAAAAACATTTTGCACTCAATCACCGAGAAGGCCTCAAAGGACGAAGATCTTGCCAGGCTTCAAGGTAAGTTGCGGAACAGTCTATCTGGGAAGAAGTTTCTTGTGGTTTTAGATGATATCTGGAATGACAACTATGAAAGATGGACTACACTTTTAAGGCCATTGGAAGCGGGGGCTAAGGGAAGCAAGATCATTGTCACGACTCGCAACCTTCCTACTGTTTTTAGAAAAGGAGCTTCGGCGTATTTTTTAAAGGAGTTGTCCCCCAATAATTGTGCAAGCTTATTAGCCTTTCATGCTTTTGAAGAAGCAAACTTTGAAAACCACCCGGAATTGGAAACAATAGGCAGGAAAATAGCTGAAAAATGTAAAGGTTTACCTTTGGCAGCGAAGATGTTGGGCGGCGCCCTATGTAATAAAGAGAAACCTAATGAATGGGAAGATACCTTAAAAAAAATAACAAGGGGTCTTCTGACGATAGAGAATGACGTTCTCCCTATTTTGAAATTGAGCTACATCCATCTTCCTCCCTATTTGAAGAGATGTTTTTCTTATTGTGCGGTATTTCCTAAAAATTATGAAATTGAGAAGGATGAGCTAGTGCTCCTATGGATAGTGGAGGGATTTTTAGATCAACAAAAAATAGAGGAGAACAAATTGAGATTAGGACGGAATTACTTCAATGAGTTAGTATCTAGATCATTTTTTCAACAATCAAGTGTTGATGCATCTAAGTTTTCAATGCATGATCTTTTGAATGATCTAGCAAAGTCAATTGAGGGTGGGACATGCTTTAGCTTTGGAGAGTCTCAGCCAATAGTTAGTGAAGATGAAATTGAGAAAGCCCGTTATGCATCATTCTTCTCGTCACAGTTTGTGACATCAAAGTGCTTGACAGCATATCACAAAATGAAGGTAATGAGAAGTTTAATTTTAGCGTGTGTTGGATCTAGTGAGGAATCTCTCTCTATTTCCAACAAGGTGTTGCATGACTTGCTATCAAACTTGAAGTACTTGAGGGTGCTCTCATTATGTCATTGTGACATCGTAGAGGTACCAAATTGTGTTGGTGAACTAAAACATCTTCGATACCTCAATTTCTCGTACACTTATATCAAGAGGCTACCTGAGTCAATTGTGGGCTTGTGCAAATTACAAGCTTTGATCTTAAGAGGTTGTCATGAACTTTCAATGCTACCTCAAGGTATCACAAAGTTGGTCAGCTTACAATTTCTCGATATTAGAGATGCTGAAAATCTAAAAGAGATGCCATTGGGTATTGGTAACTTGAAGAATCTTACTATCTTGTCCAAGTTTGTGGTAGGAACAGAGAAAGGGCTACGATTAAAGGAGTTAGAGAACTTGTCGCATCTTCAAGGAGAATTATTCATATCAGAATTGCAAAATGTGAAAGACGTCAAAGATTGTGTTGATGCTAAGTTGTCAACAAAGGAAGGCCTAAGCAACTTATTCTTGCAATGGGATAAAGACTTTAGAAATCTCTGGAATGATAAGCACTATGTCCAGGTGCTTGATTTTTTGCAACCTCACACAAATCTTGAAAATCTCACTATCTCTTACTATGGTGGTGCAAAATTCCCGCCATGGTTAAATTGTCCCTCCTATTCAAACATAGTGTCTTTGTGCTTCCTGAGCTGTCCTAATGTCAGATCATTGCCCTCACTTGGACAGCTACCTTCATTGAGAGAATTATCTTTTGAAGGTCTCGATGCAGTAACAATAATAGATTCTGAATTTTATGGAGGTAAAAAGCCTTTTTTGTCCTTAATCACTTTGAAGTTCAAAGAGATGTTGACATGGAAGGATTGGTCTCCTTATGCCAGGGCCCCAAAAGAAGAAGTCCCATTCTCCTGTCTTCAACATCTTGTTGTCCGAAATTGTCCTTCATTGGTCGGGACATTGCCTTATCAACTTAATTGTCTTATAAAGCTGGAAATTCATTCATGCCTACAATTCAATAACCCGATTAGTGAGGTTTATCTTCCATCTCTCAATGAGTTATACATTAAGGATTGTAGCAAGGAGATTTTAAAGAGATTGGCCAACCTGACTTCTTTGACCATTCTTAGAATTGAGAGTATTATAGAGCTTGTCAGCTTTGATCATGGCTTTATGAGCTACATGGGCAACCTAAAGAAGCTTCATATAGGACAGTGTGACAAGCTAACATGCTTGTGGCAAGATGGAAATGAAATGCAAAATCTCACTTGCCTTCAGGAATTAACCATTGAAAGGTGTGCTCGATTCACATCTTTTGTGGCAGGAGACAGAGTGATAGAGCTACCCTGTAATCTTGAAAGGATGGAATTGATGGGTTGCACAAGTTTAGAAAAGCTTCCAAGTAAGATGCACACACTTAGACATTTGGTGATTAAGAATTGTCCAAAAATCATGGCTCTAAACATTCCTCAAGGTGACCCAAGCAACAATAATTCGATTTCTCAACTTGAATCTCTTATGATGTATAACTATTATTCTCCAATATCCTTTTCATTTGCCAAGGGTAGACTTGCTCCTCTGAAGGCACTTAAAATAATCAACTGCAAGGGAGTGGAGTCATTGGAAGGGATTGCCGTAGAATCGCTTGAAACAATGAAAATTGATGGTTGTCATACTATGGGAAGCTTACCACAGTGCCTTCGCATGCTCTCCCATCTCACTCAATTGTCTATTTGGAATTGTCCAGCATTAGAGATAGAGGACTTCCCTCCCCTTCCCATCACCCTCTCAAGTCTTGATCTTTTTAATTGTTCTAAGATAAAGTCTATTGCCAACTGTAACATTGTCAATTGTAACAACCTCACTGAATTGACAATTGATGATTGTCCAGTATTAGAGATAGAGGACTTCCCACACCTTCCCATCACCCTACAGAGTCTTACACTTTGGAGTTGTCCGATGATGAAGTCCCTACCAAATCAGTGGCATAATCTTACATGCCTTCAAAAGCTAATAATTATCAATTGCCAAAATATCAAATGCTTTCCCAAAGGAGGTCTGCCTCCCAAATTGCGAGACCTTAAAATTTGGGGGCTCATGAATCTAAAGCAACCGGTGAGAGAGTGGGGCTTACACTTGCTCCCATCTCTCGAGAGGCTAAGTGTTGAGTTTAACATGGGAGGGGAGGGACACAAGGAATTGTTTCCTTCGGAGGATGAGGATGCTTGGAGTCTCTTTCCTTCCTCTCTAACCTATCTTGAGATATATGATTTGAGAAACGCAAAAAGACTATCAAGTGGTCTCCGCAACCATCTCTCCTCTCTCCAAATGTTATATATTTTTAAGTGCCCCAAGTTGAGGTACTTGCCAGAGGATGGCTTCCCTCCCTCCCTCCAACAATTGTCCATAGAGAGATGTGAGATTCTAAAAGAGCGATGCGCAAAACTCACTGGTGACTATTGGCCCCTCATTGAAGAGATCCCTGCTATCTGGATTGATTACCAGCCGATCCGATGAATTGATTCATGTATCTACACTACAGTCAGTTTTCTTAGGGTTCGGGTAAGTTATTTTTGGTTTGGAAGGCATTCTTTTCCATTCTACTTTCTCAATTCGATGCTCAATACAAACTGATGTTTGGGTGGGGGATCTCGTTGGATTGGAGGCTCTGTTTCATTGGGCGATAAACTGTAGGATGAAAGGCTCACAGTGCTACCTTTTGCTATGTTGATGACATATCCTCATTTCTGCTTGATGCCCAAACCAATTGTGAATGAAATCGCACCATCACGAAGAATCGTAGCATTCCACAATCATAGTCCTTTGCATTTTCAGCGTCTATTGTCTGTTCTCTTCCCAACATCTTTTTTCTTGGGCCCTTAAGCTCATTCACTTTGGTTGTTTTGCAAATATCATTGTGATCTTGCATTAGTAGAATCTCTTGGAAGGATCACGTGCTAACCCTGCTAAGGTAGGGCTAATGCTATTAGTGTCAATGTCTTGTTTCATTTTATTTATTCTTTTTTTTTTTGCAATTTATCAAAAAAGGAAGAAGCAATTAAATATATTTGTTGCACCGCTATATTATGAATTTTCCGTCTAGTGAATATGATCTAAACAAGAACAAATATTTTTCAAAATCTAAAAGGATGATTAGTTTTGTGGAAGCTATGATGTGATTGTGAAGAAAAGGGATGCGGTTTTTTCTTTTAATGGTTTTCTTAAGAATTGGGAACTTTTTTTCTTTTTTCTTTTTTTTTTATGATGATTCTTCATAGTATTAAGCAGTCAATCTGGGATAAAATTCTAAGGCAGCCCATGGCTCCAAGCTTTTGCGTGACAACATTGATATTCCATAAATCGCTTTCTGGTTGGGTCTTGAACTTCGGTGTTTTAGGAACTGTTGCTCACAGCTTGCTAGAAATTTTTAGCAAATATACTTATGCCTGTTTGGTTGAGATTGTAATGATAGGTTGCCTGCCTCTCGATTTGCATCATCAGCAGTGACCTCTGGGTTGGCATTTCCGTTTGCTGGACTACGGAATATGAACATTATGCCGTTTTATCTTAAAATACCTTCTCATGTGGCATTCTTCTCATAGGGAGTTCCGAAACAAAATGTTCGAGCTGACATGGGCTCTTTTGGAGTAACTGGGAATCTTGCGATTCAACCAATTTGTATCTTGCTTGGTATATCTCCTCTCTCTGTGCTAGTGTTGCATGTATAAATTTTTTGTTGAAGCGATGTTCTCATGACATTGTGAAGCTCTATTAAAAGTTAGATAATTTGTAATCTGAATTGTGGTTCACTGTGTACTTTCTCCAAGGCTTTTGGATGTTTTGCACATATAACATGATGCTTTGACCATGTAAATAGGTGATTAGAAAAGCAGAGTTGCATTTGACAAGATAACTTTCAATTAACCTCGCATGGTTTTGCTTGATGAGCCATCCAATCATCTGGTAAGTTCTACTCATATTTCTCCATTTTATGACTTTGATTACTTTTTCAGTTAGCTTGTTATTGTTCTTGCACTAATTGAACTTATCGATCTTGTCCCTACATTAAAAATATAGTAGAACCAATTAGTGTTCACAACTGCTGGTAGCCCTTGTCATCATACATCTAGCAAATAATGGAACAGAAACCAATCTGATTGTTCCAATGTGGAAAATATTCGGAATAGAGTAATGTAGCACACCAAATGGTACTAATCTTTGTGCCTATAGGTAGTATTGGGCTTTACATACAAATATGTGGACCCATTTTTGTTTATAAATTCGGTCTTTAAGTTTTGCTTTAATGACAAATGACTAAAGAATTATCTTTGTAAAGTGTTATTTTCTTGTCTAATGATTAGTGTTTCTGTTTTTTTGCCTATCCACAACTGTAGGATTTGGATGTAGCTGAGGCGCTCGTTCAAGGTCTGGTCTTCTTCCTAGGAGTAATTATGATGGTGAGATTGATTTTCTTGTCAAAATACTTCAATTTGACCAACGATGGATCATTTCATAGTGAAGGGCCCTCTTTTCACCTTGATTTGTAGGTTAGTCACGATGAGCATCTAATAGCTAGAAGCTTGGATGAGATCTGGGTGGTTTCACGAGGCAAGGTGGCACATCTCTATGGGAATTTCAGGACTATAGGAATATGCTCCAGTTTTTGTTGAATCAGGTGAATCTAGTTATTGCCATCAATTAAGAGTGGTTCACTGGTTCACATTACCTCACAAAATAGAAAATGAGGCTTGGCTACATAAAAAAAGCAAAAAAAAGGATGAAGAGAGGACTGTTGCCGATATATAGGATGGACTCTCAGTTACACCAGCCCTCATTTGTCATTTATCCTTGATAAGGGCTCGTGGAATGATGAGTCTAAGTTTTTTACATCAAGCATGCAGCATCATTTACAATAGCTTAAGAACTGAGTTGGGATTGCAATCCTGGTATAATTTCTGATTCTTTGCACATTTTGGTCTAGCAATAGGTTCATTTGTTGTGCCCCTGGATATTTGATACTCTATTGCCGCCACAATCAGCTTTCCCATGCACACCAAAATGATTTAATCATTTGCAAAAGAATATTTTAGCACAGTAAATTATTTTGTAAGAAATCTATTTTGTGAGAAAGCTGTATTAATATATTTTCCCCATTTTCACTCTTTGGCACTGTTTCGTAGAATTAATTATGAAAATATTATCACGGTCAACAAAACTTTATATTCAACACTAAGTATAGAATTGCTTTTACTAACTATAATGCAGGCCTTGCGCAGCTTGGCCAAAGATTATAGTTCCTCCTTCTATTCAAATACATGAGAATCACAAAGAATCAATGGTGTTCCAAAATCATATTCCTCTGCATTTTCAGCATCTGTTGTATGCTCTCTTCCCAACATTTTTTTTTCTCGTGTCCTAGCTTATCCACTTTGATTGTTTTGCAGATGCCATTGTCATCTGTATTTGCAAAATCTCTTGGAAGGACACTTGTGAAAACCATCGAGGTAGGGCTAATGTTGTCAATGTTATGTGTCATTTTTTACAATTTACAAGAAAGGAAGAAGCATTTAAATTTATTTGTGCATTGATATGTTCTAAATATTCTTCTAGCAATCATTATCTAAATAAGAATAATCTCTCTCAAAATCTAAAAACAGGATTAGTTATGTGGAAGCTGAGATATGATTGTGACAAAAAAGGATGCAATTTTTTTTTTAAATTATGGTTTTCTTTAGAATAAAGAACCTTTTTTTTTTTTATGTTGATGATGATCCTTCATATTATTAAGCAGTCTATTTGGGACGCTCATGGCTCTAAGCTTTCAATGCAACACAAATTTATGATAGGATCAATGTTCATAAACCACCTTCTGTTTGGGTCTTGATCTTTGTTGAGTTAGGAACTATTACCTACAGCTTGCTAGAAATTTTTTAGCCAATATATTCATGCTTATTTGGTTGAGATGGTAACGACTTCCTGCCTACCTGTGGGTTTGCATTGTCAGTGGTGACCTCTGGGGCAAATCTTGTTAGTTCTTTAAATTCATCATACATCATTTCATTGTATCTGAAATTACCTTCTTATGTGGCATCCTTCCTGAACTCACTTGGGCTCCTTTGGTCTAACTGGAAATCCCGCACTTCAATCAATGTATACCTTGTCTAGATCATCTCCTCCCTCTTTGCTATTGTTGCACGTGAAATAAATTTGAAGCAATTTTCGTGTTACATCATGAAGCTCTATTGGGGGTTAGTTAATATGTAACCTCAATTGTTGTTCACTGTGTATTTGCTCCTAAGCTTTTTGGATGTTATTGCACATATGACATGATGCTTTGACCATGTAAATAGGTGGTTAGATAAGCAGAGTTGCATATGCCAAGATAACTTTCAAGAAACCTCGCATAGTTTTGCTTGACAAGCCATCCAATCATTTGGTAAGTTTACTCATTTTTCTTTGTTCAGTTAGGTTGTTATTGTTCTTGCACTAATTAAACTTATCGGAATCTAGTATTTACATTGAAAATACAGTAAAACCTATAAGTGATCATAGCTGTAGGGAGCCTCTGTCATTATGCTTCTAACTTACAATGGAATAGAGACCAATCTAGTTTTTCCAACTTGCAAAATGTTGGGAATAGAATGGTTCTGCTAGCCTGATCAGTGTTTTTGTATTACAGTAATTTATAATACCAGGTGATTCCTATGCTTGTGGTTATAGGCAGTGTTGGGCTTTGTGCATAATGAATGTGGACCTTTTTCTTGTTTATCTCTTAGTTTTGCTTTAATGAGCAGTGGCTACTCAAGTGTCATCTTTGTAAATCGTTTGTTTCTTGTCTCGAAATAGATATGATTCTGGCTTTTCCACTATACCCAATTGTAGGATTTGGATGAGGCGCTCATTCAAGGTCCGGTCTTGTTTCTAGGATGGATCATTTCGCAGCTGACAGCCCTCTCTTCGCCTTGATTTGCAGGTTAGTCACGACGAGCATCTAAAACCTGGAACCGCAGATAAGCTATTGGTGGTTTCTCAAGGCAAGGTGGCAGCTTTCCGTGGGAATTTCCAGGATTATAAGAGTTTGGATGTACTGAGGGTATCTCTGGGGTTATACTGTTGATCATCTACACTAACAGTGGAGGACAAACATCCCGAAATGAAGTAGAAATTGGTTGAGTTATGCAGCATCTGTGGATTAATTTGATTAAATTGTTCTGGGACCCAACTCTAAACACATCAATATGGATTCAAAATTCTTTAATTCCAATTAAAAGTAAACTAGGTTGCGTGGCTTTGATCTGGCCTGTATTAACTGTAGCACTTACAGCTATATTTAAATTTGCATCATGTGATGCAATAGCGACTGATTTGTCAAATAAGCTACGGTTATGGCTTAAACCGAGTAATTCACAGCCAGTATGGAACTTTTAGAGGAACCTCTACGGGTTCTAGTCACTTTTTCTATCCTTCATTATGAATAGTTAAGGCAAAGATTTTCTCGTGGAATTTTGCAAGACCGCCGTGGAAACATGCTTTTCCCATGCGGCATTGACAGTTGAGATTCAAGACATACTCGTTATGTGGACGCGCGAAATAATCCGGTTATGCTTCTGAAAAGAAAATTTTCCACTTGCAGTCTGTCCTATAAAGGTTCTAGTTCCATAAATCTTTTTATCTTCAAGTCTTTACGTTGATTTACCAGTTTTTACGTTAATTCACTGGCTTTTAGGCGGAGTTGTTGATGTTGAGTATGGATTCCCCATTCCAATTTGCATACTACAGAGGCAACCAAGTTACTGTTTTGCGAGAAATTAGCTGTGCGAAAATATTTTCCCATTTTTGTCCTTCAGTACTGTTTAAGAGAATTAATTGTGAAAATGATTTCGTCATGACAAAAATTTTATACTTTCAACTCTAAGTACAGAATTGCTTTTAGTAAATATAATGAAGGCCTTACCTAGCCAAAAAAGAAGAAAGAAAAATCTATAATGAAATTCTGTATAAATTGCCAAATTGGTTAGATAATATCCTCTTAACATATTCAGGTCAATTTTCCAAATAAGAAGCTTCTTATCTTCCAGTAAAAGCTACTGTACAGATGGAAGAAAGGATCGAAAACCTGAGGTTTTGAATATGCGAAATCAACGGCCAAAATCTAAATGAACCTTGCAGATCAAAAACCATTTACAAACTGATTGCCTGGTCAAAGAATTAAGTTCATCTTTCTTCCATTCAAGTGCTCAATCCATCTCTTGACGACATTTGCAGCAATCTCAGATATTAGTTTTCCCGTGCCGGGCGGGGGGGGGGGGGGGGGGGGGGTGGTGGAAGGAGAGGGAGGATCAATCCCCGTTGCTTACTTTAAGGATTTTGCGCCCAATATGAGGTGAGCCCATCACTATTGAACTCAAAAAGGTGCCAAAGGTTTATAGCCAATCACACGTAACAAAATACACGCACTACCACCACAAATGGCTTCGATCTTGTGACCTCCCATCTGTGGAATATCGGCCCATAACATTAAGTCACCATCATCGCCAATCAGGTTAACTTGATTATAAGAGTTATTCAGTGAAAAAAAAAAAGTAACCAAAAGGTTCACTAATTTAGTAGGAAAGCGAATTGTCCCGGTTCTTGTCTTGTTTGTTCATTTTTGGTTGCTGTCGCGTGGGTATGATATTATTTTGTTTGTCTAATCACTCTTGCTATTGTTTATTGTGCATGCAAGATAATTTTCATTTAGGATTAATTGATTGTCCCGTTCCAGATTTATTAATATTTTTATATTCATCTCATGCCAGTTGTTATTCGACGAGTTGAAGAGTGTCCGATACTCATGACGGCATGATTGAAATTGTATTGATGTATGATGGGGACTAGCGAAAGTCAGGGAATTAAGGGAAAAGTACGGGACTTTCTCCTTGTTTTTTAATACATTTTTTTTATTATTTTGACCGAATAATTATGGAGTGAGCAATATTTACAACGTTTACACATTAAGCATTATTTGAAGCAAGAAATTCTCAAATAGCACCTAGACGGGAAAAAAGAAAAATCCCTACTTTCTCATGTTTTGTATGATAACAGAAAGCTTATTTACGTATAAGGACAAGGGAAAGAACTACAAATTTCGTCTAATTAGTCTCTTCAACTAATTTATTCCTCAAAATTTATTTTGTGTCATTGCATCGTAAACATTTACAACATGCATATTTGCCCAAAACTCTTTAGGATAGAGCCTTTATAGATTAGAATGTAGTATGGACGGATAGGAGGATGACAACGACGAGAGAATATCTGAACGAAATATTATATCTCCAACACATGCAAATTAGGGGCTCAAAAACAATGTGCAGTCAATCGGGGAAACATATAATCCATCCAAGCCTAGTCAAAGCACAAAAAGATAACCCAAGGCTTCCTCACCGTTATCACAATTTTCCTCTTCTTTCTAGATGCTGAAATCCAGTGGCGAAATTATTTCTAAAACAGAACTTTCGATTTGCTTTTTAGATTTTTTCGCTACATCTTTTTTGAAATTGAAATGATAGACGCAAATTGCGCAACCCTAAGATCTTCATAACCAGAACAAGAACATGCATAATTGAGTAGAAAGATTAACGCACCTATTTTGGGATCCATCGAACATAAAACGGAAGCATAAAAAGGATTACCCACATATATCAAGGGGATCCACGCATCAAGTCCTTCTCCTCTATTGCCCTCCATATCACTGGCTCAATGAGGCGGCCCCCTCACGTTTAGCGTTAGGTAAACGCCCCTTAGGTGAGGATACATGTGAGAATTAGAGTTAAAGGAGAGACTTGAGCACTATTTATAGAGTTTTCCAGCCAGTCCCCCTCATTACGGGCCAGGCTCAACTCGGCCCACACTAGCCAGCCCATATTAGACTAATTAAGAAATCTTCTATCTCTCTTTAGACCAACCCTGTTTTACGTTAATCGTAAAAACAATAAATTACAATATCAATTAAGTTAGTCCACATTAGGAAAACTCTTACATTCTCCCACTTAGACTATATTAATTGAAATCGTACCGTATGTGCGCACATTTGGTCCAGAGATAATTCTTAATAGTCAATCCTATCCCATAAAGTCTTAAACACCGAATTATGGTGGTAACTGCGTGTATACACACAGAGCCTTCCATGGTCACGAATGTTCTCAACTTTATTGATATGGATTCAATATGGTAGTGTGTCAAATGGATAACGTCTCTCATAGAGAGATCCCATTTGTCAGTCACCATTCTCTTACCTTAGGTGTCACAAAAACTTGTGCCACAAGAGAATGCTTTATGGTTCCAATGAACCCACATATGTCTTGTCCTTATGGTTAACATTTCTTTATGTATCACAAGACATATGCACAAGGCTAATAACCGGATGCCCCTAGCCTTCACTCAAGGTTTATACAATCCTTTGAGACTTTATCAATATGTATTCAACATAATAACAATACATTCAAAAAATTTTTATTGAATGCAAAAGTTGATACATATCAAACCGTTACTAAGTGTAACGAACCACAGATGTGAACTTTATCAGATAAAGCCAAAATAGCTCCCACTAAACAACAGTATCCGAAGATACTCCTAAGCCCATGTTAACGATATGTTACTAAAATACACATGGGCGTAGGCCTTTAGTTAGTGGATCCGCAACCACATCACCTGTGAAAATATGTTATATTATAAATCACCTTTCTGTACCATTTCTTTATGGTCAAAAAATATCTTGCCACCATATATTTAGACCCCTTGAGATCTCTGTAGTAAATAAATAATACTACAAATTTGTTATCTCAATACAACCGTATGGATCTATCCATCAAGTTAAAACGATCAATTCCATCATGAGGTTTTGGAGCCTAAAAGCCCAAGTAACAGCCTAAAAGAATGTTACTAACACTGCTTACATAGTAGAAGATGACATAAGACTTTATTTACTGCACTTACTGCTAACATATGTATTCTATTATTGATTGCATGTCATCAGAATAGCCAGCAAAGTTTACATCTAAATACCCTACTAACTGAAAGAATTGAACATGGCTATAAATTAGTATATAATCTCTTGTCTTCTTTAAGTACCTTAAAACCTTCTTGACAGCAACCCAGTGATCATGTCCTGTATTTGACCGATATCTGCCTAGAAGTCCCGTCACAAAGACAACATTTAGTCTAGTACAAATTCGAATATACATTATACTTTTAAGTGCACTGACACAAGGTACACCATTTAATTAGATTTTCTCAATATCTAAATAAGGACAATGTGATAGATTTAGTCCATCACCCTTAACAACAGGAGCAATTCCTGGCTTGCAATGATGTATATTGAATATTTCCAATATACAATCAGCAAATGTCCTCCGAGAAAATCTAATATAATATGGCAAAAACAATCCTTACAGACCTTAGTATTATCTCAAGGTCACAACTTGTAAGCAAAATATCATGTACATAAAATATGAGAAAAAATAAATTTTCTCCCACTGATCTTGCAGTATATTGAATTACTTTGTTCCCAATTGAACAAAATAACAACACTATGAAACTTTAATAATATTGTTTGGAAACTTGTTTAAGACCATGAATTAGAACTTTTCAGTCTATACACAAGTTTACTTGAATCTGTTGCAAAATCATCCAGTTGCACAATATATATTTTGTATCTATTTGGCATAACTTTATATCAAAATATATTATTAATACCACGTTCACTCTGAAAGAACATTTAAAGAAATAATTATTTCTTCACTATAAACAATCCACCCCTCTTTCAGAGTTAAAACGTTAGTTACAAATTTGGCTTTAAATTCCACAATCTTTGTTTGAAATTCTTTTAGTTTTGTACGCTAATTTGCAACTAATAAACTTGTGATATTTAGACAAGTCAGTAAGTTTCCAAACATGTTTCATAGATTGTATATCACCTTTTATGGCATCTAATCACATACTTAATTAAGAATAAGAAACGACATTTATAAATATATCATTACATCAACCATATAGTGGATATTGTAATCATGCTCTCACAAATAGACTATATAGTCTGATGGTATAACTGATCGTCTTTCCTTAACAAATCTCCTTAATAAAGCTGCAACCACTTCATTCTGCACTTGAGAGGTTTAAGAAATTTCATTATAAACTATATCAAGAATAGTACCTTGAACCTCAACAAGTTTAGTTTATGGTACAAGAGATTCCATAATTATCTATATAGGTAAAAACAAAAACACATTAACCTCCATCATACTATTATCTTTAATAATCTGAGAGCAGCTATCCTCTACAATTACGTCAATATTTAGAAACTTTAGAGTATGTGATTCCATAATTCTTGTACCTTCTTTAGGGTCATAAAATCAATACCCCTTTTGTATATAAAAAAATCGCTTTCATAATATCAGCCCACAAAAGACCAGATAAATTAGTCTTACTAATTATACTCATCACCATGTTCATGGTGCATTTATGCCTTTCGCCCAAATCTTTTTGTTAGAATTTTCAGGTATAGTAATTAAACTACCACCCCAGAATCTACCAAGTATTTGACAAATGGCCTTTTAAGCTATTTCGCATTGTCATACTTGCCAAAATACTCATTGCCATTGTTAAACCTGACAACATTTTTAATCATATACGAGATGTATATGTCATTAGGATTTAAACACAATTTTTGAGATGTGTCCTAATTTCAATATCAGACAAGACATAATTTCAAGCAACTAAGGCTTCCTTCATCTTATAGCAGTGCAGTCCGCAGGCAAACCTCTTTTCAAGTGTTCCAGAATGGAACACTTCATGGACAATAAGCAAATTCAATTGCTCTTTTCTCAAGCAACAAATCATATGTCAACAACTTAAAATTTGAAGCAGTAAAAAACCTCAATGATGACGGAATTACCATTTATAGAAAAGGTGACTGAAAAACAAGTAATATATAATTAGCATCATGTGAGCATTGTGTAACTTGACGTACAAGTACACATCCAGAGAGTTACATGCAAAATCACATAATCACCTTTGGGCAGAATACATGACATGCAATTGTACACTCCCCACATGATAAGGGTTATAAGAATATGTTCCAATTCTTCATGAATTCATCACCTTTGGGCATATGAATCACTAGAATCAGTCACTCCTCCACCACACTATCATGTATCCCTCCATGAACTAATACACAATCACCTCCTTTGGGAGTATGATTACACATTAGACTAGGAGACATCCCAATCATCATACGAGACCGAAATTTCTCAAACCCAATCAAGCGTGCCACTTTGGCGGTCACTACTCAATTGAATCATTGAAATTCTCTCATACCGGGGATATAAGCTTTACTCCTCACATTTACCATATATATATGTGATTTTAACTTTAGTGATAGGGGCATCATATCACCAAAATCACATATCATGCTAATTACATTGCTTTATTCATTAATAAAAAAATTAATCATATATATATATATATATTGATCACAGTAACACAAGAAACTTCTCATAACAGAGAATAAAACATCTCTTATGCACCCCAATTACATATTACCAGAACAACATAAAAAGAAAGCTGATCTATAATATCTCTCACAAATTAACATCAATAGTAATACAGGGTGCACCAAATCGACAAGCTTGACAGCTGATCTATTATTACTCATGAATTCATAAGGCAAAAATAACTCCAAGGCCAATAACTGATTTATTAATCAATTTTAGGTAACAAATATCATTACTTCACCCAGTGGCCTATTAATTGAGTCAAACCAAAGAACCAAATATCTAAAATTTAACAGTAGATACTATTGCTCTGCATAAATGTTGTCATACTCCTTAACCATAAAAAATATTCAACTTGATAGACATTAACAAGTGACCAGATGAATTCATGTACAATATGCAGTAACTTAATTGACATGCATTACCCATATTCAACAGATGTGTTAATCAGTACATCAGTTTGGTCATGAGTCCTTAAGTCGTCTATCATTCAAAAATTACCAGTGTGTAAAGGAGTATACTTGAGTAACAAAAGTTTCATAATCTTTATTGTTTCTCATCAGCTCAATACATAGCTCAAATACAATCTCATATGAATTGTATCTCATTAAGCCAGCTTCAGTTCACAATAAAGTTTGATTTTTATTGATAAATCACACCTTTTTATTATGTGATAACATACTAATAACCCATCACCTGTATTTCCAAAATCACAGAAAATACAAGAAAAATACGCAAAAATACACTAAAAATACACGTATTTAGGGTTCCATATGCAATTTCACATCAATAAAACTATCAAACATATAAAATAAATATACCATGAGATAGGAAATCACCATACGAGTCCAACGCCACCATCCACGCGCCGAAATAGTCCCCCATGCGCCCGCACGCGCCGCCTGAGTGCGAGGCGCGCGGGGCTCACACGCGGCGCGCGTTTGACGCCCAGGCGGCGCGTGGCCGCGCGTGGGGGCGCATGCGGCCTCCACCGGTGACGCGCCGCCGACCTTGTTGCTCGTCTCATCGAGCCCAATCCGAATTTGTGATTTAATTTTATTTTTATTGAACAAAAGTCTCGAAAATCACAAATTAGGGCAAGATTCGTACTAATTAGGGCTAATCCGTACAAATTTGGGTAAATCCGCACAAATTAGGGCAAAACCAATTGCGTTCGAGTTCTAGGGTTATGGTTGCTTTGATACCACATGATAGACGCAAATTGCGCAATCCCAAGATCTCCATAACCAGAACAAGAACATGCATAATTGAGTAGAAAGATTAACGCACATGTTTTGGGATCTATTGAACATAAAGCGGAAGCATAAAAAGGATTACCCACATATATCAAGGGGATCCACGCATCAAGTCCTTCTCCTCTATTGCCCTGCGTATCACTGGCTCAATGAGGCGGCCCCCTCACGTTTAGCGTTAGGTAAACGCCCCTTAGGTGAGGATACATGTGAGAATTAGGGTTAGATGAGAGACTTGAGCACTATTTATAGAGTTTCCAGCCAGTCCCCCTCATTACGGGCCAAGCTCAACTCGGCCCACACTAGCCAGCCCATATTAGACTAATTAAGAAACCTTCTATCTCTCTTTAGACCAACCCTGTTTTACGTTAATCGTAAAAATAGTAAATTACAATATCAATTAATTTAGTCCATATTAGGAAAACTCTTACATGAAAATCCAATTTGACATCTGCGGATATATGTAATGTTTTATCTCGTACAGTGACATATCAATTTGATTTACCTGAAAAATTATAAATAGCTGGTTACGCAAGTTATGTAACCAAAATTCCACTTATCGGCATCTAAAACACCATTAATGTGGATAGCTGCAAGTAACTAATTAACTTCTCATATCTAGAGGTGTCAAAGAAAATCTACGAATATGCATAACCGGCTTGGTGGATAGTTATTAATGGTTGGAGGAGGATCCGGGTTCCAAAATTTCAAAACCGTGAGTACATACTAAATTCTAAAGTTTGAGGTCTTTTCCATCATGTGCCCAACCTGTACCTTATGCCATGTGCCCTATACAATATTTACATAACTATATATATGTATAAGGGTGACAATTCGTATGCATAAGTTATGTTTATGTCATGTCAACTCTAGGGTATACTAAAACTAGGTTAACCCAAACATGAACCCTTTCCTAACCAAGTCACAAAAGCTCGGCCAGAGCATGACACGCACAACCCATTCAATTAAAATGGGTTAAATTGGGTCACTTTACATTGAAATGCGACACAACCACCCAAATAATGCCTTTGAGATGAAATTTTGACTTTTAAAATTCTCGTCCATATTTGAGTCATGTTATCTCATCATGTTGTGTTCAAAATTGTTTCCTCTATGTATGCATTAAAGAATTGATCATTTTTTCTTTTCTTTGTTTAAATATGTGAATGATAGAAGGAAGCATATTAATATTGTATCATACTTTTCTCTTATTGTCTTAGGTTAGGATTATGTCACAATTAGATTGAGAGCGTACCTTATTATATATTTACTTGTACTTATGTTGGATGTTGAATGCATTAATAATCAGAATAAAGACATTTTTTAATAAAAAAAGTACTGAATAAAATGCAGGATAGTATAAAGTAGCTTGCTAGAAAATGGGTTCCCTCCCTCCCTTGAAGTATTCAGCATCATTTGAGAAAATATTTATTTAGGTATGTTGTTTAGTAAAATGTGTCTTTTGTAGATATATTTGCTATTTCATTATATAGGTGTCACCAAAGTCTTTTCAACAATCCTGGAATGAATGAATTGAACAATTTCAAAAGCATGGATAATGCATCGTTGCGGCATAAATAGTTGGGAGGCACCCTCATAATTCTTGGATGGGAGGAACATATACCAATTGACCGTCGCAACGAATAATTCTTGGATAGGAGGAATCCTCATCAATTACTTCCCAAAGTTCTACACGAAAATTTAGATGCATAAGCCGATAGAAGAGGGCGTCATCCACATTATCCTTGAAGAAGTTTTAAGCTCGCTTTAGAACGATTTGATCAAACAGAGATGTATAAATTTGAATTTTGACACTCATTGTTTGTCGTACAGTAACACAAGCGTACTCCATTCATCAATTTGATACTTTCACTCTGGTTCTTGTTTATCAAAGGTAGTTGCAATTCTTAAGGGTGAGCATGGTCCAGGTTGGTCCGAGCCACCCCCTAACCCTAGGACCAACCCGTATAGTGTCATCTTCAATTTTTAGGACCGAGGACCGATCCTATTGAACTTGGGACCAAGGACTGGACCGACCTAATGGGTTCGATCCGATCCAGGGTCAACCTGGGACCGATCGATAATTTTTTTCGTCTTATTTTTTATATTTTCTAAAAAAGAAAACCTACAAATTCAAATTACATATCCATCGACAATGCGGCATTATGCAACTAAACTATAAATACCAATACATATTTAGCAAATTTAAGATGACATAATAATAGAAATTTCGTACCTGCTAACCGCTTATCGAAATATGGGACAAGATGGAAAGTTCTTGTAATCATTTATCTTTAATATTCATAACACCATATGCAAAAGCGTTTTTCTGCATTTGATCATGTAGAATCAATTTAACCAAAAAATGAGCTTCACACCACTTGACTAGCAAATCACCATAGTAACTGCAGTACTACTCTACTCTTCAAAAACTTCTACCATTTGACACAAATTGAAAAGCAAAGTGTAGCTGAAATTCATTAGTAAAATATAATTAAATCATAAAAAGTTCAAAATACTTAATATAAACCATGAATATATAACTTCACATATTGTTAATTCACTTGAACTTCTAAACACCTGAAAACAAAACAAACGATACATAATTAATACTCAACAAAAGTTTTAAATTGAAATTACTATTAATGCCATTGATAGAACATCTCAATATAATATAATATAACAAGCATTTTACTTAGGTTTGAATATATAAAAGAATTATAATATAATATAATATAATATAATATAATATAATATAATATAATATACAGGATTGGTCCAGGGTTAGACCGACCAAAAACTCTTAGGACTGAGGACCAACCCGCACAGTATTGGTCCTGGAATTTCAGGACCAAGGACCGACCCAGGCCTCTTGGGAACTGGACTAGGACCGGCAGGGTTGGGCCAATCCAGGGTCGGTCCAGAGTTGACCCTAAACCGCTGCTCACCCCTAGCAATTCTGGTCTTGGCGTTCATCCATTTACTAGTTGAAACCATGGATCGTCATTTCAGCAATGTGGGCAGTCATAAAACAATAGCCTCTCCCCTTCAGTTCCTTCAAAAACGACTTCGAAACAGTTAAATTTGTGTATCTCTCTCCTCCTGATTAAATGTAGTGTGGACTGGACATCATGTTCTCACTTCATGCCGGAGGAAATGGTCATGAATAGATGCACTATGGAGACCAGCAAATCAAACATATCGACCCCGATACAGTTGATGGAGAGATCATCATGAAACCATACTCAGTTAAATATACTGCTTTTCTACTGACGGCGCAGTAAGCATACATATTAGAGAATTCAGAGTGAATGTTATGGCGACTTTATGTTACATAGTCTCGCTCTTTATAATGCGCAATCCATGCTTGGTCGTAGGACTTTTGGAGGACAGATTGTTTCCTATGCCATTATCCTTTCCTGGCATTTACTCTCAGTTTGCAGCACCTGCTCTTCCCGCAATGACGAGCTTCCTTTGGTCAGCTAGTTTAACAAATTACCTGCGCTTCGTAATACCCATTAAATTAGAATGGAGTTGAGATGAGAAAAGGTATATACTAACTTAGATAATGCGATTGTGTCCACTAAAGCCAGCACAACATAATGTTTGATTCAAGCCTAGCAAAATTATAAGTTCCAACTGTCTACTTTTTTCTGAACGAGTAGTCCTATTAAAATAACAAAAACAGACGAACTAGCAAGAGATTTAAATGGCGCACCTTATGACTCAATCCCTGCACCTTTTCATCAATGTCCTTGAGTTCATCTTTCAAATGCTCAAGCAAATACTTAATGTTTCTCATGTCATCTTCAAGGACGGAACCTTCGTAATAGAATAAGGAACATCGCAAGTACGCTCATTCACTCTGGATGAAGACATCGTAGCTGCAAGATAACACTTTTTTTTTTTTAATATCATAATCAGATTGTTAAGATGAAAATACAACGAAAATACAAGTACGAATAAAAAATCTTTCAACTAAAAAATAATGCTCACCAAGCAATAAATCTTCTTTCTCGGAATCAGATTGTTAAGATGAAATTACAAACACCATAGCAATCTCTCTAGAAATACACTTACTAAATACTCTAAAGCTACTAAGCAATGCATGAAAGTGACATAGACAGAAATTCCATTAGAAATGATAACCTATGAATTGAAGACAGCTCCACCACTTGCTGAATTTTTTTCCATTCAGGATATAATCAAAGATAAATTCTGAGATTTTTTTTTCTTTTTTCTTTTTTTTTTCAAAGAAGAACTCGCAATCCTTTCGCATGAATTACACAAAATTCACAATGATCAAGTCGAACACATACTGACTGCACACCCACTAAGGTGGAAACATCCCATTTACGGTCGAAGGATGCAGTAGCGCATGATTGATGTTTAACACTTTGCGAGATCATTTTACCGTACATCTTACTGATTCTATAAGGACTTTATCTCACGATTGAGTTTTCATTTTTGACTCATGTTTATAGCAGTCTATCCAACTTGCCATTCAACAAAAAGTTACCACAAAGTAGAACCCGCACAATATCTGTAGAACTTCTCTTAATCAAAATGCATCTCACCTAGGCAGCTTTGTACCATATTTGTCAAGTATACAAGCTCTGAGACATGCTAGGTGAGTAACAATTTCAGTCTAGAGGGTTAAAATGTTGTTAAGGCCCCAGCTATTATGTGGTCCATTGAGTAGGCCAACTGAATAGATGTTAAAGCCTCAGCTAGAACAAGCAACTACTTCTATTTCTCAGACCCAAATCCAATCTAGAAGGTTAAAAAGTTGCTAAGGGCCCTGCTAATTCAAGCAAGAATTTCTATTTCGCAGACCCAATTCCAATCCAGAGGGTTAATAAGCCAGCTCGAATAGCAGGCATTAGTAACAATCTTCATTGAGGGCAAAAATGCTCATGGTCGATTACAGAACTTGTACTCAGCGTAGCCAAAATTCCTATATATAAGAAATTTTTAAATTAAAAATGTAATGCTCACCAAGCAATACTTGTTTTTCTCGGAATGAGATTGTTACTTGGGTAACTTCTAGCTTCAAAATCCTAAGTACTCAATAGTTATGTAATTGAGCTCATGCTGCCAGTATCTGTTTAGCATTATTCAGCATTGGACATTCAGTTGTCTACACTGACTTTAGTTCCCTTTCGAACTCATTTAAGAGGTTCCCATTTCAGATGCACGTGCAACAGACTCCGAATTTGACTCCAATAAAGCCAGCATCCTCCTCTGTCAATTCTACGTTTTGAATTTCCATAATCGATTCAAACGCATCGACGTTACGTTATATATCTCAAAGGGGAATGCGCTAAAGCGAGTGGGATGAAAATGCATACTCCTACAGCAGAAATAACTCAAAGACTCATACTCACATGCAATACTAGTTAAAATATGGAAATTCGGGAGTGCCAGAAAACTGACAGAAAAACAAAAATCCACCAAACCAGGAATAACGAATTTATCAAGTCCATGCATCTTCTATAACCTTAACGTCCGGCCAGGAAAGAGAGAATCTCCCAAACAACGAATTTCTTCCAAAGAACCACCAATTCCACCGATTCCCCTCAAAAGTAACACTCGAGGATATAATCGCGAAAGAGGGAAAAACCCTAACTTGAGCTTGTCGGACGCAGACGACGAACCGGAGCCGCCGGTGGAGCTTTCGGAGATGACGGCGGAGGTGGGGGTGGAGGAGGCGGCGCAGTTCGTCCGAGGAATAGAGAGAAGCCTGGATTGCGAGGGAAGAGAGCGAGGGAGAGGAGAGAGAGGGAATTTCAAAATATCTTTTTGGTGGGACCCTACTATACACGTGGCGAGGTTTGAGTGGAGTGTCCTGTTGTTGATTTGGTGACTCTCACCAATGTAATATTTTCTGGTGAGTCTAGCTTTATTATAAGGGAAAAAGCTAACAAAAAACCCTGAACTTTGCCCAAAGTGACACATTTACCCTATCAAGGGCATTTTTGTCTTTTTATTTTGTATTTTCCTTCTTCTTTTTTTCTTCTTCTTCCCTCCATCGGCCACGCCATGGCCAGTGGAGGGAAGCTGGTGTCCAACGAGGGTCGCCCTCACTGGCGTCGGGCGAGGGCACCCCTCGCCAGATCTGGCAAGGGCAAGGACACCCTCGCCCGACGCAAGTGAGGGTGGCCCTCGCCGGCGTCGAGCGAGGACGGCCCTCGCTAGATTTGGCGAGGGTAGGGACACCCTCGCCCAACGCAGGCAAGGGCGGCCCTCGCCGGATATGGCAAGGGCAAGGACACCCTCGCCCAATGCCGGCGAGGGCGGCCCTTGCCAGATATGGCAAGGGTAGGGACACCCTCACCCGACGTCGACGAGGGAGGCCCTAGCCCAACGCCGGCGAGGACCGCCCTAGCCTGATGCTAGCGAGGGTGACCCTCACTCGACGTCGGCGAGGGCAGCCCTCGCCAGAAGAGAGAAGAGAAAAAAAAGAAAAAAATTTAAAAAATGAAAAGACCAAAATGTCCTATAATTTTGGGGTAAATGTGTTACAATTGACAAAGTTTAGGATTTTTCACATCACAAAAAAAAAAGTTTGGGGTAAATGTGTCACTTTATGCAAATTTTAGGATTTTTCGTGGCTTTTTCTGTCACGCCCCGACTCTGGGTAACGTGACCATCCTTCAATCTTGGTCGATTTTAAAATGCGATATCCCCAGGACTAGATATCGTCGACCCTTTCTTTTCTTTTTTATAGCACATGCGAAAGCAGTTATAAAATCCCCAGACAATAAAGCAATGGGATATACAAGCCATACTAAAACGATTGGATTCTACTCAAATTGATTCTATAGCAAACATCATCAGGATCCTACTCTGGATCATGCTCGGGGTTCTCCTTCAGATACTCCTCTTCTTTTCTTCTCTTCAAGTTCTTCATCAGAGTCCTGAAATGTTTTCCCCAAACCGAGATAAGACTATGTCTCAGCAAGTTATACCATGCTAAGACCCGATTAGTAAACTAATACACCTTAGGGTTGCCTATGCACAACATGAGTCAGAGGACTTACCTGGGTCTCAGATTCCACTTGCATATTAGCACAGATCAAATAGGCACCCAAGCAATCACATTACAGATCGAAGCATCGATCAAATCGACCTAGTCGATTACACACTAAGAAGACCACTCACGGTCATCTCCATTCAATCATTCGATCATTCAATCCACAACATCAAATCAAGGCGACGATCAATCGACCTAATCGATTACGAGTCAGTCGGATCATTTCTAGGTCATTCACTCTATCCCACATAACCTCCAATAGTACACTTAGTCACAGAGCTCCATCAATGCTCTCGGGCGTCGATTTCGCCAAGGTGACATAAGTGTCAGACGGTCTACGTGCGTTCTTTAAGGCGCCGTTTTCGCACAGTGATATTCCTCATCACCGAACCACGCCCATCATAAGTCACAAATTACTAACATTTTACGTGCGTTCTTTAAGGCGCCGTTTTCGCACAGTGATATTCTTAATCACCGAACCACGCCTGTCACGATTCATAGGCAATCTACGTGCGTTCTTTAATGCACCGTTTTCGCACAGTGATTTTCCTAATCACCGAACCACGCTTGCCATAAGTCATAGACAGTCTACGTCCGTTCTTTAAGGTGCCGCTTTCACACAATAATGTACTTTATCACCGAACCACGCCTGTCTATACTTCGTACTTGATCGGTCTCAGCCAATAGAATTCTCCGTTAGCTCTAACCACTTTCTCCACTTACAGCTCAACAAGGCAGTACAAATGCTAACTAGCCATACTCGGCCATTTACCAATCAATAATTCAATATCACTCAATTTCAATCAATTTAGGGTAAATACCTAAAACATCACAATTTATTTAATTTCATACAACATAGAGCTCAAATAAATAAACAAGCTGCGCCACGACAATCAGCATGAAATTCCAGTCGTCGATCACCTCAGCATTAATTTCCGAAAAATAATTAATTAATAAATATTAAAAATTCTATTTAGCTCAAAATAAAGCCCGATTAAATAAACGAACTTCACCACAGTCATCAGCATAATATTCTGGTCACTGGCCATCCCAGTTGAATTTTCGGAAAATAAATAATTAAATAATTAATTTCTAAAATTAATATTTAATTCCTAAAAATACCATTTAGGCCCGAATTGCCTAATTAACACCCGATAAGGGACGGGAAAAATCCCAAGAAGCATCCAATAAATACTATAGGCAATTCTCTATCTAATTACACTAATCAAACAACTAATATGCAATGAAATTAACTAATAATCACTAATCCATTCTAATCTAACAACCTAATTACACTTAACTAACACTAATCAACCTCTTAGTGTAATTAGCAAACTAAGAAGGTTTTAGTGAGTAAAACTCACTTAAAACGACGGGCTCAACGCGAGGATCGACTTTCCTCAAAGCGGGCCGAGCATCCGAGCTCGGGAAGGCGGCCAAAACGGGCCAAACGTTGCTGTCATACCCATTTTCTTCATCTCTATTTGTTGCTAGTTGGGGGCAGATCCGAGTTCGAATTGAAGCAACAGAGGACCTAGATGGACGGAGGGGCTGAACAAGACCTAGGTGGGGCTTCACGGTGGCCGAAGGAGCTCGGGTGGCGGCCGTAGGTGGCCGATCCGCGGCCTGAGCTGGTCGAACAGCTCCCTGGGCGCACGAGTAGAGGCCAACGGCGCACGGCCAGCAGCAGCGCGGGAGGACGGCAGCTCGGCAGTGAATGGCGAAGGGCGGTGGCGTCGCATACGGCGCTGGCTGTTCCGGTGTTCATCCCAAATCTGCTAGGACCTCGAGCAGTGCCAAGGAGAAGAAGAAATCGACACCAGCAGAAGAGGAAGAGGAAGGCGGAGGGCATTCGAGCGGCGGCAAAGTGCGCGGGCAACACGCTGGCGTGCGACAGTGCTTCAGCGCTACGGCGAGCTACTGTCTTCGTTCCTGCTTCTACTTGTTCGACACACGGAGAGGGAGAAGAAGAGAGAGTGTCAAGAGAGAGAGTACTGAGGGAGAGAGAGAGTAGATAAGTTTGAAAAGTCAAAAAGTAGAAAAGGAAAAAGAGAAGCAAAGTTGGAACCGGCAGCAGGGGGGCAATTCGCACGAGGGGGAAAAGAAAAAGAGAGGGAGAGAAGGAGAAAAAGGAAAAGAAAGAAAGAGAGAGAGAGAGAGAAGGGGGGAAAGGTGTTTGGCCAAATAAGGAAAGGGGAAATGAGAATAAATTCAAAAGAAAAGAATTTCCTCAAATAGAAAATTCTTATTTCAATTTCTTCTAAATAAGCTCATAAATTCCCAAAAGAATTTCATATTAGAGTTCTTGATTCCCCTCTTGTATTTTTGCATCCAATATCCCTCTTGAATTTCTCTCAAATGACTCTCATAAAATCAATTGATGTCTCACTTATCAAATTGATTATTTTCTTTATCCAAGGATCCCTCATACTCCTCAATTTCATAATCCCTGACTTCAACTTAACGAAAACGGCCCTATTTATCCAGTTGAAATTAGAGCCCGAAAATCTGGATGTCACATTTTCCCTTATTATAAAGATCCAAGAAAAACCGAAATTGTCTCCGTGTGAATGTCTGACATCTTTTCCTGATCACACAATAAAAGTTAGAGAAAAAAAATCAGATATATATATAATACCACAATAAAAGAATGATTAAGGATGTTACACACATAATTTGACCTTGCTCACCCATCAACCCACTTCCCATTATTTTTCGGGTAGAATATCTGGTACCCATCAATCTTGTTAAGTTTACAAAAAGAGAGAGAGAGAGAGAGAGAGAGAGAGAGAGAGAGAGAGAGAGAGAGAGAGAGAGAGAGAGAGAGAGAGAGAGAGAGAGAGAGAGAGAGAGAGAGAGAGAGAGAGAGAGAGAGAGAGAAGGAATAATAGTAATTAGCATTATTTAAAGATGAACAATAGCATTGTCAAATTTAAAAGTGACGGTCAAATCATAAACACCAAAACCAAAGCTCTTGGTCATAAGCAAAGCCCCTCTCTTTTCATGCTAATGCCTACAAATAACATTCACTCAATTATGATATTTCAAAAAGAACCACTTTTTATATGCTGTCAATAAAAAGGATCTCAAATTCCACTCAAACTATTCATATTCCTTAAGTCACTATTCCAAAACCTACTGAGTAATTTAATGCATGTCTTGATAAATAAATAAATAAACAAAAGACATAGCAGCTTAGCATGAATTGGAGCAAATGATCGGTAACCTCACATGTGGATTATAGTTAACTTTACTGGTTCTTTTTATTTGCCTCTCTTGACGCATGAATTTTCTCCAAAAAATCAAGTATTGCATTTTTGAAAATAGATAAATAATAGTAAAAAGAACAAAAAATAGATAAACAAATTGACATATAACAAAAGAAGAAGAAGACGCAGAAGGAGGAGGAGGAGGAGAATAGAATAATAAAGCCTCGGCCCTATTCAGTCCAGTCCAGTCCACAAAGCCCATTCAAATCCACGGCCTCAATCCATCAGCCCATTCGTTGATTGAAAACGTCCTGAACTGATTTTGTACAACTTTGGTCTCAAATCCGAGTTCAGCGATGCCTCCTCTAAATCCTCAGTCGATGCACGTAAACTGTTCGATGAAATGTCGCTGAGACAGGGTTGTGTAATAGTTCTTCCAAAATTGTCTAATCTTAAGGCAAATTGACATAGTTTACATGATATATATATATATATATATATATATATATATATATATATATATATATATACATATTTTATAGCTATTGGGCATGATTTGTTAGACACGTAACCTGCGTTTCATTTGTTCTGCGTTTCGCATGTTCATTTGGCAATTTCAGGTGGACACCGGAGATATAAAATTGTTTGGAGTCGATTTCTAGTGGTGGTTGTGTGAACACGCAGTGGAGAATACTACTACGTGTAATCATATCTTTGAATTCTCTAGCTTATATAAAGTAACATGTTCTCCCGTTAGCTCCTAACCGGTTCCAATAGGCTAGTAACTAGTATATTTCTCAATGTTATGTGTGGTTAGGATTTCAAAGAGCCCACACCGAAGGAGAGGGATCACACGTTCCCGTTCAATAAGCTATTAAACCCACTCATCCCGCTCGGGAGCATTGCAATAGCCTCTGACTGCCTTTGCACTTACTATCGGCATTTCTATTTTACCAAAATATTACGAAGGCAACTTAAATTCAGCATCTTATCGACTCGATTGAATCTGTCTCAGTATTGTGTTGATCTTGAATCACTTGAGCCAGTTGGATTGTTCTGCCCTCTGGGAACCAGATCGTCTTCCCTGGCCTGCTGCTCCTCTCTGCAACTTTGACCTTCATGGTCGTATCTGTTGCTCTAGTCATCCACTTAGCGGTGATCCTTTGACGCGGTTTTGCCTCCCGATGCTCAAGGAGCTGCTGGGGAGACACATGTTGGCGCGAGATCATTAGTAGCAGGATCCTCTGCCACGATTACCATGTAACGATGGAGTTTAACATAATTTCAAGCCTTTGGATATAGATATCCAGCTTCAAATTCATTTATATAGTTTAAATTCAAGTCACGAATCATTTGGTTATAAGCTTCCGATAGTGCATGATTGTGACTTCTCCTGAATAACAATAATTAGCATGTACACATTGCATTTTCAACGAGGCATAACGCTATTTCGCTTTTAGTAATAATAGAGGAAGGCTTTGGCTTTCGTATAAATTGCGTGCTCGCTCTGAACAAGTAGGCCAACTTTGTTCTCTACTAGAAGGAAACGTTTGGGTAAGGCAAGTCGTCTTGTCAACTTGTTTTCTTGAAGTGACGGCTTGGAACCTCAACTTAAGATTCACGGCTAGTTTCTCTTCCTTCTTTACTGGGCAAGTTGACTAAGATTTGGAGGCCAACTTTGATTTTTCTTCTTGACGGCCAATGTAGGATGTTGATTATTCAACACCACCCTCTTTTGATCTGCCCAGTCCCCTACAAACCTGTCCTAGTCGTAGCTCCGTCGATATTATCTTCCATCGTTGCAAGCGGTGGCCACCCATTGCCGTAGCAGAGTTCACACGCATACACCGTGAATTGTCGAACCTAGCGCTCGTCCCCCCTGCTCAGCAGTTTTCTCTTCCTGCTCGTCCAAACCTGGCGCTCGTCCTTGCTGGATTGCTGTTGTTGATCTAATCTTTTTCACCGGTCAGCTCCAGAAAGTCTACTCGGAATAGGTAAATCTCTTTTTCCCTCAAACTGATTCATCCAGAACCTCACTGCTAAAGTATCTGGTAGGCCTTTATTACACGAGAGCAGCCACCAGTCATTTCTGAAATCTTTCTATATACTTGAAGCAAAAGAAGAGGTGGCAGCAGCAACAATATTTTCGTTCTTAAACTGACTCAATGCCTGTCTATAATCCCGATTGCAAGTTTAATAACAAAATTTTAGGAGAAGTTGATGTCAAATACTTGCTGTCCCGATTAAAGTTGCGTCATGGTGATTTGTTGAATATTTTTGCCATCCGTGTTTATGAAATTGCATATGGCTGGGTCACTCTCGATCACGTCTTCACGTGTAATTTCATGAATTTACATGTGTCAAATTTCATAAAAGTCATCCACGGCATGTTATATACATTCTTTGCATTCTAGATTGTATATCAGGGAGGTGTTTAATAAAACCACGTGTAGAGTTATTAGGTGTTGCACATTTAGGAAATTGCATATCATACAGTTACATATTTAGGGAAAGTCATATTCACATTTTTAAGTATGTTCATATTTGCTGATTTGGACAGACTTAGGATTTTTCATTACATATTAGGATGGAATTTCATCATATTCGTGTCAAGATATTATATTCGAAAAATTACAATTTTCATGGACAAGCATTATGGATTGTCGCCAATCACCACCATCTCTAGTCGTCGCTCTATCAATACCATCGTTCGTCGTTGCAAGCAGGGACCACACATTGCCGTAGCTGAATACGGACGCGTACACAGTGAACTGCCAAGCCTAGCGCTCGTGCTTGCTGGATTGCTGTTGTGGATCTAATCCCGTTCGCCTGGTCAGCTCCGGGAAATCTTCTTGGAATAGGTAAAAGACATCTATCTACTTGCTCTCTTTTTCCCTTGAACTGATGCAGTAAGTTTAATAACAAAATTGGGGAAAGTTGATGTCATATACTTGCTGGCCAGATTAAAGTTGCAGCTTGACTGCATAGTTCATGGTGATTTGTTGATCTTAATGTGGCTTAGTTGTTTTAATGAGGTGATACATCTGCACGCATAATTGTTTAAGCCAAAAGTTGGACCTCTATTTTATGATTTTTCATTACATATTAGGATAGAATTCATTATATCCGTATCAGGACAATTATATTAGAAAACTTAGAATTTTCATGGACAAGCATTATCATGCACATCTAGGCTTTCTGGAGTGCATTATTATTAATTCTCTTTTTTGCACGTTTCCTTTCATAAATCACATGCTATAATTTGGGAAATGTAGGAAAATCATATCTTGCTTATTAATAAATTTAGATTGCATCTTCATAAAAATGTGAAGTGAAACTCCCCACGAGTCACGAAGAGTCTTATCGCCCCATTCCAGCACTTTTTTTTTACTTTATCAGTTTTTTGCTGTTTTTCGTATTTAGTTTTTCCTTTTGCTCTTTTTTACATTTATTAAACTTATATTCTGAAAAGATAAATGGAAATCTAGACACAATTCCAATAGACAAGTACAATAGAGATTAATGAATGACTAATCACAATGTGATTAAAAATGACAAAAGTTGGTCTAAAATTATAGTTTTGTTAATTTGAGCAAGAGAAACAATAATCAGTGCCAATTGTCAATCACACAAAAAAAGAAAAAATCGGCACCCACGTTATGCGTGAAAAATCTACTAGAAATGTAAAAGAGACATTCGCATGGGAACGGAAGAGGAGAGATTTGAAAAGTGAAGCGATAAATCCAATTTGCATCTCTGTAAGTCTTGGTCTTTCTGGATTTTATTAAATTCTCTTTCCAATCAGCTCTTTACCAATTTTGCTTCACTTTCACGACAAAAAGTTCATGATACCCACTGAAGTTCTGGTCTTCTCGAGTTTATGATTTATTTACACGAATGAGTATATGATCGTGGAAACTACAAATGTGCGGGGATAATCTCTAAATATTACAGAACAACCACTTGTGAAAGAAAAAGTTGCAGCAAGATGGGCGAAAATATCTGCTGAAAGGTGATGAGTTAGTAACCGGTGATGGGGAATCGCCTAGAAAGAGAATCATGGTCCTTTGAACTCAATTTTCCTGTTCATTGATGTGATGAATAAAGTATAACTTTTAGTAGATTATACATTTTCATTTGGTGACTTGTGACTTGTTCACTATTTGCATAGTAAAATAAAGCAAGTTGCTTAATGAATTATTAGGTGTGCTTGACCCTTTTTCTTATTAAGCCCAAAGCACGTGTTTCCCTTCTTCTTAATGGACAGACAAAGTTAATTGTCTTTGATGACATGTACATGTATAACAAAAAATATAATGCAATTATTGGGTGAATCCTCAATATGTTATGTTTCAAAAGCATTTATTTTACTAAGTTGCACAAAATGTTTATTTGCCGATCCTATTAATTTGGTCAACTTCATTCATCGCTAAACGAGAAAAAAGGGATAAGCACACCGACTAATCCATCAAGCAAGTTGCTTTCTCTCACTCTGGAAATGGTAAATGAGTCCAGTATTAACAATATATAATCTACTAGATGTCACACTCTACCCATTACACTAATGAACTTGATAATCATGTTCAAAGGACCGCAATTCTCCTATCAAGGCGATTCTCAATTATCAACCACTACCTTAGCACCCTTCAACAAATCATTGTTGCCCATGCTGATGTGAATCTTTAGCATAGTAATTGCCATATAAAAGAATTCATCAATCTCACATTCACCAATAAAGCAAACAAAGACATTGAAATCATAAGGTTACTAAGAATATACAGATGCTAAAAAAGCCAACAAAACACTTGTGAGGGATAACACTTATAATGAAAATATGCAAACACTCTTAAGTTGGTCATATTAAGACTCTGTTTTGGATGGTCAAAAGTAAAGGTCCAATAGTAAAAAAGTCTTGATCTGAAGAATAAGGAGAGCAATTGACGTAACAAGCACTTGTGGACAAATAGTATTTTTTTTTTTTTTCGATTTGTCTAACCTTTGATGTGCATCCCTTGAATTTTTTCCCTAGGTCATCGTCTTGGTCTTCCTAGACTTCATAGTTTTTTCTTTCCATTAGCTCATTTTCACTTTGTTTCACCATAACACCTTTATTGTCCTTTACAATGAACTGATTCACCTATGGCCATTGGAGAGATCGTTTTGGGTTCCTTTTTGGCTTCGTTCTTACAAGTCCTATTCGACAAGTTGACTTCGTCCGCATTAAGTTGTGCACAACGAGATGGAATCAACACCGCCCTTGAGGAGTGGAAGGATGTGTTGGTAACAATCAATGCAGTGTTGGCTGATGCAGAGAACAAGCAACTTAGTGGTAACCATCAAGTGAAGCTATGGTTGGACAGGGTTAGGGACTTGGCCTATGACATGGAAGACTTGCTTGATGAGTTTGTGATAAAAGCTGCTCAAGTTGAGCTAGAGGTAGAATCCAAGACAAACAAAGGTTTGGGGAAATGGAAGTTCTCTGTCTTTGGCCGACCACCCTCGTTCATGTCTGAAACCAAGGTACAAGAGATCAATGGCCGATTGGAAGCGATTGTCACTAGAAAGGTTCATCTAAACTTGAGAGAGAATGTTGTGGACAAATCCAACTACACCAGCAAAAGGATAACCACTTCTCTATCGGAGCCTCAGTTTTTTGGTAGGGAGAAGGAAGTAGAACAAATACTCAAACTATTGATCAATGAGGTTGAAAATTCTAATGCCACGTTGAGCATAGTCCCCATAGTTGGGATGGGCGGTATCGGAAAGACTGCCTTGGCTCAACAGCTATATAATGATGCCAAAGTGGATAGATGTTTTGAGATGAGAGCATGGGTTTGTGTTTCAGATGCTTTTGATGTTCTCGACATAAAAAAGACTATTTTGCAGTCAATCACTAGGTTGCCCTGTGAGGGCAAAGATCTAAATGAGTTTCAAGTTATGTTGAGGGACAATCTTTTCGGAAAGAAGTTTCTTGTGGTTCTAGATGATATATGGAATGAGAAGTACAATAAATGGACTGACCTCTTAAAGCCATTTGTAGTGGGTGCTAAGGGAAGCAAGATTATTATTACGACTCGCAACCTTGCTATTGTTAAAATGACAAGAGCTCAGCCGTATCTTTTGGAGGAATTGTCCCTTGATGATTGTACAAGCTTATTAGCCTTTCATGCTCTTGAAGCAACAAATTTTAAGAGCCACCCGGAATTTGAAACAATTGGCAAGAAAATAGCTAAAAGATGTAAAGGTTTACCTTTGGCAGCGAAGATGTTTGGCGGTGCCCTACGTAATAAAATGAATCCCGGTGAATGGGAAGATACCTTAAACAACATAATAGGGGATCTTCCAAAAGCAGAGAATGATGAGGTTCTCCTTATTTTGACATTAAGCTATGTCCATCTTCCTTCCTATTTGAAGAGATGTTTTTCTTATTGTGCAATATTTCCTAAGGATTATAAAATTGAGAGGGATGAGCTCGTACTCCTATGGATAGCAGAGGGATTTTTAGATGGAGAAAAGAAAAATAAAAATAAGTTGAAATTAGGACGGAGTTACTTCAATGAGTTAGTATCTAGATCATTTCTTCAACAATCAAGTGTTGACACATCTAAGTTTTCAATGCATGATCTTTTGAATGATCTAGCAAAGTCCATTGAGGGTGCAATATGCTTTAGCTCTGGGGAGTCTCAGGTGGTAGTTAATGAAGATGATGCATCTCTTGCGAGAGCTCGTCATGCATCATTCGTCTCATCATGGCTTGTTACATCAAAATGCTTAAGAGCATATCATGGATTGAAGGTCTTAAGAAGTTTGATTCTAGTGCGTGTTGGATCTAGTCAGGGCCCAAATTATTTATCTGTTTCCAACAAGGTGTTGCACGACTTGCTAACAAACTTGAAGTATTTGAAAGTGTTTTCATTATGTCATTGTAGCATTGTAGAGGTACCGAATTGTGTTGGTGAATTAAAACATCTTCGATATCTCAATTTTTCGTACACTAACATCGAAAGGTTACCTGAGTCAATTGGCGACTTGTGCAAATTACAAGCTTTGATCTTAAGAGGTTGTCATCGGCTTTCAAAGTTGCCTCATGGTATCACAAAGTTAGTCAGCTTACAATTTCTTGATATTAGAGATATAGAAAGTCTAAAAGAGATGCCATTGGGTATCAATAATTTGAAGAATCTTACTATCTTGTCCAAGTTTGTGGTAGGAACAGAGAAGGGCCTACAGTTAAAGGAGTTAAAGAACTTGTCGCGTCTTCAAGGAGGATTATTCATATCAAAATTACAAAAGGTGGAAGATGTTAGAGATGCTGTTGATGCTAATTTGTTAGGAAAGCAAGACCTAAGAAAATTATTCTTGCATTGGGATGAAGATTTTGGAATTCTTCGGAATGATAAGCATGAATCACGGGTGCTTGAGTCTTTGCGACCTCCCATTGATATTGAAAATCTCACTATTTTGAACTATGGCGGTGCAATATTCCCGTCATGGTTAGATGGTTCATCATATTCTCATATAGTGTCTTTGAGCTTGTGCGACTGTCCTTATGTCACATCATTGCCTTCACTTGGACAACTACCTTCATTGAGAGAATTATCTCTTAAAGGTCTAAGTGCAGTAAGAATAATAAGCTCTCATTTTTATGGAGGTGATAGGCCCTTTTCGTCCTTAATTACTTTGCAGTTCGAAGAGATGTTGGCATGGAAGAATTGGTCTCCTTATGCAAGGGGCCCAAAAGAAGAAGTCTCATTCTCCTGTCTTGAGCATCTTATTGTCCAAAGCTGTCCTTCGTTGGTCGAGACATTGCCTTGTCAACTTGATTGCCTTATAAAGCTTGAAATTCATTCATGCCAACAATTGAATAACTCAACCAGTGAGTTATGTCTTCCATCTCTTGATGAGTTATACCTTGAGGATTGTAGTAAGGAGATCTTAAAGAGCTTGTTCAAGCTAACTTCTTTGATAGTTCTCAAAATTAACAAACTCATAGACCTTGTTTCCTTTGATCATCGGTTTATGAGTTGCTTGGGAAAGCTAAAGGAAGCTTCATATAGGACTGTGTGACAAGCTAACATGCCTGTGGCAAGATGGAAATGAAACGCAAAATCTCACTTGCCTCCAGGAATTAACCATTAAAAGCTATGCTCAATTCACATCTTTTGTGGCAGGAGATGGAGAGATAGAGCTACCCTGTAATCTTGAAAGGATGGAATTGGTGGATTGCACATGTTTAGAAAAGCTTCCAAGCAAGATGCATGCACTTAGACATTTGGTGATTGAGAATTGTCCAAAAATCATGGCTCTAAACATTCCTCAAGGTGACCCCAGCAGAATTAATTCGATTTCTCAACTTGAATCTCTTAAGATACATCACTATGATTCTTTGATATCCTTTTCATTTGCCAGGGGTAGACTTGCTCCTCTGAAGGCACTTCATATAGACAATTGTAAGGGAGTAAAGTCGTTGGAAGGGATTGCCATAGAATTGCTTGAAACAATGAGAATTAACGATTGTCAAAATTTGGGAAGCTTACCACAGTGCCTTCACATGCTCTCCCATCTCACTCAATTGCATATTTATAATTGTCCAGCATTGGAGATAGAGGACTTTCCTCCCCTTCCCGTCACCCTCTCGAGTCTTGATCTTAGTTATTGTTTTAAAATAAAGTCTATTGCCAATTGTAACATTGACAAGTGTAACAATCTCACTAAATTGAAAATATGGCAGTGTCCGATATTAGAGATAGACGACTTCCCACCCCTTCCCATCACCCTGCAGAGTCTTTCACTTAAGGATTGTCCGATGATAAAGTCCCTACCAAATCAGTGGCATCGTCTTACATCCCTCCAGGAGATGATAATTCATTATTGTGAAAATATCACACGCTTCCCCAAAGGAGGTCTGCCTCCCTATTTGCTAAGACTTGGTATTTGGGGGCTCGTGAATTTGAAGCAGCCAATGAGAGAGTGGGGCTTGCACCTGCTCACATCTCTCTCGAGTCTTTTTATTGATTTTAACATGGGACGGGAGGGAGAGAAGGAGTGGTTTCCTTTAGAGGATGAGGATGCCTGGAGTCTCTTTCCTTCCTCTCTAACCTATCTTGGTATACGGTATTTGAGAAATGCGAAAAGACTATCAGGTGGTCTCCGCAACCATCTCTCCTCTCTCCAAATGTTATGGATTGGAGATTGCCCGAAGTTGAGGTACTTGCTAGAGGATGGCTTCCCTCCTTCCCTCCAACTATTGGGCATATCTAGATGCGAGATTCTGAAAGAGCGATGCACAAAACTCACTGGCGACTATTGGCCCCTCATCGAAGAGATCCCTAATATCTACATTGATGAGCCGATTCGATGAATTGATTCGTGCATCTACACTACAGTCAATTTTCTTAGGGTTCGGGTAAGTTATTTTTGGTTTTGAAGGCATCATTTTCCATTCTACTTTCTCAATTCGATGCTCAATACGAACCGATGTTTGGGTCGGGGATCTTGTTGGGTTGGATTACCTCTATTTCGTTGGACAATCAATTGTAGGATGAAAGGCTCGCAGTGCTACCTCTTGCTATGTTGACGACATATCCTCATTTCTGCTTAATGCCCAAACCAATTGTGAATGAAATCACACCATCACGAAGAATCGTAGTATTCCACAATCATAGTCCTCTGCATTTTCAACGTCTATTGCCTGTTCTCTTCCCAACATCTTTTTTCTTGGGCCCTTAAGCTCATTTACTTTGGTTGTTTTATAGATACCATTGTGATCTTGCATTGGCAGAATCTCTTGGAAGGATCACGTGTGAATGCTGCTAAGGTAGGGCTAATGATGTTGGTGTCATTGTCTTGCTTCATTTTGTTTGTTTTTTTTTTTTTTTGCAATTTATCAATAAAGGAAGAAGCAATTAAATATATTTGTTGCACTGCTATGTTCTGAATTTTCCTTGTGGTGAATATGATCTAAATAAGAACAAATATTTTTCAAAATCTAAAAGGATGATTAGTTTTGTGGAAGCTATGATGTGATTGTGAAGAAAATGGATGCAGTTTTTTTTCTTTTTATGGTTTTCTTTAGAATTGGGAACCTTCTTCTTCTTCTTCTTCTTCTTCTTCTTCTTTTTATGATGATTCTTCGTCGTATTAAGTAGTTAATTTGGGATAAAATTCTGAGGCAACTCATGGCTCCAAGCTTTTGCGTGACAGCATTGATATTCCATAAATCGCTTTTTAGTTGGGTCTTGAACTCTAGTGTTTTAGGAACTGTTGCTCACAGCTTGCTAGAAATTTTTAGTAAATATACTTATGCTTGTTTGGTTGAGATTGTAATGATAGGCTGCTTGCCTCTCAGTTTGCATCGTCAGCGGTGACCTCTAGGTTGGCATTTCCGTTTGCTCGACCGTGAAATATGATTTCATCATACATTATGCCATTTTATTTTAAAATACCTTCTCATGTGGCATTCTTCCCATAAGGAGTTCCAGAACAAAATGTTCAAGCTGACAAGGGCTCCTTTGGAGTAACTGGAAATCTTGCGATTCAACCAATTTGTATCTTGCCTGGTGTATCTCCTCTCTTTGTGCTAGTGTTGCATGTATAAATTTTTTGTTGAAGCAATGTTCTCATGACATTGTGAATCTTAAGTTTTTGACATCGAGCATACAGTATCATTTGCAATAGCTTAAGAACTGAGTTGGGATTGTTGCGATTGGGCGAGCGATCGAACAAAATATAGACGGAAGAAGAAAAATAAATCGGACACCAGATTTACGTGGTTCAGTCATAAAGACCTACGTCCACGGGGAGAGCAGCAGCGAATTTCACTATAGATCAAGTAATACAAGGAGATTACACACTCAAGTCACTCAAACTCTCTCGGTGTTTCCCAAACCCCAATTTAATCCAAACCCAAGTCACGGCACAAAATTATCACACAAGCTCAAAACAAATGCTGAAAAAGAACTTTTTTTCTTGATCGCGCTTCAGCTTGAAGACATGCGGCTCCTCCTTTTCTCTCTTATGGGTGCAGCAGCAACACCCCGGAAAAAGGACCTCTTTCGTGGCTTTTGCAAGCGGTGCGGATGTGCCAAAAAACTCCTCTAATATGCGGCTCCTCTCTATGTAGGGTTCTTTACGTAGGTCTTCATGCAGTTGCCACAGAGAAAGAAAACCTGTATATATATAAGTATGCCTAAGGTCAAAGTTTGACCTTAGGCCCCACCAATTTCAATCTTCACAGAGGAACTTCACGCCAAAAGGGAAACCTATTTTATTATAATACATGTGCCCAGATTTCCTTTTTCAAAGGAATTCGAAACTGCAGGGGTTCCTTCTTCTTTATTTTATTCTTTTGTAATTCCTTCGTGAGTCCACCAAATTTCGCATTTTAGCAAACGCTCAAACTCGAGTCATATTTAACAATCTCCACCTTGGCTCGACGTTTGAGCCAAATAACAATCGCTTCGTAAAAATTCAAATTCTAATGCTACTTTCCCATAACCCCCAATGGGCTCAACTGCCACAGATATCATCCAAGTCCAAGCATCGCTTGAACTTCGCCATAACTGAGGACCTCATCAGAATACCAACTCCACATGCACCTTTAACTAATCCGTAAGGATTTTTTGACGCAACCTCTTTAACCGCAAATAAAGCAAAACCATTATTGCATCTATATTTATTAGGAGATCGAACACGTACCTTGTTAATTTCAGCAGTTACAGCAATTGTTGGCTCTATAAGCTCCACCTCGCTATAAACACCATCTGTGTCGATTACTTTGCTAATGCTCGTACTTGCTACCTCAAGAGTCTCTAGTCACAACTCCACCTCAAGCTGAACACCATCCAGATCCATATTAACACTGCCACAAACACTCATAGCCAGAAGTATTGGAGACTCATCAAAGGTAACTTCTCTGCTGTTAATAGGTGAATTTATATCCGAGCACCACAACTGATCGTCTCGCTCACCTTGTGCATAGCCATGGAATATGCACCTTGCCCTCCAATCGAGCTTATCATCACTCACTCGAAAATAACATGGACAACCAAACATTCTAAGAATAGAATAATTAGCAACGTTACCTGACCACACTTCTTCAAAAGTCCGCCATTCAATAGCAATTGATGGGGATCTTTTCACCGAGTAGCTTACCATACTTAGCACATCAACTAGGAACCTCCTAGCCATACCAGCACTAGAGATAATTTTTCGGGCCATCTCTAGTAATGTTCTGGTCATCAATTTTGCAAATTGTTGTGATTTACTGGCACTAGTGCGGTGTTTCACTATGCTCTCTTTCATGCAGAATTTATTTGCTAGCTCTGAGCAGAACTCAATGCCATTGCCAGTCTGCACATGCTCGATCGACTTACCAGTCTCCGTCTCGATCAAAGCTCTTCACTGCGAGATCTTGACACCAGCATTAAACTTGTGCATTGGCACAAACCTCCAAGTCTTCTTCGAGCAATCAAAATACTCTCGAACAGATGCATCCGACGTCTCCGGGGTGAAACTTGTCATTGTCTCACCTTGAAGTTTATACAGGCCATCATGCTTGATTCCTTTCATTATCACCACGGCACCTCATACAACCTTCAGAACTCCACCTTTTGAAGAATACCTACAACCAGCTGAATCTAGGGCACCCAAGGAAATTAAGTTCTTTTTCAATTCTGGAACATGCCTCACTCCAGTCAATGTCCTCACCATACCATCATGCATTCTAATTTTAACATCACCAACACCCACAACATCGCACTCAACGTTGTTCCCTAACTGGACTTTACCACTACCCGTGCACTGATAAGTGATAAACCAATTTCTATTTGGTGTGACATAAAAAGAGCAACCAGAATCCATAATCCATCCATCAAGCAATAAATCATTAGTGACAAACAAGACATAATTGGCATTATATGCTATAGCTGCAACATTATCTGCATAATCAACCATAATTCCCTTACCATTTTCATTCTTCAACTTAAGGCAATCCCTTCTAAGATGCCCCCTTTTGCCACAGCTCCAACAGACAACATTAGCAGTCCTAAATTGACTATGTCTGTTCATATTAGTACTACCATTACTCACACGTGTTACAGATCTTCCTCTATTTTCACCTACTAAAGCAGTAGATACAGATTCGCCAGATTCTCTTCTACGAATATCCTCGCTCAGAATTAAATCTCGAACCCCATCAAACGTCAAACTTATTGACCCAGAGGAATTACTAACAGCAGTAACGGTAGTATTCCAACTATCAGATAATGAGGATAATAGAATCAAAGCACGTACCTCATCTTCAACTGAACTCAATTGACTAACAATCACATTGAATTCATTGATATGATCTGCAACTGACGCACCTTCTTTCATCTTCAAGTTAAACAGATGTCGCATCAAACAAACCTTGTTGATCGCAGAGGGCTTCTCGTACATATCTGACAGGGCTTGCATCAAATCAACAGTGGTCTTCTCCTTCAGGATGTTAAACGCGACGTTATGAGCCAACGTCAGCCGAATAACACTCATAGCTCATCTATCCAGCAAATCCCAATCAGCTTACTTCATCGTCTTTGGTTTCTCCCCAAATAAAGGCAAGTGCAGATTTATCTAGTAAAGATAATCTTCAATCTACATCTTCCAGAAACTAAAATCCTTCCCATCAAATTTGTTGATTCTCACTTTTACTTCTTCGGTCGCCATCGATTCGCTTCAACTCAGCCAAACCTAGCTCTAATACCACTTGTTGCGATTAGGCGAGCGATCGAACAAAATATAGATGGAAGAAGAAAAATAAATCGGACACCGGATTTACGTGGTTCAGTTGTAAATACCTACGTCCACGGGGAGAGCATCAGCGAATTTCACTATAGATCAAGCAATACAAGGAGATTACACAATCAAGTCACTCAAACACTCTCTCGGTGTTTCCCAAACCCCAATTTAATCCAAACCCAAGTCACGGCACAAAATTATCACACAAGCTCAAAACAAGCGCTGAAAAAGAACTTTTTTTCTTGATCACGCTTCAGCTTGAAGACATGTGGCTCCTCCTTTTCTCTCGTACTGGTGCAGCAGCAACACCCCGGAAAAAGGACCTCTTTCGCGGCTTTTGCAAGCAGTGCGGATGTGACAAAAAACTCCTCTAATATACAGCTCCTCTCTACGTAGGGTTCTTTACATAGGTCTTCATGTAGCTGCCGCAGAGAAAGAAAACTTGTATACATATAAGTATGCCTAAGGTCAAAGTTTGACCTTGGGCCCCACCAGTTTCAATCTTCACAGAGGAACTTCACGCCAAAAGGGAAACCTATTTTATTATAATACATGTGCCCAGATTTCCTTTTTCAAAGGAATTAGAAATTGCAGGGGTTCCTTCTTCTTTATTTTATTCTTTCGTAATTCCTTCGCGAGTCCACCAAATTTCGCATTTTAGCAAACGCTCAAACTTGAGTCATATTTAATAGGGATTGCAGTCCTGATATAATTTATGATTCTTTGCACATTTTGTTCCAGCAATAGGTTCATTTGTTGTGCTTGGAAGTTTAATACTCTATCGCCGAAGTCAGTTTTCTCATGCACACTAAAATGATTTAATCATTTGCAAAAGAATATTTTAGCACAACAAATTATTTTGTAAGACAATCTATTTTTTGAATAAACTATATAAATATATATATTTTCCCCATTTTCACTATTTGGCACTATTTTGGAGAATTAATTATGAAAATATTATCATAGTCAACAAAAGCCATTCATTGGAAGTAGGTGAGCTCTACCACTGAAAGTCAAAGACTAACATTTGAGCAGGATTTCTTGTTGGGTTGGATTGGCTCTGTTTCGTTGGACACTAAACTGTAGGTCAAAATTCACTCAGTGTTGCCTCTTGCTATATCGATGGCATATCTTCAACTTTGCTTGATGCTTAAACAAACTGTGAATAAAGATGCACTCTTGCGAAGAATTATAGTGTTTCACAATCATATGTCTTTGCATTTTCAGCATTTCTTGTATGTTCTCTTCCCACCATCTTTTTCTTGTGTCCTAGCTCATTCATTGTTTTTTTTTTTTAAATGGTTTTCTTTAGAATCGAGAACCTTTTTTTTTTTATTGATGATGATCCTTTGTAGTATTAAGCAATCCATTTGGGACACAATTCTGGGGCAGCTCATTGCTCCAAGCTTTTAATACAACTCCATCATGACAGCATTGATATTCCATAGATCACCATTCTATTTGTGTTTACAACTTGCTAGAAATTTTTAGCCTATATACTCATGTTATTGTAACAATATGCTACCTGCCTTTGTGTTTGCATTATCAGCAGTGACCTCTAGGGAAAATCTATTCAGGTCTTTAAAGTATTGGTTGTTTGCATTTACTCCACTGTAGAATATGATTTTGTTATAGATCATGTCGTTTTATCTGCAAATACCTTCTTATGTGGCATTCTTCTGGTAGGGATTTTTGATAGAAAAGCTTCGAGCTCACTTGTGTTCCTTTGGTGTAATTGGAAATCATGCACTTCAACCAATGTATACCTTTTATGATACATTGCCTCCCTCTCTGCTATCGTTGCATATGTAAAAAAAATTTGAAGCAATCGTTGTATGACATTGTGAAGCCCTAATAAAGGTTAGTCAATTTGCAATCTCAAGTGTAGTTCACTGTGTTCTACTTTGAGGCTTTTTGGATGCTATTGCACATGTAACATGGTGCTTTGACCATGTAAATAAGTGCTCAGAAAGGTAGAGTTGCATTTGCCAAGATAACTTTGAAAAAGCCTCACATAGCTTTGCTTGATGAGCCATCTAATCATCTGGTAAGTCTGCTCTTTTTGTCCACCTTATGACTTCAAATACTTTTCAGTTAGCCTGTTGTTGTTCTTGCACTAATTGAACTTATCGGAATCTGATGTTACATTGAAATAACAGGAGAATCAATCAGTGATAACAGCTATAGAGAGCCTCTGTTCTGTCATCAAATATCTAACTTATAGTGGGACAGAAACCAATCTAACCATTTCAACTTGGAAAATATTTGGAATAGAATAGTTAGCCTGATCAATTTTTTCGTATTAGAGTAATCTGTAATACCAAAGAGTTCTGAAATATGTGCCTGTAGGTAGTATTGGGCTCTGTTTATAAATGTGGTCTTCAAGCTCTGCTTTAATGAATAGTGACTACTGAATAATTATCTTTGTAAATTGTTAGTTTCTTGTCCACGAATGAGTGAGTGCGACTCTGCTGTTTTGCCTATCCACAACTAGAGGATTTGGATGTGGTTGAGGTGCTCATTCAAGGTTTGGTCTTGTTCTAAGGAGCAATTGAGATGGTGAGATTGATTTTTTTTTTTGTCAAAATACTTCAATTTGACCAACCATGGATCATTTTCACAGCTAATAGCCCTCCTTTGACCTTGATTTGTAGCTTAGTCACGATAAGCATCTAATGGTTGGAAGCTCATATGAGGTCTGGGTGATTCCACAAGGCAAGGTGGCACCTATCCATGGGAATTTTCAGGACTATAGGATGGTACTCCAATTTTTGTTATATTAGGTGAATCTAGTTATTACCATCAACTGAGAGTGGTTCATTGGGTTCCCATTACCTTCCAAAACTGAAAATGAGGCTTAGCTACATAGAGAAAGCCAAAAAAAGATGAATAGAGGATTTGTCACGCCCCAATCCTCAGGTACGTGCATATCCCTTACCTTGGTCGAATTTAAATGTGATATCCCAGGACTATGTATCACCGACCCTTTCATTTTAATATGCACATGCGGAAGCAATTATAAATCCCTAGACGATAAAACAATGGGACAGAAAAGTAGGATTCTAAAATTTCACTTTAAAAGCCTCCACATCTATATACATTGCCAAACATAGTCCAAATATATACAAGTTGAATTGTTAAGCCAAGTTTAAACCACATGTTTCTAAAACGGAGTCTACAAAATGGAATTGACTTCTACCAAAAGAGAATTGCCATATGACTAGCTAGTCCAATAGGGTAGTCAATTCTTCAGGCTTCCCTTTCCACACTTCGAGCCTCCAATCTTTCACCAACGCTATCTAAGGACCTGAAAATGGTTATTCAATAACCAGTGAGACAATGTCTCAACAAGTTTTATTCCCTAAAATCCGATTAATAAACCAATACACTATGGGCTGCCTAAGCACACACGAGTGAGAAGGCTTATCTTGGCCTCAGATTCCATCTGCAAATCAATATAGTTCAAACAGACACCCAATCAAATGCTACCGATCAAAGCATCAGTCAATCAACCTAGTTGATTTACATGTCAAATAGACTATCACTTGGTTATTTTAATCAATACTGTCCATTCTTCAAAATGACCTGTTAGGTTACCGAGCCAGTATTTTATACGATTCATTATTCGAAATGACATTATAAGTCACCAAGTATATTCATCATAACGTTCATTCTACAAAATAACCCATCGAGTTATCGAGCCGTTATGGCGTGTCGTCCATTTACGAAATGACCTATAGGGTCACCAAGTCAGTATTTCACATGATACTTCGAACGTACAATCAATTTGCCCATTTTTATTCTTTTCTGACAAGAGTACACATGCGTGGGCACACGGTCGGCCTTAGCCAAAATATTAAGATTTTTTTTCCACAAATCCCACTCTTATCAATAGTGCACCAAAATATTTTTAGTGCTGTCAACTAACACCCAGTTATTTTCCAATTAATTATTCAATTTAATTAATTCAGGAAAATAATCATATAATCACAATTAATTCATTTCAACACAAAATAAAGCTCAATTAAATAAACGGACTGCACCACGACAATCAACATAAAATTCCGGTCATCGGCTATTCCTACCTAATTTTTGAAAAAAATAATTAAATTAATTTCTAAAATTAATAAATAAATACGATAAATCCAATTTAGGCCCGAAATGCCTGATTGGAAGCCGATATGAGCCCGGAAAATTACCGAGACTTGTTCAATAAATAATAAGACTTGTCTACTTCCTAAGTACACTAACTATTTGCCTAACATGCATAGATAGATCCATAATTTAATTATTCTACTATAATCTAACCACCTAATTACACTTAATTAAATCTAATCAACCCTTAAGCATAATTTGCAAACTAAGAAAGCATTAGTGAGTAAAACTCACTTGCGCAAAGCGAAGACCAAGACACTGTGACGATGACGCGACGGCGGCCGAATTCCAAAATTTCAATGGCGTCGATGGACCCTTGGGCCGGGCCCAAAGACCTTGCCTCGTAGGCTTGGGCTTCAAAAGAACTTGCTAGACTTCACTGGATTATGGGCTGAATCAAGTGGGCTGAAATGCAACTTCAATGGATTGAGGATGGGCTGAACTTACTAATTTGAGCTTCAAGTTGTGGTCTGGGCTTCAATTGAATATGGGCTGTGTTGGAATTTCGGTTGAGATGGGCCCACAACACTGGACTTCGGTGGACTTCGCATGGCCAGATGAAGGCCGCGGGTTGGGCTTGACTTCGTGCCTCTCAAACGAAGACATGAAGAAGACGATGCTGAAGACGTGCGGGACGGTGGGGGCGTGGAGCTGCTTCATGGAGCCGGACCGAAGATGGGGGCATCAACAAGCCAAGTTTGCTACCGGAAGGTTGATCGGGGATGAGGGGAAATGGACGAGGAAGCAACTTCGGCCGGCAACGACAAAATGAAGTGGAGCTGCGGGTTCGTGGAGAGGAATTCGTGGGATGAGGCGTGAGTGGCTGACAAAGTCAACAAGTGGCCTCTGGTTGACTCGGTGCTGGCGTGGAGCTGGCGGACGCGCGTGAAGATGGAAGTTGATGGTGGAGACGGCCGCGTGGAGATGGAGCAAGCTTCGTGGGACGTGGACTGAGCAGAGAGACGAGCAGGTGGGCACGGGGTTTCGATTGTTGAAGGCCGACTGAAGGAGTTGAGCTTCTTCTCTTTTGTTGGTGTTGGCATCGCACGAAGTAAGAGAGAGAGAGAGAGAGATAGCGGTCCGGTTGAGGTGAGGGAAAGAGAGATGGATAGAGATGAGAATTGAGGGGCTTCACCAAGCCCACTTTTTCCACAAAAAATATCTTTCAAGCCTTGCCCAAGAAGTTTTACTTGGCTGCAATTTGGCCACATAAACACACCACACAACTCCTCAAATGGTCCAATTTTGCTAGGCTTAAGGGAGGTTACGAATTTGAGAGGGATGGCTTCAATTGGACTTAAATTCTCTCTTGAATTAATCCCAAATGACCTCAATAAATTCAATTGATCACCATTGATCATCTCTGCATTTTTCCTCACTCAAGAATCCATCACGCATCTCAATTTTGCCATCAAAAACCATCTTCAGCATTTTCCGCACAAAAACAACCCGGCGATGACTTTTTTCCAAAAAGTGTCAGGCGTCAGAAAAATCTTTTAAGACTGAGCCGATACTCCTAGAATTTATTGTGACATGAAAAAAAACTTCAATTTCCGAAATCGGACTTGAATTCACGGTTAACTTCCATTTGGTGCGTTTTTAGCGTGACCTAGAATACGGGGTAACTTTCAGAAATTTTTAAGGGCAAATGACCCGTGGTCGATTTTTTTTGAGTCACAATAAACCCACTGGACTCATTGACGACTCTCGATTGTCGTGAAAATCTCAAGGACACAAATATGGACACAGGGTACCAAAACAATAAGAAAATCAGTATAGTGCCGATCGAAGAGAATTTTCCAATTTAGTAGTGTCACCCACGATTAGCCACACATCTCTATCGATCCAGTCTATCTCTGATTTTAAATCGATTTTTAACTATGCCGTAATGGCCTCTAAAGATAGACACGGTCGAGAAGCCAATTCCTGATCGAGTTCTTAAGTTTATTGCTTTAAGATTTCTTAATAATTTTCCCAAATAGTCTAATTATCTCAAGAATGATCAGTTCTGAGAATAGCCCTACAGATGCGTCAATGAAATGCCCGATTAATTCAATAGAAAACAAATCTGAAAATTCGGGATGTCACAAAATTGCTGCTGATGTACAAGATAGACTCACTGTTACCCTGGCCCTCGTTTGTGATACATACTTGATAAGGACTCGTGGAAGGATGAATCAAAGTTTTGACATTAAGTGTGCAGTATCATTTGCAATAGCTTAAGAACTGAGTTGGGATTGTATTCCTGGTATAATTTATGCTTTCTTGCACATTTTATTCTAGCAATAAGTTCACTTGTTGTGCTCCTAGAAGTTTGATACTCTGTCGCCGTGGAAGTCAGCTTTCCCATACATAGTAAAATGATTTAATCATTTGCAAAAGAATCGTTTTAGCATAGCAAATTATTTTGTAGGACAATCTATTTTTATATGAATATATTTTCCCTATTTTCATTCTTTGCACTGTTCAGGAGAATTAATTATGAAAATATTATCACGGTCTACAAAACTTTATATTCAACTCTAAGTACAGAATTGCATTGACTAATTATAATGTAGGCCCTGCGTAGCCAAAAAATACTATAATAAAATTCCATATAAATACCTGGATTTGTCAGATAATATACTTCTAACATGTTCTGGTCATCATTGAAAATGAGAAGCTTTCTTTCTCCCAACTGCTACGGTGCAGATGGACAAACGGAACTGATAGCAGAGGTTTGAGTAAGCGAATGTGACAGCTAAATTCTGAATGAGCCTGCAGGTGAAAACATGTTAGTAAACCGGTTGCCTGGTCAAAGATTGAATTTCATTTTCCTTTTATTCATATACCCACTCCACTCCCATCTCTTGACAACATTTTTAGCGGTCCTACATATTATATTTCCTGTGCAGGACGGGGAACGGGAGGGAGAATCAATAGCCGTGGCTACCCTCTGGATGTTTCTTTGAGGACTTGCGTCTGCTATGAGATATTCTGATTCCGAGAAGATCGTCACTTAGCATCACTCATGATTAACTCCTTGAAATGGGCAAGCCCCACCACATTTACCCCCATCGAGGTGCTGAAGATCCAGTACCATTCACACGTGACAAGATACACGCACTACCATTGCAAATGGTTTCAACCTCGTGAGCTCACATGTTGAAGATATACCTTGAATTCAGGCAAATGAAGGGAATTTGATCCAAAAAGGAAATGTGCTACTATGGCTTCCATGATATACAATATTGAGGAATAGTGTTACATGAGTTCGATTATTGGATACTTCTGTTACATTATATAGTTATTGCCTGCTATATGAGGTTTTTGCCATAACAATCATTTCCATGTTGAGGAGCGAAACTGTTTTCTACTTCTTCATCGTCAGACCCTGCTTGAGATACTGCCTCACGAACTACTTTTAGCGGAGATTTTTGATCTGGAGCTGCTGCGAGTTAAGCTTGATGTTGACATTTGTGGAGGAAAAATTGAGGTTGTCCTGGTAGTCTGTGGCTTTGACCGAGTAGGATCTTCAGCGAACCATAACCGCTTCTTCATTTGCGAATTGAGGGGCAAATTTTACCCACCATTTAATTTTTTAGTTGTCTTTCGAGAATAGAACACTCACGGTCTACTGGACAAGATCTAACACGCGAACAATTATTTTCAGGTCTGAAAATATCTGACGTGAAGATGAAGAGGTTCTTGAAGAGGCTTAATTGTTAAAGAAAATCTTTTCTCCTTGTATGGAGCTTGATTCGTCTCTTTTAGAGACTTGACATTTCTGGCTCAGTATTTTGTTAGGATCCTTCACATTGGTTATGAGTAATTTCGATAGAGTATATCAACGAGAACGAATTCTTAAAAAAGTTATGGTTATAAGATGATGATCTGCAATATAATGAATAGCCGGAGGGATATCACCCTGCATTATTTTGTGATTGATCTTTGAAAAGGTCTTCTTGTAGTATTCTGTTTGTTTTGAGAGAAGCATTTAAAAAAAAATGTTATTTTCATTTTTCGCTATTTAGTGTGATATAGAAGCCGGTCAAAGGAATGTGACGTTAGGGTGGTGGGTCCTCCCCTAGTGTCACCTCAGATTTACCTCGCCGGCTGCCGGCTGTACGGGGGTTCCTGGGTCATCAAAAAAAAAAAAAAACGGTCAAAGGAAATTACTTTAGTCAATCAGAAAATCAGATAAAAAAAGAAAATAAATTTATTAATTTAAAAAGTTGAGTACGCAAATAGCATGGAGGAATATCTACATGGGAAAAAAGGCATGACAGTGTCGTTCTGTTGCGGTCCTTCATCCACCACATATTTCAAAAAATGCACAACCAAGAAACTCTAGCAGCTAGCAATAGGTTTGCACAAGATTGTAAGGCGAACTATTTGAGGGGGGAAAAAAGAGTAGTCCCTCTAATTAGCTGGTACAATATAGTGGTGTTTTCTTGATTTACATTGTTGGGATCACCACTCAAATGATTTTCATTTTAGTTATTAGACAGATTTTCTTTTGATTGATTACTTTGACTTTGACGCCATTATATTTTTCAGTCGAAAGTTTGATGCCATATTGATTTTGGTTCCTTTGGTGTAACTGGAAATTTTGCGGTTCAACCAATGCATACCTTGTCTAGTATATCTCCTCCTTTTCTGCTACCATTACATATAATTTTGTTTGTCTGGTCACTCTTATAGCTGTTTATTATGTATGAAGGATAATTTTAATTGATTGTTCCTTTTTGGACTTTTAAAATTTCTTATGTTCATCTCTCGCCTTATGTTGTTCTTCTTGTTGAAGAGTCTTCGATACAAATGACGTCATTATTCCAATTGGGTTGGTTGATAATGATGGCAATTAGCAAAAGCCAGGGAATTAAAGAAAATTCTGGGGCTTTTACTTTCTTTTTCAATACATATTTTATATTTTATTTTTGTGACCGAATAATTTTGGAGTTGGTTATTAATTGAAGCAAGAAATTCTCATCTAGTACCAAGATGAAAAAAAAATGCCAACTTCCTCGCATTTTCTATGATATGATAAAAAATTCTCTTATCTGGAAAAAAAAAAAAAAAAAAAAAAGACGAGGAGGAAGTATAGATTGTCCATTGAAAATCAGTCTTTTCAATTAATTAGCTCCTTGAAATTTATTTTATGTCATTACACCGTATACTTTCACAATAGGCATCAATTTACCCAGACTCCTTTGGAATGGTGTCTGTATAGATTCAGAATGTTGTATGATACGATATGTGGATCGCGAGCCCGATAGAATTAGACCTCAATAAAGCATTTCGTATCATAAGCATACAAAGTAATAGCACAAAAACAATGTGCAGCCTAGCAGGAAATTCTCAACGAGTAACATCACACTGAGTCACGAGTTTAAGCTGAGCCCAAAAGGCCCATCAGCCCAAACCCCACGCAAAGAACCAAGCCCAGCCACATCTTGGGTTTATCCTCTCTCTCTCTCTATCTCTCTTCCGTTTTCTCTCTCTAGCGCTCTAAAGCTTCAAACGAAGACGCGCTCGGGGAAACGGGATCGATTCTCCATCTCCCGGCCGAAGCTCCATCTCCGCGGTTCGAGTGTCACCGGAGGTTATTCATGGCCGATTCTAGTATTCTGCCATCTCTGCCGCCTCGCATCGGCTTCTCAGGCCTTCGGACGTAACTCTTCCAGTTACTTCCATGCGAAAATCTTTCTGGTTCGCGCCGAAAGCTCTGCAGTTCCGGTCTCGATTCGTCCTGAATTCACTGCATTCACTTGAAGCTTCTCCATCTCACTTAAACTGGTGCTAATCGGGGCCAAACGCCTCCCTCGACGACTTCACTATCGTTCGTTTTTGTCACTACCTCCTCCTTCGGTTTCTATCATCTCCGTTCCCCGACGGAGGAGAATAGCCGTGACTGAAACTCGATCAGAATTGGATTCTTCACTTCGAGCTCTTCATCATTCGGTTACTGCAACAATTTTGAAGGTAAGTTCTCTCTCATTCTCTGGATTTCATTTTTCAATTCAGTCGATAGCATTCATTCTCGGTCTTTCTCTGAATTTCCAGGGACCTCTTCATCGAAATTTCTTCTCTATTGCCCTCCGGACACTATTAGCCACCACCAACCACCACCGCTTGTCACCGTTCCCATTTCCACGGCCAACAGCAGAAGCTATTGTAATTATGGTTAATGGATCAACGAATGCCAATAAATTAAGATACGTCTTTTCTATTCACGTATCTCTTTTGGATTCATGAATTTCTTAAACTTTTCCGTTCATGTATCTATTGAATTCATGAATTTTCTAGATCCATGTATCTTTTAGTTTATGTATTTATTGAGTTCACGAATCTCTTGAATTCACGTATCTCTTGATTCATGAATTTCGTGGATACATGCGTCTATTTAATTCATGTATCTCTTCTGTACATGAACTAAAAATATCTATAAATAGATGGGAGCATAGAGCTTCATAATAGTTTTTGGTTTTCCCGATTCGATTCCAAAAAGAGCTTTGATGTCCTTTCTACTCCTCTATTTTTCCTGAGTGTGCTGGTTCAATTGAACGGTTCGACAGAGTCCTGTTTGCATAGTGCTAATCCAAACAGGTTCGAGGTGTTGTATCTTGGGAGGTATAGTTCGTGAATCTGCGGGGCACCATTGGCAGGAACTAATCACCTTAAGGAGATTCGGTTATCCGTACCTCACCTCCAATTTTATGTTGTATCTTATTTTCTTCTTCTTCAAGAGTTGTAAGTTTACATAAAAAGAAGAATATTATATAGCTATTATCGTCTTCTTTACATTGATGTTCTGATTGCAACAAACAGTTTGTGTTTTATTTTTGGATTATTTTCCAACAGAAGCTCTGTGCGCCCCTGTTCTGGGTCACCATTGCTGAAGTGCTTGGACTGCGGTCACCACCGTCTCTCACGACGGTTCCTGTTCATGAAGCTGCTTCTATAATCACCTTATTGAGGTCCGATCATTAATCGTCACAGGTAATGATCCTTTATTCAATCGAATCACATATGCTGTGTGTCCAGTTGCTCTACGTACAAACCACTGCCCGGGTAAAATCTACTAATTGCTTTGTGATGATCTCGTTCACATAACTGAACTGTATTGATGTGCATATTTGAGGTTAAGGTGTTTTTCTGTATTTTCATATCTGAATTGTGTAGCGCATGCTTGAGCCGAGACATCCTTCAGTATATTTGTCGACTTACTTTCGACGATTTCTTCAATGCATGTACGACCGTCAGTCTCAACACGTTGTGCTGATGGAACCAAGCTTATACTCGACTGGTAATGTCTAGCACTACACTTGCCATCAGCAAAGGTGGCCATTCGGTTCCATGTCGGAGCAAACCGAAGCTGTTCGGCTGCTTAGAAAGATATTCCTTGCAATTATGATGCAAAAAATCCAGACTTAGTAATTTTGCTAATGAATTGGCTGAGTCACGACTAACCAAGCCCACAACAGAGAACAAAATCTTCTTAAGTACGCGAGTTTCTCTCTTCGTTCTGCTGAAACACACGAATTGAATGTTCTCAAAGGAGTCCTAATTTTTTTGTAAAGAAATCCTCAGGAAGCAATGACATACCTACAGGATGTAGACGCATACTATCTAAGTTTAATATAAAGAGTTAGAAACTATCAAAATATATTAGGAATAGGACATGTGCTTACAATCCACAAAAGTAAAAGGAATTAGAAGAAATTGTTACGTGTAATGATCCGTTAGAATTACTTTAACATTACTAGCTAAACTTCACCAATGAAGATTACGTCATTTAATTATAAACTGAAATGTGTGGAAATGGTGTAATTTAGCTTATCAAATAGAGTTGTGTTTGGCACCGCTCTTTCTCTAAACCCTAGATTAAGGTTTCCTTTCTTTTCCTTTGAAGCCACCTCCTATCTATAGTGTTGTCCCTGAGGGGGTGAGGTCCCTCCCTTCCTCCCCCCTTCCCTTCTTCCCTTTTTCGAAGTTTTCCATCTTTCTTTTTCTCCTGATCTGTTCTAGGAGTTTTTGTATGATTATATTTTTGCAGCTGATCTTGGATGAATGTGGAGACCAGCTTGGCCATCCGTCTTGTCGACAACCACCGAGGATGGTGTTCGTAATGTGGCTCCACAACCTCTTCAAGGTTATGCCGTTTTCTTCTCTCGATTTGGACTTAGGTGAAGCTTTGGGTTTTACTCTCTCAAACTCAATCAAAATATAGATCTGTGAGCTCCTTATAAGTACTTGATCTATGTTCTTTCAACAATTTGATGCTGGTGTCTTTGCAAGATAATGGTGATGAAGATATTGGACTTAGATGCGCACCACAAGCCTTTGCAAATGGAGTGAGAGATTTCAGCGTGTACTCATGATTGAATCTAGTGACCATCCATCAATCATTTATGACATCAAAGTTGTTCTTTAAGCTATAAACTATACTTTGACCAAAAAAAAAAAAAAAAAAAAAGCTATAAACTATACTTTGTTATTTGCTTTCTGACTTTTGATTTGTTCTACAATTATTTGAGATTTATTAAGCTTGAAAGCCTTCTATGTACACGGTAAGTTTCATCACAACATGATTTTATAGCTCAACAACTTCTATAATCAACTCACCAACCTAAATCCCAAATTGAGTTGAAATTATAGCTTATCAAAGAATTTTTTTTTTTCAATTAGATAAATTAGGTCCTTGAATTTTTATCGAGTGGTTCGAAATGATGCTTAAGATGACCTAAACCCTCTCTCTCTCTCTCTCTCTCTCGCGCGCGCGCAGGGTTTACTTCTCTTTTCCAGTTTTCTGGATTCTTCTCTCTCTCATAACTATTCTACTTTATCCTGTTAAGCTAGCTCCAACATTTATAAATAAGCTGAAGGAAGTTAGTCCGTTGGACTTCTAAGACGGAGCTTCATCAGATGAAATGAGAATTGGGTCTCTTGGGCCCAAACCCATTTTTTTTCCATGGTGGCGGCCTGTAAAGTCCTAGACAGTCTTAGACAGTCTTAGACACAAGATGAGGGGAAAATAATGAATGAACCCTGAGCATTTGAGCTCGGCTCAAATCGACCATCGAATGGTGTGGGCTCCTTGTGAAAACTAACTTTTCACAGTGCACCTGAAAAATTATGAACCCAAAATTCATTATTTACAACGCAAATATCCCTATAGATAGAGTTAGGTTAGTAATTGGGTAATTAAATGTGAGATGATTAGTCTAGCTAGTAGCGCCAGCAGTGACGGCGTTGGAATAAGTTGTCCTGGCGGTGGTGTTGATGACCACAGCGTGGCAATGGCCGTGGGATCGGTGGCGCTCTCTCAGTCGCCTCATTCCTATTTATTTTTTATTTTTAAGTTTTTGCCGTTTTGTCTTCTTCGTTTCTCTTCATGTCATTTTTATTTTATCAAATTTTAACTTGTAAACATAAATGGAAACCTAGACATAATTTTAATAGACACGGCGCAATAGAGAGTAATGAATGAAAAACCCCAACATGATTAAACATGAAAAGAGTTGAATGAAAATAGTATTGTCAATTATATATAATACGTGAAAATTCTGCTAGTATTGGAAAAAGAGTCAAATTGAAATGGTAGAGGAGGGATGCGAAAGTAAAGCAGCAAAGCCAATTTGCGTCATGCAATCTCTTGATCTTTGTGGAATTGATTAAAGTTTCTTTTCCATTGGTAGTTTTTCTTTAAGTGCTTCGCTTTTGCTTCACATGTTAGGCGTAGAAATTTCTGGACAAGATAGCCTAGGATATCCAATAAAGTCTTTGGGGGATATTCTCCGAATATTACAAAACAAACAGTTGTGCACTAAAAGTATTTTATTTTGTTTGCTTTAACCTCAGGCATCTTTGAAAGTCTTGGTCTTTGTTTAATCTATGGTCTTTTGGTGTGGCACGTATATTATATGTGTGTGATGTAACTTTGTATATATTATATGGTATTAATTGGTGAGTTTTAACTCATTCAATATTGCAAAGCAAGTTGCTCAATGGATTAGTCGGTCGAGGAAAATTATTCAAAATTCCTAAATTTATTGTACTTTTTACCAATTCAATCATAAATCTTTTAATTAAGTCAAATTTTTTGGTCAAAATTGTGTCAATTGAATCCTTAATCTTTTCACATCTTGGTAATTAAATCCATCTTCCCAATTTTATTCGAAAATCACTGATATTCACACCAGCTGTCCTATGTGGCAAAATAATTAGCGTTGATGTAGACAATTTTAATATTATTTTAATATATTTTTGGGAAAATTCCGAATAAGGGCCTTAGATATCTTTATTTTCTCAAAATAAGAGTCTGAAGTGAACTTTGTTTCAAATAAAGACTTGAAGTGCTATCATTTTCTCAAATAAGGGCCCAAAATGGATATGTTTATTTCAAATAATAGCTTCACTATTTAGTTACTTAAGGGCATTTTCATCATCTATATTTTTTTGAATATTTTCCTTATTTTCTTTGTTTTTTTCTTCTTCTTTTTTTCCTTTTTCTAGCTTTCCTTTCTTCTCTGTTGGTGGCCGGCTGGGCGCTAGCAATGCCCGAAGAGAGCTAGACGAGGGCCACCCTAACCAGTCATAGGCAAGGGCAACCATTGGCAAGGTTAGCCCTCGCTAGTGACCAATGAGGGATGACCTTGCCTAGGCGAGGCAATCCTTGCCTTGGGTAAGGTCGACGAGGGTCATCAAGCCCTCACCAGCCCTTACGAGCCATTGGCAAGGGCCACCTAACCCTCGCTAACCCTTGCTAGCGGTCGCACGGCCCTTGCCTAACAAATAAAAAGAAAAAGAAAAAGAAAAAGAAAAAGAAAAAGAAAAAGAAGAGAATAAAAACAATTTAAAATTAAATTGTATTTAGATGAAGTAATGCAAGCCAAGGGTAGGTTTTCTCAAACAGTAGGATTGGGAGAGTGACTCGCACATAGGAAACATGACGAACAGAAATTTCAGCACTGTGCAAGCTCAGGAGAACAGTCGTATCTTTGTCAATACAGATTGGTTTGACCTAATTCTAATGCCAAATGAACAAAGACTTCTGGATCTACAATTTCTCTGTTTTGGGTGTTCTGAAATAAGCACTGTAGGATGGTCGAATTTGGGTTGGAAGTGGGTAAAAATAATGCACAGAACAAGAAAAGATAGAAACTTTGTTGGTTGCTCTTCTAGGCCTACAAGGAAGTTGAGAGGGCATCGATTCTTCTAGATCAATGACTGCAACTCTTCAAGGATGCAGATTTCGAAAAGCTCCGACTCTTCAAGGACAGAGTGAAAACTCTTCTAGGTTTTCAAGGGTATGAACTCTGCAAGGTTCATGATACTTACTTGAAAGCAAAGTTTTCATTCATCAAAAGTCGTCTATCTTGTACAAGGAATTAGATGGCTTATATCGTCAAAGAAATAAAGACAGAGCATTAAAACTTGAAAGCATTAAAGAACTCTAAAACTAGAAAAATAGTAAAGAGCATAGAAACTAGAAACTAGTAAAAGCATAACGTCTTCATGGCTCCCAAGGTGTCTTCTTTCAAGCTTCCGGGATGGACTCAAGATATCGATACGGCTTCTCGGTTGAATCGACAACTTCATAAAACTTCATCGACAATCGGCAACTTCATTGATAAGAGGTTTTGTTGAGCTTGAATGCAGGCTGATCTTCTTGGTTGAGAGAGATGGTCTTCAATGCGGGCTACATCATGAAGGCGCCCTTTAATCGGTCGAAATACAAAGCTAGCTAGCGATTGACATGGTCAGACTCTTATTTGAAACAATCATGGCTATTTCAGGCCCATATTTGAAATAATTATGATCACTTCAGATCTTTATTTGACACAAAGTCCACTTCAAACTCTTATTTGAGAAAATGTTAGCACTTTAGGCCATTTTTTGGAATTTTCCCTTTTTTATTCATTTGTTTTCTTTTTTCTTTTTTTCTTTTCTTATATTTTCCTTCTTTATTTTTTTATTTTCTTCTTTTTTAACTTTTTTTCCCTTTTTTCCTCAACCTTTACTTTTTTTCCTTTTTTCTTGTTCCCTTTTTCCCTTTGCCGACCATCGCCTCATCGATGGTCAATGAAAGGAAAAAGAAAAAGGAAATGAAAAAAAAAAGAAGAGAAAAGGAAAAAAAAAAAAAAAGACTTTCGAAAAAATATTAATATATTAATTACCCACATCAAAAATCATCGTGTCATGTAGGACAACCAATATCCACATAAGCGATTTCTGACCAAAATTAACTAGATAGATTCAATTGACAAAATGTGAAGATCTGTAGAACTAAATTGATGTTATTTTAATGTTTATTTTTCCTTAAGCAATTATTTCTATTTTCCTTATCCAACACACAACGTTAACCGCCCATGATGACTTGTAGATGTATAACAAAAACTAAGCTGCCATTGCTTGGCGTATCTTTCAAAATGTTTATCTGAAGATTCAGTCAGTGCAAGCAGCACAAAGATGCTCATTTGCCAGTCCCAATTATGATGGTTAGCTTCATTCATCGCTAAAATATTTGCTAATCTTTTGGCAAGAACTTACGTGTTCGTCCACATTAAAGGACTAATCGAGCACCTTCTTATTTATCCATAATATACTCAAGGTAATTGTTTTCTTAAACATTTGGGAATTTTTAGGGCTGTAACGGCCACGAAAAAGCCCACGTTGATTGCATATTCAACGATATGTAGAAATCATTAGGATACTAGAAATTTACAGATGCATTCAAAGCCAAAAAGCAAACAAAACACAGGTAACGAAAGAAAAGATGCGTGGACTTGGTCATATTAATATATATATTCTTTTGTCCTCTATTCTGGATGCCCAAAAGAAAAAGGTCCTCTGTATCAAACGACAGCGAAAAATCTTGACATAGAAGAAAAGGCTAACAATTCACGAAATAAGCACTTGTGGAGAGAAAATATTTTACTTTGATTTGTCTAACCTCTTATGTACATCCTTGAGAGTCTTGGTCTCTGTTTAATCTTTTTGATTGGTGAAAGTTTTGGTCATCTTGAACTCTATAGTTTTCTCTCTCCGTAGGCTCATTATCACCTAGCTTCACCTTATCCCTTGTCGTTTTCCAGAGTGACCAATTAAACTTATAGAGAGATCGTTTTGGGTTCTTTCATGGCTCCCTTCTTATGCAAATTTATAGTATTGTTAACTTTAAGCAAGACATATAATACGTCAAAGTGCTATTTGTACTGGAAAAAGAGACACTCACATAGGGATGAAAGAGAAGGGATGTGAAAAGTGAAGCAATAATGCCAATTTGCGTCCTCCAAGTTCTATATCTTCTTGGAATTGATTAAAATTTCTTTCTGATCAACACTTTCTGATCTTCTTGCGTAAAAGATATCCAATCAAAGTCTAGGTCTTCCTGATGAAAAGTATTTTAATAGAGCATATTATCACGACAAGCTGTTTGAGTTAGACCGAAGAGAGGACCTTGATGCACATTATGTCATTGAGTTTAGATAAATCAATTGTTGTCCTTTTTTTCTCTATATCAAGACTTTTGGCTGTCGTTTGTAAGAGATGGCCCTTTCTTTTGGCATAAAAAATAGAGGATAAAAGGTGATTTTTCTTCATATGACGAACTTAGGGTGCATGCATAACTACATCTAGAATTTATAACTTCTAAGTGTGCTGTTATATTATTATTATTATTATTAATATTATTATTAATATTATTATTGTTGTTGTTGTTGTTGTTGTTGTTGTTATTGTTGTTGTTGTTATTATTATTATTATTATTATTATTATTATTATTATTATTATTATTATTATTATTATTATTATTATTATTATTATTATTATTATTTGTAATTATAGGCTTTTACATGTCAGCTATAGAGCTAAAAAAATTGCAGAAAGATCAGCGGCAATGATCCGTTGCAGGGTGCTAAAGAAGTTGATAATCATGAATTGCTTGTTAAGAGAATTGTGCTCCTTTGAACAGACAAAATTAGCCCAAAGCAACTTGCTTAATGAATTAGTTGGTGATTTATGACTTGTTCACTATTTCTGAACTGAAATAAAGCAACTTGCTTGATATATTAGCTGGCTGTCATTATTTTAGGACTAAAAAATAAAGCTATTTGCTTGAGGGATTAGCTGGTGTGCTAGACCCTTTTTGTTTAGCCCAAAACACGTGTTTCCGTTCTCCTCATCGAACAAACAAAGTTAGTTGTTTTTGATAATTTGTAGATTTATAATAAAGAGTAAGATGCCATTGTGTCAGAAGTTGAAGGCAAGGAGGGAACGTAGAGAAAAGCGTAGGGAATTTTGTGTATTTCATGTATATCCATCTCAATGTACAAGGATGATATTATAGTACAAGACATGTACAATAAAAAGACAACTAAATAATCTATGAATCAGGTTTAATATTAATTGATCCTGAATAATATCTAGAAGATATTGCATATCTTCCAACACTCCCTCTCAAGCTAGTGGCTTGTAAATTTCCAAGACACATAGATTGCTCAAAAGATACGCATGCTGTCTCTAACATAAGAGTTTGGTGAAGATATCTGCTAGTTGTTCTTCTGTCCCAATTCCTTGTGTCTCAATTACTCCTTGCTCGATTTTCTCTCGAGTGAAATGGCAGTCAACTTCTATATGCTTTGTTCTCTCATGAACAATAGGGTTTGACTTAAGTTTGAGAGCTGCATCATTGTCGCGGAACAATTTGGTAGGTCCTCTAATTCGTACTCCAAGGTCTCGAAGTAGGCCTCGCAACCATACTATTTCACATGTGGTCTTTGCCATGGCTTCCGCTTTTGCTAAAGACAATGAGACAGTTGGTTGCTTCTTTGTTTTCCATCAAAGTAAAGAATCCCCCAATTTAATACAAAAACCGGTAATGGACCTTCTACTCATCGAACGGGTCGCATAATCCGCATCATAATATGCAGTCATACTCATATCACATTTTCTGGAAAGGAGAATCCCAAGTCCAGGACACTTCTTCAAATATTTCACTATCTTTAGTGCTGCATTCATATGAGACTGTTGTGGCTTGTGCATGAACTGACTGAGCGTCTGCACTGCATAACTTATATTGGTCTAGTCATAGTAAGATATATGAGCTTCCCAACGAGCTTCTGATAACCCAATGGATTTCTGAGTATGGGATCATCTTCTTGAGATACTCCAGCATCATAATCTACTGTAGTTAATTCGACATATTGCTCAATTGGAATAGTAGCTAGCTTACATCCTAATAAACCTTCTTCTGATATGATTTCCAAGGCAAATTTTCTTTGGCTGAGAGAGATCCCTTAGTCTGATCGTGCAATCTCAATTCCAAGAAAATACTTAGGTGAACCCAAATCCTTTATATGAAAGGTAGAATGCAAGTATTCCTTGAATTTTTTACAGCTACATCATCATTGCCCCATAATAAGTATATTGTCCACATATATCATCAAATAAATAGATGACGTACCTTTGGTCCATGTAAAAACAACATAGTCATATCTGGACTGATGAAAACTAGCAGCTATCGGAGAGTCTTCAAACTTGGCGTACCACTATATGGAGGCTTGTTTAAGGCCATATACCACTGTATGGAGGCTTGTTTAAGGCCATATAGGGATTTGCGAAGACTATGTACCCTATTCTCCCATTGTCTCCGTAAACCCAGTGGCATATCCATGTAAATTTCTTCATCTAAGTCTCTATGCAGAAAAGCATTGTGAACATCCATCTGATGCAAGGGCCAATCCTGAAATGTCGCTACTGAAAGAAATGAACGAACTGTACCATCTTTGGCCACAGGGGAGAAGGTTTCGTGATAGTTGAAGCCTTCCCGCTACGTGAAATCCTTGGCCACCAATCGCGCTTTGTATCTTTCAATTGATCCATCTGCTTGATATATAATCTTGTATATCCATTTGCAGCCAATTGCCTTGCGATGAGGCGGCAATGAAACAATTTCCCATGTCTGGTTATCCACTAAAGCTTGGAGTTCTGCTTCCATAGCTTTCTACCATCGCCGATCGATGCATGCCTCATTATAGTTGGATGGTTCTCCCTTTTCAGATATGCGAGTGATGCAACATCTATGTTCCGAAGATAATTGATCAAAGGAAACATAGGAAGAAATAGAAAATCGAGTACCTAGTGAGTTCCATGTGCCACATATGTAATCTCAGGTCCAAGTAGGCGGGTGTGTAGCTCGTCCGGAACGTCGTGGTTGATCATTCTTTGGAGGTGAGTGGTCTTCTGGAGTCTCGAAGTGAGATGAGTCGTTTGTATCCACATCATTAGAATGTTGATCTATCACTTCCATAAGAGGAGTTGGTTCCGTAGTGGACTTAGATGCCGCAAAATTAGGTTGCACATGACAACGTTTTTTGGCTAGGGAAGATTTTTTTTTTTCAGAAATATTTCTTTTCTATTTCTATTACGGGGAACAATTTCTAAGTAAAATAAAGTATTTGGTAATTACACAAAATTTCTACTCCAAAAGTAGAAAAAGAATAGAAATGTGTTTGGTACGAAACAATTTCTTTTTTGTATTTATTCGTTTTTTATTCTTGCTCACGGATCGCTGACTGTCAATCGTTGGCTACTGCCGACCATCACCGTTGACTGCTGGCCACTGCCGACCGTTGCCGCTCCTGCACGACCGCCAGCCGTCGGTTGTGCAGCGGCAACAGCTAGCAGTCATGCAGTGGTGGCGGTCGGCGGTGGCCGACGAACGACGACAGCGGCGGTGGCGATGGCTCTGGGTGGTTGGAGGTGGCTGTGACAAGAGAGAGGAACAAAAGAAAAATAAAAAAGAAAATTGACTTATTTCTAGAAATTGTTTCCAGGAATGAGAAGGTACTTTTTTTTTTGTTTCTTATTTTTATTCCAAAACTGTTCCCGTGAACCAAAAAAAAAAGAGAAATTGTTCCCGGGAACAAAAGGTTTACCAAACAGAAATTGTTCCCGGGAACAAAAGGTTTACCAAACAGATTTTTGTTCTTTTTTTGTTCTGGGGAACAAAAGAACAGAAATTAGGAGAAATAGAAATGTTACCATGCAGACCCTTACTTGTGTTCTCTGAGGAAGGAAGGAAAACATATCCTAGATTGTCGAAGAATTCCTCAATATGAGAAGTAAGAGAATGCCCCTTATTTGTGGTTGATTCTTGTGTAGCGAATGGAAAAATATTTTCCTGGAACATGACGTCTCTACTAATAGAAAATTCTTCTCTAGATGAATCAAATACTCGATATCCTTTTTGAAGATTAGGATATCCCATGAATATACAGTGGCGAGCATGAGGACCCATCTTATCCCTAGGTCCTACTATTGTGGCGTAGCATAAACACCCAAAAACCTTCAGATGACTCAACTCTGGTTTCTTGCCAAAAAGTAATTCGAAGGGAGTTCGTCCGTCAAGTACCTTGGTGGGTGTGCGATTGATCAAGTAAGCTGCAGTCAACACACAATCACCCCAAAAATTGTCTAGAATAGAAGCTTGAAATTTCAAGGCCCGTGCATCTTCCAATAGGTGCCGATGCTTCCGTTCTACTACTCCATTCTGCTGTGGTGTATAAGTACATGAACTTTTATGTAATATCCCTTGAGAAGAGAATAGAGCAACAGATTCATGATTGAAAAACTCTCTTCCATTGTCTATTCGGATCCGTTGCACAGATTTTCCAAATTGAGTCTTTGACAGAGAAAGGAAAGTCCTCAAATTGAATGAAACTTGACCCTTAGATTGCATGAAAAAAATCCATGTGTCTCTAGAATAATCGTCCACAATGGTGAAGAAGAATCGAGACCCATCATGGTTCAGTGTATGATATGGTCCCCACACATCAATATGAAGTAATGAAAAAATACTGTTTGCAAGAATTTTGCTAAATGGAAAAGGAACACGCGATTGCTTTGCAAGCGGATAAACATGACACTGAGGATAAGGAAATGGAGAACTATGGCCCATTCTGGAATGTAAAAGAGAATTTTCATCATTGGTAGTCAAATTACACAATGATTTCTTATTACAAGGAATGTTGGAAAAATTAAGCTCATTGGATGAACTATTCCAAAAAAATAACCCTTCAGAGAGGTTACCCCAGCCCATCAGTTTGTCAGTCGAAAGGGCTTGAAAGAGACAGGTATCAGCATTGAAAAGAACTCGGCATGAATTTTCCTCACAGGCTCTAGACACGGAAATGAGATTAAATTGAAAACCCGGGACATAAAGGACATTTGTGAGGATAATCTCAGGGCTAAGATTGATTGTCCCTGTTATAGTGACGTGGGTAATGTTTCCATTTGGCAATTGGACAATAATGGGACTATCCAATTTTTCATGAATAATATAAAACAGACCTTTATCACATGCAATATGATCATTGGCTCCTAAATCAATAATTCAAGCATTTCTTGATATTGTATTTATCAAGCTATAAGAAATACTTGGGAAACTACTCCCTTTGCTGGGATTCTCCAATTTCTGTAAGGCTTGTAGAAATTGTTGATATTGCCCATAATTGATGGGTTGATTTGCATCTGCTGATCCAGTAAGTTGATAGGCTGTTGCTGATATTTCCTTTCCTCTTTTTTCTTTTTCTCCAAGTCGACTGTGTAACTTCCAACAATTTTCGATTGTGTGGTGGCGCCGCTTGCAAAATTTATAGAATAATTTCCCTTTACTTTTTAAATTTTGCCCATAATTTCTCGAAAAAGAACCACCGTTGGATCCCTTTGACACGAAGCCATCTCTGTTGTTCAGAATCTAGAGATCACAAGTGCCTTTGGAGCCGTCAGATGGTGGTGACTGATCCTGGCCGTCGAATCCAGAGCCTTTAAAGGCTTGCTGTTCTATTGGAAACCCTAGCGCCGCACGCCTTTCCACTCTGTCTAGGGTTTTTGACCCTCTTTCTCCTCTTGCCGCCAGTGCTATGCTCTCGGTTCCCTTTGTTTTCAACGAGGTAAGGTGTTGGCTTTCTTCTTGCACCGCCACTAAAAGATCCAGCCAAGAAGGGGTGCAGGCTCCATTGCTAAGATCTGCGACCTGAAATTGAGGTAAGAATCATTAAAAATTAAGAGAAACCGCGTGGCCTTTTCTCAGTCTTTCATGGCCTTATATTGTTGAATGGTCGCCTCAGGCCCTTCTAGCTTCTCCTCAGCTGCTTCTAGCTCATTCCAGAGAGCTGAAAGCTTGTTGAAGCATGTCGTTATGGTCATGTCTCCTTGCTTCGGCTCTATGAGAGCTTGATGCAGCAAGAAAATCTTCGCCTGCTCTAACTTCTCGTACATTTCCTTGATGCTTTCCCAAATGGCTTTCAAGTCTTCTGTGGGAGGCATACCAACAGCGATATCAGGGCTTATACAATTTCCTATCCAAGTCCTAACTAACTAATTACATTTTTTTCACTGCCGCGCCATTTTTTCATCAGTTGGAATTGGGATACTTCCGTCAATGAAACCGTACTTGTCCTTCGTGACAAGGGCTCACCGAAAATCCTGCGCCTAGTTTGAGTAATTTTCTGGTCCCATGAGAAGGTGGCTGATGAGACGCAACTCCGGTCCATCAACGTTGGAGACATACAGTGCGTTGCCAGGTTTTGGGCGACCCATGGCGGCCGTGAAGGGGAACAGTAGAAAGTCGGGTGGAACTCCCGGGTAGGGATTCACAATTTAACCTAGATGTGAGCCGCCCGATACTCCTGTATTCAATTCACCTAGCCCATTAGGGTCTACGCCTGCACTAGACGACCCGGATCCTTCTGTCATGTCCACCCCAATTGTGGCTGGTGGGCCGTCATCTCTCCGCATTTGGACTCCTGAAAAAGAAAAATTCGATTTGGGCCCATAATACATGGGTTTCGGCACCCACTAGTATGGAAGGCACGAAGTGGGCTGCCCCAGATTGGGTTGCCACTGGAGAAATGGCCCTATAATGGGCTGACTTTGGGCTCCAACGGTTGTGTTCCGCATGAGGTCCTGCACCTCTAAGGTAGGTGTTTCTACAAGAATCTGCTCATCGGCCATGGAGGTGGTAAGATTCCTCTCCTTCCTTCGCTTGTTTAAAAAAAAAAAATAAAAAATTCAAGAGACGAATTCCTACACCAGAGTGCTAACGTTGTTTTGTAGGTTAGTTTGTTTTTCTGGATAGGCAATCAGAGAGAGTAGAAGCAAAACACAGAAGCACAACTGTGCTTTGATACCATGAAAGAAGTTGAAGGCAAGGAGGGAACGTAGAGAAAAGCATGAAGAATTTTGTGTATTTCATGTATGTCTGTCTCAATGTACACGGATGATATTATAGTACAAGAAAAGGCAACTAAATAATCTATGAATCAGATTTGATATTAATTGATCCTGAATGATATCTAGAAGATATTGCATATCTTCCAACACATTATTGTGTGGATCCTTAATATTTTATCTTTCAAAAATATTTGTTTTGGTCCGTGCAAGTTGCACAAAGATGCTTATTGTAGTATACGCCAGTTGCACAAAATGATTATTTGCTGGTCCTTTAAACAATGGTCTGCTTTATTCTAAGTATTGCCAACTAACAAGGTATAATCTACTAGAGATTATACTCTACGCATCACACTAATGACCAGGAAAATCATGTGAAGGATCACGATTGTCTTATCAAGCGGTTCCCTATCGTCAACTACTAGCTTATCACCCTTCAGCCGATCACTGCTGCTCATCTTGCTGCAAATTTTCAGCGCGTAACTGCCACGTAAAGACCTATATTGATCGCCTATCCACCAATAGCGCATAAAACAAAGACATTAAAACATACGGTCATTGAGAATGTATGAATGAACAAAAAAAAAAAAAAAAGAAGCCAATGAGACACTTGTAATAAATGTTTAACGATAATCCGCATGCAATCTAAGTTGGTCATGTGAAGAAAAATCACATTTTTTCCTCTGTTTTGGATCAAGACTTTTGGCTTGTGTTTGAAATAGGGGATCTTTTCTTGTGGCCATGCGAAACAGAAAATAAGAGGTGATTGTTTTCCATATGACCAACTTATAGTGCACGTGTATTTTCTCCAAAAATCTATTGATTACTATAGGCTTTCTGGCTCTTTTAGCATTCATATATTGTCAGTATCCTTGTTCCAATATCTTTATTTCATGCTTTATTGGTGTGCGATCGATGCAAGCTTTCACATGATAGTTACAGTATAAAGAATTCGCCTACGTTTGAGAAAATAATACACTCAAATAACTTGATTATGTTGTGGAAAAATAAGATGTTCCTCGGTTCCTCAAATGGGCGTGAACATACAAAGTTACCTTTTCCTTATTCAACGGACAAAGGTAACAAATGTTAATCTGGAGTATGTAAGCCCAATTCACATTCACTGTTGAATGATGTGAGCTCCACATGGAACCCAATTTTTCACAATGCATGTGAGAAACTGATAACCGTAGAAATCCTTTACAATATGAAATCGCCTCTAGATCAATTTAGGTTAGTTAGTAGGTAATCAGAGGCAATTGCCTGTGATGGTTGCTCCGCTTAGAAGCGCCAGCAGGGACAGTAGTGGCAGCATTGGATGAGTTGCCCGGGCGGTGGTGCTAACACAACGGTGCGGCCGTGACAATGGGATTGATGGCACGCTCTCTCGTCCCATTCTTGCATTTTTTTTTTTTTTTTGGGTTTTTCAGGTTTTTCTTTTTCTTTCTTTTATTAAACTTTAGCTTGGAAAGATAAACGAATATGTAGACATAACTATAAAGACAGGTACAATAGAGATTAAGGAATGGAAAACCAGAGTGACTAAAAATGAAAAAAGTTCGACAATAATTATAGTATGGTAAATTTTAAGCAAGAGAACAACAATCAATACTAATTGTCAAATAATATTTCATTCAAGCAAAAAAACACTTAGAATCCATGTAATGATTGGAAATTCTACTGGTAATGGAAAAAAGAAAAGAAAAAACATTCACATAGGGATGGAAGAAGAGGGATGGGAAAAGCCAAGCAACAAGTCCAGTTTGCATCCTGCAAAGTCTTGGACTTTCCTGGGTTTCATTAAAGTTTCCTTCCCACATAGGGATCGAACACGATTTTCCAGTTCATTAATGTAATGCTTAGAGAGTTATTTTCAGTAGATTATAAGTATTCGTCGGTGGCTTTCTTAACTTGTTGACTGTTTTCAGAGCAAAATAAACCAAGTTGCTTTATGGATTAGTTAGGGTGCCTGACTTGTAGATGTTTAGGTGCAAAGAACGTGCTTTTGTTTTCCTTATTGATCAGACAAAGTTAGCTGTCTTTGATGACTTGTAGATGTGTAACAAAAAGTCTTGGTCTTTACTTAAGATATCTTGGGATAATCTCTAAACATGAGGAGACAAGCACCTATGGACGAAAATAAATTTATTTTTATTCCTCTGACTATTGGTGTGCACCCTTCAAAGTCTTGGTCTTTGTTTAATGTTTTTGGTAGGTGAAAGTTTTGGCCTTCCTAGACTTTATAATTTTCTCTCTCTACTAGCTCATTATCACTTTGCTTCACCATAACCCATGCTCGTTCCCTTGCTCAACAGTGTTCTCCTCCAACTCGTCTGAACCTAGCTCTCGCGCTTCCTGGATTGCTGTTGTCGATCTAATCCAGTTCACCAATCTGCTCCAGGAAGTCCACTTGGAATAGGTAAGAGATATCCATCTACTTGCTTTCTTTTCCCCTCAAACTGATGCAGCAAGTTTAACAACAAAATCGAGGGATTTTGATGTCAAATACTTGCTGGCCAGATTAAAGTTGCCGCTTGATTGTTGATATGGCTTAGTTGTTTTAATAAGGTGATGCCTCTACACGCATACTTGTTTGAGCCCAAACATGGACCTCTATTTTATGATTTTTCATTACATATTAGAATAGAATTGCATTATATTAGTATCAGGACAATTATATTAGAAACTCAGAATTTTCATGGACAAGCATTATCATGCACATCTAGGCTATTTATAGTGCATTATTATTAATTGTCATATTTGCATGTTTCCTCTCATAAATCAAATGTTATAAATTGGAAAATCTAGGAAAAGTATATCTTGCATATTTTTAATTTTAGATTGAATCTTTGCTTGAAAGAATTAAAATAAAAATTCGAAGTGAAACTCTGCAAGTCACAAAGAGTATTATCGCCTCATTCCTGCAATTTTTTTGTTATCAGTTATTTATTTTTGCTCTTTTTTCTTAAACTTAAATTTGAAAATATAGATAACAATCAGCATAGAAAAGTTAAGCAGATATCATCAGTTATGTTCAAAAGTTATCTTTTCTTTTTATTATTATATGTTGATAGATAAGAATCAGCATAGAAAAGTTATCTTCTCTACAAAACACTACGAATGTAATCAAGTTAGTAAGTAGTCATAGATTAAAGTTGAATTTCTTGTAGAAAGTTACTAATCTTATGAAGAATCATTAGTCACATATGTACTTATATGTTACATAATTCCTTCCGAAATCCTAGTGGAGCAAGGAAGGGTTAGAAAGAAATGGAATGACATATAATTAAATTGATACCCATAGAAATGTTAGCCATGCAACTAACGTGGAAGGGAAGTTATGAGATCCAACAGCTAATTGAGGTCAAGCATCTTGCCAAATGTTTTGCATAATCTTTAGTCTCATGTTGAACAAGAGAAGCTCATGATAATACTCATAAATTTGGACTTAATTTCAAATGGTCGTCACTATATCTATTTTTGAAAGCTTAGTTTTGACAATAGTGAGACTAAATTTTATATGATATTAAAGTAGGAGATCTTGACTTCAATTTTTTTCAATTCCTTACTTGCTTCTCCATTATATATTTGCATGCTTTAGTTTATGATTAAGTCCAGCTTATATGAAAGGGCAAGTGTGGAAAACTTTTGTTTTCTGGTCGCCTTCTGGAAAGGGAAAAGTAAGGAAAAGGGGAAAAGGGGGAAGAAAATTTCACCATCTCTAGCGGATTTCAACCTCTTCGCTTGCATAAATGTCTAACAAAATACCTGAAAGTTTGTCTGGATAGAGTTTTACATTTTATTTAATCCAGTCTTGTCTCCGACACATTTTTACATATTTTTTACTTGAAACATATGAATCTTTTATAAAACGTAAGTAATGATAAGTAATTTACCTAAAATTTAGCTGATTCGAGCCATCGTGATTACCTTTTTTTCGTTCTATTTTGTAACGTCTCATTGGTGAAACCATACACATCAACAATAGAAGTTAAGAAGAATGGAACTTAATGGATGGGCCACGTCATCACAAAACTCAATTCCCTCCCACTTCCCATTCCATTAATTGTCCATATAAATTTACAATAAAGTTGGAAAAAAATTAATCATCTAATTTAATCTAATATAATTTTTCTACAAAAATATTATCACCGTCAACTTGCCTTATTAAATTGGATGTACTCTTTTACACATCCGAAGGATTTTGTAAAAGCTGAAGTTAGGAGTTGGGACCACAATTCAGCCGGGACGTGAGTGACATAAACTAACAATAAAAAGTTGAACAAGTAAAATCATACGGATCATCTTCACAAAATAACCTTAAAGCGCCTCTCTTTTTTCTTTTTCTCTCTTCAAATTTCAAACACAAAGTGCCCTGGCCAAATTATATAAAAAATTTGCACCATTAAGAAGGTTAGTTAGGCATCCACATCAGATGAGGGCATTTTTTCTGACATTGTTCAAGGAGAATGATTCTGCCTGCTCCTCAATTAGAACCTCTAAGGGGTCCAAATAGATTGGATTTGAGTAGGCTGAGAAGAGACATACAGCATTGTGTGATTAACATTTTCTTTCTGACTCCAATATAAACTGTTGAACATACCAAGGCTTGAAAATTTCCCACTAAATAACCGAGATTTTGATTTTTCGGTTCAACACCTAAACACTAGTTGATGTGGGGTAAGGTTTGGGGTAATGACCTCATGATCTTCAAAGGTGACAAGGCTTTTTATCTTAAAATGTTAAATCTCTTATTTTTAAATATTTTTTTCGAAAATCCTATTAGAGCTTTGCTTGGAATAGGGCTATCTACTTTATTTAGATCAAAAGAACTCTATGCTTTGTGATGGTCCTTCCCATTCTGCTAATCAATTGATTAATTTAACAATGTTTGCCGTTAGACTTCATATATGACATTTTATTAAAGGTGAGTAACTTGACCAATTCAATATGGGAAATGAATGGAACACGACTAATTTCGAGGCTGTTCACATGGGAGCCAGTGTAGTTCCAAATAAAAATTCTCTGAATTGGCTTTCATCGGTTCATTTCTTGGTTTCATAATATGAACTGGTTGTAACACCCATGAGCCGGCCTTGCAAAGGTAATTCTCAGGGAAAAGTGGTTTTGAGTCGGGTCAAAACCAATCCTAAATCTTGTCTATTTAAGCTCTGCTTTCTTTTATAGTTCTCACTCTCAGATTTGGCCCCTCTCTCTGTCTCCCTAGTCATTCGACTTTCTCCAGTGGCACTCTCAATCTTTCTCTTTTTTCTGTCCCGTGGGAACCGTTGCGTGTCTTCTCTGCCTTGGTCTCGCCAACACCGTCTCATCTCCTTCTCTCGCCATCTCGTGGGTTGTGGGCTTGCTTTTGTAGGTTAACTGTTAGTCAGCCTACTATTAGCGAGGTGGGTTCTTTCTTCCAGCAACTTAGGGTCTGTTTGGTAAAAATTGTTTCTATTCCCCGGAACAACTATTTCTGTTCTTTTGTTCCTGGGAACGGAAAAAGAATAGAAACACGTTTGGTAAAATTTTTGTTCCCGAGAATAGATTTGGAACAGAAATATGAAGTAGAAAAAAAATAGCTTATTGTTCTCGGAAATAATTTTTTTTTTCTCTTCTTTTTTCTTCTCTTTTCTCTTCTTCTCTTTCCTTTCCTTCTTCTTCCTTTTGGCTGGTTGCCGACCTTGGCCATGGCCGGCAACTGGTTGATGAGGGCCAGCGACCTTGCCAGAGTGTCGCTAGCCCCGACGACGCTAAGCCATGGTGATGCTCGGCCTTGCAAGATTTGGGCGAGCTTGAGCTCGCCTAGCCAAGGCGAGGCCGAGCCTCACGGTGGCCAGGCGAGCCTCCTGTGAGCTCGCCAGCCCTCGCCCTAGCCTAGCGAGGCTCCGGCGAGCTTGCCAGACCTCGCCCAGCCAGTCGTCAGCGACTGACGACCGGCCAAAAAGGAGGAAGAATGAGAGAAAAAGAAAAAAAAAAAAGAAAGAAGGAAAAAAAGGAAAAATATAATGAAAATATTAAAAAATTAAAAGAAACAACAAAATTATACAATTCTACCATACACATTTCTTTCCCGAGAATATAAATTTTGTGTAATTACCAAGTGCATTCTTATACTCAAAAATTGTTCCCAAGAACAGAAATAAAAAAAAAAAAACCATTTCTAAACAAAAATTATTCAAAGGATCAGAATCGTTATCAAACGCGCCTTAATTAGAGCAAGAAATCTCCAGTTACCAAAATAAGTATAAATAGCTTAGAAATAATCATTTACTTGTTAAAACTTGTCAATACCTAACTTCTACCCAAAAGTGGTTTTCATATATTTTTGGAAAACTGGAACAGATTTTCCTCCCAAAGAAGAAGTTTATTGGAATTAAAGCATTTTATAACCATATACCAGAATTCCGACAAATAGAATTAGGTTCGTTCGAATTTATTCCCCAAATAAAAAAAAGAAAAAGAAAAGAAAAGCAAAGATAAAATGGGAACCTCCGAGAGAAAAACACACACGGCAGAATTCATCTTGATTCTCTTGCTCCTTTCTTTAAAACCACACCGCCTCACTTTTTCTTCATCCACCACCACCACCACCACCATCATCATCATTAAACTCACGCCCACAGACTTCACTCTCATTCAATTCATTTCTTGCATGCATGTCGATTGTCGCCAATCACCACCATCTCCAGTCGTCGATCAATCAATACCATCGTTCGTCGTTGCAAGCAGCGACCACGCATTGCCGTAGCTGAATACGCACGCATACACAGTGAACTGCCGAACCTAGTTCTCGTGCTCGCTGGATTGCTGTTGTGGATCTTATCCCGTTCGGCTGGTCAGCTCCAGGGAGTCTACTTGGAATAGGTAAAAGACATCTTTCTACTTGCTCTCTTTTTCCCTTGTGCTGATGCAGCAAGTTTAATAACAAAATTGGGGAAAGTTGATGCCATATACTTGCTGGCCAGGTTAAAGTTGCAGCTTGATTGCATAATTCATGGTGATTTGTTAATTTTGTTTTAATCTGATACATCTGCACGCATAATTGTTTGAGCCAAAACTCAGACCTTTATTTTGTGATTTTTCATTACATATTAGCATAGAATTGCATTATATCTGTATCAGGACAATTATATTAAAAAACTTAGAATTTTTATGGATAAGTATTATCATGCGCATCTAGGCTTTTTGGAGTGCATTATTGTTAATTCTCGTTTTTGCACATTTCCTTTGATAAATCACATGCTATAACTTGCGAAATTTAGGAAAATCATATCTTGCATATTAATAAATTTAGATTGCATCTTCATAAAAAAAAAAACAAAAAAACAAAAATGTGAAGTGGAACTCTGCGCGAGTCACGAAGAGTATTATCGCCCCATTCCTGCATTTTTTTTCTTCATCAGTTTTTTGCTGTTTTTCTTATTTAGTTTTTCTTCTTGCTCTTTTTCCATTTATTAGACTTATATCTGAAAAGATAAATGGAAATCTAGACATAATTCCAATAGATAAATGGAAATCACAATATGATTAAAAATGACAAAAGTTGGAATAAAATTATAGTTTTGTCAATTTGAGCAAGAGAACAATAATCACTGCTAATTGTCAATCACACACACATAAAAAAATAAAAATAAAAAATTGGCATCCATGTAACGCGTGGAAAACTACTAGTAATGTAAAAAAGACATTCACATGGGAACGGAAGAGGAGGGATTTGAAAAGTGAAGCGACAAATCCAATTTCCATCTCCGTAAGTCTTAGTCTTCTTCGATTTTATTAAATTTTCTTTCCCATAAGCTCTTTATCAATTATACTTCACTTTCACGACAAAAAAGTTCATGATACCCAGTGAAGTTTTGGTCTTCCCGAGTTTATGATTTTTTTTATATGAACAAGTGTATGATCGTGGATACCACATATGTATGGTGATAATCTCTAAATATTACAGAACAAGCACTTGTGAAAAAAAGAAAAAGAAGAAAAAGTTGCAGCAAGATGGGCGGCAATATCTGCTGAAAGGTGATGGGTTAGTAGTTGATGATGGGGAATCGCTTGAAGCGAGAATCATGGTCCTTTGAACTCAATTTTTCTGTTCATTGGTGTGATTGGTAGAGTATAATTTTCAGTAGATTATACATTGTCATTTAGTGATTTCTAACTTGTTCACTATTTGCAGAGTAAAATAAAGCAAGTTGCTTAATGAATTAGTTAGTGTGCTTGACCCTTTTCCTTATTTAGCCCAAGGCACGTGTTTCTATTCTCCTTAGTGGACAGACAAAGTTCATTGTCTTTGATAACATGTATATGTATAACAGGAAATAAGATGTCGTTATTGGGTGAATTCTCAGTATGTTATGTTTCAAAAGCATTTATTTTACTAAGTTGCACAACTATGCTTATTTGCTGATCCTATTAACTTGGTCAACTTCATACATCACTAAATAAGAAAAAAGGGATAAGCACACCAACTAATCCATCAAGTAAGTTGCTTTTCTCACTCTGGAAATGGTAAAAAAAGTCCAGTATTAACCTATAAAGCACCAACACTTTCCAAGAGCTTTCGTGTCGTGTCGAACATTTCGACATGTGTCCGACACTCTTCGACACTCTCGGACACTCTCCGACACTTGGTCAAGACATGTCGAAAAATCCGACACCTGGTCAACTTTCCCGACACTCGAGTCGGAATTCCGACATACGAGTTTCTAACACGTGATTTCGATATCGAGGTCTATTTTTAAAAAAAATTAATAAATGAGAGGTCAAAATATATATGTAAAAAAAATAAACACAATAATAAAAATAATAAATGAAGAAAGAGGAAAAACCTAGTCTTCTCTTCTATTTTGACTCTCATTTCTTGTGATACACAATTCATCCTTTAGGTGTTTTTTCTCCTCTTCCGACATATCTAGCATGCGGGTCCAGAATGTGGATTGCTTGTCTTTTCTTCAAGTTTTATGAATTGTGAATAGAATTGAATTTGTCAAATTGAAACAATGAATGATATTAATAAATGTTGGATTAATGTTTTTAGTGTAAATTCATTATAGGCTTATTTATTTATTTATTTACTTATTTATTTATGAATTTGAATCAAATTAATTTGATTGAAATAAACATAAAAAAGATAATTTATTATGTATATATAAAAATATATATTTAATATCCAATGTGTTCCAACGTGTCGAATTCTTTGTTTTTCTAGAAACGACGTGTCAGCGTGTCGTGTCGTGTCGTGTCCTGTATTTCGTATTAGTGTCGGTGCTATTAGGTATTAACAACATATAATCCACTGGATGTCACACTCTACCCATTACACTAATGAATTTGATAATCGTGTTCAAAGGATTGCGATTCTCCTATCAAGGTGATTCCCGATTATCAACCACTACCCATCACCCTTCAACAAATCATTATCGTCCATCTTGCTATGAATCTTTAGCACAGAAACTCCCATGTAAAAGACTTCATTAATCTCACATTCACCAATAAAGCAAAAAAACAAAGACATTGAAATCATGAGGTTACTAACAATACATAAACGCTAAAAAAGCCAACAAAACACTCATGAGTGATAACACTTACGGCGAAAATATGCATACACTCTAAGTTGGTCATATTAAGACTCTGTTTTGGATGGCCAAAAGTAAAGGTCCAATAGCCAAAAAGTCTTGATCCAAAGAATAAGGAGAGCAATTGATGTAACTAGCACTTGTGGACAAATAGTATTTTATTTTGATTTGTCTAACCTTTGATGTGCATTCCTTGAAAGTCTTTGTCTTTTTTTTTTTTTATAATCTTTTTCCTAGGTCATCATCTTGGTCTTCCTAGGACTTCATAGATTTCTCTCTCCATTAGTTCATTTTCACTTTGCTTCACCATAACACCTTTGTTGTTCATTACAGTGACTGATTCACCTATGGACATTGGAGGGATTGTGTTGGGTTCCTTTTTGGCTTCATCCTTTCAGGTCTTGTTCGACAAGTTGGCTTCTCCCGCATTAGGTTATGCACAACATAAAGGAATCAGCACTGCCTTGCCTAAGGAGTGGAAGGAGAAACTAGTCATAATCAATGCTGTGTTGGCTGATGCAGAGGACAAGGAACTTAGGGGTAACCATCAAGTGAAGCTGTGGCTAGACAAGGTTAAGGACTTGGCTTATGACATGGAAGACTTGCTCGATGAGTTTGAGATCAAAGCTGCTCAAGTTGAGTCAGAGGCAGAATCTAGCACAAGCAAAGGTTTGGGGAAATGGAAGTTCTCTGTATTTGGCCGACCACCCTGGCTCATGTCTGAAACCAAGGTACAAGAGATCAATGACCGGTTGGAAGAGATTGTCACTGGAAAGGTTCATCTAAACTTGAGAGAGAATGTTGTGGACAAATCCAACTACACTAGCAAAAGGATAACCACTTCTCTATCGGAGCCTCAATTTTTTGGTAGGGAGAAGGAAGTAGAACAAATTCTTAAACTATTGATCAATGAGGTCGAAAATTCTAATGCCACGCTGAGCATAGTCCCCATAGTTGGGATGGGCGGTATCGGAAAGACTGCCTTGGCTCAACAACTATATAATGATGCCAGAGTGGATAGATGTTTTGAGATGAGAGCATGGGTTTGTGTTTCAGATGTTTTTGATGTTCTCGACATAACAAAGACTATTTTGCGGTCAATCACTGGGTTGCCTTGTGAGGGCAAAGATCTAAATGAGTTTCAAGTTATGTTGAGGGATAATCTTTTCGAAAAGAAGTTTCTTGTGGTTCTAGACAATATATGGAATGAGAAGTATGAAAAATGGACTGACCTCTTAAAGCCATTTGTAGTGGGTGCTAGGGGAAGCAAGATTATTGTTACGACTCGCAACCATGCTGTTGTTTCAATAACAAAAGCACCGCCAATTCCTTTGAAGGAATTGTCCCTCAATGATTGTACAAGCTTATTAGCCTTTCATGTTCTTGAAGAAACAAATTTTAAGAGCCACCCGGAATTTGAAACAATAGGCAAGAAAATAGCTGAAAGATGTAAAGGTTTGCCTTTGGCAGCGAAGATGTTTGGTGGTGTCCTACGTAATAAAATGAATCCCAGTGAATGGGAAGATACCTTAAATAACATTATATGGGATCTTCCAACGACAAAGAATGATGAGGTTCTCCCTATTTTGAAATTGAGCTATGTCCATCTTCCTTCCTATTTGAAGAGATGCTTTTCTTATTGTGCAATATTTCCTAAGGATTACGAAATTGAGAGGGATGAGCTAGTACTCTTATGGATAGCGGAGGGATTTTTAGATGGACAAAAAACAAAGAAAAATAAGTTGGAGTTAGGATGGAATTACTTCGATGAATTAGTATCAAGATCATTTCTTCAAAAATCAAGTGTTGACACATCTAAGTTTTCAATGCATGATCTTTTGAATGATCTAGCAAAGTCAATTGAGGGTGGGATATGCTTTAGCTCTGGGGAGTCTCAACCGGCAATTAATGAAGATTATGTATCTCTGGAGAGAGCTCGTTATGCATCATTCATCTGGTCACGGTTTGTTACATCAAAATGCTTGAGGGCATATCATGATATGAAGGTATTAAGAAGTTTAATTTTGGTGCGTATTGGATCTAGTGGGAACTCTCTCCTTATATCCGACAAGGTGCTACATGAGTTGCTGACAAACTTGAAGTTTCTGAGGGTTTTTTCATTATGTCATTGTAACATCATAGAGGTACCAAATTATGTTCGTGAATTAAAACATCTTCGATATCTCAATTTCTCAAACACTTATATCGAAAGGCTACCTGAGACTATTGGCAACTTGTGCAAATTACAAGCTTTGATCTTAAGAGATTGTCATAAACATTCAAAGTTGCCTAACAGTATCACAAAGTTGGTCAGCTTACAGTTTCTTGATGTTAGGGATACCGAAAGTCTAAAAGAGATGCCACTGGGTATCGGTAATTTGAAGAATCTTACTATATTATCCAAGTTTATGGTAGGAACAGAGAAAGGGTTACAGTTAAAGGAGTTAAAGACCCTATCGCATCTTAAAGGAGAATTATGCATATCAAAATTACAAAAGGTGGAAGATGTTAGAGATGCTGTTGATGCTAACTTGTTAGGAAAGCAAGGCCTAAGAAAATTATTCTTGCATTGGGATGAAGATTTTGGAATTTTTCGGAATGATAAGCACGAATCACGGGTGCTTGAGTCTTTACAACCTCCCATTGATATTGAAAATCTCACTATTTTGAACTATGGTGGTGCAATATTCCCGTCATGGTTAGATGGTTCATCAAATTCTCGGATAGTGTCTTTGAGCTTGTGGGACTGTCCTTATGTCACGTCGTTGCCTTCACTTGGACAACTACCTTCATTGAGAGAATTATCTCTTAAAGGTCTAAATGTAGTAAGAATAATAGGCTCTAATTTTTACGAAGGTGATAGGCCTTTTTCTTCCTTAATTACTTTGCAGTTCGAAGAGATGTTGGCATGGAAGGATTGGTCTCCTTATGCAGGGGGCCCAAAAGAAGAAGTCCCATTCTCCTATCTTGAGCATCTTGTTGTTCGAAGCTGTCCTTCGTTGGTTGAGACATTGCCTTGTCAACTTAATCGTCTTATAAAGCTTGAAATTCATTCATGCCAACAATTGAATAACTCAACAAGTGAGTTATGTCTTCCATCTCTCGATGAGTTATACCTTGAGGATTGTAGTAAGGAGATCTTAAAGAGCTTGTTCAAGCTAACTTCTTTGACAATTCTCAAAATTAACAAACTCATAGAGCTTGTTTCCTTTGATCATCGGTTTATGAGTTTCTTGGGCAAGCTAAGGAAGCTTCATATAGGACAGTGTGACAAGCTAACGTGCTTGTGGCAAGATGCAAATGAAACGCAAAATCTCACTTGCCTCCAGGAATTAACCATTAAAAGTTGTGCTCAATTCACATCTTTTGTGGCAGGAGATGGAGAGATAGAGCTACCCTGTAATCTTGAAAGGATGGAATTGGTGGATTGCACAAGTTTAGAAAAGCTTCCAAGCAAGATGCACACACTTAGACATTTGTTGATTAAGAATTGTCCAAAAATCATGGCTCTAAACATTCCTCAATGTGATTCAAGCAGCAATAATTCGATTTCTCAACTTGAATCTCTTATGATACATCACTATGATTTTTCGATATCCTTTTCATTTGCCAAGGGTAGACTTGCTCCTCTGAAGGTACTTCATATATTCAAGTGCAAGGGAGTGGAGTCGTTGGAAGGGATTGCAGTAGAATCGCTTGAAACAATGACAATTAATGATTGTCAAAATATGGGAAGCTTACCATAGTGCCTTCACATGCTCTCCCATCTCACTCGATTGCATATTTATAATTGTCCAGCACTGGAGATAGAGGACTTCCCTCCTCTTCCCGTCACCCTCTCGAGTCTTGTTCTTGTTCATTGTTCTAAGATAAAGTCTATTGCCAACTGTAACCTTGCCAACTGTAACAATCTCACTGAATTGAAAATATGGCAGTGTACGATATTGGAGATAGAGGACTTCCCACCCCTTCCCATCACCTTGCAAAGGCTTGAACTTGGGGATTGTCCGATGATAAAGTCTTTGCCAAATAAGTGGCATCATCTTACATCCCTCCAAGAGCTATTAGTTCTCATTTGCCAAAATATCAAATGCTTACCCAAAGGAGGTTTGCCTCCCAAATTGCGAAAGCTTGGTATTTCAGGGCTCGTGAATCTGAAGCAGCCAGTGAGAGAGTGGGGCTTACACCTGCTCACATCTCTCGAGAGTCTGGACGTTGACTTTAACATGGGAGGGGAGGGAGAGAAGGAGTGGTTTCCTTCGGAGGATGAGGATGCCTGGAGTCTCTTTCCTTTCTCTCTAACCCATCTTGTTATATATGAGTTGAGAAACGCGGAAAGACTATCGAGCGGTCTTCGCAACCATCTCTCCTCTCTCAAGTATTTAGCGATTACAAAATGCCCCAAGTTGAGGTACTTGCCAGAGGATGGCTTCCCTCCCTCCCTCCAACAATTGCACATATACCGATGCAAAATTTTGAAAGAGCGATGTGCAAAACTCACTGGCAACTATTGGCCCCTCATCGAAGAGATCCCTAATATCGGGATTGATGACTAGCCGATCTACAGTACAGTCAGTTTTCTTAGGGTTTGGGTAAGTTATTTTTTATTTTGAAGGCATCCTTTTCCACTCTACTTTCTCAATTCGATGCTCAATACGAACTGATATTTGGGTGGGGGATCTCGTTGGGTTGTATTGGCGCTGTTTCATTAGATGATGAACTGTAGGATGAAATGCTCGCAATGCTGCCTCTTGCTATGTTGATGACATATCCCTATTTCTGCTTGATGCCCAAACCATTTGTGAATGAAATCGCACCATCACAAAGAATCTTAGCATTCCACAATCATAGTCCTCTGCATTTTTAGCATCTATTGTCTATTCTCTTCCCAACATCTTTTTTCTTGGGCCCTTAAGCTCATTCACTCTATTTGTTTTGCAATTACCATTGTGATCTTGCATTAGCATAATCTCTTGGAAGGATCATGTGCGAACGCTGCTAAAGTAGGGCTAATGCTGTTAGTGTCAATGTCTTGTTTCATTTTTTTTTTTTTTTTGCAATTTATCAAAAAAGGAAAAAGCAATTAAATATATTTGTTGCACTGCTGTGTTCTGAATTTTCCTTCTAGTGAATATGATCTAAATAAGAAAAAATATTTTTCAAAATCTAAAAGCATGATTAGTTTTGTGGAAACTATGATTTGGTTGGGAAGAGAAGGGATGCAGTTTTTTTTTTTTTTTTAATGATTTTCTTTAGAATTGAGAACCTTTTTTTTGTTGACGATGATTCTTTGTAGGATTAAGCAACCAATCTGGGATAAAATTCTGAGGTAGCTCATGGCTCCAAGCTTTCACGTGACAGCATTGATATTCCATAAATTGCTTGCTAGTTGGGTCTTGAACTATGGTGGTTTTGGAACTGTTGCTCACTGCTTGCTAGAAATTTATAGCCAATATACTTATGCTTGTTTGGTTGAGATTGTAATGTAGTGACCTCTGGGTTGGCATTTCCATTTGCTCGACCGCAGAATATATTTCATCATATATTATGCCATTTTATCTTAAAATAACCTTCTCATGTGGCATTCTTCCTGCAGGGAGTTTCGGAACAAAATGTTCAAGCTCACATGGGTTCTTTTTCTTTAACTGGAAGTGTTGCACTGAAACCAATGTGTTTCTTGCCTGGTATATCTCCTCTCTCTCTGTGTTAGTGTAGCATGTATAAATTTTTTTGTTGAAGCATTGTTCTTATGACATTTTGAAGCTCTATTAGAGGTTAGATAATTTGTAATCTGAATTGTAGTTCACTATGTACTTTCTCTCAGGCTTTTTGGTTGTTATTGCACATATAACATGGTGCTTTGACCATATAATTAGGTGGTTAGAAAAGCAGAGTTGCATTTGCCAAGTTAACTTTCAAGCAACCTCACATAGTTTTGCTTGACGAGCCATCCAATCATATGGTAAGTTATACTCATATTTCTCCATTTTATGACTTTGATTACTTTTTTAGTTAGCTTATTGTTGTCCTTGCACTAATTGAACTTGTCGGAATTTGGTCTTTACATTAAAAATAAAGTAGAACCAATTAGTGGTCACAGCTGCTGGTAGCCCTTGTCATCATACATCTAGCAAATAATGGAACAAAAAACCAATCTAATTGCTCCAATGTGGAAAATATTCCGAATAGAGTAATCTACAATACCAAATGGTACTGATCTCTGTGCCTATAGGCAATATTGGGCTTTACAGACAAATATGTGGACCCCTTTTTGTTTATAAATCCGGTCTTTAAGTTTTGCTTTAATGACCAGTGACTAAAGAATTATCTTTGTAAATTGTTATTTTCTTGTCTAATGATTAGTGTTTCTGTTTTTTTTGCCTATCCACAACTGTAGGATTTGGATGTAGCTTAGGCACTCATTCAACGTCTAGCCTTGTTCCACGGAGTAATTTCCACGGTGAGATTGATTTTCTTGTCAAAATACTTCAATTTGACCAACAATGGATAATTTCACAGCAAATGGCCCTCTTTTCACCTTGATTTGCAGGTTAGTCATGGTGAGCATCTAATAGCTAGAAGCTTGGATGAGATCTAGGTGGTTTCACAAGGCAAGGTGGCACCTCTCTATGGGAATTTCCGGGACTATAGGAATGTACTCCGGTTTTTGTTGAATCAGGTGAATCTAGTTATTGCCATCAACTAAGAATGGTTCACTGGGTTCACATTACCTCACATAACTGAAAATGCGGCTTAGCTACATAGAGAAAGAGAAAAAGGATGAAGAGAGGATTGCTGCTGATATACAGGACGGACTCACAGTTACACCAGCCCTTATTTGTCATTTATACGTGACAAGGGCTCATGGAACGATGAGTCTAAGTTTTTGACATCGAGCATCCAATATCATTTGTAATAGCTTAAGAACTGAGTTGGGATTGCAGTCCTAAAATAATTTATGATTCTTTGCACATTTTGTTCTAGCAATAGGTTCATTTGTTGTGCCCCTGGAAGTTTGATACTCTATTGCCGCTGAAGTCAGCTTTCCCATGCACACTAAAACGATTTAATCATTTGCAAACGGATGTTTTTGCACAGTAAATTATTTTGTAAGACAATTTATTTTGTGAGAAAGCTATATTAATATATTTTCCCCATTTTCACTCTTTGGCACTGTTTAGGAGAATTAATTATGAAAATATTATCATGGTCAACAAAACTTTGTATTCAACTCTAAGTACAGAATTGCTTTTACTAACTATAATGTATGCCTTGCGTAGCTTGGTCAAAGATTATATTTCATCCTTCTTTTATTCAAATACATGAGAATCATGAAGATTCAATGGTGTTCCACAATCATATTCCTCTGCATTTTCAGCATCTGTTGTGTGCTATCTTCCCAACATCTTTTTCTCGTGCCCTAGCTCATCCACTTTGATTGTTTTGCAAGATGCCATTGTAATCTGTATTGGCAAAATTTCTTGGAAGGATCACTTGTGAAAATTATTGAGGTAGGGTTGTGTTGTCCATGTTATGTGTCATTTTTAACAATTTACAAGAAAGGAAGAAACAGTTAAATTTATTTGGTGCACTGATATGCTATAATTTTTCTTCTTGTAATTATTATCCAAATAAGAATTATCTCTCTCAAAATCTAAAAATCGAATTAGTCATGTGGAAGCTGTGATATGATTGTGAAGAAAGGGGATGCAATTTTTTTTTTTTTTAAATTATGGTTTTCTTTAGAATCGAGAACCTTCTTTTTGTTGATGATGATCCTTCATAGTATTAAGCAGTCTATTTAGGGTGCTCATGGCTCTAAGCTTTCAATGCAACACAAATTCATGATAGGATCGACATTCATAAACCACCTTATTTTTAGATCTTGATCTCTGCTGAGTTAGGAACTATTACCTACAGCTTGCTGGAAATTTTTAGCCAATATACTCATGCTTATTTGGTTGAGACGGTAACGATATCCTACCTGCCTCTAGGTTTGCATTGTCAGTAGTGACCTCTGGGGCAAATCTTGTCAGTTCTTTAAATTCGTCATACACCATGTCATTGTATCTGAAATTACCTTCTTATGTGGCATTCTTCCTGAGCTCACTTGGGTTCCTTGGTCTAACTGGAAATCCTGCACTTCATCAATGTATACCTTGTCTAGATCATCTTCTCTCTCTTTGCTACTGTTGCGCGTGTAAAAAAAAAAAAAAAAAAAAAAATCAAGCAATTTTTGTGCGATATCGTGAAGCTGTATTGGAAGCTAGTTGATATGTAATCTCAATTGTGGTTCACTGTATACTTGCTCTGAGGCTTTTTTGGATGTTATTGCACATATAACATGGTGCTCTGACCATGTACGTAGGTGGTTAGATAAGCAGAGTTGCATCTGCCAATTTAACTTTCAAGAAACCTCACATAGTTCTGCTTGACAAGCCATCCAATCATTTAATTGGTTTACTCATTTTTCTTTTTCAGTTAGCTTGTTATTGTTCTTGCACCATTTGAACTTATCAGAATCTGGTCTTTACATTGAAAATACAGTAAAACCAATCAGTGATCACAGCTACAGGGAGCATTTGTCATTGTACATCTAACTTACAATTGAATAGAGACCAATCTAGTTTTTCCAACTTGCAAAATGTTGGGAATAGAATGGTTCTACTAGCCTGATCAGTGTGTTTGTATTACAGTAATCTATGATACTACCAAGTAGTTCCTATGTTTGTGCTTCGAGGTAGTGTTGGGCTTTGCACATAATGAATGTGGACCCTTTTCTTGCTTATAAATGTTCACTCTTAGTTTTGCTTTAATGAGTAGTGACTACTCAAGTGTCATCTTTGTAAATCGTTAGTTTCTTGTCTAGAAATAGATATGATCCTGCCTTTTCCGCTATACCCAATTGTAGGATTTGGATGAGGCACTCATTCAAGGTCTGGTCTTGTTTCTTGGATGGATCATTTCGCAGCTGACAGCCCTATTTTCGCCTTTATTTGCAGGTTAGTCTCGATGAGCATCTAATATCTAGAAGCGCAGACAAGCTATTGGTGGTTTCTCAAGGCAAGGTGGCGGCTTTCCATGGGAATTTCCAGTATTATAAGAGTTTGGATGTCCTGAGGGTATCTCTGGGGTTATTGCCTTCATCATCTGCACTAACGGTGGAGGACAAACATCCCAAAATGAAGTAGAAATTGGTTGAGCTTGCCCAATCTCTGAATGCAGCATGTGTGGATTAATTTGATTAAATTGTTCTGGGACCCAACTCTAAACACATCGATCTGGATTGAAAATTCTTTAGTTCCAATTAAAAGCAAACTAGGTTACGTGACCTTGCTCTGGCCTGTATTAACTATAGCACTTCCAGCTGTATTTAAATTTGCATCCTGTGATGTAGTAGCGACTGATTTGTCAAATAAGCCGCGGTTATGGCTTAAACCGAGTAACTCATAATGAGTATGGTAACTTTCATGGGAACCTCTATAGGGTCTATTCTGTTTTCCTATCCTTTGTTATGAATGGTTAAGGCAAAGAATTTCTCATGGAACTTTGTAAGACCGCCGTGGAAACGTGCTTTTCCCAGGCGGCATTGAGAGTTGAAAATTTTCCACTTGCAGTCTGCCCTATAAAGGTTCAAGTTTCATACCAATTAATCTTTTTACCTTCCCAAGTTTTTTACGTTAATTCACCAGCTTTTAGGCGGAGTTACTGATGATCAGTATGGATTCTCCATTCCAATTTGCATACTACAGAGGAGACCAAGGGAATGTTTTACGAGAAATTAGATGTGTGAAAATATATTCCCCATTTTTGTCCGTAAGTACTGTTTAGGAGAATAAATTGTGAAAATGTTTTCGTGATTGACAAAATTTTTTTACTTTCAGCTCTAAGTACATAATTGATTTTAAATATAATGTAGGCCTTGCCTAGCCAAAAAAAAAATCTATGATGAAATTCCGTGTAAACACTCGAATACAAGTTAAAATATGGAAATTCGGGAGTGCCAGAAAACTGACAGAAAAACAAAAATCCACCAAACCAGGAATAATGAATTTATCAAGTCGATGCATCTTCTATAACCTTAACGTCCGGCCAGGAAAGAGAGAATCTCCCAGACAACGAATTCCTTCCAAAGAGCCACCAATTCCACCGGTTCCCCACAAAAGTAACACTCGAGGATACAATCGCGAAAGAGGGAAAAACCCTAGCCTGAGCTCGTCGGATGCAGGTGACGAACTGGAGCCGCCGGTAGAGCTTTCGGAGGCGACGGCGGAAGCGGAGGCAGAGGCAGCGACGTGGCCGGGAGTGACGAGGAAGACACCTTCGCTGTAATGGGAGCGAGCGCGCACACGGAAGGTTCAAGCTTGAGCTTGCTGGGCCCAGATGGCGTATCGGAGCCGCCGATGGGCTCCGGAATGCGACGAGCGGAGGTGGGGCCGGAGGCGGCGGCGCAGTTCGTCCGAGGAATAGAGAGATTGAGAGGGAAGAGAGCGAGGGAGAGGAGAGAGAGGGAATTTCAAAATATCTTTTAGGTGGAATCCTACTGTACAGGTGGCGAGACTTGAGAGAGAGAAGGAACACTTTTTATATGCCGGCTATAAAAAAGATCTCAAATTCCGCTCAAGCTAGTCATATTCCCTAAGGCACTATTTCAAAACCTACAAAGTAATTTAATGCATGTCTTGATAAATAAATAAATAAATAAGCAAAAGACGTAGCAACTTAGTATGAATTGGAGCAAATGATCGGTAACCTCACATGTGGATTACAGTTAGCTTTACCGGTTCTTTGTATTTGCCTCTGTTGGCACATGAATTTTCTCCAAAAAATCAAGTATTGCATTTTTTAAAATAGATAAATGATAGTAATAAGAACAAAAAATAGATAAACAAAGGGAACAACACGAAAATAAAAAGGAGTACTGTTCATGCTTCTCTCTCGACTGGTTCTGCGTATGTACTGTCCATCGCCTGCGTGAGTTCCATTTCCACCCGTTCTGGCCGGACGATTGCGCCCATTCTTGGAGACAACATTCCTCTATATCTGATCTTGTCTTCTACCGAGCGATTTTCCCTAGTATGTCTTCCTCAGCTGGAATCTCGGATCTAAGTTTTTAGGGCTCCAAATTCCGATTTCGCCGTCTCCGAATGGCGTCTCCCTCTGAGATAGCGGAACATAACCGGGGTAAAGCCCATGTTGCTGCTCCGGTTGAGCACCATCTCTCCCCCACACCCGCTCGTAACCCTGTTATGCGATACTCCTCGGCTCTAAGAGGACCTCGCGCCCACTCTGGGCGATCGCGAAGCTGGGGATGAAGTAGGGCTCGTAGGGCTCGTCCTCTGCTGGGTATTCCTACTCGGCTAAATGCTGTTGGGCGTGATAACGCCTCCACTGGTCTAAATTGAAAGGATAGGAAGATCTCCTTCAGCCGTGACACTGCATCTATCTCTGCTCTGCACGGTTGTGAGGCCAAAGGGCGTCCGAATGCCCCGAATAAGGCGCCAGAGGAGCCATTTCCGAATGTACAGATCCCCCCTGTGAAGGAAACTCCCCCCCTGCTCGCTCTTGGGCTGCTGTAAACCGTTCGGCATCCAAAGGCTATGGTTTGTCCTTTGTTCCTCTGGCCACAATTGAGAACTCTAAGATTTTGCAGATGCCGGAGGAGATCCTTGAATCTTCTCACCCGAAATGGGAGGAATGTCTGGTTGGTTACTACATTGGGAAGCGCTTACCCTTCCACCTCATAGAGGACGCCCTCAAGAATGCCTGGGGCCATCACTTGGTCGAAGTCATTGCTGCTGACCTTGGTTTTTACTTCTTTCACATTCCGGATAGTGATTTCAGGAGGAAAATCTTGGATGGAGGCCCGATTACAATAGCCAAAATCCCCTTGATCCTGCAACAATGGCACCCTATGTTGGAGCTCAAGAAATTAACTCATAATTCTGTCCCCATTTGGATTCGTCTCAGGAACGTCCCTGTGGCTCTTTGGTCTGCTGCTGGCATCAGTTTTCTGGCAAGTGGTATTGGTAAGCCCTTATTTGTTGATAATCAAACAGAACAGATGGCAATGGTAGCATTTGCTCGAGTCTGTATAGAAGTTGATACGTCTAACTCTTTCCCTGAAGTTATAGAGTTTATGATGAAGGGTGAGCTTAGAACAGTGACAGTTCAATATGAGTGGATCCCGACAATTTGTCCAACCTGCTCTTCATTTGGCCATAGATGTCCTGCCCCCAATTCTTCAGGTCCTTCTAAACCTGGTCCCTCAGTCCCTCAGGCACCTGTCCCTCGTCCAAACGAATGGCGTGAAGTGCGTGGTAAACGCAATAAGCACACCCCGATGCCTGCAAATGATGGCCTGATGCATGATCCGGTCCAGAATCATCCCAAGTCCCCCCGTTCTGAAGGAATCCAGATTGGAGATCTGATGCCTCAGATAACCAGACAGGAGGATCATCATCCGTCCTTTGACCTACTCCCTGCCACCTCTATTGACCCTGTTTCCGTTGCTGTGATGCAAAGACAGGGTTCCCCTGACTCGAATAAGTCTGCACCTTCAAATGAAGATCTTGAGGATATCAACTCCGATGACGGTGAATCTGTATCACCATGTAAGGTGCCCTCGTCCATTCCGGAGGAACGCGATAAATCTCCCCCTCCGAAGGTAAATCAGGAGACCTCTCTTCGTCAAAAAGGAATCCTCCGCTCTGAATCTGCTGAGGCGAGTATTCCTGCTGGCCCGAAGCTTATGCCACACTCGGCAAGGAAACGAGGTGGCAAGAGAAGGTAATCCTTTTATCTCATTCCTATGTTTTTTGGTGTTTGGAATATTAGGGGTCTTGGACAAGCCCTCAAACAAGCTGAGATTAGGAATTTTGTGAGGACTAACAGCCTCTGCTGTATTGGTATTTTGGAGACTAAAATATCCCCTGCTGCCCATTCCCATGTTTCGGAATCCCTTCTTCCTGGGTGGTCTTGGTCTACAAATTACTCTTATTCCATCAGGGGTCGTATTTGGGTGGGTTGGAACCCCTTGGCCGCTTCTTTTTGCATCTCAGCTTGTACTGCTCAGGCCATTCATGGCCGTTTGGAGTGTTTTATTTCTGGTGTTGCTTTTAATCTTTCGGTAGTCTATGCGGAGCATTCTTTTGTCCTGAGAAAACCGCTTTGGAATGATCTGATTTCTACTAGTTCCATTTGTCTGGACATCCCCTGGATTGTTGCTGGTGACTTCAATGCCATTCGGTATGCTTCTGACAGAGCAGATAGATCCAATTACTGGATCCCAGCCTTTGAAGACTTTGGAGACTACCTCATCCAAGCTGGTCTAGATGATCTCCGCTTTGTGGGTAACAGGTTTACTTGGTCTACTTCGTCTGGTCCTAATCAAAGGCAAAGAAAAATAGACAGAGTTCTTACTAATGCAGCTTGGATCTCGGCCTTCTCCTATTCGGAAGCCAACTTTCTTGCCCCTGGAGTGTCTGATCACTCTCCTATGGTGGTCAGGATTCTCCTGGTTCCTAGCTCGGGTAAACCTTTCAAATTTTTCAATTTCTGGATGTCACACCCCAACTTCTTTGAGTTGGTTCGGCAAATCTGGGAGCTGCGTATCTCTGGTACGCCTATGTTTGTCATTTGTAGTAAGCTTAGATCCCTTAAAAGCAGACTCAAGTTATTAAACAGGGAAGCTTACTCTGATATTTCGGCTAGAACTTCTGACGCCAGACACCTTCTCGTGGAAGCTCAAAACGCTATTCAATCTGACCCTCATAATCAAGCCCTAGCTGATGCGGAAAAGGACCACCTCCATGTCTTTTCTGACCTTCGCCTCAAGGAAGAATCCTTCTACAGACAAAAATCAAGGGTCAAATGGCTTAAAGAAGGTGACCTAAACACCAGTTTCTTCCACCATTCGGTGAAGCGAGGCCATCTCCGGAATAGAATTCTCTCGATCTCTGATGGTAGCATTGTAATTACTGATGAAGCTGAAGTGCAGCAACTCTTTGTTGATCACTTTCAAAATCTGCTGTCAGCTGTTAACCCCTCCGCCGTTCTGTCTGTTGATGAGATTTGTGCGAATCTGGCCTCTACACTCGATGATAATCAGATCCAAGCCATCTCTCAGCCATTCACTGAAGAAGAAATCCGAACTACTTTGTTTTCATTGGCCACCGGAAAAGCCCCTGGCCCGGATGGATTTAATGTTGATTTCTTTAAGAAATCGTGGGATATTGTAGGCCCTTCTGTCCTATTGGCAATTCGGGACTTCTTCTCTACGGGTCAGCTACTTCGTGAGATCAACACCACTATTCTGACCTTGGTCCCGAAGTCCCCCAGTGCTTCCACGGTAAACGACTTCCGTCCTATTGCTTGTTGCAACACTATATACAAGTGTATCACGAAGCTATTAGCCAACAGGTTAGCTTCCATGCTCCCATCTATAATTAGTCCCCCCCAGAACGCTTTTGTTAAAGGGAGGAAGATAAGTGATAATATCATGCTTGCTCAAGAATTATTTGCTCACTTCCACCATGAACCATAATTTCCAAAGAGCATTATTAAGGTTGATTTCTCCAAAGCTTATGACTCAGTTGACTGGAACTTTATTGAATCGACTCTCCAAGCATTTGGCTTCCCACCCACATTTATTGATCGAATTATGACATGCATCAGAACCCCCAAGTTCTCTATAGCTTTAAACGGTGAGTTGCATGGTTTTTTCCCTAGTGGGAGAGGTATTCGGCAGGGGGACCCTCTGTCCCCATATATCTTTACTCTTGTAATGGAAGTTTTTACTGGCATTATTAATGCCCGCACCTACAATCCCGGATTTCAGTTCTTTTGGCGTTGTAAACCCTCCAAGTTGTCCCATCTATTCTTCGCTGACGATGTGTTGCTCTTCTCGGAAGCAAACATGTTGTCTCTAAACCTTCTAATGGATGGAGTAAACACTTTTGCTGCCTGGTCTGGTCTCATCCCCAATCTTAATAAGAGTGAAATCTTTATCTCTGGGGGGCATGAGTCTTTGAAGAGTGCAATGGTTAATGCATCGGGTTTCAACCTTGGATCCTTGCCCTTTCGGTACCTTGGCGTCCCCGTTATCTCCTCAAGGTTAGGCAAGGAAGATTGTGTATCTCTGGTGCATGCTATAATGAAGAGAGTTCAGTCATGGACCAACCGCTTCCTTTCAACTGCTGGTAGACTCCAACTTATTAGATCTGTTCTCCACTCCATTCAGGTGTACTGGTCTTCGGTTTTTATCCCCCCCTCCTCAGTTATTAGTCGAATTGAGCAGATCTTCCGCCAATTTCTTTGGCGTGGCCCAAACCTTGGATCTGGTGGTGCTAGAGTTTGTTGGGAAGAAGTCTGTCTTCCTAAAGCGGAAGGAGGACTAGGTATTCGCTCAATTCGAGTTAGTAATATTGCTGCCATGACTAAGCATATATGGTTGCTTTTCTCTGATAAGGAATCACTTTGGACCAAATGGATACACTCAGTCTTCTTAAAACACAAGAATTTCTGGATTGCGCCTAGGCCGACCATTTGTTCTTGGTCTTGGAAGAAACTTGTTGGCCTGCGTGAATTGATTCAGAGGTATTTTTCCTGGAACATTGGTAATGGGTTATCGACTTCTTTCTGGTTTGATACCTGGCACCCTCGTGGCCCATTCAACAAGTTATTCTCGGATCGCGATATATATTGCTCTCGTATCCCTCGGAATGCTTCTGTTGCTACGGGTATTGCTGCCCTGTCTATCCCATCTAATGTAGCTGTTGCTATCCATACTTGGGCTGATCCTCTCCCTAGCCTCAATAGCTAGGATGACCGTCTGGTGTGGCTTGGTCACTCTTCAGGTCAGTTCTCTACTGCTTCTGCATGGACTATGCTTCGAGCTAGAGGCTCCTTGGTTAACTGGTCTCGATTTGTCTGGAGCTCCACTCTTCCCCCGCGTTATCAGACGCATTTATGGCTGATCACTAGGAATAGACTGCCAACCCAGGTCTTGCTTCTGTCGTATGGGAGGATCTCGGATGTTTCCTGTGCCTTCTACTCAAGTAGGCCAGATTCAATCGACCACTTATACTTTGGTTGCTCAGTTACAGGTAGATTGGCCTCTTTTTGGGCTTCTAAATGTAATTTGAGTTGGCGAAATGGTACTTGGAAGGAGAATCTACAGTGGATGGTCAGCCATCTCTCGGACTCGTGCTTCCACAATTCCATTGCTCGCTTTGCATTTGCTGCCCTGTGCTACCTTATATGGAAGCAGCGAAATAACATCATCTTTCGGAATCAAAGCCTATTCCTGCCCGCCCTTAAAGACCGTCTTCGGAAAGCTGTCGAAGAAAGATAGAGCCTCGACATTCTCAAGAGTTCCGGATAATCCGTGCAACCGAAGAATCCAAATGTGTTGGGGAATCCACCCTGCGATCTTTGATTATTGACAGGATATTCCCCTCCGCATGCTCCTGGTTTTTGGCGTTTGCCTGGTTTTTTTGTTGGCTGTTGTGTTTGGCCTTTTGCAGCTTTTGCTGCTGTTGCTTTTCTTTTTGGCATTTCAGCCCCGCCTCCCATCCACTCAGTCTGACGCCTGTGTCATTTTGAGTGCATGTTTGGAGTCGCCTGTCTGTTTTGCCTCTTTGTAACTCCTTCTTTCTTTAGCTATATTATTCTTACCTCTTACCAAAAAAAAAAAAAATAGATAAACAAATTAACAAATAACAAAAGAAGAAGAAGACGCGGAAGGAGGAGGAGAATAAAATAATAAAGCCTCGGCCCTATTCAGTCCAGTCCAGTCCAGTCCACAAGGCCCATTCAAATCCACGGCCTCAATCCATCAGCCCATTCGTTGATTGAAAACGTCCTGAACTGATTTTGTACGACTTTGGTCTCAAATCCGAGTTCAGCGATGCCTCCTTTAAATCCTCACTCGATGCACGTAAACTGTTCGATGAAATGTCGCTGAGATTGGGTTGTGTAATAGTTCTTCCATAATTGTCTAATCTTAAGGCAAATTGACATAGCTTACATGATATTTTTTGTTTTTTTCTTTTAGCTGTTAGGCATGATTTGTTAGACACGTAACCTGCATTTCATTTGTTCTGCGTTTCGCATGTTCGTTTGGCTACATTGCTTCGGCTAGTCGTTGCATTAGATTAATGCCAAAAAATTATGTCGGCCTCATTATTCACTAGGCGACATGGAGACCATACCCATCTGATCGATCCATCCTCCAAACGGAATTCCTTTCGCCAACAGATAATATTTGGTTTTCCATCTAATCGTGTTCCATGGCAATTCAAACAGGAAGTGGCACGCGTAACCAAAAACTAGAATTAATTACTCTAGAACAAAGTTAAAATGCAGGAAGTAGAAAATTAAGTCAATAAATTGAAAGATACATAATTTGAATTAATGATCTTGTATCCCTTGCACAAATAATCCAACATGGCTTATATAACCCTATCGCCAGACGTAACCGCTCCTAAGTGGTCAGTATTCAAATTAAAGGTTACAAACTGCAACTCCACGATCTTAGGCTCTATGAACAAATTCCATGATTGCACATTAACTTTATCCATATGCGGCGGTGAAATCAAATAACACATTTCCACAATGTTGGCATACAAAACTTGATTCGGTTTTCAAATAACATGTTGTGAAATCTTTACTTTTGTGGTCTTGGGTTCAAATCTTATTGGAAGCGCTCCAGAAGTAAAATTCTGAGTGCAGTAGGCTGATGTCTGCAAGTACCTCCTTACATATCACTTGGAGTGGTGGATCAATCTAAATGCACAAAAACTGGCCAGGACACTATTTTAACACTAAAACCGAAAAAGAAATGAAAGGAAGAAGCTTCAACTACATTTTTGGTCTCTCTCTCTCTCTCTCTCTCTCTCTCTCTCTCTCTCTCTCTCTCTCTTTTTTCTTTCTTTTTTTTTTACCGGTGGTGGCAACAACGTGAAGAAAAACGAAAGATGGTAACAAAAACTGATTAGGAAAAAATTTAGAAAATTGTCAAAAAATTTACAAAGATTGGAGTAAGTTATCATATGGATTTGTAAGTGGGTTTCAAGTGCCAAGCCTTTCTGTAAACAGAGCACCAGGGCCACAGGGCCAATCAAATGAGACCAAGAGCACTTTGCCTAAGTCCATGAATCAAACGGAACCATATAGCATCGGCAAAACAGGAAAATCAAACAATAAAAAAATTATAATAAATTTAAAAAAATGACGACGATGATGATGAAAAATTCTAACTTGCTTTTACGTTATTATTACTTTAATTTGTTTACGTTCTTGTCTTTAATATCATTATTGAAACCGTAGGCAATTATCCTGTGCCAAAATTAGACTTTGACTTGATTTTGAAAATTAGCTCACTGGTTGATGTCCCCAAACTTAATAATAAAGCAATGTATACTTTGCTCGTTTCGTTTCGGATTTACTTTCCACACTTTATTTTTACTCGTCCTTTAGTATCATTTTGATGTGTCATGCTGTTTTCATTATATTGATTTCGTGATGTGATTTCTTTAAATTCATTCAATGAGTATATTACACTTTAGAGTCAATCTCGATCAAACAAGCATGCATGGACACGTTGTGGAGAAAAGTACTACTCGTAATCATATCTTTGAATTCTCTAGCTTATATAAAGTAATGCGTTTTCCCGTTAGCTCCTAACTGGTTCCAATAAGCTAGTAATCAGTATATTTCTCAATGTTATGTGCGGTTAGGATTTCAAAGAGCTCACACCGAAGGAGAGGGATCACACGTTCCCGTTCAATAAGCTATTAAACCCACTCATCCCGCTCGGGAGCATCGCAATATCTTCTGACTGCCTTTGCACTTACTATCGGCATTTCTATTTTTACCAAAATATTACGAAGGCAATTTAAATTCAGCATCTTATCAACTCGATTGAATCTGTCTCAGTATTGTGTTGATCTTGAATCACTTGAGCCAGTTGGATTGTTCCGCCCTCTGGGAACCAGATTGTCCTCTTTGGCTCTTCTACTTCTCTCTGGAACTTTGACCTTCATGGTCGTATCTGTTGCTCTAGTCATCCACTTAGAGGTGATCCTTTGACGGGGTTTTGGCTCCCGATGCTCAAGGAGCTGCTGGGGAGACATATGTTGGCACGAGATCGCTAGTAGCAGGATCCTCTGCCACGATTACCATGTAACGATGGAGTTTAACATAATTTCGAGCCTTTGGATATAGACATCCAGCTTCAAATTCATTTATATAGTATAAGCTTCCGATAGTGCATGATTGTGACTTCTCCTGAATAACAATAATTAGCATGTACACATTGCATTTTCAACGAGGCATAACGCTATTTTGCTTTTAGTAATAATAGAGGAAGGGTTTGGCTTTCATATAAATTGCGTGCTCGCTCTGAACAAGTAGGCCAACTTTGTTCTCTACTAGAAGGAAACGTTTGGGTAAGGCAAGTCGTCTTGTCAACTTGTTTTCTTGAAGTGACGGCTTGGAACCTCAACTTAAGATTCACGGCTAGTTTCTCTTCCTTCTTTAGTGGGCAAGTTGACTAAGATTTGGAGGCCAACTTTGATTTTTCTTCTTGACGGCCAATGTAGGATGTTGATTATTCAACACCACCCTCTTTTGATCTGCCCAGTCCCCTACAAACCTGTCCTAGTCGTAGCTCCGTCGATATTATCTTCTATCGTTGCAAGCGGTGGCCACCCATTGCCGTAGCAGAGTTCACGCGCATACACCGTGTATTCTCGAACCTAGCGCTTGTTCCCCCTGCTCAGCAGTGTTCTCTTCCTGCTCGTCCAAACCTGGCGCTCGTCCTTGCTGGATTGCTGTTGTTGATCTAATCTTGTTCACCGGTCAGCTCCAGAAAGTCTACCAGGAATAGGTAAATCTCTTTTCCCCTCAAACTGATTCATCCAGAACCTCACTGCTAAAGTATCCGGTAGGCCTTCATTGCACGAGAGCAGCTACCAGTCATTTCTGAAATCTTTCTATATCTTTGAAGCAAAAGAAGAGGTGGCAGCAGCAACAATATTTTCGTTCTTAAACTGACTTCATGCCTGTCTATAATCCCGATTGCAAGTTTAATAACAAAATTTTAGGAGGAGTTGATGTCAAATACTTGCTGTCCCGATTAAAGTTGCGTCATCGTGATTTGTTGAATATTTTTGCCATCCGTGTTTGTGAAATTGTATATGGCTAGGTCACTCTCGATCACATCTTCACGTGTAATTTCATGAATTTACACGTGTCAAATTTCATAAAAGTCATCCACGGCATGTAATATACATTCGTTGCATTCTAGATTGTATATTAGGGGAGGTGTTTAATAAAACCATGTGTAGAGTTATTAGGTGTTGCACATTTAGGAAATTGCATATCATACATTTACATATTTAGGGAAAGTCATATTCACATTTTTTTTTTTTGTGACCCAGGGAACCTCCGTGCGCCACTTCGCGGCGGAGAGTAAATCCTGGGATGGACTGGGCTACCACCACAAACCCAGCCACAAATCACGCGTTTTCCATTGAAGCAACACGAACGCAGAATCTCGAACCCTTCCCCCTGCGGATGGGGTACCAAGCCTTAACCATCGCGGCCACCGCGGGCGGTGGCCATATTCACATTTTTAGTGTGTTCATATTTGCTGATTTGGACAGACTTAGGATTTTTCATTACATATTAGGATGGAATTTCATCATATTCGTGTCAAGATAATTATATTTGAAAAATTACAATTTTCATGGACAAGCATTATCATATCCCACAGACTTCACTCTCATTCAATTCATTTCTTGCATGCATATCGATTGTCGCTAATCACCACCATCTCTAGTCGTCGCTCAATCAATACCGTCGTTCGTCGTTGCAAGCAGCGACCACGCATTGCCGTAGCTGAATACGCACGCGTACAGTGAACTGCCAAACCTAGCGCTCGTGCTTGCTGGATTGCTGTTGTGGATCTTATCCCATTCGCCTGGTCAACTCCAGGAAGTCTACTTGGAATAGGTAAAAGACATCTTTCTACTTGCTCTCTTTTTCCCTTGAACTGATGCAGCAAGTTTTTAATAACAAAATTGGGGAAAGTTGAAGTCATATACTTGCTGGCCAGATTAAAGTTGCAGCTTGACTGCATAATTCATGGTGATTTGTTGATCTTAATGTGGCTTAGTTGTTTTAATGAGGTGATACATCTGCACGCATAATTGTTTAAGCCAAAATTTGGACCTCTATTTTATGATTTTTCGTTACATATTAGGATAGAATTCATTATATCTGTATCAAGACAATCATATTAGAAAACTTAGAATTTTCATGGACAAGCATTATCATGCACATCTAGGCTTTTTGGAGTGCATTATTATTAATTCTCTTTTTTGTACGTTTCCTTTCATAAATCACATGGTATAATTTGGGAAATCTAGGAAAATCATATCTTGCTTATTAATAAATTTAGATTGCATCTTCATAAAAAAAAAAAAACGAAACAAAAATGTGAAGTGGAACTCCCCGCGAGTCAAGAGGAGTATTATCGCCCCATTCCTGCATTTACTTTCTTTATCAGTTTTTTGCTGTTTTTCGTATCTAGTTTTTCTTTTTGCTCTTTTTCCATTTATTAAAATTATATTCTGAAAAGATAAATGGAAATCTAGACACAATTCCAATGGACAAGTACAATAGAGATTAATGAATGACTAATCACAATGTGATTAAAAATGACAAAAGTTGGACTAAAATTATAGTTTGGTACAAGAGAAATAATAATCAGTGCCAATTGTCAATCACACAAAAAAAGAAAAAATCGGCACCCACGTAATGCGTGGAAAGTTAGGATAAGTACACTAATGGTGCCATAAGTTGTGTACGGCACTTACTTTGGTAAAATTCAAGGAATTTAATACTTGTATTAAATGATAGCTACGTCGTAGACAATGAGAGAGTTAGAAAACTCACCGGCATTGAACCCTAGGGTTGTTTAGCACTCTATGAGGAGGGCTTTTTCCTCCTTTCTGTGCTAGAGGTAGCTGGGCCTCCTAAACTGTAGACCAAGATTGAGAGGAAGAAGATGGCTTGAAGGACCTCAAACGTGACGATGAGGACCAACACGTGCAGAGCGTGATAATTGGGGTCGGAAGCCTGAGCTGACCATTTGATCGTCTTGAAAAACAACTGAAAACGAGGAAGAGATAGTAACCGACAAAACCGTTTGAATAGTTGTTAGGTTGATGGTTGGGCTGTCTCCAAGAAATCAATGCCAGCTTAAAAACCTTGTGCTTCCCAACAAGCTTTGTAATGTTCTTCAGACCATCCAACTTCTGCTTGATTTGGTAAATCCTCTACAACAAACATCATCTTTAGAGGGATCATGAGGCACGAGTCCCATGTTTCAATTTGAGTGCTTGATGCATGTATCGCCCGCACGAAGACAAAGTCACCATTGGGTTGGGAGAGTGGCGGAGACAAGTAAGAAATTTGCTTCGAAGGCAGTTGGATTGATAGATGGACTAGGAAAAGATTCATTTAATTGAGCAAATGATTAATTTACAGCAAGTTTTGATCGTCAACATGACTCTCTTTTTAAATACTCACTCAACATCATTCACATGCATCACTTGATATATTAATATATTGACCACATTCTAGAATGTCCGATGCACGATTCTAATTATTTTCAGTTGACACAAGCCAAACATGGCCCCGTCTCCCCTCATTGTGCGATAGTTGATAATCTGATGAGGTATCCCAACTTTGAAGACATTAATTTCCAAAGTTTAGTTTGATAGAGGGGTGATGTGTTTCAAAGACAAAATCTATCGCAATTAAGCCAAATATTTAACTATTTTCATCCGTTGACTATGCTTAATAGCTCCATGATAAGTGTAAATCACCATGAAAAGATCATACATGTAGCCGGTTGACATATGAATAGCTTTCTTGTCAACCACAGGAGCGCGGAAAATACTTCTAATTTTTCAGTTAATAATGTTCGTGTGGGTCAATCATCCGCTATGTTTGCCAAAGAGTGACCCTTATTAACTCTCCAAGAGCCTCAGCTATTCATTTTGAGTTGGACGATCAATATCTTCACAATACGCAGATTTAAAATATGGAACTCTGAGCAATGAAAACTTTTCACACGATTAGCCGCCTTAAACAGCTCTAAGCTCACAATACGCAGAGACAGCCACGGTTTAAGACAAACCCTCCACCGGCCGAATTCACAAGCGAAACTCGAACTTTGATCTCCACAGGATCAACGTCAGGCGTGTCTCAAGGGCCAAGGCCCGGGGGCAATACACATTGGCAACGAATTCTAGTACTTTCGTCGCAAGAGATGTATTTTTCGTGAAGAAAATATTTTTGTGACGAAACTGTAAAAGATAGACGCTCAATGGCGACGAATTGTGTTCCGTGCCTAAAGGGCCAACCGCTTGCAATGAAAATTTCGTTGGCTATTGTAGCTTTGCGATGTGAAATGTCATGGCTAATGATATCGGGGCACGAGAAAGTTCGTGGCCAATGCCTCAAATTCAGCAATAATTAAGTCAGCTTTACCAATGAAATTTTCTTAGCTAAAAATTTGCGATGATAAAACATTACGTAGCATGTTATGAAAATTGAATTCCATAAAATTGTATTTAAAATTAATTATTGACACCTGAATTTTCACTGATAAACCCAGCACACATTTGTGTAGAAAATATAATTGTAGTTAAGAACAAAATAAAATAAATAATTACAAATGAAAAGAGAGAGAGAGAAAATAAAATGGTAAAACTCAAGCTCGCCAGATGAAAGTCATCAATCTAGTCGAATCCGTGCAACCACTTCGGCCCAAGACTCATCAAATAGGTAAAAAAGCCCGCTCACCAGACCCGTGAAGCTTCAGTCCACACTTCGCACAGGCCCAGAGTCATAAGTCTGAGCTAAGCCCAGAAGGCCCATCAGACCAAAGCCCACAGAGGATTTGCGTTTTCTCTCTCTAGCGCTCTAGAGCTTCAAACGAAGACGCTCCAGTGGAAACCGGACAGAGAAGAAAGAAGGAAATCTGGAGAAAGTCGAGGTCACGCGGAGGAGGAACGGGGTAACGGGATCGATTCTCCCTCTCTCGCCCGAAGCTCTATCTCCGCCATTCGAGTTTCACGATGGTCGGTTCTAGTATTCCGCCATCTCCGCCGCCTCGCATCGGCTTCTCCGGCCTTCAAACGTAACTCTTCCAGTTCCTCCTATGGCGAAAAGCTTTCTGAGTCGTGCCGATAGCTCTGCGGTTCCAGCCTCGATTCTTCTTGAATTTACTGCATTCCCTTGAAGCTTCTCAATCTCACTCGAACTGGAGCCAATCGTAGCCAAGCGCCTCCCTCGGTCGACGACTTCAGTATCGTTCGTTTTTGTCACTGCCTCCTCCTTCGGTTTCTATCGTCTTCGTTCCCCGACGGAGGAGCATAGCCGTGACTGAAACTCGATCGGAATCGGATTCTTCACTTCGAGCTCTTCCTCATTCTGGTACTGCAACAATATTGAAGGTAAGTTGTCTCTCATTCTATGGATTTTGTTTTTCAATTCAGTCAAGAGCATTGATTCTCTGTCTTTTTTCTGAATTTCCAGAGACCTCTTCATCGAAACTTCTTCTCTATTGCCCTCCGGACACTGTTGGCCACCGCCAACCGCAACCGGTCGTCACCGTTCCCATTTCCACGGTCGCCGTCGGAAGCTCTGTTCGCCCCTGTTCTCCGTCACCATTGCTGAAGTGCTCAGACCGCGGTCACCACCGTCTCTCACGACGATTCCAGTTCACAAAGCTGCTTCTGTGATCACCTTACTAAGGTCCGATCATTAATCGTCACAGGTAATCATCCTTCATTCAATCAAATCACAAATGCTCTGTTTCCAGTTGCTCTACGTACAAACCACTGCCTGGGCAAAATACACTAATTGCTTTGTGAGGATCTCGTTCACATAACTGAACTGTATTGATATGCATATTTGAGGTTGAGGTGTTTTTTTGTATCTTCATATCAGAATTGTGCAGCGCGTGCTTAAGCCGAGACATTCATCAGTATATTTGTCGACTTACATTCGTCGATTTGTTCAATGCATGCCCGACCATTGCTCTCAACACGTTGTGCTGATCAACGCTTTATAGAAGCTGCGCTTGGATTTGCTGGAACCAGCTTATACTCGACTGGTCAAGTTGAGCACTATACTTGCTATTAGCAAAGGTGGTCACTGCAGCAACCATCTAGTTCGTGAATAATTCCCCCAGAAATGAAAAAAAAAAAAAAAATAGGTGCAATTCTTAAGAGAAACAGCTGCGGTCCGTGAAAACAAGATGAGAAAAAGAGACAAATGTACCCGATAAACCCGTATAGAGGTTTAACGAGCCATGGTAAAGCAGAAAAACCAGATGTCACAGCTGTATAGTCAAGCGCAAATAGATTGTTATATTAATCCTGGTAAGTATCGGAGCAAACTGAAGCTGTTCAGCTGCTTAGAAAGATACTCCTTTGTATTAAGATGCCACCAAAAAAAATACAAAAAAAATAAAAAATGCCCACAACTAGACTTCTTAAGTACGCGCGTTTCTCTCTTCATACTGCTGGAACATACGAATTAAATGTTCTCGAAGGAGTCCTAACCAAGCCCACAACCTGACTTACTGATTGAATGTTCTCTATTTTTTTTTTTTTTTGTGGTGTCCCAGTTTTGTGGGTTTTCGATTGTTAAATTGACTGAATTGACATCCTCTTTTGAGAATAATTCTCGGATGGATTTCGGTTGTGAGGGTAAACAGACTTGGTTTTCTTTGTTAATCGAACGGTAGATTTTTGATTAGTTTGGCTTTTAGGTAGGGCTTCTAGGCGAATTTGAATTCAATACGACCATGTGAACATCATGTTGATATAGCTAATTTGAAATTAATATGATTTGACTCTTTTTGATACTTTTGGTGAAATTTCAAAAATATTTATATTGGAAATTTCATAATAAGAGAAAATATTTTTCATGAAATTTTGATTTGTTTAATAGTTTTAAAAAAAAAAAAAGTGATTTCCTTATTGTTAGAAGGAAATGTGGTTTTTCCCCAATTTAAACTTGTTGCTTTTCAGAAAACATTTCTTATAAATTGATTAATTTTCCATCATCTAAACATTAAAAAGTCAAAAAGCAATTTCCCGAAAAATAACTTTCCTTCGAACAAACAAACCCTAAGTTTAAGTAAGTTCAGCAAAATATTTATAAAGAAAGGATCTTGTAACTCTGTTAGGAGACCTACTCAGAGACGTTGGCAAGAGGCTTTCAAATAGGCCCCCTCTCTCTATTAATGGGCAAGATCAGAGTCACTTGAATCTAAGTTTAATTCAGCTCAGAGAAATGCTAAGATGTTGGCAAGAGGCCCTTGAACAGGCCCTCTCTATCTCTTTACGAGCAAAATCAGTGTCATTTAAATCTAAGCTTAATTTGACGGGTTAGAAACTATCAAAATATTTTGGAATAGGACACACGCTTACAATATCACTAGAATTAGAAGAAATTATTACGTGAAATGATTCTCTAAAATTACTCCATGTCACTAGCTAATCTTTATAAATGAAGATCATGTCATTTCATCGTAAGTTGCAAAATGTGAAATTGGTGCAATTTAGCCTGTCAAATTATTTATTAAAAAAAAAAAAAAATAGAGATGTGCTTGTCATTTTATATACAGTACAGGTAGTTACAACCAGATTTTTTGCAAAGTAGACATGAACGCTACAAAGATTATACATATCAGAAATTGAAAACCACTGAGCAGTAAAATTTCATAACAAAACTTGTAAATTGAAATATACATAACAAAACATATATTAAAGATACTCTGATAATAACCCTAAATTTGAACCAGGTGCCACCACAATGCGATTGTCCTTCAAAAGATTAAAACAATCAGAAGATAATTTATAAAAGTGTCAGCTCACTAATTAGCAATTGGAATACATATTGAAATAATTTCACCAGATGCGATTTTGTCCTGAATATCAATGTGCTTGGTGTGAGCATGGAAAGCCAGATTAGCAGCTAAATAAGTGGCTATAATATTATCACATATGACTTACAGCCGGTTTAGGTGAAAATACATGAAGATCTTATGACATCTCTCAAATCCAATAAGTTTTTGGAACTGCAGAGGCGAACACTCCAGTATTCAGATCCCGCAATGTAATATTATACCCAATAAAAGCTAGGGGCGCGCATGATAAAATTTCTGTTTCTCGATTTCTCTGTTTCTCTGTTCCCCGGAACAGGTTTGGAACAGAAATCCGTTTGGTAACGCAATCTGATTTCTCTATTTCAAACAGATTTCTATTCCGAAATAGAGAAATCGAAGAAATCGAAGCTTTGAAATTTTTAACTTCTCGGTTTCGAAATAGAAATAGAAATAGAAAATTTTTTTCTCAACTTTTAAATTTAGTCCAAAATATTTTAGATCACTAATATTGAAATAGAAATAGAAATAGTTAATTTAGTCCAAAATATTTTAATGATTTTTTAATATAATCATTCTAATCAATATTGATTGAAAATCTTAACCATTGGGCTAGATTGTGAGAATTGAATGAACAAGGCTTCATTTGTTGCACGTAAGAGATTTTATGCATGGTAATAGTCAATTGGTCATATTCATATCTAATGAGTCTTTCTTCACCTACTCTTCTGTGTATGCCAGCCAACAACTCTATTTGGCTAACTATTTTTTTAATCATAAACTTCATATTAAGGCGGTAAAAATGGGTCAAATCATTAGGGTTTCATCCAATTTTTCTTTTATAAGGAAAAGAGATCTAATAAGAAATATGTTGTTCTTGTAAGAGTGTTGATGAAAATATAGATTTTGATAATAAATTTTTAAATAATCCTAGTGTTGATAATTTTGAAAAAAATTGGTGACGATTTTTGAACACGGTGAGGATATTTTTAACAAAATTTGGAAAGAAATTGGAATTAGACTTGAAGTTAGGATTTTTTTTTAGGAGATTAGACTATTATAATCATGACTATCATTAGACTTATTTGATTAATGTGAAATCAATTTCGGCAAAAACACAACGACATATTCACTACAATTGAATTTCAATTTTTTTGCCACGTTGTTTATTTTTCGAAAGAAAATATTACGTAATAGGAAACGTAAGCACATGTAATATAAATTCCATGAAATTGTATTTTTAACTTTTCTAATGTATTAGTATTATTTCGATTATTTTTTGTATTTGAGGATTTTCTATATTGTTTTAGTATTATTTCGGCTATTATTTTATATTTGAGAATTTCCTATGTTGTTATCTAATCAATTTCTATTCCTAGAAATAGAAATTTTTTTCTGTTATCAAACGGATTTCTGTTTCAGAAATAGAAATTTTGAGTCGTTATCAAACGGGTTTATTTGCTCAGAAACTTGTCCAGGGAATAGAAATTGAGAAATTGATTTATGGCCAGAAATCAATTTCTATTTTAGAAATTTTACCATGCGCGCCCTAGGTATCCAGATGCTAAGTGATGAGTATCGGGACAACCAACCCAAGAGCATGAGTTAATGTTACCATGGAGCTGTCGAATGATGGCTTCAATAACAGTCCATGATCTAAAATATATAAAAACGAGCTTAATTGCTTGTAAGCGAGATGTATGAGGGCAATGCATGAACTGATTCTCAACACGGGCAGCATAAGAAATGTCGGTAGGATCCATCAGTAACACACCATCATGTAAAGAAGGTTGAGACTTAAAACTGTAGAAGATTCCTAGTGTAATGTGTTTTTTTTTTTTTTTGTCAGGAACAGGCGATATATTATATAAAAGTAGCATTACATCTAGGACTAGAATTATCAAATGCTAAGATATCGAGCAAAGGAGACGGGGGAAAGGAAGCCCAAGAAGGCATCAAAAGACCATTGTCATGGGCCCTAGCAGCCCAATCCGCAGCAGCATTAGCCGTTCTACGGCAAAACCTAAATCGCACATGGACGAGTCGAAGGAGAAGGGTAGCAGCTTCGGTGATGAATGGGCGAATCTCCCATGGCGACAGATGAGGGTCTTTTAGTGCGTCCACCAAAACCAGGCAGTCGGATTCAATGATCACGGGATCGGAGGTCCGGTTTGAGTTGATCAAATGGTTGAAAGCAAAGCACAGTGCTTGAGCTTCCACCTGCAAAGCAGAGGACGCAGGTACGGTTTCTGTAAGCCCTTCCATGATAGATCCTTTATAATCTCTGCAAATGAAGGCGACTGATCCTCGATCACTGCCTGGCTTGAAAGCCCCATCAACATTCATCTTCAGATATCCGGGATCAGGCGGGCGCCATAAGCTATCCAGATCTGGAGGTGGCCGATTCACAGAAGCAGAAGCGATGACAGCAGTACATGCCTGACTTTGAGCTTCAGCTATAACATAGGATGCAGCAGGAGTCTGATGGCGAAAAATAAACCTATTGCGGGACTTCCAGATATTCCACAGTAGCATGGCGATGAGTGCAGATCCAGGTAACTGTTTTTTATGAGCAAGTATGGTAGCTAGCCAGTCTTCAATGCGTGTAATTTCTGCTGGTTGTATGGGATAGTTGATTTGGGGGTGAGACCAGATTTGGGAAGTCCAAGGACACAATAAAATATAGATGCTCTGAGGTTTCGGGTTGTTTGGCTGAACATAGGGTGCAAATGGGATCGGGGCAGAGTTTTCGTCGAAACAGGTTAACCCTAGTGGGAAGGGCATTTTGGCATAATGACCAAATGAAAATTTTAACTTTGGGAGGGATTTGGAGTTTCCATATTTGCCTCCATAAGATGTCAGGTGGCTGGTAAGATGAAGAGGGCTTAGATATAGGATTGCAGAGACTATCCTAGCTAAGAATAGAATAAGCACTTTTAACAGTATAATTTCCTTGAGATGTAAACAACCAAATAATCTTGTCAGATGCAAATCCTGGTCTCATAGGAATCTTGATAATTTCTGCGATAGTAGTGCTATCAAACAAACAATTCAGTAAGCTCAGATTCCAGAGGTTAGTATTAGAATCAATCAGCTCAGATACCTTTTTAGGTTCCTGTTCAACAGCAGAGCCTCCTATTCTGCCTTTAGGTAGCCACTGGTCTTCTCTAATTCGGATGCTAGAACCATCGCCCACAGACCATCGAGTTGAAGGTAAGATAGACTCCCTGCCAATAAGGATACTCTGCCAACCCCAGGAAGAACGATTCCCTTTTGAGGTTGATAGAAAATCTCCTGAATGAAAATACAGCCCTTTGAACAGATTCGCCCATAATGAAGTAGGCAGAGTTAAGAGACGCCAAGCTTGTTTACCCAACATAGCTTTATTAAAAGCCACAAGGTCACGAAACCCAAGACCACCCATCTGTTTTCCAATCTTTAAAACTTCCCAACTTTTCCAATGGATTCCAGATTTTCGACTATCATTTTGCCACCAAAATCTTGCTATCTTTTTTTCAATGGATTTACAAAGCAAGACAGGGATCTTAAAAATAGAAATAGCAAACTGAGGTATCGGCTGCACAACACTTTTAATGAGAATTTCTTTACCACCCTTAGAAATAAGACTATCTTTCCATCCATCTAACTTAGCATTGACTTTCCCTAGTATCCAAGCAAACATTTCTCGTTTAGATTTGCCCCAATCCGATGGGATCCCAAGGTATCTTCCTGTTTTAGCTAAGACCGGGATTCGAAGTTCCTGTGCTAAGTTATCTTGTAGTAGGGGGGGCATCCTTTGCTACAGAAAATACCTGATTTGTTTCGATTTATTATCTGTCTCGTAGCCATACAGTACTGATTGAGAATAGTGGCTAGCTCGTGACATTCTTGCCTTGATCCATCTAAGAAGAATATAGCATCGTTGGCAAAAAACAAGTGAGTCAACGTAGGGCAGCAACTGTTAAATTGGATACCTTTCAGATTACCCATATTGAGAGCTTGATGGATGAGAGTACTTAACATGTTTTCCATTAGAATAAAGATATAAGGTGATAAAGGATCTCCCTGTCGAATCCCCCTTGATGGTTGGAAATATTGTAGCTGAGTGCCATTGAATTTGACACTAAAGGAAACAGTAGTAATGCACTGCATAGTCCATTGAACCCAAATAGGATGAAAACCTAACCTGGATATATAGTCTTTGAGAAAGTCCCACTCAACACGGTTGTAGGCTTTTGACATGTCCATCTTGACCACAGCCTGGAATTTTTTCTTTCTAGGTCGTGTCTTAAGCTGATGTAGAGTCTCCTGCACAATTAAAATGTTGTCTTGTATTTGACGACCACTAACAAATGCACTTTGTTCCATAGAAATGATGTCAGGTACGAAAACCTTACTCTGTTGGCTAACACCTTAGAAATAATCTTATAGGCGAAATTATAGAGGCTAATGGGTCGGTACTGATCCAAACATTCTGGATTAGGGACTTTCGGTATGAGAGTTATGATAGTCTTGTTGAGATCGGGGGGTAATAAACTAGAATGGAAAAACTTCTGCACCGAGGAAAATATGTCTTCTTTTAAGATAGGCCAATACTGTTGGTAAAATAATCCACTAAAACCGTCGGGACCGGGGGCTCGGGATTTCCCTAGCTGAAAAACAGCAGTGCGAACTTCCTCTTGAGTAACATCAAAAATAAGTTGCTGGTTCATAGCCTCAGTCACAACACACTCACATTGTTGTAGGATAGGCCCATAGTCACGAGTGCCTTCAGATTTATAGATCGTAGAAAAAAATTCTAGAGTCATGTCTTTAAGAAGCTGATCATCTCGAACCCATCTTTGTTGTGCATCCATTAGCATTCTGATTCGATTTCTATTTCGCCTTTGAATAGTAGTGGCATGAAAAAACTTTGTATTTTTATCACCCCACCGAAACCATTTAATCCGTGATCTCATTGCCCAATACTGTTCTTCCTGCTGCCATGCACTATGGAGTAAATCTTTTAGCTCAGAGATTTTTTGTTGATCCATTGTAGTAGTAGTCTAGTTAGTTAACAACTGAATTTGCTGCTGTAAGGAGTTAATCTGCTCGTTTGCTTTTGAAATTTTTTTTTTTACTCCACCTTCGAAGAGCCCCACTGATTTGTTGAAGCATCTTTGGCAGGTGATAGCCCTTTGCCCCAGCTGAAGCCCAAGCTGTGTCGATGACTCCTTGACATTCCGGATGCTGCAACCAATATGCTTCGAAATAAAAGGTCTTCCCATTTCTGTGTTTGGTAGCTTCGGTTGAAAGAATCAGCGGACTGTGATCCGAACCGACTGCTGGTAAAGCATATACTTCTGCCTCAGCAAAAGCAATCCTCCAGGTCCAATTACAAAGAACCCTGTCCAATCTCTCTTTAACCAACTCATTCCCCTCACGGTAATTCATCCAGGTAAAAGCGCATCCCTTACTGTCGATATCCATTAATGCATAGTCATGTAGTACCTCTCTAAAAGTTTGCATTCGACCAAAATCAGGGGGGCGTTTGCCTACTTTCTCCCAAGGATAGGCAATTTCATTGAAGTCTCCGGCGCAAATCCAAGGTAATGAGTTGATGGATGCAATTCGACGGAGGGCTGTCCAAAAGGCCTGACGAGATCTAGTGTAATGTGTTTGAAACAGCAAAATTCCCGTACCTCTGGACTGGTCCTCAACGCCAAGGAAGAAATGCAATGGAAAAATACTTTCATGGTAAAATCAAAAAGAAGTTTCCGAATGAAACTATGTAACTCTGTGGCACTACTACCTGTTAAAAGATTATCATCAACGTGACGTAGTAAAATCAAGATTCTAGAGCTTGAATTATGCACAAATATGGAGTCATATGCCTTGCTGTAAATTAAAGTGTTCGAATGCTTAAAGGAGAACTCGCCTTTGACCCAAAAGAGGTCCATAAACATGCGAAAAGTGGTGCCCAACACAATAATTCGAATCTGGTTCCAACATTGCGCAGTAAATTTCAAAATTTCATCCCGACCATACCGTAATCTCAAGTTGACTTCCATAAAATCCCATAGTTTCACGACACACCAAAGATTCATTACAACATGATTTCATAGCTCAACAACCTCTAAAATCAGCCTAGTAACCCAAAACCAGAATGAAATTAAAATTGCAGCTTAGCCTAGAAAATTTTCTTCAGTTGGGTGAATTAAGTCTTTGAGTTCTTCTCAAGTGCTTCGCATACCACATTAATCCAAGCGTTAACATGTCCATGATGAACTTGGCGCGGTTCACTTTTCTTTTCCAGTTTTCTTGATTCTTCTTTCTCCCTCTTAACTATTCCTCTTTTCTCTGATAAGCCAACTACAACAATTATAACTAAGCTGAAGGAAGTTGGTCTGTTGGGCTTCAAAGATGCGGCCTCATGGGCGTAATAAGTGAGAATTGGGTCTCTTGAGCCAAAGTCCCCCTTTTTTATAAAAAAGGTAGGACTCTTTTGTTGTGGTAGCAACTCTTGTTAAAGTGTTAGACATAGGATGGAAGAAAATTTGTTAATGAACCCGTAGCATGTGAGTCCAGCTCACATCCACTATTGAATGGTGCGAGCTCCATGTTGAACCCAACATTTCACGGTGCATGTGAGAAATTGTGAATCCTAGAATTCATTCTTTCCATTGTGAATATATTTATGATTAATTTAGTTGTCATTAGGTTATTTAAGGTAATTGGTTGTGATGGTTAGTCCGGTTAGTAGTGCCAACTGCGACGGTGACAATGGAATGAGTCATCCTAGGGGGTGTTGACGACAGCGGCATGCCATTGGCCGTTGCATGGGTGGCGCTCTCTATGTCGCCCCATTCCTGATTTTTTTTTTTCATTTTCAGTTCTTTGTTTTTTTTTTTCTTGTTCGCTTTTCTTTTTGCCTTTTTTCTTTTATCAAACCTAAACTTGTAAACATAAAGGAAAACCTAGAGATAATTCTGATGGACAAGTACAATAGAAATTAATATAATGAAAAACCCCCATATGATTAAACATGAGAATAGTAAAACCAAAATTATAGCATTGTCAATTTTACACGTAACGCGTGGAAATTTCACTAGCAATGGAAAAATAGACATTGGCATTGCGATGAACAAGAGATGTGAAAAGTGAGGGAACAAAGCCAATTTGCATCCGCAAAGTCTTGATCTTCTTGGAAAATTTTTTATCTTTTCTCCCATTATCACTTTTTTTTTTTTGGCAAAGTCTAGGTCTTTCTAATTGATTAAAGTTTTTCTCCCATTATCACTTCTTTTTTTTGGCAAAGTCTAGGTCTTTCTAATTGATTAAAGTTTTTCTCCCATTATCACTATTTTTTCCTGCAAAGTCTTGGTCTTCGTGGAATTGATTAGAGTTTCTCTCTCATCGTCACTTTTTTTTTATTTTTTTTCACAAAGTCTTGGCCTATCTGGAATTTATTAAAATTTCTCTCCCACTATCACAAACTTTTATTACGGGGTTTCACTTTTGCTTCACATGTAATGCGTGGAAATTATCCAATTTTGCTTCACCTTTCTGGAAGAAAAGGCACATGATATCCAGCAAAATCTCTAGGAATATTCTCTAAGTATTGCAAAACAAGCACTCGTGGACAAAAATTATTTTATATCGATTTCTCTAACCATGTGCATTTTTGAAAGTCTTGATCTTCCTGAAATTTGTAGTTTTCTCTCTCCATTAGCTCATTATTAGTCAAACCTTGTTTTTCTCGAGTGATTGATTCACCCATGATCATTGGGGAGATCTTTTTGGGTTCCTTCTTGGCTTCCTTCTTATACTAATTTTTAGTATTGTTAATTTTAAACAAGACATGTAGCGAGTGGAAATTCGACTAGTAATGGAAAAGGAGACATTGATTTGGTGATGGAAGATAAGGGATTGTGAAAGTGAAGCAACGAAGCCAATCTGTTTGGCTGCAAAGTCTTGGTCTTCCTGGCATTGATTAAAGTTTCTTTCCCATTACCACTTTTTCCCTTTGGCTTCACTTTTTACACAAAAAAGTTGATGAGTTCCTGTAAAGTCTTGGTCTTCCTAATATGCCAAGAAGTTTGAGTTAGACAAAAGAGCATATGTTTTCATGCACATTTTGTCCTCGAGTTAGATTGTTCTCCTTTTTTTCTATTGACCAAAGCACGTGATTTTGTTTTCCTTATCAAATAGACAAACCTAGTGGTCTTTGATGACTTGTGGATGCATAATAAAAAATAAGATGTCATTGTTGGTTGTATCCTCAATAATTCAAGTTTAAATTACATCGACAAAAGTGGGGAACCTTTGATGCGATTTTGGGCCCATGATACACGAGGAGCTGTCGGGGAGGCATATGTTGGCACGAGATGGCTAGCTGCAGAGTCCTTGCGATGAGTACCATATCATGATGGAGTTTGACATAATTTCGAGCCTTCGAATGTTGATGTCCAGCTTCAAATTCATTATATGGTCTAAATTCAAGTCTCAAATTGTTTTGTGTACGGGCTTTTGATAGTGCATCCGGAATCATTATAATCAGTCTATACACCAACGCTTAATACTAATTCGCTTCAAATAATAGTAGAGGAGAGGAATAATACTAACTTGTGCACTCACTCAGAAGGAGTAGGTTGATTCACTAAATTCTTAGATTGTAAGAAATCCAGATCCATTGTCTAGAAAATATTTCATACCAATTGGTTTGTTCTCACCATTGGAAAATGAAAAATGAATATGGCTTTAAGAAAGCAAAATTCATCCAAGAAATGCTAGACTCCAACTTGACGTAATTCAATGGCTCTCTCTCTCTCTCTCTCTCTAGTTGGTTAAATCCCTTGAGTCGTTCCATGTCCACACGCATCACATGTTCCGCTCGTGCGTATTTAGATTCTTGGCTTTTTGTTAATACTTAGAACCTAAAATATCTAAAACATGATTGAGGAAAGCATTCAAAATTGTATCGACTAAATTTATGATAACAACAAGTGCCAAACACAATAGTTCGAATATGTTTCTAACAGTGCGAATAAAATTCAAAATTTCACCCCAATCAAACCATAATCCTAAGTCTACTTCCATAAAATCCCATAGTTTCATGACACACCAAAGTTTCATTACTTCATGATTTCATAGCTCAACAACCTCAATAATAAACCTAGCAACCTAAAACCTGAATGGAATTGAAATTAACGCTTAATCTAGAATATTTTCTTCAATTATGTGAATCAAGCACTTCTTTTACGACGTTAATCCAATGCGTTAAGATGTCTCCAGCAAACTTGAACCGAACCCTTTCTCTCTCCAGCGCGCAGTTCACTTCACTTTTCTAGCTTTCTCGATTCTTCTTTCTCCCTCTTAACTATTCGCCTCTTCCCTGTTAAGCCAACTACAACAATTATAATTAAGCTGAAGGATGTTAGTCTGTCGGGCTTCAAAGATGCAGCTTCATGGATGTTATAAATGAGAATCAGGTCCATTGGGCCCAAGTCCTTTTTTTCCCCCCTGAAAAGAAAAGGCCCATTCGTTACTGTAGCAACTATTGGTAAAGTCTTAAGCACAGGACGGGAGAAAATTTTTGAATCAACCTAGAGCATGTGAGCTCAACTCACATCCACTATTGAATGATAAGAGCTCCATGTTGAACCCAACTTTTCACGGTGCACGTGACAAATTGTAAATCCTAGAATTCATTCTTTCCATTGTGAATATACCTATAGCTTAACTTAGTTTAGTCATTAGGTAATCAAAGGTAACCGGTCGTGATGGTATGTTCAGCTAATAGCGCCAACTGCGATGGTGGCGGCGGGGTTGAAATGAGTTGTCGTACGGAGATGTTGATGGCAGCTAGCATGCTGTTGGCCGTTGGATGGGTGGCGGTCTCTATGTCGCCTTATTCGTGATTTTTTTTTCTTTTTTCATTTTCACTTTTTTGTTGTTTTTTTTTTGTTCGCTTTTTTTCTTTTTGCCTTTTTTATTTTATCAAACTTGAACTTGTAAACATAAAGGAAAACCTAGAGATAATTCAAATAGACAAATACAATAGAAATTAATATAACACAAAACCCCAATATGGTTAAACATGGAAATAGTAAAACGAATATTATAATATTTTTAATTTTACACGTAACATGTGGAAATTTTGCACGCAATGGAAAAGAGACATTCACATAGCAAGAACAAGAGATGTGAAAAGTGAAGGAACAACGTCCATTTGCATCTTGCAAAGTCTTGGTGGTGTCGGAAATGATTAAAGTTTTTCTCCCATTATCACTTTTTTTTTTTTTCGTAAAGTCGAGTTCTTCCTAGTTAATTTTTTTTTCTCCCATGATCACTTTTTTCGCAAATACTTGGTCATCCTAGAAATCATTAAAGTTTTTCTCCCATTATCGCTTCTTTTTTTTTTTTTTTTTTTTGACAAAGTGTTGGTCTTTGTGGAATTGATTAAAGTTTCTCTCTCATCGTCACTTTTCTTCGCAAGGTCTTGGTCAATATGGAGTTATTAAAATTTCTCTCCCACTATCACGAATATTTATTAAAGTGCTTTACTTTTGCTTCACACGTAATGCGTGGAAATTATCTAATTTTGCCTCACCTTTCCGGAAAAAAGAGTCACATGATATCCTACAAAATCTCTGGGAATATTCTCTAAATATTGTGAAACAAGCACTTTTGGACAAAAAGTATTTTATATCGATTTCTCTAACCTCTATGTGCATTTTTGAAAGTCTTGGTCTTCCTCAAGTTTGTAGTCTTCTCTCTCCATTAGCTACTCAATCCTTGTTTTTCTCTTTACTGATTGATTCACCTGTGACCATTGGAGGGATCTTTTTGGTATCCTTCTTGGCTTCCTTCTTATACTAATTTCTAGTCTTGTTAATTTTAAGCAAGACATGTAGCGTGTGAAAATTCTACTAGTAATGGAAAAGGAGACATTGACATAGGGATGGAAGAGGAGGGATGTGAAAAGTGAAGCAACAAAGCGAATTTCCGTCCTGCAAAGTCTTGGTCTTCTTGGCATTGACGAAAGTTTCTTTTTCATTCCCACTTTTCCCCTTCGGCTTCACTTTTTACACAAAAAAGTTGATGAGTTCTAGCAAAGTCTTGGTCTTCCTAATACGCCAAGAAGTTCGAGTTAGACGGAAGAGCGCATGTTTTGATGCTCATTTTGTCCTCGAGTTAGACTGTTCTCCTTTTTTTCTTTTGACCAAAGCACGTGATTTTGTTTTCTTTACCCAATAGACAAACCTATCGGTCTTTGATGACTTGTGGATGCATAATAGAAAATAAGATGCCATTGTTGGCCATCACCTCAATATTTTAGGTTTCAGTTACATCGACAAAGCTGGGATACTTTGATGCGATTTTGGTCCCATGATGCACGAGGCGCTGTCCAGGAGGCATATGTTGGCACGAGATGGCTAGCTGCTGAGTCCTTGCGACGAGTATCATGTCATGATAGAGTTTGACATAATTTCGAGCCTTCGGATGTAGATGTCCAGCTTCAAATTCATTATATGGTCTAAATTCAAGTCTCAAATTGTTTGTGTACGAGCTTCTGATAGTGCATGATTGTGAATTCTCTGAAATCATTATAATCAGCCTATATACCAATGCATATGCATTATATTAATTTACTTCAAGTAATATTAGAGGAGAGGCATAATACTAATTTGTGCGCTCACTCAGAATAAGTAGGTTGAATTGCTTTCAAAATTCTAAAATTGTAGATAATCCAGATCCATTTTCTAGAAAATATTCCATACCATTGGTTTGTTCTCCCCATTGAAAAAATAAAAACGAATCTTGCTTTAAGAAAGCAAAATTCATGCAACACATGCTAGACTCCAACTTGACGTAATTTGATGGCTCTGTGTGTGTGTGTGTGTGTAGAGTTGGTTAAATCCCTTGAGTTGTTCCATGTCCACACACATTACATGTTCCGCTCGTGCATATTTAGATTCTCGACTTTTTGTTAATTCTTAGAACCTAAAATATCTAAAACATGATTGAGGAAAGCATTCAAAATTGTATGGACTAAATATATGATAACAACAAGTGCCAAACACAATAGTTCCAATATGGTTCTAATAGTGCGCAATAAAATTCAAAATTTCACCCCAACCAAACTGTAATCCTCAGTTGACTTCCATAAAATCTCATAGTTTCATGACACATCAAAGTTTCATTGCTACATGATTTCATAGCTCAACAACCTCAATAATAAACCTAGCAACCTAAAACCTGAATGGAATTGAAATTAACGCTTAATCTAGAATATTTTCTTCAATTATGTGAATCAAGCACTTCTTTTACGACGTTAATCCAATGCGTTAAGATGTCTCCAGCAAACTTGAACCGAACCCTTTCTCTCTCCAGCGCGCAGTTCACTTCACTTTTCTAGCTTTCTCGATTCTTCTTTCTCCCTCTTAACTATTCGCCTCTTCCCTGTTAAGCCAACTACAACAATTATAATTAAGCTGAAGGATGTTAGTCTGTCGGGCTTCAAAGATGCAGCTTCATGGATGTTATCAATGAGAATCGCGTCTTTTGGGCCCAAGTCCTTTTTTTTACCCCTGAAAAAGAAATGCCCATTCATTACTGTAGCAACTATTGGTAAAGTCTTAGGCATAGGATGGGAGAAATTTTTTTAATCAACCTAGAGCATGTGAGTTCCGCTCACATCCATTATTGAGTGATATGAGCTCCACATTGAACCCAACTTTTCACTGTCTACTTGACAAATTGTAAATTCTAGAATTCATTCTTTCCATAGTGAATATACCTATAGCTTAAGTTAGTTCAGTCATCAGGTAATTAAAGGTGACTGGTTGTGATGGTATGTTCAGCTAATAGCGCCAACTGCGATGGTGGTGGTGGGGTTGAAATGAGTTGTCGTACGGAGATGTTGATGACAGCTAGCATGCCATTGGCCGTTGGATGGGTGGCGGTCTCTATGTCGGCCTATTCCTGATTTTTTTTTTCTTTTTTCAGTTTTTTGCTGTTTTTTTTTTCTTGTTCGCTTTTCGTTTTGCCTTTTTTCTTTTATCAAACTTGAACTTGTAAACAGAAGGAAAACCTGGAGATAATTTTAATAGACAAGGACAATAGAGATTATTATAATGGAAAACCCCACTATAATTAAACATGAACATAGTGAAATGAAAATTATAATATTGTTAGTTTTACACGTAACACATGGAAATTTCACTGGCAATGGAAAAAGAGATAGTCACATAGCGATGAATGAGAGATGTGAAAAGTGAAGGAACAAAGCCAATTTGCATCCTGTAGAGTCTTGGTGGTGCTGAGAATGATTAAAGTTTTTTTCTCATTATCAGTTTCTTTCTTTTTTTTTCCGCAAAGTCGAGGTCTTCCTAGTTAATTAAATTTTTTTTCTCCCATTTCACTTTTTTCGCAAAGTCTTGTTTGTGTACGTGCTTTTGATTGTGCATGATTGTGAATTCTCCAAAATCATTATAATCAGCCTATACACCAATGCAGAATACTATTTCGCTTCAAGTAATATTAGAGGAGAGGCATAATACTAATTTGTGCGCTCACTCAGAATAAGTAGGTTGAACCGCTCTCAAAATTCTACTGTAGATAATCTAGATCCATTGTCTAGAAAATATTCCATACCGATTGGTTTGTTCTCTCCATTGAAAAGAGAAAAAAGAATCCTGCTTTAAGAAAGCAAAATTCGTGCAAGACATGCTAGACTCCAACTTCACGTAATTCGATGGCTCTCTCTCTCTCTAGTTGGTTAAATGCCTTGGGTCGTTCGGTGTCCACACGCATCACATGTTCCGCTAGTGCATAGATTCTCAACTTTTCTTAATTCTTAGAACCTACAATTTCTAAAACATGATCGAGGAAAGCATTTGAAATAGTATGACTGAAAGATAACAATCAGTAATACCATATGAGTCTTAAATGATCTTCTTTTCAAATGAAAAATGGTGGACATTTTGATATTCAGCCTTTAATAATTGGCGGATGAAATACAATCGGAGGGTTAAGTCCTTAACGCTATGCTTGATTTGATAGGGTGACAAAAAAGGCTAACGCAGGGCCCTCCCAGTTCCATCATTTTGTTTTAGCATATATGGGACTGATCTTTGGTCACTGTTGGTTAACATGATCCAATGATTGTTTTAGCATATACATTGCCTCCGTGATTACTCTCATCTTTGGGTAAACTGAGTCATGGCAAGCACGAATAACAAAAACCGTCCAATCTATTGAATCATGAAATTTGTTTGGACCATTGTATAATCTCTCCATGATTCTTTAAGTCGAATTGACTTGATTTCTACTCTTTACCTTGTATAATGCAAGAACATAAAAACTATAAATATTAGGGATGTGTTTATTTCACTAAAAACTCAAGATTTGAAAAACATTTTCGAAAAATGATTGATTTATTGTTCACAAAAATCAATAAATCAATCATTCACAGGAATAGTTAGATATAAATTCATGTTGACAATAATATCTTTTTCATTAATTAATTTTTCTAAGCTATTTAATTAATCATTTTTTGGAAAATACTTTTCAAAGCTTGAGTTTTTTAAAAACAAACGCACTCTCAAACTATTTTGATAGAGAACGACAAGAGGAATTGGCTCATTTCGATCCAAAAGAGGAACATAATTGAAAATCCGAAAAGGAGCAGAAGTCAGATACAAATCCTAGTGTCCGAACCTGCCTGCCATTCCTCTGCAAAGAGAGGCGAAACGTGGCAATAAGGAGGAGGTTACAATCACAACTAGTAAGGATCATTCGACCGTTCCACACTTTCTTAAATTAAGAAACCTTGAGTTACCAAAATAAGCATAAATAGCTCAGAAATAACCATTTCATTGATAAAACTTGTAGACATTTAAATTTTACCCAAAGGTACTAGAATCAATTTTCCTCCAAAAAGAAAAAGTTTATTGGAGTTAAAGCATTTTATAAACAAATACCAGAATTTCGATACATAGGATTACGTTCTTTCGAATTTATTACCCAAATAAAAAAAAAAAACGGAAAGGAAAGATAAAATGGCAACCTCTGAGAGAAAAAGAACACACACGGCAGAATCCATCTTTGTTCTCCTGCTCGTTTCCTTAAAGCCAAACCGCCTCACTTTTTCTTCATCAACCACCACCACCATCATCATCAAACTCACGCCCACAGGCTCCACTCTCATTCAATTCACTTCTTGCATGCATATTGATTTGTCGCCAATCACCACCATCTCTAACCGTCGCTCCATCGATACCGTCATTTGTCGTCGCAAGCAGTGGCTACGGATTGCTGAATACACACGCATACACAGTGAACTGCCGAACCTGGCACTTGTCCCCCCTGCTCAACAGTGTTCTCGTCCGGCTCATCCGAACCTAGTGCTCGTGCGTGCTGGATTGCTGTTGTTGATCTATTCACGTTCGCCCCGTCAGCTCCAGGAAGTCTACTCAAATTAGGTAAAAGACATTTATCTACTTGCTCTCTTTTTCCCTTAAACTGATGGAGGAAGTTTAATAACAAAATTGGGGAAGTTGATGTCATATACTTGCTGGCCAGATTAAACTTGCGGCTTAATTTCATAATTTGTGGTGGTTTGTTGATCTTAATTTGGCCTAGTTGTTTGAGCCAAAGCTCGGACCTCTATTACATATTAGGATAGAATTGCATTATATCCGAATCAGGACAATTATATTAGAAAAATTAGCATTTTCATGGACAAAAGCGTTATCATGCACATCTAGGCCATTTGGAGTGCATTATTATAATTTCTCATATTTGCTCGTTTCTTCTCATAAATCTCATGTTATAAATTGTAAAATCTAGGAAAATCATATCTTGCAGGTTAATAATTTAAGATTGCATCTTCATTAAAAAAAAAAAAAAAAAGCAGCAAAAAATGTGAAATGGAATTCTCCCCGGAAGGGTTTTATCGCCCCATTCCTGCATTTTTTTCTTTATCAGTTTTTTTGCTTTTTTTCTTTTTTAATTTATCTTTTTGCCCTTTTTTTTTTCATTTGTTAAACTTTAATTTGAAAAGATAAATGGAAATCTAGACATAATTCCAACAGACAAGTACACTAGAAATCAATGAATGAAAAATCACAATATGATTAAAGATGACAAAAGTTGGACGAAAATTATAGTTTTGTTAATTTTGAGTAAGAGAACGATAATCAGCGCTACTTGTCAAATAAAAATAATATCTCAACATACATATAGCACCCATGTAACGTGTGAAAATTCCACTAGTAATGGAAAAATAGACATTCGCATAGGGATGGAAGAGGAGGGATTTGAAAGGGGAAGCAACAAGTCCAAATTGCGTATCCACAAGTCTTGGTCTTCCTTGATTTATTGCAGTTTCATTCCCATCAGCTCTTTATCGAATTTGCTTCACTTTCGCGACCAATATATATATATATATTCATAAAGAAAATCCTAGTAAAGTCTTGGTCTTCCTAAATTTATGGTTTATTTACATGAATGAGTATATGACCATGGAAACTGCAAATATCTAAGGATAATCTCTAACTATTACAGAACAAGCACTTGTGGAAAAAAAATTCACAGCAAGATGGGCGGCAATATCTGCTGAAGGTTGATGAGTTAATATTGACGGGAGAATCGTGGTTCTTTGAACTTGATTTTCCTGTTCACTAGTGTGATGGGTAGAGTATAAATTTCAGTAAATTATACATAGTTAGTTGGTGATATGTGACTAGTTCACTATTTGCAGAGTAATGTAAAGCAAGTTGCTTAATGGATTAGTTGGTGTGGCTGACCATTTTCTTAGTTTAGCCCAAAGCACATGTTTCCATTCTCCTTATTGGACAAACAAAATTAGCTATCTTTGATGACTTGTAGACACATAATAGAAACTAGGATACCATTGTTGTGTGGATCCTCAATATTTTATGTTTCAAAAACATTTATTTTAGTCAGTGCAAGTTGCAAAAATATGCTTATTTGCCAGTCCTAATAATTATGGTCAGCTTCATTCAACGCTAAACAAGAAAAGGGATAGGCACACCAACTTATCCATTAAGCAAGTTGCTTTCTCTTACTCTGGAAATGGTAAACAAGTCTAGTATGACCATCTAACAATATATAATATATTGAAAATTATACTCTATGCATCACACTAATGAACTTGAAAATTGTGTTTAAAGGACATTCTCCTATCTAGGCCATTCTCGATTATCAACAACTACCTTAGCACCCTTCAATAGATCATTGCCGTCCATCTTGTTCTGAATTTTTAGCACTATAACTGCCACATAATAACCTTCATTGATCGCAGATTCTCCAATAAAGTAGAAAATAAATACATTGAAAGTCATAAGGATATAGAGAATCTATGAATGCTAAAAAAGCCAACAAAACACTCGTGAGTGACAACACTTCTTACAAAAATGCGCATGCACTCTAGGTTGGTCATGTTAAGCTCTATTTGGGATGGCCAAAAATAAAGGTCCAAGGCCAAAAGTCTTGATCCAAAGAATAAGGAGAGCAATTGACGTAACAAGCAAATGTGGACAAAAAGTATTTTATTTTGATTTGTCTAATCTTTGATATGCATCCCTTGAAATTGGTATTTTGTAAATCTTTTTGGTAGGTGATCACATTGGTCTTCCTAGATTTCACAGTTTTTTCTCTCCATTAGCTCATTTGCACATTTTTATGTTCTCTACAGTGATTGATTCCCTCATGGCCATTGAAGAGATCGTTTTGGGTTCCTTCTTAGCTTCCTTCTTTGAGATCCTATTTGAAAAGTTCACTTCTTTGGCATTGCACCATGCGCAACAGAAAGGAATTAGCACCGCCCCACTTGAGGAGTGGAAAGAGATGCTGTTCATGATTAATGCAGTGCTCGTTGATGCAGAGGACAGGCAACTCAGCGATAATCTTCCAGTGAAGCTATGGCTGGACGATGTCAGGGACCTGGCCTATGACATGGAAGACTTACTTGATGAGTTCACGATCAAAGTCGCTCAAGTTGAGTTGGAGGCAGAATCCAGCACAAATAGTGGTCTAGAGGAATGGAAGCTACCTTTCTTTGGCCAAGATAAATCTGCCACATCAAATCCAAACCTACACTCGCTTGTGTCTGAAGCCAAGGTACAAGAGATCAGTGACAGGTTGAAAGCAATTGTCACTAGGAAGGCTTATCTAAACTTGAGTGAAAATGTTGCGGATAGATCCAACTACACCAACAAAAGGGATCAGACCACTTCTCTTCCGGAGCTTCGGTTTTTTGGCAGGGAGAAGGAAAAGGCACAGCTACTCAAACTATTGATCAATGGCGTCGAAAATTCCGATGCCACGTTGAGCATAGTCCCCATAGTTGGGATGGGTGGTGTTGGAAAGACGGCCTTGGTTCAACAATTGTATAAAGATGCTACTGTGACAAACCATTTTGACAAGAAAGCATGGGTTTGTGTGTCAGATGTTTTTGATGTTCTTGAAATAACAAAGACTATTTGGCAGTCGATCACCAACTCATCCTACCAGGGCAATGATCTTAACTGGCTTCAAGTTAAGTTAGAGGAAAGTCTATTTGGAAAGAAGTTTCTTGTGGTTTTAGACGATGTTTGGAATGAGAATTACGGAAAATGGACTAACCTTTTAAAGCCATTAGAAGCGGGGGCCAAGGGAAGCAAGATCATTGTCACGAGTCGCAAACATTCCGCTGTTTCCATAAGAGGAGCTCTTCCGTATCAGTTGGGGGAGCTATCCTCTAATGATTGTACAAGCTTATTAGCCTTTCATGCTTTTGGAGCAACAGATTTCAAAAGCCACCCATATCTTGAAACAATAGGCAAGGAATTAGCTATAAAATGTAAAGGCTTACCTTTGGCGGCAAAGATGTTGGGCGGAGCCCTATGTAATGAAAGGCGTCTGGATAAATGGGAAGCTATCCTAAATAACAAAATATGGGATCTTCCAAAGGGGAAAAAGGATGAGGTTCTTCCAGCTTTGAAATTGAGCTATGTTGATCTTCCTTCCTATTTAAAGAGATGTTTTGCCTATTGTGCAGTATTTCCCAAGGATTATGAAATTCAGAGGGATGAGCTAGTACTTTTATGGATAGCGGAGGGCTTTCTAGATAGACAAAAAGCAAATGAGGATATCTTGACACAGGGAAGGGATCACTTCCACGAGTTAGTATCCAAATCATTTTTTCAACAATCAAGAGTCGACGCATCTAAGTTTTCAATGCATGATCTTCTAAACGATCTAGCAAAGTCCATTGTGGGCAGGACTTGCTTTAGCTCGGGGGATTCTCAGCTGGAAGGTAATGAACATGATGCATCATCTCTTGAAAAAACTCGTCATGCATCATTCATCTCTTCGTACTATGTTACATCAATATGCTTGAGAGCATATCACAGAATGAAGGTACTAAGAAGTTTAATTATATTACCTCCTAGATCTAGTGAGGACTCTTTCTTTATTTCCTACAAGGTGTTGTGTGACTTGCTAATAAACTCGAAGTACTTGAGGGTGTTCTCATTATGTCAGTGCAACATCGTAGAGGTACCAAATGATGTTGTTGAATTAAAACATCTTCGATATCTCAATTTCTCATATACTAAAATCGAAAGCCTACCTGAGTCAATTGGCGGCTTGTGCAAATTACAAGCTCTAATCTTAAGAGGTTGTGAAAAGCTTTTAGAGTTGCCTCCAAGTGTCACAAAATTGATCAGTTTACTATTTTTGGATATTAGAGATACAAGTTGTCTAAAAGAGATGCCCTTAGGTATATGTAATTTGAAGAATCTTACTATCTTGTCCAAATTCGTGGTAAGACCAAAGGAAGGGTCGCAGTTAAAGGAGTTAAAGAAATTACCACATCTTCAAGGAGAATTACTCATTTCAGAATTGCACCTGGTGGAAGAAGCTAAAGATGCAGTTGATGCAAATTTGTTTGGAAAGCGAGGCCTTACCAACTTATCCTTGCATTGGGGTGAAGATTTTAGAAATCTACGGAATGATAAGCGTAAAGCAGAGGTGTTTGAGTCTCTACGACCTCACACTAATCTCGAAAATCTCACTATCTGGTACTATGCTGGTCTGAATTTCCCATCGTGGTTATATAGGCCATCTTATTCTAAGATGGTGTCTTTGTGCTTGAAGGGATGTTCTAACGTTATAGAGCTGCCCCCACTTGGACAACTACCTTCACTTAGAGAATTATCTCTTGAAGGTCTGCATGCAGTAAGAATGATAGGCTCTGAATTTTACGGAGGTAAAAGGCCTTTCTCATCCTTAACAACTTTGAAGTTCAAAGAGATGTTGGCATGGAAGGAGTGGTCTTATCATGTCCGGGACCCAAACGAAGGAGTCCCATTCTCCTGTCTAGAACATCTTGTTGTTCGGAATTGTCCTTCATTGGTAGGGACATTGCCTTGTCAACTCAATCATTTGATAAAGCTTGAAATCCATTCATGCCCGTATTTACATATCTCAACCAGTGTGTTTTTTCTTCCATATCTCCGTGAGTTATACCTTAAGGATTGTAACAAGGAGATCTTAAAGATTTTTGGCAACCTAAGTTCTTTAACAATTCTCAAAATTGGGAATCTTGCTGAGCTTGTTTGCTTTGATCATGGGTTTATGAGCGGATTGGTTAAGCTAAAAGAGTTTCACATAGGACCATGTGACGAGCTAAAATACTTGTGGCAAGTTAGAAAGGAAACACAAATTCTTGCTTGCCTTGAAGAATTAGCCATCCAAAGGTGTCCTTTATTTACATCGTTTGTAGTTGGAGAAGGAGAAATAGAGCTGCCCCGCAACCTTGAAAGGATGAAATTGAAGGATTGTGCAAGTTTGGAAGAGCTTCCAAGCAAGATGCACACACTCGAAGATTTGGCGATCGATAATTGTCCAAAAATCATGGGACAGACCATTCCTCCATATGACCCCACCAACAATAACTTGATGTCTCAACTTCAATGTATTGTGATAGGTAAAGGTGAATCTTCGACATCATTTCCCCTTGCCAGGGGTAGATTTCCTACTTTGAAGATACTTCAAATTGAGAAGTGTAAGGGAGTGGAGTCTCTAGAAGAGATCATTGCAGAATCGTTGATTTCTTTGACTATTGGCAACTGTAAGAATCTGATAAGCCTACCACAATGTTTTCACATGCTCTCTCATCTCACTTATTTACATATAAAGAATTGTCCAGCATTGGAGATAGAGGACTTCCCTCCCCTTCCCATCACTCTGTCATCTTTCGAACTCATTAATTGTCCAAAAATAAAGTCTCTACCAAATGAGTGGCATCATCTTACATCCCTCCACGAGCTACAAATTCTGTATTGCCAAAATATCGAACGCTTGCCTAAAGAAGGTTTTCCCCCCAATTTGCGAAACCTTGCAATTGGAGAGTGCGAGAATCTGAAGCCACCATTGAGAGAATGGCGCTTACCCATGCTCACATCCCTCGAGGGACTTTCAATTGATGGAAGAAGCATAGGAGGGGAGGGAGAGGTGTGCTTTCCTTCAGGTGACAATGATTCCTGGAGTCTTCTCTTTCCTTCTTCTCTAGCCTCTCTCTTCATTCAAAGAATGTGTAATGTGGAAAGACTATCAAGCGGTCTTCGCAACCATCTCTCCTCTCTCAAAGCATTAGGGATTGCAAATTGCCCGAAGTTGAGTTACTTGCCAGAGGATGGCCTCCCTCCCTCCCTCCAACGATTGGACATATATGGATGCGAGATTCTAAAAGAGAAAGTCATAGGCGGACATCAGCCCCACATCCAAGAGATCCCTTTCATCTGGATTCAGAGCTGGTGAATTGATTCTTCCATATAAAGTCGGTTTTCTAGTGTTCAGGTAAGTTTTTTTTTTTTCAAGGCATCGATTTCAATTCTGCTTCCTCAATTCAATGCGTAATACAAATTGATATTTTCCCACGAAGATGTTTCACATAAATTTCCAAAAACCAACCACTGAAGGTCAAAGACTGACATTTGGGTGGGTTTTCTCGTTGGGTTGGATCGGCTTTGTTTCGTTGGACAATAAACTGTAGGATGAAATGCTCACAGTACTGCCTCTTGCTTTATTGATGACATATCTTGAAATCTGCTTGATGCCTTGTGAATGAAAATGCACTCAGCTTTGTATGAGAATCACGAAGAATCATAGCGTTCCACAATCATATTCCTCCGCATTTTCAGCGTTGGTTTTATGTTCTCTCCCAACATCTTTTTCTTGTGGCCTAACTCATTCACTATGGTTGTTTTGCAGATACCATGGTGATCTGTATTGGAAAAATCTCTTGGGAGGATCACGTACGAATGCTTTTGAGGTAGGGCTAATGCTGTCAATGTCACGTGTCATTTTTTGCAATTTAACCAAAAAAAGAAAAAAAAAAGAAGCATTTAATTTTATCTGGTTCACTGACACGTTCTAAATTTGTCTTCTTCTTAATATAATCTAAATAAGAATAATCTTCTTCAAAATCTATTTGTGGAAGCTATGATTTAATTGTGAAGAAAGGGAATGCTTTTTTTTTTTTTTTTGGTTTTCTTTAGAATCAAGAATCTTCTATTATTGATGATAATCCTTCGTAGTATTAAGCAGTCAATCTGGGATAAAATTTTGGTGCAGCTCATGGTTCCAAGGTTTCAATAGAACTCCAATTCATGACAGCATTGATATTCCATGCATCACCTTCACTTTGGGTCTTGATCTCTAGTGGGTTTGGAACTAATACTTATAGCTCGCTATTTTTAGTTTTATTTTTTTTAGCTAATATACTTATGCTTGTTTGGTTGAGATTGTAAGGATATGCCGCCTACCTCTTTGTCGGCCATGGCCACCGGGACAAATCTACTCTGTTCTTTTAAGTATCAGTTGTTTGTTACTCCACTACTGAAAATTTCGTTATATGTGACATCATTTTATCTGAAAATACCTTCTTACGTGGCATTCTTCCTGCAAGGAGCTCCTGAACAAAAGCTTTGAGCTCACTTGGCTTCCTTTGGTGTAACTAGAAATCTTGCGCTTCAACCATTGTGTATCTTGTCAGGTACATCCCCTCCTTCTCCGCTACTATTGCATATGTAAATTTTCTGTCGAAGCAATTTTCTTATGACATTGTGAAGCTCTATTTGAGGTTAGTTAATTTGTAATATCAATTGTGGTTCACTATGTACTTTCTCCCAGGCTCTTTGGATATTGTTGCACATATAACATGGTGCTTTGACCATATAAATAGGTGGTTGGAAAAGCATAGTTGCATTTGCCAAGATAAATTTCAAGAAACCTCACATAATTTTGCTTGACGAGCCATCCAATCATATAGTAAGTTTTATTCATTGTTCTCCATTTTACGACTTTGAATACTTTTTTGGTTTGCTTGTTATTGTTCTTGCACTAATTGCTTTTAAAGGAACCTGGTCTTCACATTTAAAATAGAGTAGAACCAATCAGTGATCACAGCTACAGAAGCCTCCTCATCATACATCTAACTGATAATGGAACAGAAACCAATCTAATTGTGCCAACTTGCAAAATATTGGGAGTAAAACAGTTATGCTAGGTAATCTATATAGGCAGTATTGGGCTTTGCGCATAATTAATGTGGACCTTATTTTGTTTATAAATTTGACTTTAAGTTCTTCTTTAATGACTAGTGACTACTAAAGTGTTACCTTTGTAAATTGTTAGTTTCTTGTCTATGATTAATGAGTATGATTTTGCATTTTTACAATATGCAACCGTAGGATTTGGATGTGGTTGAGGCGCTCATACAAGATCTGTCTTGTTCCTAGAAGGAACTGATCGTTAGACTGATTTTCTTGGCAAAATACTTCGATTTGACCCACAATGGATCATTTTCACAGCTAATGGCCCTCTTTTCACCTTGATTTGCAGGTTAGTGACGATGAGCGTCTAATATCTGTAAATGTGGACTAGGTTTGGGTGGTTTCTCAAGTCAAGGTGGCACCTTTTCATGGGAATTTCCAAGGTTATGAGAAGACATTTCAGTCCTGTGAGTTTGGTTCTTGCCATCAGCAAAGAGTGTTCCCAGTACAAAACAGAAAATGAGGCTTAGCTATAGAGAGAAAACGGAAAAAAAAAAAAAAAAGGACGAACAGAGGAATGCTGGTGACGTACAGGACGTATTCACGATTACATTGGCCCTCCTTTGTCATTTATACATGATTAGGGCTCGTGGAAGGATGAGTTTAAGTTTTTGACATCGAGAATGCAGTATCATTAGCCAATAGCTTGAGAACTTAGTCTGGATTGTAGTCCTGGTATAATTAATGACCCTTTGCGGACATTTTGTCCTGCAATAGGTTCATGTTTTGTGCCTCTGGAAGTTTGATGCTCTGTCACCGCAGAGACCAGCCTTCTTGTACATAGTAAAATGATTCAAGCATTCACAAAAGAACGCTTTTAGCACAGGCACTGTCTATGAGAATTAATTATGAAAATATTATCATGGTCAACAAAACTTCGTACTTTCGACTCTTAGCACAGAAGCTTTTAGCAACTGTATTGTACGCCTTGGCCAAAAAATACTATTATGAATTTCTGTATAAATACCTGAATTGGTTTGATAATATGTCCTTTTGACATGTTCACTTGTTCAGTTAAATATTCAAAATAATTCTTCCAATAACAAGGTACAGATGACGAATGCACTAAAAACCCGAGATTTTGAAGATACAAATATTACAGCTAAATTCTGAATGAACCTTGCATTCTTTGGAAGCCGGCAGGCTCCACCACTGAAGGTCAAAGACTGACATTTGAGCGGGTTTTCTCGTTGGGTTGGATTGGCTCTGTTTTCTTTGGACAATAAATTGTAGGACGAAATTCACTTAGTGTTGCCTCTTGCTATGTCGATGACACATCTAAAACTCTGCTTGATACTTAAACAAATTGTGAATAAAGATGCACTATCACAAAGAATCATAGCGTTCCTCACTCATACTTTGTTACATTTTCAGCGTTTCTTGTGTGTTCTCTTCCCAAAATGTTTTTCTTGTATCCTAGCTCAATCAAATTTTTTTTTTTTAATGTTTTTCTTCAGAATCAAGAACCTTCTTTTTGTTGATGATGATCCTTCATAGTATTAAGCAATCTATTTGGGATGCAATTCTAGGGCAGCTCATGGTTTCAAGCTTTTAATACAACTCATCATGACAGCATCAATATTCCATAGATCACCACTTTGTTTGGGTCTTGATCTCTGGTGGGTTAGGAACTATCTTACAGCTTGCTAGAAATTTTTAGCCAATACACTCGTGCTTATTTGGTTGAGATTGTAACCATATGTTGCCTACCTCTGTGTTTGCATTGTCAGTAATGACCTCTAGGGAAATGCACCCAAATCTTTAATGTATCGGTTGTTTGCGTTTACTGCATTGCGGAATATGATTTTATTATACATCATGTCATTTTACTTGCAAATACCTTCTTATGTGGCATTCTCCTTGCACGGAGTTTCGGAACAAAAGCTTTGAGCTCACTTGTGTTCCTTTGGTGTAACTGGAAATCTTGCACTTCAACCAATGTATACTTTTTCTAATACATCGCCTCCCTCTCCGCTACTATTGCATATGTAAAAAAAAATTGAAGCAACTGTGGTATGACATCGTGAAGCCCCAGTAGGTGTGACATCCTAATTTTCAAGTTCTGCATTCAATTAAATAAGTTGGGCCTTTCATCGACGCGCCTATAGTTCTTTTCTCTGAGTTGGCCACTCACAAGATAATAGCCTATCAGGTGAAGTCGTTAAGGAATATAAACGCAATAGACATGAGAATTCGACCAGGAATCCACTACTCGACCGTGTTAGTCTACAAGGGTCATTACGACACAGTTAAAAATCGATCAGAAACCGGATATAGGTCAATTCGATAGAGCCATGTGATTGAGTGTGGGTGATTCCACCTAATTGTAGAATTCTTATCGATCGGCAATAAACCGATTTTTCTGTCGTTTTGGTACCCTGTGTCCGTACTTGAAACCTTGAGATTTTCACGTCAACTGAGAGTCTTCAATGTGTCAAAGATATACATTGTAGCTAAAAAATAATCGATCACAGGTCAAATGTGTCACGTCCCGATCCTCCGAGCCCGTGCCCATCCCTATTCGGTTGATATAATAGTGATGTCCGAAGACGCATCGCCGACCCATAAATTTTAATGCACATGCGGAAATGACTAATGATCCCAGACAATAACACAATAAAATAGGAAAGCAAGGCCAATTTTTAAAACCATAACATAACAACCAAACTTATATGTGTATATATATATATATATAAATTTATCTCATAACTAGTCATATATATACAATATAAACCAAGCCATGTATATATATATACACGTAGGTAGGTTCTCAAATGGGGGGGTTTTCTCAAACTATGGCTCCTTGACCTCCTCATCATCTTCGATTTCACCTTCCTCCACACTCTTACTAGAGCCTTTGGCAAAATACACTGGGAAGTCTAGTTCTTCAAGTGCGGGGTCCACTGGGTCTGTCACGGAACCACTTAGAGGATCAGCAATACCCTTACTAAAAGCAACCTCCATCACATACAGAGGTATCTCCAATTCTGATATGGGGCCCTCTCTCTGTCCATTACAATACAGGCAATACCATGTCCTGTATTAATGGGGTACCTTTTTAGGTAGACCCGCATCAACCCAGACTATGGATTTTACCAGTTCGTATTCCAACCCCTCAGGGTGCCCATGGATCGGAATGTAGTACTTCTACTCTGTGATCTTCCTCGGTTGTCCAAAATGCTCAGGAGGAGCTGCCATCCATGGGCTTGAAATTGATTTCCCACAACAGGGTGAGACGATGTCTTAGTGAGTTCTACCCCCTAAGACCTGATTAGGAAGAAAATACGCCCTAAGGGCTGCCTAAGCACAACTATGAGTCAGAGGACTTACATTGGCCTCCACTTCTTCCTACAAGTTAGTTTAATTAATAAATATTGACAAACCATACCATCCAATCAAATCATATCAAACCATTGATCAATCGACTCAGTCAATTACATGTCATCATGACCACTTCTCGGTCAACTCAATCAATACTATTTATAATGTGCTATCAAATCAAGACCACTCGCCTAAAGCTGAAAATATAGATAGTATAGCTCGCCCAAAGCTGATAATTTATTTCGCTCGCCCAAAGCTAATAATAAGTTATATAGCTCACCCAAAGCTGATAATAAAATGCGTAGCCTTGAGCATCAAATCAATTTACCATTTTTATCACACCCGATAAAAAAAGCCGTGTGTGGGTACACGGTCGGCCTTAGCCAAAATACAATAATTTTCACCTTCCATAAATCCCATCATTTATATGGTCAACCAAAATATTTTTGACATTGTAAATCGATGCTCGGTTATTTTCCAATTAAATATTGAAAATAGATGAATTTGGAATAAATTCCCAAATTCACAAATCACACACAATTGGCACAAATTGGAGCTCGATTAAATAAATAGATCACACCACTGCAATCAGCACAAAATTAGTTAGTGACTATCCCGGTTTAATTTTTGGAAAATAAATAAATAATTAAATAATTATGGAAAATAATAAATAAATGTCAATAAATAGAACTTAGGCCCGAAAAGTCTAATTGGAAGCCGAGACGGTCCCGGAAAATTTCCGAACCACTCTAGATAAATACTAGAGCTTGTCTAGGCTCTAACTACACTACTCTAACCACCTAACATGCAATAATCATGAATTAAATCGCTAATCTAATCTAACTATCCACATAATCCATACTTAGTCTAAACTAATTAATCCTTAAACGTCATTAACCTACTAAGCAGGGATTAATGAGTTAAACTCACTTGTTTGATGATCCGCTCGGATCAAACTGATGAAAACGCAGTGAGGGGCAAGAAACTTCAAAGCGGGCTTGCCAACCGAGGTCCGGAATGACCTCAAAACGGGTTGAACAATTGCTTGGAGACCCACGACCCTAGCTTCTATTTGACGGCTGAAACTGCTGATTGAAGGATCGGCTAAGGCGGAAACGGGCAGAGGGGACTGAATCGGGTCTAGGCGGGTGGTGACGGCACTTCACGGCGGCTCCGGTGACCTCCACACAGCTCAAGCAGATGGCTGAATGACGAGTAGGGTTGAACGAAGTAGATGGGATGGCAGAGATGGTCGTATGGCTAGTGAATGCGTGAAGGCAGTGACGGCGACATGTTGTGGCGATTCGGCTCCAGCAAGGCTGCACAACGACTTGGGGGCGGCTACTGGTCCTTCTCTAGTTTGCTAGGGAGCTTTGCATGGTGAGAAGAGGGGGAGGAGGAGGTTGCTTGACGGGTTGAGGGGGAAGGGGAACATGTTGGGTTGGTGGGATTGGTTTGGTCTTCCTTTATCCCTTCTTGTCCCCTTGACCGATCCCTTCACCCCACAGCTGGCTTGCACAACAATTTTCTAGACCAGGCCCTATTCTAAAAGCTCGAGGTGGTCCACAAGTTGTGCTCATGAGGGCATACAAATTTGCAATGTTTTCTCTCAAATTGGACATCGAATCCTCCTTGAATCAACTCAATATGGCATCTGAAAATTCAATCGTCGAGTCCTCGATCAAATTAGTGAAATCACCCACGTTTAACCACATATCTCAGTCAAACTGACCTATCTCTAATTTCTAATGGATCTTACTGTACCGCATTCATCTCGGGAGATGAATACGGTCGAGTAATCGAATCCTGATCGAATTCTCAAGTTTATTGCATTAAATCCCTTAATGGTTTCCATAGATCGTCTAGCTATCTCATGAGTGATTAGCTCTGAGAATAACGGTATAGGCGCGTCAATGAAATGCCCGATTTATTTAATTGAAAGCAAAATCGAAAATCTGGGATGTCACAAAATGTGCTAAAAATTCATAAAAGCTACTCAGTATGTTAGGTCACACTAAAATTGTGTCAAATTGAAATTAATCGAGAATTTAAAATCAGTTTCAAAAATGGAAAGTTCTGGCATGTCACGATTCATTTTAGGAACATCAACTCATCCTTTGAAGAATTTTCGGCGAGCCTGAGATTTTTACAAAAAACCATTTCGGATGATTCATAAACGAAAGGAAATTCATATGGGACAAATAGAGGGGATTTTTGGCCTCTAAAGTGAGCTATTTGGTGAAGGGAAATTGTAGAAATTGTGGAAATTGTGTGGGCTTCTTACTCAGTAAAATTGGACATCAAATTAAAGAAATTGAAGCTCTATTGGTGAAATTCGTAGGCTTAAGGGGCAGCTACATTTTGGTCCTCAATTTAGCTCTAGTTGATAAAGTTTTGTGAAGAAATTGGCCCTAGGGTGACAAATTGATGTTGTGGGCTGAAGATAAGGGGCACCAAAGGGGATAAGCATGTGGATTGGGGGGGGGGGGACCAAGCATTGAAGGAGAAAGATATTTATGTTTGACTTTGCCCCCCTCTCCAATCTTCTCGTGCACGCCTCAATTGCTCCTCCCCTCTTTCACTGCTCTCGCTTTCATTTCATTTCCCTGCTTCTCGACCATTCCTTCCCCCTCATATCACACGATTGCCGTCCCCTCCATTTCTCTTCCCTGCAGCCACATGCCCACACTCCACCGATCTTCCGTTTGCTACCACACGTCCCAATCCTCCACCGAAGCAGCTCCTTCCATTGTCGGTTTCTCCCTCTGCTAGCACTCCACCGACGCCACCAACCTACTCCCTTCTCCTCTGCCTTGTCGCATGCCGCTCCATCTCCATGCCTCAACTCCATCAAGAAAACATGCCAGTCAACTCTAGCGGTCAGCTGATCGCGAGACTTCATGCTAGCGATGCCACTTGCCTGACGTCCATCCCTCTCCATTTCTCTATCTTGCTGCAACATCTCACACCCTCCACCGAGTCAACCCACGAGCCCAACAGCCACCATCCCCCACGATTTCACACCCATTCAGCAGCCCAGCTCAGCCCACACATCCACCGCCTTAAGGCCTGACTCCTCACTAGCTCACCGCCTCACCGAGACCACCAGAACTCCTTGGCCGCACCACCAACAGCCCCAACCAGCAAGCTCAGCCAAGTAGAACTAAAGCCAGCAAGGGTTCGTGGACTTTAAGGCCCATTTTTAGGCCTGTCCCGTCCCCATTTTGCGTTGCAGCTAGGAGGTTTGTCGCCTGTCTCCACGTCGTCATCGCCGCGGACTCACCGGATCACAAAACCGATGAATTTACTCACTAAACTCTACTTAAGGAGTTAATTATGCTTAAGGGTTAATTAGTTCAGGCTAAGTATGGTTTAGGTGGTTAGTTAGAACGGATTAACTATTTAATTACTAATTATTGTATGTTATGTGGTTAGATCGGCTTCATTAACAACTAGATAGGTTGTATTATTTATCTAAATAGTTTTGAAAATTTTCCAGGCCCATTTCAGTATTTAATTATGCTTTTCTAGCCTAGGTTTCTATTTATGGCATTTAATTAATTTTGGTATTTATTTAATTATTTATTATTTTTCAAAAAGTATACTAGGATAGCCAATGACCAAAATTTCGTGTTGATTTCAATTGTGTGATTGGATTATTTAATCGAGTGCTAATTTGTGCAATTTGAGTGAAATTTGTAATTTTGGATATTTATTCCAAAATTGAGTAATTTCGACATTTAATTGGAAAATATCGAGTGTCGGTTTTTAACTCCGAAAATATTTTTAGGCATTACAATAAATAGTGAGATTTTTTAAAATAAAGATATTGCATTTTTGGCTCAGGCCGACCGTGTAGCCACACACGATTATTTTATCGGGTATTTTTAACATGAAGAAAATAGGCCAAGACATTATTTTAATTGAAGAATTTAAGTACGAAGCACAATGTCCTTGGCCGTGAGTGAATAATCGTGTGATGGTTTATAGTCAGGGCATGTTGACTATTGAAAGTTGAGGTGATATGTGTCATGTTGAGGGAATCCAACGGGTCATGAGCAGGTAAAGGACTAAGTACTACACGACATCAAAACTCGTGTGAGTCACCTCTAGTGCTTTATAATATTGCTTTTTATGGTCAAGGGTTAAGTACTACACGTTATCAAAACTCGTGTGAGTCACCTCTAGTGCCTGTACTATTGCTTTTTGTGGTCAAGGGCTAAGTACTACATAATATCAAAACTCGTGTGAGTCACCTCTAGTGCCTTGTACTATTGCTTTTTATGGTCAAGGGCTAAGTACTACATGATATCAAAACTCGTGTGAGTCACCTCTAGTGCCTTGTACTATTGCTTTTTATGGTCAAGGGCTAAGTACTACATGATATCAAAACTCGTGCGAGTCACCTCTAGTGCCTTGTACTATTGCTTTTTGTGGTCAAGGGCTAAGTATTACACAATATCGAAACTCGTGTGAGTCACCTCTAGTGCCTTGTACTATTGCTATTTGTAATCAAGGGCTAAGTGTTACATGACGACTTGAGTCCCATGAGAACTACCTCTAGAGCCTTGAGTTTGATCTTGAGTCTGTTATTGGAGTATAGAGATTTAGATTGAGATTGAGTATTGATTATTGAATTTGAATATTGAGTGAATATCAGGTGTGGATTGAACTGCTGATATGAGTTACCCGTGCTTAATTATGGGATGAAATTGTGTGGCACGATATGGGATGTGTCATAACGATTTGGCCTTATAATCGTGACTCTTATGTTTGATTGGTTTGATAGTGAGATACTTCAATTGATGACTGCATTGATTATATGCATATGTTTTATGAATTGTACTAATGTGTAGGAACTGAGGCAAGGTGAGTCTCATTAGTTGTGTGTATAAGCTGCCTTTAGGTGTATTATCTTCCTAGTCGGGGTTTAGGGGGTGAACTTGCTGAGACATTGTCTCACCCTGTCATGGGCTTAACTTTTCAGGTCCCTAGTGTGAAGAATCGGGAGCTTGCAGCAGAAGGGTTAGGAGCTTAGGCGGTTCAGAAGTTCTTTTTGGAGATAAACCTCTTATACTTAGACCCTAGAGTTGGCCTCTATTTGTAAACCAAATTGTGGTTTTTATTAATGTGTTTGATTTGAAATTTGTTGTCCTACTTTTCTATCCCATGTATGTTTCTATTAGGGGATTAGTTTATACACTTCTGCATGTGCATTAAAATGAATGGGCCGGCGACACGTTATGGGACATCGCAAATTTTATCGACCACCGAGGGATGGGCATGAGCTTGAGGTTCGGGGCTTGACATCCTTGCTCGGAATGGTAATAGAGCTGGTCAATAGTTGGAGTGATAAGGTGCGATAGGTTTATGGAATAGTTAGTAGGATTGGCCTTGATTTCATGCCAATGCATGTCAGTGATAGCTGTTTGGTAGATTATTTGTTGGGATCGCTTAGCTTTTAATTCTGTGTGGAATTGGAAAGCAGGTTTCTATAAAGAATCTACAAAATGAGCGATCAAGAGCAAAGGACTCTTAGAAAGAGAAGCATTGGACCTATTACTTAAGGTAGGACACCGACAAGGGTCTGTACTCGAAGGGGTCGTGGTAGATCGTCAGTTCAGGCTAGCACTAGTGGTGTAGCACCACCTCCTATTGGTGCTAGGGTAGCAGCCCCTGGTGATCCCAGGATCGAAGGGATCATGCAAGCGTTTGAAGCAATGAGAGCACTGATGGGGTAGTAGGCCCAAAATCAAGCTGCCGCCACTACCGCCGCCGCTCAAGCTACCGCTACTGCTGCCGTTGCCACACCTGCCAAAGTTCCAGCTAGGAATGTGATTGTGGAGAAAGAGAGACCGATTCATAAGTTGGTAGAACTGTTTTTGAAGTTGAACCCATCGAGGTTCACCGGTGTAAGAGATCCTGAGACTGCATTGCTTTGGATTGAGGACCTAGAGAAGGCCTTTGCACTGTTGATGTGCAACGAGGAAGAAAAGGTTGTCCTGGCAGTATACCAGCTGTAGGGTAATGCGAATACATGGTGGAGAGCCACCAGAGGCATAGTATTCCCGGAAGGCGTAATCCTAGTGTGGAACACTTTTCTCAGAGCCTTCAACAGTAAGTATTTTTCGGGTAATGCCCAAGAACAAAAGATGGAGGAATTTTAGCGCCTCCGCCAAGGGATGATGACCGTGGACCAATATGAGGTTAAGTTCGCGGAGCTGTCGCAGTATGCTCCAAGACTGGTGAAGGATCCTGAGGATAAAGCTCGAAGGTTTAGGAATGGCCTTCGATTAGAACCGAAGAACCCACTAGTGCCGTTTGATCAGAAGGACTATAGTGAGGTGTATAATCGGGCCCAGCTGATAGAAATAAGCTTGAGTGAGCAAGCCGCCTCGTCTAGGTCGAGGTTTAGTTCCAATAGAGATGGGAACTGGTATGGGAAGAAGCCCATGGCTAAAGGAAGGTATCCCATTTCGCCCAACAAAAAGGATGGGATTAGAAAGTCAACGCTCAACTTGAATGACGTGTGTTGTTTCTGTAGGAAAAGGCATGGGTCTTGTGACATCTCGAATTTTCAATGCTGCTTTCAATTAAATTAATCAGGAATTTCATCGACGCGTCTATAGTGTTATTCTCGGAGCTGATCACTCGTGAGACAACTAGATGATCTAGGGAAGCCATTAAGAGATGTCAATGCAATAGACCTGAGAATTCAACCAGGACTCGACTACTCGACCGTGCTCATCTACAAAGATCATTACGACACAGATATAAATCGATTAGAATCAGAAATAGGTCAATTCGACGGAAATGTGTGGCTAAACGTGGGTGATTATATTAAATTGCAAAATTCTCGTCAATCGACACTAGACTGATTTTTCTATCATTTTGGTACCCTATGTCTGTAACTGAATCCTCGAGATTTTCACGATAACTGAGAGTTATCAATGTGTCAATATTGTGGCTCGAAGAAGATTGACCACGGGTCATTCGCACTAAAAACTTTTGAAAGCTACCGGGTCGTCTAAGTCACGCTAAAAAAACGTCATAGTGAAATTAACCATAAATTTGAATCCAATTTCAGAAATTGAAACTTCTGTCATGTCACGGGTCAGTTGAGGATCGCCAACTTAGTCTCAGTAGATTTTTCTGCAAACCGAGACTTTTTAGGAAAAAGTCATCCTAGGCTGTTTTTGTCCAGAAAAAAGTCAGGGACCGTTTTTTATCGCACAATTAGGAATCAAGTGTGATAAATTAGTGAGAAAAAATACCAATTTGATTATTGATGTGCTAATTGAATTTATGGAGGCCAAATTAAGTTGATTCATGGAGGATTGAAGTCCAAATTGTGCCATTTCCCTTGCAATTTCGTAACACCCCTTAGACCCAACCTTTTGGACCTCTTCAAGCTTCTAGAAAGGGCCTAATGGTCTGAAAAATGGGCTGGCAAGCCAGCTGGGCATGAGGACCGGTCAAGGGGGAACAAAGGAGGAGAAAAAGAGACTTGTGGTCCCCCCTTGCTCCCTTATCTCTTCCTTCTCTCTCTCTCCCCTGTTGCTCAATCGTCCCTCCTCCTTCTTCTTTGTGCTTTGTGAGCTTCAAAACCGGAACCAGCAAAGCCAATTCGTCGTAGAAGCCCTCGCCGTCACACGCCACTGCCAATTTGCCTCTCACGCCACCGTCTGCCCACACGTGTCCCTCCATCGTTGCTTGCGCTTCGCCGCACGCCACCGTCGTCATCCTCACTCCAAAAGGCTGCTGAGGTCGCTAGAGTTGCTGTGGTTCATCTCCGGTACCACTTGGAAGCTCGAAACAGCCCGTCTGGACTACCGAAGCTTCACCGGTCCACCGTTGGCTTTGTCTCACCCATTCAACCACTGAAGCAACCTCAATCTTCACAGCTCAGAACCGAAGGTCAATGGGTCTCGAGGCCACTGTTCAGCCCGTTTTGAGGTCGTTCCCGGCCCCGAAAGCTAGGCCTACTTTGGAGAGAATTGAGCCCTGTTGCGTCCCAATCAATTTGAACTGACCGGATCACTAAACAAGTGAGTTTAACTCACGAATCCTCATTTAGTAGGTTAATTATGCTTAGGGGTTGATTAGTTTATGCTAAGATGGATTAGGTTGTTAGATTAGACTAGATTAGCAAATTTAATTAATTACCGATGTATGTTAGGTGGTTAGTTAGTGCAATTAGGGCCTAGACGAGCTTTAGTATTTAACTAGAGTGATTCAGAAATTTTCTGAGTCCGTTTCAACATCCAATTAGGCATTACGGGCCTAAGTTGGATTTATTGGCATTTATTTATTATTTTTCGTAATTAATTAATTAATTATTTTTTGGAAATTAGACCAAGATAGTCAGTGACTGAAATTTCATGCCGATTGCAGTGGTACTCTCTGTTTATTTAATTGAGCACTTGATTGTGCAAATTGAGTGTGATTGGTGTATGTGGGTATTTATTCAAAAATGAATAATTTTGGCAATAAAATGGGAAAATTATGGGCGTCAGTCTACAACGCCAAAAATCTATTTTGGGACTGCTAAAAATAGTGGGACGTTTAAAAGTAAAAACATTGTATTTTGGCTAAAGCCGGCAATGTAACCACACACATGTATTTTTATTGGGTAAGATAAAAATGATAAATTGATTGTATGATTGGAATAGTATATTATAACGGCTCGATGGCTTGTATGTCATCTTGGAGAAAGAATGTTATACTATATCAGCTCGATGACTCTATATGTCATCTTGAGAAGGAATAGTATGCATATCAACTCGATGACTCTATATGTCATCTTGAGAATGAATAGTATGCATATAAGCTCGATGGCTCTATATGTCATTTGGAGAAGAAACAATATACTATCTATTAGCCTTTGGGGCAAGCTATAGTCTTGGATTTGATTGGACTCATAGATGGTATTGATTGAGACGACCGAGGAATGGTCGTGATGACATGTAATCGACTACGTCAATTGATCGATGATTCGATTAGATTTGATTGAGTGTAATGTTTATCAGTAGTTATTGTTTGAACTGACTTGCAAGAAGGAACTGAGGCCAAGGTAAGTCCTTTAATGCCTAGTTGTGCCTAGGCAGCCCTTAGGGCATATTTTCTTCATAATTGAGTCTTAGGGGGTAGAACTCGCTGAGACATTGTCTCACTGGTTATTGTATAACTATTTTCAGGTTCTTAGATTGTGTTGGTAAAGGACCGGAAGCCCCGAAGTCTAGGAAGGTGGAGACCGAGGAATCGGCGAACGTGTCTAACTAGTGGGTCATAGGATAGTTCCCTTTTTGTTGAGTCGATATTTTTGTAAACATCCTGGTTTTGTAAATAGACCTATTTGTTTATAAAAGGTTTGTTTTGGTTTTAAAAATTGGTCATGCTTTCATATCCCATTGTTTTATTATATAGGAATTTATATCTACTTCTGCATGCGTATATTAAAATGAATGGGTTGGCAATACATCCTAGGGCATTGCTATTATATTGACCAAGCAGGGATGGGCACAGGCTCGAAGGATCGAGACATGATAGGTCTGCCCCGAGTTTTAAAAGGATGGGAGCTTGTTTTAAATGTGGCCAGCAAGGCCACTAGTTCAAGGATTGCCCACGCAGGCAAATGGGACCATAGCAGCTGCTATTGCTGCCACTGATGAGACAGAACAGAGGGAATGCACCGCAGGCAGGACGCCACTACGATGGCGAAGGGGACATGAATGAACTAAACCATGCACCGATCAGGGGAAGAATGTTTTTACAGTAATTTTATTAGAGTGGTAAAGTGGAATTTTGATTAAGCTTGTAGAATTTCAATTTGTTGTAATGAAGTCTTGGAAAGGAGAATCATTGGCTAGAGTTATACTTGACTATTTTTCTTATGTATAACTTTGAAGTCATATATATATATATATATATATATATATATATATATATATATATATATATATATATAAAGTTTGGCTCAAAGAGCATCTTGTTGTATTGAATCGTGTGTTCAAGGAGTATTTGGATCAGTTTGTAATTGTTTTCATTGATGATATCCTGGTGTACTTGAGAAGTCCCGAGGAGCACGAAAGATAGTTGAGGACAGTACTTCAGACGCTGCGAAGTCATGAACTGTACGCTAAGTTCAGCAAGTGCGAGTTTTGGTTGACTCATGTGGCGTTCCTAGGTCACGTGATTTCAGGTGAAGGAATCTCCATGGACTTGACTAAGATTAAAGTAGTTATCAATTGGCCAAGACCGATAACCGTGACAGAGATCAAAAACTTTTTGGGTTTGGCAGGGTACTATAAAAAGTTCGTGGAAGGGTTTTCAATATTAGTTTCGCCGTTGACTCAACGGCTGAAGAAGGAAGAGAAATTTGTGTGGAGAAAGATTCTAGATCTCCACTGACCATTAAAGTCTCAAGTATCTATTATCTCATAAGAAGTTGAATATGAGACAGCGTCGCTGGATCGAATTCCTAAAGGACTATGATTGTGATATTTTGTATCACCCTAGAAAGGCGAACAAGGTCGTAGATGCACTGAGTCAGAAATCTTTAGTTGCATAGATGATGGTTAAGGAATAGATTTTACTTGAGAAAGCTCGAGATTCGGTTTTCATATTTGAGGTAAGCCACCTTTCGAATCTTATGGCAACCCTCAGAATTGAGCCAGAAGTGTAGATTAGAATCAAGATGCTTTAGTTGACAGACTAGCAAAGTTGGCTCACTTCATCGCAGTACAAAAGAACTTTGATTTGGACTGGCATGTAGAATTGTACGTACATCAGATAGTTTATCTACATGGAGTGCTGATGACGATTACATCAGATCGAGACCCGAGGTTCACAGATCGTGCAAAACTTCACTTTGTTGGGATAAGGTCGGAGAACGAAGGATCATAGGCCTAGAGTTAGTTCAGCAGTCAGTGGATGCAGTTGTAGTCATTAGGGACAGATTAAAACTGCTTAAAGCCACCAGAAAAGCTACGCAGATAAACGCCGGAGACCATTGGAATTCCAAGTTGGTGATCACATCTTTCTAAAGGTGTCACCAATGAGGGATAATTCGTGCTTCGACAGGAAGGAAAAGCTGAGTCCGAGGTACGTAGATCCCTCTGAGATTTTCGAAATGATCGGGATCCTAACGTATCGTCTTGCATTGCCGCCGAGGTTGGCGCAAATGTATGACGTCTTTCACATGTCGATGTTGAGGATGTATGAGCTTGACCCAACCCATGTGCTAAATCTTGAAGAGTTAAACGTAGACGACAGAGTGTCGTACGTGGAAAGCCCGGTTCAGATTGTGGATCAGAAAGAATAGATTCTGCATGCCAAGACAAACCCGTTGGTTAAAGTGGTCTGGCAACACCACGGGATAGAAGGAGCAACCTGAGAAAGTAAATATTCGATGAGACGACTGTACCCCCACCTTTTTGGTTTAAGACTTGTAATAGTTTAAATTTCGAGAACAAAATTTTTATAAGAGGGGAAAAGTTGTGACATCCTGATTTTCAGGGTCTGCTTTCAGTTAAATGAGTTGGGCTTTTCATTGACGCGCTTATAGTTCTTTTGTCATTCCCCGAACCTCGAGCACTCACACATCCTACTGCGGTCGATAGAAATGCGACTTCCCAGGACACGTCACCGACCCTTTCAGATTATTGTATATGCGGAAGCGAATAAATAATCTCTAGACAAAACTCAATTGGGATAGAAAAGTAGGATTATATTTTCAAAACCAAACAACACTTCTTTATACACAACTTACTAGATCATTTACATTATTAGTCTATGTACACAGGTATGCTAAAGCAGAAGGGCTACAATCCACTAAACAATCAGACCCTCAACTGAAGACCCTGGAGTCTCGTGGAGACTTGAACTTGGGTTCACCACCGCACCATCAGGAGAGTCAGCAGTACCCTCACCATAAGCAACCTTTGACACCGACGCAGGGACCTCAACATCTTGAAGAGGACCCTCCCTGGGTCCATTGAACCTGCTTCGATACCACACCCTGAATTGATGGGGTACCCTATGAGGTAGACCCACATCGACCTAGACAGTGGTCCTCACAAGTTCATAGATCCAGGCTCCTTGGCCCCGGGAAGTAGGAACATCAATGACATTCTCATTAACACTCTTTTGCCGACCAAACCGCTCTGGAGGAACCACCATTCAAGGACTTGAAAATTTTGAGCCCACGACGGGGTGAGACAATGTCTCGGTGAGTCCTACCCTCTAAGACTTGATTAGGAAGAAAATACGCCTTAGAGCGTTCTAGCCACACAAAGAGGATTGAGGACTTACCTCGCCTCAGTCCATTCCTGCATGTTAGTACAATTCAATCCATTCACTATAAACCACGGTCCAAAGGACACGACCTATCTTTAGGTGGTAATCACGGCCCAATGGGTGCAACCTTTAATAGGTGGCCGATCACGGCCATAAAAGGCACGACCTCTATCAGGTGGTAAATCACAGCCCCAGTGGGCACGACCGATTCCAAATTCGGCGGTAATTCACGGTCTAACAGGGCATAACTGAACTTCGATGATTTTCCAGATCCATTCGTAACCTTTCACGATCAAATTTCAATCGAATACCGACACTTAACAACCTTGGGATAAATCCCCACATAAACATCCAATGATTCAAACCAGTCTTAAAAACCAATTACGGTGCTATAAGCCAACACCGGGTACTTTCAAGTTAAATATCAAAACTTTTCCAATTTCACACTTTTAGAATAATTAACCATAATCATTCTTTTCACTCAATTTCTCAATTAAACATATAATAAGCACAAACTGACTGCACTATTGCAATCAGCACGAAATTCTAATGAATAGCCATCCTGGCAAATTTTTTTGAAATTATTAAATAATTAAATTTAATTCCGAAAATTAAATAATTAAATAATATATTATATTAATATAATTTAATAAAATAATATTTATAAATTTGAAATATTAAAAATAATTAATTAGGGCTTAAACTAGATTACACTAATTCAAACATACAATTAGCCTAATTAAACATCCATTAAACTAATCATACAACTAATCTAATTAACATTTAAATAATCTAATCTAACCACCTAAACCTATTTAGACTAATCTAAACACCCCATAAGCATAATTAACTTACTAAGCAAGGATTAGAGGATAAACTCACCGGTTTTGCGCGCCGGTGAGTCCATGGCAATCACGACACCAAGGCGGTCAATAAACCTCAAAGCGGCAACACCAACGGAGGCCCGGAAGGCACCTAAAATGGGCCTTGAAGTTTGGAACTCCTAGCTAGTTTTCTCTTCTATCTTGCTAGTTCGGTTGCTGATCAAAAACCGAAGAAGCTGGAACCTTCGGCCTAGAGCAGTGATGAGGCGACGGCGGTGATGGATTGGCTTGGATGGGTGGCACTGGTGAGTAGGGGCGGCATGCGTTGGCTAACAATGACGGTGGGGCTCCTACTGGCTTTGACAAAGATGGACAGAAGCAACTCGGACGCGTGGACATCCAAGACCACACGGTTGGAGTAACTTACGCGAGCGGGCTCGCCACGGTGTGTGACAGCAACGCTGGCTGTCCCGGTGGCTTTGCGGCAAGTCACAGAGACTGGTGACTAGGGACAGCGATGTGAGGCACTGGACAACAGCTCTCGGACACACGGAAGGCCAGGAAGCGCGAGCTAAGCGTAGGACTACAGGTGCACAGTCGTTGGCTTCAACTGGCTTGCGACGGTGAAAAGGAGGTCGGACGGGTGGCTCGACGGCAAGGGGAGAGCTGGCAGGTTCTTCTTTGGTTCTTCCAGCTTCTCCTCTCTCAACAACCATGGAGAAAGCCTTGAATGAAGGAAGAAGATGGTCTACTGAAGAGGGGGCCCTTTGGTGAGTCTTTAAGCCTTCTACACTTGTCAAAATTTCATTTGCTTTGCCCCCACATGACCTCACACGACATCAACCCTTTCTCTCTCCTCAAGCTTCCTCTACAAGCTTGTTAATCGGTGCAAGTTATCCCTTGACCCTTGGCATACGAATTGAGTATTTATACATCAAATCCAATCAATTCTCATTCAATTTCCTCTAATTGAAGCTTAATTAAATCAACCCATGTGTCTTCAACCTTCTTATGACTTTTCCCCATTAAATGATCCAACTTGTATCCCAAAGATTTGATCAAAAACGGCCCTCTGACAACCTCAAACAAAAACAATCTTACTTTGCTTTTTCGCCAGAATCTCGATTTGTAGAAAAATCTTCTGAGGATGAGTTGACGTTCCTAAAATGAATTGTGACATGACAGAACTTTCAATTTCTATAATCGAGTTCAATTTCTCAGTTAATTTCAATCTTGCGCAACTTTAGCGCGTCCTAATCTACCAGGTAGCTTTTAGGAACTTTTCGTGCAATGGACCTGTGGTCGATTGTTTTCGAGCCACAAAGTGCATGTTCAACACATTGGCGACTCTCGGTTGCTGTAGAAATCTCAAGGTTTCAAATACAGACACAGAGTACCAAAACGACAGAGAAATTGGTCTAGTGCCGATCGACAAATTTTGTGCAATCAGGTGGAACCACCCACACTTAATCGCATGCCTTTTGTCGAGTCGACCTATCTCCAGTCTCTAATCGATCTGTGCCGCAATGACCCTTGCAGATTAGCATGGTCGAGCAATCAATTCCTGATCGAATTCTCATGTTTATTGCGTTTAGATTCCTTAACAGTTTCACCTGGTAGACTAGTTATCTCGAGAGTGGCCAACTCAGAGAAGAGAGCTATAAACACGAAGACGAAATGCCCGACTTATTCAATTGAAATCAGAATTGTAAAATCGGGATGTCATGACTCTTCCCCTTTTATAAAATTTCATTCTCGAAATTTAAACCATTAAAATTCTTCTTCAAAATGGTGGGGTATTGTCGTCTCATCAAATCTTCACTTTCCCAAATCCTTCATTATGCCCAGTAATGCTATCCAACACTTTCGGTGCTGCCAAAACATTTCCAAATTAACCGACCAAATCTTGATTCCAAAAAGTTCAGCATTTGTCCAATTTTACAAAAATGAAAGGTGCAAAAAAAAAAAAAATGGTTCTTTTTCTTTTTCTTTCTACTAAGCGGCTAACTGCCGCTTCGAGGGTTCGAACGCCCGATTTTGGACCAACGAGCTTCATCTCGGGTACCACTCGGCTAGAGGCGTTGATGGTGCTCCAAAATGCTTTCTTTTTTCCATTTAAAGCCATATTTCATAATTGATCCCAAACTCGAAATATTCCACTGATTAAACAGTTTCGACTCTCATTTCTTAACAATTTGAGATGTCCTTATTCTAGGCAACCTCCAAGGATGAATAGGATTCTTAACTTGAAATTCAAAAGGTTTTCGACGCAACCCAGTCCTCTAAATGACGCATCACTATAGATCTCATAACCTCTAGGACCAAACAGTATGGTCAGCACAAGTGGGATAGTCAACCTCTTCTTAAGCTTTTGAAAACTATACTCGCACTTGTCTGTCCACATGAAGTTCTTTTCCTTCCTCAGTAATCTTGTCAACGGCGACGTTAAAGCTGAAAAGCCTTCCACAAACCTTCTGTAATACTTTGCTAAAATCCAGAAAAATTTTGACCTTTGTCACTGTCGTCAATCCTGACCAACTGTTCACTGCTTCAATCTTGGACAGGGTCCATGGAGATTCATTCTCCTGAAATCACATGACCTAGGAACGCAACACGAGTCATCCAAACTCGCATTTGCTAAGCTTATCGTAAAAATCCAAGAGTCCTCAAGGCCTGAAGTACTATCCTCAAATGTCTCTTGTGCTCCTTAGCACTCTTCGAACACACCAGGATAATGTCAACAAACACGATTACAAACTGATCCATGTACCCTTAAACATTCTGTTCATCAGATCCATACAAACAGCTAGGGGCTTCGTCAAACCGAACAATAATACAGTAAACTCATAATTGCCATATCAAGTGCGAAATGCTAACTTCGGTATATCTTTCTTCCTGATCCTCAGATGTGGATACTTGTTCTTAATCGTCGCTTAATTGAGTTGACAATAGTCGATGCAATGATGCAACAAACCATCCTTCTTCTTTACAAATAGAACTGATGTTCCCCAAGGCGATGCACTGGAACGTACGAATCCATTACCCAATAACCCTTGCATTTGCACCTACGGTTCCTACAACTCAGATAAGAGTCTTAGAGACTGGCTCTAATGTGGGTGCTAACTCAATTATGAACTCAATCTCTCTATCTGCAAAAAACCTAGCAAATCCTTTAGAAATACTTCTGAAAACTCTTACACTACTACAATGTCCTTGATCTTATGTTCTTCCACTGTCATATCCATGATAGTCGCCAAGTAGCCTTGGCAATCCCCCGTCTAACAAACGGGTTGCCTTCAAGCGACAAGACTAAGGAAATCGAGGGTCCTTCTCGACTCCCAATAAACTCGACACTCCCACATACTAATGAATTAATCTGAATTACTCCACGTCAATGATTCATTACTACAAGATGTTCTTTGAGTCAATATCTTTTTACACGACTTCAAAGTTACACATCAGCCAACCACTCAAGTACAACTCTAATAAGTGATTCCCTTTCTATAGCTTTAATACAACAACAGAAGTTCTGCAATCTTCACTCAAAATTCTGTTGCGCTACTCTAATAAAAACACCTCAAAAACATTCTTCCATCGATTGATGCATGGTCAATCCATTCCTATTCCTTTCACCATCCTAGTGGCGTTCTGTCGGCATAGTGATGCTCGAGCTCTCTTGGACTTACACGGATAGTTCCTAACCTGATGGCCGTGCTGGCCACATTCAAAGCATGCTCCGTTCTACTTGGTCACCAGGCTGACTCACACTTCTTTTCTCAAACTTGGCACACAATCAATGAGTGCCCTGCCTACTGTCAAGTAATAGTATGCACTCTTTCTTGTACTGAAGGCCTATTCTAGAAACCCCACAATGCGTTCTATAGCGCACTCCTTTCGATTTGTCCCATTGGCTTTCTAAGACCGTTTCTGGCCAAGTAACCCTGTTGGTCACACACAGAACAAGCACTTGTCTTACCAGGACACGGGGTTGATCCATGTCGGCTTCTGTCAGCACGACACACTCCAATCTGATTCATTATTGACCTAACCATCCCACATTTCTAGTTGGACGGAAATGGGATACTTTTCTCCAATCATAAACTCCTTCCCAAACTGGTTTCCATCTCTATTGATTATGAACCTCGACTTGGATGCAACGGCTTGCTCTTATATCACAACTTTAGGCTGGACCTCAACAGGCGCGGCAACAACAGCGGCTCGATCCTGAGCTTACTAGCTTAACAAGCTCCTAGAACACTAGCGTCGGAACGATCCCATCGAACCTCGGATCACTCAGTGCTGCTACACTAGTACCGACCTATAGCAGTACTCTTACACTTATGCTGGTCTGAGCCAGTGCTCCACCACGACCACCTTCGGTACCAACCCTGATCGGCATACTACCCCTAAGTAATCGGTCTAAAGGTTCTCTCTCAAGGAGACCTCTGCTCCTGATCACTCATCTATAGGATCTTTACATAAACCTGCTTTTCACTTCTAATCCCATATTAGAATTTGAGTGATCCACACTCAATAATTTACCAAACAACTATCAATCACATGCACCAGCATGAAATAAAAGCCATTCCTACCAACTATCCTATAAACCATCGCACATTATCACTCCAAACACAAACCCGCTTTGATACCACTTAAACTAGGATGTCATGCCCCAAACCTCGAGCACGCGCACATCCCATTGCGGTCAATAGAAATGCGACTTCCCAGGACACGTCACTGACCCTTTCATATTATTGTACATGTGGAAGCGAATAAACAATCCCCAGACAAAACTCAATTGGGATAGAAAAGTAGGATTATATTTTAAAAACCAAACCACACTTCTTTATACACAACTTACTAGATCATTTACATTATTAGTCTATTTACACAGGTCTGCTAAAGCAAAAGGGCTATAGTCCACTAAACAATCAGACCCTCAACTGAAGACCCTGGAGTCTCGTGGAGACTTGAACTTGGGTTCACCACCGCACCATCAGGAGAGTCAGCAGTACCCTCACCATAAGCAACCTCTGACACCAATGCAGGGACCTCAACATCCTGAAGAGGACCCTCCCTGGGTCTATTGAACCCGCTACGATACCACGCCCTGAATCGATGGGATACCCTCTGAGGTAGACACATCGACCCAGACAGTGGTCCTCACAAGTTCATAGATCTAGGCTCCTTGGCCCCCGGAAGTAGGAACATCAATGACATTCTCATTAACACTCTTTGGCCGACCAAACCGCTCTGGAGGAACCACCATTCAAGGACCTGAAAATTTTGAGCCCATGACGGGGTTAGACAATGTCTCAGCGAGTCCTACCCTCTAAGACTCGATTAAGAAGAAAATACGCCTCAGAGCATTCTAGCCACACAAAGAGGATTGAGGACTTACCTCACCTTAGTCCATATCTGCAAGGGTCATTGCGGTACAGATCGATCAGAGACAGGAGATAGGTCAATTCAACAGAGCCATGGGATTGAGTGTGGGTGATTTCACCTAATTGCAAAATCCTTGTCGATTGGCACTAGACCGATATTTCTGTTATTTTGATACCCTGTGTCTGTACATGAAACCTTGACATTTTCACGACAACTGAGAATCGTCAATGTGTCGAAGATGTACATTGTGGCTCGAAAATAATTAACCATGGGCCAAATGCGCTAAAAATTCCTAAAAGCTACCCGGTAGGTTAGGTCATGCTAAAATTGCGTTAGATTGAAATTAACTGCGAATTTGAAACCGATTTCAGAAATGGAAAGTTCGTTATGTCACGATTCATTTTAAGAACATCGACTCATCCTTCAAAGAATTTTCGGAAAACCCAAGATTTTTACGAAAAACCATTTCGGACAATTCAGAAACGAAAGGAAATTCGGATGAGACAAATAGAGGGGATTTTTGGCCTCCAAAGTAAGCTATTTTGTCACGCCCCAATTCTCGAGTGAGTGTCCATCCCTCGGTGGTTGATAAAAAAACAATTGCGACTTCCTAGGATGAGTCGCAAACTTTTTCATTTTATTGCACATTCTGAAGCGAATAACAAATCCCCTGATAATAACCATCTCATGATAGAAAAGCAGGACAACAAATTCACAAAAAAAACATGCTTTTATAAACCAATTGAGTCATGTACAAAAGTCCACAACAAAAAGACTTCAAAAATGCCATGCCCGGATCTTCCAAGCACGTGCCTATCCCTCACTGGTCGATTAATAGCAATGTCCCAGGACGCATCGCTGACCCATTCATTTAATATACACATGCGGAAGCATATAAGTAATCCCTAGACAATAAAACAATGGGATAGGAAAGTAGGGCCAAATTTTCGCAAAATACCTTTTTATAAGCACGCAGGTTTATACACAGAAGCCTACAAAAATAAATCGACTTTCATCAAAATAGAATCGTCTTATGACTAACTAGTCAAACAAGAATGCCGATTCTTCGGGCTTCACCTTCCAAACTTCAGGCCTTGGGTCCTCCACCGATGTCAACTAGGGACCTAAAAATGGTTATACAATAACCAGTGAGACAATGTCTCAGCAAATTCTGTACCACTAAGACTCAATTAGGAAGCCAATACGCCCTAAGGGCTGCCTAAGCACAACACGGGTCAAAGGACTTACTTTGATCTCAGTCACCTTCCTACAAGTCAATATCATTTAATATTTCAATGAATCATATCAACTATCAAATCACTCAATCAGATCGAATCATCAATCAATCGACCTAGTCGATTACATGACATCACGACCATCTCTTGATCGATCCATTCAATACTATCTATGAATCCGATCAAAATTCAAGACTCCTCAATCAAAGTGAAATATAGATAGTATTATCCTATCTCCATATGGCATATAGAGCCATTGAGCGGGTATGCATAACATTCTATCTCCAAGACGACATATAGGATCATCAAGCCGTTATAACATACATGTGCATAACGTTCTATCTTCAAGATAACATATAGTCATCGAGCCATCATAACACACTGTTGGATCATACCGTTCTTTCACCAAGATGACATATAAAGTCATCGAGCTAGTATACAAGCAATTCCTTCTCAAGATGACATATAGAGTCACCAAGCCAGATACATGCAATCCCTTCTCAAAATGACAGGAGTGTCATCGAGCTATTATAGTATAATGTCCATTCTCCAAGATGACATACGAATCATCGAGCCGTTATAGTATTTATGTTCTGAAGATACAATCAATTTACCATTTTATCATACTCGATAAAAAAACACGTGTGTGGGTACACCGCCGGCCTTAACCAAAATACAAAGTTTTCACTTTCGAACCTCCCACTATTTCCAGCAGTCCCAAAATAGATTTTTGGCGCTGTAGACCAACGTCTGGTAATTTTCCACTTAATTACCAAATTTAATTAATATAGGAATAAAATCCTAAAATCACAATTAAATCAATTCAGCACAAATTAAAGCTCAATTAAATAAAAAGAGAGCACCATTGAGATCAGCATAAAATTTCGATCGTCGGCTATCCCAGCCTAATTTCTGGAAAATAAATAATTATGGAAAATATTAAATAAATGCAATAAATCCAACTTAGGCCTGTAATGCCTAATTGGACGCCAAAACGGACCCGGAAAAATTCCAAAGTTCGTTAAATAAATACTATAACCTATTTACTTGCTAATTACAATAACTAACCACCTAACATGCATCGGAAGATAATTAAATTAACTAATCTAATCTAATCTATCCATCTAAACATGCTTAATTTAATCTAATTAAACCCTAAGCATCATTAACCTACTAAGCGAGGTTTAATGAGTTAAACTCACTTGTTCGGCAAGCCGAACGATTCAAAACGTTGGAGACACAACGGGGCTTGATTCTCTCGAAAGCGGGCCTAGCTTTCGGGGTCGGGAATAACCTCAAAACGGGCCTCGAAGGTTGCTGGAAACCCACTCCTTAAGCTTCTATTATTGGCTGGTAAAGAAGAAAATAGAGGCTAGTTCGGCTTCTGCTTCTGCTTGCTGGACAGAGGGGAACTAAGGTTAAATGGCGAAGAAAAGGGTTGATCGTAGCTCCGGCGGGCAGGTGGTCAACAACCGGTGGCTCCTGAGGGTCTTAAGGGTCTTAGGGGTCTTGTTGGAGGTTGGGATGGCCAAAGGAAGGGCTGGAATGGGAGAAAAATGAAGAAAAATGCAAAATAGGTGGACCAGCAGGCAGACCGACGGACCAGCGACCGACGGCTTGCGGCGGCTCCGTTTGGGGCAAGGTCAAGCTCTTTAGTGGGATCACCCATGTTTAACCACGCATCTCAGTTGAACCGACCTATCTCTGATCTCTAATCGATTTTTAACTATGCCGTAATGATCTCGACAGATGAGCACGGTCAAGTAGTCGAGTCCTAGTCGAATTCTCAAGTTTATTTGCCTTAAAATCTCTTAATGACTTCCATCAATAGTCTAGTAATCTCACGAGTGATCAACTCTGAGAATAGCACTATTGGTGCATCGATGAAATGCCCGATTTATTCAATTGAAAGTAGACTGAAATTCTAGGATGTCACAAGCTCGCTCCCTTCTCCTCTGCCTTGCTGCGTGCCACTCCATCTCCATGCCCCAACTCCATCGAGACAACACGCTAGTCAACTCCAACGGTCAGTTGACCGCACACCTTCACACCAGCGATGCCACTTGCTCGATGTCCATCCCCCTCCATTTCTTTATCTCGCTGCAACGTCTCACGCCCTCCACCGAGTCAACCCATGAGCCCAATAGCCATCGTCCCCCACGATTTCACACTCATTCAGCGGCCCAGCTCAGCCTACACGTCCACCGCCCCAAGGCCCGACTCCTCAACAGCTCACCGCCTCACCGAGACCACCGGAACTCCTTGGCCGCACCACCACCAGCCCCGGCAAGCAAGCTCAGCCAAGCAGAACCGAAGCCAACAAGGGTTCGTGGACTTCAAGGCCCGTTTTTAGGCCCGTCCCGTCCCCATTTGGTGTCGTCGCTAGGAGGTTTGTCACCCTTCTCTGCGTCATCGTCGCTGTGGACTCACTAGATCGCAAAACTGATGAGTTTACTCACCAAACTCTGTTTAGGGAGTTAATGATGCTTAAGGGTTGATTACTTTAGACTAAGTATGGTTTAGGTGGTTAGTTAGAACGTATTAGCGATTTAATTACTCGTTATTGCATGTTAGGTGGTTAGATCGGCTTAATTAGCAACTAGATATGTTGTATTATTTATCTAGATAGGTTCGAAAATTTTCCGGGCCCGTTTCAGTATTTAATTAGGCTTTTCCGGCCTAAGTTTCTATTTATGGCATTTAATTGTATTTATTTAATTAATTTTGGTATTTATTTAATTATTTATTATTTCCGAAAATTATACCGGGATAACTGGTGAACGGAATTTCGTGCTGATTTCAATTGTATGATTGGATTATTTAATCGAGTGTTGATTTGTGCAAATTGAGTGAAATTTGTAATTTTGGATATTTATTCCAAAATTGAGTAATTTCGGTATTTAATTGAAAAATATCGAGCGTCGGTTTTTAATGCCAAAAATGTTTTTAGGCACTATAATAAATAGTGGGATTTTTTAAAAGAAAGATATTGCGTTTTTGGCTCAAGCCGATTATGTATTCACATGATTATTTTTATCAGGTATTTTTAACACGAAGAAAATAGACCAAGACATTATTTTAATTGATGAATTTAAGTGTGAAGCACAATGTCTTTGACCGTGAGTGAATAATCATGTGATGGTTTATAGTTAGGGCACGTTAACTATTGAAAGTTGAGGTGATATGTGTCATGTTGAGGGAATCCAATGGGTCGTGAACAGGTAAAGGACTAAGTACTACACAATATCAAAACTCGTGCGAGTCACCTCTAGTGCCTTGTACTATTACTTTTTGGGGTCAAGGGCTAAGTACTACACAATATCAAAACTCGTGTGAGTCACCTCTAGTGCCTTGTATTATTGCTTTTTGTGATCAAGGGCGAAGTACTACACGATATCAAAACTCGTCTGAGTCACCTTTGGTGCCTTGTACTATTGATTTTTGAGGTCAATGGCTAAGTACTACAAGATATCAAAACTCGTGTAAGTCACCTCTAGTGCCTTGTACTATTACTTTTTGTGGTCAAGGGCTAAGTACTGCACGATATCAAAACTCGTGTAAGTCACCTCTAGTGCCTTGTACTATTGTTACTTGTAATCAGGAGCTAAGTGTTACATGACGACTTGAGTTGCATGAGAACTACTTCTATAGCCTTGAGTTTGATCTTGAGTATTGATTATTGAATTTGAATATTGAGAGTAAATATCGGGTGTAGATTGAACTACCGATATGAGTTACCCACGCTTGATTATGAGACAAAATTGTATGACACGATATGGGACGTGTCATAACGATTGGGCCTTATAATCAGGACTCCTATGTTTGATTGGTTTGATAATGAGATATTTCAATTGATGAGTGCATTGATTACATGCATATGTTTTATGAATTGTACTAATGTGCAGGAAGGAACTGAGGCAAGGTGAGTCTCATTGGTTGTGTGTATAAGCTGCCTCTAGGTATATTATCTTCCTAGTCGGGGTTTAAGGGGTAAACTTCCTGAGACATTGTCTCACCCCATCATAGGCTTAACTTTTCAGGTCCCTAGTGTGAAGAACCCAGAGCTTAAGACAAAAGGGTCAGGAGCCTAGGCAGCTCGAAGTTCTTTTTGGAGATAGACCTCATATACTTAGACTCTAGAGTTGGCCTCTATTTGTAAACCAGATTGTGGTTTTTATTAATATGTTTGATTTGAAATTTGTTGTTCTACTTTTCTATTCCATGTATGTTTCTGTTAGGGGATTAGTTTGTACACTTCCACATGTGCATTAAAATGAATGGGTTGGCAACGCGTCTTGGGACGTCGCAAATTTTATCAACCACTGAGAGATGGGCACGTGCTCGAGATTCGAGGCGTGACAGTAGAGGTTAGTCAATTTGCAATCTCAATCGTAGTTCATTGTGTACTACTCTGAGGCCTTTTGGATGTTATTGCGCATGTAACATGGTACTTTGACCATATAAATAGGTGCTTAGAAAAAGCAGAGTTGCATTTACCAAGATAACTTTGAAGAAACCTCACAAAGTTTTGCTTGAGGAACCATCCAATCATTTGGTAAGTTTACTCTTTTTGTCCACCTTATCACTTCAAATACTTTTTCCATTAGCTTGTTATTTTCTTGCACGAATTGAACTTATCGGAATCTGATCTTACATTGAAAATACAGGAGAATCAGTCAGTGATAACAGCTACAGAGAACCTCTATTCTGTCATCATATATCTTACTTATAATGGAACAGAAACCAATCTAATTATTTCAACATGGAAAATGTTTGGAATAAGACAGTTAGCCTGATTAGTTTTTTTTTGTATTGGAGCAATCAGTAATACCAAATAGTTCCGATATATGTGCCTATAAATAGTATTGGGCTATGCACATAGTTAATGTGGACCTCTTTTTGTTTATAAATGTGGTTTTTAAGCTTTGCTTTAATGACTAGTCACTACTGAAGAATTATCTGTCACGCCCCGAACTTCGGGCACGCACACATCCCTCGGCGGTCGATTAAAAATGTGACGTCCCAAGACGCATCGCCAACCCATCCTTTTTATCTTTCAATTAAGCACATGTGGAAACGAATTAAATAAACACCTGGCCAACAATCAAACATAGGGATAGTAAAAACATGCTAGTGATTTTTCACAAACTACGCTTTATAAACATACCAAGTTAACCCTAGGAGTTTATATACACAAGTCTGTCTCAAAAAGAACTCCTAGGCAACCTACATCCTAGATCCCTCCGACTCGGGCTCTGGATCCTCCACGACACCATATGGGATATCGATGTCCATGGGGTGACCTACCTCCCCATTCTTCGTCCCGACGGGCGATCCATCAAAACCTTGCAAGGGACCCTCCCGAAAACCATTGCGCTCGTTAATGTACCATGCCTTGAAGCGATGAGACACCGAATGAAGAAGGCCTTCATCAACCCAAATCGTAGTAACTGCTAACTCACGAGTCCGGGTGGTCCCGGGGATAGGGAAGAAGGTAGGCTCTAATTCCATATTCCATGGAAACCCAAAACGAATTGGACATATCTCCATACTAAGGACTTGAAAATATTTAACCAAGACGGGATGAGATAAATCTCAGTAAGTCAAAACCCTAAACCCCGATTAGGCACAAATTCGCTTCGAAGGCGGTCCTAAACACGCACCATACAAACTTCACCTCGCCTTGGCACGTTCCTGCATATTAATGCATCACATATGCATTTATAAATATTTCAAGTGTAATTAATAATCGGAACACATAGTTTTCATCCTTCAAACATTCACATGGGTTCCGATTATAAGGTAAAACTGTTATAACACGTCTCATACTGTGCCACACAATTTTGCCCCGTGATCAAGTGCAATAGGACAACTATTCAGCCATGTTCCGATTATTACGACCCATCGGCCACGGCCAACTCAAAAGTCGGCGATCATCCGGTGTAACTAAGCATCGTCCAGCTCCGCCGGGCATGGTAACGTCTAGCACTACCCGCCTAGACAGCATTCCATAAAGGAGTATCGATTCGACCTCTACTGTGGTTCGGCATCCATTGACGTGAGGCATCCGAACTTAATCAGGCATTGCCTATCCAACTCTCGTTGGGTGATGGGTTCTGATAGTGACCACACGAGCACATATTTAACCAAGAATACCATGCTTTGCATTCAAATAGCTCATTTTCAAATAATGAACTTGGCCACTTTTTTCTCCATATTAAAAATCCCGGAAAAATTATCATGCGTGGTCACGTATTTAAAAGCGCACCGTCAAATTTGGTACGCTCCTAATTTAAAACTCCACGGTTTTATATAGTACATAAAAATTGGCGTCCAATATCAACACCTAGCATTTTCCTATTTAAATGCCTATAAAATCGAGTTTTGAAATAATAATCATTAACTACCACCAAACAATCAATTGCACATCATAGCACATACAAGCCATCAAAACACACAAAATTCCATCCAGAAGAACGAGCATAAAATTCTACGAAACTGCTAATCCGTCACTAATTACGCTAATTATGATTAATTAAATAAAGTGCAATTTATTAACCTAACCATGGTTAACTAATCTAACCAAAGAGATGGGAGAGAGAGGGAAAACCATGAAGTCAAATGGTTAACCAATGGGAAGCCTAGTAAAATATCAAGCCCATCATCACATTTACCCCAAAGTCTTCATACCCATAAAGTCTTTGGTTCCTCCAATCAAAATTTACCTCAATTTCCCACAAACAATGCCATTTTAGGGGTAAAAAAATTCAATTATTCAGCCCATCCGAATTTCCTTTTTATTTTCTTTTTATCCAAAAAATCGTTTTTCCGCAAATTTTTCGGACTCGACAAAAATTCGCCGAAAAATAAGATGACATCCTATAAATGAAGATGAAACGGTTCTTGAAGATGAGATGACAAATTTTTTGGACTCGACGAAAATCGTTTTTCCGTGTTATGAAATACATGAATGGATAGAATACATGAATGAATATTCATTATATTCATCTTATCCAATGTATTTATTATGGTACATTTGTATCAAATGTTCTAAGTACATCTCCCTATACAATGAACGTTCGTCACCCTTATCCTGTACATGTATCATTCGATACATTGATATTAATGATAAGTACATTCTTGTTCTCCTATAAATAGGAGTTTAGTTTTGATGTACAATACACAATCACAGAGAATTACAATACAGTGAAATATCTGGTTTTCTCTACTATCTCTAGTGTTCACTTGCTTTCTCTTCTCAAATCTCTTCTCTATTATATATTCGCCACGCGATATTTGACAACACGTTATTAGCACGAGGATCTACCGATTGAGTAAGTAACTTTTGCAAGCACGAAAATCTATCGACTGAGTAAGTAATTTTTGCAAGGTGGGTATTGTTATTATTGATCAACTTATACTTCATCTTCTTCTATCAATTCTTCATTTTTATTTTTCTTGGCCCGAAGCCAAACTTTTAAATCTAAAAGTATCCTTCTGCTCCTGAAATAGTGGTAGATATTTGGAAATCCTTTTAATTAATTTAAGGATTTATTTTTGCAAGGATTATGGCAAATATTGAAAAGCCCAAATTCCACATCCTGGAAGTGAGTGGAAAGAATTATCTATCCTGGCGCCTTGACATGGAAATGCACCTCCAAGGGCAAGGTCTTGCTAATACAATTACAGAGGATGGAACCTCAAATGAAAAGGATAAAGCAAATGCGCTGATTTTTATTCGTCGTCATTTGCATGAGAGCCTGCAGACTCAATATTTATCTGTTCGAGACCCGCATATCTTGTGGACGAGGTTGAAGGATAGGTATGATCATACAAAAACCGTTATTCTCCCTCAAGCACAATATGATTGGCAAAATCTCGAGACTGCAAGATTTTAAATCAGTGTCGACTATAATTATGCTTTATTTGATATCGTTTCTCGACTTGAGTTATGCGGTATCAAACTCACCGATGCAGAATTGCTTGAGAAAACTTTCTCCACCTTTCATGCTTCGAATATTGTATTGCAACAGCAATACCGGCAACGCCAGTTTGCCACATATTTTGAATTAATTTATGTGCTTCTTACTTGCCGAGCAAACTAATGAATTGCTGCTAAAAAAAATCATGATTTCAGACCTGCTGGCCAAAAGCATTGCTTGAAACACATACTAACTCTGAGAAAATGACTATTTTAAGGGCTATAAGCACATGCAAAAATATAATCCTAGAAATGATGGCAAAAAATTTAATTGCCCTAGGAAATCTAACTTTGGCCCGAATCATGGCAAAGAAAAGAAGCAAAAGAAGGTGATTAATGAAAGTATTTGTCATCGCTGTGGCATGACTGGGCACTGGTCACGTGCACTGCGTACGCCAAAACATTTTGTTGACCTATACCAGGCATCTTTAAAGCATACGGGCAAGCGTGGTGAATCTCATGCCATTGAAATCAATCCTACTACCATAACCACTGTTGAGGCCAACAATATCTCCGTTGGTGGGACTCCTCTTGCTCCTGAAGTAGCAAATGCATCATTGGATGTCTCTGATTTCTTTGAGGACCTCTGATTACTTTGATGAATCAGATTGGTTGATGATAATTTGAACTTTGAATTTTATGTTATTTCGCTTTAAATGTATTACTTTTTATTGTTCTTTATGAAATACTTATGAACCTTATATAATATTTATCTTTGAAATTTTATTCAACTATATAACTAATATGCAACTTTTATGATACTTGACACCCGAAGTTGTCAATATAAATGCAAATGGAAAATACCGAGAAAAAGGAAGATGTTTGTTTGCTTGATAGTGCAACAACACATACTATATTTTGTAGTAGACACTTTTTCTCGAGTATGACATTGCGTAAGGCACAAATCCATACAATATCAGGTCCTGTTTCGATTATTGATGGTTTTGGGAATGCTACAATTATTTTGCCAAATGGTACAATCCTGCATATTGAGAATGCGTTTCTAAGCATTTGATCAAAAAGGAATCTGCTCAGTTTCAAAGATGTATGCCGTAATGGGTACCATATTGAGACTATTTATGAGCAAGATAAGGAATACATTGGCATTTCCTCTTATAAGATGGGCCTGAAGACCATCCATGAGAAGCTAGAAGCTTCTTCTATGGGTTTGTATTGTGTCATGATTAAAGTTGTTGAAACCTACGCTACCACATCCTGGAGAATGGTAAGCCCTGATCAGTTTGGACTGTGGCATGATCGCCTTGGTCATCCTGGCGCTTCAATGATGCGTAGGATAATTCAAAATACAAAATGGCACCCTTTAAAGGATATAAAGGTGTTGTTGTCTAAAGATTATAATTGTGAGGCTTGCTCACAAGGAAAGCTCATTATTAAACCTTCTATAACAAAGGTTAATTTTGAATCTCCTTTATTCTTGCAAAGAATTCAGGGTGATATTTGTGGACCAATACAACCACCAAGTGGACCATTTAGATATTTTATGGTATTAGTGGACGCATCCTGTAGATGGTCCCATGTTTGCCTATTATCTACGCGCAATGTCGCATTTGCACGTTTACTTGCGCAGATTATAAAGCTCCGGCACAATTCCCGATTATCCAATTAAGAGCATAAGGATGGATAATACTGGTGAATTTACATCAAAGAGTTTTGATACATATTGTGCTTCACTCGGAATCGAGGTTGAGCACCCGATTGCATATGTTCATACTCAAAATGGATTGGCAGAATCCTTGATTAAACGTATCCAAATCATTACCCGCACTCTATTATTGAGAACGAATCTCAACGATACAGCATGGGGTCATGCAGTTTTGCATGCGGCAGCTCTAATAAGATTACGCCGCACTGCTAGTATTTTACAATCTCTCCTTCAAATGGTTCTTGGTTATGAACCAGATATTTCACATCTACGCACCTTTGGTTATGCGCAAAGACAGTGCCCGTAGCACCGCCAAAAAGGACGAAAATGGGTCCCCAACGCCGTTTGGGCATTTATGTTGGGTTTAATTCACCATCTATCATTAGGTTCTTGGAACCAACTACTGGTGATCTTCTTACTGCCAGGTTTGCAGATTGCCATTTCGATGAGACTAGGTTTCCATCAATTGGAATACCTACAACTTCCATGACTGCAAAACAAAAACCAGTTAAGGTTTTCTCCTGGAATGAGAAAAATTTATCTCAATTAGACCCAAGGACTCTTGAATGTGAAAACGAGGTGCAGCGCATAATCCATTTACAAGCTATGGCCAATAGACTTCCTGACGCATTTAATGATGCTACTAAGGTAACGAAGTCTCATATTCCAGCTGCAAATGCTCCAGCTAGGATAGCTGTTCCCGAAGAACAGGCTAAAATGGATCAAAATCCCCCGCACTTGAAGCGTGGCAGACCGATAGGATCAAAAGATACCGCTCCTCGAAAACGAAGGGGAAAGAATCAAGAATCCGCTCCAGAAGAGCCTGGCGTTGTGCTTACTCCCAAAGAGCTTATTGCCCTGAAGAGGCGCAAACCCATGAAAGGAGCACTAGCCCCGGGAATACTGAGAATTCTATTACATATTGTAATGAAATTTGGGATCGAAATGAAATCATCATTGATGATGCTTTTGCATTCTCAGTTGCTCATCAAATTATGGATGATGATTGTGAACCACAATCTATTATTGAATGTCGTCAAAGGCAAGATTGGCATAAGTGGGAGGAAGCAATTAAAGCTGAATTAGCTTCCCTAACTAAACGAGAGGTTTTTGGACCCGTAACTCGTATCCTCGATAATGTAAAGCCCGTTGGATATAAATGGGTATTTATCCGAAAACGAAATGAGAAAAATGAGGTTGTTAGGTATAAAGCCCGACTCGTTGCTCAAGGATTCTCACAGAGACCTGGGATTGATTATAATGAGACATATTCATCAGTGATGGATATGATTACATTTCGTTTTCTCATTAGCCTAGCAATCTTTGAAAGATTGGAAATGCGTCTTATGGACGTTGTGACGGCATATCTATATGGCTCATTAGACTCTGATATTTATATGAAAATTCCCGAGGGATTCAAAATGCCTGAAGCATGCACTCCCCGCAATTTATTCTCAATAAAATTGCAAAGATCCTTGTACGGGTTAAAGCAATCCGGTCGCATGTGGTATCAACACCTAAGTGAGTACCTAATTAAGGAAAGGTACAAAAATGTTCCTATCTGCCCATGCGTGTTTATTAAGAAATCAAAAACTGGATTTGCTATTATAGCAGTTTATGTCGACGATATAAATTTAATTGGAACTCCAGAAGAGTTAGCTGAAACTACTGAATATTTGAAAAGGGAGTTTGAAGTTAAAGATTTGGGTAAAACCAAACTTTGTCTTGGTCTAGAGCTTGAGCATAAAGCAAATGGAATAATCGTCCATCAATCAGCATATGTTGAAAGATTGCTTAAACGTTTCAACATGGACAAAGCTCACCCATTGAGCACCCCTATGGTTGTAAGGTCTCTGGATCCCCAAAAGGACCCATTTCGTCCTAGAGAATCTGATGAAGAGATACTTGGTCCTGAAGTACCATATCTCAATGCAATTGGGGCTTTGATGTACTTGGCACAATGTACGAGACCAGATATCGCTTTTGCGGTAAATTTATTGGCACGTTTTAGTTCTGAGCCAACTCGGAGACATTGGAATTGAGTTAGACATATTTTCCGTTATCTCCGAGGAACCATAGATTTGGGATTATATTATTCCAAGGATTCCACTAACTCTGGTTTAGTTGGATATGCTGATGCTGGATATAGATCCGATCCATATAAGGCTCGCTCTCAAACCGGGTATTTATTTTGTTATAACGGCACCGCTATTTCTTGGCGTTCTACGAAGCAATCGCTAGTAGCTACATCTTCTAACCACTCTGAGATTATTGCTTTATATGAAGCTGGAAGGGAGTGTGTTTGGTTAAGATCCGTTATAACACATATTCATAATTCTTGTTGCTTAATACCGGTTACCAATTCTCCCACTATAATTTATGAAGATAATGCTACTTGTGTTGCACAAGTCAGGGGAGGATATATCAAAGGTGATAGGACCAAGCATATCTTGCCGAAATTTTTCTATACTCATGAACTCCAAGAAAGTCGACAAATTGATGTTAAACAGATTCGATCCATAAATAATCTTGCAGATCTTTTTACCAAATCATTGCCAACATCAAGTTTTGAGAAATTAGTATATGGCATTGGTATGAGGCGAGTTCATAAGATGTAAGATTAATTAGCCCCGAAGTGGCTATATGGCTCTATTGAGGGGAGATATTATGAACTATGCATTGCAGCATTGATATGCGGCTAGTTCACAAGATGCAATAATGATTAGTCCCAGGAGTGGCTATATATACATTGCACTCTTTTTTTTCTTTATGTCCGGTTTTTTCCCATAGGGTTTTTCCGGCTTAAAGTTTTTAACGAGGCAATTAATGCATCCATAAAAGGGAGATATCATAACATGTGTGCTCTGCACTCTTTTTCCCTTTTGTCGGGTTTTTATCCCATTGGGTTTTTCCGGCTTAAGGTTTTTAATGAGGTAGTATCATTCGATGCACATTCGTAATGAATATGATGAATATTCAAGGGGGAGTGTTATGAAATACATGAATGGATAGAATACATGAATGAATATTCATTATATTCATCTTATCCAATGTATTTATTATGGTACATTTGTATCAAATGTTCTAAGTACATCTCCCTATACAATGAACGTTCGTCTCCCTTATCCTGTACATGTATCATTCGATACATTGATATTAATGATAAGTACATTCTTGTTCTCCTATAAATAGGAGTTTAGTTTTGATGTACAATACACAATCACAGAGAATTACAATACAGTGAAATATCTGGCTTTCTCTACTATCTCTAGTGTTCACTTGCTTTCTCTTCTCAAATCTCTTCTCTATTATATATTCGCCACGCGATATTTTACAACATTCCGCACATTTTTCTAAACCGTATCTGACTCACGAAGATGAAGCGGTTTTTGAAGAAGCTTAAATGTCGCAGAAAATCTTTTCTCCAAGCAAGAACCTCGACTCCACTCTTTTATTAGGATTCTTGATGGCATTGGTTATTGGTGACTTCAATAGAGTCTATATCAACGAGAATGAATTCATTTAAAGTTATGTTTCTAAGAAGTGATCTGCAATACGCTGAAAATCCAGAGGGATGCGACCCTGAATTATTTTATGATTGATCTTTGAAAAGGTCTTCCTCTAGTATTCTATTTGTTATGAGAGAGATATTTTAATTAAAAAAAAATGTTATTTTCATTATTCTCTGTGTAGCGCGTTAAAAAGGCTGGTCAATGGAAATTACTTTAGTCAATCAATAGTTTGGCATAGGAGTATAAGACGAAATATTTTTGGAAAAAAAGAAAAGAAAAGAAAAGAAAGGAGTACCACCAGATATAGGGTGATTTCTTGGTTTAAATAAATGGGATCACCATCTCAAATGATTTTCATTTTAGTTGTTACGTATAAAATCTTTCGATTTATTAGTTTGGCGCCATATTAATTTGAGTTCCTCTGGTGTACTTGGAAATCTAGCACTTCGGCCAATGCATACATTGTCCGATGCAATTTTTTCCCCTCTGCTACTGTTGCATATAATTTCATTCGTCTGATCACTCTTGAAGTTGTTTATTATGTACGAAAGATAATTTTAATTGATCATTCCTTTTCAGATTTTTTAAATTTTCTTATGTTCATCTCGCATCATATGCTTTTCTTCTTGTTGAAGACTCTCCGATGCAAATGACAGCATGATTCAAATTGTGTCGATTGATAACGATGGCGATGAGCAAAAGCGATGGAATTAAGAAAAAATCTGGGGCTTTTACCTTGATTTTTAGTGTGTGTGTGTATATATATATATATATAGTGACTGAATCATTTTGGAGTTGATTATGACTTGAAGCGAGAAATTCTCAACTAGCACCAAGACGAAAAAAATACTAATTTTCTCACATTCTATATGATATGATAAAAATTCTCTAATCCGGAAAGAAAGACAGAGGAAGAAATATAGATTGTCCAATGAAAATTAGTCTCCTCAATCAACTTGCTCCTCAAAGTTTACTCTATGTCATTGCACTGTAACCTTTCGCAATAAGCATCACTTTGCCCAGACTCCTCCGGGATAGTGTCTTTACAGATTTAGAATGTTGTATGATACAAAAGTGGATCACAAGCACGATAGAATTAGACCTGAATAAAGTATTTTGTATCATACGCATACAAAGCAATAGCACAAAAACAATGTGCAGCCAAGCAAGGGGTGACCTAGTTGCTCACGCAGATTCACGAGCTTAAACTGAGTCCAAAAGGCCCGTCAGCCCAAAGCCCGCAAAAGGAACCCATCCCCGCCATTTCTTTTTTTTGCTCTTTCCCTCTCCCTCCCTCTCTCTCTCTCTCTCTCTCTGTGGCGCTTGCAGAGGATTTGCATTTTCTCTCTCTAGCGCTCTAGAGCTTCAGACGAAGACGCACTAGTGGAAACCAGAGAAAGAAGGAAGCAGACGTGGAGAAAGTCGAGGTCACGCGCAGGAGGAAGGGGTAATGGGATCGATCCTCTCTCTCTTGTCCAAAGCTCCATCTCTGCGATTCGAGTTTCACCGGAGGTTATTCATGGCCGATTCTAGTATTCTGCCATCTCCGCCGCCTCGCCTCGGCTTCTCTGGCCTTCAGACGTAACTCTTCCAGTTCCTCCCACGGTGAAAAGCTTTCTGAGTAGCGCCAATAGCTCTGCGGTTCCAGTCCCGATTTGTCTTGAATTTACTGCATTTACTTGAAGCTTCTCAATCTCCCTTGAACTGGAGCCAATCGTAGCCAAGCGCCTCCCTCGCTCGACGACTTCATTATCGTTCGTTTTTTTCACTGCCTCCCCTTTCGGTTTCTATCATCTTTGTTCTCCGACAAAGGAGAATAGCCGTGACTGAAACTCGATCAGAATCGGATTCTTCACTTCGAGCTCTTCATCATTCGGTTACTGCAACAATATTGAAGGTAGGTTCTCTCTCATTCTCTGGATTTCATTTTTCAATTCAGTCGATAGCATTCATTCTCGGTCTTTTTCTGAATTTCCAGAGACCTCTTCGTCGAAGTTTCTTCTCTATTGGCCTCCGGACACTGTTTGGCACCACCAACCACAGCCGGTCGTCACCGTTCCCATTTCCACGGCTGCCGGTGGAAGCTCTGTTCGCTCCTGTTCTCAGTCACCATTGCTGAAGTGCTTGAACTGCAGTCATTATCGTCTCTCGCGATTTCATGAAGCTGCTTCTGTGACCACCTTACTAAAGTCGGATCATTAATCGCCACAGGTAATCATCCTTTATTCAATCGAATCACATATGCTCTGTTTCAAGTTGCTCTACGTACAAACCACTACCTGGGTAAAATCTACTGATTGCTTTGTGATGATCTCGTTCACATAACTGAACTGTATTGCTATGCATATTTGAGGTTGAGGTGTTTTTCTGTATTTTCATATCTGAATTGCGTAGTGCGTGCTTGAGCCGAGACATTCTTCAGTATATTTGTTGACTTACTTTCGTCGATTTGTTCAATGCATGCACGACCGTCAGTCTCAATACTTTGTGCTGATCAATGCCTTATAGAAGTTGCGCTTGGATTCGCTGGAACAGGTTATTCTCGACTGGTAATGTTTAGCACTATACTTTGCTATCAGCCAAGGTGGCAATTCCGTTCCATGCCGGAGCAAACCAAAGCTGTTCAGCTGCTTAGAAAGATACTCCTTGCTTTAAGATGCAAAAAACCAGACTTACCGATTTTGCTAATGAATTGGCTGGATCACGACTAACCAAGCCCACAACAAACAAGAAAATTTTCGTAAGTACACGAGTTTCTCTCTTCATCCTGCTGGAACATACGAATTGAAAGTTCTCAAAGCAGTCCTAATTTTTTTTGGTAAAGAAATCCTCAGGAAGCAATGACATACCTACAGGATCTAGACGCATATCATTTTCAAATAGAAACTGACGGCGAGTCTTGAAAGGCCCATAACACCTTGAACAAGATAAATCATCGCAACTGCAATATTGTCCAGGGACAAGTCGACCCAAAAAAACATACTGAGCTTGTGTAGTGTTTTTTTTCCTAGCAAAGAACATTTTTACAGGAAGTGCTCGTTTCTTCGTCTGTGTTTGCTGTCTACGTAACCCCATTTCTTGCACCTGGATTATTACTGGAAACAGTTACAGGAAAAACAGCGTTAGAGCAGTACTGGCAATAGGGGAGCGGCATCAAGTTTTTCGATGCATGTAAATAGAAAAGACTGCAGCAAGCTAAATCATGCTCCTGAGCAGAACCTACATCTGCCAAAACCAAAAAAGAAGGAAAAAAAAAAAGCCATTTCAGATCAGTGTTGACAGAGGAGTCCCCTTCAACATAAGTTATGAAGCTGCATCAATTGATAAGTCGAAACTTTTTTCATGTTCGAATAGATTGAGGACTTGAGATGATGAGCTTACAGATCAATTGAGTTTACTCCACACAACCAAGAAGCAGCCGATAATTGATTATAAAGTTGATATTTCAGCAGGTTTTTACTTCTCTCGGACAATGTTTTACAATGCTTGAAGAACACTCTCGTCACTATCTGTGCAATTTCAATTAGGTTAGACAGGCGTCAGCCCAGCTCAGATTAAATCAAGCAGAGACGATCAGCCAAGAGTACCAATATCCAACAGAGGGAATTCAATTATAACCATAACCACTTAACCAGTTAAACTCGCGACAACTCCACTGCCACTGTCACGTCAACAGTTAAGCATCGGCGGACAAATGGTTACCCGACGGCTTTGAGCTGTTTTTCGGGCGAGGTCGTCTCCAGGACGGAGCGACGAGGCCCGAGGACTTACTTATGGATCTGCGAGGAGACGAGAAGAGCACAAGAGCGGGACAAGTATGTCTTCGCGCGTGCGCCCCACGTCCCATTTTTTTCCTGCTTTTGTATTTCCAGTGTTGTTCCTGGCTCCATAGCAGTCCTGTTCTCTGCAAGGGACACGTGAGAGGACGAAAGAGCAAATTGATTTATACAGCGAATGAAAATGACAGAATTTAATAAACGAGTAAAAAAAGGAGGAAGGAAAAAGGTTTTTTTTTTTGGCTAATTTGTCTTTATTGTAGGTGTGACATGAATTATTATCACTCCTGAACTGTAGCGAGTTTGCTTCCAAAAGTCTAAATAGAGATTAGTATTTGATCATAATATCCAATAAATTGATATATGTACATGAATTTCATGAAATAATGCGTGATTAAAGCCGTCACTATCTAAGTTTAATCTAAAGAGTTAGAAACTAGCAAAATATATCAGGAATAGGACATGTGCTTACAATCTGCAAAAGTAAAAGGAATTAGAAGAAATTGTGTGTGATGGTTTGCTAGAATTACTTTCACCTTACTAGCTAAACTTGATCAATGAAGATCATGTCATTTATATATGTACGGAAATTTGTGGAAATGGTGTAATTCAACTCATCAGATAGAGTTGTGTTTGGCGCAACTCTTTCTTTAAACTCTATAGTAAGGTTTCCTCTCTCTTCCCTTGAAGTCGCCTCCTATCTATCTGCAGTGCTGTCCCTAAGGGGCAGAGTTCCCTCCCTCCCCCTCCCCCTTCTTCCCTCTTTTGAAGTTTCCATCTATCTTTTTTCTCCCAATCGACTCTAAGAGTTTGTGTATCATCATATTTCTGCAGTTGATCTTGGGTGAATGTGGAGACCAGTTCGGCCATCCGTCTAGTCAACAGCCATCGAAGACGATGTTCGTAATGTGGCTCCACAACCTCTTCAAGGTTATGCCATTTTCCTTTCCCGGTTTAGATTTAGGTGAAGTTTGAGGTTTTACACCCTCAAACTCAATCTAAATATAGATTTGTGAGCTCCTTATGAGTATTTGATCTATGTTCTTTCAATATTTTGATGTTGATGTCTTTGCACCGTAATGGTGGTGAAAACATTAAATCTAGAAGTGCACCGCAAGCCTTTGCAAATGGAGTGAGAGACTTTGATGTGTGCTCATCATTGAATCTAGTGACTAGCTGTCAATAGTTTACGATATCAAAGTTGTTTTTAGGGGATTAGAGTGTGCTTTTAGCTATAAACTATACGTTGTTATTTGCTTTCTGGCTTTTGATTTTTTCTACAATTATTTGGGACTTATTAGGATTGAAAGCCTTCTATGTACCTCTCGAATATTATTTTGATATATGGATAGAATCTTTCTCTCGGCCCAAAAATAAAATAAAATAATAAATAAATAGAGTTGTGCTCGTCATTTCCTTGAGGTACAAGTAGTTACAACCGATCTTCTGGATAGGAGACACAACAACTAGAAAGATTACACATAAAATGTTGCAAACAACTGACAACTAAAAGTTTTACGTATCAGAACTTTTGAATTGGAAACAACTTCCGAAAAGATATGATAAGAACAAAGATATGCACTAAAGATGCTCTAAAACTCCCCTCAATTTGATCAGGATGCCACCTCGAAGAGATTGTTCTTCAAAAGACGAAACATGATCCCTTGTAAAGACGTCAACTGAAAAATCAGTGGTCAAAATTCCCAAATGAAATGAATATTAACGTCAATATACTTGGTGTGAGCATGGAAAAGCCGGATTAGCAGCTCGATAAGTGGCTCCAAGATTATCACAAATGACTTCAACAGGTTTAGGTAAAAATATATAAGATCAACTGAAATCTGCCGAATCCAATTAAGTTTCTGCAACTCCATCGGCGAAACTCCTGTAGCCAGATTTCGCAAGTGGGTTGCTCTTTTAGCATGCCAAAATAATGTCAGACCCAAGAAAAGTCACACATCCAGATTAACTAATCGGCGAGTATCGAGACAACCAGCCCAAATCAGCATGAGGGTAACGCCACTAAGGTGCTGTCAAGTATGGCTTCAAGAAGAGTCCATGATCAGTGGTTCCGTATAAAAATCTAATAATGCACTTTATTGCTTGTAACTGAGGTATACGAGGGCAATGCATGAACTGATTCACAATACTAACAGCATACGAAATGTGTGGGCTAGTCATAGATAAATACTATAAAAGCCCCCATCGTGCTTCTATGTTCAGTAGGATCCATCCATTAATCTTTTTCCACCACTGTCCTTGGACTTTCTATCTTTGGTAGTGGATTATCAGTGATTTATTTTCCCCTAAGTTTTAATTTGAATATTTCTTTATTAATGTTATGGTTTTCTTCCTTCAAATTTTTTACCTCTTTAGAGATCTTGAATAGTCAACCCGCGCCTCTATTATTCTTTGTCGTTGTCAAAATTTCTTGCAAATCGTACATTTTTTTTCTGAATTTTGAGGCAATCTCTTAATTTGTGTAAGTACTTCTTTCTTTCTGAACTTCCGCTTGCTATTTTTATTCTACCGTTATTACATTTATACTCGGAGTACCTAATCCACATGTTAATTCATCTTTATTATTGCATTCTTGAATTTCTTCATCTTCCACTGATTCATACGCGTATTCTTCGTCTGTTTCTTATGACAATGACACAGTTTCTAGGATTAAACACAGTAATTTATGTCCCTTTGAATTTGCAATTTGACTCATGACAGACTACTTCTTTGGTTCTTTTATTTGTGAATTTCTTCCCATACTTTTCTCTATTATTCTTATATGATATGCGCCATTGAGATGAATGATATGAGCAAGCCACGGTTCGGTGAAAAGTACAAGTCACTATAAAGCTGATTGAGCATCCACCAGGCACAATTATAAATGTTACTAGAAGCACTTTTTTTTTTCCTCAAATTTAGTACATGACATACATGCTAGATCAAAGAGAAGTTATATCACTTCAACTCAACTTTATATGTATCCGAAATCTTATTCAATTAATAATATCAAAGAAAACATCAATGAGTTAGTTTATTGATCAATCTAATGCTTAATATCAAACTATGGCCACATTTAACACTCCATGACAAGACCTAGCAAGATTCCCTTTCGACGTAGGTCTCCACTTTATATAAGTTGACAATCTAGACAAAACAGGACATATTGAGAAATGTATACATACTCATAACCATTTAATGGGTTCAAATCATAGCTGCAAGAGCATAAACTCCTCCAACCAGTCACGTAACTATTTCACAATTCATAAACTAGTTCACTAATCAATATATGTATCATTGCACAATTCTTTCCATCAGGAAGAATGCATTTCACATGGCCCTTCTCAAACCATATCACAAATAATTAATTTTCAAACTATTTCAAGAGATACTTTGCCATGCCATTTCAGTAACAAAAGCATATTCAATGTTAGATCATGTTTTATGCGAAAAATTATACTCTAAACACCACTCTTTTTCCCCTTTTAAATGAATAGCATACCATGTGTTACCTTTTTCATTGCTTATGGCACAAGTATTTTTTGTTATTTTTAGGACATGAGTTCACAAATCATACAATAAATAAGCACCGCTCACCTGAATATGCGAAACCAAACAATGACAGCTACCTTACAAACAGAAAAATCAAGTGAGAAATGGAGATTGAAATTAAGTACTAACTACCTCAACTAAAAGTCAACTAATCTAAGCTTATTTGGCAACAAAACAACTCCAATGTGCTAACAGAAAGCTCACCTAAAGTAGAACTCACATGCGATTTTCAAAAAAATGAGCTCTAAAGAATTTTGTCACAAGTGGGTCGAAAGTCATTAGAAATTTAACCCGACCTTCGACCCATAAGAGGTCTAGAAAAGGGTGAAAACTGGCATCAAACACAGTAGTTCATATATGGTTCCAATAGTGCACAATGAACTTCAAAATTTCATCCCAACCAAATCATAATCCCAAATTTACTTCCATAAAATCCCATATTTCCGCAACATGGTAAGTTTCATGATTTTATAGCTCAACAACTTCTAGAATCAACTCACCAACCTAAATCCCAAATTGAGTTGAAATTATAGCTTATCCAATAATTTTTTTTTTCAATTAGATAAATTAAGTCCTTGAATTTTTATCGAGCGGTTCGCGATGACGCTTAAGATGACCTAAGCCCTCTCTCTCTGTTTCTCTCTCTCTCTTGCGCGCGCGCGGGGTTTACTTCACTTTTCCAGTTTTCTGTATTATTCTTTCTCTCTCATGACTATTCTACTTTCTCCTGTTAAGCTAGCTCCAACATTTATAAATAGGGAAAATGTCACAAATAGTCCCTATATTTTCACTCAATGTCCAATTTCGTCCCTGAACTTTCGATCGGCTCAATTTGGTCCCTGAATTATTGATAAAATGTCCGATCTAGTCCATGAACTTTCAAATGGTTCAATTTGGTCCCTGAACTATTAATAAAATGTCCGATCTAGTCCCTGAACTTTCGATCGGCTCAAGTTGGTCCCTGAACTATGATGAAATGTCCGATTTAGTCCTTCGTTACTATTTTTCTTTTTCTTTTTCCTTTTTTTCCTTTTTTTCCCATTTTTTCCTTTTTTTTTTTCCTTTTCTTCCTTTTTTTTTTTTTTCCCTTCCCTCCGGAGCCGGCGGAGGGAAAGCGAAAAAAAAAAAAAGGAAAAAAAAAGGGAAAAAAGGGAAAAAAAAGGAAAAAAAAAGAAACAAAAAGAAAAATAGTAACGAAGGACTAGATCGGACATTTCATCATAGTTCGAGGACCAACTCGAGCCGATTGAAAGTTCGGGACTAGATCGGACATTTTATCAATAGTTCGGGGACCAAATTGAGCGATCGAAAGTTCGAGGACTAGATCGGACATTTTATCAATAGTTCGAGGACCAAATCGGCCGATCAGAAAAAGCTCGACGAAATGGACATCGAAATGAAAAGATAGGGACTATTTGTGACATTTTCCCTTATAAATAAGATGAAGGAAGTTAGTCCGTTGGGCTTCTAAGATGGAGCTTCATGGGATAAAATGAGAATTGGCCCAATTGGGTCTCTTGGGCCTAAACCCTTTTTTTTTTTTTTTTTCATGGTGGCGGCCTGTAAAGTCTTAGACACAGGATAAGGGGAAAATAATGAATGAACCCTGAGCATTTGAGCTCGGCTCAAATCAACCATCGAATGGTGTGGGCTCCTTGTGAAAGCTAACTTTTCACAGTGCAGCGGAAAAATCATGAACCTAAAATTCATTCTTTACAATGCAATTTCCCTATAGATGGAGTCAGGTTAGTAATTGGGTAATTAAATGTGAGATGTTTAGTCTAGCTAGTAGTGCCAGCAGCGACCGTGTTGGAATAAGTTGTCCTGGCGGTGGTGTTGATGACCACAGCGTGGCAATGGCTGTGGGATTGGTGGCTCTCTCTCAATCACCTCATTCCTAATTTTTTTTAAGTTTTTGCTGTTCGTCTTCTTCGTTTCTCTTTATGTCATTTTTATTTTATCAAATTTTAACTTGTAAACATAAATGGAAACCTAGACATAATTTTAATAGACACGCGCAATAGAGAGTAATGAATGAAAAACCCCAACATGATTAAACATGAAAAGAGTTGAATGAAAATAGTATTGTTAATTATATATAATACGTGAAAATTCTGCTAGTATTGGAAAAAGAGTCAAATAGAAATGGTAGAGGAGGGATGCGAAAGTAAAGCAGCAAAGCCAATTTGCGTCATGCAATCTCTTGATCTTTGTGGAATCGATTAAAGTTTCTTTTCCATTGGTAGTTTTTCTTTTAAGTGCTTCACTTTTGCTTCACATGTTAGACATAGAAATCTCCAGACAAGATAGGACATGATATTTAATAAAGTCTTTGGGGGATATTCCCCGAATATTACAAAACAAACAGTTGTGCACAAAAAAGTACTTTATTTTGTTTACTATAACGTCTAATAGGCATCTTTGAAAGTCTTGGTCTTTATTTAATCTATGGTCGTTTGGTGTGGCAAGTATATTATATGTGTGTGATGTATAGTGTAATTTTCTATACATTATATTAATTGGTGATTTTTGACTCATTCAATATTGCAAAGCAAGTTGTTCAATGGACTAGTTGGTGGGGGAAAACTATTCAAAATTCCTAAATTTATTGCACTTTTTACCAATTCAATCATAAATCTTTTAATCAAGTCAATTTTTTTGGTCAAAATTGTGTCAATTAAATCATTAACCTTTTCATATTTTGTTAATTAAATCCATTTGCCCAATTTTATTTGGTAATCATCGATATTGACACCAGCTATCTTATGTAGCAAGATAACTAGCATTGATGTGGACAATTTTAATATTATTTTAATATATATTTGGGAAAATTCTAACTATGATGACTTGTTGATGTATAACAAAAACTAAGCTGCCATTGCTTGGTGTATCTTTCAAAATGTTTATTTGGAGATTCAGTCAGTGCAAGCTGTACAAAGATGCTCATTTGCTAGTCCCAATTATGATGGTTAGCTTCATTTATCGCTATAATATTTTCTAATCTTTTGGCAAGAACTTTACATTCGTTCACATTAAAGGACTAATGGAGCACCTTCTATTTATCCATAATATACTCAAGGTAATTGTTTTTGTTGGAAGATATGCAATATCTTCTGGATACTATTAGGATCAATTAATATTAGATTAATTCATAGATTATTTAGTTGCATTTTCTTGTACATGACTTGTACTATAATATCACCCTTGTACATTGAGATGAATATACAGAAATATAGAAAATTTTCCCAACGTTCTCCTCTCTTTTCCTTGTCTTCGTCCTCTTTCATGGTATCAGAGCACAATCGTGCTTCTGTATTTCATTTCCGCTCTCTCTCTCTCTCTCTCTCTCTCTCTCTCTCTCTCTCTCTCTCAACTTTTCTTGTACATGACTTGTGCTATAATATCACCCTTGTACATTGAGATGAATATACAGAAATATAGAAAATTTTCCCAACGTTCTCCTCTCTTTTTCCCTTGCCTTCGTCCTCTTTCATGGTATCAGAGCACAGCCGTGCTTCTGTATTTTGTTTCCCCTCTCTCTCTCTCTCTCTCAACTACCTCGGAGGTGCAGGACCTCATGTGGAATACAGCCGGTGGAGTCCAAAGTTAGCCCATTAAAGGGCCATTAATCCAGTGGTAGCCCAATCCGAGGCAACCCACTTTGGGCTTTCCATACTAGTGGGTGTCAATGCCGATGTATTATGGGCCTAACTCGATTTTCTTTTCCAAGAGCCTAGATGCAAAGAGATGACGGCCCACCAACCACAAGTGGGGCGGGCGCAACAGAAGGATCCAGGTCATCTTATGCAGGTACAGACCCCAATAGGGCAGGCAAATCAAATACAGGAGCGTTGAGCGGGTCACATCCGGGCCAAAATTCCAATCCTTGTCAGGAGTTCCACCCAGTTTCTTGCTGTTCCCTTTCGCGACTGCCATGGGTCGCCCAGAACTTAGCGACGCACAATACATCTCCACCACCAATGGACTAGAGTTGCGGCTCATTAGCCACCTTCTCATGAGACCAAAAAATTACTCGAACTAGGCATGGGATTTTCGGCAAGCCTTTGTCACAAAGGACAAGGACGGCTTCATTAATAGAAGCATCCCCATTCCAACTAACGAAAAATTGGCATAGCAATGGAAAAAATGTAACCAGTTAGTGAGAATTTGAGTAGGAAACTGTATAAGCCCCGAGATTGCTGCCGATCTACCCCCCACACTCGAAGACCATTTGGGAAAGCATTTAAGAAGTGTACAGGAAGTTAGGCCGGGCGAAGATCTTCTCACTACACCAAGCCCTCACAAAACTGAAGCAAGGAAAGATGACCATAACGACATGCTTCAACAAGCTTTTAGCTCTGTGGAATGAGCTGGAAGTGGCCAAGGAGAAGTTAGAAGGGCTAGAGGCGATGCTTAGACAGTATAAAGCCATGGAAGACCGAGAAAAGGCCACTTGGTTTCTCTTAATTTTGAACGATTCTTACCTCAATTTCAAATTGCAAATCTTAGCAATGGAGCCTGCACCTTCTCTTGGCCGAATCTTTCAATTGGCGGTGCAGGAAGAAATCCAATGCCTTACCTCATCAGAACAAAGGGAGCCGAGAGTATAGCACTGGCAGTAAGAGGAGAAAGAGGGCTGAAAACCCTAGACAAAGAGGAAAGACGTGCAGCGATAGGGTTTCTAGTAGATTGGCAAGCCTTTAAGGGCTCTGGGTTCGACGACCAGGATCATTTGCCATCATCTAACGACTCCAAGAGTGCCCGCGATCTTCAGACCTTGAACGGCAGAGATGGCTCCACATCAAAGGGATCCAATGATGGTTATTTTTCAAAGAATTATGGACAGAATTCAAGAAATAAATGGAAATTATACTGTGAATTTTGTAAGTGGCCCCATCACATAATCGAAAATTGCTGGAAATTACACGGTCGACTTGGAGAAAAAGAAAAAAAAAAAAAAGAGGAAAAGAAACATCAATAGCAGCTGCTTATCAAATTACTAGTTAGTAGATGTAAATCAACCCATCAATTATGGGCAATATCAATAATTGATGCAGGCCCTACAAAAGTCGGAGACTCCTAACAAAGGAAGTAGTTTCACAGGTATTTCTCATAGCCTGATAAATACAATATTGAGAAATGCTTGGATTGTTGATTCGGGAGCCAGTGATCATATTGCATGTGATAAAAGTCTATTTTCCATTATTCATGAAAAATTGGATAATCCCATTATTGTCCAATTGCCAAATGGAACCACCCATGTCACCATAACAGGAACAATCAATCTTAACCCTGAGATTATCCTCACGAATGTTCTTTATGTCCCGGGTTTTCAATTTAACCTCATTTCCGTGTCTAGAGCCTATGAGGAAAATTCATGTCGTGTTCTTTTCAATGTTGATACCTATCTCTTTCAGGCACATTTGACTGGCAAATTGATGGGCTTGGGTAACCTCTCTGAAGGTTTATTTTTTTGGAATAGTTCATCCAAGGAACTTAGTTTTTCCGATATTCCTTGTAATAAGAAATCATTGTGTAATTTGACAACTAATGATGAAAATTGTCTTATGCATTCTAGAATGGGCCATAGTTCTTCATTTCCTTATCCTTAATGTCATATCTATCCACTTGCAAAGCAATCACGTGTTCCCTTTCTAATAAGCAAAAATCGTGCAAACAGAATTTTCTCATTACTTCATATTGATGTGTGGGGACCATATCATATTCCGAACCATGATGGGTCTCCGTTCTTCCTCACAATTGTGGATGATCATTCTATAGCCACATGGATTTTCCTCATGCAATCTAAGAGTCAGGTTTCATTGAACTTGAAAACTTTTCTTTCTCTGTTAAAGACTCAATTTGGAAAATCTATGCAACGAATTCGGATAGACAATGAAGAGAGTTTTTTAATCATGATAGTGCTACACTATTCTCTTCTCAAGGGATATTACATGAAAGTTCATGTGCTTATACACAACAACAGAATGGAGTGGTGGAACAGAAGCATCGCCACCTATTGGAAGTTGCATGGGCCTTGAAATTTTAAGCTTCCATTCCAGACAAATTTTGGGGTGATTGTGTATTGACCGCAGCTTACTTGATCAACCGCACACCAACTAAGGTACTTAACGGACGAACTCCTTTTGAGTTACTTTTTGGCAAGAAACCAGAGTTGAGCCATTTGAAGGTTTGTGTACGTTTATGATATGCCACAATAGTAGGACCTAGAGATAAGATGGGTTCTCGTGCTCGCCGCTGCATATTCATGGGATATCCTACTCTTCAAAAGGGATATCGAGTATTTGATCCATTCACAGAAGAGTTTTCTGTTAGCAGAGATGTCGTGTTCTAGGAAAATGTTTTCCCATTTGCTACACAAGAACCAACCGTGGATAAGGGGCATTCTTCTGCTTCTCATATTGAGGAAGTCTTCAACTATCTAGAATATGCTTTCTTTCATTCCTTAGAAAGCACAAGTAATTCTCCGGGATTTAAGTCCACTGCGGAAGTGACTTCTCTTATGGAAGTGATAGATCACGACTCTAATGATGGGGATACAAATGACTTATCTCAGTTAGAGACTCAAGAAGACCACTCACCTCCAAAGAATGATCAACCGCAACGTTTTGGACGAGCTACGCGCCTGCTGACTTGGACTTGGGATTACATATGTGGTGCATGGAACCCACCAGGTACTCGATTTCTAATTTCTTCATATGTCTCTTTTGATCAATTATCTCCAGAACATAGATGTTGCATCACCCGCATATTTGAAGAGCGAGAACCATCCACCTATAATGAAGCATGCATTGATCCACAATGGCAGAAAGCTATGGAGGCAGAACTCTAAGCTTTAGTGGATAACCAGACATGGGAAATTGTCTCATTACAACCTCATCGCAAGGCAATTGGCTGCAAGTGGGTATACAAGATTAAGTATTGAGCAGATGGATTGATAGAAAGATACAAAGCACGATTGGTTGTAAAGGGTTTTACGTAATGAGAGGGCTTCGACTATCATGAAACCTTCTCCCCTGTGGCCAAAGATGTTACAGCTCATTCTTTTATTTCAATAGTAGCATTTCAGGACTGGCGCTTGCACCAGATGGATGTCATCAATGCTTTTCTGCATGGAGACTTAAATGAAGAAATTTACATTGACATGCCATAGGGATTACGGAGACAGGGGGAGAATGAGGTATGTCGTCTTTGCAAATCCCTGTATAGCCTTAAACAAGCCTCCAGACAGTGGTACGCCAAGTTTGCAGACTCTCTAAATATGACTATGATGTTTTTACATGGACCAAAGGTACGTCGTCTATTCAATGAATATTTGCATTCTACCTTTCATATAAAGGATTTGGGTTCACCCAAATATTTCCTTGGAATTGAGATTGCACGATCAAACCAAGGGATTTCTCTCAGCCAAAGAAAATTTACCTTGGAAATCATATCAAAAACAGATTTATTAGGATGCAAGCCAGCTCTATCCTAATTGAGCAAAATGTCAAATTAACTACAGCATATTATGATACTAGAGTATCTCAAGAAGACAATCCTATACTCAAAGATCCTTTGAGTTATTAGAAGCTCGTTAGGAAACTCATATATCTAACTATGACCAAACCATATATCAGTTATGCAGTGCAAACGCTCAGTCAATTCATGCACAAGCCACATCAGTCTCATATGAATGCAGCACTGAAGATAGTGAAATATTTGAAGAAGTGTTCTAGACTTGGGATTCTCCTTTCCAGAAAGTGTGATATGAGTATGACTGCATATTGTGATGCAGATTATGCGACTTGTTCGATGAGCAGAAGGTCTATTATCGGTTTCTATAATAAATTGGGGGATTATTTACTTTCGTGGAAGACAAAGAAGCAACTGACCGTCTCATTGTCTTCAGCAGAAGCAGAATATCGAACCATGGCAAAGACCACATGAGAAATAGTTTGGTTGTGAGGCCTACTTCAAGACCTTAGGGTATGAGTTAGAGGACCTACTAAATTATTTTGCGACAATGATGCAGCTCTCAAACTTGCGTTAAATCCCATTGTTCATGAGAGGACAAAGCATATAGAAGTGGATTTTCATTTCACTCAAGAGAAAATCCAACAAGGAGTGATTGAGACACAAGGAATTGGGACAAAAGAATAATTAGCAGATATCTTCACCAAACCCTTATGTCAGAGACAACATGCGTATCTTTTAAGCAAGCTAGGTGTTTTGGATATCTACAAGCCACCAACTTGAGGGGGGGTGTTGGAAGATACGCAATATCTTCTAGATACTATTAGGATCAATTAATATTAGATCTAATTCATAGATTATCTAGTTGCCTTTTCTTGTACATGACTTGTACTATAATATCACCCTTGTACATTGAGATGAATATACAGAAATATAGAAAATTTCCCCAACGTTCTCCTCTCTTTTTTCCTTGCCTTCGTCCTCTTTCAGTTTTCTTAAACATTCGAGAATTTTTAGGGCTGTAACGTTCACGAAAAAGCCCACGTTGATTGCATATTCAACGATATGTAGAAATCATTAGGATACTAGAAATTTAAAGATGCATTCAAAGCCAAAAAGCAAACAAAACACAGGTAAGGAAAGAAAAGATGCATGGACTTGGTCATATTAAAAAAAATAAAAATTCTTTTGTCCTCTATTCTGGATGCCCAAAAGAAAAAAGGTCCTCTGTATGAAGAAAAAAGGCTAACAATTCACGAAATAAGCACACTTGTGGAGAGAAAATATTTTACTTTGATTTGTCTAACCTCTTATGTACGTCCTTGAGAGTCTTGGTCTCTGTTTAATCTTTTTGGTTGGTGAAAGTTTTGGTCATCTTGAACTCTATAATTTTCTCTATCCATAGGCTCATTATCACCTACCTACAAATATCCTTTGTCGTTTTCCACAGTGACCAATTCAACATATAGAGAGATCGTTCCGGGTTCTTTCATGGCTTCCTTCTCATGCTAATTTATAGTATTGTTAACTTAAGAAAGACATATAATACGTGAAAGTGCTATTTGTATTGGAAAAAGAGACATTCACTTAGGGATGGAAGACGAGGGATGTGAAAAGTGAAGCAATAATGCCAATTTGCGTCCTCCAAATTCTTGATCTTCTTGGAATTGATTAAAATTTCTTTCTGATCAACACTTTCTGATTTTTGCTTCACTTTCTAAACAAATACATGATATCCAATCAAAGTCTAGGTCTTCCTGATGAAAAGTATTTTAATGGAGCATATTATCACGAGAAGCTGTTTGAGTTAGACCGAAGAGAAGACCTTGATGCACATTCTGTCCTTGAGTTAGATAAATCAATTGTTGTCCTTTTTCTCTATATCAAGACTTTTGACTGTCGTTTGTAAGAGAGGGCCCTCTCTTTTGGCAGCCAAAACAGAGGATAAAAGATGATTTTTCTTCATATGACGAACTTAGGGTGCATGCATATCTACATCTAGAATTTATAACTTCTAAGTGTGTTGTTATTTATTATTATTATTATTATTATTATTATTATTATTATTATTATTATTATTATTATTATTATTATTATTATTATTATTATTATGATGTAGTTATAGGCTTTTACACGTCAGCTAACAAAGCTAAAAAAATTGCAGAAAGATCGGCGGCTATGATCCGTTGCAGGGTGCTAAAGAAATTGATAATCATGAATTGCTTAAGAGAATTGTGGTCCTTTGAACAGAGAAAGTTAGCCCAAAGCAACTTGCTTAATGGATTAGTTGGTGATTTATGACTTGTTCACTTGGATTAGTTGGTGATTTATGACTTGTTCACTATTTCAGGATTAAAATAAAGCAACTTGATGGATTAGCTGGCTGTCATTATCTTAGGACTAAAATAAAGTAATTTTCTTAATGGATTAGTTGGTGATTTATGACTTGTTCCCTTTTTGTTTAGCCCAAAACACGTGTTTCTGTTCTCCTCATTGAACAGGCAAAATTAGCTGTTTTTGATAATTTGCAGACTTATAATAAAGAGTAAAATGTCATTGTTGTGTGGATCTTTAATATTTTATCTTTCAAAAATATTTATTTTAGTCCTTGTAAGTTGCACAAAGATGCTTATTTGCTGGTCCTTTAAACATCGGTCTGCTTCATTCATTGCTAAATAAAAAAAGGGTCAAGCATTGCCAACTAACAAGGTATAATCTACTAGAAATTATACTCTATGCATCACACTTATGACCAGGAAAATCATGTGAAGGATCACGATTGTCTTATCAAGCGGTTCCCTATCGTCAACTACTGGCTTATCACCCTTTAGCCGATCCTTGCTGCTCATCTTGCCGCAAATTTTCAGCGCGTAACTGCCACGTAAAGACCTATATTGATCGCCTATCCACCAATAGCGCAAAAAACAAAGACATTAAAACATACGGTCATTGAGAATGTATAGATGAAAAAAAAAAAAAAAAAAAAAGCCAATGAGACACTTGTAATAAATGTTTAACGATAATCTGCATGCACTCTAAGTTGGTTATGTGAAGAAAAATCACATTTTCTCCTCTTCTTTGGATCAAGACTTTTGGCTTGTGTTTGAAATAGGGGATCTTTTCTTGTGGCCATGCAAAACAGAAAATAAGAGGTGATTGTCTTCCATATGACCAACTTATAGTGCACGTGTATTTTCTCCAAAAATCTGTTGATTACTATTGGCTTTCTGGCTCTTTTAACAGTATCCTTGTGATTCCAATATCTTTATTTCATGCTTTATTGGTGAATATGCGATCAATGCAAGCTTTCACATGGTAGTTACAGTATAAAGACTTCGCCTATGTTTGAGAAAATGATACACTCAAGTAACTTGAGTATGTTATGGAAATAAAAGAAGGTCCTCGGTTCCTCAAATGGGCACGAACATGCAAACTTACCTTCTCCTTATTCAACGGACAAAGGTAACAAATGTTAACCCGGAGTATGTGAACCCAATTCACATTCACTGTTGAACGATGTGAGCTCAACGTGGAAGCCAATTTTTCACGATGCACGTGAGAAACTGATAACCCTAGAATTAATCCTTTACATTATGAAATCGCCTCTAGATCGATTTAGGTTAGTTATTAGGTAATCAGAGGCAATTGCCTGTGATGGTTGCTCTGCTTAGAAGCGCCAGCAGGGACAGTAGTGGCGGCATTGGATGAGTTGCCCAGGCGGTGGTGCTAACACAACGGTGCGGCCGTGACAATAGGATTGATGGCGCGCTCTCTCGCCCCATTCTTGCACTTTTTTATTTTTTATTTTTGGGTTTTTCAGGTTTTTTTTTTTTTTCCTTTTATTAAACTTTAACTTGGAAAGATAAACGAAAATGTAGACATAACTATAAAGACAGGTACAATAGAGATTAAGGAATGGAAAACCAGAGTGACTAAAAATTAAAAAAAGTTCAACAATAATTGTAGTATGGTAAATTTTAAGCAAGAGAACAATAATCAATACTAATTGTCAAATAATATTTCATTAAAAAAAAATCACTTAGAATCCATGTAATGATTGGAAACTCTACTGGCAATGGAAAAAAAAAAAGACATTCACATAGGATGGAAGAAGCGAGATGTCGAAAGCCAAGCAGCAAATCCAATTTGCATCCCCTGCAAAGTCTTGGACTTCCTGAGTTTCATTAAAGTTTCCTCCCCACATAGGGATTGAACACGATTTTCCAGTTCATTAATGTAATGCTTAAAGAGTTATTTTCAGTAGATTATAAGTATTCGTTGGTGGCTTTCTTAACTTTTTTTTTTTGGGTAAGTGTGGCTTTCTTAACTTGTTTACTCTTTTCAGACCAAAATAAACCAAGTTGCTTTATGGATTAGTTAGTGTACCTGACTTGTAGATGTTTAGGTGCAAAGAACGTTCTTTTGTTTTCCTTGTTGATCAGACAAAATTAACTGTCTTTGATGACTTGTAGATGTGTAACAAAAAGTCTTGGTCTTCACTTAAGATATCTTGGGATAATCTCTAAACATGAGGAGATAAGTTATTTTTATTCCTCTAACTATTGGCGTGCACCCTTCAAAGTCCTGGTCTTTGTTTAATGTTTTTGGTAGGTGAAAGTTTTGGCCTTCCTAGACTTTATAATATTCTCTCTCGACAAGTTTATTATCACTTTGTTTCACCATAATCCATGCCCGTTCCCTTGCTCAACAGTGTTCTCCTCCAACTCGTCTGAACCTAGCTCTCGTGCTTCCTGGATTGCTGTTGTTGATCTAATCCAGTTCGCCAATCTGCTCCAGGAAGTCCACTTGGAAAAGGTAAGAGATATCCATCTACTTGCTTTCTTTTCCCCTCAAACTGATGCAGCAAGTTTAACAACAAAATCGAGGGATTTTGATGTAAAATACTTGCTGGCCAGATTAAAGTTGCCGCTTGATTGTTGATATGGCTTAGTTGTTTTAATAAGGTGATGCCTCTACACGCATACTTGTTTGAGCCCAAACTTGGACCTCTATTTTATGATTTTTCATTATATATTAGAATAAAATTGCATTATATTAGTATCAGGACAAATTTATTAGAAAACTCAGAATTTTCATGGACAAGCATTATCATGCACATCTAGGCCATTTAGAGAGCATTATTATTAATTGCATATTTGCATGTTTCCTCTCATAAATCAAACGTTATAAATTGGAAAATCTAGGAAAATCATATCTTGGATATTTTTAATTTTAGATTCAATCTTTGTTTAAAAAAATTAAAATTAAAATTTGAAGTGAAACTCCGCAAGTCACGAAGAGTGTTATTGCCTCATTCCTGCAATTTTTTATCAGTTATTTATTTTTGCTTTTTTTTTCTTAAACTTAAATTTGAAAATATAGATAAGAATCAGCATAGAAAAGTCAATAAGATATCATCAGTTATGTTCAAAATTTATCTTCTTTTTTTTTTTAATATGTTGATAGATAAGAATCAGCATAGAAAAGTTAATTTTTGTACAAAAACTACAAATGTAAACAAGTTAGTAAGTAGTCATAGATTAAAGTTGAATTTATTGTAGAAAGTTACTAACTCATGAAGAATCATTAGTCACATAAACACTTATATGTTACATAATTCCTTTGGAAATCCTGGTGGAGCAAGGCAGGGTTAGAGAGAAATGGAATGACATATAATTAAATTGACATCCATAGAAATGTTAGACATGCAACTAACGTGGAAGGGAAGTTATGAGATCCAACAGCTAATCGAGGTCAAGCGTCTTGCCAAATGTTTTGCATAATCTTTAGTCTCATGTTGAACAAGAGAAGCTCATGATAATACTCATAAATTTGGACTTAATTTCAAATGGTAGTCACTATAGCTACTTTTGAAACCTTAGTTTTGACAATAGTTAGACTAAATTTTATATGATATTAGAGTAGGAGATCCTGACTTCAATTTTTTTCAAATTCCTTTTTTGCTTCTCCATTATATATTTGCATGCTTTAGTTTATGACTAAGTCCAGCTTATATGAAAGGGCAAGTGTGGAAAACTTTTGTTTTCTGGTCGCCTTCTGAAAGGGAAAAGTAAGGAAAAGGGGGAAGAAAACACATCAAATCGATGGACAATGATATGTGTCACCATCTCTAGCGGATTTCAAGCTCTTCGCTTGCATAAATGTCAACAAAATACCTGAAAGTTTGTCTGGATAGAGTTTTACATTTTATTTAATCTAGTCTTGTCTCCGACACATATTTTCATATTTTTGACTCGAAACATATGAATCTTTTATAATACGTAAGTATTGATAAGTAATTTACATACAATTTAGCTGATTCGAGCCATCGTGATTACCTTTTTTCGTTCTATTTTGTAACGTCTCATTGGTGAAACCACACACATCAACAATAGAACTGACCAAAAAAAAAAAAAAAATAGAAAGTTAAGAAGAATGGAACTTAATGGATGGGCCACGTCATCACAAAACTCAATTCCCTCCCACTTCCGATTCCATTAATTGTCCATATAAATTAACAATAAAGTTGGGAAAAAAACTTAATCATCTAATTTAGTCTAATTTAATTTTTCTACAAAGATATTATTACCATCAACTTGCCTTACTTATTAATTTTTTTTTTTTTTTTGGTCTGAAGATACGTAGCATTTCATTTACGTAGTGAAAATATTACAACCCATGTTCTGGGACTCAGTACATAGTTTTTCCAGAAGGATTTGAGGAGGTGAAAAGGCCCAATTTGAAACAAGTGAATCACGGCCATGGGCCTTGGCAGCCCAATCTACGATTGTGTTTGCTTCACACCTATAGTATCGGATACTCAGATGGGGAAAACGTGAGATCAGAGCGGTGCTCTCCGCGAACAGCGCTCGACAATCCCATGGTGGTGATCGGCGATCATTGACAGCTTCTACTAACACTAGACAATTGGATTCAACAACTTGTAGGTGAGCTTCTGCCATGCCTTTCTCTTCCATGACTTATTAAATTGGATATACTCTTTTCCACATCCGGGGGATTTTGTAAAAGCTGAAGTTAGGAGTTGGGACCACAATTCAGCCGGGACGTGAGTGACATAAACTAATAATAAAAAGTTGAACAAGTAAAATCATACGGATGCACCGTCACAAAAGAAGCTTAAAGCGCCTCTCTTTTTTCTTTTTCTTTCTTCAAATATTTCAGACACAAAGTGCCCTGGCCAAATTATATAAAAATTTGCACCATTAAGAAGGTTAGTTAGGCATCCACATCAGATGAGGGCATTTTTTCTGACATTGTTCAAGGAGAATGATTCTGCCTGCTCCTCAAGTAGAACCTCTAAGGGGCCAAATAGATTGGATTTGAGTAGTCTGAGAAGAGACATACCGCATTGTGTGATGAACATTTTCTTTCTGACTCCAATATTAACTGTTGAACATACCAAGGCTTGAAAATTTTCCGCTAAATAACCGAGATTTTGATTTTTCGATTCAACACCTAAACACTAGTTGATGTGGGGTAAGGTTTGGGGTAATGACCTCATGATCTTCAAAGGTGACAAGGCTTTTTATCTTAAAATGTTAAATCTCTTAATTTTAAATATTTTTTTTGCAAAAATCCTATTAGAGCTTTGCTTGGAATGGGGCTATCTGCTTTATTTAGATCAAAAGAACTCTATGCTTTGTGATGGTCCTTCCCATTCTGCTAATCAATTGATTAATTTTACAATGTTTTCCATTAGACTTCATATATGACATTTTATTAAAGGTGAGTAACTGGACCGATTCAATATGGGAAATGAATGGAACACGACTAATTTCGAGGCTGTTCACATGGGGGCCAGTTTAGTTCCAAATAAAAGTTCTTTGAATCGGCCTTCATTGGTTCACTTCTTGGTTTCATAATGTGAACTGGTTGTAACACCCATGAGGTGGCCTTGCAAAGGTAATTCTCAAGGAAAACTGGTTTTGAGCCGGGTCAAAACCAATCCTAAAACTTGTCTATTTGAGCTCTACATTCTTTTCTAATTCTCACTCACAGATTTGGTCCCTCTTTCTTTGTCTCTCTAGTCATTCGACTTTCTCCAGTGGCACGCTCAATTTTTCTCTTTTTTCTGTCCTGTGGGTGCCGTTGCGTCTCTTCTCTGTCTTGGTCTCGCCAACACCGTCTCATCTCCTTCTCTCACCATCTCGTGGATTTTGGGCTTGCTTTTGTAGGTCGACTGTCAGTCAGCCTACTATTAGCGAGGTGTGTTCTTTCTTCCAGCAACTTAGGGCCTGTTTGGTAAAAATTGTTTCTGTTCCTTGGAACAACTATTTATGTTCTTTTGTTCCAAGGAACGGAAAAAGAATAGAAACATGTTTGGTAGAATTTTTGTTCCCAGGAATAGATTTGGAACATAAATAAGAAGTAGAAAAAAATAACTTCTTGTTCTCGGGAATAAGTTTTTTTTTCTCTTCTTTTTTCTTCTCTTTTCTCTTCTTCTCTTTTCTCTTCTTCTCTTTCCTTTCCTTCTTCCTTTTGGCCAGTTGCCGACCTTGGCCATGGCCAGCAACCGGCCAATGAGGGCCGGCAACCTCGCCGAAGCGTCGCTAGCCCCCGATGATGCCGAGCCATGGCTATGCTTGGCCTCGCAAGATTTGGGCCAGCTCAAGCTCGCCCAACCAAGGTGAGCCGAGCCTCACGGTGGCCACGTGAGCTTGCCGGCCCTCGCCTTGGCTTGGCAAGGCTCCGGTGAGCTCGCCAGACCTTGCCCAGCTGGTCGCCAGCCACCGACAACCAGCCACAAAGGAGGAAGAATGAGAGAAAAGAAAAAAAGAAGGAAAAAAAGGAAAAAAAAAAAGGAAAAAAAGGAAAAAAAAAGAAAAAAATAATAAAAATAATAAAATTAAAATAAACAACAAAATTATACAATTCCACCAAACACATTTCTTTCCCAGGAATAGAAATTTTGTTCAATTACCAAGCACGTTCTTATACTCAGAAATTGTTTTTGATAACAGAAAAGAAAATGAAATAAAACCATTTCTGATAAAAAATTATTCCCAGAATCAGAATCGTTATCAAACACGCTCTAATTAGAGCAAGAAATCTTGAGTTTCCAAAATAAGTATAAACAGCTTAGAAATAATCATTTAATTGTTAAAACTTGTCAATACCTAACTTCTGCCCAAAAGTGGTTTTCATATATTTTCGGAAAACTGGAACAGATTTTCCTCCTAAAGAAGAAGTTTATTGGAATTAAAGCATTTTATAAGCATATACCAGAATTTCGACAAATAGGATTAGGTTCTTTCGAATTTATTCCCCAAATAAAAGAAAAAGAAAAAGAAAAGAAAAGCAAAGATAAAACGGGAACCTCCGAGAGAAAAACACACACGGCAGAATTCATCTTGATTCTTCTGCTCCTTTCTTTAAAACCACACCGCCTCACTTTTTCTTCATCCACCACCACCACCATCATCATCATTGAACTCACGCCCACAGACTTCACCCTCATTCAATTCATTTCTTGCATGCATATCGATTGTCGCCAATCACCACCATCTCTAGGCGTCGCTCAATCAATACCATCGTTCGTCGTTGCAAGCAGCGACCACGCATTGCCGCAGCTGAATACGCACGCTTACACAGTGAACTGTCGAACCTAGTTCTCGTGCTTGCTGGATTGCTGTTGTGGATCTTATCCCGTTCGCCTGGTCAGCTCCAGGGAGTCTACTTGGAATAGGTAAAAGACATCTTTCTACTTGCTCTCTTTTTCCCTTGAACTGATGCAGCAAGTTTAATAACAAAATTGGGGAAAGTTGATGTCATATACTTGCTGGCCAGATTAAAGTTGCAGCTTGATTGCATAATCCATGGTGATTTCTTAATTTTGTTTTAATCAGGTGATACATCTGCACGCATAATTGTTTGAGCCAAAACTCGGACCTCTATTTTATGATTTTTCATTACATATTAGGATAGAATTGCATTATATCCGTATCAGGATAATTATATTAGAAAACTTAAAATTTTCATGGACAAGCATTATCATGTGCATCTAGGCTTTTTGGAGTGCATTATTATTAATTCTCTGTTTTGCACGTTTCCTTTCATAAATCAGATGCTATAATTTGGAAAATCTAGGAAAATCATATCTTGCATATTAATTAATTTAGATTGTGTCTTCATAAAAAAAAAAAAAAAAAAAAAACGTGAAGTGGAACTCTCCGTGATCGCGAAGTATATTATCACCCCACTCCTACATTTTTTTTTTCTTTATCAATTTTGTTGATGATGATTTAGTAGTTGATGATCGGGAATTGCTTGATGCGAGAATCATGGTCCTTTGAACTCAATTTTCCTGTTGATAGGTGTGATGGGTAGAGTATAATTCTCAGTAGATTATACACTGCCATTTCATGATTTGTGACTTGTTCACTATTAGCAAGCAAGTTGCTTAATGAATTAGTTGGTGCGCTGGATTCTTTTTCTTTTTTAGCCCAAAGCATGTGTTTTCATTCTCCTTAGTGGACAAACAAAGTTAACTGTCGCTGATGACATGTATATATAATAGAAAATAAGATGCCATTATTGGGTGTATCCTCAATATGTTATGTTTCAAAAGTATTTATTTTACTGAGTTTGCACAAATATGCTTATTTGCTGATCCTATTAATTTGGTCAACTTCATTCATCACTAAACAAGAAAAAAGGGATAAGCACAGCAACTAATCCATTAAGTAAGTTGCTTTATCTTACATTGGAAATGGTAAACAAGGCCAGTATTAACAATATATAATCTACCGGATATTGCACTCTACTCATTGCACTAATGAACTTGAAAATCGTGTTCAAAGGACCATGATTCTCCCATCAAGGCAATCCCGATCATCAACCACTACCTTAGCACCCTTCAACAAATTATTGTTGCTCATCTTGCTGGAATCTTTAGCACAGTAACTGGCATGTAAAAGACGTCGTTGATTGCATATTTACCAAGAAAGCAGAAAACAAAGACATTGAAATTATAAGGTTACTAAGAATATACGAACGCTAAAAAAGCCAACAAAACACACGTGAGTGATAACGCTTATGACAAAAATATGCATGCACTCTAAGTTGGTCATATTAAGACTTTGTTTTGGATGGCCAAAAATAAAGGTATGACAGCCAAAAGTCTGGATCTGAAGAATAATGAGAGCAATTGGTGTAACAAACACTTGTGGACAAAGAGTATTTTCAGTTTGATTTGTCTAATCTTTGATGTGCATCCCTCGAAAGTCTTGGTCTTCTTGGACTTCATAGCTTTCTCTCTCCATTTGCTTATTGTCACTTTGCTTCACAATAACACCTTTGTTGTTCTTTACAGTGACAAATTCACCTATGAATATTGGAGGGATCTTTTTGGGTTCCTTTTTGGCTTCGTTCCTTCAAGTCCTATTCGAAAAGTTGACTTCTTCAGCATTGAATTATGCACAACGGGAAGGAATTAGCACCACCTTGCCTAAGGAATGGAAGAAGGAGCTGGTCACAATCAAGGCAAGGCTGGCTGATGCAGAGAACAAGCAACTCGATGGTAACCATGAGGTGAAGCTGTGGTTGGATAGTGTTAGGGACTTGGCCTATGACATGGATGACTTGCTCGATGAGTTTGATATCGACGTCGCTCAGGTTGAGTCGGGGGCAAAATCCAGCACAAGCAGAGGTTTGGAGAAATGGAAGTTCTCTCTCTTTGGCCGACCACACTTGCTTGTGTCTGAAACCAAGATACAAGAAATCAATGACAGATTGGCAAAGATTGTCACTGGAACAAGTAGTCTAAACTTGAGAAAGAATGTTGAGGACATATCCAACTACACTAGCGAAAGGGATTCAGCCACTCATGTGCCGGAGCTTGAGTTTCTAGGTAGGGAGAAGGACGAAGCACATATACTCGAACTATTGATCAATGACATCGAAAATTCTAATGCCACGCTAAGAATAGTCCCCATAGTTGGGATGGGTGGTATTGGAAAGACGGCTTTGGCTCGACGGTTGTATAATAATGTCAAAGTGAATAGATGTTTCGAGAGGAGAGCATGGGTTTGTGTTTCCGATGTTTTTAATATTTTCAACATAACAAAGAATATTTTGCACTCGATCACCGAGAAGTCCTCAAAGGATGAAGATCTTGCCAGGCTTCAAGGTAAGTTGAGGGACAGTCTATCTGGGAAGAAGTTTCTTGTGGTTTTAGATGATATTTGGAATGACAACTACGAAAGATGGACTACCCTCTTAAGGCCATTTGAAGCAGGGGCTAGGGGAAGCAAGATCATTGTCCCGACTCGCAACCTTCATACTGTTTTCGGAAAAGGAGATTTGCCGTATTTTTTAAAGGAGTTGTCCCTCAATAATTGTGCCAGCTTATTAGCCTTTCATGCTTTTAATGAAGCAAACTTTGAGAACCACCCGGAATTGGAAACAATAGGCAGGAAAATAGCTGAAAAATGCAAAGGTTTACCTTTGGCAGCGAAGATGTTGGGCGGTGCCCTATGTAATAAAAAGAAACACGATGAATGGGAAGATACCTTAAAAAAAATAACAAGGGGTCTTCTGACGATAGAGAATGACGTTCTCCCTATTTTGAAATTGAGCTACATCCATCTTCCTCCCTATTTGAAGAGATGTTTTTCTTATTGTGCGATATTTCCTAAGGATTACAAAATGGAGAGGGACGAGCTGGTGCTCTTATGGATAGTGGAGGGATTTTTAGATCAACAGAAAACAGAGGAGAATAAATTGAGATTAGGACGGAATTATTTCAATGAGTTAGTAGCTAGATCATTTTTTCAACAATCAAGTGTTGATGCATCTAAGTTTTCAATGCATGATCTTTTGAATGATCTAGCAAAGTCAATTGAGGGTGGGACATGCTTTAGCTTTGGAGAATCTCAGCTGGCAATTAGTGAATATGATCTTGAGAAAGCTCGTTATGCATCATTCATCTCATCACAATTTGTTACATCAAAGTGCTTGACAGCATATCACAAAATGAAGGTATTGAGAAGTTTAATTTTAGCGCGCGTTGGATCTAGTGAGGAATCTCTCTCTATTTCCAACAAGGTGTTGCACGACTTGCTATCAAACTTGAAGTACTTGAGGGTGCTCTCATTATGTCATTGTGACATCTTAGAGGTACCGAATTGTGTTGTTGAACTGAAACATCTTCGATATCTCAATTTCTCGTACACTTATATCAAGAGGCTACCTGAGTCAATTGTGGGCTTGTGCAAATTACAAGCTCTAATCTTAAGAGGTTGTCATGAACTTTCAATGTTGCCTCAAGGTATCACAAAGTTGGTCAGCTTACAATTTCTTGATATTAGAGATACAAAAAATCTAAAACAGATACAGTTGGGCATTAGTAATTTGAAGAATCTTATTATCTTGTCCAACTTTGTGGTAGGAATAGAGAAAGGGCTACACTTAAAGGAGTTAGAGAACTTGTCGCATCTTCAAGGAGAATTATTCATATCAGAATTGCAAAATGTGAAAGACGTCAAAGATTGTGTTGCTGCTAAGTTGTCAGGAAAGGAAGGCCTAAGCAACTTATTCTTGCAATGGGATAAAGATTTTAGAAATCTCTGGAACGATAAGCACTATTTCCAAGTGCTTGATCTTTTGCAACCTCACACAAATCTTGAAAATCTCATTATCTCTTATTATGGTGGTGCAAAATTCCCGACATGGTTAAATTGTCCCTCCTATTCAAAGATAGTGTCTTTGTGCTTGCAGAGGTGTCCTAATGTCACATCGTTGCCCTCACTTGGACAGCTACCTTCATTGAGAGAATTGTCTTTTGAAGGTCTCGATTCAGTAAGAATAATAGGTTTTGAATTTTATGGAGGTAAAAAGCCTTTTTCGTCCTTAATCACTTTGAAGTTTGAAGAGATGTTGGCATGGAAGGATTGGTCTCCTTATGCAAGGGGCCCAAAAGAAGAAGTCCCATTCTCCTGTCTTCAGCATCTTGTTGTTCGGAGTTGTCCTTCGTTGGTTGGGACATTGCCTTGTCAACTTAATCGTCTTATAAAGCTTGAAATTCATTCATGCCTACAATTCAAAAACCCAATCAGTAAGGTTTATCTTCCATCTCTCGATGAGTTATACATTAAGGATTGTAGCAATGAGATTTTAAAGAGATTGACCAACCTGACTTCTTTGACCATTCTCAAAATTAAGAGTGTTATGGAGCTTGTCAGCTTTGATCATGGATTTATGAGCTACATGGGCAACCTAAAGAAGCTTCATATAGAACAGTGTGACAAGCTAACATTCTTGTGGCAAGATGGAGATGAAACACAAAATCTCACTTGCCTCCGGGAATTAGTCGTTAAAAGGTGTCCTCAATTCATATCTTTTGTGGTAGGAGGAGGAGAGATAGAGCTATCCTATAATCTTGAAAGGATGGAATTGGTGGATTGCACAAATTTAGAAAAGCTTCCAAGTAAGATGCACACACTCAGACATTTGGTGATCACAAATTGTCCAAAAATTATGGAACTAAACATTCTTCAAGATGACTCCAGCAACAATAATCCAATTTCTCAACTTGAATCTCTTAAGATATATCACCATGATTCTCCAATATCCTTTTCATTTGCCAAGGGTAGACTTGCTCCTTTGAAGGCACTTGATATATACAAATGCAAGGGAGTGGAGTCGTTGGAAGGGATTGCCGTAATTGCTTGAAACAATGACAATTAATGATTGTCATAATATGGGAAGCTTACCACAGTGTCTTCACATGCTCTCCCATCTCACTCAATTGTCTATTAGGAATTGTGGAGCATCGGAGATAGAGGACTTCCCTCCCCTTCCCGTCACCCTCTTGAGTCTTAATCTTAGTGATTGTTCTAAGATAAAGTCTATTGCCAACTGTAACATTGCCAACTGTAACAATCTCACTAAATTGGAAATACGGATGTGTTCGGCATTGGAGATAGAGGACTTCCCATCCCTTCCCATCACCCTGCAGAGTCTTACACTTCGGGGATGTTCGATGATAAAGTCCCTACCAAACCAGTGGCATCATCTTACATCCCTCCAAAAGCTACAGATTAGCTATTGCCAAAATATCAAATGCTTTCCCAAAGGAGGTCTACCTCCCAAATTGCGAGACCTTACAATTTGGGGGCTCATGAATCTGAAGCAACCAATGAGAGAGTGGGGCTTACACCTGCTCACATCTCTCGAGTATCTGACCGTTGAGTTTAACATGGGAGGGGAGGGAGAGAAGGAGTGGTTTCCTTCGAAGGATGAGGATGCTTGGAGTATCTTTCCTTCCTCTCTAACCCGTCTTTGGATATATGATTTGAGAAAAGCGAAAAGACTATCAAGCGGTCTCCGCAACCATCTCTCCTCTCTCCAATGGTTATTGATTGGAGATTGCCCCAAGTTGAGGTACTTGCCAAAGGATGGCTTCTCTCCCTCCCTCCAACAATTGCGCATATTTAGATGCAAGATTCTGAAAGAGCGATGCGCAAAACTCACTGGCGACTATTGGCCCCTCATCGAAGAGATCCCTCAAATCTACATTGATGGGTGGATCCGATGAATTGATTCGTGCATCTACACTACAGTGAGTTTTCTTAGGGTTCGGGTAAGTTATTTTTGGTTTTGAAGGCATCATTTTCCATTCTACTTTCTCAATTCGATGCTCAATACGAACTGATGTTTGGGTGAGGGATCTCGTTGGGTTGGATTGGCTCTGTTTCGTTGGACAATAAACTATAGGATGAAACGCTCACGGTGCTGCCTCTTGCTATATTGATGACATATCCTCATTTTCTGCTTGATGCCCAAACCAATTGTGAATGAAATCGCACCATCACGAAGAATTGTAGCATTCCACAATCATAGTCCTCTGCATTTTCAGCGTCTATTGTTTGTTCTCTTCCCAACATCTTTTTTCTTGGGCCTTAAAGCTCATTCACTTTGGTTGTTTTGCATATACCATCGTGATCTTGCATTGGCAGAATCTCTTGGAAGGATCACATGCGAACGCTGCTAAAGTAGGGCTAACGCTGTTAGTGTCAACGTCTTGTTTCATTTTATTTATTTATTTTTTTTATTTTGCAATTTATCAAAAAAGGAAGAAGCAATTAAATATATTTGTTGCACTGCTCTATTCTGAATTTTCCTTCTAGGGAATATGATCTAAATAAGAACAAATCTTCTTCAAAATCTAAAAGCATGATTAGTTTTGTGGAAGCTGTGATGTGATTGGAAAGAAAAGGGATGAAGTTTTTTTTTTTTTTTTTTATGGTTTTCTTTAGAATTGAGAACCTTTTTTTTTGTTGACGATGATTCTTCGTAGGATTAAGCAATCAATTTGGGATAAAATTCTGAGGTAGCTCATGGTTCCAAGCTTTCATGTGACAGCATTGATATTCCATAAATTGCTTGTTGGTTGGGTCTTGAACTCTGTTGGTTTTGGAACCGTTGCTCACTGCTTGCTAGAAATTTTTAGCCAATATACTTATGCTTGTTTGGTTGTGATTGTAATGCAGTGACCTCTGGGTTGGCATTTCCATTTGCTCGACCGCATAATATGATTTCATCGTATATTATGCCATTTTATCTTAAAATAACCTTCTCATGTGGCATTGTTCCTGCAGGGAGTTCCGGAACAAAATGTTCGAGCTCACATGGGTTCTTTTGCTTTAACTGGAAGTGTTGCACTTCAACCAATGTGTTTCTTGCCTGGTATATCTCCTCTCTCTGTGTTAGTGTAGCATGTATAAATTTTTTGTTGAAGCATTGTTATTATGACATTGTGAAGCTCTATTAGAGGTTAGATAATTTGTAATCTGAATTGTCATTCACTGTGTACTTTCTCCCAGGCTTTTTGGTTGTTATTGCACATATAACATGATGCTTTGACCATATAATTAGGTGGTAGAAAAGCAGAGTTGCATTTGCCAAGCTAACTTTCAAGCAACCTCACATAGTTTTGCTTGATGAGCCATCCAATCATATGGTAAGTTCTACTCATATTTCTCCATTTTATTAGTTTGATTACTCTTTCAGTTAGCTTATTATTGTCCTTGCACTAATTGAACTTGTCGGAATTTGTTCTTTACATTAAAAAAAAAGTAGAACCAATTAGTGGTCACAGCTGCTAGTAGACCTTGTCATCATACATCTAGCAAATAATGGAATAGAAACCAATCTAATTGCTCCAATGTGGAACATATTCTGAATAGAGTAATCTACAATACCAAATGGTACTGATCTCTGTGCCTACAGGCAATATTGGGCTTTACAGACAAATATGTGGACCCCTTTTTGTTTATAAATCTGGTCTTTAAGTTTTGCTTTAATGACCACTGACTAAAGAATTATCTTTGTAAATTGTTATTTTCTTGTCTAATGATTAGTGTTTCTGTTTTTTTTTGCCTATCCACAACTGTAGGATTTGGATGTAGCTAAGGCACTCATTCAACGTCTAGCCTTGTTCCACGGAGTAATTTCACTGGTGAGATTTTTTCTTGTCAAAATACTTCAATTTGACCAACGATGGATAATTTCACATCTAATGGCCCTCTTTTCACCTTGATTTGCAGGTTAGTCATGGTGAGCATCTAATAGCTAGAAGCTTGGATGAGGTCTAGGTGGTTTCACAAGGTAAGGCGGCGCCTCTCCACGGGAATTTCTGGGACTATAGGAATGTACTCCAGTTTTTGTTGAATCAGGTGAATCTAGTTATTGCCATCAACTAAGAATGGTTCACTGGGTTCACATTACCTCGCATAACTGAAAATGAGGCTCGGCTACATAGAGAAAGAGAAAAAGGATGAAGAGAGGATTGCTGCTAATATATAGGACGGACTCACAGTTACACCAGCCCTTATTTGACATCAAGCATGCAGCATCATTTGTAATAGCTTAAGAACTGAGTTGGGATTGCCGTCCTAATATAATTTATGATTCTTTGCACATTTTGTTCTAGCAATAGGTTCATTTGTCGTGCCCCCGGAAGTTTGATACTCTATTGCCACTAAAGTCAGCTTTCCCATGCACACTAAAACGATTTAATCATTTGCAAACGAATGTTTTTGCACAGTAAATTATTTTGTTTGACAATCTATTTTGTGAGAAAGCTATATTAATATATTTTCCCCATTTTCACTCTTTGGCACTGTTTAGGAGAATTAATTATGAAAATATTATCACGGTCAACAAAACTTTGTGTTCAACTCTAAGTACAGAATTGCTTTTACTAACTATAATGTAGGCCTTGCATAGCTTGGTCAAAGATTATATTTCATCCTTCTTTTATTCAAATACATGAGAATCATGAAGATTCAATGGCGTTCCACAATCATATTCCTCTGCATTTTCAGCATCTGTTGTGTGCTATCTACCCAACATCTTTTTCTCGTGCCCTAGGTCATCCACTTTGATTGTTTTGCAGATGCCATTGTCATCTGTATTGGAAAAATCTCTTGGAAGGATCTCTTGTGAAAACTATTGAGGTAGGGCTGTGTTGTCAATGTTATGTGTCATTTTTTACAATTTACAAGAAAGGAAGAAGCAGTTAAATTTATTTGGTGCACTGATATGCTATAAATTTTCTTCTTACGCTTATTATCCAAATAAGAATAATCTCTCTCAAAATCTAAAAATCGAATTAGTCATGTGGAAGCTGTGATATGATTGTGAAGAAAGGGGATGCAATTTCTTTTTTTTTTAATTATGGTTTTCTTTAGAACCGAGAACCTTCTTTTTGTTGATGATGATCCTTGGTAGTATTAAGCAGTCTATTTAGGGTGCTCATGGCTCTAAGCTTTCAATGCAACACAAATTCATGATAGGATCAATATTCATAAACCACCTTATTTTTGGGTCTTGATCTCTGTTGAGTTAGGAACTATTACCTTTAGCTTGTTAGAAATTTTTAGCCAATATACTCATGCTTATCTGGTTGAGACAGTAACGATATCCTACCTACCTCTGGGTTTGCATTGTCAGTAGTGACCACTGGGGCAAATCTTGTCGGTTCTTTCAATTCGTCATACACCATGTCATTGTATCTGAAATTACCTTCTTATGTGGCATTCTTCCTAATCACTTGTGTTCCTTTGGTCTAACTGGAAATCCTGCACTTGAATCAATGTATACCTTGTCTGGATCATCTCCTCCCTCTTTGCTACTGTGCACATGTAAAGGAATTTTCAAAGCAACTTTCGTGTGACATTGTGAAGCTCTATTGGAGGTTAGTTAATATGTAATCTCAATTGTGGTTCATTGTGTACTTGCTCTGAGACTTTCTAGATGTTATTGCACATATAACATGGTGCTTTGACCATATAAATAGGTGGCTAGAAAAGCAGAGTTGCATTTGCCAAGTTAACTTTCAAGAGACCTCACATGGTTTTGCTTGACGAGCCATCCAATCATCTAGTAAGTTCTACTCATTTTTCTCCATTTTATGACTTTGATTACTTTTTCAATTAGCTTGTTATTGTTCTTGCACTAATTGAACTTGTTGGAATCTGGTCTTTACTTTGAAAATATAGTAGAACCAATCAGTGGTCACAGCTACTGGGAACCCTTGTCATCATACATCTAGCACATAATGGAACAGAAACCTATCTAATTGTTCCAATATGGAAATTATTCGGAATAGAGTAATCTACAATACCAAATGGTACTGATCTCTGTGCCTATAGCCAGTATACAGGCAAAAATGTGGACCCCTTTTGGTTTATAAATCCGGTCTTTGAGTTTTGCTTTAATGACTAGTGACTAAAGAATTATATTTTATTTTATTGTCTAATGATTAGTGTTTCTTTTTTCTTTTTTTTTTGCCTATCCACAACTGTAGGATTTGGATGTAGCTGAAGCGCTCATTCAAGGTCTGGTCTTGTTCCAAGGAGTAATTCTGATGGTGAGATTGATTTTCTTGTCAAAATACTTCAATTTGACCAATGATGGATAATTTCACGGCTAATGGCCCTCTTTTCACCCTGATTTGTAGGTTAGTCACGGTGAGCATCTAATAGCCAGACGCTTGGATGAGGTGTGGGTGGTTTCACAAGACAAGGTGGCGCCTCTCCATGGGAATTTCCTGGACTATAGGAATGTACTCCGGTTTTTGTTGAATCAGGTGAATCTAGTTATTGCCATCAACTAAGAGTGGTTCACTGGGTTCACATTACCTCACAAAATAGAAAATGAGGCTTAGCTACATAGAGAAAGCGAAAATGGATGAAGAGACAATTGCTGTTGATATATAGGACAGACTCACAGTTACACCGACCCTCATTTGTCATTTATACCTGATAAGGGCTCATGGAACAATGAGCCTTTGACATCGAGCATGCAGTATCATTTGCAATGGCTTAAGAACTGAGTTGGGATTGCAGTCCTAATAGAATTTATGATTCTTTGCACATTTTGTTCTACCAATAGGTTCATTTGTTGTGCCCCTGGAAGTTCAATACTATTGCCACCGAAGTCAGCTTTCCCATGCACACTAAAGTGATTTAATCATTTGCAAAAGAATGTTTTAGCACAGTAAATTATTTTGTAAGACAATCTATTTTGTGAGAAAGCTGTATTAATTATAGTTCATCCTTCTTTTATTCAAATACATGAGAATTACAAAGAATCAATGGCGTTCCACAATCATATTCCTTTGCATTTTCAACATCAGTTGTATGCTTTATTCCCAACATCTTTTTCTCATGCCCTAGCTCATCCACATTCATTGTTTTGCAGATGCCATTGTCATCTGTATTGGCAAAATCTCTTGGAAAAATCACTTGCGAAAACTTTTGAGGTAGGGCTAATGTTGTCAAGGTTATGTGTCATTTTGTACAATATCCTCATGCTTATGTGGTTGAGATGGTAACGATATCCTGCCTACCTCTAGTTTTGCATTGTCAGTAGTGACCTCTGGGGCAAATCTTGTCAGTTCTTTAAATTGATCATACATCATGTCATTGTATCTAATATTACCTTCTTATGTGGCATCCTTCCAGAGCTCACTTGGGTTCCTTTGGTCTAACTGGAAATCCTGCACTTCAATCAATATATACCTTGTCTGGATCATCTCCTCCCCCTTTGCTACTGTATTGGAGGTTGGTTAATATGTGATCTCAATTGTGGTTCATTGTGTACTTGCTCCAAGGCTTTTTGGATGTTATTGCACATATAACATGGTGCTTTGACCATGTAAATAGGTGGTCAGATAAGCAGAGTTGCATCTGCCAGGATAACTTTCAAGAAAACTCACGTAGTTCTGCTTGACAAGCCATCCAATCATTTAATTGGTTTACTCATTTTTTTTCTTTTTCAGTTAGCTTGTTATTGTTCTTGCACCATTTGAACTTATCGGAATTTGGTCTTTACATTGAAAATACAGTAAAACCAATCAGTGATCACAGCTACAGGGAGCCTCTGTCATTGTACATCTAACTTATAATGGAATAGAGACCAATCTAGCTTTTCCAACTTTCAAAAAGTTGGGAATAGAATGGTTCTGCTAGCTTGATCAGTGTGTTTGTATTACAATAATCTATGATACTACCAAGTAGTTCCTATGTTTGTGCTTAGAGGTAGTGTTGGGCTTTGCACATAATGAATGTGGACCCTTTTCTTGCTTATAAATGTTCACTCTTAGTTTTGCTTTAATGAGTAGTGACTACTCAAGTGTCATCTTTGTAAATCGTTAGTTTCTTGTCTAGAAATAGATATGATCCTGCCTTTTCCACTATACCCAATTGTAGGATTTGGATGAGGCACTCATTCAAGGTCTGGTCTTGTTTCTTGGATGGATCATTTCGCAGCTGACAGCCCTCTTTTCGCCTTGATTTGCAGGTTAGTCTCGATGAGCATCTAATATCTAGAAGCGCAGACAAGCTATTGGTGGTTTCTCAAGGCAAGGTGGTGGCTTTCCATGGGAATTTCCAGTATTATAAGAGTTTGGATGTCCTGAGGGTATCTCTGGGGTTATTGCCTTCATCATCTGCACTAACGGTGGAGGACAAACATCCCAAAATGAAGTAGAAATTGGTTGAGCTTGCCCAATCTCTGAATGCAGCATGTGTGGATTAATTTGATTAAATTGTTCTGGGACCCAACTCTGAACACATCGATCCGGATTCAAAATTCTTTAGTTCCAATTAAAAGCAAACTAGGTTACGTGACCTTGCTCTGGCCTGTATTAACTGTAGCACTTCCAGCTGTATTTAAATTTGTATCCTGTGATGCAGTAGCGACTGATTTGTCAAATAAGCCGCGGTTATGGCTTAAACCGAGTAACTCATAATGAGTTTGGTAACTTTCATGGGAACCTCTATAGGGTCTATTCTGTTTTCCTATCCTTCGTTATGAATGGTTAAGGCAAAGAATTTCTCATGGAACTTTGTAAGACCGCCGTGGAAACGTGCTTTTCCCAGGCGGCATTGAGAGTTGAAAATTTTCCACTTGCAATCTGCCCTATAAAGGTTCAAGTTTCATACCAATTAATCTTTTTACCTTCCCAAGTTTTTTACGTTAATTCACCAGCTTTTAGGCGGAGTTACTGATGATGAGTATGGATTCTCCATTCCAAATTGCATACTACATAGGAGACCAAGGGAATGTTTTACGAGAAATTAGCTGTGTGAAAATATATTCCCCATTTTTGTCCTTAAGTACTGTTTAGGAGAATAAATTGTGAAAATGTTTTCGTGATTGACAAAATTTTTTACTTTCAGCTCTAAGTACAGAATTGCTTTTAGTAAATATAATGTAGGCCTTGCTTAGCCAAAAGAAAAATCTATGATGAAATTCCGTGTAAACACTCGAATACAAGTTAAAATATGGAAATTCAGGAGTGCCAGAAAACTGACAGGAAAACAAAAATCCACCAAACCAGGAATAACGAATTTATCAAGTCGATGCATCTTCTATAACCTTAACGTCCGGCCAGGAAAGAGAGAATCTCCCAGACAACGAATTCCTTCCAAAGAGCCACCAATTCCACCGGTTCCCCACAAAAGTAACACTCGAGGATATAATCGCGAAAGAGGGAAAAACCCTAGCCTGAGCTCGTTGGATGCAGGCGACGAACTGGAGCCGCCGGTAGAGCTTCCGGAGGCGACGGTGGAGGCGGAGGCAGAGGCGGCGACGTGGTCGGGAGTGACGAGGAAGACACCTTCGCTGTAATGGGAGCGAAGCGCGCGCACGGAAGGTTCAAGCTCGAGCTCGCTGGGCCCAGATGGCGTATCGGAGCCGCCGATGGGCTCCGGAACGCGACGAGCGGAGGCGGGGGCGGAGGCGGCGGCGCAGTTCGTCCGAGGAATAGAGAGGAGCCTGGGATTGAGAGGGAAGAGAGCGAGGGAGAGGAGAGAGAGGGATTTTTCAAATATCTTTTTGGTGGGATCCTACTGTACAGGTGGCGAGACTTGAGAGAGAGAAGGAATACTAGTAATTGGCATCATTTAAAGATGAACAATAGCATTGTCAAATTTAAAAGTGACGGTCAAATCATAAACACCAAAATTGATGCTCTTGGTCATAAGCAAAGCCCCTCTCTCCTCGTGCCAATTCTTATAAATAACATTTACTCAGTTATGATATTTAAAAAAGAACCACTTTTTATATGCCGACAATAAAAAAGATCTCAGTTATGATATTTCAAAAAGAACCACTTTTTATATGCCAGTAATAAAAAAGATCTCAAATTTCACTCAAACTACTCATATTCCCTAAGTCACTATTTCAAAACCTACAAAGTAATTTAATGCATGTCTTGATAAATAAATAAATAAGCAAAAGACATAGCAACTTAGTATGAATTGGAGCAAATGATCGGTAACCTCACATGTGGATTACAGTTAGCTTTACCGGTTCTTTGTATTTGCCTCTGTTGGCACATGAATTTTCTCCAAAAAATCAAGTATTGCATTTTTTAAAGTAGATAAATAATAGTAATAAGAACAAAAAATAGATAAACAAATTAACAAATAACAAAAGAAGAAGAAGACGCGGAAGGAGGAGGAGGAGGAGAATAAAATAATAAAGCCTCGGCCCTATTCAGTCCAGTCCAGTCCACAAAGCCCATTCAAATCCACGGCCTCAATCCATCAGCCCATTCGTTGATTGAAAACGTCCTGAACTGATTTTGTACGACTTTGGTCTCAAATCCGAGTTCAGCGATGCCTCCTTTAAATCCTCACTCGATGCACGTAAACTGTTCGATGAAATGTCGCTGAGATAGGGTTGTGTAATAGTTCTTCCATAATTGTCTAATCTTAAGGCAAACTGACATAGTTTACATGATATTTTTTGTTTTTTCTTTTAGCTGTTAGGCATGATTTGTTAGACACGTAACCTGCATTTCATTTGTTCTGCGTTTCGCATGTTCGTTTGGCTACATTGCTTCGGCTAGTCGTTGCATTAGATTAATGCCAAAAAATTATGTCGGCGTCATTATTCACTAGGCGACATGGAGACCATACCCATCTGATCGATCCATCCTCCAAACGGAATTCCTTTCGCCAACACATAATATTTGGTTTTCCATCTAATCGTGTTCCATCGCAATTCGAACAGGAAGTGGCACGCGTAACCAAGAACTAGAATTAATTAGTCTAGAACAAAGTTAAAATGCAGGAAGTAGAAAATGAAGTCAATAAATTGAAAGATACATAATTTGAATTGATGATCTTGTATCCCTTGCACAAATAATCCAACATGGCCTATATAACCCTATCGCCAGACGTAACCGCTCCTAAGTGGTCAGTATTCAAATTAAAGGTTACAAACTGCAACTCCATGATCTTAGGCTCTATGAACAAATTCCATGATTGCACATTAACTTTATCCATATGTGGTGGTGAAATCAAATAACACATTTCCACAATGTTGGCGTACAAAACTTGATTCGGTTTTCAAATAACATGTTGTGAAATCTTCACTTTTGTGGTTTTGGGTTCAAATCTTATTGGAAGCGCTCCAGAAGTAAAATTCTGAGTGCAGTAGGCTGATGTCTGCAAGTACCTCCTTACATATCTCTTGGAGTGGTGGATCAATCTAAATGCACAAAAACTGGCCAGGACACTATTTTAACACTAAAACCGAAAAAGAAATGAAAGGAAGAAGCTTCAACTACATTTTTGGTCTCTCTCTCTCTCTCTCTCTCTCTCTCTCTTTTTACCGGTGGTGGCAACAACGTGAAGAAAATCGAAAGATGGTAACAAAAACTGATTAGGAAAAGTTTAGAAAATTGTCAAAAAATTTACAAAGATTGGAGTAAGTTATCATATGGATTTGTAAGTGGGTTTCAAGTGCCAAGCCTTTCTGTAAACAGAGCACCAGGGCCACAGGGCCAATCAAATGAGACCAAGAGCACTTTGCCTAAGTCCATGAATCAAACGGAACCATATAGCATCGGCAAAACAGGAAAATCAAACAATAAAAAAAATTATAATAAATTTAAAAAAATGACGACGATGATGATGAAAAATTCTAACTTGCTTTTACGTTATTATTACTTTAATTTGTTTACGTTCTTGTCTTTAATATCATTATTGAAACCGTAGGCAATTATCCTTTGCCAAAATTAGACTTTGACTTGATTTTGAAAATTAGCTCACTGGTTGATGTCCCCAAACTTAATAATAAAGCAATGTATACTTTGCCCGTTTCGTTTTGGATTTACTTTCCACACTTTATTTTTACTCGTCCTTTAGTATCATTTTGATGTGTCATGCTGTTTTCATTATATTGATTTCGTGATGTGATTTCTTTAAATTCATTCAATGAGTATATTACACTTTAGAGTCAATCTCGATCAAACAAGCATGCATGGACACGTTGTGGAGAATAGTACTACTTGTAATCATATCTTTGAATTCTCTAGCTTATATAAAGTAATGTGTTCTCCCGTTAGCTCCTAACCGGTTCCAATAGGCTAGTAACTAGTATATTTCTCAATGTTATGTGCGGTTAGGATTTCAAAGAGTCCACACCGAAGGAGAGGGATCACAAGTTCCCGTCCAATAAGCTATTAAACCTACTCATCCCGCTCGGAAGCATCGCCATAGCCTCTGACTGCCTTTGCACTTACTATCGGCATTTCTATTTTACCAAAATATTACGAAGGCAATTTAAATTCAGCATCTTATCAATTCGATTGAATCTGTCTCAGTATTGTGTTGATCTTGAATCACTTGAGCCAGTTGGATTGTTCTGCCCTCTGGGAACCAGATCGTCTTCTCTAGTCATCCACTTAGCGGTGATCCTTTGACGCGGTTTTGGCTCCCGATGCTCAAGGAGCTGCCGGGGAGACATATGTTGGCACGAGATCGCTAGTAGCAGGATCCTCTGCCACGATTATCATGTGTCGATGGAGTTTAACATAATTTCGAGCCTTTGGATATAGACATCCAGCTTCAAATTCATTTATAAAGTTTAAATTCAAGTCACGAATCATTCGGTTATAAGCTTGCGATAGTGCATGATTGTGACTTCTCCTGAATAATAATAATTAGCATGTACACATTGCATTTTCAACGAGGCATAACGCTATTTCGATTTTAGTAATAATAGAGGAAGGGTTTTTTCTTCTTTTTTTTTTTTTTTTGAACGAGAATAGAGGAAGGGTTTGGCTTCCATATAAATTACGCGCTCGCTCCGATCAAGTAGACCAACTTATTCTCTACTAGAAGGAAACGTTTGGCTGAGGCAAGTCGACCTGTCAACTTGTTTTCTAGAAGTGACGGCTTGGAACCTCAACTTAAGATTCAGGGCTAGTTTCTCTTCCGTCTTTAGTGGGCAAGTTGACTAAGATTTGGAGGCCAACTTTGATTTTTCTTCTTGACGGCCAATGTAGGATGTTGATTATTCAATGCCACCCTCTTTTGATCTGCCCAGTCCCCTACAAACCTGTCCTAGTCGTAGCTCCGTCGATATTATCTTCTATCGTTGCAAGCAGTGGCCACCCATTGCCGTAGCAGAGTTCACGCGCATACACCGTGAATTGTCGAACCTAGCACTCGTCCCCCCTGCTCAGCAGTGATCTCTTCCTGCTCGTCCAAACCTGGCGCTCGTCCTTGCTGGATTGCTGGTGTTGATCTAATCTTGTTCACCGGTCAGCTCCAGAAAGTCTACTTGGAATAGGTAAATCTCTTTGCCCCTCAAACTGATTCATCCAGAACCTCACTGCTAAAGTATCTGGTAGGCCTTTATTACACGGGAGCAGCCACCAGTCATTTCTGAAATCTTTCTAGATATTTGAAGCAAAAGAAGAGGTGGCGGCAGCAACAATATTTTCGTTCTTAAACTCACTTCATGCCTGTCTATAATCCTGATTGCAAGTTTAATAACAAAATTTTTGGAGAAGTTGATGTCAAATACTTGCTGTCCCGATTAAAGTTGCGTCATGGTGATTTGTTGAATATTTTTGCCATCCGTGTTTATGAAATTGCATATGGCTAGGTCACTCTCGATCACGTCTTCACGTGTAATTTCATGAATTTACATGTGTCAAATTTCATAAAAGTCATCCACGGCATGTTAAATACATTCTTTGCATTCTAGATTGTATATCAGGGGAGGTGTTTAATAAAACCACGTGTAGAGTTATTACGTGTTGCACATTTAGGAAATTGCATATCATACATTTACATATTTAGGGAAAGTCATATTCACATTTTTAAGTGTGTTCATATTTGCTGATTTGGACAGACTTAGGATTTTTCATTACATATTAGGATGGAATTTCATCATATTCGTGTCAAGATATTATATTCGAAAAATTACAATTTTCATGGACAAGCATTATCGATTGTCGCCAATCACCACCATCTCTAGTCGTCGCTCCATCAATACCATCGTTCGTCGTTGCAAGCAGGGACCACGCATTGCCGTAGCTGAATACGGACGCGTACACAGTGAACTGCCAAGCCTAGCGCTCGTGCTTGCTGGATTGCTGTTGTGGATCTAATCCCGTTCGCCTGGTCAGCTCCGGGAAATCTTCTTGGAATAGGTAAAAGACATCTATCTACTTGCTCTCTTTTTCCCTTGAACTGATGCAGTAAGTTTAATAACAAAATTGGGGAAAGTTGATGTCATATACTTGCTGGCCAGATTAAAGTTGCAGCTTGACTGCATAATTCATGGTGATTTGTTGATCTTAATGTGGCTTAGTTGTTTTAATGAGGTGATACATCTGCCCGCATAATTGTTTAAGCCAAAATTTGGACCTCTATTTTATGATTTTTCATTACATATTAGGATAGAATTCATTATATCCGTATCAGGACAATTATATTAGAAAACTTAGAATTTTCATGGACAAGCATTATCATGCACATCTAGGCTTTTTGGAGTGCATTATTATTAATTCTCTTTTTTGCACGTTTCCTTTCATAAATCACATGCTATAATTTGGGAAATCTACGAAAATCATATCTTGCTTATTAATAAATTTAGATTGCATCTTCATAAAAATGTGAAGTGGAACTCCCCGCGAGTCACGAAGAGTCTTATCGCCCCATTCCTGCATTTTTTTTCTTTATCAGTTTTTTGCTGTTTTTCGTATTTAGTTTTTCCTTTTGCTCTTTTTACATTTATTAAACTTATATTCTGAAAAGATAAATGGAAATCTAGACACAATTCCAATAGACAAGTACAATAGAGATTAATGAATGACTAATCACAATGTGATTAAAAATGACAAAAGTTGGTCTAAAATTATAGTTTTGTTAATTTGAGCAAGAGAAACAATAATCAGTGCCAATTGTCAATCACACAAAAAAAGAAAAAATCGGCACCCACGTAATGCGTGAAAAATCTACTAGAAATGTAAAAGAGACATTCGCATGGGAACGGAAGAGGAGAGATTTGAAAAGTGAAGCGATAAATCCAATTTGCATCTCTGTAAGTCTTGGTCTTTCTGGATTTTATTAAATTCTCTTTCCAATCAGCTCTTTACCAATTTTGCTTCACTTTCACGACAAAAAAGTTCACGATACCCACTGAAGTTCTGGTCTTCTCGAGTTTATGATTTATTTACACGAATGAGTATATGATCGTGGAAACTACAAATGTGCGGGGATAATCTCTAAATATTACAGGACAACCACTTGTGAAAGAAAAAGTTGCAGCAAGATGGGCGAAAATATCTGCTGAAAGGTGATGAGTTAGTAACCGGTGATGGGGAATCGCCTAGAAAGAGAATCATGGTCCTTTGAACTCAATTTTCCTGTTCATTGGTGTGATGAATAAAGTATAACTTTTAGTAGATTATACATTTTCATTTGGTGATTTGTGACTTGTTCACTATTTGCATAGTAAAATAAAGCAAGTTGCTTAATAAATTATTAGGTGTGCTTGACCCTTTTTCTTATTAAGCCCAAAGCACGTGTTTCCCTTCTTCTTAATGGACAGACAAAGTTAATTGTCTTTGATGACATGTACATGTATAACAAAAAATATGATGCAATTATTGGGTGAATCCTCAATATGTTATGTTTCAAAAGCATTTATTTTACTAAGTTGCACAAAATGTTTATTTCAAAAGCATTAATTTGGTCAACTTCATTCATCGCTAAACGAGAAAAAAGGGATAAGCACACCGACTAATCCATCAAGCAAGTTGCTTTCTCTCACTCTGGAAATGGTAAACGAGTCCAGTATTAACAATATATAATCTACTATATGTCACACTCTACCCATTACACTAATGAACTTGATAATTGTGTTCAAAGGACCGCAATTCTCCTATCAAGGTGATTCTCAATTATCAACCACTACCTTAGCACCCTTCAACAAATCATTGTTGCCCATGTTGATGTGAATCTTTAGCATAGTAATTGCCATATAAAAGAATTCATCAATCTCACATTCATCAATAAAGCAAACAAAGACATTGAAATCATAAGGTTACTAAGAATATACATATGCTAAAAAAGCCAACAAAACACTTGTGAGGGATAACACTTATAATGAAAATATGCAAACACTCTTAAGTTGGTCATATTAAGACTCCGTTTTGGATGGCCAAAAGTAAAGGTCCAATAGTAAAAAAGTCTTGATCTAAAGAATAAGGAGAGCAATTAACGTAACAAGCACTTGTGGACAAATAGTATTTTTTTTTTTTCGATTTGTCTAACCTTTGATGTGCATCCCTTGAATATTTTTCCTAGGTCATCGTCTTGGTCTTCCTAGACTTCATAGTTTTTTCTTTCCATTAGCTCATTTTCACTTTGTTTCACCATAACACCTTTATTGTCCTTTACAGTAACTGATTCACCTATGGCCATTGGAGAGATCGTTTTGGGTTCCTTTTTGGCTTCGTTCTTACAAGTCCTATTCGACAAGTTGACTTCGTCCGCATTAAGTTGTGCACAACGAGATGGAATCAACACCGCCCTTGAGGAGTGGAAGGATGTGTTGGTAACAATCAATGCAGTGTTGGCTGATGCAGAGAACAAGCAACTTAGTGGTAACCATCAAGTGAAGCTATGGTTGGACAAGGTTAGGGACTTGGCCTATGACATGGAAGACTTGCTTGATGAGTTTGTGATAAAAGCTGCTCAAGTTGAGTTAGAGGCAGAATCCAACACAAACAAAGGTTTGGGGAACTGGAAGTTCTCTGTCTTTGGCCAACCACCCTCATTCATGTCTGAAACCAAGGTACAAGAGATCAATGGCCGATTGGAAGCGATTGTCACTAGAAAGGTTCATCTAAACTTGAGAGAGAATGTTGTGGACAAATCCAACTACACCGGCAAAAGGATAACCACTTCTCTATCGGAGCCTCAGTTTTTTGGTAGGGAGAAGGAAGTAGAACAAATACTCAAACTATTGATCAATGAGGTTGAAAATTCTAATGCCACGTTGAGCATAGTCCCCATAGTTGGGATGGGCGGTATCGGAAAGACTGCCTTGGCTCAACAGCTATATAATGATGCCAGAGTGGATAGATGTTTTGAGATGAGAGCATGGGTTTGTGTTTCAGATGCTTTTGATGTTCTCGACATAACAAAGACTATTTTGCAATCAATCACTAGGTTGCCCTGTGAGGGCAAAGATCTAAATGAGTTTCAAGTTATGTTGAGGGACAATCTTTTCGGAAAGAAGTTTCTTGTGGTTCTAGATGATATATGGAATGAGAAGTACAATAAATGGACTGACCTCTTAAAGCCATTTGTAGTGGGTGCTAGGGGAAGCAAGATTATTATTACGACTCGCAACCTTGCTGTTGTTAAAATGACAAGAGCTCAGCCGTATCTTTTGGAGGAATTGTCCCTTGATGATTGTACAAGCTTATTAGCCTTTCATGCTCTTGAAGCAACAAATTTTAAGAGCCACCCGGAATTTGAAACAATTGGCAAGAAAATAGCTAAAAGATGTAAAGGTTTACCTTTGGCAGCGAAGATGTTTGGCGGTGCCCTACGTAATAAAATGAATTCCGGTGAATGGGAAGATACCTTAAACAACATAATAGGGGATCTTCCAACAGCAGAGAATGATGAGGTTCTCCCTATTTTGACATTAAGCTATGTCCATCTTCCTTCCTATTTGAAGAGATGTTTTTCTTATTGTGCAATATTTCCCAAGGATTATGAAATTGAGAGGGATGAGCTCGTACTCCTATGGATAGCAGAGGGATTTTTAGATGGACAAAAGAAAAATAAAAATAAGTTGAAATTAGGACGGAGTTACTTCAATGAGTTAGTATCTAGATCATTTCTTCAACAATCAAGTGTTGACACATCTAAGTTTTCAATGCATGATCTTTTGAATGATCTAGCAAAGTCCATTGAGGGTGCAATATGCTTTAGCTCTGGGGAGTCTCAGGTGGTAGTTAATGAAGATGATGCATCTCTTGCGAGAGCTCGTTATGCATCATTCGTCTCATCATGGCTTGTTACATCAAAATGCTTAAGAGCATATCATGGATTGAAGGTCTTAAGAAGTTTGATTCTAGTGCGTGTTGGATCTAGTCAGGGCCCAAATTATTTCTCTGTTTCCAACAAGGTGTTGCACGACTTGCTAACAAACTTGAAGTATTTGAGGGTGTTTTCATTATGTCATTGTAGCATTGTAGAGGTACCGAATTGTGTTGGTGAATTAAAACATCTTCGATATCTCAATTTCTCATACACTAACATCGAAAGGTTACCTGAGTCAATTGGCGACTTGTGCAAATTACAAGCTTTGATCTTAAGAGGTTGTCATCGGCTTTCAAAGTTGCCTCATGGTATCACAAAGTTAGTCAGCTTACAATTTCTTGATATTAGAGATACAGAAAGTCTAAAAGAGATGCCATTGGGTATCAATAATTTGAAGAATCTTACTATCTTGTCCAAGTTTGTGGTAGGAACAGAGAAGGGCCTACAGTTAAAGGAGTTAAAGAACTTGTCGCATCTTCAAGGAGGATTATTCATATCAAAATTACAAAAGGTGGAAGATGTTAGAGATGCTGTTGATGCTAATTTGTTAGGAAAGCAAGACCTAAGAAAATTATTCTTGCATTGGGATGAAGATTTTGGAATTCTTCGGAATGATAAGCATGAATCACGGGTGCTTGAGTCTTTGCGACCTCCCATTGATATTGAAAATCTCACTATTTTGAACTATGGCGGTGCAATATTCCCGTCATGGTTAGATGGTTCATCATATTCTCAGATAGTGTCTTTGAGCTTGTGCGACTGTCCTTATGTCACATCATTGCCTTCACTTGGACAACTACCTTCATTGAGAGAATTATCTCTTAAAGGTCTAAGTGCAGTAAGAATAATAGGCTCTCATTTTTATGGAGGTGATAGGCCCTTTTCATCCTTAATTACTTTGCAGTTCGAAGAGATGTTGGCATGGAAGAATTGGTCTCCTTATGCAGGGGGCCCAAAAGAAGAAGTCTCATTCTCCTGTCTTGAGCATCTTGTTGTCCAGAGCTGTCCTTCGTTGGTTGAGACATTGCCTTGTCAACTTGATTGTCTTATAAAGCTTGAAATTCATTCATGCCAACAATTGAATAACTCAACCAGTGAGTTATGTCTTCCATCTCTTGATGAGTTATACCTTGAGGATTGTAGTAAGGAGATCTTAAAGAGCTTGTTCAAGCTAACTTCTTTGACAGTTCTCAAAATTAACAAACTCATAGACCTTGTTTCCTTTGATCATCGGTTTATGAGTTGCTTGGGCAAGCTAAGGAAGCTTCATATAGGATTGTGTGAAAAGCTAACATGCTTGTGGCAAGATGGAAATGAAACGCAAAATCTCTCTTGCCTCCAGGAATTAACCATTAAAAGCTGTGCTCGATTCACATCTTTTGTGGCAGGAGACGGAGAGATAGAGCTACCCTATAATCTTGAAAGGATGGAATTGGTGGATTGCACAAGTTTAGAAAAGCTTCCAAGCAAGATGCATGCACTTAGACATTTGGTGATTGAGAATTGTCCAAAAGTGGTGGCTCTAAACATTCCTCAAGGTGACCCCAGCAGAATTAATTCGATTTCTCAACTTGAATCTCTTAAGATACATCACTATGATTCTTTGATATCCTTTTCATTTGCCAGGGGTAGACTTGCTCCTCTGAAGGCACTTCATATAGACAATTGTAAGGGAGTAAAGTCGTTGGAAGGGATTGCCATAGAATTGCTTGAAACAATGAGAATTAACGATTGTCAAAATTTGGGAAGCTTACCACAGTGCCTTCACATGCTCTCCCATCTCACTCAATTGCATATTTATAATTGTCCAGCATTGGAGATAGAGGACTTTCCTCCCCTTCCCGTCACCCTCTCGAGTCTTGATCTTAGTTATTGTTTTAAAATAAAGTCTATTGCCAACTGTAACATTGACAAGTGTAACAATCTCACTAAATTGAAAATATGGCAGTGTCCGATATTAGAGATAGAGGACTTCCCACCCCTTCCCATCACCCTGCAGAGTCTTTCACTTAAGGATTGTCCGATGATAAAGTCCCTACCAAATCGGTGGCATCGTCTTACATCCCTCCAGGAGATGATAATTCATTGTTGTGAAAATATCACACGCTTCCCCAAAGGAGGTCTGCCTCCCTATTTGCTAAGACTTGGTATTTGGGGGCTCGTGAATTTGAAGCAGCCAGTGAGAGAGTGGGGCTTGCACCTGCTCACATCTCTCTCGAGTCTTTTTATTGATTTTAACATGGGACGGGAGGGAGAGAAGGAGTGGTTTCCTTCAGAGGATGAGGATGCATGGAGTCTCTTTCCTTCCTCTCTAACCTATCTTGGGATACGGTATTTGAGAAATGCGAAAAGACTATCAGGTGGTCTCCGCAACCATCTCTCCTCTCTCCAAATGTTATGGATTGGAGATTGCCCAAAGTTGAGGTACTTGCCAGAGGATGGCTTCCCTCCTTCCCTCCAACTATTGGGCATATCTAGATGCGAGATTTTGAAAGAGCGATGCGCAAAACTCACTGGCGACTATTGGCCCCTCATCGAAGAGATCCCTGATATCTACATTGATGAGCCGATTCGATGAATTGATTCATGCATCTACACTACAGTCAATTTTCTTAGGGTTCGGGTAAGTTATTTTTGGTTTTGAAGGCATCATTTTCCATTCTACTTTCTCAATTCGATGCTCAATACGAACTGATGTTTGGGTCGGGGATCTTGTTGGGTTGGATTGCCTCTATTTCGTTGGACAATCAATTGTAGGATGAAAGGCTCGCAGTGCTGCCTCTTGCTATGTTGACGACATATCCTCATTTCTGCTTAATGCCCAAACCAATTGTGAATGAAATCGCACCATCACGAAGAATCAAGAATCGTAGTATTCCACAATCATAGTCCTCTGCATTTTCAATGTCTATTACCTGTTCTCTTCCCAACATCTTTTTCTTGGGCCCTTAAGCTCATTTACTTTGGTTGTTTTACAGATACCATTGTGATCTTGCATTGGCAGAATCTCTTGGAAGGATCACGTGTGAATGCTGCTAAGGTAGGGCTAATGCTGTTGGTGTCATTGTCTTGCTTCATTTTGTTTTTTTGTTTTTTTGTTTTTTTTGTTTTTTTTGTTTTTTTGCAATTTATCAATAAAGGAAGAAGCAATTAAATATATTTGTTGCACTGCTATGTTCTGAATTTTCCTTGTGGTGAATATGATCTAAATAAGAACAAATGTTTTTCAAAATCTAAAAGGATGATTAGTTTTGTGGAAGCTATGATGTGATTGTGAAGAAAATGGATGCAGTTTTTTTCTTTTTATGGTTTTCTTTAGAATTGGGAACCTTCTTCTTCTTCTTCTTCTTCTTCTTCTTATGATGATTCTTCGTAGTATTAAGTAGTTAATTTGGGATACAATTCTGAGGCAACTCATGGCTCCAAGCTTTTGCGTGACAGCATTGATATTCCATAAATCGCTTTTTGGTTGGGTCTTGAACTCCAGTGTTTTAGGAGCTGTTGCTCACAGCTTGCTAGAAATTTTTAGTAAATATACTTATGCCTATTTGGTTGAGATTGTAATGATAGGCTGCTTGCCTCTCAGTTTGCATCGTCAGCGGTGACCTCTAGGTTGGCATTTCCGTTTGCTCGACCGTGAAATATGATTTCATCATAGGTTATGCCATTTTATTTTAAAATACCTTCTCATGTGGCATTCTTCCCATAAGGAGTTCCAGAACAAAATGTTCAAGCTGACATGGGCTCCTTTGGAGTAACTGGAAATCTTGTGATTCAACCAATTTGTATCTTGCCTGGTGTATCTCTTCTCTTTGTGCTAGTGTTGCATGTATAAATTTTTTGTTGAAGCAATGTTCTCATGACATTGTGAAGCTTAAGTTTTTGACATCGAGCATACAGTATCATTTGCAATAGCTTAAGAACTGAGTTGGGATTGTTGCGATTGGGCGAGCGATCGAACAAAATATAGACGGAAGAAGAAAAATAAATCGGATACCGGATTACGTGGTTCAGTCTTAAAGACCTACGTCCACGGGGAGAGCAGCAACGAATTTCACTATAGATCAAGCAATACAATGAGATTACACACTCAAGTCACTCAAACACTCTCTCGGTGTTTCCCAAACCCCAATTTAATCCAAACCCAAGTCACGGCACAAAATTATCGCACAAGCTCAAAACAAACGCTGAAAAAGAACTTTTTTTCTTGATCACGCTTCAGCTTGAAGACATGCGGCTCCTCCTTTTCTCTCGTACGGGTGCAGCAACAACACCCCGGAAAAAGGACCTCTTTCGCGGCTTTTGCAAGCAGTGCGGATGTGCCAAAAAACTCCTCTAATATGCGGCTTCTCTCTACGTAGGGTTCTTTATGTAGGTCTTCGTGCAGCTGCCGCAGAGAAAGAAAACTTGTATATATATAAGTATGCCTAAGGTCAAAGTTTGACCTTGGGCCCCACCAATTTCAATCTTCACGGAGGAACTTCACGCCAAAAGGGAAACCTATTTTATTATAATACATGTGCCCAGATTTCCTTTTTCAAAGGAATTCGAAACTGCGGGGTTCCTTCTTCTTTATTTTATTCTTTTGTAATTCCTTCGCGAGTCCACCAAATTTCGCATTTTAGCAAACGCTCAAACTCGAGTCATATTTAACAATCTCCACCTTGGCTCGACGTTTGAGCCAAATAACAATCGCTTCGTAAAAATTCAAATTCTGCTGCTACTTTCCCATAACCCCCGATGGGCTCAATTGCCACAGATATCATCCAAGTCCAAGCATCGCTTGAACTTCGCCATAACTGAGGACCTCATCAGAATACCAACTCCACATGCACCTTTAACTGATCCGTAAGGATTTTCTGACACAACCTCTTTAACCGCAAATAAAGCAAAACCATTATTGCATCCATATCTATTAGGAGATCGAACACGTACCTTGTTAATTTCAGCAGTTACAGCAACTGTTGGCTCTATAAGCTCCACCTCGCTATAAACATCATATGTGTCGATTACTTTGCTAATGCTCGTACTTGCTACCTCAAGAGTCTCTAGTCACAACTCCACCTCAAGTTGAACACCATCCAGATCCATATTAACACTGCCACAAACACTTCTAGCCAGAAGTATTGGAGACTCATCAAAGGTAACTTCTCTGCTGTTAACAGGTGAATTTATATCCGGGCACCACAACTGATCATCTCACTCACCTTGTGCATAGCCATGGAATATGCACCTTGCCCTCCAATCGAGCTTACCATCACTCACTCGAAAGTAACACGGACAACCAAACATTCTAAGAATAGAATAATCAGCAACGTTACCTGACCACACTTCTTCAAAAGTCCACCATTCAATAGCAATTGATGGGGATCTTTTCACCAAGTAGCTTACCGTAATTAGCACATCAACTAGGAACCTCCTAGCCATACCAGCACTAGAGATAATTTTTCGGGCCATCTCTAATAATGTTCTGGTCATCAATTCTGCAAATTGTTGTGATTTACTGGCACTAGTGCGGTGTTTCACTATGCCCTCTTTCATGCAGAATTTATTTGCTAGCTCTGAGCAGAACTCAATGCTATTGCCAGTCCACACATGCTCGATCGACTTACCAGTCTCCGTCTCGATCAAAGCTCTTGACTGCAAGATCCTGACACCAGCATTAAACTTATGCATTGGCACAAACCTCCAGGTCTTCTTCGAGCAGTCAAAAGACTCTCGAACAGATGCATCCGACGTCTCCGGGGTGAAACTTGTCATTGTCTCACCTTGAAGTTTATACAGGCCATCATGCTTGATTCCTTTCATTATCACCACGGCACCTCGTACAACCTTCAGAACTCCACCTTTTGAAGAATACCTACAACCAGATGAATCTAAGGCACCCAAGGAAATTAAGTTCTTTTTCAATTCTGGAACATGCCTCACTCCAGTCAATGTCCTCACCATACCATCATGCATTCTAATTTTAACATCACCAACACCCACAACATCGCACTCAGCGTTGTTCCCTAACTGGACTTTACCATTACCCGTGCGCTGATAAGTGATAAACCAATTTCTATTTGGTGTGAGGTGAAAAGAGCAACCAGAATCCATAATCCATCCATCAAGCGATAAATCATTAGTGACAAACAAGACATAATTGGCATTATCTGCTATAGCTGCAACATTATCTGCAGAATCAACCATAATTCCCTTACCCTTTTCATTATGCAACTTAAGGCAATCCCTTCTAAGATGCCCCCTTTTGCCACAGCTCCAACAGACAACATTAGCAGTCCTAGATTGACTATGTCTGTTCATATTAGTACTACCATTACTCACGCGTGTTACATATCTTCCTCTATTTTCACCTACTAAAGCAGTAGATATAGATTCGCTAGATTCTCTTCTACGAATATCCTCGCTCAGAATTAAATCTTGAACCCCATCAAACGTCAAACTTGTTGACCCAGAGGAATTACTAACAGCAGTAACGGTAGTATTCCAACTATCAGGCAATGAGGATAATAGAATCAAAGCACGTACCTCATCTTCAAAATCAATCTCAACTGAACTCAATTGACTAATAATAACATTGAATTCATTGATATGATCTGCAACTGATGCACCTTCTTTCATCTTCAAGTTAAACAGACGTCGCATCAAACAGACCTTGTTGATCGCAGAGGGCTTCTCGTACATATCCAACAGGGCTTGCATCAAATCAACAGTGGTCTTCTCCTTCAGGATGTTAAACGCGACGTTACGAGCCAACGTCAGTCGAATAACACTCATAGCTCATCTATCCAGCAAATCCCAATCAGCTTGCTTCATCGTCTTTGGTTTCTCCCCAAATAAAGGCAAGTGCAGATTTATCTGGTAAAGATAATCTTCAATCTACATATTCCAGAAACTAAAATCCTTCCCATCAAATTTGTTGATTCTCACTTTTACTTCTTCGGTCGCCATCAATTCGCTTCAACTCAGCCAAACCTAGCTCTGATACCACTTGTTGCGATTAGGCGAGCGATCGAACAAAATATAGACGGAAGAAGAAAAATAAATTGGACACCGGATTTACGTGGTTCAGTTGTAAATACCTACGTCCACGGGGAGAGCAGCAGCGAATTTCACTATAAATCAAGCAATACAAGGAGATTACACACTCAAGTCACTCAAGCACTCTCTCGGTGTTTCCCAAACCCCAATTTAATCCAAACCCAAGTCACGGCACAAAATTATCACACAAGCTCAAAACAAACGCTGAAAAAGAACTCTTTTTCTTTATCGCGCTTCAGCTTGAAGACATGCGGCTCCGCCTTTTCTCTCGTACGGGTGCAGCAGCAACACCCCGGAAAAAGGACCTCTTTCGCGGCTTTTGCAAGCGGTGCGGATGTGCCAAAAAATTCCTCTAATATGCGGCTCCTCTCTACGTAGGGTTCTTTACGTAGGTCTTCATGTAGCTGCCGCAGAGAAAGAAAACCTGTATATATATAAGTATGCCCAAGGTCAAAGTGTTGGAGAAATCTTTCCAGAATATTTTGAAGCTGACAAAACGTTTCTATCAATCTAAGTCTGGATGTTCGGAGACCGACAGTTTAAAGTCTGAAGACTTTGTATTCTCGAGACTCAAGACTCAAGACTCAAGACTCAAGACTCAAGACTCAAGACTTAAGACTCAAGACTCAAGACTTAAGTCTATTCTCACTGACAGTCTTTCTAATCCAGTGACGAAGGAAATCCAAAGCCGAAGTATATGGTTGAGGATTCGATCCTATCCTCTGGAAAAGATTCTTTGGTTGGATAAATATTTCGGATTCTTTGATTCTTATCTAAGATCGATTGAAGATCCGATGGTCGACGAAATATTCTTGGAATGTTCTATTCTTGGAAACCAAGATCCTGATTGTATGGGCGAACAGGATTGATGGGCTATCATCAGATTCCTTAAATAGCTCGGATGATCTTCTTGATTGATTCCATCCAACGGGTAGATTGGAGGAATTCCTTTGGTAAGTGCCAATGGCTATGATGGCATAAAGGAGTATAAAAGGAAGACGTTCTAGTTGTTTTAAGTGTGTGATTGATAGAAAAATTCCAGAGTCTGAAAAACCTTGATTGTTAGTCGATACAGTTCGAGCGAAATCGTATACACAGAGAGTGTTTATACTTGGTGACACCTTGAGCGAGTGTGGTAGATCATCTACACCTAGAAATCAAGGAAGATCAACACTGTAACATCTCTTTGATCATAGTGGAATCCAGCCAATTGGCTGTCAGTGCAGAAGAGTGGACGTAGGCTTGAATCAAGCCGAACCACTATAAACCGCGTGTTCTATTCTCTCTTTCCCTTACTCAGTCTTGCGATTGAATTTTTAACTGTTGCAAATACTCTAACTGTTTAAATATTGTGCAATCTTCAAAAAAAAATTTTATATACCTATTCACCCCCCTCTAGGTTCTTGTACTAGCTATTTCAATTGGTATCAGAGCCTGTGTTCTTACTTTATTTGAAGTGTTTTACTTCAGAGTAAAAGATCCATGGCTAGTATGCTAGCACCAGGGCTGGTGGAAGGGCAAAGCAATACCAGACCACCCTACTTTGATGGAAAAGATTACAACATCTGGAAAAACAAGATGAAAGCTTTTCTACGGTCAAAGGATCCTCTGGAATGGGATGTGGTGGAAAAAGGAATCACTCCTACTTGCTGCATCGATATCGAAAGAGGGAAAGAAACTGTTGAAGCCAGCGGAATGTCTCAAGAAGAGATAAACAAGAGACAAGCACTCGATGCTAAAGCAATTTACTCTTTATATCGTGCTTTGTCACCAACTGAATATAACAGAATATCTTCTTGTGTTACAACAAAAGAAGTATGGGACAGATTACATATCATTTATGAAGGGACAGACCGAGTGAAGGAGACCAGAATTAACATTCTCCTTGGTCAATATGAAGCCTTCAAAATGAAACCAGGAGAATCTATAACTGACATGTTTAGTCGTTTTACAGATATTGTCAATGGTCTTGAGAACCAAGGACAAAAAATTTCTGATCCCATGAAGGTGAACAAGCTTCTGCGCGGACTCTCCAAGGATTGGAATCATATAAAGACTTCAATAAGAGAGACGCAAAGAATTATGCCTCTATCTGTCGACGAGCTGATTGGAACTCTTCAGTCTTATGAAGTGGAACGAATTAATGAGGACGAAGATCCAAGAGGTAAGAAATCTATTGCACTAAAATCAAATGATGACTCTGATGATGCAGATTCTGAAGATGATATGGATGATGAGGAGCTCGCCCTCATGATAAGAAGATTCAGAAAACTGAATAGAAAAGACAGAAGGTTCAACTCAAAGAAACAAAGTTTCCAGAGACAACAGACCAAGTCTGTTGATGATGAGGAACCAAACAAAGATGTAGTTTGCTTCGAATGTAAGAAGAAGGGACACATCAGACCCAATTGTCCTCTTCTGAAGAAGAAAAGAGGAAAAGCTGAGAAGTTTCGAAAGGCTCTCAAAGCCAAAACCTGGAGTGATACAGAATGTGAAGAGAGTGATAATGAATATGCCAACATATGCTTGATGGCACATTCAGACTCAGATTCAGATTCTGGATCAGACTTAGACAGTGAATTTGAGGTAAGTGATTTTAAAATCCCTGTCAAAGTCTCTAAATACATTGATGAACTGTGTTTCAGTCTTAAGACTTCTCTCAAAAGGATTTCCGAACTTAAAAAGGAAAACTCAGCTCTAAAACAAAAGGAAGTCATTTTAGAAGAAAGAGTTAAAAGTCTAGACCTAAATGTTACTACTCTTAAAGAAAAAGAAGATGATCTTTTGAAAGAAAATGTTTTCTTAAAAACGGACTTATCAAATATTTCAAAAAAGTTTTCGATAGGATCCGAAAAGCTTGAAAAAGTTCTTTTAGTTCAAAGACCTTACTTCAACAAGTCTGGTTTAGGCATGACAGCGGAAACAATTCCCTTGATTGATTTTCCTAAAGTTAAAGAAAGAATTAATAAAAGACTGTCGAGAGAGGCTTACAAAAATCATTTTAAGAAAGTCTTTGTAAAGTCTATAGGTCGAAATGCTCTAAGGTGTTCAAAATGTAACAGTCAAGATCATTTTGAAAAAGAGTGTCCTATGGTTTGGAAGCCTGTTAAGAAAGTATGGCCCAATAATGCTTATCCTACTAACACCAAAGGACCCAAGAAAATTTGGGTACCAAAGAAAGCTTGAGACTCTCTTTTGAATGCAGGTCTCTGTCAAAAAGAAGGTAAAGTGGTATCTTGACAGCGGATGCTCAAGACACATGACAGGAGACTCAAATTGCTTCATAAAGCTTATTCAAGTAAATGGTGGAAAAGTTTCATTTGGAGAAAATAGCAAAGGAAGTATTGTGGGATTCGGAACTGTGAAAATTGGAAATCTCACAATAAGCAATGTCTCTCTAGTGGAAGGACTCAATTACAATCTTCTCAGCATTAGCCAATTGTGTGATACCGGTTTCAAGATCTCCTTTCAAGAAGGCATATATTCTGGAATTAGTAAAGATTCGACTTAGTCATTCATGGGTCGAAGGCATGGAAACATCTACCTCCTTGATGTAAAACCAAATGAAGCACAATGCCTAATCTCAATTCAAGATGAAGCAGTCTTATGGCACAAAAAGCTTGGCCATATCAACATGAAGCAATTAGCCAAAATCTCATCAAAGAAGCTTGTTCGAGGTCTACCTAAATTGCCATACCAAAAGTCTGACTTATGCACTCCATGCATTCTGGGAAAGTAGAAAGATCAGATGAAGGCATCTTCCTTGGATATTCTACATCAAGCAAAGCCTACAGAGTCTATAACAAGAAAAGCCAGTCTGTGGAGGAATCAATGAATGTCAAATTCCAAGACTCAACGCAAGATGAATCCAGCCAGACTCAATATGAAGAGTCTGAACCCGCTCTAGACCTTCCAATGTCTTCAACTCAAGAAGCATCTCAGACTCTAGAAGTCCAACATGAAGATACTCATGAAGATTCAAATAAAGAAAGAGATCATCAACCAGGCAAATCAACTAGTAATTGGAAGCACAAATCCAGTCATCCCAAAGATCTCATTATTGGCGAAATCAATGAAGGAATCTGCACCAGATCAAAAAGGCGTGAAGAATCTAGTGCTGTGGCTCTCATTTCTGAAATTGAACCAAAAAGAATAGAAGAAGCTTTATCTGATGAAAGTTGGATCGAAGCTATGCAAGAAGAACTCAGACAATTCAACATCAATGATGTCTGGGAATTGACATCTAAACCAAAAGGTAAAACTGTTATTGAAGCCAAATGGGTATTCAGGAACAAGATGAATGAAGAAGGAAAAGTCGTACGAAACAAAGCAAGACTCGTGGCCAAAGGATATACGCAAGAAGAAGGAATAGACTATGACGAGACTTACGCACCAGTAGCAAGGTTAGAAGCTATTCGTCTATTACTTGCGTTTGCTTGTTATAAAAATTTCAGGTTATTCCAAATGGACGTCAAAAGTGCATTCCTAAATGGATTTATCCATGAGGAAGTTTATGTGGAACAACCACCTGGGTTTGAAGACCCAAAGAAGCCAGACTCAGTCTTCAGACTGAAAAAGGCCTTGTATGGTTTAAAGCAAGCACCTCGAGCTTGGTACGACGTAAAGTAAGTTTTTATTACATAATGGTTTTGTCAAAGGTAAAGTAGATACTACCTTGTTTATCAAAAAAGAAAACAAAAGCTTTTTACTTGTTCAAATATATGTGGACGATATTATTTTTGGATCATCTAATGAAAGTCTATGCAAGAAATTTTCTAAGTCTATGCAGGATGAGTTTGAAATGAGTATGATGGGAGAGTTAACATTCTTTCTTGGACTCCAAGTAAAACAAATGAAGGAAGGAACTTTTATTCATCAAGAAAAATATGCAAATGATCTTGTCAAAAGGTTTGGATTGGAAAAGTGCAAAAAGACCGACATACCAATGTCATGTTCTCAGAAGATAGACAAGGATAAAGAAGGGAAGAAAGTAGATCAAAAGCTGTACAGGAGCATGATCGGTTCACTTCTTTATCTTACTGCTTCTAGACCTGATATTTTGTTGAGTGTTTGCATCTGTGCTAGGTTTCAATCAGATCCTAGAGAATCACATCTCATTGTCGTGAAACGTATTATCAAATACGTTGCCTCATCTTCAAGCATCGGTCTTTGGTATCCAAAGAGGGGAGACTTTAATCTTCTAGGATACTCAGATGTAGATCTGGCCGGTTGCAGAGTCAATAGAAAGAGCACTTCTGGAACTTGTCAACTGCTTGGAAACAGGACAGTGTCTTGGTTTTCGAGGAAGCAAAGCACTGTAGCTCTCTCAACGACAGAAGCAGAGTATGTAGCTCTTGGAAGCTGCTGTTCGCAAATTCTATGGATAAAACAACAGCTACAAGACTTTGGCATTAAAGACTCATGCACGTAAATCGAGATGTGACAACACCAAAGCGATCAATCTCACCAAAAATCCAATCCTTCATTCAAGAGCAAAGCATATTGAGATTCGACATCACTTCATTAGAGATCATATTCAAAATGGAGAAATCTCGATTCAATTTGTTGATTCAAAGAGTCAACTAGCGGATATATTCACAAAGTCTTTGGAGAAAAATCAATTCGACTTTATCCGTTCAAGACTCAACATTTTGAAGCTTGAAGAAGTTAAAGTCTAGAGACTCACCAACTCTAAGACTCTAATCTCTCAGACTTTAAACCCTCAGACTCAGACTATAATGGCTATAGACTGTAAGTTGCTATTTTATCTAAAAGGTACGAATTCTCGTTTAGTTATTCGAAAAGGTACAATCTTTCGGTTATTCTATAATCCGTGTGAAATTCGAAAACTTGTCTTTTTAAAAGGGATTAATTTTGGCAATTATTGATTTTTGAAAAGAAGTGTTCGTACACCTTCCTTGTACCGATTGAACTTCCCTTTTCAAAACTGAGTTATATATATATACAGTTTTTCTTCGCCCAATCTTCAAAACCCTAAAAGGAACTCTCCTTCCGATCCTGTTTCTATTTCTTGTTCGTCGTCGAGAAAGTGGTCATTTTTTCTTGGGAAAGCAAGTGAAGGAATCTTCCAATCGACAAAGAAGGATGTCTTCTTCAAGGAAATCATCAAGAATCGCAAGCAGGGGACCACAAAGAATGGAGAAGGGACCGACTCACTTCGATCTTACTAAGGAAGAAGACTTATCAAGTCAGCGACAAAGTCCGATTCGCTCTACTCCACGTCATTCAACACCTCCTGCCCCACAAGGTGTGAGTCAACATCTGGAAGAAGAGATAATCGAGGATGTCGACCCAGTAAGAGTCCAAAGACCCTCCTTTATCTATAAGCTTTATCGTGCGTTGAAAAGCACCGGTACTTCATTAAAATATATAGATGACTTCCTTAAGGACAAAAATTATGGGAATGAGTATCTTTTTCTGCGGAAAATGGAGGAATTGGGAGTTGCTCCTAAAGGAAGAGCAGAGGAGGCACTTGCAAACATTCCAAGTGACCCTCGTTTGCCAGGACAAAATCTGATTGAAGGGAACGATGATGACAGAATGTTCCTTGAATTTCAACCTAGAATGGGTGTGGCAGCAAAGGTGAAAGGAAATCGGATGGATTTGTTCAAATCCAAGGATCAGGAAAATGTGTATTTCAGGCTGTTAAAAAGAGGGGTGATAAACCCTAGAAGTGTCGATTTTGACTTCCTGGACGCCATCAACATGAACTTAAGAGAAAAGTTGAATTTGCTTCAACTTGAGACTTTTTGCTCTGACTCTACGGACGGGTATGCTCAACTGACCGCTTATTTCTATTCAAATCTTAGCTTTTTGGATGCGAATAGAATTTCATTCAGTGTACGAGACCAAGTCTACGTGGTAGATGTGAATATGTTGGCGGACATAGTTGGAGTTGAACGAGGACGTTATCTTCCAATCAAAGTCTCACCTGCTCGTACTACTATGGACCTTGTCAAAGATAGGGACGTAGAGAAGAAAATTACCTACTCAAGGATGAAAGCCATCAACATCGTGCTTCATAAGATTGTGATCAACTGTCTCAGACCGAAGTCTACGTCAAAGACTTCAGTGTCTTTTTCTGAAGCAAAGTTGATGTACGCGATCAACTCAGGACGGAAGTTTTCTCTCCCGCACACTATTCTCTTCCATATGTACAGAGCAATGTCGAAAGACAAAGGACAATTGCCTTATCCTGGTCTGGTGACCAAGATCTTCAGACACATGAATATTGAACCGCCACAAACATTTTGTGTTCGACCGTGTGATAAGATGGTGGTAGGTTTGAAGATGTTAACGAAGATGCGTCTGCAAGAACTTTCCAAGGCAATGGAGAAATTCAGAGTGAAATCTCCAGTTCAGTCTGCCTCAAAGAGAAAAGGAAAGGAGGCCACTGGTGCCCCATCGAAAAAGAAGAAAAGAACTCTCATCCTGGAGGATGAAGATGAAGATGAAGAGGATGAAGATCCCACTATCCATGCACTGACAAGAACAAGACGCTCTGTGTCTCAACCGACAGAACTTCAGCAAAACAGAGAAGAAGAAGAGCAGAGAGAGAAGGAGAAAGAAGCTGAAAAAAAAGGAGAAGGCGAGAAAGAAAAGTCTGCTGATAAATCTGGAGAGAAGGGAAATGAAGAGCATGATCATCACTCTTCCCCTTTCGATGTCCTAGAGACAGGGGGAGTTGGCGAGCAAGAGAGGTCTACACCTCATGCTGCTGACAATGAAGATCTAAGACAATCTCCAGAAGACCCAGAAGAAGTTCAGGTCTCTCAATTGCCTGAAGAAGGTCACGATACGTCAGAACCAAATCTGCAAGACTTAACAGAAGCGCCATCGTCTGCATACACACCATCTGAGAAAGCCAATGCTAGTACACAGACGGACGATTCTGCAGATTTTCGTCGTATCAAGGATATTCTTCTGGAAATGCGTGGACAGATATATGCTCTGGACTGTGAAATCCAAGCCATGAAGAATGCTGGACAAGCATCTTCGGTCTCTCTGAGGATAAATTCAAAGACCTCGCTACGCAACTTCAAGCCAATGCTAAAGGAGAAGAGGTAGCTCAACGAGGAAGACCTGAAGAAGCTCGAAGGAGTAGTCCAGTCCATTGGGGATTTCCAGATCGTGCGCATTCCCAAGCAGACATGACTCCTCTCTCACCCTTTTTAATGATGACAAAAAGGGGGAGAATCAATTTGAACCAACATCACATCTTTCAACATTTTTAAACTTTTGTGGTTATGTTTATTTTCGAGTATGACTTGAGAACTTGAACTTGGGTGTGAATTTAAATTTGACTGAATTGGCTGTGGATTTTGATGCTTGACTGGTTGCATTTATATCAAGTGTTGTTATATGGTATTACTCATGAAAGACTAACCAATTTTCTGTGGATGCAGAGTCTGGTTGTTTTATTAATCTTTATGAGTTAGCCATATTGCTTGAGAAATGTTTTTGCAGGTCAAAGTTGTTCAAATTTACAAGAAAGTTTTGTCACCATCAAAAAGGGGGAGATTGTTGGAGAAATCTTTCCAGAATATTTTGAAGCTAACAAAACGTTTCTATCAGTCTGGATGTTCGGAGACCGACAGTTTAAAGTCTGAAGACTTTGTATTCTCGAGACTCAAGACTCAAGACTCAAGACTCAAGACTTAAGACTCAAGACTCAAGACTTAAGTCTATTATCACTGACAGTCTTTCTAATCCAGTGACGAAGGAAATCCAAAGCCGAAGTATATGGTTGAGGATTCGATCCTATCCTCTAGAAAAGATTCTTTGGTTGGATAAATATTTCGGATTCTTTGATTCTTATCTAAGATCGATTGAAGATCCGATGGTCGACGAAATATTCTTGGAATGTTCTATTCTTGGAAACCAAGATCCTGATTGTATGGGCGAACAGGATTGATGGGCTATCATCGATTCCTTAAATAGCTCGGATGATCTTCTTGATTGATTCCATCCAACGGGTAGATTGGAGGAATTCCTTTGGTAAGTGCCAACGGCTATGATGGCATAAAGGAGTATAAAAGGAAGACGTTCTAGTTGTTTTAAGTGTGTGATTGATAGAAAAATTCCGTGAGTCCGAAGAACCTTGATTGTTAGTCGATACGGTTCGAGCGAAATCGTATACACGAGAGTGTTTATACTTGGTGACACCTTGAGCGAGTGTGGTAGATCATCTACACCTAGAAATCAAAGAAGATCAACACTGTAACATCTCTTTGATCATAGTGGAATCCAGCCAATTGGCTGTCAGTGCAGAAGAGTGGACGTAGGCTTGAATCAAGCCGAACCACTATAAACCGCGTGTTCTATTCTCTCTTTCCCTTACTCAGTCTTGCGATTGAATTTTTAACTATTGCAAATACTCTAACTGTTTAAATATTGTGCAATCTTCAAGAAAATTTTTTATATACCTATTCACCCCCCTCTAGGTTCTCGTACTAGCTATTTCACAAAGTTTGACCTTGGGCCCCACCAATTTCAATCTTCACAGAGGAACTTCACGCCAAAAGGGAAACCTATTTTATTATAATACATGTGCCCAGATTTCCTTTTTCAAATGAATTAGAAATTGCAGGGGTTCCTTCTTCTTTATTTTATTCTTTTGTAATTCCTTTGTGAGTCCACCAAATTTAGCATTTTAGCAAACGCTCAAACTCGAGTCATATTTAATAGGGATTGCAGTCCTGATATAATTTATGATTCTTTGCACATTTTGTTCCAGCAATAGGTTCATTTGTTGTGCTTGGAAGTTTGATACTCTATTGCCGCCGAAGTCAGTTTTCTCATGCACACTAAAATGATTTAATCATTTGCAAAAGAATATTTTAGCACAACAAATTATTTTGTAAGACAATCTATTTTTTGAATAAACTATATAAATATATATATATATATATATATTCCCCATTTTCACTATTTGGCATTATTTTGGAGAATTAATTATGAAAATATTATCATGGTCAACAAAAGCCATTCATTGGAAGTAGGTGAGCTCTACCGTTGAAAGTCAAAGACTAACATTTGAGCAGGATTTCTTGTTGGGTTGGATTGGCTTTGTTTCGTTGGACAATAAACTGTAGGTCGAAATTCACTCAGTGTTGCCTCTTGCTATATCGATGGCATATCTTCAACTTTGCTTGATGCTTAAACAAACTGTGAATAAAGATGCACTCTCACGAAGAATTATAGTGTTTCACAATCATATGTCTTTGCATTTTCAGCATTTCTTGTATGTTCTCTTCCCACCATCTTTTTCTTGTGTCCTAGCTCAATCATTGTTTTTTTTTTTTTTAAATGGTTTTCTTTAGAATCGAGAACCTTTTTTATTTATTTATTGATGATGATCCTTTGTAGCATCATGACAGCATTGATATTCCATAGATCACCATTCTATTTGTGTTTACAACTTGCTAGAAATTTTTAGCCTATATACTCATGTTTATTTGGTTGAGATTGTAACAATATTGATATTGCTAGTACGAGTACCTAGAGGGGAGTGAATAGGTGTATAAAGATTTTTCTTGATAATTTCTGTATACTTGCGCAATACTTAGACAGTTGAAGGATTTGCGAAGAGTAATAATCAACGTAAGACTGAGTAAGGAAAGAGAGAATTAAACACGCGGTTTATAGTGGTTCGGCTTGATTCAAGCCTACGTCCACTCTTCTGCACTGACAGCCAATTTGGCTGGATTCCACTATGAACAAAGAGATGTTACAGTGTTGATCTTCCTTGATTTCTCGGTGTAGATGATCTACCACACTCACTCAAGGTATCACCAAGTATAGACACTCTCTGTGTATACAATTTCGCTCAGATTGTATCGACTAATAATCAAGGTGCTTCAGACTCTGGAATTTTTCTATCAATCACGTACTCAAACAACTAGAACGACTTCCTTTTTATACTCCTTTATGACATCATACCGTTGGCACTTACCAAAGGAATTCCTCCAATCTACCCGTTGGACGGAATCAATTAAGAAGATCATTCGAGCTATAAAAGGAACCTGACGATAGCCCATCAATCATGTTCGCCCATACAATCAGGATCTTGGTTTCCAAGAATAGAACATTCCAAGAATACTTCGTCGACCATCGGATCTTCATTTGATCTAGATACGAACAAAAGAATCCGTTATATTTATCCAACCAAAAAGATCTTCTCCAGACGATAGGATTAAATCCTCAACCATATACTTCGGCTCTGGAGTTCCTTCGTCACTGGATCAGAAAGGCTGTCAATGAGAATAGTCTTGAGTCTTGAGTCTTAAGTCTTAAGTCTCAAATCTTGAGTCTTGAATCTTGAGTCTGGTAGTCAGAAAGTCTTCAGACTTTAAACTAGACGATCTGCAGATACCCAGACTAGACTGAAGGAAACGTTTTGTCAGCTTCAAAATATTCTGGAACGATTTCTCCAACAAATATGCTACATGCCTTTGTGTTTGCATTATCAGCAGTGACCTCTAGGGAAAATCTATTCAGGTCTTTAAAGTATTGGTTGTTTGCATTTACTCCACTGTAGAATATGATTTTGTTATACATCATGTCGTTTTATCTGCAAATACCTTCTTATGTGGCATTCTTCTTGTAGGGATTTTTGATAGAAAAGCTTCGAGCTCACTTGTGTTCCTTTGGTGTAATTGGAAATCTTGCACTTCAACCAATGTATACCTTTTATGATACATTGCCTCCCTCTCTGCTATCATTGCATATGTAAAAAAAAATTGAAGCAATCGTTGTATGACATTGTGAAGCCCTAATAAAGGTTAGTCAATTTGCAATCTCAAGTGTAGTTCACTGTCTACTACTTTGAGGCTTTTTGGATGCTATTGCACATGTAACGTGGTGCTTTGACCATATAAATAAGTGCTCAGAAAGGTAGAGTTGCATTTGCCAAGATAACTTTGAAAAAGCCTCACATAGCTTTGCTTGATGAGCCATCTAATCATCTGGAAAGTCTGCTCTTTTTGTCCACCTTATGACTTCAAATACTTTTCAGTTAGCCTATTGTTGTTCTTGCACTAATTGAACTTATCGGAATCTGATGTTACATTGAAATAACAGGAGAATCAATCAGTGATAACAGCTATAGAGAGCCTCTGTTCTGTCATCAATATCTAACTTATAGTGGAATAGAAACCAATCTAACCATTTCAACTTGGAAAATATTTGGAATAGAATAGTTAGCCCAATCAGTTTTTTCGTATTAGAGTAATCTGTAATACCAAAGAGTTCTGAAATCTGTGCCTATAGGTAGTATTGGGCTCTGTTTATAAATGTGGTCTTCAAGCTCTGCTTTAATGAGTAGTGACTACTGAAGAATTATCTTTGTAAATTGTTAGTTTCTTGTCCACGAATGAGTGAGTGCGACTCTGCTGTTTTGCCTATCCACAACTGGAGGATTTGGATGTGGCTGAGGTGCTCATTCAAGGTTTGGTCTTGTTCTAAGGAGCAATTGAGATGGTGAGATTGATTTTTTTTTTGTCAAAATACTTCAATTTGACCAACCATGGATCATTTTCACAACTAATAGCCCTCCTTTGACCTTGATTTGCAGCTTAGTCACGATAAGCATCTAATAGTTGGAAGCTCAGATGAGGTCTGGATGATTCCACAAGGCAAGGTGGCACCTATCCATGGGAATTTTCAGGACTATAGGATGGTACTCCAATTTTTGTTATATCAGGTGAATCTAGTTATTACCATCAATTGAGAGTGGTTCATTGGGTTCCCATTACCTTACAAAACTGAAAATGAGGCTTAGCTACATAGAGAAAGCCAAAAAAGATGAAGAGAGGATTGCTGCTGATGTACAGGATAGACTCACTATTACCCTGGCTCTTGTTTGTGATACATATTTGATAAGGACTCGTGGAAAGATGAATCGAAGTTTTGACACTGAGTGTGCAATATCATTTGCAATAGCTTAAAAACTGAGTTGGGATTGTATTCCTGGTATAATTTATGCTTTCTTGCACATTTTATTCTAGCGATAGGTTCATTTGTTGTGCCCCTAGAAGTTTGATACTCTGTCGCCGTGGAAGTCAGCTTTCCCATACATAGTAAAATGATTTAATCATTTGCAAAAGAATCTTTTTAGCAAAATACAATCTAATATTATATGAATATATTTTCCCTATTTTCATTCTTTGCACTGTTCAGGAGAATTAATTATGAAAATATTATCACGGTCAACAAAACTTTATATTCAACTCTGAGTACAGAATTGCGTTGACTACTTATAATGTAGGCCTTGCGTAACCAAAATATACTATAATGAAATTCCATATAAATACCTGGATTTGTTAGATAACATCCTTTTAACATGTTCAGGTCATCATTGAAAATGAAAAGCTTTCTTTCTCCCAATTGCTACGGTGCAGATGGACAAACGGAACTGATAACAGAGGTTTGAGTAAGCGAATGTGACAGCTAAATTCTGAATGAGCCCTGCAGGTCAAAACATGTTAGTAAACTGGTTGCCTGGTCAAAGACTAAATTTCATTTTTCTTTTATTCAAATACCCACTCCACTCCCATCTCTTTGCATCATTTTTAGCGGTCCTACATATTGTATTTCCTGTGCAGGACGGGGAATGGGAGGGAGGATCAATAGCCATGGCTACCCTCTGGATGTTTCTTTGAGGACTTACGTCTGCTATGAGATATTCTGATTCCGAGAAGATCGTCACTTAGCATCACTCATGATTAACTCCTTAAAGTGGCCAAGTCCCAACACATTTACCCCCATCGAGGTGCTGAAGATCCAGTACCATTCACACGTGACAAGATACACGCACTACCATTGCAAATGGTTTCAATCTCGTGAGCTCACATGTTGAAGATATACCTTGAATTCAGGCAAATGAAGGGAATTTGATCCAAAAAGGAAATGTGCTACTATGGCTTCCATGATATACAATATTCAGGAATACTGCTACATGAGTTCTCTTATCGGACGCTTCTGTTACATTATAAAGTTATTGCCTGCTATATGAGATTTATGCCATAACAATCATTTCCATGTTGAGGAGCGAAACTGTCTTATACTTCTTCATCGTCAGACCCTGCTTGAGACATTGTCTCACGAACTACTTTTAGCAGAGACTTCTGATCTGGAGCTGCTGCAAGTTGAGCTTGATGTTGACCTTGGTTGAGGAAAAATTGAGTTTGTTCTGATGGTCTGTGATTTTGACCGGTAGGATTTGCAGCGAACCATAACCGCTTCTTCATTTGCAAATTGAGGGGCAAATTTTGCCCACCATTTAATTTTTAATTGTCTTTCGAGAACAGAATATGTCACGGTCTACTATACAGGATCTAACATGCGAACAATCATCTTCATATCTGAAAAACATCTAACATGTGAAGATGAAGAGGTTCTTGAAGAGGCTTAATTGTTGCAGAAAACCTTTTCTCCATGGAGGGAGCTTGATTCTACTATCTTAGGGACTCGACATTTCTGTGTTATTGTTTTATTAGGATTCTTGACTATATTGATTTTGAGTAACTTCCACAAAGTCTATATCAACGGGAATGAATACATAAAAAGTTTTGGTTTTAGGACGATGATTTGCAATATAATGAAAATCCGGAGGGATGTGGCCCTGCATTATTTTATGATTGAGATTTGATAAAGCCTTCTAGTTGTTTTGAGAGAAATTTGTTAATAAAAAAATGTTATTTTCATTTTTCACTATTTAGCGTGGTAAAAAGAACTGGTCAAAGCAAATTAATTTAGTCGATAAAAAAAAAAAAGAGAAAACAATTTTAAAAAAAAATTAAGTGGAAGTACAATAATAGTACGGATGAATATCTACAAGGGAAAAGAGCGTGCGACGATGCTATTCTATCGCGGTTTTTCCTAGTGATGTGGAGATGGACCGCATATGACAAGCTAATTACGGTCTGCAAAACATGAAAAATAGTAAGATTTGGGGAAAGGATATGCAAAAATATCCTTCGTCGGCCTAATTCACAAACGAAACTCAACTTCGATCTCCTCAGGAACAAGTCAGGCGTGTCCCACCGACGAATTCTAGTAATTTTATAGCAAAAAAGTTACTTTTCGTCACCAAAATATTTTGTGGCAAAATTGTTAAAATAGACGCCCAATAGTTACGGATTTTATTTCGTCGCTAAAGGGCCAACCTCTTGCAACGAGAATTTGGTCGGTTTTTTTTTGTAGATTTGGTGATGCAAAATTTCATGGTTAATCATACCCGTGGCCGAAGCGTCAAATTTAGTATTGATTAAATCATCTCTACCAATGCAATTTTCATAACTGAAAAATCGTGGCAATGAGACATTTCATAGCTAAAAAGGTACATATTCTTTTGTTGGCCACCATTGTAGCCACCAAAGTTTTCGTTACTATTTCAAAGAAATTTGGCTAGGATCACCTAGTTCAGTTGATGAATTGATATCAATTCAGTTATAAACTTTTTAATTGTGTTAATTTAATTATAAACCTTTTGAATTGATGACAATTCAATCTTAAACTTTTTGAACTAGCGTCAATTTAATCATGAACGTTTTGACTTGATGTTAATTCAATTATTCTTGTTAATTTTGGTTATATATTGCTGACAAGGACGCCAGCTGACTTATGTGGTATGGTTGGTACTAATATTAATAATTTTTAATAATATTTCAATATTTTTCAATATTTTATTCCTTTTTATGATTTTTTTTTCTCTCATTTCTTCTTCTTCCTTTTGTTAGTGACTGGCCATTAGCCACAGTTGAGCAAGCTAGCCTCACTTGGCCATGGCGAGGCCAAGCCTCGACGAGGGTCGACCTCACCAAATCTAGCCTTGCAGACCTCACCAGATCTAGCCTGTGCAAGGCCAACCTTCGCTAAGTGTCACCTTCACCCGTGTTTTCTTCTAGAAGATTATCAGCACAATGTGCACCTATTTGAAACTAACGGATAAGCTGGCCATTATTCAATTGAACGGAAAAAAAAATTGATCTCTCTTGCATAACGAGATGAGAAACTGTTACCACAGATTGCTCCAGCACCGGTCGGCAAGCTCCTTCGGCTCTGTATTGCTAAAAGAATTGACTGGAGGCTGATTTTCCCTTTCAAAGTCATCATGGCTGTTAGAGAAATTAACTCTGATTCTGTGATTTTTAATTTTCTGATGGTAGGAGTGATTCGATTTGTTTTGAGAGTGACTCTATGAAGATGGCAAGAATCGCAGTTATATGTATTTGTAGTAGTTGCTATAATTAGCCCGGCAGGTGTTCGTTGAAATTTCCTAGGGAAATTTTAGTTGATTGTCATACTGGACAATCATCTTTTGTGAATGATAAATATGTCTTTACTTTCGTACAACAAGCAGGTGTGAGATTTTATCTCTTCATTTTTCTATAGTCATCTGCTTTTTTATGTTCCTTGCTACATCTTTCTAGTTCTTGAGTACAATGTTGTCATTTCCACTTGCTCAAGTTGTTTTGGGTAGTTCTGATAATCAGCTTAAGTAAGCTGTCATTGTGTTTGGTAAGCTTTCCTAGTATTTGCTTTACAAATTTGGTACCTTACATCATGTTATGAAAATTGAATTCCATAAAATTGTATTTATAATTGATCATATAACATGTATATCCCTTATCGCACGAATAGAGCATGTCCTAAGTTTTTCCTTTTTTAACAATAAAGGATATTTTTCAATACGATTCCAAGTTTTAGCCAAACATCAGGAAATATTATCATTTTCTCAATTGACACCTGAATTTTCACCGACAAATCCAGCACACATTTGTGTAGAAAATATAATTGTAGTTAAAAACAAAAATAAAATAAAAAATTGCAAATGAAAAAAGAGAGAGAGAATATAAAATGGTAAAACTCAAGCTCGCCAGACGAAAGTCATCAATCTAGTCGAATCCGTGCAACCGCTTCGGCCCAAGACTCATTAAATAGCTAAAAAGCCCGCTCACCAGACCCGTGAAGCTTCAGTCCACACTTCGCACAGCCCAGAGTCACAAGTCTGGGCTGAGCCCAGAAGGCCCATCAGACCACAGCCCACAGAAGGAACCAAGCCCCGCCATTTCTTCGGTTTATCCTCTCTCTCTCTCTCTTCCTCTCTCTCGGGCGCTTGCAGAGGATTTGCGTTTTCTCTCTCTAGACGCTCTAGAGCTTCGAGTTTCACAGTGGCCGATTCTAGCATTCTGCCATCTCCGCTGCCTCGCATTGGCTTCTTCGGCCTTTAGACGTAACTCTGCCAGTTCCTTCCACGTCGAAAAGTTTTCTGAGTCGTGCGGATAGCTCTGCGGTTCCAGCCTCGATTCATCTTGAATTTACTGCATTCCCTTGAAGCTTCTCAATCTCGCTCGAACTGGAGCCAATCGTACCCAAGCGCCTCCCTCGGTCGACGACTTCATTATCGTTCGTTTTTGTCACTGCCTCCTCCTTCGGTTTCTGTCATCTTCGTTCCCCGATGGAGGAGAATAGCCGTGACTGAAACTCGATTGGAATCAGATTCTTCACTTCGAGCTCTTCGTCATTCGGTCACTGCTACAATTTTGAAGGTGAGTTCTTTCTCATTCTCTGGATTTCATGTTCAATTCAGTCGATAGCATTCATTCTCGGTCTTTTTCTGAATTTCCAGAGACCTCTTCATCGAAATTTCTTCTCTATTGCCCTCCGGACACTGTCAGCCACCACCTACCACAACCGGTCGTCACCGTTCCCATTTCCACGGCCACCGTCGGAAGCTCTGTGCGCCCCTGTTCTCGTTCACCATTTGCTGAAGTGCTCGCACTGCAGTCACCACCGTCTCTCGTGACCGTTCCAGTTCACGAAGCTGCTTCTGTGATCATGTTACTAAGGTCCGATCATTAATCGCCACAGGTAATCATCCTTTATTCAATCGAATCACATATGCTGCGTGTCCAGTTGCTCTACGTACAGACTACTGCATGGGTAAAATCTACTAATTGCTTTGTGATCATCTCGTTCACATAACTGAACTGTATTGATATGCATATTTGAAGTTGAGGTGCTTTTCTGTATCTTCATATCAGAATTGTGCAGTGCGTGCTTGAGCCGAGACATTCATCAGTATATTCGTCGACTTACTTTCGTCGATTTGTTCAATGCATGCCCTACCGTTGCTCTCAACACGCTGTGCTGATCAACGCTTTATAGAAGTTGCGCTTGGATTTGCTGGAACCAGCTTATCCTCGACTGGTCAAGTTGAGCACCATACTTGCTATTAGCAAAGGTGGTCACTGCAGCAACCATCTAGTTCGTGAATAATTCCCCTAGAAATGAAAAAAAAATAGGTGCAATTCTTAAGAGAAACGGCCGCACTCCGTGAAAACAAGATGAGAAAAAGAGAAAATGTACCCGATAAACCCGTGTAGAGGTTTAACGAGCCATGGTAAAGCAGAAAAACCCGATGTCACAGCTGTATAGTCAAGCGCAAACAGATTGTTATGTTAATCCCGATAAGTATTGGAGCAAACTGAAGCTGTTCAGCTGCTTAGAAAGATACTCCTTTGTATAAAGATGCCAAAAAATATTATAAAAAAAAAAAAAAAAAAAGCCCACAACCAGACTTCTTAAGTACTTCTTTTCTCAACTATACAAGTCAGTTGGGGCCAGAGACTTTACTCCTTTTCTTGATCAGTGTCCTCCTACTGTAACTCAACAAATGAATGAACACTTACTAAGTCAGGTGACTGAAGAGGAGGTATATCAAGCTACTTTCCAGCTGGGTGCTTCCAAGGCTCCTGGCCCTGATGGTCTCAACGGTCTGTTCTATCAACATCACTGGAATACAATCAAAACAACTATTGTCAAAACAGTGCAGAATTTCTTCCAATCAGGTTCTATGCATCCAAACTTAAATAAAACTGTTCTGACTTTAGTACCTAAAGTAAAACACCCAGAAAACATCTCCCAGTATCGCCCCATTAGCCTATGCAACTTCGCATACAAAATCATCTCAAAAGTCATGGCTAATAGACTCAGATCATGCTTACCTAGATTGATCTATCCAGAACAGGCAGCATTTGTCAGAGACAGACAGATCCAAGACAATATTATGATAGTCCAGGAAGTTCTTCACCAGTTCAAGGTTAGATCAAGATCTAAACGTTTCAATCTTATTCTGAAAACTGACATGCAAAAAGCCTATGACAGGGTTGAATGGGACTTTCTAGCGGCTTATTTACAACAATTGGGATTTGCAAATCAATGGGTTTCAATGGTTATGACTTGCATTACTACAACTTCATTTAGCATCCGTTTCAATGGAGAACAGCTCCCATATTTCAAACCTAGTCGAGGTATTAGGCAAGGTGATCCATTATCCCCTTACATATTCATATTGCTTGCTAATGCATTATCTACTGTTATAAATCAAGCGGTAAGCATGGGTCACTTACAGGGGATTCAATTCAACCACACATGTCCTAAACTATCTCACTTAATGTTTGCTGATGACTCAGTATTTTTCCTCAAAGCTACAGTGCTGGAATGCCAGAATCTTATGAATATCATTAACCAGTATTGCTATGCTACAGGACAGCTTATAAATAGGAATAAATCTGGTATTTTTTTTCAGCAAGAATTGCCCTTTGTCTCTACAGAATACTTTAGCCAGAGAAATACGCATACCTGTGATCAGCAAATATGGTAAATATCTGGGCATTCCTTCGGACTAGGGACGTTCCAAACGTGAGATGTTCTCCTAGATTCTACCTAAAATCAATGCAAAGTTAGCAGGTTGGAAGGAAACTCTTTTATCCAAAGGGGGCAAGGAGATTTTATTGAAAGCTGTAATTCAAGCTTTACCTCAGTATGCCATGTCCATCTTCAAGCTTCCCCTATCACTCTGCAGATTGATAGAAAGGAAAATATCAGCATTTTGGTGGAGCAAAAACAATAATGATCCTGGTATTCATTGGACAGCATGGACAGAATTAAAGAACCCCAAAGCAGAGGGAGGGATGGGTTTCCGTGACCTTATCTTTTTCAACCTAGCAATGCTCGGGAGGCAAGCATGGCATATGTTCCAGCAACCTAACGCCATTTGGAGTCAACTATTTAGAGGCCTATATTTTAGACATTCCTCTTTTCAAGATGCTACCCCAGGATATAGACCTTCTTGGGGGTGGCAAAGTATATTAAAAGGCCGAGATGCAATTCTTCCTAAACTCCGATGGTTAGTGGGAGATGGTTCAAAGATTAATATTCGAGCGACAATTGGCTGTCAATAGGCAAAATAGGAGGGCAACCAGCGAGAGGAGAACCAATCTTAGTTTCAAACATTTTAAACCCGGATACCTCTACATGGAAGATGAATCTCATCTCGAATTTTTTCAATGCCCAGGTTTGTGCATCCATCTTCAATACTCCTATAAATTCGGCTATGGGTTTGGATCAATTAATCTGGACTGAAACTTCATCAGGTAATTTCTCTGTAAAGAGTTGTTACCATTACTTATCTTTAAACCAAAAACACCCCCCTGCCTTGGCCTCATCCTCCTACCATAACCCTGGTCATCTATGGAAAAAGATATGGCATATGAAGACAGCCCCAAAAATCAGAGTATTTATGTGGTTAGCATGTAAAAACGCTCTTGCTACGAAAACCAATCTATATCACAGACACATTGCCCCTAACCAAAACTGCTCTCTATGCAATCAGCACACTCCTGAAACCATTGAACATCTCTTTTTCTATTGCCCTTGGACGAGTGGAATTTGGAAACATCATATGATCAGAATCCCTATAACTCTTACCTCTGTACGACGCCTGGATGAATGGGTAGCCTCCAGAGCTGCTCAATCTCGGAGTTTCCCAAGCTTTGAACTTCTTGCCACTCTGATGTGGGAAATCTGGCGTCATCGAAACGATGCTATCTTTAGACAGAAAACCCTCGATCCCAATCGAGTTGTGGAGAATGCTATAGTCCATAGCCGCATAGTCCAGTCCCTTCAACCCTATCATCCTCGATTTAAAGAAGCTAGGGTTACTACTGATCGTCAATGGAAAGCTCCGATTCAGGGAACTATTAAATGCAATATTGACGGATCATTCATTCCAGGTGATCACCAAGGCACAGTAGCTTGTATTTTCAGGAATCATAAAGGAATTCTTACCGATATGTTCACGACTGCAGTTCCAGCCCTTTCGGCCTTTCAAGCGGAAATTTTCGCTCTTATTCGAGCTCTTCAGCACTTGATAAATCGGGGTCTTCATCTTCAACGACTACAGCTTGAATCGGACTGTCTTCATCTGGTGGAAATCCTTCGGAATCGTCAGCCGCAACCTTGGCAGGAGCGGCACCTGTTCTCTGTTCTTCAAGAGCTGATCTCGACTTGCCCTAATGTTTCCGTTCAATATGTTTGTAGAGAAGTTAACCTAGCCGCTGACTGGGCCGCAAAAGCCCATAGATCTCTTGGCCCGGTCAGAAACTGGCTTCTCTTTCCTCCCCCCCCCCCCCTTTTGTTGATATTATTCTCTCTGACGCTGTTCTAGCTGGATGTACATCCTTTACTCTATAATATTAATCGGTACCTTTGACCAAAAAAAAAAAGTACGCGCGTTTCTCTCTTCATACTGCTGGAACATACGAATTAAATGTTCTCGAAGGAGTCCTAACCAAGACCACAACCTGACTTACTGATTGAATGTTCTCTATTTTATTTTGTGGTGTCCCAGTTTTGTGGGTTTTCGATTGTTGAATTGACTGAATTGACATCCTCTTGTGAGAATATTCACGGATGGACTTTGGTTGTGAGGGTAATTAGACTCGGTTTCCTTCGTTAATTGAACGGCAGATATTTTATTAGTTTGGTTTTTAGGTAGGGCTTCTAGGTGAATTCAATGTGACCATGTGAACATCATGTTGATATAGCTAATTTGAAATTAATATGATTTGACTCTTTTTGATACTTTTTGTGAAAAGCACGATTCCTTGTAATAATTCAAATTAAAATATTTATATTGAAATTTCATGATAAGAGAAAATATTTTTCGTGAAATTATGATTTGGTTTAATAGTTAAAAAAAAAAAAAAAGTGATTGTCTTCCTGTTAGAAGGAAATGCGGTTTTTCCCCAATTTAAACTTGTTGCTTTTTAGAAAATATTTTTTTATATAAATTGATTAATTTTCCGTCTTCTAAACATTAAAAAGTCAAAAAGCAATTTCCCGAAAAGTAACTTTCCTTCAAACAAACAAACCCTCCCTAAGTTTAAGTAAGTTCAGCAAACTATTAAAAAGGAAAGGATCTTGTAACTCTGTTAGGAGACCTACTAAGAGACGTTGGCAAGAGGCTTTTAAACGGCCCCTCTCTCTATTAATGGGCAATATCGGAGTCACTTGAATCTAAGTTTAATTCAGTTCAGAGAAGTGCTAAGATGTTGGCAAGAAGAGACCCTTGAACAGGCCCTCTCTATCTCTTTACGAGCAAAATTAGTGTCACTTAAATCTAAGCTTAGTTTGACGAGTAAGAAACTATCGAAATATTCAGAAATAAGACATGCGCTTAAAATATCACTAGAATTAGAAGAGATTATTACGTGAAATGATTCCCTAGGATTCAGGAATTGGACATGCTCTTACAATATCACTAGAATTAGAAGAAATTATTACGTGAAATGATTCCCTAGAATTACTCCATGTCACTAGCTAATCTTTATAAAATAAAGATCTTGTCATTTCATCGTAAGAAAATTTGAAATTGGTGTGATTCAGCCCGTCAAATTTTTTTTTTTAAAAAAAGAAAAAGATGTGCCTGTCATTTTATATACAGTACAGGTAGTTACAATCAAATCTGTTGCAAAGTAGACATGAATGTTGAAAAGATTACATATCAGAAATTGAAAACCACTGACCACTAAAATTACATAACAAAACTTGTAAATTGAAATATAAATAACAAAACATATATTAAAGATATTCTGATAATAACCCTAAATTTGAACCAGGTGCCACCACAATGAGACTGTCCTTCAAAAGATTAAACCAATATAATTTATAAAAGTGTCAGCTAACAAATTAGCAATTGGAATACATATTGAAATAATTTCACCAGATGCGATTTTGTCCTGAATATCAATGTGCTTGGTGTGAGCATGGAAAGCCAGATTAGCAGCTAAATAAGTGGCTCTAATATTATCACATACTGGAGTTTAGGTGAAAATACGTGAAGATCATATGACATCTCTCAAATCCAATAAGTTTCTGCAACTGCAGAGGCGAAAACTCCAGTATTCAGATCCCGCAATGTAATATTGTACCCAATAAAAGCTAAGTATCCAGATGCTAAGTGATGAGTATTGGGACAACCGACCCATGAGCATGAGTTAATGTCACCGAGGAGCTGTCGCATATGGCTTCAATAACAGTCCATGATCAATGGTTCCATTAAAATATATAAAAACGAGCTTAATTGCTTGTAAGCGAGATGTTTGAGGGCAATCCATGAACTGATTCTCAACACGGGCAGTATAAGAAATGTCGGTAGGATTCATCAGTAACACACCATCATGTAAAGAAGGTTGAGACTTAAAACTGTAGAAGATTCCTAGTGTGATGTGTTTGAGACAGCAAAATTCCCGTGCCTCTGGACTGGTCCTCAACGTCAAGGAAGAAATGTAATGGAAAAAAAACTTTCATGGTAAAAGCAAAAAGAAGTTTCCGAATGAAACTATGTAACTCTGTGGCACTACTACCTGTTAAAAGATTATCATCAACGTGACGTGGTAGAATCAAGATTCTAGAGCTTGAATTATGCACAAATATGGAGTCATATGCCTTGCTGTAAATAAAAGAGTTCGAATGCTTAAGGGAGAACTCGCCTTTGACCCAAAAGAGGTCTATAAACATGCGAAAACTAGTGCCAAACACAATAATTCGAATCTGGTTCCAACACTGTGCAGTAAACTTCAAAATTTCATCCCGACCATACCGTAATCCCAAGTTGACTTCCATAAAATTCCATAGTTTTATGGCACACCAAAGTTTCATTACAACATGATTTCATAGTTCAACAATCTCTAGAATCAGCCTAGTAACGTATAACTAGAATGGAATTGAAATTGCAGCTTAACCTAGAAAATTTTCTACAATTGGGTGAATTAAGTCTTTAAATTCTTCTCAAGCACTTCGTGTACCACATTAATCCAACGCATTACGATATTCTGATGAACTTGAACCGAACCCTTTCTCTCTCTACCGCGCAGTTCACTTCTCTTTTCCAGTTTTCTCGATTGTTCTTTCTCCCTCTTAACTATTCCTCTTTTCTCTAATAAGCCAACTACAACAATTATAACTAAGCTGAAGGAAGTTAGCCTGTTGGGCTTCAAAGATGCAGCCTCATGGGCTCTCTTGAGCCTAAGTCCCTTTCTTTTTTCTTTTTTTTGTAAAGGGAAGACTATCGTTATGGCTGCAACTCTTGTTAAAGTCTTAGACATGGGATGGGGGAAAATTTTTGAATGAACCCAGAGCCCAACTCTCATCCACTATTGAATGATGCGAGCTCCACGTTGAACCCAACTTTTCACAGTGCATGTGAGAAATTGTGAATCCCGAAATTCATTCCTTCCATTGTGAATATATCTATAGATTAAGTTAGTTAAGTCATTAAGTAATTTAAGGTAATTGGCTGTGATGGTTAGTCCAGCTAGTAGCACCAACTGCTACGGTGATGATGGAATAAGTCATCCTACGGAGCTGTTGACGACAGCGGCATGCCATTGGCCGTTGGATGGGTGGCGCTCTCTATGTCGCCCCATTCTTGATTTTTTTTTTCATTTTCAGTTTTTTGCTTTTTTTTTTCTTATTCGCTTTTCGTTTTGCCTTTTTTCTTTTATCATACTTGAACTTGTAAACATACAGTAAAACCTAGATAAAATTCTAATGGAGAATTACAATAGAGATTAATATAATGAAAAACCCCAATATGATTAAACATGAAAATAGTACAACGAAAATTATAGTATTGTTAATTTCATATGTAACACATGTAAATTTCACTGGCAATGGAAAAAAAGACATTCACATTGCGATGAACGAGAGATGTGAAAAGTGGAGGAACAAAGCCAATTTGCATCCTACAAAGTCTTGGTCTTTCTGGAAATGGTTAAAGTTTTTCTCCAATCATCACTGTTATTTTTTTTGCAAAGTCTTGGTCTTCGTGCAATTGATTAAAGTTTCTCTCTCATCGTCACTTTTGTCGGCAAAGTCTTGGTCTATTTGGAATTTATTTAAATTTCTCTCCCACCATCACGAATTTTTATTAAAGTGCTTCACTTTGGCTTTAAATGTTTGAGTGACAATTATGTAATTTTGCTTCAACTTTCCCAAAAAAAGACACATGGTATCTAGCAAAATCTTTGGGCATATTCTCTAAATATTGTGAAAAAGGCACTTGTGGACAAAAAGTATTTTATATCGATTTCTCTAACCTCTACGTGCATTTTTGAAAGTCTTGATCTCCCTATAGTTTGTAGTTTTCTCTTTCCATTTGCTCATTATCACTCAACTCTTGTTTTTCTCTTTAGTGACTGATTCACCCATGACCATTGGAGAGCTCTTTTTGAGTTCCTTCTTGGCTTCCTTGTTGTACTAATTTCTAGTATTGTTAATTTTAAGCAAGACATGTAGCATGTGGAAATGCTACTAGTAATGGAAAAAGAGACATTGACATAAGGATGGAAGAGGAGGGATGTGAAAAGTGAAGCAACAAGGACAATTTGCATCCTGCAAAGTCTTGATCTTCCTAGCATTGATTAAAGTTTCTTTCCCATTACCACTTTTTCCCTTTGGCTTCACTTTTTACACAAAAAACTTGATGAGATCCAGTAAAGTCTTGGTCTTCCTAATACGCCAAGAAGCTTGAGTTAGATGGAAGAGTGTATGTTTTGATGCACATTCTATCCTCGAGTTAGATTGTTCCCCCTTTTTTTTTTCTTTTGACCAAAGCTCGTGATTTTATCGTCCTTATCAAACAAACAAACATAACGGTCTTTGATGACTTATGGATGCATAACAGAAAATAAGATGCCATTGTTGGCTTTATCCTCAGTAATTTAGGTTTCAATTCATCGACAAAGTAGGGATCCTTTGATGCGATTTTGGCCCCATGATGCATGAGGAACTGTCGGGGAGGCATATGTTGGCACGAGCTGGCTAGCTGCAAAGTCCTTGCGACAAGTACCATGTCATGATGGAGTTTGACATAATTTTGTGCCTTCGGATGTAGATGTCCAGCTTCAAATTCATTATATGGTCTAAATTCAAGTCTCAAATTGTTTGTGTACAGACTGCTGTTGGTGCATGAATGTGAATTCTCCTGAATCATTATAATCAACCTATACACCAACGCATAATACTAATTCACTTTAGGTAATATTAGAGGAGAGGCATAATACTAATTTGTGCACTTACTCAGAATAAGTAGATGGAATCGTTCTCAAAATTCTAAGATTATAGATAATTCAGATCCATTGTCTAGAAAATATTCCATACCAATTGGTTTGTTCTTCCCATTGAAAAAAGAAAAACGAATCTTGCCTTAAGAAAGCAAAATTCATGCAAGACATGCTAGACCCCAACTTGGTGTAATTCAATGGCCCTCTTTCTATCTCTCTAGTTGGTTACCCCTCAAGTTGTTCCATGTCCACACGTGCCAGATGTTCCACTCGTGCATATTTAGATACTCGACTTTCGTTAATTTTTAGAACCTACAATATATAAAACATGATTGAGGAAAGCATTCGAAATAGTATGGACTAAATTTATAGTAACCAACCAGTGCCAAACACAATAGTTCGAATATGGTTCCGACAGTGCGCAATAAACTTCAAAATTTCACCCCAACCAAACCGTAATCCTAAGTTGACTTCCATAAAATCTCATAGCTTCATGACCCCAAAATTTCATTACTACATGATTTCATAGCTCAGCAACCTCTATAATCAACCTAGCAACTTCAAACCCGAATGGAATTGAAATTACAACTTAATCTAGAAAAAATTTCTTCCATTAGGTGTATTAAGTCTTTGGATTCTTAACAAGCGCTTCTTGTACGACATTAATCCAACGCACTAAGATGTACCCAGCGAACTTGAACTGAACCCTTTCTCTCTCTAGCGCGCAGTTCACTTCACTTTTCCAGCTTTCTTGATTCTTCTCTCTCTCTCTTAACTATTCCTCTTTTCTCTGATATGCCAACTACAACAATTATAACTTTCTTTGGAGCAACTTGCTTTTGCTGCGGGTTTGAGGGTTTAACGTCGTTGGGGGCTGGTCCGTTCAGTGGTCGCCGCTTTTGCTACTGTGTGGAATGCCGCCGGTTGCTGCTTCCCCTCACTGTCCCTTTTCCGTTCCTCTTTTGTCATTGTTTGGCTGCCTTCTTTTTGCTGGTTGGCTGTTTCACTGCCTTTGTTGGGCTGTTGTGGCTCTTTTTCTTGGGACCCTTTCACTCGTCTTGACATGTAAGTCTTTATGAGTGTAAGTTCTTTGGTGCCAAGATCCATCAGTTGTACATTTTGTGGTTAAAAGTCAATATAATTCTTACCTTACCAAAAGAAAAAAAACAATTATAACTAAGCTGAAGGAAGTTAGTCTGTCGGGCTTCAAAGGTGCAGCTCCATGGGCATAATAAATGAGAATTAGGTCTTTTGAGCCTAATTCCTTTAAAAAAGAAAAAGAAAAAAAGAAAGACTCTTTCGTTGCGGTAGCAACTATTGTTAAATTCTTAGATACAGGATGAGGGAAAAATTTTGAATGAACCCAAAGCATGTGAGCCTAGCTCACATCCACTATTAAATGATGTGAGCTCCACATTGAACCCAACTTTTCACGGTGCTCGTGAGAAATTGTAAATCTCAGAATTCATTCTTTCCATTGTGAATATATCTATAAATTAAGTTAGTTTAGTCATTAGGTAATTTAAGGTGACTGGTTGTGATGGTTAGTCCGGCTAGCAGCGTCAACTGCAACGGTGGCAATAGGGTTGGAATGAGTCATCCTACGAAGGTGCTGATGACAATAGCATGCCAATGGCCGTTGGATGGGTGACGCTCTCTATGTGGCCATACTCGTGATTTTTCTTTTCTTTTTCATTTTGTTCGCTTTTTTTTTCTTGCCTTTTTTCTTTTATCAAATTTCCATGGATGAAAACCTAGAGATAATTATGATAGACAAGTACAATAGAGATTAATGAATGAAACCCCAATATGATTAAACATGAAAATAATTAACTGAAAATTATAGTATTGTTAATTTTACATGTAACACATGGAAATTTCACTAGCAATGGAAAAAGAGACATTCACATGGCAATGAATGAGAAATGTGAAAAGTGAAGGAACAAAGCCAATTTGAGTCCTGCAAATTCTTGGTCTTCTTGGAAATAATTAAAGTTTCTCTCCCATCATCACTTTTTTCGCAAAGTCTTGGTCTTTGTGGAATCAATTAAAGTTTCTCTTCCACCATCACCTTTTTTCGCAAAGTCTTAGTCTATCTGGAATTGATTAAAGTTTCTCTCCCATTGTTACTTTTTCTTAAAAAGCTTCATTGATGCTTTCTAAATAGAACCGACATAGACATGTGATACACGACACGATACGCCAACACATTATTTATCAAAAAACAAAAAATTTCGACATGTTGAGAACGTTGTATATTAAATAAATATTTTTATATATACATAATAAATTATTATTTTTATGATAAATTTGCAAATATATAAATAATAGAAAAAAAAAAAACCTAAAATGAGCTTACGAGTCCTCTATCCCACCTTGGCTACCGCGCCTTTTTGGCAATTCATTTGAACACACGTTCTCAGAACAAGATAGAAATTCTTTTATATTTTCTTTTGAAGATAATTGATATAATAATATATTAATCTAATGATTAATAAAAATTAAAAATCTACTCTGACCATCTCTCTCGCCCTCTTCTTGGGGTTTTCCAGACCTAGAAGCTTGCCCTCAACAAATAACTGTGGACTTTAACCGTCAAGCGTTGCTTGACGGTGGCCCCAAGTGAAAGCAAGGGATGCCGTTCGTGGAAGCTCACCATGGTCGCGATGGGCGAAGTCAAGATTCCGACGACGGACTTCCAAATCTGGAGGCTCCTAGCCACGACCCGCTCGTCCATGACTCAAGTAGGCGAGATTGAGATACGGTTGTGATTGGGCTCCATCTTCCCCGTTGTTGCCATGGTTGCTACAAATCTAACTGTTCAGATCGGATATGTAGTAGCGGAGGCGTTGGGTGGGGACTCACTGTTGGGCGCGGCGGCCATGCGAGTCCTCCACCCCCCGCTTCTCCGCCTCCCTTGAGAACACCAACCCCCACCTCCCCTGCGGTGGCACATGGCGGAAACCCTCATAATTACTCGAATGCGCATGTGCGTGTTAGAATCGCATGTCAAAATTTTGGACTCGCGTGTTAGAGTATATTAGGAAGAGTTGACCATTTGTTGAATTTTCCGACACTTATTGATCACGTGCTAGAACATGTCGAACACATGTTGAGTGTCGGACACGACACAGAAGCTTCCGAAAAGTGTCGGTACTTCTTAAGTTACTTCACATGTAATGCGTGGAAATTATCTACTTTTGCTTCAGCTTTCCGTAAAAAAAAGCACATGATATCCAGCAAAGTCGCTGGAAATATTCTCCAGATATTGCGAAACAAGCACTTGTAGACAAAAAGTATCTTGCATCTATTTTCTCTAACCTCTTATGCACATTTTTGAAAGTCTTGGTCTTGCTAAAGCTGATAGTTTTCTCTCTCTACTAGCTCCTTATCACTCAAACCTTGTTTTTTCTTCAGTGATTCATTCACCCATGACCATTGGAGAGATCTTTTCGGGTTCCTTTTTGGCTTCCTTCTTATACTAATTTCTAGTATTGTTAATTTTAAGAAAGGTTAATACTTTGAAAAATTCCAAACTGGTACACATGTGACAAATTTACCCCAAATTATTTTTTTAACCACCAAAAATCCTAAACTGGTATATCTTTGACAAATTTACCCAAAACGGGTATACTTGTGACAATTTTACCCTTTGTTAATTTTCGTTAAATTTTACTATCAAATTATTAAGTTAAATAATATGTGACAGTTGACTAGTATACTAATTTGGGATTTTACGCTCCATTTGTCATAGTTTACAAATTTTGTGATTTTTTTTTTTTTGTGGTATTAATCTAATTTAGTGAAGGGTATGTTGGTCACATGCTAGTTTTAGATTTTTTACTATTGAATAAATTAGTTTGGAGTAAATTTGTCATAAATATACTAGTTTAGGGTTTGTTATGATTAGTCGGGATAAATTTGTCACAGGTGTACCGGTTTGGAGTTTTTCATAGTCAAAAAAATAGTTTATGATAAATTTATCGCAAATATAGTAGTTTGGGGTTTTTCAATGTATTAAGCCTTTTAAGAAAGACATGTAACGTGTGGAAATTCTATTAGTAATGGAAAAAGCGACATTCACATTGGGACGGGAGAGGAGGGATGTGAAAAAGCGAAGCAACAAAGCCAACTTGCATCCTGCAAAGACTTGGCCTTCTTGGAATTGACTAAAGTTTGTATCCCATTGTCACTTTTTCCCTCTTGCCTCACTTTTTACACAAAAAAGTTGATTCTCCAAATCAAGACTTTTGGATGTCGTCCGAAACAGAGGACCATTTCTTTTGGCCAAAGCACATGATTTCGTTTTCTTTGTCAGACATATAAACTTACCCATCTTTGGTGACTTGTAGATGTATACAAAAAAACATAAGATGCCATTGTTGGTTGTATCCTCAATAATTTAGGTTTCAAAAATATTGATGTCGAACTGACTTGATTTCTACTCTTTACCTTGTATAATGTAGGAACAATAAACTTCAAATAATTAAAATATATTTGTTTAATTGAAAACTCAAGATTTAGAAAATATTTTCAAAAACTAATTGAGTTTTTTGATTTATTGCTCACAAAAATGAACAAATCAAATTTTTTCACCATTTACCGAAATAGGTAGGTATAAATTGATGTTGACAATGAAAGATATCTTGTGTTGGTCAATTTTTTTAAATGATGTAACTAATTATTTTTTGAAAATTGTTATCCAAATCTTAAGTTTTTTCACACTGCATTTGGTCCCGGGAACACTTGTTTCTGTTTTTTTTTTGTTCCCGGGAGCAGAAATGAAATAAAAATGTGTTTGGTAAGTTTTTTGTTTTTGAGAATAAATATGTTTTCGGAATAGATTTAGAATAAAAAAAGAACAAAAAAAAATGTTACTATTGTTCCGAGAAAAATAAAATAAAAAACGGAGTTAATTCTCATCCTTTTTAAAACTTCTTGGCAGACGTCTTTTTGTCTCTCACACCTTTCTCTCTCGTGAAGTTTGTTTCTCCTCCTCCTCTTCGCATCGTTCGCCGGAGAAGACACAGTCGCGACACCTTTCCTCCTCCTTTGTTGCCGCAACTAGTCTTGAGAAACGGTAGGCGTCTCTCTCCTTGGCAATTCTTGCTCTCTCTCTCTTTGGCGATTCTCGCTTTGTTTTTCATTGCTCCCCTTTGCCTTTTTTTATTAGTGTTTGATTTGTCGCTCGATTGACCGAGAGGGTTAGTCGTAGATCGTTTGCGTTTTTTGCTGTTCGTTCGATTTCTTCCTGTTGTAGCTCGTCTCGTGTCGTTTTTGGAGGTGCTCTCACTTTCGCCATTGACGTACGGACCGCTCGTGCTCTCGCTTCCCGTTCTTCTTAACAACATATCTGCAATTTGGGGTTCCCTGCAATTCTTCTTTCCTCGTGGGTTTCTCCCCCTTTGCTGAATCGAAGTAGTGAGCAAAAGGAAAAATGAGATTTTGGGGTCGATGGTTCGTGTGTTTCACAACTGTGGTAGAAGCGGTTGCTTGAGAAGATTACCAGTGTTACAAAGCGGTGGGTTTTCGAGTAGTGCCGTCAAATCCTCGAACATTCTCGAACTCGCTCGAAATGCTCCCCTTACCTTATCTATGCTTTTATACCTGTCTGTCCCCAGCAGAGTTTTGGCTGGGCTTTTTCTCGAATATACGTTTTCCGGCATCCATTCTTGAATTTTCATGCCTTTCTATTCTCTTGTACGAGGTTTTTTGAATTGAAAGATTTGAAGCAACGTATTTTTTGTTCACGGTTTTCTGGGTTCTAGCAATTTCATGATAAGCTCTTCATGTTTTGATTGTTTTAAATTTGCTTTGAGATTTATTATGTGATGAATAAAAGTTGGTTTTTTTTTTTTTTTTTGGTGTTTTGCTTCTTCTTGGTGGGTGGTTGTGTTTCAGAAGCGCACCTGAAGTTCGGATTTTGGAGTCGAAAAAAGAACCAGGAGAGAAAGTAGCATTTTTTTACTCAAAGCAGGTATGATCATGAAAACTTTCACCCGCAATCAGACATGCAAAGTTTTAATTTTTGGAACTGTGTTGGTGGCTTATGTGGAAATGAGCATGTATATGCGTGGAGTGGCCTCATTTTACAACCTTTTTTAATTTCTGTCTGTTTCGCTCGCTCGAGGAGGTCAGGAGGTCGGTGGTTTCTATATAGTTTTTCCTTGTTAAGGCTCCATGTGCATTTAGCCTAGTCTCTGCCGATTGGCTTTAGTTCAAAACACTGCAGGAATTATCAATGGCGATAGTTATCTAGCATATTAGACCTCATTCGAGTTTATGATTCCAATTAGCCAATGATGGCATTTTTTTTAAAATTTAAAAAACACGAGTTTATGATTCCAATTCCACCTTCCTCTTTCAAGAACTTTATATAATCAACTATAATTGACATTTTATAAATTAAATGAAAAAAGGTGGGAATAAAACTTTTTGGGAACATTAATTTTTATTCTCTTACCAAACGCGTTTTTGTTCTTTTTTTTTTCCGGGAATAGAAATTTTGTGTAGTTACCAAACATTTTTTTTTGCCCAGAAACTATTCTCGGGAACAGAAATAGAAAAAAATTGTTTTTGAACAGAAATTGTTCCCGGGAACAGAAACGCTACCAAACGCACCCTTAAACTACTTTTAAACTACTTTGATGTAGCAAAACAAGAGGAATTGACTCGGTTCGATCAAAAGAGGAATGTAAAGGAAAATCTGAAAAAGACCAGAAGTCAGGTACAAATCCTGTTTGAACCTCCAAAACCATTTCCCTGCAAAGAGAGGCGAAACGTGAGCGATAAGCAGGTGGTTACAGCCACACCTAGAAAAGATCATCCGACAGTTCCACACATCCAAAAATGAAGAAATCTCGAGTTACCAAAATAAGTATAAATAGCTTAGAAATAATCATTTAATTGTTAAAACTTGTCAATACCTAACTTCTACTCAAAAGTGGTATTCATATATTTTTGGAAAACTGGAACAGATTTTCCTCCCAAAGAAGAAGTTTATTGGAATTAAAGCATTTTATAACCATATACCAGAATTTCGACAAATAGGATTAGGTTCGTTCGAATTTATTCCCCAAATAAAAAAGAAAAAGAAAAAGAAAAGAAAAGCAAAGGTAAAATGGGAACCTCCGAGAGAAAAACACACACGGCAGAATTCATCTTGATTCTCTTGCTCCTTTCTTTAAAACCACACCACCTCACTTTTTCTTCATCCTCCACCACCACCACCATCATCATCATCAAACTCACGCCCACAGACTCCACTCTCATTCAATTCATTTCTTGCATGCATATCGATTGTCGCCAATCACCACCATCTCCAGTCGTCGCTCAATCAATACCATCGTTCGTCGTTGCAAGCAGCGACCACATATTGCCGTAGCTGAATACGCACGCATACACAGTGAACTGCCGAACCTAGTTCTCGTGCTCGCTGGATTGCTGTTGTGGATCTTATCCCGTTCGGCTGGTCAGCTCCAGGGAGTCTACTTGGAATAGGTAAAAGACATCTTTGTACTTGCTCTCTTTTTCCCTTGTGCTGATGCAGCAAGTTTAATAGCAAAATTGGGGAAAGTTGATGCCATATACTTGCTGGCCAGGTTAAAGTTGCAGCTTGATTGCATAATTCATGGTGATTTGTTAATTTTGTTTTAATCAGGTGATACATCTGCACGCATAATTGTTTGAGCCAAAACTCAGACCTTTATTTTATGATTTTTCGTTACATGTTAGCATAAATTATATTAGAAAACTTAGAATTTTCATGGATAAGCATTATCATGCGCATCTAGGCTTTTTGGAGCGCATTATTGTTAATTCTCTTTTTCGCACATTTCCTTTGATAAATCACATGCTATAACTTGGGAAATTTGGGAAAATCATATCTTGCATATTAATAAATTTAGATTGCATCTTCATAAAAAACAAAACAAAACAAAAATGTGAAGTGGAACTCTCCACGAGTCACGAAGAGTATTATCGCCCCATTCCTGCATTTTTTTTTCTTCATCAGTTTTTTGCTGTTTTTCTTATTTGGTTTTTCTTCTTGCTCTTTTTCCATTTATTAGACTTATATTTGAAAAGATAAATGGAAATCTAGACATAATTCCAACAGACAAGTACAACAGAGAGTAATGAATGATTAAGCACAATATGATTAAAAATGACAAAAGTTGGACTAAATTATAGTTTTGTCAATTTGAGCAAGATAACAAGAATCACTGCTAATTGTCAATCACGCACATAAAAAATAAAAATAAAAATTGGTATCCATGTAATGCGTGGAAAACTACTAGTAATGTAAAAAAGACATTCACATGGGAACGGAAGAGGAGGGATTTGAAAAGTGAAGCGACAAATCCAATTTGCATCACCGTAAGTCTTAGTCTTCTTCGATTTTATTAAATTTTCTTTCCCATAAGCTCTTTATCAGTTATACTTCACTTTCATGACAAAAAAGTTCATGATACCCAGTGAAGTTTTGGTCTTCCCGAGTTTATGATTTTTTTATATGAACAAGTATATGATCGTGGATACTACATATGTATGGGGATAATCTCTAAATATTACAGAACAAGCACTTGTGAAGAAAAGAAAAAGAAGAAAAAGTTGCAGCAAGATGGGCGGCAATATCTGCTGAAAGGTGATGGGTTAGTAGTTGATGATGAGGAATCGCTTGAAGCGAGAATCATGGTCCTTTGAACTCGATTTTCTTGTTCATTGGTGTGATTAGAAGAGTATAATTTTCAGTAGATTATACATTGTCATTTGGTGATTTCTGACTATTCATTATTTGCAGAGTAAAATAAAGCAAGTTGCTTAATGAATTAGTCGGTGTGCTTGACCCTTTTCCTTATTTAGCCTAAAGCACGTGTTTCTATTCTCCTTAGTGGATAGACAAAGTTAATTGTCTTTGATAACATGTATATGTGTAACAGAAACTAAGATGCCATTATTGGGCGAATCCTCAGTATGTTATGTTTCAAAAGCATTTATTTTACTAAGTTGCACAAATATGCTTATTTGCTGATCCTATTAACTTGGTCAACTTTATACATCGCTAAATAAGAAAAAAAGGGATAAGCACACCAACTAATCCATCAAGCAAGTTGCTTTCTCTGTAAATGGTAAATGAGTCCAGTATTAACAACATATAATCCACTGGATGTCACACTCTACCCATTACACTAATGAACTTGATAATCGTGTTCAAAGGATCGCGATTCTCCTATCAAGGTGATTCCCGATTATCAACCACTACCTCAACACACTTCAACAAATCATTATCACCCATCTTGCTATGAATATTTTGCATAGAAACTCCCATGTAAAAGACTTCATTAATCTCATATTCACCAATAAAGCAGAAAACAAAGACATTGAAATCATGAGGTTACTAAGAATATACAAACGCTAAAAAAGCCAACAAAACACTCGTGAGTGATAACACTTATGGCAAAAATATGCATACACTCTAAGTTGGTCATATTAAGACTCTGTTTTGGATGGCCAAAAGTAAAGATCCAATAGCCAAAAAGTCTTGATCCGAAGAATAAAGAGAGTAATTGATGTAACTAGCACTTGTGGACAAATAGTATTTATTTTGATTTGTCTAACCTTTGATGTGCATCCCTTGAAAGTCTTGGTCTTTTTTTTTTAAATCTTTTTCGTAGGTCATCATCTCAGTGTTCCTAGGACTTCATAGTTTTCTCTCTCCATTAGTTCATTTTCACTTTGCTTCACCATAACACCTTTCTTGTTCATTACAGTGACTGATTCACCTATGGACATTGGAGGGATCGTGTTGGGTTCCTTTTTGGCTTCATCCTTTCAGGTCCTGTTCGACAAGTTGGCTTCTTCCGCATTAGGTTATGCACAACATAAAGGAATCAGCACTACCTTGCCTAAGGTGTGGAAGGAGAAGCTAGTCATAATCAATGCAGTGTTGGCTGATGCGGAGGACAAGGAACTTAGTGGTAACCATCAAGTGAAGCTGTGGCTGGACAAGGTTAAGGACTTGGCCTATGACATGGAAGACTTGCTCGATGAGTTTGAGATCAAAGCTGCTCAAGTTGAGTCAGAGGCAGAATCCAGCACAAGCAAAGGTTTGGGGAAATGGAAGTTCTCTGTATTTGGCCGACCACCCTCGCTCATGTCTGAAACCAAGGTACAAGAGATCAATGACCGGTTGGAAGAGATTGTCACTGGAAAGGTTCATCTAAACTTGAGAGAGAATGTTGTGGACAAATCCAACTACACCAGTAAAAGGATAACCACTTCTCTATCAGAGCCTCAATTTTTTGGTAGGGAGGAGGATGTAGAACAAATACTCGAACTATTGATCAATGAGGTCAAAAATTCTAATGCCACGCTAAGCATAGTCCCCATAGTTGGGATGGGCGGTATTGGAAAGAGTGCCTTGGCTCAACAACTATATAATGATGCAAGAGTGAATAGATGTTTTGAGATGAGAGCATGGGTTTGTGTTTCAGATGTTTTTGATGTTCTCGACATAACAAAGACTATTTTACGGTCAATCACTAGGTTGCCCTGTGAGGGCAAAGATCTAAACGAGTTTCAAGTTAAGTTGAGGGACAATCTTTTCGGAAAGAAGTTTCTTGTGGTTCTAGACGATATCTGGAATGAGAAGTACGAAAAATGGACTGATCTCTTAAAGCCATTTGTAGTGGGTGCTAGGGGAAGCAAGATTATTATTACGACTCGCAACCATGCTGTTGTTTCAGTAACAAAAGCACCGCCAATTCCTTTGAAGGAATTGTCCCTCAATGATTGTATAAGCTTATTGGCCTTTCATGCTCTTGAAGCAACAAATTTTAAGAGCCACCCAGAATTTGAAACAACAGGCAAGAAAATAGCTGAAAGATGTAAAGGTTTACCTTTGGCAGCGAAGATGTTTGGCGGTGTCCTACGTCATAAAATGAATCCCAGTGAATGGGAAGATACCTTAAATAACATAATATGGGATCTTCCAACGACAAAGAATGATGAGGTTCTCCCTATTTTGAAATTGAGCTAAGTCCATCTTCCTTCCTATTTGAAGAGATGCTTTTCTTATTGTGCAATATTTCCTAAGGATTACGAAATTGAGAGGGATGAGCTAGTACTCTTATGGATAGCGGAGGGATTTTTAGATGGACAAAAAACAAAGAAAAATAAGTTGGAATTAGGATGGAATTACTTCGATGAATTAGTATCAAGATCATTTCTTCAAAAATCAAGTGTTGACACATCTAAATTTTCAATGCATGATCTTTTGAATGATCTAGCAAAGTCAATTGAGGGTGGGATATGCTTTAGCTCTGGGGAGTCTCAACCGGCAATTAATGAAGACTATGCATCTCTGGAGAGAGCTCGGTATGCATCATTCATTTGGTCGCGGTTTGTTACATCAAAATGCTTGAGGGCATATCATGATATGAAGGTATTAAGAAGCTTAATTTTGGTGCGTATTGGATCTAGTAGGAACTCTCTCCTTATATCCGACAAGGTGCTACATGAGTTGCTAACAAACTTGAAGTTTCTTAGGGTTTTTTCATTATGTCATTGTGACATCGTAGAGGTACCAAATTGTGTTCGTGAATTAAAACATCTTCGATATCTCAATTTCTCGAACACTTATATCGAAAGGCTACCTGAGACTATTGGCAACTTGTGCAAATTACAAGCTTTGATCTTAAGAGATTGTCATAAACTTTCAAAGTTGCCTAACAGTATCACAAAGTTGGTCAGCTTGCAATTTCTTGATGTTAGAGATATAGAAAGTCTAAAAGAGATGCCACTGGGTATCGGTAATTTGAAGAATCTTACTATATTATCCAAGTTTATGGTAGGAACAAAGAAAGGGTTACAATTAAAGGAGTTAAAGACCCTATCGCATCTTCAAGGAGAATTATGCATATCAAAATTACAAAAGGTGGAAGATGTTAGAGATGCTGTTGATGCTAACTTGTTAGGAAAGCAAGGCCTAAGAAAATTATCCTTGCACTGGGATGAAGATTTTGGAATTTTTAGGAATGATAAGCACGAATCACAGGTGCTTGAGTCTTTGCGACCTCCCATTGATATTGAAAATCTCACTATTTTGAACTTTGGCGGTGCAATATTCCCATCATGGTTAGATGGTTCATCATATTCTCGGATAGTGTCTTTGAGCTTGTGGGACTGTCCTTATGTCACATCGTTGCCTTCACTTGGACAACTACCTTCATTGAGAGAATTATCTCTTAAAGGTCTAAATGCAGTAAGAATAATAGGCTCTAATTTTTACGGAGGTGATAGTCCTTTTTCGTCGTTAATTACTTTGCAGTTCGAAGAGATGTTGGCATGGAAGGATTGGTCTCCTTATGCGGGGGGCCCAAAAAAAGAAGTCCCATTCTCCTGTCTTGAGCATCTTGTTGTCCGGAGCTGTCCTTCGCTGGTTGAGACATTGCCTTGTCAACTTGATCATCTTATAAAGCTTGAAATTCATTCATGCCAACAATTGAATAACTCAACCAGTGAGTTATGTCTTCCATCTCTCGATGAGTTATACCTTGAGGATTGTAGTAAGGAGATCTTAAAGAGCTTGTTCAAGCTAACTTCTTTGACAATTCTCAAAATTAACAAACTCATAGAGCTTGTTTCCTTTGATCATCGGTTTATGAGTTGCTTGGGCAAGCTAAGGAAGCTTCATATAGGACTGTGTGACAAACTAACATGCTTGTGGCAAGATGGAGATGAAACACAAAATCTCACTTGCCTCCAGGAATTAGTAATCAAAAATTGTCCTCAATTCATATCTTTTATGGTAGGAGAAGGAGAGATAGAGCTACCTTGTAATCTTGAAAGGATGGAATTGGTGAATTGCACAAGTTTAGAAAAGCTTCCAAGCAAGATGCACACACTTAAACATTTGGTGATTAAGAATTGTCCAAAAATCATGGCTCTAAACATTCCTCAAGGTGACTTGAGCAGCAATAATTCGATTTCTCAACTTGAATCTCTTAAGATACATCATTATGATTCTCCAATATCCTTTTCATTTGCCAAGGGTAGACTTGCTCCTCTGAAGGCACTTCATATAGACAATTGTGAGGGAGTGGAGTCGTTGGAAGGGATTGTCGTAGAATCACTTGAAACAATGACAATTAACGATTGTCAAAATTTGGGAAGCTTACCACAGTGCCTTCACACGCTCTCCCATCTCACTCGATTGGATATTGATAATTGTCCAGCATTGGAGATAGAGGACTTCCCTCCCCTTCCCGTAACCCTCTCGAGTCTTGCTCTTAATCATTGTTCTAAGATAAAGTCTATTGCCAACTGTAACATTGCCAAGTGTAACAATCTCACTAAATTGAAAATAGAGCAGTGTCCGGTATTGGAGATAGAGGACTTCCCACCCCTTCCCATCACCCTGCAGAGTCTTGAACTTCGGGCTTGTCCGATGATAAAGTCCCTGCCAAATAAGTGGCATCATCTTACCTCCCTCCAAGAGCTAAGAATTTTATATTGCGAAAATATCAAATGCTTCCCTAAAGGAGGTCCGCCTCCCAAATTGCGAGGCCTTGCAATTATGGGGCTCGTGGCTCTGAAGCAGCTAGTGAGAGAGTGGGGCTTACCCCTGCTCACATCTCTCGAGCATCTGAGCATTAAGTTTGGCATGAGAGGGGAGGGAGAGAAGGAGTGGTTTCCTTCGGAGGATAAGGATGCTTGGAGTCTCTTTCCTTCCTCTCTAACCTATCTTTCAATATATCATTTGAGAAACACAGAAAGACTATCGAGCGGTCTCTGCAACCATCTCTCCTCTCTTCAATGGTTTTTTATTAGAGATTGCCCCAAGTTGAGGTACTTGCCAGAGGATGGCTTCCCTCCCTCCCTCCAACGATTGTGGATATCTAGATGCAAGATTCTGAAAGAGCGATGCGCAAAACTCAGTGGCGACTATTGGCCCCTCATCGAAGAGATCCCTGACGTTGACATCTGGTGAATTGATTCGTGCATCTACACTACAGTGAGTTTTCTTAGGGTTCGAGTAAGTTATTTTTGGTTTTGAAGGCATCCTTTTCCATTCTACTTTCTCAATTCGATGCTCAATACGAACTGATGTTTGGGTGGGGGATTGCATTGGGTTGGATTGGCTCTATTTCGTTGGACGATGAACTGTAAGATGAAACGCTCGCAGTGCTACCTCTTGCTATGTTGATGACATATCCTCATTTCTGCTCGATGCCCAAACCATTTGTGAATGAAATCGCACCATCACGAAGAATCGTACCATTCCACAATCATAGTCCTTTGCATTTTCAGCATCTATTGTCTGTTCTCTTCCCAACATATTTTTTCTTGGGCCCTTAAGCTCATTCACTCTGGTTGTTTTGCAGATACCATTGTGATCTTGCATTGGCAGAATCTCTTGGAAGGATCACGTGCGAACGCTGCTAAGGTAGGGCTAATGCTGTTGGTGTCATTGTCTTGCTTCATTTTTTTTTTTCTTTTGCAATTTATCAATAAAGGAAGAAGCAATTAAATATATTTGTTGCACTGCTATGTTCTGAATTTTCCTTCTGGTGAATATGATCTAAATAAGAACAAATCTTTTTCAAAATCTAAAAGGATGATTAGTTTTGTGGAAGCTATGATGTGATTGTGAAGAAAATGGATGTGGTTTTTTCATTTTATGGATTTCTTAAGAATAGGAACCTTCTTCTTCCTTTTTTATGATGATTCTTTGTAGTATTAAACAGTCAATCTGGGATAAAATTCTGAGGCAGCTCATGGCTCCAAGCTTTCACGTGACAGCATTGATATTCCATAAATCGCTTTCTGGTTGGGTCTCGAATTCTGGTGGTTTAGGAACTGTTGCTCACAGCTTGCTAGAAATTTTTAGCAAATATACTTATGCTTGTTTGGTTGAGATTGTTATGATAGGCTGCCTACCTTCGGGTTTCCATCATCAACGGTGACCATGTGGCATTCTTCCCAAAAGGAGTTCCAGAACAAAATGTTCGAGCTGACATGGGTTCCTTTGGAGTAACTGGAAATCTTGTGATTCAACCAATTTGTATCTTGCCTGGTATATCTTCTCTCTCTGTGCTAGTGTTGCATGTATAAATTTTTTGTTGAAGCAATGTTCTTATGACATTGTGAAGCTCTGTTAAAAGTTAGATAATTTGTAATCTGAATTGTGGTTCACTGTGTACTTTCTCCAAGACTTTTTGGATGTTATTGCACATATAACATGGTGCTTTGACCACATAAATAGGTGGTTAGAAAAGCAAAGTTGCATTTGCCAAGATAACTTTCAAGCAACCTCACATAGTTTTGCTTGACAACCCATCCTATCATTTGGTAAGTTCTACTCATATTTCTCCATTTTATGACTTTGATTACTTTTTTAGTTAGCTTGTTATTGTTCTTGCACTAATTGAACTTGTCGGAATCTGGTTTTTACATTAAAAATATAGTAGAACCAAATGGTGGTCATAGCTGCTAGGTAGCCCTTGTCATCATACATCTAGCAAATAATGGAACAGAAACCAATCTAATTGTTCCAATGTGGAAAATATTCAGAATAGAGCAATCTACAATACCAAATGGTATTGATCTTTATGCCTATAGGCAGTATTGGGCTTTACATACAAATATGTGGACCCCTTTTTGTTTGTAAATCCGGTCTTTAAGTTTTGCTTTAATGACCAGTGACTAAAGAATTATCTTTGTAAATTGTTAGTTTCTTGTCTAATGATTAGTGTTTTTGTTTTTTTTTTTTTCCTATCCACACCTGTAGGATTTGGATGTGGCTGAGGCGCTCATTCAAGGTCTGGTCTTGTTCCAAGGATTAATTCTGATGGTGAGATTGATTTCCTTGTCAAAATACTTCAATTTGACCAATGATGGATCATTTCACAGTTAATAGCCCTCTTTTCACCTTGATTTGCAGGTTGGTCATGATGAGCATCTAATAGCTAGAAGCTTGGATGAGGTCTGGGTGGTTTCACAAGGCAAGGTGGCACCTCTCCATGGGAATTTCTAGGACTATAGGAATGTACTCCTATTTTTATTGAATCAGGTGAATCTAGTTATTGCCATCGACTAAGAGTGGTTCAGTGGGTTCACATTACCTCACAAAACAAAAAATGAGGCTTAGCTACATAGAGAAAACAAAAAAGGATGAAGAGAGGATTGCTGCTGATATACAGGACGGACTCACAGTTACACCAGCCCTCATTTGTCATTTATACTTGACAAGGGCTTGTGGAACGATGAGTCTAAGTTTTTGACAGCATACAGTATCATTTGCAATAGCTTAAGAACTGAGTTGTGATTGTAATCTTGGTATAATTTATGATTCTTTGCACATTTTGTTATAGCAATAGGTTCATTTGTTGTGCCCTTGGAAGTTTGGTACTCTATTGCCACCGAAGTCAGTTTTCTCATGCACACTAAAATGATTTAATCATTTGCAAAAGAATATTTTAGCACAGTAAATTATTTTGTAAGACAAACCTATTTTGTGAGAAAGCTATATCAATATATTTCCCCATTTTCACTATTTGGCACTATTTTGGAGAATTAATTATGAAAATATTATCATGGCCAACAAAACCCATTCTTAGGATGTAGGCAAGCTCTACCACTGAAAGTCAAAGACTGACATTTGAGCGGGATTTCTTGTTGGGTTGGATCAGTTCTGTTTCGTTGGACAATAAACTTTAGGTCGAAATTCACTCAGTGCTGCCTCTTGCTATATTGATGGCATATCTTCAACTCTACTTGATGCTTAAACAAACTGTGAAGAACGATGCACTATCATGAAGAATTATAGCGTTCCACAATCATATGTCTTTGCATTTTCAGCGTTTCTTGTATGTTCTCTTCCCACCATCTTTTTCTTGTGTCCTAGCTCATTCATTGTTTTTTTTCAATGGTTTTCTTTAGAATCGAGAACCCTTTTTTATTTTTTTTTTATTTTTATCGATGATGATCCTTTGTAGTATTAAGCAATCTATTTGGGACACATTTTTGGGGCAGCTTATTGCTCCAAGCTTTTAATACAACTCCATCATGATAGCATTGATATTCCATAGATCACCATTCTGTTTGTGTTTACAGCTTGCTAGAAATTTTTAGCCTATATACGCGTGCTTATTTGGTTGAGATTGTAACGATATGTTGCCTGCCTTTGTGTTTGCATTATTAGCAGTGACCTCTGGGGCAAATCTATTCAGGTCTTTAAAGTATCGGTTGTTTGCATTTACTCCATTGCGGAATATGATTTTGTTATACATCATGTCGTTTTATCTGCAAATGCCTTCTTATGTAGCATTCTTCTTGCAGGGATTTTCGATCGAAAAGCTTCGAGCTCACTTGTGTTCCTTTGGTGTAATTGGACATCTTGCACTTCAACCAATGTATACGTTTATGATACATTGCCTCCCTCTCCGCTACCGTTGCATATGTAAATTATTTTTGAAGCAATTGTTTTATGACATTGTGAAGCCCTAATAGAGGTTAGTCAATTTGCAAGTAGTTCACTGTGTACTACTCTGAGGCGTTTTGGATGTTATTGCATGTGTAACATGGTGCTTTGACCATATAAATAGGTGCGCAGAAAGGCAAAGTTGCATTTGCCAAGATAACTTTGAAAAAGCCTCACATAGTTTTGCTTGATGAGCCATCCAATCATCTGGTAAGTCTGCTCTTTTTGTCCACCTTATGACTCCAAATACTTTTCATTTAGCCTGTTGTTGTTCTTGCACTAATTGAACGTATTGGAATCTGATGTTACATTGAAAATACAAGAGAATCAATTAGTGATAACAACTATAGAGAGCCTCTGTTCTGTCATCATATATCTAACTTATAATGGAATAGAAACCAATCTAATCATTTCAACTTGGAAAATATTTGGATTAGAATAGTTAGCCTGATCAGTTTTTTCGTATTGGAGTAATCTGTAATACCAAGGAGTTCTGATATCTGTGCCTGTAGGTAGTATTGGGCTTTGTTTATAAATTTGGTCTTTAAGCTCTACTTTAATGAGTAGTGACTACTGAAGAATTATCTTTGTAAATTGTTAGTTTCTTGTCCAAGGATGAGTGAGTGCGACTCTGCTGTTTTGCCTATCCACAACTGGAGGATTTGGATGTGGCTGAGGTGCTCATTCAAGGTCTGGTCTTGTTCTAAGGAGCAATTGAGATGGTGAGATTGATTTTGTGGTCAAAATACTTCAATTTGACCAACCATGGATCATTTTCACAACTAATAGCCCTTCTTTCACCTTGATTTGCAGCTTATTCACAATAAGCATCTAATAGCTGGAACCTCAGATGAGGTCTGGCTGATTCCACAAGGCAAGGTGGCACCTATCCATGGGAATTTTCAGGACTATAGGAAGGTACTACAAGTTTTGTTATATCAGGTGAATCTAGTTATTACCATCAACTGAGAGTGGTTCATTGGGTTCCCATATCCTTTACAAAACTGAAAATGAGGCTTAGCTACATAGAGAAAGCCCAAAAAAGATGAAGAGAGGATTGCTGCTAATGTATAGGATAGACTCACTATTACCCCGACCATCGTTTGTCATGCATACTTGATAAGGACTTGTGGCAGGATGAATCGAAGTTTTGACATTGGGTGTGCAGTATCATTTGCAATAGCTTAAGAACTAAGTTGGGATTGTATTCCTGGTATAATTTATGCTTTCTTGCACATTTTGTTCTAGCAATAGGTTCATTTGTTGTGCCCCTAGAAGTTTGACACTCCATTGCCGTGGAAGTCAGATTTCCCATACATAGTAAAATGATTTAATCATTTGCAAAAGAATCTTTTTAGCAAAATAAATTATTTTGTAGGACAATCTAATTTTATATGAATATATTTTCCCTATTTTCATTCTTTGCACTGTTCAGGAGAATTAATTATGAAAATATTATCACGGTCAACAAAACTTTATGTTCAACTCTAAGTACAGAATTGCGTTGACTAATTATAATGTAGGCCTTGCGTAGCCAAAAAAATACTATAATGAAATTCCATATAAATACCTGGATTTGTTAGATAATATCCTTTTAACATGTTCAGGTCATCACTGAAAATGAGAAGCTTTCTTTCTCCCAATTGCTACGGTGCAGATGGACAAACGGAACTGATAGCAGAGGTTTGAGTAAGCGAATGTGACAGCTAAATTCTGAATGAGCCTGCAGGTGAAAACATGTTAGTAAACCGGTTGCCTGGTCAAAGATTGAATTTCATTTTCCTTTTATTCAAATACCCACTCCACTCCCATCTCTTGACAACATTTTTGGCGGTCCTACATATTATATTTCCTGTGCAGGATGGGGAATGGGAGGGAGGATCAACAGCCATGGCTACCTTCTGGATGTTTCTTTGAGGACTTACATCTGCTATGAGATATTCTGATTTCGAGAAGATCGTCACTTAGCACCACTCATGATTAACTCCTTGAAGTGGGCGAGTCCCACCACATTTACCCCCATCGAGGTGCTGAAGGTCCAGAACCATTCAGACGTGACAAGATACACGTACTACCATTGCATTTGGTTTCAATGTCATGAGCTCACATGTTGAAGATACCTTGAATTCAGGCAAATGAAGGGAATTTGATCCAAAAAGGAAATGTGCTGCTATGGCTTCCATGATATACAATATTGAGGAATACTGTTACATGAGTTCTATTAGTGGACACTTCTGTTACATTATAAAGTTATTGCCTGCTATATGAGGTTTTTGCCATGACAATCATTTCCATGTTGAGGAGCGAAACTGTTTTTCTACTTCTTCATCGTCAGACCCTGCTCGAGACACTGTCTCACGAACTACTTTTAGCAGAGACTTTTGATCTGGAGCTGCTGCGAATTGAGCTTGATGTTGACATTTGCGGAGAAAAAATTGAGGTTGTCCTGGTAGTCTGTGGCTTTGGCCAAGTAGGATCTGCAGTGAAACATACATGCTTCTTCATTTGCGAATTGAGGGACAAAAATTGCCCGCCATTTATTTTTTTAGTTGTCTTTCGAGAATAGGACACTCACGGTCTAGTGGACAAGATCTAACATGCGAACAATTATTTTCAGGTCTGAAAATATCTGACATGCGAAGATGAAGAGATTCTTGAAGAGGCTTAATTGTTACAGAAAATCATTTCTCCGTGTATGGAGCTTGATTTTCTTAATTGTTACAGGATCTTTTCTCCATGTATGGAGCTTGATTCTTCTTTTTTAGAGACTTGACATTTTTAGCTCAGTGTTTTATTAGGATCCTTTACATTGGTTATGAGTAATTTTGATAGAGCCTATATCAACGAGAATGAATTCTTAAAAAATTTTTGGTTATTAAGATGATGATATGCAATATAATGAATATCCGGAGGGATGACACCCGGCATTATTTTATGATCGATCTTTGAAATGGTCTTCTTCTAGTATTCTGTTTGTTTTGAGAGAAACACTTTAATAAAAAAATGTTATTTTCATATTTCGCTATTTAGTGTGATAAAAAAAAGCCGGTCAAAGGAACTTACTTTAGTCAATCGGAAAATCAAATAAAAAAGAAAACAATTTTTTTTAAAATGTTAGTAGGAAAATAGTACGGAGGAATATCTACACAGGAAAAGAGGTGTGACGGTGTCATTCTATTGCGGTCCTTCATCCACCGCATATTTCAAAAAATGCAAAACCAAGAAACTAGCAACTAGCAATCGTTTTAATGATATATTCTGAAAGTTTGGCACAAGATTGTAAGATGAACTATTTGAGGGGGAAAAAAGAGTAGTCCCTCTAATTTGCTGGTACAATATAGTGGTGTTTTCTTGATTTACATTGTTGGGATCACCACTCAAATGATTTTCATTTTAGAGCGCGTTTGGTAACGTTTCTGTTCTTTTTTTGTTCCAGGGAACGAAACAAAAAAAGTATTTCTGTTCCGGAAAGTTTTTTAACAAAAGAACGCATTTGGTAAGTGTAAAAAAAACTGTTTTTGAAATAAAAAAAGAACAGAAACCCGTTTGGTAACTGCAGTTAATTTTTGTTCCTAAAATAGAATAAGAACATAAACACGTTTGGTAAACTGTACAAAATTTCTATTTTTAAATTTTTTTAAAAAAATGCTTTTTTCTAAATAAAGTTTAAACGAGACGAGAATTGTCATTCTCATGAAATGCTCATTAATTTTGTTTTGTTCATGGTGAGTGAAGACAAACATTTTGAACATGATCATATGTCATAATTGATAGAAAATTTTGTAAGTAAAGTTAGAATCAAATTTTTTTCAAGTACTTTTTTATTTTTTATTTTTATAACATTTAAACTTGATTGAATTCTCATTCTCATGAAATTTTCATCAATTTAATTTTGATAATGGTGAGTGAAGAAAAATATTTCCAACATAATCATATATGCATACTTAAAAATTTATAAGTAAAGTCCGTACAATAAGAACTGGCAAAAAAAAGAGTATCTTATACATCTCAACATGAATCCTTCCATACATGACATCACAATAATGAAGCATTATAATTCATTGTTCAATTTCATCACAGTTAATTAAATTTCCCCAACACATACGCATATGCATACAGATACATAGATTTGAAGATCAGACTAAATAAGAAGATTAATAATTAGACTTGAAGGCCTTCCAAACAGTCGGTCCAAACCAATGAGAAATCAAAAGAAGATACAATAGATAAGATCTCTCCGAGTAATCCTTCTCGTATGACCCGGGAAACGTACTATACACCGGCAGAAGAGTCACTTCTTAACCTGCTGCTAAATGGGGAAGGATCCAAAGTAACTCGAATGATGTTCGGCACATAGAAATGCAATACATTCACCAATGATCAGGATGAAGACGGCCCTGCATTTTCCAGAGAAGCATTTCCAAGCAGCAACATACCACATGCAAGTACAAAGAGCGACACTTCAGGCACAACCATTCTCACAAGATACACATTCACCGTCTCACACCAGTCTCAACCACAGGAATTCTGGGAGAGCAATTTGTTGATACACCCAGATAGATCAACTCATACAGTGTGGCGATCGGATGAGATTGAGAAGGTTCTTCATCTAGTTCTTTTGGTGAGCGGCTATTTGGTGGATGTCCATGTCCTTCAACATGACGGAACGGCCACATGAATCACAAGGGGCAGTTCTTGATCCACAGATGCTCCCATGCTCACACAGATCTCTTAATTTGTCCTTCAGGTCAACTGCAGTGTCTCCTGCATGGACCATGTCCCCGCAGAAACGACACGCGATCAAGTGTAAGGGGCAAACTGAAGCTTGGTGCTCCACCTGCCAAACAAAGACATAACATAAGTACAATAATTAAGTAGATGTATTCTAGCCTCGATTTTTTCTCTCCTCAAAATGCTTGGTATCCCAGAGATGTAATGTCATGTCTAATATCTAACTGCATTTTTGCCACAATGTGCAGCCCAAACCTATCGTTAGGGTATACTCGCATATGCACATCTCGACAACATGTTCGAGACATGCATTCATGTTGGACATCCAGACACACTGACCAATTCATGACAGTCAATGATTCAAGATTTTAATAGTCACCATCTCAAGGAGAAATAACACGCAATAAACTCATCCAATTTGGCAATTGTTTTTTAAATGCTACCTTGTGTGACCTCATGCCACCATCCTTTCTGTTAGAGTTGAGAGGTATAAGATGGGCCCCACCCCTTTGTGTTGTGTGAATAATTGGCTCAAAACAGAAGATTTTAAAGAGGCAGTTATTAGTTAATGGAAGAATAGTTCTTTTGGAGGGTATGCCAGTTTTGATTTTCCTTTGATGCTTAAGAAGCTAAAATACGTTCTGAAACAATGGAGTCACAAGAAGGTAGAAAACCTGGGAAATAAAATTAGTGAGACAATTCAACAAGTTGATGAGCTTGATGATAGCGAGATCCAGGTGACTATTGGAGAAAAGCTCATCAACTTGTTGAATTGTCTCACTAATTTTATTTCCCAGGTATTCTATTGGAGAAAAGCTTTAGGAGAATAGAATGGGAAAAAGAACTCGCCTTGTTGATTCAAAAATGGAAGAAACCTCCTGAGACAGAAGTCTCGGGAGATTTGGCTTGATGAGGGTGACAGAAACACCAAATTTTTTCATAAGATGTCCAATGCTTGTACAAGATATAACTTCCTCAATAAGTTGGAACTCTTTGGCGAGGTTGTTGAAAATTGGATGCCATGAGTATGCAACTATCTGAATTCATGCTGGTTTATATAGGGAGAGATGTGTCGTGAGATCGAATTGGAGGGGATGACTTTTACTTCTTGATCCTGATATGGCTGAAATGGCAAATACCTTTCGAGGAGGAGGAGATTAGAAGGACATTCTCGTATTGCAATGGAGATAAGGCACCAGGTTTGGATGGATTTATGGTGATTATCAAAAAAATTTCACGAAATTGGGAGGTTGTTCATGAAGACCTCCTGAAAGTTTTCAAAGAGTTCCATACTTCATCAAATGCTAAACACTTTGCGTGGCTCATGCACTTAAACGACAGCATAAGATATATGTTCTACCCCTGAAAGAAATTCCAAAATGGCCGGAGGTGAAACTAGCTAGTACAGACAATCATCTGAAATCTAAATTGAGCATTACTAGCATGCCCTGACCTTGACATACAGGGTGTCATATGTTAGTCAAGAACAAAGCATGTAAAATTTGATTTCTTTTCCTTTTAAGTTTTCCAGCAACTAGATTGATTAAATACATAACTTTAAACCTCAGGAATTCCTATGCATGATATCACCACCATAACACCATTCACATGAGAATATAAACTTAAATATGGTTCTGGCTAGTTGAAAGTTGCTTTACCCAGATTCAGCATAATAATCAGTAGTTGCCTAAGATGAGAAGGGACATCTTATAGCAAAAATGGCTACATCTGCACCCCTCACTCAATCAGTTACCTGAACATAATCGACTTGGGACTCAGCTCTACATTGCATATCATTCAAAGCGAGATCCTACTTACATGTTCCAGATCTTTTCTAACAATAGCCCTATCCATTTAACTGCTAATATTAATAAGCACTAAGCAGAAGGGTAGAAAAATAGCAAGCCACAGGGATTACCACAAGTCCGAAAACTACACAACCTACGTATCCAGCATGGTTCATTAGGAGGAAAATTATAGAACACAACCAGAGGTCTCATGACAATGGCAACATCAGTCCATGCAAGAACTTCGATCAAGGCTACACAGCACACGCACGGCATTAGTGGCAGCTGCAATAAGATGAGGTCGAGGGCAATACTTTCTCCGCTCCACCAGACTAAGCAATATATCAAGCTTTAAGCCAATGCCTCAAGTGGAAGTTTTGTGCAGAATGATCTAAAACTAGAGCTAAAAACACTAATTCCACAATGAGTATTTTGCTTTGATAGGTAATGAATCACCCATTGACATTTTCACTGATAGCAAATTTGAGTTGGGAGCCTACTTGAGCACGTTCATAAGGAACCACCCACTTCTAAAGGCCACAAATTGTGCCTAAATCAAAGCACCTAAATATCCACCCCACCAAAGAATCGAGCTTTCCCAACCTGGTAGCCGGATTCGAACTCAAGTCATGCGTCGAGCAACCAAAGCGATTCGAATTCGATAAAAAGGAATTTACTCAGACTAGGAAATCGCAACGGCCGACCGGAATTCCGATCACCTCATTCCATCGGAACGAGGAGGAAGCGAACGAAGGTACCTTTTCTTGCGCTTCGAGAGCGTCCAGCCTCCGGGATCGCTGGACTGCCTCGATGGCCTCCCGCTGCTTCCTGGCCTCCCCCTTGCCTTCCTCTCCCTCTCCAGCCTCGCCTTGGCCTGCGCTTTCCGCTCCTTCTGCTCCTTCTCCAGCTTCTCCCGCGCCCTCCTCAGCTCGAAATCCATCTCCCCCAAGGCCCCCTTCTTCTCCGCGACGACGACGCGATGAATTATCTGGACTGAATTTTATCGAGGAGATGAATGATCGAATGGGAATTGCAAGTCGATTTTCCTTCCTTGCCGAGAAAGAAAGGAGAGAGATGGAGGAGCAGCAGAAACTTACCTGGATTCGGAAGCTTCAGCCGGTGAAGGAGCACCACCTGTCGGCGCCGGAGAGTCGCCGGAGTGGGGACTCGCCGGAGAGTCCGCCCGAGTGGGAGGTGCCGGAGAGAAGGGTGAGACGCCGGGGGAGAGCACGAACGAAAGCTTCGGGCACGAACGAAGGGACCTCCAGAAGTGTTCCGGTTTTGTTTCTTTATTTTTGTTCTTTTTGGGGTTGCAAGAAGTGTTTCTGGAGAACAGAAACAAGTTTTTTTTGTTTCTCTTTTTTGTTTCAATTTTGTTCTAGAAATGAAAAAACAAAAAAAGAATAGAAACGCAAACAAACGCGTTTATGTTCTTTTTTTGTTCTCAAGAACAAAAAAACACAAAATCTGTTTATAAATAGATTTGAGAAGTGAAAACATACAGCCCCTAGTTATTACACAGATTTTCTTTTGACTGATTAGTTTGGCACCATTTTTTTTTTTTTTATGGGTTGAAAGTTTAACGCCATATTCATTTGGGCTCCTTTGGTGTAACTAGAAATTTTGTGGTTCGACTAATGCATACCCTGTTTGGCATATCTCCTCCCTTTCTATTACCGTTACATATAATTTTGTTTGTCTGATCACTATCATAGCTCTTTATTATGTATGAAAGAAAATTTTAATTAATTGTTCCTTTTCGGATTTTTTAAATTTTCTTATGTTCATCTCACGCCTTATGTTGTTCTTCTTGTTGAAGAGTCTTCGATACAAATGACGTCATTATTCCAATTGTGTTGGTTGATAATGATGGCAATTAGCAAAAGCTAGGGAATTAAAGAAAAATCTGGGGCTTTTACTTTGTTTTTCAATACATGTTTTTTATTTTATTTTTGTGACTGCATAATTTTGAAGCAAGAAATTCTCATCTAGCACCAAGATGAAAAAAAAATGCCAACTTCCTCGCATTTTCTATGATATGATAAAAATTCTTTTATCTGGAAAAAAAAAAAAAAAGATAACGAGGAAGTATAGATTGTCCATTGAAAATTAGTCTTTTCAATTAATTGGCTCCTTGAAATTTATTTTATATCATTACACAATAAACTTTTGCAATAGGCATCGATTTACCCAAACTCCTTTGGAATGGTGTCTTTATAGATTTAGAATGTTGTATGATACAATATGTGGATCGCAAGCCCAGCCACATCTTGGGTTTATCATCTCTCTCTCTCTCTCTTCCGTTTTCTCTCTCTAGCGCTCTAAAGCTTCAAACGAAGACGCGCTCGGGGAAACCAGGGAAAGAAGGAAGGAAATCTGGAGAAAGTCGAGATCACGCGGAGGAGGAGAGGGGTAACGGTATCGATTCTCCCTTTCCCGCCCGAAGCTCCATCTCCGCGGTTCGAGTTTCACAGGAGGTTATCCATGGCCGATTCTAGTATTCTGCCATCTCGGCCGCCTCGCATCGGCTTCTTCTGCCTTCAAACGTAACTCTTCCAGTTCCTTCCATGGCGAAATGCTTTCTGAGTCTCGCCAATAGCTCTGCGGTTCCGGTCTCAATTCGTCTTGAATTTACTTTATTCAGTTGAAGTTTCTCAATCTCACTTAAACTGGTGCCAATCGTAGCAAAAAGCCTTCCTTGACGACTTCATTATCGTTCGTTTTTGTCACTGCCTACACCTTCGGTTTCTATCACTTTCGTCCTCCGACGGGGGAGAATAGTCGTGACTGAAACTGAAAGCTTATTTACGTATAAGGACGAGGGGAAGAACTACAAATTTCCACTAATTAGTCTCTTCAACTAATTTACTCCTCAAAAATTATTTTGTGTCATCGCATAAAAAATATTCACAACATGCATCAATTTGCTCAAAATTCTTTGGGATTGAGCCTTTTATAGATTAGAATGTAGCATGGACGGATAGGAGGATGACAACGAGGAGAGAATATATCTCAAAGGGGAATGCGCTAAAGCAAGTGGGATGAAAAAGCATACTCTTACAGCAGAAATAACGCAAGACTCGTACATACAATACAAGTTAAAATATGGAAATTTGGGAGTACCAGAAAGCTGACAGAAAAACAAAAATCCACCAAACCAGGAATAACGAATTTAGCAAGTCGATGCATCTTGTATAACCTTAACGTCCGGCCAGGAAAGAGAGAATCTCCCAGACAACGAATTTTCTTCCAAAGAGCCACCAATTCCACCGATTCCCCACAAAAGTAACACTCGAGGATATTATCGCAAAACAGGGAAAAACCCTAACCTGAGCTCGTCGGACGGAGACGACGAAGCGGATCCGCCGGTGGAGCTTCCGGAGGCGACGACGGAGGCGGAGGCGGAGGCAGAGGCGGCGACGTGGTCGGGAGTGACGAGGAAGACACCTTCGCTGTAATGGGAGCGAAGCGCGCGCACGGAAGGTTCAAACTCGAGCTCGCTGGGCCCAGACGGCAGATCGGAGCCGCCGATGGGCTCCGGACCGCGACGGCGGAGGAAGAGGTGGAGGCGGCAGCGCAGTTCGTCCGAGGAATAGAGAGAAGGCTGGGAGTGAGAGGGAAGAGAGCGAGGGAGAGGACAGAGAGGGAATTTCAAAATTTCTTTTTGGTGGGACCCTGCTATACACGTGGCGAGATTTGAGTGGAGCGTCCTGTTGCTGATTTGGCGACTCTCACCCACGCAATATTTTCTGGTGGGTCTGGCTTTATTATAATTTATAAAGATCCAAGAAAACCGAAATCGTCTCCGTGTGAATGTCCGACATCTTTTCCTGATCACACAATTAAAGTTAGAGAAAAAAAAATCAGAAATATAAAATACCACAAGAAAAGAATGATTAAGGATGTTACATAATTCGGCCTTGCTCACCCTTCAACCCACTTTCTGTTATTTTTCGAGTAGAATATTTGATACCCATCAATCTTGTTAAGTTTACAAAAGAAAAAAGAAAAAGGAGGAGTACTAGTAATTAGCATCATTTAAAGATGAACAATAGCATTGTCAAATTTTAAAGTGACGGTCGAATCATAAACACCAAAACCGACGCTCTTGGTCATAAGCAAAGCCCCTCTCTTCTCATGCCAATGCTTACAAAAATAATATTCACTCAGCTGTGATATTCCAAAAAGGACCACTTTCTATATGATGACAATAAAAATGATCTCAAATTCCACTCAAACTACTCATATTCCCTAAGTCACTATTCCAAAACGTACAAAATAATTTAATGCATGTCTTGATAAATAAATAAATAAACAAAAGACAGAGCAACTTAATATGAATTGGAGCAAATGATCAGTAACCTCACATGTGGATTACAATTAGCTTTACCAGTTCTTTGTATTTGCCTCTGTTGACACATGAATTTTCCCAAAAAATCAAGTATTGCATTTTTAAAATAGATAAATAATAGTAAAAAGAAAAAAAATAAATAAACAAATTAACAAATAACAAAAGAAGAAGAAGACGCTGAGGGGAGGAGGAGGAGAATAAAAAAATAAAGCCCGGCCCTATTCAGTCCAGTCCAGTCCACAAAGCCCGTTCAAATCCACGGCTTCAATCCATCAGCCCATTCATTGATTGAAAACCTCATGAACTGATTTTGTACGACTTTGGTCTCAAATCCGAGTTCAGCGATGTCTCCTTTCAATCCTCACTCGATGCACGTAAACTGTTCGATGAAATGTCGCTCAGACAGGGTTGTGTAATAGTTCTTCCAAAATTATCTAATCTTAAGGCAAATTGACATAGTTTACACGATTTTTTTGTTTTTCTTTAGCTATTAGGCATGATTTGTTAGACACGTAATCTGCGTTTCATTTGTTCTGCATTTCGCATATTCGTTTGACGATTTGCGGTGGACACCGGAGATAGAAAATTGCTTGGAGTCGATTTGTAGTGGTGGTTGTGTGAATCTCTCTGTTGCGTTCCTATTTTCTCATCCATGCTCTGTGCTACTCGGGAAAGCCGCGGTCGTGCGTTTGGTGGCCGTACATGAAGTTGGTGGGCAGGTACCAAGAACGAGAAGAAAATAATAAAACAAATTATAATAAAATAAAAAAACTACGACAATGATGAGATGAAGATAAAATCTTACTTGCTTTTACGTTATTATTACTTTAGTTCGTTTACGTTCTCGTCTATAATATCGTTATTGAAACCGTAGGCAATTCTCCTTTGCCAAAATTAAACTTTGACTTGATTTTGTAAATTAGCTCACTGGTTGATGTCCTGAAACTTAATAATAAAGCAATGTATATTTTGCTCGTCTTTCCACATCGTCCTTTAGTATCATTTTGATGTGTCATTATATTGATTTCGTGATTTGATTTCTTTAGATCCATTCAATGAGTATATTACACTTTAGAGTAAATCTCGATCAAACAAGCATGCATGGACACGTCGTGGAGAATACTACTACGTGTAATCATATCTTTGAATTCTCTAGCTTATGTAAGGTAACGTGTTCTCCCGTTAGCTCCTAATCAGTTCCAATAGGCTAGTAACGAGTATATTTCTCAATGTTATGGGCGGTTAGGATTTCAAAGAGCCCACACCGAAGGAGAGGGATCACACGTTCCCGTTCAACAAGCTATTAAACCCACTCATCCCGCTCGGGAGCATCGCAATAGCCTCTGACTGCCTTTGCACTTACTATCGGCATTTCTATTTTACCAAACTATTACGAAGGCAATTTAAACTCGATTGAATCTGTCTCAGTATTGTGTTGATCTTGAACCACTTGAGCCAGTTGGAATGTTCTACCCTCTGGGAACCAGATCGTCTTCTCTGGCCTGCTGCTCCTCTCTGCAACTTTGACCTTCATGGTCGTATCTGTTGCTCTAGTCATCCACTTAGCGGTGATCCTTTGACGCGGTTTTCGCTCCCGATGCTCAAGGAGCTGCTGGGGAGACATATGTTGGCACGAGATCGCTAGTAGCAGGATCCTCTGCCACGATTACCATGTAACGATGGAGTTTAACATAATTTCGAGCCTTTGGATATAGACATCCAGCTTCAAATTCATTTATATAGTTTAAATTCAAGTCACGAATCATTTGGTTATAAGCTTCCGATAGTGCATGATTGTGACTTCTCCTGAATAACAATAATTAGCATGTACACATTGCATTTTCAACGAGGCATAACGCGATTTCGCTTTTAGTAATAATAGAGGAAGGGTTTGGCTTTCATATAAATTGCGTGCTCGCTCTGAACAGGTAGGCCAACTTTGTTCTCTACTAGAAGGAAACGTTTGGGTAAGGCAAGTCGTCTTGTCAACTTGTTTTCTAGAAGTGACGGCTTGGAACCTCAACTTAAGATTCACGGCTAGTTTCTCTTCCTTCTTTGATTTTTCTTCTTGACGGCCAATGTAGGATGTTGATTATTCAACACCACCCTCTTTTGATCTGCCCAGTCCCCTACAAACCTGTCCTATTCGTAGGTCCGTCGATATTATCTTCTATCGTTGCAAGCGGTGGCCACCCATTGCCGTAACAGAGTTCACGCGCATACACCGTGAATTGTCGAACCTAGCGCTCGTCCCCCTTGCTCAGCAGTTTCCTGCTCGTCCAAACCTGGCGCTCGTCCTTGCTGGATTGCTGTTGTTGATCTAATCTTGTTCACCGGTCAGCTCCAGAAAGTCTACTCGGAATAGGTAAATCTCTTTTTCCCTCAAACTGATTCATCCAGAACCTCATTGCTAAAGTATCTGGTAGGCCTTTATTACACAAGAGCAGCCACCAGTCATTTCTGAAATCTTTCTATATATTTGAAGCAAAAGAAGAGGTGGCAGCAGCAACAATACTTTCGTTCTTAAACTCACTCCATGCCTGTCTATAATCCTGATTGCAAGTTTAATAACAAAATTTTAGGAGAAGTTGATGTCAAATACTTGCTGTCCCGATTAAAGTTGCGTCATGGTGATTTGTTGAATATTTTTGCCATCCGTGTTTATGAAATTGCATATGGCTAGGTCACTCTCGATCACGTCTTCACGTGTAATTTCATGAATTTACATGTGTCAAATTTCATAAAAGTCATCCACGGCATGTTATATACATTCGTTGCATTCTAGATTGTATATTAGGGGAGCTGTTTAATAAAACCACGTGTAGAGTTATTAGGTGTTGCACATTTAGGAAATTGCATATCATACATTTACATATTTAGGGAAAGTCATATTCACATTTTTAAGTGTGTTCATATTTGCTGATTTGGACAGACTTAGGATTTTTCATTACATATTAGGATGGAATTTCATCATATTCGTGTCAAGATAATTATATTCGAAAAATTACAATTTTCATGGACAAGCATTATCATATCCCACAGACTTCACTCTCATTCAATTCATTTTTTGCATGCATATCGATTGTCGCCAATCACCACCATCTCTAGTTGTCGCTCAATCAATACCATCGTTCGTCGTTACAAGCAGCGACCACGCATTCCCGTAGCTGACTACGCTCGCGTACACAGTGAACTGCCAAACCTAGCGCTCGTTCTTGCTGGATTGCTGTTTTAGATCTTATCCCGTTCGCCTGCTCAGCTCCAGGAAGTCTACTTGGAATAGGTAAAAGACATCTTTGTACTTGCTCTCTTTTTCCCTTGAACTGATGCAGCAAGTTTAATAGCAAAATTGGGGAAAGTTGATGCCAAATACTTGCTGGCCAGGTTAAAGTTGCAGCTTGATTGCATAATTCATGGTGATTTGTTAATTTTGTTTTAATCAGGTGATACATCTGCACGCATAATTGTTTGAGCCAAAACTCAGACCTTTATTTTTTGATTTTTCGTTACATATTAGCATAGAATTGCATTATATCCGTATCAGGAAAATTATATTAGAAAACTTAGAATTTTCATGGATAAGCATTATCATGCGCATCTAGGCTTTTTGGAGTGCATTATTGTTAATTCTCTTTTTTGCACATTTCCTTTGATAAATCACATGCTATAACTTGGGAAATTTGGGAAAATCTTATCTTGCATATTAATAAATTTAGATTGCATCTTCATAAAAAAACAAAACAAAACAAAAATGTGAAGTGGAACTCTCCGCGAGTCACGAAGAGTATTATCGCCCCATTCCTGCATTTTTTTTCTTCATCAGTTTTTTGCTGTTTTTCTTATTTAGTTTTTCTTCTTGCTCTTTTTCCATTTATTAGACTTATATTTAAAAAGATAAATGGAAATATAGACATAATTCCAATAGACAAGTACAACAGAGATTAATGAATGATTAATCACAATATGATTAAATATGACAAAAGTTGGACTAAAATTATAGTTTTGTCAATTTGAGCAAGAGAACAATAATCACCGCTAATTGTCAATCACACACATAAAAAAATAAAAATAAAAATTGGCATCCATGTAACGCGTGGAAAATTACTAGTAATGTAAAAAAGACATTCACATGGGAACGGAAGAGAAGGGATTTGAAAAGTGAAGCGACAAATCCAATTTGCATCTCCGTAAGTCTTAGTATTCTTCGATTTTATTAAATTTTCTTTCCCATAAGCTCTTTATTAATTATACTTCACTTTCACGACAAAAAAGTTCATGATACCCAGTGAAGTTTTGGTCTTCCCGAGTTTATGATTTTTTTATATGAACAAGTATATGATCGTGGATACTACATATGTACGGGGATAATCTCTAAATATTACAGACCAAGCACTTGTGAAAAAAAGAAAAAGAAGAAAAAGTTGCAGCAAGATGGGCGGCAATATCTGCTGAAAGGTGATGGGTTAGTAGTTGATGATGGGGAATCGCTTGAAGCGAGAATCATGGTCCTTTGAACTTGATTTTCTTGTTCATTTGTGTGATTGGTATAGTATAATTTTCAGTAGATTATGCATTGTCGTTTGGTGATTTCTGACTATTCACTATTTGCAGAGTAAAATAAAGCAAGTAGCTTAATGAATTAGTCGGTGTGCTTGACCCTTTTCCTTATTTAGCCTAAAGAACGTGTTTCTATTCTCCTTATCCACTGTAAATGGTAAACGAGTCCAATATTAACAACATATAATCCACTGGATGTCACACTCTACCCATAACACTAATGAACTTGATAATCGTGTTCAAAGGATCGCGATTCTCCTACTAAGGTGATTCCCGATTATCAACCACTACCTCAGCACCCTTCAACAAATCATTATTGCCCATCTTACTGTCAATCTTTAGCACAAAAACTCCCATGTAAAAGACTTCATTAATCTCACATTCATCAATAAAGCAGAAAACAAAGACATTGAAATCATGAGGTTACTAAGAATATACAAACGCTAAAAAAGCCAACAAAACACTCGTGAGTGATAACACTTATGGCGAAAATATGCATACACTCTAAGTTTGTCATATTAAGACTCTGTTCTGGATGGCCAAAAGTAAAGGTCCAATAGCCAAAAAGTCTTGATCCGAAGAATAAGGAGAGCAATTGATGTAACTAGCACTTGTGGACAAATAGTATTTTATTTTGATTTGTCTAACCTTTGATGTGCATCCCTTGAAAGTCATGGTCTTTTTTTTTTTTTATATATATCTTTTTCCTAGGTCATCATCTTGGTCTTCCTAGGACTTCGTAGTTTTCTCTCTCCATTAGTTCATTTTCACTTTGCTTCACCATAACACCTTTGTTGTTCATTACAGTGACTGATTCACCTATGGACATTGGAGGGATCGTGTTGGGTTCCTTTTTGGCTTCATCCTTTCAGGTCTTGTTTGACAAGTTGGCTTCTCCCGCATTAGTTTATGCACAACGTAAAGGAATCAGCACTACCTTGCCTAAGGAGTGGAAGGAGAAGCTAGTCATAATCAATGCAGTGTTGGCTGATGCAGAGGACAAGGAACTTAGCGATAACCATCAAGTGAAGCTGTGGCTGGACAAGGTTAAGGACTTGGCCTATGACATGGAAGACTTGCTCGATGAGTTTGAGATCAAAGCTACTCAGGTTGAGTTAGAGGCAAAATCTAGCACAAGCAAAGGTTTGTGGAAATGGAAGTCTGTATTTAGCCGACCACCCTCGCTCATGTCTGAAACCAAGGTACAAGAGATCAATGGCCGGTTGGAAGCGATTGTCACTAGAAAGGCTCATCTAAACTTGAGAGAGAATGTTGTGGACAAATCCAACTACACTAGCAAAAGGATAACCACTTCTCTATCAGAGCCTCAGTTTTTTGGTAGGGAGGAGGAAGTAGAACAAATACTCGAACTATTGATCAATGAGATCGAAAATTCTAATGCCACGCTAAGCATAGTCCCCATAGTTGGGATGGGCGGCATTGGAAAGACTGCCTTGGCTCAACAGCTGTATAATGATGCCGGAGTGAATAGATGTTTTGAGATGAGAGCATGGGTTTGTGTTTCAGATGTTTTTGATGTTCTCGACATAACAAAGACTATTTTGCGGTCAATTACTGGGTTGCCCTACGAGGGCAAAGATCTAAACGAGTTTCAAGTTAAGTTGAGGGACAATCTTTTCGGAAAGAAGTTTCTTGTGGTTCTAGACGATATTTGGAATGAGAAGTACGAAAAATGGACTGACCTCTTAAAGCCATTTGTAGTGGGTGCTAGGGGAAGCAAGATTATTGTTACGACTCGCAACGATGCTGTTGTTTCAGTAACAAAAGCACCGCCAATTCCTTTGAAGGAATTGTCCCTCGATGATTGTACAAGCTTGTTAGCCTTTCATGCTCTTGAAGCAACGAATTTTAAGAGCCACCCGGAATTTGAAACAATAGGCAAGAAAATAGCTAAAAGATGTAAAGGTTTACCTTTGGCAGCAAAGATGTTTGGTGGTGCCCTACGTAATAAAATGAAACCTAGTGAATGGGAAGATACCTTAAATAACTTAATATGGGATCTTCCAACGACAAAGAATGATGAGGTTCTCCCTATTATGAAATTGAGCTATGTCCATCTTCCTTCCTATTTGAAGAGATGCTTTTCTTATTGTGCGGTATTTCCTAAGGATTATGAAATTGAGAGGGATGAGCTAGTACTCTTATGGATAGCGGAGGGATTTTTAGATGGACAAAAAACAAAGAAAAATAAGTTGGAATTAGGATGGAATTACTTCGATGAATTAGTATCTAGATCATTTCTTCAAAAATCAAGTGTTGACACATCTAAGTTTTCAATGCATGATCTTTTGAATGATCTAGCAAAGTCAATTGAGGGTGGGATATGCTTTAGCACTGGGGAGTCTCAGCTAGCAATTAATGAAGATTATGCATCTCTTGAGAGAGCTCGTTATGCATCATTCATCTGGTCGCAGTTTGTTACATCAAAATGCTTGAGGCCATATCATGATATGAAGGTATTAAGAAGTTTAATTCTAGTGCGTATTGGACCTAGTGGCAACTCTCTCCTTATATCTGACAAGGTGCTACATGACTTGCTAACAAACTTGAAGTTTCTTAGGGTGTTTTCATTATGTCATTGTCGCATCGTAGAGGTACCAAATTGTGTTGGTGAATTAAAACATCTTCGATATCTCAATTTCTCGAACACTTCTATCAGAAGGTTACCTGAGTCAATTGGTGACTTGTGCAAATTACAAGCTTTGATCTTAAGAGGTTGTCATCAGCTTTCAAAGTTGCCTCACGGTATCACAAAGTTAGTCAGCTTACAGTTTCTTGATGTTAGAGATACAGAAAGTCTAAAAGAGATGCCATTGGGTATCAATAACTTGAAGAATCTTACTATCTTGTCCAAGTTTGTGGTAGGAACAGAGAAAGGGCTACAGTTAAAGGAGTTAAAGAACTTGTCGCATCTTCAAGGAGAATTATTCATATTGAAATTACAAAAGGTGGAAGATGTTAGAGATGGTGTTGATGCTAATTTGTTTGGAAAGCAAGGACTAAGAAAATTATTCTTGCATTGGGATAAAGATTTTGGAATTCTTCGGAATGATAAGCGCGAATCACGGGTGCTTGAGTCTTTGCAACCTCCCATTGATATTGAAAATCTCACTATTTTGAACTATGGCGGTGCAATATTCCCGTCATGGTTAGATGGTTCATCATATTCTCGGATAGTGTCTTTGAGCTTGTGGAACTGTCCTTATGTCACATCATTGCCTTCATTTGGACAACTACCTTCATTGAGAGAATTATCTCTTAAAGGTCTAAATGCAGTAAGAATAATAGGCTCTAATTTTTACGGAGGTGATAGGCCTTTTTCGTCCTTAATTACTTTGCAGTTCAAAGAGATGTTGGCATGGAAGGATTGGTCTCCTTATGCAGGGGGGCCAAAAGAAGAAGTCCCATTCTCCTGTCTTGAGCATCTTATTGTCCGAAGCTGTCCTTCGTTGGTCGAGACATTGCCTTGTCAACTTGATCGTCTTATAAAGCTTGAAATTCATTCATGCCAACAATTGAATAACTCAACCAGTGAGTTATGTCTTCCATCTCTCGATGAGTTACACCTTGAGGATTGTAGTAAGGAGATCTTAAAGAGCTTGTTCAAGCTAACTTCTTTGACAATTCTCAAAATTAACAAACTCATAGAGCTTGTTTCCTTTGATCATCGATTTATGAGTTGCTTGGGCAAGCTAAGGAAGCTTCATATAGGATTGTGTGACAAGCTAACATGCTTGTGGCAAGATGGAAATGAAACGCAAAATCTCACTTGCCTCCAGGAATTAACCATTAAAAGCTGTGCTCGATTCACATCTTTTGTGGCAGGAGACGGAGAGATAGAGCTACCATGTAATCTTGAAAGGATGGAATTGGTGGATTGCACAAGTTTAGAAAAGCTTCCAAGCAAAATGCACGCACTTAGACATTTGGTGATTGAGAATTGTCCAAAAATCATGGCTCTAAACATTCCTCAAGGTGACCCCCGCAGCAATAATTCGATTTCTCAACTTGAATCTTTTAAGATACGTCACTATTATGATTCTCCGATATCCTTTTCATTTGCCAAGGGTAGACTTGCTGCTCTGAAGGCACTTCATATAGACAATTGTAAGGGAGTGGAGTCGTTGGAAGGGATTGCCATAGAATCGCTTGAAATAATGACAATTAATGATTGTCAAATTATGGGAAGCTTACCACAGTGCCTTCACATGCTCTCCCATCTCACTCGATTGCATATTTATAATTGTCCAGCATTGGAGATAGAGGACTTCCCTCCCCTTCCCGTAACCCTCTCGAGTCTTGTTCTTAATCATTGTTCTAAGATAAAGTCTATTGCCAACTGTAACATTGCCAACTGTAACAATCTCACTGAATTGGAAATATGGGAGTGTCCGATATTGGAGATAGAGGACTTCCCACCCCTTCCCATCACCTTGCAGAGGCTTAAACTTTGGGATTGTCCGATGATAAAGTCCCTGCCAAATAAGTGGCATCATCTTACATCCCTCCAAGAGCTATTAATTTCGTTTGCCAAAATATCAAATGCTTACCCAAAGGAGGTTTGCCTCCCAAATTGCGAAAGCTTGTTATTTCGGGGCTCGTGGATCTGAAGCAACCAGTGAGAGAGTGGGGCTTACACCTGCTCACATCTCTCGAGAGTCTGATCGTTGAGTTTAACATGGGAGGGGAGGGAGAGAAGGAGTGGTTTCCTTCGGAGGATGAGGATGCTTGGAGTCTCTTTCCTTTCTCTCTAACCTATCTTTCGATATATGATTTGAGAAAAGTGAAAAGACTATCGAGTGGTCTTCGCAACCATCTCTCCTCTCTCAAGTATTTAACGATTGCAAAGTGCCCCAAGTTGAGGTACTTGCCAAAGGATGGCTTCCCTCCCTCCCTCCAACAATTGCGCATATATCGATGCAAGATTTTGAAAGAGCGATGTGCAAAACTCACTGGCAACTATTGGCCCCTCATCGAAGAGATCCCTAATATCGAGATTGATGACTAGCCGATCTACACTACAGTCAGTTTTCTTAGGGATCGGGTAAGTTATTTTTGGTTTTGAAGGCATCCTTTTCCATTCTACTTTCTCAATTCGATGCTCAGTACGAACTAATGTTTGGGTGGGGGATCTCGTTGGGTTGGATTGGCTCTGTTTCGTTGGACAATGAACTGTAGGATGAAATGCTCGCAATGCTGCCTCTTGCTATGTTGATGACATATCCTTATTTCTAACTGATGCCCAAACCAATTGTGAATGAAATCGCACCATCACAAAGAATCATAGCATTCCACAATCATAGTCCTCTACATTTTCAGCGTCTATTGTCTATTCTCTTCCCAACATCTTTTTTCTTGGGCCCATAAGCTCATTCACTTTGGTTGTTTTGCAGATACCATTGTGATCTTGCATTGGCAGAATCTCTTGGAAGGATCATATGCTAACGCTGCTAAAGTAAGGCTAATGCTGTTAGTGTCAATGTCTTTTTTTTTTTTTTTTTTGCAATTTATCAAAAAAGGAAGAAGCAATTAAATATATTTGTTGCACTGCTGTGGTCTGAATTTTCCTTCTAGTGAATATGATCTAAATAAGAACAAATATTTTTCAAAATCTAAAAGCATGATTAGTTTTGTGGAAACTGTGATGTGATTGGGAAGAAAAGGGATGCAGTTTTTTTTTTTTTTTAATGTTTTTCTTTAGAATTGAGAACCTTTTTTTTGTTGACGATGATTCTTTGTAGGATTAAGCAGTCAATCCGGAATAAAATTCTGAGGCAGCTCATGGCTTCAAGCTTTCACGTGACAGCATTGATATTCCATAAATTGCTTGCTGGTTGGGTCTTGAACTCTGGTGGTTTTGGAACTGTTGCTCACTGCTTGCTAGAAATTTATAGCCAATATACTTATGCTTGTTTGGTTGAGATTGTAATGTAGTGACCTCTGGGTTGGCATTTCCATTTGCTCGACCGCAGAATATATTTCATCATATATTATGCCATTTTATCTTAAAATAACCTTCTCATGTGGCATTCTTCCTGCAGGGAGTTCCGGAACAAAATGTTCAAGCTCACATGGGTTCTTTTGCTTGACGAGCCATCCAATCATATGGTAAGTTCTACTCATATTTCTCCATTTTATGGCTTTGATTACTTTTTCGGTTAGCTTATTATTGTCCTTGCACTAATTGAACTTGTCGGAATTTGGTCTTTACATTAAAAATAAAGTAGAACCAATTAGTGGTCACAGCTACCGGTAGCCCTTGTCATCATACATCTAGCAAATAATGGAACATAAACCAATCTAATTGCTCTAATGTGGAAAATATTCCGAATAGAGTAATCTACAATACCCAATGGTACTGATCTCTATGCCTATAGGCAATATTGGGCTTTACAGACAAATATGTAGACCCCTTTTTGTTTATAAATCCGGTCTTTAAGTTTTGCTTTAATGACTTGTGACTAAAGAATTATCTTTGTAAATTGTTATTTTATTGTCTAATGATTAGTGTTTCTGTTTTTTTGCCTATCCACAACTGTAGGATTTGGATGTAGCTGAGGCACTCATTCAACGTCTAGCCTTGTTCCACGGAGTAATTTCGATGGTGAGATTGATTTTCTTGTCAAAATACTTCAATTTGACCAACAATGGATAATTTCACAGCTAATGGCCCTCTTTTCACCTTGATTTGCAGATTAGTCATGGTGAGCATCTAATAGCTAGGAGCTTGGATGAGGTCTAGGTGGTTTCACAAGGCAAGGTGGCACCTCTCTATGGGAATTTCCGGGACTATAGGAATGTACTCCGGTTTTTGTTGAATCAGGTGAATCTAGTTATTGACATCAACTAAGAATGGTTCACTGGGTTCACATTACCTCACATAACTGAAAATGAGGCTTAGCTACATAGAGAAAGAGAAAAAAGGATGAAGAGAGGATTGCTGCTGATATACAAGACGGACTCATAGTTACACCAGCCCTTATTTGTCATTTATACGTGACAAGGGCTCATGGAACGATGAGTCTGAGTTTTTGACATCGAGCATGCAGTATCATTTGTAATAGCTTAAGAACTGAGTTGGGATTGCAGTCCTAATATAATTTATGATTCTTTGCACATTTTGTTCTAGCAATAGGTTCATTTGTTGTGCCCCTGGAAGTTTGATACTCTATTGCCGTTGAAGTCAGCTTTCCCATGCACACTAAAACGATTTAATCTTTGCAAACGAATGTTTTTGCACAGTAAATTATTTTCCCCATTTTCACTCTTTGGCACTGTTTAGGAGAATTAATTATGAAAATATTATCACGGTCAACAAAACTTTGTATTCAACTCTAAGTACAGAATTGCTTTTACTAACTATAATGTAGGCCTTGCGTAGCTTGGTCAAAGATTATATTTCATCCTTCTTTTATTCAAATACATGAGAATCATGAAGATTCAATGGTGTTCCACAATCATATTCCTTTGCATTTTCAGCATCTGTTGTGTGCTATCTTCCCAACATCTTTTTCTCGTGCCCTAGCTCATCCACTTTGATTGTTTTGCAAGATGCCATTGTCATCTGTATTGGCAAAATTTCTTGGAAGGATCACTTGTGAAAACTATTGAGGTAGGGTTGTGTTGTCAATGTTATGTGTCATTTTTAACAATTTACAAGAAAGGAAGAAGCAGTTAAATTTATTTGGTGCACTGATATGCTATAAATTTTCTTCTTGTGATTATTATCCAAATAAGAATTATCTCTCTCAAAATCTAAAAATCAAATTAGTCATGTGGAAGCTGTGATATGATTGTGAAGAAAGGGGATGCAATTTTTTTTTTTTTTTTTTAATTATGGTTTTCTTTAGAATTGAGAACCTTCTTTTTGTTGATGATGATCCTTCATAGTATTAAGCAGTCTATTTAGGGTGCTCATGGCTCTAAGCTTTCAATGCAACACAAATTCATGATAGGATCGATATTCATAAACCACCTTATTTTTAGGTCTTGATCTCTGTTGAGTTAGGAACTATTACCTACAGCTTGCTAGAAATTTTTAGCCAATATACTCATGCTTATTTGGTTGAGACGGTAACGATATCCTACCTGCCTCTAGGTTTGCATTGTCAGTAGTGACCTCTAGGGCAAATCTTGTCAGTTCTTTAAATTCGTCATACACCATGTCGTTGTATCTGAAATTACCTTCTTATGTGGCATTCTTCCTGAGCTCACCTGGGTTCCTTGGTCTAACTGGAAATCCTGCACTTCATCAATGTATACCTTGTCTAGATCATCTTCTCTCTCTTTGCTACTGTTGCGCATGTAAAAAAAAAAAAAAAAAAATTCATGCAATTTTTGTGTGATATCGTGAAGCTGTATTGGAGGTTAGTTGATATGTAATCTCAATTGTGGTTCACTGTGTACTTGCTCTGAGGCTTTTTGGATGTTATTGCACATATAACATGGTGCTTTGACCATGTACATAGGTGGTTACATAAGCAGAGTTGCATCTGCCAAGATAACTTTCAAGAAACCTCACATAGTTCTGCTTGACAAGCCATCCAATCATTTAATTGGTTTACTCATTTTTCTTTTTCAGTTAGCTTGTTATTGTTCTTGCACCATTTGAACTTATTGGAATCTAGTCTTTACATTGAAAATACAGTAAAACCAATCAGTGATCACAGCTACAGGGAGCATTTGTCATTGTACATCTAACTTACAATGGAATAGAGACCAATCTCGTTTTTCCAACTTGCAAAATGTTGGGAATAGAAAGGTTCTGCTAGCCTGATCAGTGTGTTTGTATTACAGTAATCTATTATACTACCAAGTAGTTCCTATGTTTGTGCTTCGAGGTAGTGTTGGGCTTTGCACATAATGAATGTGGACCCTTTTCTTGCTTATAAATGTTCACTCTTAGTTTTGCTTTAATGAGTAGTGACTACTCAAGTGTCATCTTTGTAAATTGTTAGTTTCTTGTCTAGAAATAGATATGATCCTGCCTTTTCCACTATACCCAATTGTAGGATTTGGATGAGGCACTCATTCAAGGTCTGGTCTTGTTTCTTGGATGGATCATTTCGCAGCTGACAGCCCTCTTTTCGCCTTGATTTGCAGGTTAGTCTCGATGAGCATCTAATATCTAGAAGCGCAGACAAGCTATTGGTGGTTTCTCAAGGCAAGGTGGCGGCTTTCCATGGGAATTTCCAGTATTATATGAGTTTGGATGTCCTGAGGGTATCTCTGGGGTTATTGCCTTCATCATCTGCACTAACGGTGGAGGACAAACATCCCAAAATGAAGTAGAAATTGGTTGAGCTCGCCCAATCTCTGAATGCAGCATGTGTGGATTAATTTGATTAAATTGTTCTGGGACCCAACTCTGAACACATCGATCCGGATTCAAAATTCTTTAGTTCCAATTAAAAGCAAACTAGGTTACATGGCCTTGCTCTGGCCTTTATTAACTGTAGCACTTCCAGCTGTATTTAAATTCGCATCCTGTGATGCAGTAGCGACTGATTTGTCAAATAAGCTGCGGTTATGGCTTAAACCGAGTAACTCATAATGAGTATGGTAACTTTCATGGGAACCTCTATAGGGTCTATTCTATTTTCCTATCCTTCGTTATGAATGGTTAAGGCAAAGAATTTCTCATGGAACTTTGTAAGACCGCCATGGAAACGTGCTTTTCCCAGCCGGCATTGAGAGTTGAAAATTTTCCACTTGCAGTCAGCCCTATAAAGGTTCAAGTTTCATACCAATAAATCCTTTTACCTTCCCAAGTTTTTTACGTTAATTCACCAGCTTTTAGGCGGAGTTATTGATGATGAGTATGGATTCTCCATTCCAATTTGCATACTACAGAGGAGACCGAGGGAATGTTTTACGAGAAATTAGCCGTGTGAAAATATATTCACCATTTTTGTCCTTAAGTACTGTTTAGGAGAATAAATTGTGAAAATGTTTTCGTGATTGACAAAATTTTTGACTTTCAGCTCTAAGTACAGAATTGCTTTTAGTAAATATAATGTAGGCCTTGCCTAACCCAAAAAAAAAAAAAAATCTATGATGAAATTCCGTGTAAACACTCGAATACAAGTTAAAATATGGAAATTAGGGAGTGCCAGAAAACTGACAGGAAAACAAAAATCCACCAAACCAGGAATAACGAATTTATCAAGTCGATGCATCTTCGATAACCTTAACGTCCGGCCAGGAAAGAGAGAATCTCCCAGACAACGAATTCCTTCCAAAGAGCCACCAATTCCACCGGTTCCCCACAAAAGTAACACTCGAGGATATAATCGCGAAAGAGGGAAAAACCCTAGCCTGAGCTCGTCGGATGCAGGCGACGAACTGGAGCCGCCGGTAGAGCTTCCGGAGGCGACGGTGGAGGCAGAGGCAGAGGCAGGCAGGACGTGGTCGGGAGTGACGAGGAAGACACCTTCGCTGTAATGGGAGCAAAGCGCGCGCACGGAAGGTTCAAGCTCGAGCTCCCTAGGCCCAGACGGCGTATCGGAGCCGCCGATGGGCTCTGGAACACGACGGGCGGAGGTGGGGGCGGAGGTGGCGGTGCAGTTCATCCGAGGAATAGAGAGAAGCCTGGGATTGAGAGGGAAGAGAGCGAGGGAGAGGAGAGAGAGGGAATTTCAAAATATCTTTTTGGTGGGATCCTACTGTACAAGTGGCGAGACTTGAGAGAGATAAGGAATACTAGTAATACCACCCACAAGGGTGGCTCCGTTGGTAGGCTCCTAGGCTTCCTTGCTCGAAGACTGGAATTCGAAGCCCCTGCGACGCAAGTCGCAGGGAGGCAAGTGGAGACACCGGGTGATTTATCCAAGGTGCGTGAGTGGTGGTTTCCTACGTGCCTCCCCAGGGGTTTACTCCCAGCTGTCGACTGTGTGGGGTTCCCCTGGGTCACAAAAAAAAAGGAATACTAGTAATTGGCATCATTTAAAAATGAATAATAGCATTGTCAAATTTAAAAGTGACGGTCAAATCATAAACACCAAAATTGATGCTCTTGGTCGTAAGCAAAGCCCCTCTCTCCTCATGCCAATGCTTATAAATAACATTTACTTAGTTATGATATTCCAAAAAGAACCAATTTTTATATGCCGACAATAAAAAAGATCTCAGTTATGATATTCCAAAAAGAACCACTTTTTATATGTTGATAATAAAAAAGATCTCAAATTCCGCTCAAACTACTCATATTCCCTAAGTCACTATTTCAAAACCTACAACGTAATTTAATGCATGTCTTGATAAATAAATAAATAAGCAAAAGACATAGCAACTTAATATGAATTGGAGCAAATATATATATATATATATATATTGAATTGGAGCAAATGATCAGTAACCTCACATGTGGATTACAGTTAGCTTTACCGGTTCTTTGTATTTGCCTTTGTTGACACATGAATTTTCTCAAAAAAATCAAGTATTGCATTTTTTAAAATAGATAAATAATAGTAATAAGAACAAAAAATAGATAAACAAATTAACAAATAACAAAAGAAGAAGAAGACGCAGAAGGAGGAGGAGGAGGAGAATAAAATAATAAAGCCTCGGCCCTATTCAGTCCAGTCCAGTCCACAAAGCCCATTCAAATCCACGGCCTCAATCCATTAGCCCATTCGTTGATTGAAAACGTCCTGAACTGATTTTGTACAACTTTGATCTCAAATCCGAGTTCAGCGATGCCTCCTTTAAATCCTCAGTCGATGCACGTAAACTGTTCGATGAAATGTCGCTGAGACAGGGTTGTGTAATAGTTCTTCCAAAATTGTCTAATCTTAAGGCAAATTAACATAGTTTACATGATATTTTTTGTTTTTTTTTTTAGCTATTAGGCATGATTTGTTAGACACGTAACCTGCGTTTCATTTGTTCTGCGTTTCGCATGTTCGTTTGGCGATTTGCGGTGGACACCGGAGATATAAAATTGCTTGGAGTCGATTTCTAGTGGTGGTTGTGTGAATCTCTCTGTTGCGTTCCTATTTTCCCATCCATGCTCTGTGTTACTCGGGAAAGCCGTGGTCATGCGTCTGGTGGCCGTACATGAAGTTGGTGGAGAGGGACCTAGAACGAGAAGAAAAAAAAATGATAATAAATTAAAAAAACGACGACGACAACAACGACGATGATGACAAATTCTTACTTGCTTTTACGTTATTATTACTTTAGTTCCTTTACGTTCTTGTCTTTAATATCATTATTGAAACCGTAGGCAGTTATCCTTTGCCAAAATTAGACTTTGACTTGATTTTGAAAATTAGCTCACTGGTTGATGTCCCGAAACTTAATAATAAAGCAATTTATACTTTGCTCATCTTGTTTCGGATTTACTTTCCACACTTTATTTTTACTCATCCCGTAGTATCATTTTGATGTGTCATGCTGTTTTCATTATATTGATTTCGTGATTTGATTTCTTTAGATTCATTCAATGAGTATATTACACTTTAGACTCAATCTCGATCAAACAAGCATGCATAGACACGTTGTGGAGAATGCTACTACGTGTAATCATATCTTTGAATTCTCTAGCTTATATAAAGTAACGTGTTTTCCCGTTAGCTCCTAACTGGTTCCAATAGGCTAGTAATGAGTATATTTCTCAATGTTATGTGCAGTTAGGATTTCAAAGAGCTCACACCGAAGGAGAGGGATCACACGTTCCCGTTCAATAAGCTATTAAACCCACTCATCCCGCTTGGGAGCATCGCAATATCTTCTGACTGCCTTTGCACTTACTATCGGCATTTCAATTTTTACCAAAATATTACGAAGGCAATTTAAACTCGATTGAATCTGTCTCAGTATTGTGTTGATCTTGAACCACTTGAGCCAGTTGGAATGTTCTACCCTCTGGGAACCAGATCGTCTTCTCTGGCCTGCTGCTCCTCTCTGCAACTTTGACCTTCATGGTCGTATCTGTTGCTCTAGTCATCCACTTAGCGGTGATCCTTTGACGCGGTTTTCGCTCCCGATGCTCAAGGAGCTGCTGGGGAGACATATGTTGGCACGAGATCGCTAGTAGCAGGATCCTCTGCCACGACTACAATGTAACGATGGAGTTTAACATAATTTCGAGCCTTTGGATATAGACATCCAGCTTCAAATTCATTTATATAGTTTAAATTCAAGTCACGAGTCATTTGGTTATAAGCTTCTCCTGAATAACAATAATTAGCATATACACGTTGCATTTTCAACGAGGCATAACGCAATTTCGCTTTTAGTAATAATAGAGGAAGGGTTTGGCTTCCATATAAATTGCACGCTCGCTCTGATCAAGTAGACCAACTTATTCTCTACTAGAAGGAAACGTTTGGGTAAGGCAAGTCGTCTTGTCAACTTGTTTTCTAGGAGTGACGGCTTGGAACCTCAACTTAAGATTCACGGCTAGTTTCTCTTCCTTCTTTACTGGGCAAGTTGACTAAAGATTTGGAGGCCAACTTTGATTTTTCTTCTTGACGGCCAATGTAGGATGTTGATTATTCAACACCACCCTCTTTTGATCTGTCCAGTCCCCTACAAACCTGTCCTAGTCGTAGCTCCGTCGATATTATCTTCTATCGTTGCAAGCGGTGGCCACCCATTGCCGTAGCAGAGTTCACGCGCATACACCGTGAATTGTCGAACCTAGCGCTCGTCCCCCCTGCTCAGCAGAGTTCTCTTCCTGCTCGTCCAAACCTGGCGCTCGTCCTTGCTGGATTGCTGTTGTTGATCTAATCTTGTTCACCGGTCAGCTCCAGAAAGTCTACTCGGAATAGGTAAATCTCTTTTCCCCTCAAACTGATTCATCCAGAACCTCACTGCTAAAGTATCTGGTAGGCCTTTATTACACGGGAGCAGCCACCAGTCATTTCTGAAATCTTTCTATATATTTGAAGCAAAAGAAGAGGTGGCGGCAGCAACAATATTTTCGTTCTTAAACTCACTTCATGCCTGTCTATAATCCCGATTGCAAGTTTAATAACAAAATTTTAGGAGAAGTTGATGTCAAATACTTGCTGTCCCGATTAAAGTTGCGTCATGGTGATTTGTTGAATATTTTTGCCATCCGTGTTTATGAAATTGCATATGGCTAGGTCACTCTCGATCACGTCTTCACGTGTAATTTCATGAATTTACATGTGTCAAATTTCATAAAAGTCATCCACGGCATGTTATATACATTCTTTGCATTCTAGATTGTATATCAGGGGAGGTGTTTAATAAAACCACGTGTAGAGTTATTAGGTGTTGCACATTTAGGAAATTGCATATCATACATTTACATATTTAGGGAAAGTCATATTCACATTTTTAAGTATGTTCATATTTGCTGATTTGGACAGACTTAGGATTTTTCATTACATATTAGGATGGAATTTCATCATATTCGTGTCAAGATATTATATTCGAAAAATTACAATTTTCATGGACAAGCATTATCGATTGTCGCCAATCACCACCATCTCTAGTCGTCGCTCCATCAATACCATCGTTCGTCGTTGCAAGCAGGGACCACGCATTGCCGTAGCTGAATACGGACGCGTACACAGTGAACTGCCAAGCCTAGCGCTCGTGCTTGCTGGATTGCTGTTGTGGATCTAATCCCGTTCGCCTGGTCAGCTCCGGGAAATCTTCTTGGAATAGGTAAAAGACATCTATCTACTTGCTCTCTTTTTCCCTTGAACTGATGCAGTAAGTTTAATAACAAAATTGGGGAAAGTTGATGTCATATACTTGCTGGCCAGATTAAAGTTGCAGCTTGACTGCATAGTTCATGGTGATTTGTTGATCTTAATGTGGCTTAGTTGTTTTAATGAGGTGATACATCTGCACGCATAATTGTTTAAGCCAAAATTTGGACCTCTATTTTATGATTTTTCATTACATATTAGGATAGAATTCATTATATCCGTATCAGGACAATTATATTAGAAAACTTAGAATTTTCATGGACAAGCATTATCATGCACATCTAGGCTTTCTGGAGTGCATTATTATTAATTCTCTTTTTTGCACGTTTCCTTTCATAAATCACATGCTATAATTTGGGAAATGTAGGAAAATCATATCTTGCTTATTAATAAATTTAGATTGCATCTTCATAAAAATGTGAAGTGAAACTCCCCACGAGTCACGAAGAGTCTTATCGCCCCATTCCTGCATTTTTTTTTTTTTTTGCTTTATCAGTTTTTTGCTGTTTTTCGTATTTAGTTTTTCCTTTTGCTCTTTTTACATTTATTAAACTTATATTCTGAAAAGATAAATGGAAATCTAGACACAATTCCAATAGACAAGTACAATAGAGATTAATGAATGACTAATCACAAGGTGATTAAAAATGACAAAAGTTGGTCTAAAATTATAGTTTTGTTAATTTGAGCAAGAGAAACAATAATCAGTGCCAATTGTCAATCACACAAAAAAAGAAAAAATCGGCACCCACGTAATGCGTGAAAAATCTACTAGAAATGTAAAAGAGACATTCGCATGGGAACGGAAGAGGAGAGATTTGAAAAGTGAAGCGATAAATCCAATTTGCATCTCTGTAAGTCTTGGTCTTTCTGGATTTTATTAAATTCTCTTTCCAATCAGCTCTTTACCAATTTTGCTTCACTTTCACGACAAAAAAGTTCATGATACCCACTGAAGTTCTGGTCTTCTCGAGTTTATGATTTATTTACACGAATGAGTATATGATCGTGGAAACTACAAATGTGCGGGGATAATCTCTAAATATTACAGAACAACCACTTGTGAAAGAAAAAGTTGCAGCAAGATGGGCGAAAATATCTGCTGAAAGGTGATGAGTTAGTAACCGGTGATGGGGAATCGCCTAGAAAGAGAATCATGGTCCTTTGAACTCAATTTTCCTGTTCATTGGTGTGATGAATAAAGTATAACTTTTAGTAGATTATACATTTTCATTTGGTGACTTGTGACTTGTTCACTATTTGCATAGTAAAATAAAGCAAGTTGCTTAATGAATTATTAGGTGTGCTTGACCCTTTTTCTTATTAAGCCCAAAGCACGTGTTTCCCTTCTTCTTAATGGACATACAAAGTTAATTGTCTTTGATGACATGTACATGTATAACAAAAAATATGATGCAATTATTGGGTGAATCCTCAATATGTTATGTTTCAAAAGCATTTATTTTACTAAGTTGCACAAAATGTTTATTTGCCGATCCTATTAATTTGGTCAACTTCATTCATCGCTAAACGAGAAAAAAGGGATAAGCACACCGACTAATCCATCAAGCAAGTTGCTTTCTCTCACTCTGGAAATGGTAAATGAGTCCAGTATTAACAATATATAATCTACTAGATGTCACACTCTACCCATTACACTAATGAACTTGATAATCGTGTTCAAAGGACCACAATTCTCCTATCAAGGCGATTCTCAATTATCAACCACTACCTTAGCACCCTTCAACAAATCATTGTTGCCCATGTTGATGTGAATCTTTAGCATAGTAATTGCCATATAAAAGAATTCATCAATCTCACATTCACCAATAAAGCAAACAAAGACATTGAAATCATAAGGTTACTAAGAATATACAGATGCTAAAAAAGCCAACAAAACACTTGTGAGGGATAACACTTATAATGAAAATATGCAAACACTCTTAAGTTGGTCATATTAAGACTCTGTTTTGGATGGCCAAAAGTAAAGGTCCAATAGTAAAAAAGTCTTGATCTGAAGAATAAGGAGAGCAATTGACGTAACAAGCACTTGTGGACAAATAGTATTTTTTTTTTTTTTTATTTATTTGTCTAACCTTTGATGTGCATCCCTTGAATATTTTTCCTAGGTCATCGTCTTGGTCTTCCTAGACTTCATAGTTTTTTCTTTCCATTAGCTCATTTTCACTTTGTTTCACCATAACACCTTTATTGTCCTTTACAAGAATCGATTCACCTATGGCCATTGGAGAGATCGTTTTGGGTTCCTTTTTGGCTTCGTTCTTACAAGTCCTATTCGACAAGTTGACTTTGTCCGCATTAAGTTGTGCACAACGAGATGGAATCAACACCGCCCTTGAGGAGTGGAAGGATGTGTTGGTAACAATCAATGCAGTGTTGGCTGATGCAGAGAACAAGCAACTTAGTGGTAACCATCAAGTGAAGCTATGGTTGGACAGGGTTAGGGACTTGGCCTATGACATGGAAGACTTGCTTGATGAGTTTGCGATAAAAGCTGCTCAAGTTGAGCTAGAGGTAGAATCCAACACAAACAAAGGTTTGGGGAAATGGAAGTTCTCTGTCTTTGGCCGACCACCCTCGTTCATGTCTGAAACCAAGGTACAAGAGATCAATGGCCAATTGGAAGCGATTGTCACTAGAAAGGTTCATCTAAACTTGAGAGAGAATGTTGTGGACAAATCCAACTACACCAGCAAAAGGATAACCACTTCTCTATCGGAGCCTCAGTTTTTTGGTAGGGAGAAGGAAGTAGAACAAATACTCAAACTATTGATCAATGAGGTTGAAAATTCTAATGCCACGTTGAGCATAGTCCCCATAGTTGGGATGGGCGGTATCGGAAAGACTGCCTTGGCTCAACAGCTATATAATGATGCCAAAGTGGATAGATGTTTTGAGATGAGAGCATGGGTTTGTGTTTCAGATGATTTTGATGTTCTCGACATAACAAAGACTATTTTGCAGTCAATCACTAGGTTGCCCTGTGAGGGCAAAGATCTAAATGAGTTTCAAGTTATGTTGAGGGACAATCTTTTCGGAAAGAAGTTTCTTGTGGTTCTAGATGATATATGGAATGAGAAGTACAATAAATGGACTAACCTCTTAAAGCCATTTGTAGTGGGTGCTAGGGGAAGCAAGATTATTATTACGACTCGCAACCTTGCTGTTGTTAAAATGACAAGAGCTCAGCCGTATCTTTTGGAGGAATTGTCCCTTGATGATTGTACAAGCTTATTAGCCTTTCATGCTCTTGAAGCAACAAATTTTAAGAGCCACCCGGAATTTGAAACAATTGGCAAGAAAATAGCTAAAAGATGTAAAGGTTTACCTTTGGCAGCGAAGATGTTTGGCGGTGCCCTACGTAATAAAATGAATCCCGGTGAATGGGAAGATACCTTAAACAACATAATAGGGGATCTTCCAACAGCAGAGAATGATGAGGTTCTCCCTATTTTGACATTAAGCTATGTCCATCTTCCTTCCTATTTGAAGAGATGTTTTTCTTATTGTGCAATATTTCCCAAGGATTATGAAATTGAGAGGGATGAGCTCGTACTCCTATGGATAGCAGAGGGATTTTTAGATGGAGAAAAGAAAAATAAAAATAAGTTGAAATTAGGACGGAGTTACTTCAATGAGTTAGTATCTAGATCATTTCTTCAACAATCAAGTGTTGACACATCTAAGTTTTCAATGCATGATCTTTTGAATGATCTAGCAAAGTCCATTGAGGGTGCAATATGCTTTAGCTCTGGGGAGTCTCAGGTGGTAGTTAATGAAGATGATGCATCTCTTGCGAGAGCTCGTCATGCATCATTCGTCTCATCATGGCTTGTTACATCAAAATGCTTAAGAGCATATCATGGATTGAAGGTCTTAAGAAGTTTGATTCTAGTGCGTGTTGGATCTAGTCAGGGCCCAAATTATTTATCTATTTCCAACAAGGTGTTGCACGACTTGCTAACAAACTTGAAGTATTTGAGGGTGTTTTCATTATGTCATTGTAGCATTGTAGAGGTACCGAATTGTGTTGGTGAATTAAAACATCTTCGATATCTCAATTTCTCGTACACTAACATCGAAAGGTTACCTGAGTCAATTGGCAACTTGTGCAAATTACAAGCTTTGATCTTAAGAGGTTGTCATCGGCTTTCAAAGTTGCCTCATGGTATCACAAAGTTAGTCAGCTTACAATTTCTTGATATTAGAGATACAGAAAGTCTAAAAGAGATGCCATTGGGTATCAATAATTTGAAGAATCTTACTATCTTGTCCAAGTTTGTGGTAGGAACAGAGAAGGGCCTACAGTTAAATGAGTTAAAGAACTTGTCGCATCTTCAAGGAGGATTATTCATATCAAAATTACAAAAGGTGGAAGATGTTAGAGATGCTGTTGATGCTAATTTGTTAGGAAAGCAAGACCTAAGAAAATTATTCTTGCATTGGGATGAAGATTTTGGAATTCTTCGGAATGATAAGCATGAATCACGGGTGCTTGAGTCTTTGCGACCTCCCATTGATATTGAAAATCTCACTATTTTGAACTATGGCGGTGCAATATTCCCGTCATGGTTAGATGGTTCATCATATTCTCGGATAGTGTCTTTGAGCTTGTGCGACTGTCCTTATGTCACATCATTGCCTTCACTTGGACAACTACCTTCATTGAGAGAATTATCTCTTAAAGGTCTAAGTGCAGTAAGAATAATAGGCTCTCATTTTTATGGAGGTGATAGGCCCTTTTCGTCCTTAATTACTTTGCAGTTCGAAGAGATGTTGGCATGGAAGAATTGGTCTCCTTATGCAAGGGGCCCAAAAGAAGAAGTCTCATTCTCCTGTCTTGAGCATCTTATTGTCCAGAGCTGTCCTTCGTTGGTCGAGACATTGCCTTGTCAACTTGATTGTCTTATAAAGCTTGAAATTCATTCATGCCAACAATTGAATAACTCAACCAGTGAGTTATGTCTTCCATCCCTTGATGAGTTATACCTTGAGGATTGTAGTAAGGAGATCTTAAAGAGCTTGTTCAAGCTAACTTCTTTGACAGTTCTCAAAATTAACAAACTCATAGACCTTGTTTCCTTTGATCATCGGTTTATGAGTTTCTTGGGCAAGCTAAGGAAGCTTCATATAGGACTGTGTGACAAGCTAACATGCCTGTGGCAAGATGGAAATGAAACTCAAAATCTCACTTGCCTCCAGGAATTAACCATTAAAAGCTGTGCTCGATTCACATCTTTTGTGGCAGGAGACGGAGAGATAGAGCTACCCTGTAATCTTGAAAGGATGGAATTGGTGGATTGCACAAGTTTAGAAAAGCTTCCAAGCAAGATGCATGCACTTAGACATTTGGTGATTGAGAATTGTCCAAAAATCATGGCTCTAAACATTCCTCAAGGTGACCCCAGCAGAATTAATTCGATTTCTCAACTTGAATCTCTTAAGATACATCACTATGATTCTTTGATATCCTTTTCATTTGCCAGGGGTAGACTTGCTCCTCTGAAGGCACTTCATATAGACAATTGTAAGGGAGTAAAGTCGTTGGAAGGGATTGCCATAGAATTGCTTGAAACAATGAGAATTAACGATTGTCAAAATTTGGGAAGCTTACCACAGTGCCTTCACATGCTCTCCCATCTCACTCAATTGCATATTTATAATTGTCCAGCATTGGAGATAGAGGACTTTCCTCCCCTTCCCGTCACCCTCTCGAGTCTTGATCTTAGTTATTGTTTTAAAATAAAGTCTATTGCCAACTGTAACATTGACAAGTGTAACAATCTCACTAAATTGAAAATATGGCAGTGTCCGATATGAGAGATAGACGACTTCCCACCCCTTCCCATCACCCTGCAGAGTCTTTCACTTAAGGATTGTCCGATGATAAAGTCCCTACCAAATCAATGGCATCGTCTTACATCCCTCCAGGAGATGATAATTCATTATTGTGAAAATATCACACGCTTCCCCAAAGGAGGTCTGCCTCCCTATTTGCTAAGACTTGGTATTTGGGGGCTCGTGAATTTGAAGCAGCCAGTGAGAGAGTGGGGCTTGCACCTACTCACATCTCTCTCGAGTCTTTTTATTGATTTTAACATGGGACGGGAGGGAGAGAAGGAGTGGTTTCCTTCAGAGGATGAGGATGCTTGGAGTCTCTTTCCTTCCTCTCTAACCTATCTTGGGATACGGTATTTGAGAAATGCGAAAAGACTATCAGGTGGTCTCCGCAACCATCTCTCCTCTCTCCAAATGTTATGGATTGGAGATTGCCCGAAGTTGAGGTACTTGCCAGAGGATGGCTTCTCTCCTTCCCTCCAACTATTGGGCATATCTAGATGCGAGATTCTGAAAGAGCGATGCGCAAAACTCACTGGCGACTATTGGCCCCTCATCGAAGAGATCCCTGATATCTACATTGATGAGCCGATTCGATGAATTGATTCGTGCATCTACACTACAATCAATTTTCTTAGGGTTCGGGTAAGTTATTTTTGGTTTTGAAGGCATCATTTTCCATTCTACTTTCTCAATTCGATGCTCAATACGAACTGATGTTTGGGTCGGGGATCTTGTTGGGTTGGATTGCCTCTATTTCGTTGGACAATCAATTGTAGGATGAAAGGCTCACAGTGCTGCCTCTTGCTATGTTGACGACATATCCTCATTTCTGCTTAATGCCCAAACCAATTGTGAATGAAATCGTACCATCACGAAGAATCGTAGTATTCCACAATCATAGTCCTCTGCATTTTCAACGTCTATTGCCTGTTCTCTTCCCAACATCTTTTTTCTTGGGCCCTTAAGCTCATTTACTTTGGTTGTTTTATAGATACCATTGTGATCTTGCATTGGCAGAATCTCTTGGAAGGATCACGTGTGAATGCTGCTAAGGTAGGGCTAATGCTGTTGGTGTCATTGTCTTGCTTCATTTTGTTTGTTTTTTTTTTTTTTTTTTTTTTTGCAATTTATCAATAAAGGAAGAAGCAATTAAATATATTTGTTGCACTGCTATGTTCTGAATTTTCCTTGTGGTGAATATGATCTAAATAAGAACAAATATTTTTCAAAATCTAAAAGGATGATTAGTTTTGTGGAAGCTATGATGTGATTGTGAAGAAAATGGATGCAGTTTTTTTTCTTTTTATGGTTTTCTTTAGAATTGGGAACCTTCTTCTTCTTCTTCTTCTTCTTCTTCTTCTTCTTCTTCTTCTTCTTTTTATGATGATTCTTCGTCGTATTAAGTAGTTAATTTGGGATAAAATTCTGAGGCAACTCATGGCTCCAAGCTTTTGCATGACAGCATTGATATTCCATAAATCGCTTTTTAGTTGGGTCTTGAACTCCAGTGTTTTAGGAACAGTTGCTCACAGCTTGCTAGAAATTTTTAGTAAATATACTTATGCTTGTTTGGTTGAGATTGTAATGATAGGCTGCTTGCCTCTCAGTTTGCATTGTCAGCGGTGACCTCTAGGTTGGCATTTCCGTTTACTCGACCGTAAAATATGATTTCATCATACATTATGCCATTTTATTTTAAAATACCTTCTCATGTGGCATTCTTCCCATAAGGAGTTCCAGAACAAAATGTTCAAGCTGACATGGGCTCCTTTGGAGTAACTGGAAATCTTGCGATTCAACCAATTTGTATCTTGCCTGGTGTATCTCCTCTCTTTGTGCTAGTGTTGCATGTATAAATTTTTTGTTGAAGCAATGTTCTCATGACATTGTGAAGCTTAAGTTTTTGACATCGAGCATACAGTATCATTTGCAATAGCTTAAGAACTGAGTTGGGATTGTTGCGATTGGGCGAGCGATCGAACAAAATATAGACGGAAGAAGAAAAATAAATCGGACACCGGATTTACGTGGTTCAGTCGTAAAGACCTACGTCCACGGGGAGAGCAGTAGCGAATTTCACTATAGATCAAGCAATACAAGGAGATTACACACTCAAGTCACTCAAACTCTCTCGGTGTTTCCCAAACCCCAATTTAATCCAAACCCAAGTCACGGCACAAAATTATCACACAAGCTCAAAACAAATGCTGAAAAAGAACTTTTTTTCTTGATCGCGCTTCAGCTTGAAGACATGCGGCTCCTCCTTTTCTCTCGTATGGGTGCAGCAGCAACACCCCAGGAAAAAGGACCTCTTTCACGGCTTTTGCAAGCGGTGCGGATGTGCCAAAAAACTCCTCTAATATGCGGCTCCTCTCTATGTAGGGTTCTTTACGTAGGTCTTCATGCAGCTGCCACAGAGAAAGAAAACCTGTATATATATAAGTATGCCTAAGGTCAAAGTTTGACCTTAGGCCCCACCAATTTCAATCTTCACAGAGGAACTTCACGCCAAAAGGGAAACCTATTTTATTATAATACATGTGCCCAGATTTCCTTTTTCAAAGGAATTCAAAACTGCAAGGGTTCCTTCTTCTTTATTTTATTCTTTTGTAATTCCTTCGTGAGTCCACCAAATTTCGCATTTTAGCAAACGCTCAAACTCGAGTCATATTTAACAATCTCCACCTTGGCTCGACGTTTGAGCCAAATAACAATCGCTTTGTAAAAATTCAAATTCTACTACTACTTTCCCATAACCCCAATGGGCTCAACTGCCACAGATATCATCCAAGTCCAAGCATCGCTTGAACTTCGCCATAACTGAGGACCTCATCAGAATACCAACTCCACATGCACCTTTAACTAATCCGTAAAGATTTTTTGACGCAACCTCTTTAACCGCAAATAAAGCAAAACCATTATTGCATCTATATTTATTAGGAGATCGAACACGTACTTTGTTAACTTCAGCAGTTACAACAACTGTTGGCTCTATAAGCTCCACCTCGCTATAAACACCATCTGTGTCGATTACTTTGCTAATGCTCGTACTTGCTACCTCAAGAGTCTCTAGTCACAACTCCACCTCAAGCTGAATACCATCCAGATTCATATTAACACTGCCACAAACACTCATAGCCAGAAGTATTGGAGACTCATCAAAGGTAACTTCTCTGCAGTTAATAGGTGAATTTATATCCGGGCACCACAACTGATCGTCTCGCTCACCTTGTGCATAGCCATGGAATATGCACCTTGCCCTCCAATCGAGCTTATCATCACTCACTCGAAAATAACATGGACAACCAAACATTCTAAGAATAGAATAATTAGCAACGTTACCTGACCACACTTCTTCAAAAGTCCGCCATTCAATAGCAATTGATGGGGATCTTTTCACCGAGTAGCTTACCGTACTTAGCACATCAACTAGGAACCTCCTAGCCATACCAGCACCAGAGATAATTTTTCGGGCCATCTCTAGTAATGTTCTGGTCATCAATTTTGCAAATTGTTGTGATTTACTGGCACTAGTGCGGTGTTTCACTATGCTCTCTTTCATGCAGAATTTATTTGCTAGCTCTGAGCAGAACTCAATGCCATTGCCAGTCCGCACATGCTAGATCGACTTACCAGTCTCCGTCTCGATCAAAGCTCTTAACTGCGAGATCTTGACACCAGCATTAAACTTGTGCATTGGCACAAACCTCCAAGTCTTCTTCGAGCAGTCAAAAGATTCTCGAACAGATGCATCCGACGTCTCCGGGGTGAAACTTGTCATTGTCTCACCTTGAAGTTTATACAGGCCATCATGCTTGATTCCTTTCATTATCACCACGGCACCTCATACAACCTTCAGAACTCCACCTTTTGAAGAATACCTATAACCAGCTGAATCTAGGGCACCTAAGGAAATTAAGTTCTTTTTCAATTCTGGAACATGCCTCACTCCAGTCAATGTCTTCACCATACCATCATGCATTCTAATTTTAACATCACCAACACCCACAACATCGCACTCAACGTTGTTCCCCAACTGGACTTTACCACTACCCGTGCACTGATAAGTGATAAACCAATTTCTATTTGGTGTGACATGAAAAGAGCAACCAGAATCCATAATCCATCCATCAAGCGATAAATCATTAGTGAGAAACAAGACATAATTGGCATTATCTACTATAGCTGCAACATTATCTGCAGAATCAACCATAATTCCCTTACCATTTTCATTCTTCAACTTAAGGCAATCCCTTCTAAGATGCCCCCTTTTGCCACAGCTCCAACAGACAACATTGGCAGTCCTAAATTGACTATGTCTATTCATATTAGTACTACCATTACTCACACGTGTTACAGATCTTCCTCTATTTTCACCTACTAAAGCAGTAGATACAGATTCGCCAGATTCTCTTCTATAAATATCCTCGCTCAGAATTAAATCTCGAACCCCATCAAACGTCAAACTTGTTGACCCAGAGGAATTACTAACAGCAGTAACGGTAGTATTCCAACTATCAGACAATGAGGATAATAGAATCAAAGCACGTACCTCATCTTCAACTGAACTCAATTGACTAACAATCACATTGAATTCATTGATATGATCTGCAACTGACGCACCTTCTTTCATCTTCAAGTTAAACAGATGTCACATCAAACAGACCTTGTTGATCGCAGAGGGCTTCTCGTACATATCCGACAGGGCTTGCATCAAATCAACAGTGGTCTTCTCCTTCAGGATGTTCAACGCGACGTTATGAGCCAACGTCAGCCGAATAACACTCATAGCTCATCTATCCAGCAAATCCCAATCAGCTTGCTTCATTGTGTTTGGTTTCTCCCCAAATAAAGGCAAGTGCAGATTTATCTAGTAAAGATAATTTTCAATCTACATCTTCCAGAAACTAAAATCCTTCCCATCAAATTTGTTGATTCTCACTTTTACTTCTTCGGTCGCCATCGATTCGCTTCAACTCAGCCAAACCTAGCTCTAATACCACTTGTTGCAATTGGACGAGTGATCGAACAAAATATAGACGGAAGAAGAAAAATAAATCGGACACCGGATTTACGTGGTTCAGTTGTAAATACCTACGTCCACGGGGAGAGCAGCAGCGAATTTCACTATAGATCAAGCAATACAAGGAGATTACACACTCAGGTCACTCAAACACTCTCTCGGTGTTTCCCAAACTCCAATTTAATCCAAACCCAAGTCACGGCACAAAATTATCACACAAGCTCAAAACAAACGCTGAAAAAGAACTCTTTTTCTTGATCGCGCTTTAGCTTGAAGACATGCGGCTCCTCCTTTTCTCTCGTACTGGTGCAGCAGCAACACCCCGGAAAAAGGACCTCTTTCGTGGCTTTTGCAAGCAGTGCGGATGTGCCAAAAAACTCCTCTAATATGCGGCTCCTCTCTACATAGGGTTCTTTACATAGGTCTTCATGTAGCTGCCGCAGAGAAAAAAAACCTGTATACATATAAGTATGCCCAAGGTCAAAGTTTGACCTTAGGCCCCACCAATTTCAATCTTCACAGAGGAACTTCACGCCAAAAGGGAAACCTATTTTATTATAATACATGTGCCCAGATTTCCTTTTTCAAAGGAATTAGAAATTGCAGGGGTTCCTTCTTCTTTATTTTATTCTTTTGTAATTCCTTCGCGAGTCCACCAAATTTCGCATTTTAGCAAACGCTCAAACTCGAGTCATATTTAATAGGGATTGCAGTCCTGATATAATTTATGATTCTTTGCACATTTTGTTCCAGCAATAGGTTCATTTGTTGTGCTTGGAAGTTTGATACTCTATCGCCGCCGAAGTCAGTTTTCTTATGCACACTAAAATGATTTAATCATTTGCAAAAGAATATTTTAGCACAACAAATTATTTTGTAAGACAATCTATTTTTTGAATAAACTATATAAATATATATATTTTCCCCATTTTCACTATTTGGCACTATTTTGGAGAATTAATTATGAAAATATTATCATGGTCAACAAAAGCCATTCATTGGAAGTAGGTGAGCTCTACCACTGAAAGTCAAAGACTAACATTTGAGCAGGATTTCTTGTTGGGTTGGATTGGCTCTGTTTCGTTGGACACTAAACTATAGGTCGAAATTCACTCAGTGTTGCCTCTTGCTATATCAATGGCATATCTTCAACTTTGCTTGATGCTTAAACAAACTGTGAATAAAGATGCACTCTCACGAAGAATTATAGTGTTTCACAATCATATGTCTTTGCATTTTCAGCATTTCTTGTATGTTCTCTTCCCACCATCTTTTTCTTGTGTCCTAGCTCATTCATTGTTTTTTTTTTTTAAATGGTTTTCTTTAGAATCGAGAACCTTTTTTTTTTTTTTTTTTTATTGATGATGATCCTTTGTAGTATTAAGCAATCCATTTGGGACACAATTCTGGGGCAGCTCATTGCTCCAAGCTTTTAATACAACTCCATCATGACAGCATTGATATTCCATAGATCACCATTCTATTTGTGTTTACAACTTGCTAGAAATTTTTAGCCTATATACTCATGTTTATTTGGTTGAGATTGTAACAATATGCTTCCTGCCTTTGTGTTCGCATTATCAGCAGTGACCTCTAGGGAAAATCTATTCGGGTCTTTAAAGTATTGGTTGTTTGCATTTACTCCACTGTAGAATATGATTTTGTTATACATCATGTCGTTTTATCTGCAAATACCTTCTTATGTGGCATTCTTCTTGTAGGGATTTTTGATAGAAAAGCTTCGAGCTCACTTGTGTTCCTTTGGTGTAATTGGAAATCTTGCACTTCAACCAATGTATACCTTTTATGATACATTGCCTCCCTCTCTGCTATCGTTGCATATGTAAAAAAAAAAAAATTGAAGCAATCGTTGTATGACATTGTGAAGCCCTAATAAAGGTTAGTCAATTTGCAATCTCAAGTGTAGTTCACTGTGTACTACTTTGAGGCTTTTTGGATGCTATTGCACATGTAACATGGTGCTTTGACCATATAAATAAGTGCTCAGAAAGGTAGAGTTGCATTTGCCAAGATAACTTTGAAAAAGCCTCACATAGCTTTGCTTGATGAGCCATCTAATCATCTGGTAAGTCTGCTCTTTTTGTCCACCTTATGACTTCAAATACTTTTCAGTTAGCCTGTTGTTGTTCTTGCACTAATTGAACTTATCGGAATCTGATGTTACATTGAAATAACAGGAGAATCAATCAGTGATAACAGCTATAGAGAGCCTCTGTTCTGTCATCAAATATCTAACTTATAGTGGAACAGAAACCAATCTAACCATTTCAACTTGGAAAATATTTGGAATAGCATAGTTAGCCCGATCAGTTTTTTCGTATTAGAGTAATCTGTAATACCAAAGAGTTCTAAAATCTGTGCCTGTAGGTAGTATTGGGCTCTGTTTATCAATGTGGTCTTCAAGCTCTGCTTTAATGAATAGTGATTACTGAATAATTATCTTTGTAAATTGTTAGTTTCTTGTCCACGAATGAGTGAGTGCGACTCTGCTGTTTTGCCTATCCACAACTAGAGGATTTGGATGTGGCTAAGGTGCTCATTCAAGGTTTGGTCTTGTTCTAAGGAGCAATTGAGATGGTGAGATTGATTTTTTTTTTTTTTGTCAAAATACTTCAATTTGACCAACCATGGATCATTTTCACAGCTAATAGCCCTCCTTTGACCTTGATTTGCAGCTTAGTCACGATAAGCATCTAATAGTTGGAAGCTCAGATGAGGTCTGGGTGATTCCATAAGGCAAGGTGGCACCTATCCATGGGAATTTTCAGGACTATAGGATGGTACTCCAATTTTTGTTATATTAGGTGAATCTAGTTATTACCATCAACTGAGAGTGGTTCATTGGGTTCCCATTACCTTCCAAAACTGAAAATGAGGCTTAGCTACATAGAGAAAGCCAAAAAAGATGAATAGAGGATTTGTCACGCCCCGATCCTCAGGTACGTGCATATCCCTTACCTTGGTCGAATTTAAATGCGATATCCCAGGACTATGTATCACCGACCCTTTCATTTTAATATGCACATGCGGAAGCAATTATAAATCCCCAGATGATAAAACAATGGGACAGAAAAGTAGGATTCTAAAATTTCACTTTAAAAGCCTCCACATCTATATACATTGCCAAACATAGTCCAAATATATACAAGTTGAATTGTTAAGCCAAGTTTAAACTACATGTTTCTAAAACGGAGTCTACAAAATGGAATTGACTTCTAACAAAAGAGAATTACCATATGACTAGCTAGTCCAATAGGGTAGTCAATTCTTCAGGCTTCCCTTTCCATAATTCGAGCCTCCAATCTTTCACCAACGCTATCTAAGGACCTGAAAATGGTTATTCAATAACCAGTGAGACAATGTCTCAACAAGTTTTATTCCCTAAAATCCGATTAATAAACCAATACACTATGGGCTGCCTAAGCACACACGAGTGAGAAGGCTTATCTTGGCCTCAGATTCCATCTGCAAATCAATATAGTTCAAACAGACACCCAATCAAATGCTACCGATCAAAGCATCAGTCAATCGACCTAGTTGATTTACATGTCAAACAGACCATCACTTGGTTATTTTAATCAATACTGTCCATTCTTCAAAATAACCTGTTGGGTTACCGAGCCAGTATTTTATACGATTCATTCTTCGAAATGACATTATAAGTCACCAAGTATATATATATATATTTTTTTTTGGTAAAGGTAATAATAATATAAAAGAGATTGCCAATGTACAAAAGAACGGATCCATAACCTACACTCTTAGCCAAGGCAAAAGTGAAGGGGATCCGTTGTAAAAGGGACCAGGGAACAACCCACAAGAAAGATACAACCAACACCAACTAGAGAACCGACTCCTAATCCCCGCCAAACCTCCGGACTACAATGAGAATGCGGGAGCAGAAAAGAAGACGGGAACAAATCTTTCTAAGGAAGAGCATCACTATAGAAAATCCCAGGATCTAAACCCCAGCCTCTTTGAAGTCTTCTGTTCCTCGGTGAAGGAAAACATTGCTATAAGTGACAGCTTTGTCTCTTACCACCTTAAGGAGGTGATTTTTGAGTGCAAGGACCACCAAGGATTCACCCCTGAATAGTATTGCATTTCTCTTCTTCCATATGAGGTGACAAAGGGCTCCAAATGAAAACCGAGCTATCTTGTGGTAGAAATCGTTACCCGTAAGGAACTTCAAAGCCCAAGGAAGCACCTCATTCCAGCACCGATTTTTCCACGGTAGGTTGCACCTAGCGGCCCGAAAAAAGGCCGAGAAGCCGAGGTACGACAACCAAAGAAGAGATGGTCTATGGAATCGGGTACTTCGCTGCAGAATGCACAAACACTATAGTCAATTCGGCCATAGGATAGAAGCATAACCTAGGTGGGGAGACGCTTCTTCACAATAAGCCAAAGAATGAACTGGTATCGGGGCATTGTGGATCCATCCCATATAAGGGACGCCCATCTAACCGGATCTTTCCTTGGTTTGATTAAATTCAAAACCGCTAAGTCACCAAGTATATTCATCATAACGTTCATTCTACAAAATAACCCATCGAGTTATCGAGCCGTTATGGCATGTCGTCCATTTACGAAATGACCTATAGGGTCACCAAGTCAGTATTTCACATGATACTTTGAACGTACAATCAATTTGCCCATTTTTATTCTTTTCTGACAAGAGTACACGTGCATGGGCACGTGGTCGGCCTTAGCCAAAATATTAAGATTTTTTTTCCACAAATCCCACTCTTATCAATAGTGCACCAAAATATTTTTAGTGCTGTCAACTAACACCCAGTTATTTTCCAATTAATTATTCAATTTAATTAATTCAGGAAAATAATCATATAATCACAATTAATTCATTTCAACACAAAATAAAGCTCAATTAAATAAACGGACTGCACCACGACAATCAACATAAAATTCCGGTCATCGGCTATTCCTGCCTAATTTTTGAAGAAAAAATAATTAAATTAATTTCTAAAATTAATAAATAAATACGATAAATCCAATTTAGGCCCGAAATGCCTTATTGGAAGCCGATATGAGCCCGGAAAATTACCGAGACTTGTTCAATAAATAATAAGACTTGTCTACTTGCTAAGTACACTAACTATTTGCCTAACATGCATAGATAGATCCATAATTTAATTATTCTACTATAATCTAACCACCTAATTACACTTAATTAAATATAATCAACCCTTAAGCATAATTTGCAAACTAAGAAAGCATTAGTGAGTAAAACTCACTTGCGCAAAGCGAAGACCGAGACACTGTGACGATGACGCGACGGCGGCCGAATTCCAAAATTTCAATGGCGTCGATGGACCCTTGGGCCAGGCCCAAAGACCTTGCCTCGTAGGCTTGGGCTTCAAAAGAACTTGCTAGACTTCACTGGATTATGGGCTGAATCAAGTGGGCTGAAATGCAACTTCAATGGATTGAGGATGGGCTGAACTTACTAATTTGAGCTTCAAGTTGTGGTCTGGGCTTCAATTGAATATGGGCTGTGTCGGAATTTCGGTTGAGATGGGCCCACAACGCTGGACTTCGGTGGACTTCGCATGGCCAGATGAAGGCCGCGGGTTGGTCTTGACTTCGTGCCTCTCAAATGAAGACATGAAGAAGACGATGCTGAAGACGTGCGGGACGGTGGGGGCGTGGAGCTGCTTCATGGAGCCAGACCGAAGATGGGGGGCAGTCAACAAGCCAAGTCTGCTACTGGAAGGTTGATCGGGGATGAGGGGAAATGGACGAGGGAAGCAACTTCGCTGGCAACGACAAAATGAAGTGGAGCTGCAGGTTCGTGGAGAGGAATTCGTGGGATGAGGCGTGAGTGGCCGACAGAGTCAACAAGTGGCCTCTGGTTGACTCGGTGCTGGCGTGGAGCTGGCGGACGCGCGTGAAGATGGAAGTTGATGGTGGAGACGGCCGCGTGGAGATGGAGCAGCTTCGTGGGACGTGGACTGAGCAGAGAGACGAGCAGGTGGGCGCGGGGTTTCGATTGTTGAAGGCCGACTGAAGGAGTTGAGCTTCTTCTCTTTTGTTGGTGTTGGCGTCACACGAAGTAAGAGAGAGAGAGAGAGATAGCGGTTCGGTTGAGGTGAGGGAAAGAGAGATGGATAGAGATGAGAATTGAGGGGCTTCACCAAGCCCACTTTTTCCACAAAAAATATCTTTCAAGCCTTGCCCAAGAAGTTTTACTTGGCTGCAATTTGGCCACATAAACACACCACACAACTCCTCAAATGGTCCAATTTTGCTAGGTTTAAGGGAGGTTACGAATTTGAGAGGGATGGCTTCAATTGGACTTAAATTCTCTCTTGAATTAATCCCAAATGACCTCAATAAATTCAATTGATCACCCATTGATCATCTCTGCATTTTTCCTCACTCAAGAATCCATCACGCATCTCAATTTTGCCATCAAAAACCATCTTCAGCATTTTCCGCACAAAAACAACCCGGCGACGACTTTTTTCCAAAAAGTGTCAGGCGTCAGAAAAATCTTTTAAGACTGAGCCGATACTCCTAGAATTTATTGTGACATGAAAAAAAACTTCAATTTCCGAAATCGGACTTGAATTCACGGTTAACTTCCACTTGGTGCGTTTTTAGCGTGACTTAGAATACGGGGTAACTTTCAGAAATTTTTAAGGGCAAATGACCCGTGGTCGATTTTTTTCGAGTCACAATGAACCCACTCGACTCATTGACGACTCTCGGTTGTCGTGAAAATCTCGAGGACACAAATATGGACACAGGGTACCAAAACAATAAGAAAATCAGTATAGTGCCGATCGAAGAGAATTTTCCAATTTAGTAGTGTCACCCACGATTAGCCACACATCTCTATCGATCCAGTCTATCTCTGATTTTAAATCGATTTTTAACTATGCCGTAATGGCCTCTAAAGATAGACACGGTCAAGAAGCCGATTCCTGATCGAGTTCTCAAGTTTATTGCTTTAAAATTTCTTAATAATTTTCCCAAATAGTCTAATTATCTCAAGAATGATCAGTTATGAGAATAGCCCTATAGATGCGTCAATGAAATGCCCGATTAATTCAATAGAAAACAGATCTGAAAATTCAGGATGTCACAAAATTGCTGGTGATGTACAAGATAGACTCACTGTTACCCTGGCCCTCGTTTGTGATACATACTTGATAAGGACTCGTGGAAGGATGAATCAAAGTTTTGACATTAAGTGTGCAGTATCATTTGCAATAGCTTAAGAACTGAGTTGGGATTGTATTCTTGGTATAATTTATGCTTTCTTGCACATTTTATTCTAGCAATAAGTTCACTTGTTGTGCCCCTAGAAGTTTGATACTCTGTCACCGTGGAAGTCAGCTTTCCCATACATAGTAAAATGACTTAATCATTTGCAAAAGAATCGTTTTAGCATAGCAAATTATTTTGTAGGACAATCTATTTTTATATGAATATATTTTCCCTATTTTCATTCTTTGCACTGTTCAGGAGAATTAATTATGAAAATATTATCACGGTCTACAAAACTTTATATTCAACTCTAAGTACAGAATTGCATTGACTAATTATAATGTAGGCCCTGCGTAGCCAAAAAATACTATAATAAAATTCCATATAAATACCTGGATTTGTCAGATAATATACTTCTAACATGTTCTGGTCATCATTGAAAATGAGAAGCTTTCTTTCTCCCAACTGCTACGGTGCAGATGGACAAACGGAACTGATAGCAGAGGTTTGAGTAAGCGAATGTGACAGCTAAATTCTGAATGAGCCTGCAGGTGAAAACATGTTAGTAAACCGGTTGCCTGGTCAAAGATTGAATTTCATTTTCCTTTTATTCATATACCCACTCCACCCCCATCTCTTGACAACATTTTTAGCGGTCCTACATATTATATTTCCTGTGCAGTATGGGGAACGGGAGGGAGGATCAACAGCCGTGGCTACCCTCTAGATGTTTCTTTGAGGACTTGCGTCTGCTATGAGATATTCTGATTCCGAGAAGATCGTCACTTAGCATCACTCGTGATTAACTCCTTGAAGGGGGCAAGCCCCACCACATTTACCCCCATCGAGGTGCTGAAGGTCCAGAACCATTCACACGTGACAAGATACACGCACTACCATTGCAAATGGTTTCAATCTCATGAGCTCACATGTTGAAGATATACCTTGAATTCAGGCAAATGAAGGGAATTTGATCCAAAAAGGAAATGTGCTGCTATGGCTTCCATGATATACAATAGTGAGGAATACTGTTACATGAATTCTATTATTGGACACTTCTGTTACATTATAAAGTTATTGCCTGCTATATGAGGTTTTTGCCATGACAATCATTTCCATGTTGAGGAGCGAAATTGTTTTTCTACTACTTCATCGTCAGACCCTGCTTGAGACAGTCTCACGAACTACTTTTAGCAGAGACTTTTGATCTGGAGCTGCTGTGAATTGAGCTTGATGTTGACATTTGTGGAGGAAAAATTGAGGTTGTCCTGGTAGTCTCTGGCTTTGGCCGAGTAGGATCTGCAGCGAACCATACCTGCTTCTTCATTTGCGAATTAAGGGACAAATTTTGCCCACCATTTAATTTTTTAGTTGTCTTTCGAGAATAGGGCACTCACGGTCTACTGGACAAGATCTAACATGCGAACAATTATTTTCAGGTCTGAAAATATCTGACATGTGAAGATGAAGAGGTTCTTGAAGAGGCTTAATTGTTACAGAAAATCTTTTCTCCGTGTGTGGAGCTTGATTCTTCTCTTTTAGAGACTTGACATTTTTGGCTCAGTATTTCTTTAGGATCCTTCACATTGGTTATGAGTAATTTTGATAAAGTTTGTATAAATGAGAATGAACTCTTAAAAAAGTTTTGGTTATAAGATGATGATTTGCAATATAATGAATATCTGGAGATGTCACCCCGCATTATTTTATGATTGATCTTTGAAAGGGTCTTCTTCTAGTATTCTGTTTGTTTTGAGAGAAACATTTTAATAAAAAAAATGTTTGTTTTCATTTTTCGCTATTTAGTATGATAAAAAAAAGCCGGTCAAAGGAACTTACTTTAGTCAATCAGAAAATCAAATAAAAAAGAAAACAAATTTTTTTATTTAAAAAGTTGAGTACGAAAATAGTATGGAGGAATATCTATACGGAAAAGAGGTGTGATGGTGTCATTCTGCTGCGGTCCTTCATCCACCACATATTTCAAAAAATGCAAAACCAAGAAATTAGCAACTAGCAATCGCTTATATGATATATTCAGAAAGTTTGGCACAAGATTGTAAGATGAACTATTTGAGGGGGAAAAAAGAGTAGTCCCTCTAATTTATTGGTACAATATAGTGGTGTTTTCTTGATTTAGATTGTTGGGATCACCACTCAAATGATTTTCATTTTAGTTATTACACAGATTTTCTTTTGATTGATTAGTTTGACACCAAATTTTTTTTTTGGGTCGAAAGTTTGACTCCGTATTGATTTGGGCTCCTTTTGTGTTAACTGGAAATTTTGTGGTTCAACCAATGCATACCTTGTCTGGTATATCTCCTCCCTCTCTATTGCCGTTACATATAATTTTGTTTCTCTGATAACTTTTATAGTTGTTTATTATGTATGAAAGATAATTTTAATTAATTGTTCCTTTTTGGATTTTTTAAATTTTCTTATGTTCATCTCGCACCTTATGTTGTTCTTCTTGTTGAAGAGTCTCCGATACAAATGACAGCATGATTCAAATTGTGTTGATTGATAATGATGGCGATTAGTGAGAGCCAGGGAAAGAAAGAAAAATCTGGGGCTTTTAAAAATCTGGGGCTTTTACTTTCTTTTTCAATTTATATTTTATCATTTTATTTTTGTGACTGAATAATTTTGGAGTTGGTTATTAATTGAAGCAAGAAATTCGCATCTAGCACCAAGATGAAAAAAAAAAAATGCCAACTTCCTCACATTTTGTATGACAGGACAAAAATTCTCTTATCTGGAACAAAAAATAAAAAACAAGGGGGAAGTATAGATTGTCCATTGAAAATTACTCTTTTCAATTGATTGGCTCCTTGAAATTTATTTTCTATCATTATAGATTTAGAATGTTGTATGATACGATATGTGGATGCAAGCCCAATAGAATTAGACCTGAATAAAGTATTTTGTATCATAAGCATACAAAGTAATAGCACAAAAACAATGTGCAGCCAAGCAGGAAATTCTCAACTAGTAACATCACACTGAGTCACGAGTTTAAGCTGAGCCCAAAAGGCCCATCAGCCCAAAGCCCATAAAAAAGAACCAAGCCCAGCCACATCTTCGGTTTATCCTCTCTCTTTCTCTCTCCTCCGTTTTCTCTCTCTAGCGCTCTAAAGCTTCAAACGAAGACGCGCTCGGGGAAACGGGATCGATTCTCCATCTCCAGCGGTTTGAGTTTCACCGGAGGTTATTCATGGCCGATTCTAGTATTCTGCCATCTCCGCCGCCTCGCATCGGCTTCTGCGGCCTTCGGACGTAACTCTTCCAGCTACTTCCATGGTGAAAATCTTTCTGGTTCGCGCCGAAAGCTCTGCAGTTCCGGTCTCGATTCATCTTGAATTTACTGCATTCACTTGAAGCTTCTCCATCTCTCACTTAAACGATAGCCAATCGTAGCGAAGCACCTTTCTCGCTGGACGACTTCATTATCTTTCGTTTTTGTCACTGCCTCCTCCTTCGGTTTCCATACAGGGGAGAATAGCCGTGACTGAAACTCTACTGAACTCGGATTCTTCACTTCGAGCTCTTCATCATCATTCGGTTACTGCAACAATTTTGAAGGTAAGTTCTCTCTCATCCTCTGGATTTCATTTCTCAATTCAGTCAATAGCATTGATTCTCGGTCTTTTTCTGAATTTCCAGAGACCTCTTCATCGAAATTTCTTCTCTATTGCCCTCCGGACACTGTTAGCCACCACCAACCACCACCGGTCGTCACCGTTCCCATTTCCACGGCCAACAGCAGAAGCTCTGTGCGCCCCTGTTTTCGGTCACCATTGCTGAAGTGCTCGGACTGCGGTCACCACCGTCTCTCACGACGGTTCCTGTTCATGAAGCTGCTTCTATAATCACCTTATTGAGGTCCGATCATTAATCGTCACAGGTAATCATCCTTTATTCAATCGAATCGCATATGCTCTGTTTCCAGTTGCTCTGCGTTCAAACCACTGCCTGGGTAAAATCTACTAATTGCTTTGTGATGATCTCGTTCACATAACTGAACTGTATTGATATGCATATTTGAGGTTGAGGTGTTTTTCTGTATTTTCATAGCTGAATTGTGTAGTGCATGCTTGAGCCGAGACATTCTTCAGTATATTTGTCGACTTACTTTCGACGATTTCTTCAATGCATGTACGACCGTCAGTCTCAACACGTTGTGCTGATGGAGCCAAGCTTATACTCGACTGGTAATGTTTAGCACTACACTTGCTATCACCAAAGGTGGCCATTCGGTTCCATGTCGGAGCAAACCGAAGCTGTTCGGCTGCTTAGAAAGATATTCCTTGCAATTAAGATGCAAAAAAACCAGACTTAGTAATTTTGCTAATGAATTGGCTGAGTCACGACTAACCAAGCCCACAACAGAGAACAAAATCTTCTTAAGTACGCGAGTTTCTCTCTTCGTTCTGCTGGAACACACGAATTGAATGTTCTCAGAGGAGTCCCAATATTTTTATAAAGAAATCCGCAGGAAGCAATGACATACCTACAGGATGTAGACGCATACTATCTAAGTTTAATATAAAGAGTTAGAAACTATCAAAATATATCAGGAATAGGACATGTGCTTACAATCCGCAAAAGTAAAAGGAATTAGAAGAAATTGTTACGTGTAATGATCCGTTAGAATTACTTTAATGTTACTAGCTAAACTTCATCAATGAAGATCATGTCATTTAATTATAAACTGAAATGTGTGGAAATGGTGTAATTTAGCTTATCAAATAGAGTTGTGTTTGGCACCGCTCTTTCTCTACAAGGTTTCCTTTCTTTTCCCTTGAAGCCGCCTCCTATCTGCAGTGTTGTCCCTGAGGGGGAGAGGTCCCTTCCTCCCTTTTTTGAAGTTTTCCATCTTTCTTTTTCTCCCGATCTGTTCTAGGAGTTTGTGCATGATTATATTTTTGCAGCCGATCTTGGATGAATGTGGAGACCAGCTTGGCCATCCGTCTAGTTGACACCCCCGAGGATGGTGTTCGTAATGTGGCTCCACAACCTCTTCAAGGTTATGCCGTTTTCTTCTCTCAATTTGGACTTAGGTGAAGCTTTGGGTTTTACTCTCTCAAACTCGATCAAAATATAGATTTGTGAGCTCCTTATAAGTACTTGATCTGTGTTCTTTCAACATTTTGATGCTGGTGTCTTTGCAAGATAATTTTGCAAAATAATGGTGATGAAGACATTGGACCTAGATGTGCACGGCAAGCCTTTGCAAATGGAGTGGGAGATTTCAACGTGTACTCATGATTGAATCTAGTGACCATCCATCAATCGTTTATGGTATCAAAGTTGTTCTTAAGGGATGAAAGTGTGCTTCTAGCTATAAACTATACTTTGTTATTTGCTTTCTGACTTTTGATTTGTTCTGCAATTATTTGGGATTTATTAAGCTTGAAAGCCTTCTATGTACCTCTTGAGTATTATTTTGATATATGAATAGTATCTTTCTTTCCACAAAAAAAAAAATAAATAAATAAATAGAGTTGTGCTCGTCATTTACTTAAGGTACAAGTAGTTACAACCGAACTTTTGGATAGGAGACACGACAATAAAAAGATTACACATAAAATGTTGCAAACAACTAACAACTAAAATGTTTTACGTATCAGAACTTTTGAATTGGAAACAACTTACGAAAAATATGATAAGAACAAAGATATGCACTAAAGATGCTCTAATACTCTCCTCAATTTGATCAGGATACCACCTCGAAGAGATTGTTCTTCAAAAGACGAAACATAATCCCTTGTAAATATGTCAACTGAAAAAGCAGTAGTCGGAATTCCCAAATGAAATGGATATTAATGTCAATGTACTTGGTGTGAGCATGGAAAAGCCGGATTAGCAGCTCGATAAGTGGCTCCAACATTATCACAAATGACTTCAACAGTTTTAGGCGAAAATATTTAAGTTTCTGCAACTCCATCGGCGAAACTCCCGTAACCAGATTTCGCAAGTGGGTTGCTCTTTTAGCATGCCAAAATAATGTCGGACCCAAGAAAAGTCACACATCCAGATGTTGAGCGACGAGTATCGAGACAACCAGCCCAATCAGCATGAGGGAAACGTCACTAAGGAGCTGTCAATTACGGCTTCAAAAAGAGTCCATATCAATGGTTCCGTATAAAAATCTAATAATGCACTTTACCGCTTGTAACTGAGATATACGAGGGCAATGCATGGACTGATTCACAATACTAACAGCATACGAAATGTGTGGTCTAGTCATAGATAAATACTATAAAACCCCCCATCGTGCTTCTATGTTCAGTAGGATCCATCCATTAATTCTTTTCCATCTTGTCAATCGCAGGAGCGCGGAAAATACTTCTAATTTTTCAGTTAATAATGTTCGTGTGGGTCAATCATCCGCTATGTTTGCCAAAGAGTGACCCTTATTAACTCTCCAAGAGCCTCAGCTATTCATTTTGAGTTGGACGATCAATATCTTCACAATACACATATTTAAAATATGGAACTCTGAGCAATGAAAACTTTTCACACGATTAGCCGCCTTAAACAGCTCTGAGCTCACAATACGCAGAGATAGCCACGGTTTAAGACAAACCCTCCACCGGCCGAATTCACAAGCGAAACTCAAACTTTGATCTCGACAGGAGCAACGTCAGGCGTGTCTCAAGGGCCAACGCCCGGGGGCAATAGACATTGGCAACGAATTCTAGTACTTTCATCGCAAGAGATGTATTTTTCGTGAAGAAAATATTTGGTGACAAAACTGTAAAAGATAGACGCTCAATGGCGACGAATTGTGTTCCGTGGCTAAAGGGCCAAACCGCTTGCAATGAAAATTTTGTTGGTTATTGTCGCTTTGCGATGCGAAATGTCATGGCTAATGATATTGGGGCACGAAAAAGTTCGTGGCCAATGCCTCAAATTCAGCAATAATTAAGTCAGCTTTACCAATGAAATTTTCTTAGCTAAAAATTTGCGATGATAAAACATTACGTAGCTGGAAGTCCATATGTGAATATATTTGTAGCTTTTCGCCATGATAATTACGTTGCTAATAGTATGATTTTTCATGTCATTTTTTTGTGGCTAAAAGATTGTGGATTTGCTTACTAAAAGTCCCTTGCAAATTTTGATTTTATATTCCAGGTTCCATTTGCAAATCTAGATATTTTTAATTCAAACATTACATCCATAATGTAGCAATACATCACATAGTGATCCAACTTCCTCAATGATAAAAATAGGAAGAAAGCCAAGATCATATTAACGCATAAAGGGGTCCAACCTCCTTAATGATCTACCCAAAATCAAATCAGCATACAAATGGCGGTCCAACCTCCTCGATTATCAGCCAAAAGAATCAACCTATGATCGATTCTTCCTGAACATCCTACGAAGGCTATGACGCCTCGCCCTCGGTATCTGGTGTTGAACCCGAAATCGTCTTCGTACGCTTCGTAAAAATTGAATACCGCACTAAAAGAATGGATTAAGAATATTATACTTACATAATTCGGCCTTGCACTTGCTATCGACATGTAGATTTTACCAAAGTAATACGGAGACAATAAGAATTCTACATCTTTTCAAATCGATTGAATCTATCTCAGTATTGTGTTGATCTTGAAATAACTTGAGCCGGTTGGATTGTATTGCCCTTTGGGAACCAGATCATCTTCTCTGGCTCCTCTTTCTCTCTGCAACTTTGACCTTCATGGTCATATTTGTTGCTCTAGTCATCCACTTAGCATTTGATCCTTCCACGAGATTTTGGCCCCCCATGCATAAGGAGCTACCGCGGAGGCAAATGTTAGCATGAGTTCGCTAGCTACAGAATCCTCTGCAACTGGTACCATGTCATGATGGAGTCTGACATAATTTTGATACTTCAGATATAGATGTCCAGCTTCAAATTCATTATATAGTTTAAATTCAAGTCGCGAATCATTCGTCTACGTGCTCCCGATAGTTCATGATTTTGAATTTTACCTGACTAACAATAATTAGCACATATACATTGCATATTAACAAGGAATAACACTACTACAGTTCGAGTAATAATATAGGAAAGATTTGGCATCCATATGAATCATGCACTCACTCAAAATAAGTGGGTTTGATTGTTCTCAAAATTCTAAGTCGTAGTTAATTTTGATTACGTCTTGCAAAACAAATTTCATTCATGGTCTCCCCACTCATAATAGAGAATGAATTTTGATTTAAAAAAGGAAGATCGTGCAAGAGAATCGAATTTCGCTTTAAGAAAGCAAGACCATCAAGATCGGGCAAGACATATCCACTCAAAGAAGACAATCGACTTTTGCTTTTAGAAAGCAAGACCGTGCAACGCATCTCAACTAAAAGATTGAGAGAATCAAATTTTGCTTTTAGAAAGCAAAGATCGTGCAAAAACGTAAGACTCTAACTTGACGTAATATGATCTCTCTCTCTCTCTCTCTCAAAAGTTCGCAAGTTAATAAAACCCCTCGAGTGGTATATACACAAGCATCACGCGTTCCGCTTGTGCATGTTTAGATTCTCGACTCTTGTTGATTCTTATAACTCACAATATCTAAAACATGAATGATATGGTATTTGAAATAGTATGGGCTAAATTTATGAAAATAATCAGTTGCACCGTATGAGTTTTGAGTGTTCTTCTTTTTGAATGAAAAACAATCGAACATTTTCCTTGAATCAAGTAGGTAGACATGATAATATATTTGTTAATTACACAAGTTTAGTGAATTGAAAAACGCATAACCACTTATGTGTTTAGCGAAATTGTATTAATCAAATGCACTATGTTAGCCTTGAATAATTGGTGGATGAAACACAAATTATTGCATTTGGGGGTGGTCTTGGTTCTTAATGCTATGTTTGATTAGATATCGCGAGAAAAAAAGGCTGAGGTGAGGTCCTATCAATTTCATCATTCGTCTTAACGTGTATGGCACTGAACATTGGTCACTATTGATCAACATGATCCAATAATTGTTTTAGCATATATATATATATGGCCTCTATGATTCCTCACATCCTTGGATAAACTGCAGTTATGCCGAATGTGAATAACAGAGACTATCAAATCTATTGAATCATGAAATTTGGTAGGACCCTTCAAAAATCTCGCCACGACATTCAATTAGTTGGTGATTTGTGACTCGTTTAATATTTATAGGGTAAAATAAAGCAAGTTACTTTATGGATTAGTTGGTGTGGCTGACCCTTTTTCGTGCTTAGCCAAAAGCACATGCTTCTGCTTTTCTTATTGAAAAGACAAGCCGTCTTTGATGACTTGGAAATCTACAACAGAAAATAAGATGCCATCGTTGGGTGCATCCTCAATATCTTAGGTTTCAAATTGTTTATTTTAGTCGGTGCAAGTTGCATGAAGATGCTTATTTGCCAATATTAATAACTGCAGTTAGCTTCATTCACTGTAGATAAGAAAAAAGGTTAGCAGACAACCTAATCCATTAACCAAGTTGCTTTAATTTACTTTATGGAAATGGTAAACGAGTCACAAATTACCAACTCAAAAATACATAATCTAAGGAAAATGACACAAATTATACTTTAGGCATCGCACCGATGAACAAAAAAATCATGTTCAAAGGACCACGCTTCACCTATTAAGTGATTCCGAGTTATCAACTACCATCTTAACATTCTTCCGCAGGTCATTGCCACCGGTATTGCTGTGAATTTTGAGCAATAGAACTATCATACTAAAGCGTACACGGATCGTGTATTCACCAATAAAGCAGAAAAACCAATACATTGGAATCATAAAGATACTGAGAATATACTGATGCTAAAAAAGCCAACAAACAGTCGTGAGTGACGATACTTTTGACGAAAATATGCGTGCAATCTAAGTTAAGCATGCGAAGACTCTGTTTTGGACGGCCGAAAGTCAAGGTCCAACAACCAAAAATTTTGATTTGAAGATAAAGGAGAGCAATTGACGAATGAAGCACTTGTGGACAAATGTTTTTTATTTTGATTTGTCTAACCTTTGATGTGCATCCTTAAAAGTCTTGGACTTTCTTTAGTATTTTTGGTAGATGAACGTCTTGGTCTTTATTTAATATTTTTGGTAGTTGAATGTTAGGTCTTCCTAGACTTCATAGTTGTCTCTCTCTGTTAGCTCATTTGCTTCATCATAACACCTTTGTTGTTCTCAACACTGCTGATTCGCCATGGCCATCGGAGAGATAGTTTTGGGTTCCTTCTTGGCTTCCTTTTTTGAGGTCCTATTTGACAAGTTGACTTCTCTAGCATTGGGCTATGTGCAGCAAGAAGGAATCAGCGTTGCCCTGCTCGAGGAGTGGAAGGAGATGCTGGTCACAATTGATGCAGTGCTAGCTGATGCAGAAGAAAGGCAACTCGATGGTAACCATCTAGTGAAGCTATGGCTGGACGATGTTAGGGACTTGGCTTATGACATGGAAGATTTGCTCGATGAGTTTGCACTCAAAGTTGGTCAAGTTAAGTCAGAGGTAGAATCCAGCACAAGCATAGGCTGGGTGAAATGGAAGTTCTCTTGCTCTGGCCAACATAAATCCTCTATGTCGAATCTGATCCCACGCTCACTTGTGTCTGAAACCAAGGTCCAGGAGATCAAGGGCAGGTTGGAAACAATTGTCACCAGAAAGGCTCGTCTAAGCTTAAAGGAGAATGTTGTGGACAGATCTAACTACACCAACAAAAGGGATCCCACCTCTTCTCTACCAGAGCCTCAGTTTTTCGGTAGGGAGAAGGAAGAAGCACAGGTACTCGAACTATTGATCAGTGAGGTCGAAAATTCCAATGCCACACTAAGCATAGTCCCCATAGTTGGGATGGGCGGTGTTGGAAAGACAGCCTTGGCTCAACGGTTGTATAATGATTCCAGAGTGAAAAGCTACTTCGAGAGGAGAGCGTGGGTCTGTGTGTCGGATGTTTTTGATGTTCTTGACATAACAAAGACTATATTGCGGTCATTCACCGGGTTGTCCTGCGAGGGTGAAGATCTTGATGGGCTTCAGGTTAAGTTGAAAGATAGTTTATCTGGAAAGAAGTTTCTTGTGGTTTTAGATGATGTCTGGAATGAGAATTACGGAAAATGGACCGACCTCTTAAAGCCATTTGAAGCGGGGCCAAGGTAGGCAAGATTATCATCACAACTCGCAACCTTCCTGTTGCTTCCATAAGAGGAGCTTTGCCATATCCTTTGGAGGAGTTGTCCCTTGATAATTGTACAAGCTTATTAGCCTTTCATGCTCTTGGAGTGACAAATTTTAAGAGCCACCCATATCTTGAAGCAATAGGCAAGGAATTAGCTGAAAAATGTAAAGGCTTACCTTTGGCAGCGAAGATGTTGGGTGGTGCCCTATGTAATGAAAGGAATCCTAATAAATGGAAAGCCATCTTAAATAATAGAATATGGGATCTTCCAAAGGGAAAAAAAGATGAGGTTCTCCCAGTTTTGAAATTGAGCTATGTCCATCTTCCTTCTTACTTGAAGAGATGTTTTGCTTATTGTGCGGTGTTTCCCAAGGATTATGAAATTGAGAAGGATGAGCTGGTACTCTTATGGATAGCGGAGGGCTTTTTGGATGGACAAAAAGCAAATGATGACATCTTGAGATTGGGATGGGATCACTTCAATGAGTTGGTATCTAGATCATTTCTTCAACAATCAAGATTCGACGCATCTAAGTTTTCAATGCATGATCTTCTTAATGATCTGGCAAAGTCAATTGCGGGTAGGACATGCTTTAGCTCAGGGGAGTCCTTGCTAGCAGCTGATGAAGATGATGCATCTCTTGAAAAAGCTCGGTATGCATCATTCATCTCGACACTATTTGTTACATCCAAAAGCTTGAGAGCATACGAACGCATGAAGGTAATAAGAAGTTTAATGTTACTGCATGATAGATTCAGTTGGAAAGACAAATTCCACATTTCCAATAAAGTGTTACAAGACTTGTTGATCAAATTGAAATACTTGAGGGTGTTCTCGTTATGTCATTGTTCCATCATAGAGGTACCGAATTGTGTTGGTGATTTAAAACACCTTCGATATCTCAATTTCTCGTACACGGATATTGAAAGGCTACCGGAGTCAATTGTTGCCCTGTGCAAATTACAAGCTTTGATCTTAAGAGGTTGTCGCAAGTTTTCTATGTTGCCTCCAGGGATCACAAAAATGATCAACTTATGGTTTCTTGACATTAGAGATACAAAGAGTCTAAAAGAGATGCCATGGATATTAGTAATTTGAAGAATCTTATTATCTTGTCCAAATTTATAGTAGGACCAAAGAAAGGAACACAAATAAAGGAGTTAAAGAACCTATCACGTCTTCAAGGAGAATTGTTCATATCAGAATTGCAAAAGGTGGAAGAAGTAAGAGATGCAGTTGATGCTAATTTGATTGGAAAGCGAGGCATTAACAAATTGTTCTTGCATTGGGGTGACAATTTTGGAAACATTCGGAATGATGAGCACGAAGCACTGGTGCTTCGCTCTCTACGACCTCACACTAATCTTGAAAATCTCACCATCTCCGATTATGGTGGTGCAATATTCCCAAGATGGTTAGATGATCCATCCTATTCTAAAATAGTGTCATTATGCTTGCGGGATTGTCCTAAAGTTACATTGTTGCCGTCACTTGGACAGCTACCTTCACTTAGAGAATTATCTCTTGAAGGTTTAAATGCAATAAGCATGATAAGCTCTGAATTTTATGGAGGTAAAAAGCCTTTTTCATCCTTAACAACTTTGAAATTTGACGAAATGTGGGAATGGAAGGATTGGTATGCTAAGGGCCCAGGAGAAGAAGTCCCATTCTCTTGTCTTCAACATCTTGTTGTCCGAAGCTGTATTTCGTTAGTTGGGACATTGCCTCATCAACTTGATCATCTCACAAAGCTTGAAATTCATTCATGCCCACATTTGAATAACTCAACCAGTGTGGTTTGTGTTCCATCTCTTCGTGAGTTATACCTTGAGGATTGTAACGAGGAGATCATGAAGAGTTTTGCAAACCTAACTTCTTTAACCATTCTCAAAATTAGGAATCTTGCAAAGCTTGTTTGCTTTGATCATGGGTATATGAGTTGCTTGGTCAAGTTAAAGGAGCTTCATATAGGACAATGTGACAAGTTAACACAGTTGTGGCAAGATGGAAATGAAACGCAAAATCTTATTTGCCTTCAGAGTTTAGTCATCGATAGTTGTCTTCAATTCACATCTTTTGTGGCTGGAGAAGGAGAAATACAACTACCTTGCAACCTTGAAAGGATGGAATTGAGGGGTTGCACGAGTTTAGAAAAGCTTCCAAGCAAGATGCACACACTCAGACATTTGAGCATTTGGAATTGTCCTAAACTCACAGGATTAACCATTCCTCTAGATGATCGCAGCAGTAATAACTTGATATCTCAACTTGAATATTTGAAATTAGATGAATGTGATTCTCTGACATCCTTTCCCTTTGCCAAGGGTACAATTCCTGCTTTGAAGACACTTTATATTTGTGGGTGCAATGGAGTGGAGTATTTGGAAGAGATTACTGTAGAATCACTAAATGCTTTGGGCATTGCTAGCTGCAAGAATCTAGGAAGCCTACCACAGTGCATTCACACGCTCTCTCATCTCACTCATTTGGAAATATTTAATTGTCCGACATTGGAGATAGAGGACTTCCCTCCCGTTCCCATCACCCTGTCGCTTTTATCTCTCATTGAATGTCCGAAGATAAAGTCTCTACCAAATCAATGGCATCATCTTACATTCCTCCAAGAACTATACGTTAGCGCTTGTGAAAATATCAAATGCTTCCCCGAAGGAGGTTTGCCTCCCAATTTGCGGCGGCTTATAATTTTAGGGTGTGAGAATTTAAAGCAGCCAGTAAGAGAATGGGGCTTATACATGCTCACATCCCTCAAGTATTTGACAATTGACTTGAGCATGGGAAGGGAGGGAGAGAAAGCGTGGTTTCCTTCAGAGGACAAGAAGGAGGAGGATGCGTGGAGTCTTCTCTTTCCTTCCTCTCTAACCTATCTTTCCATTTACAATATGAGGAATGTTGAAAGACTATCAAGTGGTTTTTGCAACCATCTCTCATCTCTCAAATGGTTATGCTTTATGATTTGCCCGAAGTTGAGGTACTTGCCAGCAGATGGACTTCCTCCCTCCCTCCAAGTATTGGGGATAGAAGGATGCGAGATGCTAAAACATCAATGCTCAAAACTCACCGGACAGTATTGGCCCCTAATCCAAGAGATCCCTCTCATCGACATTGATCGGGTTCAGATCCAATGAATTGCGATCGACTACGGCCGAACCATGCTAAAAGATTTGTCTTTGTTGACTACAGTCAAGTTTCCTAAGGTTCAGGTAAGCTTTTGGTTTTGAAGGCATCAATTTCGATTCTCCTTCCTCAATTCAATGCGTGATACAACCTAATTTTTTCCATGAAGATGTTTCATATAAATTTCCAAAACCAACCACTGAAGCTCAAAGACTGACATTTGGGTGGGTGTTCTCATCTGATTGGATCAGTTCAGTTTTGTTGGACAATTGAAGTGTAGGACAAAATGCTCTTAGTGTTGCTCCTGGCTGTATCTTTGACATATCTTTAACTCTGCTTGATGTCCAAACAAGTTGTGCATGAAAATGGACTATACTTTGCATGAGAATCATGAAGAATTATAGCATTCCTCAATCATATTCCTTTGAATTTCCAGAGCTTGTTGTATGCTCTCTTTCCAACATATTTTTCTTGTGTCCCAACTCATTCACTTTGGTTGTTCTGCAGATAATATTGTGATTTGTATTGGCAAAATCTCTTGGAAGGATCACTTGCGAATGCTATTGAGGTAGGGCTAATGCTGTCAATGTTATGTGTCGTTTTCTGCAATTTAACCCCACCCCCAAAAAGAAAAAAAGTGTTTAATTTTATCTGGTGCACTAATATGTTCTAAATTTTCTTCTAGTATATAAGATCTAAATAAGAATAATCTTTTACAAAATCTAATGTGGAGGCTAGGGGATGCAATTTTATTTTTTTCTTGTGGTTTTCTTTAGAATCGAGAACCTTCTTTTTATTGATGATAATCCTTCGTAGTTTTAACCAGGTGATCCAGGATAAAAATTTTCGGCATGTCATGGCTTTAGCTTTCAATAGAACTCTAATTCATGACAGCATTGATATTCCAAAATCACCTCCTGTTTAGGTCTTGATCTCTGGTGGGCTAGGAACGAAGACTTACAACTTGCTCGAAATTTCAGCTAATACACTAATGCTTGTTTGATTGAGATTATAACAATAGTCTGCCTGCCTCTATGTTTGCAGTCAGCAATGACCTCTGGGGCATATTTATTCGGTTCTTTAAAGTATTAGTCGTTTGCATTTTCTCCACCGTGGAATATAGTAATGTCATACATTATATAATTGTATCTGAAAATACCTTCCTATGTGATATTCTTCCTGCAAGGAGTTCCGAAACAAAAGCTTTGAGCTCGCTTGGGTTTATCTGGTGTAATTGGAAATTTTGCGCTTCAACCAATGTGTAATTTTTCAGGCACATCTCCTCCTCTAAAACTGTTGCATATGTAAAGTTTTTGTTGAAGGAATTTTATTATGACATTGTGAAGCTATATTAGAGGGCAACCAATTTCTAATCTGAATTGTGGTTCACTCTCTACTTTATCTGAGGCTTTTTGGATGTTATCACACATATAACATGGTACTTTGATCATACAATTAGGTGGTCAGAAAAGCAGAGTTGCATTTGCCAAGATAACTTTCAAGAAACCTCACATAGCTTTGCTTGACGGCTATCATCTGGTAAGTTAACTCATTTTTGTCCACCTTATGATTTTCAATGAACTTTTTAGTCAGCTTGTTGTTGTTCTTACACTAAGTGAACTTACCGGAATCTAGTCTTTACATTGATAATATAGTACAACCAATTAGTGATCACAGCTACAGGGAGCCTCTGCCATCATATATCTAATTTATATAGGAACCAAAACCAATCTAATTGTTCCAACTGGCAATATTGGGAATAGAACATTTATGCTAGCCTGGCTAGTGTTTTTGTATTACAGTGATCTATGATACCAAGTTGTTCTGGTATCTGGGCCTATCGGCAGTATTGGGCCTTGCACATGATTAATGTGGAAGTTTCTTTGCTTATAAATGTGGACTTTAAGTTCTGCTTCAATGACCAGGGACTACTAAAGTGTTATCGTTGTAAATTGTAAGTTTCTTATCTAAGGAGTAAGGATAGATCGAGTATGACTTTGCATTTTTCACCATCCCCAACTATAGGATTTTGATGTAGTTGAGGCATTCATTCAAGGTCTTGTTCCAAGGAGGAATTCTGGTGGTGAGATTGATTTCCTCGCCAAAATACTTCAATTTGGCAAACGATGGATCATCTTCACAGCTAATTGCCTTCTTTTCACCTTGATTTGCAGGTTAGTCAAGATGAGCATCTAATATCTGTAAGCATGGACGAGCTCTGGGTGGTTCCTAAAGGCAAGGTGACGCCTTTCCATGCAGATTTCCAGGATTTATAAGAAGATACTTCTGCTTTCATGGAATCAGATGAGTTTAGTTCTTGTCTTCAGCAAAGAGTGGTTCACCGGGATCACACTTCCTTACAAAACAGAAATTGAGTCTTAGCTACAGAGAGAAAGCAAAAAAGGACAGAGGATGGCTGCTGGTATGCAGGACATACTTACAATTACATCAGCCCTTGTTTATCATATAAACTTGATTAGGGCTTGTGGAACTCAGGTATTTTACATTGAGTATGCAGTGCCATTTGCCAAAAGTTTCAGAGGCAACTGTCTGTTTTACGAGAAGTCAACTGTAGAGAAACATTTTCCCCAGTTTCAGGACATACTTAAAATTTGTACTTTCTTGCAATAACAACTACTGTAGAGATGGATATTACCAAAAAAAAAAAACTACTGTAGAGATGGAAGAATAAATTGACAACAGAGGTTTTGACTACGTGAATATAACAGCAGAATTCTGAATGAACCCTGCACATCAAAACCTATATACAAACTATTGCCTAGATCATCTTTCTTACATTCAAACAGCCACTCCATCTCTTGACAACATTTGAAGGGGATTGCACCACGGAAGAGGCAGCCCGCTTGTTCTTTAAACATGTGGTGAAGTATTGGGGAGGGATCCTATATTTTTCCTACGCAGGAGGGGGGAGGGAGGAAGGATCAATTGCCATAGCTACTCTTGGATGTTAGTTTGAGGATTCTGCATTTGCAATGAGATACTTCTATTCTGAGAAGGTCGTCACTCGGCGACATCCATGGCCCACTCTTTGGAAGTAGGCGAGCTCCGTCACCATTAATCCCGTCAAGTTGCCAATGGTTCAGAATTAATCACCACGTAGTGAGATGCACGCGCTGTCATCACAAATGGTTTCGATCTCATGACCTCACTTTTGTAGAATAGCGGCCCATACCAATGAGTCAGTCATTGGAGGTTAGGGGTCTCCCATTATTGTGGGTTAACATAATCATTAGAGTTATTCAGCGGGGAAAAAAATCAAAAAGGGTCACTAATTTCTAAGAGTAGGAAAGTTAAGCATCTCGGTTCTTGTCTTGTTTGTTCATTTTTGTTGTTGTTGTCGGGTGGGTATGCATATAATTTTGTTTGTCTGATCACTGTTATAGTTGTTTATTATGCATGAAAGATAGTTTTTATTCAGGACTAACTAATCGTCCCATTTCAGATCTTTTAATTTTCTTATTTTCTACTCATACTTATGCTAATCGTCAGGTTGAAGAGTTTCCGATTGAACTACAGCATGGTTAAAATTTTATGGATGAAAGGCTATGGCAATTGGAGAAAGCCAGGAAATTAAAGAAAAAATCGGGGACTTTTACTTTGCTTTTCAATACATAATTTTTTATTTTTGTGAACCAATCATTTTGAAGTTGGTTATTACTTGAAGCAAGAAATTCTCAACTGGCACCCAGATCAAAAAAGATACCAATTTTCTCACATGCTATATGATATGAAAAGCTTATTTGGAAATAAACACAAGAGGAAGAAATATAGATTGCCCTTTAGATGTTAGTCTTTTCAATTGATTAACTTCTCGAAGTTTATTTCGTGTCGTTGCACCGTAAAGTTTCACAATACACACTAGTCTGCCAAAGGTGGTGACTTTATCGATTAGAATGTTTTAAGGTACGATATATCTATCACAAGGATGATAGAATTATATCTGAACAAAGCATTTTGTATCAAACACATAAAAAGTGACGGAGATATGGAATTGCAAGTGCTAAAAACTTGATATGGGAGACACTTGAGCATTAAAAGTTCCAAAAGGTACACTTAAATGTCAAAATTGAAAAAGAATGGAACACTTAGGGCCTGTTTAATAACACTCTCGGGAACAACTAATTATATTATTTTGTTTTTGGAAATAAAAAAAGAACAGAAATCCGTTTGATAAATATTTTATTCTCGGGAGCAAAAGTCTATTTTTTGCTTTTGGGAATAGATTTGGAACATAATGAAAAAGTGGAAAAAAAAAAATTGCTTCTTGCTCTCGGAACAATTCTTAGAATCAAATCTATTTTTTTTCTTTTATCTTCTCTTTTTTTTATCTCTATCTTTTCTCTTTCATTTTCTTCTTCCTCTTTTGGGCCAGTAGTCAGCCTGACGACTGGTCGATGAGGGCCGGCAACCTTGCTGAAGCATCATCGGTCCCCGACAACCTTGAGCCACGATGGAACTCGTCGGCTCGAGCCCCGTCGTGACCAAGCAAGGCTCGGCCTCACCTTGGCTAGGCGAGCTTAAGCTCACCCAGATCTGGCGAGGCCAAGCCTCGCTTGGCCACTGCAAGGTTGACCTCACCAGCCAATGCGAGGCTAGGCATCGCCAAGCTAGGGTGAGAGCTCACATCACCTGGGCAAGGTCAAGCCTCACCGGTGGCCAAGCGAGAAGCTAGGCCTCATCGAGCCAGGGCGAGGTCAAACTCACGCCGCCTGGGCAAGGCCGAGCCTCCGATGAGCTTGCTGGTGGTCACCCGACCTCGCCCAGTCGATTGCCCACCATGGCGATGGTGGGCGGTTGGTCACAAAGAAGGAGGAAGAATAAGAGGAAGGAAAAAGGAAAAAAAAAAATAACCAAAAAAATTAAGAATCTTACCAATCGCATTTCTATCCCAAGAATATAAATTTTGTATAGTTATCAAAAACTTTTTTATGCTCAGAAATTATTATTGTGACCGATATTATTACCAAACATGTCCTTAAGTGCCAACAGCAACAAATTTTGCCAAAATACTAACATGGCATTTTCTGAAGACTTTTTTTTAAAAAACTGATGTGGCAATTTTTTGAAAAAAAAGAATTATCCACAAGGCATTTTTTTTTTTGAAAAAAAAAGGGAATAAGTGTATCGAAGTCCTAAAAATTGTCTCAAAACTGCAATTATGTCCTAAAATTTTGAAAATGTGCAGTTAAATCTTAAAACTCTTTACGAAAGTGCAATCAAGTTTTAAAACTTTCAAAAAGTACAATAGACTACTAAAAATTATCACGAAAGTGCAATTGAGTCCTAAAACTTATCATGAAAATGCAATTGAATCCTACAAATTTTCAAAAAGTACAAACAACCTAAGGATTTAATTGAATCATTTTGATAAGTTTTAAGACTTGTTTGCACTTTTTGAAAATTTTAGGACTTAATTGTATTTTCACGATAGGTTTTAGGATTTTTAATACACTTATCCCTCAAAAAAAGTATCTACGTGACAATTTAAAAAAATAAAATAAAAGGGGTAGCCATAGCTTCAGGAGGGCCTCCACAACCCAGGCTAGCGGTCGGCTAAGGTCACCGACCACTGGTTGGGGCCCAGCAACTTCGGCTGATCCTCACCCCACCGTCACCGACCCTTTCCAACAATGGTGTGGCGATGTGAGCAGCAAGGACTGTAGAGGCCCTTGTTGATTTGATGCTGCTCCTCCTCTTTTTTTTTTTTAATATAGTTTTTTAGTTTAATTTAATTAATACTTATATTAAAAATCAATTTTGGGCAAAGCAACGTCGTTTTGCACATTCATTGTTGAGTAGGCAACTTCGAGAACCACATAAACAAAGGTATTATTAAAATCATGCCACGTCGAATTTTCGGTTGCTCTCGTTGGAATTGGTACTTAGGAGTACATTTGTTAATGTTCTTGTTTCTCTATTTTATTTTATTTTTGCTTTTTTGTTCCCCAAGAACATAAATCCATTTATGTAGGTTTTTATTCCTTGGAATAAATTTATTCTCGAGAATAGATTTGGAATAAAAACAAAAAAAAAAAAATTGCTTCTTTATTTACAAAAACAAGTCAAGAAACAAGCTTTTTCTATTTTCTTTTCTTCTTTTTCTTTTCTTTCTTTTTCTCTTCCTCTTTTCTTCCCCTTAACCAGTCGCTGGCCAGCCATAGCTGAGGCCAACAACCAGCTAGAGGAAGGAGGAAAACAAAAAAGAAAAGGAAAAAAGTAATAAAATTATTAATAAAATAAAAGAAATTTTAAGTCACAAAAATATTTGGGGTCGTATCAAACACATTTTTATTTTAGAAATAAAAATTTTGTGTAGTTACCAAATACTTTCAAATGCTCATAAACTTGTTCATTGAACAAAAATAAAAATAAAAAAATTATTTCTAAATAAAAATTATCCTTGAGAATATAAATATTACCATACGCACCTTAAATGTCTCAATTTTAAAAAAAAAAAGATACTTAAGTGTATCTTTCAGAATTTTTTTATGCTTAAATATCTACTTGTGTCAAGTTTTGACACTTGCGATTTACTTTACCTTAAAATAATGGCACAAAATAATATGCAGACAAGCAAGAGGACATTTGTCTTTGTTACGTTAACCATTTGGATTTTCCGTTTCCATCCTCTCTAAAATCTGCTTGGACGTAAAATAAGAGGCACGTGGAAAGGCTATCAAGTGGTCTTCGCATCCATCTTCTCTCTCAAACAGTTATATTTCATAGGCTTGCTAGAAGTTGAGGTACTTACAAGAGGATGGCTTGCCTCCTCCTCAATGTGAGATTATGAAAGATTGATACTCGAAACTCACTAGCCACAATTAGCACCTCATCCAAGAGATTCTGCTCATCGTAATTAATCGAGTTCGGATCCAATAAACTGAAATAGATTGAAGCCTGGCGGCAATCAGAAGATTTCTATCCAGTGTCTAATTATTGTAGCTTCAAATTGCAGGATCAATTCTGTCGTTTGCAGCTACCAAGTCATCGTTTCAAACATGGCTAAACATCCATGTCTCGATAGTTTTTTTTTCCCTTTTTATTTCCTTCTTCTCTTCAAAAAAACAAACATATGCACTGCCCACTGGGCACTAAACGATCATTTTTTTTTTTTTTTGTCTTAATCACAAATGAAGAAGAACCAAGGGATTGCGAGAATAAATTTCGAACCTCGTACGTCATACTTCTTTAAGTTCAATCAGCTCATCAAGCCAGCGATATTTCTCATAAGGAGAAACTCTTACAAATGAATCTTGCATTAAGAGATACTTCTCCAATCGGCTCCTCAATCCGGATAATATTCTTATTATTATAAAGAGAGACTTCTACAAATGATTCTTTCATTAAAGGTCCGTTTGTTTTGCAAAAAATAATTTTCAAAAAAATAATTATCTCATTTTCCAGCGTTTGGTTTGCTTAATAAAATGAGGCAATGGAAAATTTTTTTCCTAATCAATTGAAAAGGTTTTCCTTCCAAAGTTTAAATTCAGGAAAATGATTTCCTCTTTGAAAAAACTGATTTTCCAAAATTTGTAAGGTCCTTGGTTAATGAAAAATTTATTTTTAAAAAAATTCTAATTAAAAATTAGAATTTGTTAATATTTTATTTTTCCTTTTCTTTTTTTCTTTTTCTCTTTTCTTTCTTTGTCTGTGATCATAAACCCTAACTCTTCCTCCCCACTCCTTCTCCTTCGCCCCCCTTTTCATCACCGCCGTCGCCTCCAACCCTAACTCCTCTTGTGCTCATGTTGGCTTCGCTCCCTCCTTTTCCTCTTCGTGACTCTTCTCCTTCATTCTCCAATGGATTTGGCTCCACACCGACGCTCTTCGGTACACCGTTGTCGGCCGCACCTGGAGGATCATCGCCCTTTGGAATGGCTTAACCTACCGCGAGCTCAGGTCTATTGCAATTCACGTTGAGTTCCCCTTCACCATTGTTTGCCTCATTTGGGAGCTCTATTGCTTCTCTATTCGGTACGCCTTCACCTTCTTCCAGTGCGATCACAGGTTTGTCCTTGTTTGCAACGCTTGTGCCTGCGCCTCGGGCATGATCGAGGCTTGACAACTTGTGTTGACAACTCGTGCCTATGCTATGAGCTCGGCCAAGCTTCGATGGACGAAGTCGCTGCAGAGGGAGGCGAGGTCGTCAAAGATGTCGATGATGGCAATGGACTGGAGGAAGGGACTATGGGTGAGGTGGAGAGGCAAGGGGAGAGAAGGAAAAAAAAACAAATATTTATTAAAATTTTGATTTTTTTTTTATCTGAGAGATAGCATTTTTCAATGAGGCCTAAACATCAAAAAACATTTTCAATCATATAAACCTAATAAAGGAAAAGTAGTCATATTCCTAGAAAGTATTTTTCAAGGAAACATTTTCCTTATTTTTTTATGAAACGAACGCATCCTAAGATTCCATTCATTTTACGAAAATCAATTTTCAGATAATGTTTTCTGAATTTTCCAGTGTTAATTTTGCGAAAAATGAATTGATTGGGGAAAATATTAGGGAAAACATTTTCCTTACTTACTCTCTCTTATCTCAGACTCTTACTAGCCCCCACTTCTTTCTTCTTCTTCTTCTTTTTAAATAATTCGAATTATTATTTTTTTTTTGTTGACACCTAAAAATATATCCACAATCACATGCTAGCGCTTTAAAATCACCATCATTACTACATATGGAATGTGATTTACATAAGCCCAGCCCAACCTAGCCCATGGTGGTCATGAAAATGAAGGTTGGCCCAGAATTTCGAGAACCCTTGGGCTAGATTTTGATGAACCTATAAGCAAAGATACATAATTCGATAATGAAGCAGTTGAGCGTCACGTGTCCAAGCCAAGATATGCTGTTGAATACATAACATTGATGGCAAATTTGGGCAGGAATAATTAGTACTTAAAATGGCACCAAACTCAAGAGGAGTCATTAATACTTACTAAAGAAGCCATGATAACATTGTCGAGCTGGTCAGAAAGTAACTAGATATGGATAAGACAGTCTAGCATGGAAGGTGGAGCAACTCTTGAGAAGGAAGCAACCGACCATCAATAGTTATCAAATTGGCCTATAAATACAGGAGGCAATTCAACAAAGAAGACCCTCCCAAACAACACACAAGGCTACTTTATCTTATCTTTTATCTTTGCTTAGTTTAGTTTAGTTATAGTTTAAGATTCCCATCGTAGATTTAATTCTGGCGAGTGTCTATATACCAGGCAATGCCATTGATTAGATTCCAATGCTAGCCCATCGTCCAGCGTCGTCGATTAGATTCCAATTTTGTATCATCATATTCATCTAGGAGTAGTGTTTACTAGGCATTATCACCACTATCTAGCATCGTCAATTAGATTCCCATGTCATGTCATTATATCCATCTAGGAGTAGTGCCTACTAGATGTTATCATCATTATCGATTGAATTCTGACGTTGTGTTCTCATGTCCACCTAGGAGTAGTGTCTACCGGGTGTCATTGTAGTTGTCCAGCGTCATTGATTGAATCCCAACATTGTGTCATCAAACTTATTTAAAAGTGGTGCTTTTCGAGTGCTTTGTTAATACCTAGTATTGTCGAATCATCTTCGATTTTGTATAAGCCACTTTAATTTTAATGGACTTTTATTATTATGTTAGAGTGAGTTTAGATCGAACTGTTGATTATATTTTGACATTAATTATCATTGGTTTTGAACTTGTGTTAAGCGTGTTACATGACTCCTTTAGATTCAGGATTATATAATATATATAGTCTCATTTGCATTTAACCATCTCTATCCAAAACCAATACAAAACCTAAGTCTCCTTTAATAAAAAATCAAAATATAACATTTGACAAAAGATATTTCATTGCGAGATCCAAAACCGACAAAACAATTTTTCTTTCCTTTTCTTATTTTCTCATTTTTCCTTTTCTTTTTTTTTTTGTTTTCTTCTTCTTCTTACTTGGCCGGTCGCCAACGATAGCAATGGCCAACAATCGGCTACAGGCGAGCTCAGGCTAGCTACTTGCCAAATCGGCAAGAGCGAGCATCAAGCTCGAGACTCACCAATCTAGTGAGGCTTGAGTCCAATGAGCAAGAGCCTCTAGCTCTCTGACCTTGGGCCTCGCCAGATTGACAAGCCAAGGCTCTCGCTCACCAATCTATTAAGTCTCGAGCTAGATGTTCATGCTCGTCGATTTGGTGAGTGGCGAGCCTCGAGCTTGCTTGTGGCCAATCGCTAGCCACAGTGACCAACCAAGAAAGAAGAAGAGGAAAACAAAGAAAAGAAAACTAAAAAATAATTTAATAATCAATTTAAAAAAATAAAAATCGGTTTTAAAAATAAAATATTATTATTATTATTATTATTATTATTATTATTATTATTATTATTATTATTATTATTGAAAAAGAGTACATATAGGAAAAAGATTTTCCCTATGAACAATGGAAAATATTTTCCATTTCATTTTCACGTTATACTCGAACACAGGAAAATAATTATACTTTTTTGAAAAATGACTTATTAAAAAATATTTTCTAAAAAGCTGCATTTTCCACGAAATGAATGAAGATTAAAATATTTTAAATATTCTATGGCATTCCTATGAGAGTATTTGGCTTGTTCAAGCCCTTTGGTCAAAATAATTTCTCCCTTGGCGTTCTTCACCTCTCCGAGGTCTCACGTGACAAGAAACTCAATCATAGTGCAAGGATTGGTCTCCCATCGACGCCACAATAAGATTAGAGGTTGCTAGGTCTTTAGGAACTTCTTGCAGGTGTCATGACCTGCTGAGCTGAAATCCTAAGGGAGCTAGTCAGATTGTCAAGCGGGCACGAAAAATCCCTCTCGCGGATGGGGCTTGCGCTTGGCGCAACTCCTCCCAAGCTCTAAGAATAGCATATGAGTTTCTCATTTGAATGTGACATTTGTTTTTGCTTTGGGAGTCCCCACTAGATTGTGAGGCCTTGTTTGGTAACCATCCAAGGAATAGCTATTTCTATTATTTTGTTCCTCAAAATGAAAAAAGAACATAAATCCTTATGGTAAGTTTTTTGTTTCTATAACAAAAATATATTTTTTATTCTCTAGAATAAATTTGAAACGGAATCAAGAAATAGAAAAAAAGTTACTTTTTACTCCCAAGAACAATTTCGAGAATCAAGCCTAACTTTATTTTTTTTTCTTTTGTTTCTTTTCTTTTCTTTTCTTTCTTTTCCCCTTCTCTCTTCTTCTTCTTCTTCTTCCTTCCAGTCCCAACTAGTCATCGGCCATTGCCGGCCACCATCGCCACCGCTGGTGGTGGTTGGCGACCAACTAGGCGAGCTTTGGCGAGCTCGCCATAGGCTCATCCAACCACAGCGAGCCTCAGCCTTGCCTTAGCTTGGTGAGGCTCCTCGCTCAAATCTGGCAAGGCCAAGGCTCGCCCTGACTCGGCAAGGCTCCGACGAGCTCACTGGACCTCACCCAGTCAGTTGCCAATCACGACAGCTGGCCACAAAAGAGGAAGAAAAAGAAAAAAGCAAAAATAAAGAAAAAAAAGAAAAAATAGTAAAAGTACTAAAAATATTTTAAGAATCCTACTAAATACATTTCTATCCCGAGAATAAAAATTTTGTACAGTTGTTAAACGCGTTAATTTGTTCAGAAATTATTCCCGGGAACAGAATAAAAAAATCATTTATGATAAAAAAAATTATTCCTAGAAACATAATAGTTACCAAACGTGCTCTTATTGGTCGATTAGAGGATTAGTAAGAAGTGTGAGCTTGTCTTATTTCCATGAAATAAAGATGAACTATTGGGACGAGCTTGTCTTATTTCCAGGAAACAAAGATTAAATCTTGGGATGTCTAGCACCATTATTGGTGCATTTTTCTCTTTATTTGAAAATGATTATTCATGCGACCTTATCATTCTGTACCATTTTTGTTTTACAATATGGTAGGCAATCAAGCTTAGGTACACACTCAAGTTAAAATATATATATATATATAAAGCCAAAACAACGTAAAAACAAATAAAGTGAGGAAAAAGGAAAATAACTCCTAACGGGAAAAAGCAAACAAGACTTTATTATTAAGGCCCGCAGCAGGACCCGTGAGCTGTGCAAAAATGTGCAATAACCTAATGAATGTAAAATTCTACTACATTGTTGAAAATGAAATAATAAACTAAATGAAATAAAACTAAATTTAAATCAAACTAACTTTATGATGCAATTCCCATGCGATTCTGATGCTTATTTATATTTTTTCATTTATTTTAAGCGAAAACCAATTAAAATCTACATGCTAAATCAATCTTGCAAAACAGCTCCAAAAATTTGCACCGATGGACAACTGACATTCACTGGGGCTTTCGGTTTTAAACTTCCTGCAAGCACGGAGTCCTTGCACTCTTGAAAGTAATGGAAACAAATGCCATGCAAACCCTAGAAATCGAAACAAAAACCAAATCAATCAATGCCAGGGACCAACGAATCTCCCCGACACAGCTATGGGCCATGAGGACCGATGAAGGCCGGCCCAAGATATATCGAGTGCTATAACAGGGCCGAATTCCAAGTATCCATAGATTGGATAGAGGCATTCGGCACATAATCACAAAAGCAAGCTTGCGATTCGAGCCAGTGCGATGGCGAAAGGATGTAAAATTGATCAAAACATGCCGACTACATCGATTACTAACATGACCCATAATAAATTCAAAACAACCCCTGTTCAGATCATGGATTATTCTGAACTGGGGTATGAACGTTGCGTAGGTTGGATTAAATGATGCAGATTCTTTCTTTCCTATGTCGTGGTTATACTTACTGAAACACAAGGAAATATCACCGCAAGCCAACACCAAGCGAAAGACTCAATGTGCCGAAATTCAACACAAGGCATTATTGCCCAAAACTCTTAATGTAAACTTTAATTTTCGTGAAAGAAATTGATGCTGTCGAAATGCCAAATGACTACTGACCAAAAAATTTGCCACATGACTATATCTTTGGAAATTCTTTAAAACTTGTTCTATCTACATCCCACAAGAGTCTTTAATTGAGCAGCCCCCCTGGACCTCCGAAAAATAAGTGCATGCTATTCTTCAAAGGGCTCAATAAGCTTTTGAGCGACACCAAGTATATATGATGATTGATTTATTAATTGAGGGAAAATTACCTGATCAGTCCCAAACCTATTGTACGGTATTGCCAATTCTATCACAAACTTTCATATTTTATCAATTTAGTCTTACATTTTAGCATGAAATTGCAATATAATCTTTCCAGCTAATTTTTACAGGAAATTGATGATATGGTGGCTTAGTCATTGTCGGCCGTCCTACGTGGCACACTATCCACATTAGTAATTTTTGATAAAAATTAACAGGAAGAATTATATTGAAATTTCTTGCAAAAATTATGGACTATTAAATTAGCAAAATCGAAACGTACATTTGGGCTTGATTGGACAATTTCAACTATGAATTGATGTACTAATTTTCAACAAGTTATAATTGTGAAAATGACTCTTTTCAAAACTCGTTTGCTATCCATCACATGCATCTCTTAACATCTCAATTTGTTAGTGACATGTTTTAGCATATTCAGCAGTACTCTAATTTTTTTAGTTGATACGAGCCAAACATGGCCCCCTCTCCCCTAACTGTGCGATAGCTAACAATCTGATGAGGTATCCGAACTATGACAATATTAATTTCCATAATTTCCTTTTATAGAGAGGGAATGTGATTCAAAGACAAAGTTTATCACAATTAAGCTGAACATTTAACTATTTGTATCATCCGTCGACTATACTTAATGACCCCTTGATAAGTGTCACTCACCATGAAAAGGTTCTTACATGTATCCAATTCACATAAGAATAGCTTGCTCGTCAATTGTGGGATTGTTGAAAGGAACTCGTAATTTTCATTTAGTAATATTCGTGTGACCGGGGAAATCATCCAATTTGTTCACCAAAGAGTGACCCCTATTAACTATCCAGGGATCTCGGATATTCATTTTAAGTTGGACGATGAATATCTTCACAATTCCCAAATTTAAATACGAAACTTTGGGTAACGAAGATTTTTTAGACAAAGTGGCCACGCAAGTGTCCATTCAATGCCTTGAACAGCTCTAGACTCACAAGGCAACAGGGATAGCGACGGTTTTAGAGAATTCCTTCACCGGCCATATTCACTAGCCAAACTCTACTAAAAGTCCGTTTGAATATATTTATAGCTTTTCATCATGAAATTTAAGCCGCTAATAGTTTGATTTTTTTCACGTCATTTATTCGTGGCTAAAAGAGGGTGTATTTGCGACGAAATAAATTGGTAACTGCCCTTCGCAAATTTCAATTTTGTATTCTAGGTTCCATTTGCAAATCTAGATATTATTTAACTCTATTTTTGTAGCTATCTATACGCATATGAGACTAACCATCACATCTATAATGGAGCAATCCATCATATAGTGGTGCAAGCTCCGCAATGATATATTTAAAAAGAAGAAGAAAAAGAAGAAAAAACCAACAACAACAAGATCATGTTAACACATCAACTAGGTCCAACCTCCTCCATGACAAACCCGAATTCAAATAAGAATAATGATTATGTTTTAAATAAGAATAACATCTCAAAATCTAAAAACATAATTAGTTATGTGGAAGCTATGGTATGATTGTGAAGAAAGGGGATGCAATTTTTTAATGGTTTTCTTTAGAATTGAGAACCTTGTTTCTGTTAATGATGATCCTTCATAGTATTGAGCAATTAGTCTGGGGTAGATCATGGCTCTAAGCATTCAATGTAACTCCAATTCATGATAAGATCAATATTCATAAACCACTTCTGTTTGGGACTTATTCTTTACAGCTTTCTAGAAATTTTTAGCCAATATACTCATGTTTATTTGGTTGAGACAGTAATGATATGCTAAACATGTCTCTGTGTTTGCATTGTCAGTAGTGACCTTTGGGGCAAATTTGTACAGCTCTTCAAAGTATTGGTTGTTTGCATTTACTCCACCACAGAGTATGATTTTGTCATACATCATGTCATTTTATCTTAAATACCTTCTTATGTGGCATTCTTCCTCTGGATAGTTCCAGAACAAAAGCTTTGACCTCACTTGGGTTCCTATGGTCTAACTAGGAATCTTGCGCTTCAACCAATGTGTATGTTGTTTGCAACATTTCGTCCCTCTCTACTACTGGTGCACATATAAAACTTTTTTGTTTGGAAAGATTTTCGTGTGACGTTATGAAGCTCTCTTGGAGGTTAGTTAATTTTTACTTTGAATTGCGGTTCACTATGTGACATCCTGATTATCTAATTCTGTTTTCAATTGAATGAGTTGGGCATTTCATCAACACGCCTATAGTCTTTCTCTCTAGGATGATCACTCACAAGATAACTAATTCATCAAGTGAAGCCGTTAAGAAATCTAAACGCAATAGACTTAAGAATTCGACCAGAAATCGACTACTCGACTGTGCTAATCTTCAAGAGTCAATATAGCACTGTCAAAATTGATCAGAGATCGGAGATAGGTCGTTTCGACCAATGTATGTGATTAAAGTGTAGGTGATTTCACATAATTGTAAAATTCTCGTTGAACGACACTAAACTGATTTTTCTATCATTTATGTACTTTGTGCCCGTATTTGAAATCTCGAGATTTTCACGACAGCTGAGAATCGTCAATGAGTTGAAGATATACAATGTGGCTCGAAAATAATCAACCACGGGTCAAATGCGCTAAAAATTCCTAAAAGCTACGCGAAGGTTAGGTCACGCTAAAATCACGTCCGATTGAAATTAACAGCAAAATTGAACCTGATAGTTCTATCATGTCATAATCTATTTTAGAAACGTTGACTCATCCTCTGAAATTTTTTCTGCAACCCTGAGTTTTCGGCAAAAATTTAAAGTAGGGCTATTTTGAACAGGGAAAATTAGAGGACCGCTTTTGGTTGCATTTTCGGCGTTCATGTTGAACTAATTGGCAAGGAAAAAAGCTAAATTAAGTGTGGACATCCTCCTTGACATTTTAGCCTTTGATTTGGGCCTAATTGGAGAAGATTTAAGTTGAATTTGGAGGGGAAATGTTGCAAATTCGTAGCCTTGGTGGTTTGCAACTTTTCAGCACACTTGGGAGGCTACCAAGAGAAGTTTGAGTGAGGAAATTGGGTAGAGGATAGGGCTGGACATGGTGGGGCATGTGTGATGAGTATTTGGGATATTTTGCAAAGACTTTTGAGGCATTTTGGGCTCCCCCTTTAGCTGAGCTCTTCTTCTTCTTCCCTTTGCTTGCTTTCCCCATTGTTGTGTCATTTGAGCTCAAGAAAACCAAAGAGCCTGCAGCCCGTCGACCGCACCCTGTTATCCGAGTAGCTGAGCGCTGCCCAAGCTCCCGCACGCCTGCACACCCGTCCGCTCGTCTTTGCCGTCTTAAGCCCATGTCCAACAAAGCCAGGCCCCTTTATGCAATTGAACGTTAATTTGTGCAAATTGAGTAGTGATTGTAATTTTGAGTATTTATTTTAAAATTATGAAATTTTGGTATTTAATTAAAAAATACTGAGTGTCGGGTCTTGACACCGAAAATGTTTTTAAAAACTATATCAAATAGTGGGATTTTAAAATGAATGATATCAATTTTTCTAGTTCAAATTGACCATGTACCCACACACGATTATTTTATTGTGTGTTTTTAATATGGTAAAAATAGGTCAAGTACATTATTTTAATTGGGATATTTGAGTGCAAAGCACGATATCTTGGCTGGTATTGGATGTGTGCATGAATAAGATGAGAACCCATTACGAGCCTTTGGGGCCGGACAATGCTCCTTCGGGAATGCCCCAAGTCAACGGATGCCCGTCGCAGTGGAGGCGGAGCCGATGCTCCTATGTGGAATGCTGCCACTCCTATATGGAATACCATATAGATTTGGACGTTGCCATGCTCAATGGTGTGAGGCAACGCCCGGCTATGCTGGAAGACCGTTGACGGTTGAGTCGGCCGTGGCCGTTGGGTCGAAATCAATTGGGACGCATGATTGATTGGAATTGACACACCTGGTTATGAAACAAAATTATGTGGCACGAAATGGGACATGTCATAACGATTTGGCCTTATAATCGGAACCCTTGTAATTATTTGAGTTACAAACTGAGACATCCCGATTCATGAGTGCTTTTAATGCAATTATATGTAATATGAACTGTACTGACATGCAAGAAGGAATTGAGGCGAGGTAAGTCTTCTGTGATGTGTAGTTAAATTACCTCTAGTGGTATTTCCTTCCTAGTTGGGATTTAGGGGGTAAACTTGCTGAGACATTATATCACCCTGTCATGAGCTCAATCTTTTCAAGTCCGTAGATGGCAGTTCCCCCAGTACGTTTTGGGTAGCCGAGGGGGTTTAGTGAGCAGAGTACCTTTTTCCCTGTCCCCAAGACTTCCTAGCTTTGTGAGCTCGTGGTGAGCACGATCATCGTCGATAAGTGTCTACTAGAGTGGGTACTTCATTGATTTAGGGCGTGGTATCGCCATGGGCCTAACGGAGAATAGGAGGGCCCCGTGGATGATTTCAATGCACCCGTTGTTGAGGGTGAGGAAATGATTGGCCCCCTTGACACCGACATCCCTATTGGTGTCGTGGAAGACCCAGAACTCTCAAATGTCTTAGAGGTCTCAACTAAGGAGTCTTGTGCCTAGTTAGCTGGGTGGCTCTTCTTTTTGGATTAGACTTTTGTTTATAGACTAGTGTTGTATATAAACTCAGCTTGTTTATGAAAAGTGTTTTGTGAAAAAAATTGTATCTTGCTTTTCTATCCCAACTGAGTGTTGTTGGGGATTTGTTTATTTGCTTCTGCATGTGCATTAAAATGAATGGGTCGATGATGCGTCCTAGGATGTCGCAAATTTTATCAACCATCGAGAGATATGAGCGCACTCGAGATTCGGGATGTGACACATTGTGTACTTTCTCCAAGACCTTTTGCATGTTATCGCACATATAACATGATGCTTTGACCATATAATTAGGTGGTCAGAAAAATAGAGTTGCATTTGCCAAAATTACTTTTGAGAAACCTCACAGTTTTTCCAATTATTTGGTAAGTTTAACTCATTTTTTTCCACCCTATGACTTAGATTGCTTTTTCAGTTAGCTTGTTATTGTTATTGCGCTGATTGAACTTGTCAGAATCTACTCTTTCCATTGAAAATACAGATCACGGTTACAGGGAGCCTCTGTCATCATATGTCTAACTTACAATGGAACAGAAACCAATCTAATCATTCCAACTTGCGAAATATTGGGAACAGTTATGCCAGCCTGATCAGAGTAGTTCGGGTATCTGTGCCTATTGTGCTTTGCACATAATTAATGTGGACCTTTTTTCCTCTATAAATGTGGACTTTAAGTTCTACTTTAATGACCAGCGAGTTATCTTTGGAAATTGTTAGTTTCTTGTCTAAGGATAGATAAATGAATAAGATTGTGTTTTTTACCATCCCCAATCGTAGGATTTAGATGCGGTTGAGGCGCTAATTCAAATTCCGGTCTTATTCCAAGGAGGAATAATGATGGGAGATTGAGTTTCTTGCCACAATACTTCAATTTGACCAACGATGGATCATTTTCACAGCTAATAGCCCTCTTGTCACCTTGATTTGCAGGTAAGTCATGACGAGCATCTGCAAGCGTGGACGAGCCTGGGTGGTTTCTCAAGGCAAGGGGGCGCCTTTTCCATGGGAATTTACCGGATTATAAGAAGATGCTTCAGTCCTCCTAGAATCGGGTGAATTTAGTTCTTATCATCAGCAAATAGTTGTTCAACCCTTACAGAACAAAAAATGAGGCTTAGCTACAAAGAGAAAGCGCAAAAAGGACGAAGAGAGGATGGCTGCTGATACACAGGACGTACTCACAGTTACATCAGCACTCGTTTGTCATTTAAACTTGATTAAGGCCTGTGCAAGGATGAGTCTAAGTTTTGATCGTGGATATCCAGTATCATTTGCCAATAGCTTCAGAAGCGGGTCTATTTTACAGAAAGTTAGCTTTACAGAAATAGTTTCCCCATTTTCGTTGTTTGGCACTATTTAGGAGAATTATATATGAAATATATTCATGGTCAACAAAAAATATTTCTACTTTCAACTCTTAAGTACAAAATTGCTTTCGGTAACTATGATGTAGGCCTTATCTAACCAAAAAAAAATGCTATGATGATAATCTGTATTAATATCTGAATCCATTAGATGATATCCTTTAGCATGTTCAGGTCAGTATTTAGAATACGAAGCTTTCTTTCTTCCGATAACAGCTACTGTACAGATGGAAGAATGGATTGAAAACTGAGATTATGAATATGCCAATATGACAGCTATATTCTGAATGAACCCTGCCCATCAAAGCCCATTTACAAACTGATTGCCCGGTCAAAAGATTAAAGTTCATCTTCTTCTTTTTTCCAATTCAAATACCCAATCCATGTCTTGGCTACATTTGTAGCAATCCTACATATTATTTTCCTGTGCAGGAGCGTGGCAGAGAGGGAGGATCAATCGCCGAAGCTACTCTTTTGGATGTTACGTTGACTCTGCGTTTGCTAAGAGATACTTTTACTCCGAGAAGGTTGTCACTCAGCACCACCCATGGAAGTAGGCAGGCCTCATCACTAGTAACCCCATCAGGGTGCCAAAGGTCCGAACCCATCACATGTAACGAAATACACGTACTACCATCACGAATGGTTTCGATCTTGTGACCTCACTTTTGAAGAATATCAGCCTCTACCGATAAGTCACAATCACTGGTGATTAGGTTTCTCCCTTATTTCTGGCTTAATCATCGAAAGGGTTACTAATTTCTGAGAGTAGGAAAGTGAAGCATCTCGATTCTTGTCTTGTTTGTTCATTTTTTGGTTGTTCTTGGGTAGGTGTGCATGTAATTTTGTTTGTCGGATCACTCTTATAGTTATTTATTATGTATGAAAGATAATTCTTAATCAGGAGTAATTGATAGTTCCTTTCCAGATTTTTGAGTTATCTTATGTTCATCTCATGCCACATTTTTTGTTTTTCTTCAAGTTGAAGAGTCTCCCATACAAATGACAGCATGATTCAAATTGCATTGACTAATGATGATGGCGATGAGCAAAAGCCATGGAAATAAAGGTAAAATCAAGGGCTTTAAATTTGTCTTTCAATACATTTTTTTTTTTAATATTTGTGACTGAATCATTTTGGAGTCGGTTATTACTTAAAGCGAGAAACCCTCAAATAGCACCTAATGGGGGCAAAGAAAAAGGAAAAAGAAAAAAAGAGTTACGTACACTACAAGTCCTAAAACTTGTCACGAAAGTGCAATTGAGTCTTAAAACTTATAAAAAGTGCAATCAAGTCCTAAAATATGTCAAATTGATCTAATCAAGTCTTTTTGTTAAAACCATTAACTTGTTTAACAGAAAATGTTCATATGGCATTAAATTAATTTCCTTTTCCTACGTGGCATTTTTTAAATTATTTTTTATCCAAATCTTATTTATATTAGCTTAAAAAATGAAAAAGCTAAAATTTTATTTAAAAAAGCAAATCTGAAAAGAAAAAAGAAGAAGACAAAGGCAAGGCCTCACTAATAGGCTGCTACCGCTACCACCCGTCGCTAGAGGGGCTAGCAAAGGTCGTCAGCCCTAAGCAAGGGTGGTCGGCCATTGCTAGCCCTCAAAAAAGCCTCACTAACCTAGGTGACAGCAAGCAACCCTCGCTAGGCTCGAGCGAAGGCGCCTACATCTGGGCAACGCCAACCCTCACCTAGGGCTAGCAACCATTGCCCACTAGATCATGGGTGCCCACATAGATCTACGCAATGCCAATTGCCACTTGGGGCCGGCGAGCTTCACTAGCCTCGGGAGAGGTCTCGCCGGCCCCATGTGAGGGCCGATGAGGGGACCTTGTTAGGCCTAGGCGAGCACCGCCATCACCTAGATCTAAGTGCCTTGTCCTGTTCCCAACAAGGGTCATCAACCCTCACCTAAAGCCAATGAGGCCTTGCTTGGGGCTGACGAGGGCCAACCACTTCATGTAGGATCGACGATGGCCAGCAACAATAGTGCCCACTAGCAAGGCTCTACCTAGCTCCCCCGCCCCCCCTTTTTCTTTTCATTTTTTCATTTTTAAATATTATATTTTTATTTTTTTAAATAATCTAAATAAGATTTGGATAAAAAAACAACTAAAAAATGTCATATTAGTATTTTTCATTCGATAAGTTAAAGATGTTAATGGAAAAACTCGATTGAATCAATTTGACAAATTTTAGGACTTAATTGCATTTTTTATAAGTTTTAGAATTCAATTGTACTTTTGCAACAAGTTTTAAGACATGCACATATCCCCAAAAACAATTACCAACTTTCTCACAATAGTGTGAGCTCCCTTAGTGCTCTCCCCCTCAACAATGGTGTGAGCTCCATCTCTATCCTAGTTGATAGCTGGCCTCCCTGAAATCCTAGAATCCCAATCCATAGCTTCTTTCTATTTAATGGCTACATCTAAACCCTTTCCACCATATTAGCCTCATTGGACGTCCTCCCCCCATATTTGACCTTCACAACTCACCAAAACCCTACCGACCACCCAAGCCCAACATCCTCAAATTTCTTCCTCTTGGAATGCTAGCAATGGAGGAGAGCACAACATGGAGTTGTAAAGGTAACATGTTTCTATCCCTCTAATTTGGTAATCGTTGCTTTGAGCTTCTGCCTTAAACCCTAATGCTCCTCATCTCAACCCAAAAACCGAGAAATCATTACCAGTAGAAATAGTAACTTTGATCTCCTTGTAATCCTTTTTCTAGTAATTCCCTAAGCCAATGCATCACCATATCCCCTGAAAAAAAAAAAAAAAAAAAAAAAAAAAAAAAAAAAAGAACAACCAGGATCGAAATATCAGTAACATACCCATAGAGTTCCCTCACTCTACCTAGTTCAGACAATACACTATCTAGAAACCCAAACCTAGAACCACCAAAACAAAGAACTAAATAGGGTAGAGATAGATAAAATCAAAGAAAATCAACTTCGTCTGGCATCATTGTGTAGAAGCATGGGGGATCTTTGGTTAGAAGACAAAGTGACGGAGTTGGATGTACACATACCTAAAAAGAAAAACAAGAAAGTGAACTAACTTTGTATGGGAAACTATTCTCTAAACCGAATGTCAACTTCCAAGCATTTATAAGCACAATAAGGAAAACATGGAAGACAAAATCTGTTAAATGCGAAGTTATTGAACTTGGTTTTTTCTCCTTTATTTTTGAATCGGTATAAGACAAAAAAAAGAGTTGTAGAAAATGGACCGTGGTCGTTCGCAAGTAACTTACTTATTCTCTTGGAAGGAGATCCTAACATCCCTGAGCATTGCTAAGACTTTACACATAATACTTTTTGGGTGCATATTTTGGAGTTACCTAGTGCTCGAATCAATGAAGAATTTGCTCGGAATATAGCCTCCAAACTTGGCAAGGTGGAGGATGTAAAGTTGGAAGCCAGGAATAATAGTTGGCGCAAGATTGGCAAGGCAAAAGTGAGTCTAAATCTAGCATGCCCCCTGAAAACAGGAACGGTGGTTAACTTGGGTGGGAATAAATGGCAGCAGAATTTTAAATATGAAAGATTACCACATTTTTGCTACTCATGTGGTCGAATTGGACATTACACTAATTTTTGCCCTGAAATACCTTATAAGGAGACAGCGTTGACTCAAGACAAACCAAGACGATATGACTGTTGGCTGAAAGTAGAAGTCAGAGATTTTAGCCCTTGTTAGAAGACTTTTTATGGGTAAATTGATCAATAACCTAAGGAGGAGGAAGTGGTGCCTGATGCCCCCATGCTGCCTAATGATGAAGCCTTACAAGAGGGGAACTCAGAGCCATTTGTTGATGAATCAAATGCTTTAGCCATAATCTTACCCATTGCTCCAACAAATGAACCAGAGGAAGATGTATGGATGGCTAAACACGCCTCCCCAAATAAGGGGAGGAGGCCTTAGCAAACCCAGCTTATGCTTCTTCCTTCGACTAAGGAGGGTAAGGGGGCTAAATACCTAAAGAAAAACAAGAACATAAACCCTAGTGACAAAAAAAACAAAGAAGGGTTAACCCTTATGAGAAAAGATCTTCTTCAATTCAGCTTCTTGATAAGGAGAACTTATTGGACACCCTGATCCAATCGTGGGAATGGGTCAAGGAAAGGGCTTTGGTGGCTAGCCCTAATAAGCCACTAGGATATACATGAAGATCCTATGGTGGAACTATCCGGGCTTGGGCACACCCTTGACAATTCAACATTTTAGAGTCTTAGTGGCTCGAGAGAGGCCTAACTTGGTGTTCCTCATGGAAACCAAGAATAAAGAAAGCAAGGTAAATTGAGTATGAAAGAGGCTGAAGTTTGGTTATTCTAGTATAATCAATCCCATCAAAATTGCGGGGGCACTAATTCTTATGTGGGATGATAAAGTACAAGTGGAAGTTCTGGCATGCTTCAGGTAGATTATCAATATAAAATGTAAAGTTTTCAACAATTGTGATCAAATGAGAATATCATTCCTACATGCATCCACATCTTTCCAGGAGAGATTATGCTTATGGCAAATGCTCAGCTTAATCAACTCTTCCAACAACCTCCCTTAGCTTTGCATTGGAGACTTTAATAAAGTTCTTTATCATTAGGACAAAGTTGGAAGAAGGGAGGTGGATAGATATAGAATAGTGGCTTTTCATGCTTTCATGGACTCATGTTCATTAATGGACATGGAAAGTAAGGGTTGCAAATTCACCTGGATTAATAATCAGGAAGGAGATGAGTTAGTAAAGAAAAGGCTATATAAGGCTTTATGTAATTGGGCATGGAGGGTACAATTCCCAAACACTAAGGTTTTTACTCTACCTATGATAGGCTCAGATCACATCCCCTTGCTACTTACATTCGAACCAAATACAGTGAAAAGAAATAAGGAGTTTAGATTCGAGGCATACTGGCTTGAAGAAAAGGAATGTACAAACGTAATCCAAGAGACTTGCAGGAAAAACAGCATCAACCAAGTAAATTTTGCTAGAAGAGTGAAGAGAGTTGCAGCTAATCTTGCTAAATTGAGTAAACGAAAACTCCAAAATATGTCCCAATAAATTTAAAAAAAAAAAAAAAACCACTAAGGAAGAGACTAGTGGAGTTGACTAACAAGGAAGATGGACATTTCGACAAAGAGGAGTACAGAAATGTGGTAGAGAAAATTGAAGGCCTTTGGAGACAAGAGGAGATGTATTGGTGCATGCAGTCATGAATCAAGTGGTTGAAATGGGGTGATCAAAAGACTAATTTTTTTTATGCCACGACGGTTCAAAGAAGAATTAGGAACAATATCTCTATGTTACGGATTGATGACACTACATGGAGCCAAGAGCCCTCAACCATTAAGCAACATGTCTAGTTTTTTTATCAATCATTATATACCATGGTGGTGAGAGGAATTATCAACCTATTCGTGACGAGTGTGTGCAAGTAGTAAATGATGAAATGAATGAGGACCTAATCAAGCCTATTTCCAACAAAGAAGTTAGAGATGCAATCTTCCAATTGGGAACTACTAAAGCACTGGACTGGATGGACTAAATGGATTATTTTATCAAAGTCAATGGTCAGTGGTTCATGAAGACATATTCAGAATGGTCAACTCCTTCTTCAGTCAAGGTACCCTCAATCCTAAGCTAAATAAGACCCATATCACTCTTGTTCCTAATATAGCAAATCCTGAAAGCATAATTCAATACAAACCCATTAGTCTTTGCAATTTCAGTTATAAAATCATTACTAAAGTTATGGCAAACAGACTAAAATCCCTCCTCCCGAACCTAATCTCCCAAGAACAAAGTGTCTTTGTTAGTGGCCATCAAATCCAAGATAATATCTTTATTGTTCAAGAGGTCCTACATCAGCTAAGAGTGAGGAAAAGGAAGAGGGATTTTCACGCAGTACTTAAACTCAACATGCCAAAAACTTATGATAGGGTGGAATGGAATTTCTTATGCGATTATCTATTGAAACTGGGATTTAGTGGAAAATGGGTATCCTTAGTTAAACAATGCATCTCCTCGGTCTCATTTAGTGTAAGAGTGAATGGGGACCTTTGCACTCCTTTTAGGCCATCCTGAGGTACCAGACAAGGGGACCTACTATCCCCCTATCTTTTTATCCTTATGGCAAATGCACTTTCGTTCCTAATGAACAAAGCAGTTGAAGACCAAACCATTAAGGGTATTTGACTAAACACAACATGCCCCACTTTGTCACATCTCCTATTTGCTGATAATGCTATTTTCTTCCTAAATGGTTCAATTATTGAGGCCCAAAACCTGGCTAATATCCTAAACTACTATTGTTTTGCCTTAGGTCAAGCCATCAATCTCAACAAGTCAGGGATCTTCTTTAGTAAGGGCTGCCCTCAACTCTTGAAATCAAACCTAGCAACTGAATTAAGGGTTCCCATTATGGAAAAACTAGGGAAATATCTTGGAATACCTTTAGATTGGGGCCAGACCAAAAAACAAATGTTTGCTTGGGTCCATGCTCAAGTAGATAAGGAAATTAGAGGGTTGGAAAGAAAAACTCATATCCTAGGCAGAGAAAGAGATTCTTATTAAGACAGTGGTCCAAGCTTTGCCACAATATGCTATGTCAATTTCCAAAATCACAATATCTATTTGTCGAGCGATAGAACGGCAAATATCCAACTTCTAGTGGAAACAAAATTCAGCAAAGAAAGGTGTTCACTGGAAGACTTGAGACTTTCTGAAAACCCAAAAGGACTATGGAGGCCTTGGCATTAGAGATCTTATAGACTTTAATAAGGCCTTGCTAGGAAGACAAGCATGGAGGCTAATTCAAACCCCGAATGCCCTACAGAGCATAATATTGAAGAGCTTATACTTTCCAAGAGATAACTTCTGGAGTGCAAACGAAGGTTAGAGACCGTCTTGGGGATGGCAAAGTCTTTTGATGGGTAGGGTTGTGATTGAAAGTGCAACTAATTGGGAAGTAGGAGATGAGGAAAAAATAAGGATTAGAGAGGATCGACGATTAACCCTAGGCAAGATTGGCGATTCATCAAATAGAAATGAGCCACAAATGGTAGTTGAATTGATAGACCAAACCACCGGAGAGTGGGATGCTCAGAAAATTAACATGGTCTTAGGTGAGAGTGTGGTAAAAGAAATATTAATGACTCCTCTTCGTTTAACTTTGGGACCTTGATAAATTACTTCAAATGGAAAACAGATCAGGAACCTATACAATAAAGAGTGGTTATAATAGGCTCCGAGATCACAAAAGAAATCCATCAGAAATGCAACGTACCACTTCCTACTAGATCCCAAAATCATTATGGCGTGAAATTTGGAAGCTTCAGACTAACCCTAAAGTCATATTCTTAGTATGGAGTATATGTAACAATGCTCTCACTACCAAAGAAAGTCTATTCAAGAGGAAGATGATACTTGATCTGATATGCTCAATTTGCAACCAAAATCTAGAAACGGCAGAGCATCTGTTTGCATTATGCGGTTGGACAAAGGCTATTTGGTCAGATCCGAGATTAAAGTTCGATACCTCTCCAACGAACATAACTCTTATTGACAAGTGGGTTCTGGATTTCCATACCTCTGCGGTTGATCCTCAAGTAAAGGCCTTTTTTTGCTGGGATTTTATGGCAAATCTAGAAAGTAAGGATTGCATTGATCTTCCAAGCTTGTAGGCCAAATCTCAATTTGATTTTTGAAGACGCAACCTCCATGACCCTATTGTTTAAGCAATGGCTCCTGCAAAACAAAATCCAGCAAGCAAAGATGAGCTCAAATCTAGTGAAAAGCAGCTTGAAGAAACCCCAAACCTATAAAATTAACATCGATAGTGCATGGAGCAGCTTCACGATGTTAGGCTCGGTAGCTAGGGTAGTTCAAAATAGCTGTGAGCTCCTTTGACGACTTCATGAAACCCATCTATGTGTCTTCAATCTTAATCGCCAAAATCCTTGCAGTGAGGGAAGCCTTACTTTGGCCGAAGAAGACCAAATAGGACAGAAGTGCACAAACTAAAGTGTACTTGGGAAGTGAACAGGGGTTCCAACTCACTTTAGACAGTCTAGAAGCTGTTCAAAGTATCCTGGGCCAAAAAAAATCTCCATGGGCTGCTTGATCAGTAATTGAAGACTGCAGGCTCTTATTGGACCACATGCCAAAAGTAAAATTAGTCCACAAGCCCAGAGAAGCCAATCAAGCAGCGGATTGGGTTGTAAAGACCCATCAAGCAGGAGAACTTCCCTTGAATTGGATTACTTGTCTCCCTTTATTCTCTTTGGTTAATTTTATGCTTAAATGTTTAGACTATGTGGTGTTCTAATGTTGGTTAAGTAATGAAAGCTATATTTTCTGACCAAAAAAAAAAAAAATTGATATGAAAAGCTTAACGACATGAGGAACAAATATAGATTGTCCGTTCAAAATTAGTCCCTCCAATTGACTTGCTACTCGAAGTTTATCTTATGTTGTCACACTGTAAACTTCATAATATGCATCAAATGACACAAAATCCTTTGGGACAGTGTTTTTATAGGTTAGAATACTGTACGGAACAATTTGTGAATCAAAAGTACGATAGAATTGAACAAAGTATTTTCAGTGCATATACTTTCTCAAAACAATTGGATAGGAAGTTAATATTTTCACTTTTTTTTGGATAAGTAAATCTGCGCAAAAGCCTGAAATGACAGAGCTAGTCTTGAAGGCATCAACTTGTCATAAAGGCAGTGAGTCACTTAGAGGACAAGAACGCATATTCTTCTCATTACGCACCCCTCATCCACTTCCTTCAATAACTACTAATATTTTTACAGCGCATAATAATCTCACTTCATGATGTGCGTGCTTTGCCTCTAGCGTATAATAATGAACTAATTTGAATAGAGATTCTGTTATTTTAGAGTTGATATCTTCACATCAGTGAATGTAATGATCTACATAGGATGGTATATTTTGATAGCGCACCAGGGAATTTCCAACTCAAGAATTAGGGGCCAATTATGTTTTAATGGCTCCATATAAGGGCCACATACATGGGTCGAAGGTCTATATTAAACTAGTTCATGGGCCTTCTAAGATGTCCATGGGTCACTAAGCAAATGAATTTTCATACTTGTGTCCTAGATTATTCAGGGAAAAAAAAGAACTAAGAATGTAATTATCTAAATTTGCCTAATATTAGTGTACCTTAATCCCCATTTTTTTCCTAAAGTGATGATGACCAAATTTTGTAAAAGAATATACTTTCGCGTCACTTTTGTCTAAAAACGCAAAAGAGAACTCAATCATCTTTTCCCCAGATTCAAACTAATATTCAAGCTTGCGGGGCAGTTCCACTATGACAATCAACTGTGTCCGATTCAAGCAGTATTTTGAAATTGAATAATACTTTTTTGCAGAATATGAATAATTCAAAGGATGTACAGCATCAGTCTGGTGTGGTACTGAAACATATTTTACCAAATGGTGCGGTTTTCAATACAGGAGTACCTGAGATAATTAAAAAGAAATAAGCCCTCAAGATTCTAACCATATAATAATATTTACTGTGAAAAAAACAATCATTCTTGCATCAGTGAGCTATCATCAGGATCATGCAACTTGCATTAGACTAATACCAAATTGATTGAAGCGGACAAAAACTTGTCAAAGTGGGGTCTGATTAGGAGGATAGGAGCCTCTCAGGCAAGGAAAAAAAAAATGCAAGAATCTGCATCAAATGATGTAATCTGTCCTTATGTGCCCAGGATGATTTGCAGCAATAAATTTAATCTGGGGAAGATAATGGGGAAATTTCTCAGTCACCCTATCATCATTATGAGCACCACTAGGCAAACAAGAAAGGCTTTTTGGACCGAAGCACCAGATTAGCGATCTCCTAAATTATCACTTCATTGAAATCAATTGTACAAGAAAAATTATGAGAGCGAGAGCGAGAGAGAAAGATAGAGAGGGAGGGAGAGGGAAAATGAAAACAAAAAGACTGCTGAGAGAAGCAGAGCCTAAGATATCAAGAAAACCCCAGCTTCAACCCATTTTATGCAATAGAAAGTTCAGTCTCTATCCCTGCCTCTAAAGATTTATGTTAAGAATGATGAATATATCCTCGTGAAGCCGGCTTTCTTCAAGACTCTCTCTTGAAGCAAAGCGATGACAAGTTGTTATCTAGAAAAGCCATATTCATCTGGTTCCGATCTCCCCATTCCCTCTTCCAAGAGAATCTCCTTGTACCGGCACTCTCCACTGCAGAAAGCTTTCTCCCCCCTGAAAATGGTGAAAATGCAACTTTGTATGATTCAAAGCTAAGAGATTGAGAGATAAATGGTGCAAACAAATTGATGTGCCTCTGTATGGTTCATTGAATCACTCTATCCGAATAATTGTGACAAGAATGTGTACCAGAGCAAGTGAAATGAAATCCTGGGTATTGAGTAAAACCAACTTATCATAAATAAATACAATAAAAGAGATCTAAAATCACAGCATGAACTTGTGTCAATTGGTCCATCTTCCTACCAGAAGGGAATCTAATTATTGTACTAAACTTGCAATTGAAAGTCTCAGTTTCTTCTTGTATGTCACGACTAGCTAAATTCAAATTCATGTAGCAGGAAACTTTCTTTTTTAATTTTTAAAGGTTTCAGAGTCGCAAGATTTTTCAATCCAGCAGCTTCATGAAGTAAAGATGGTTACCATATTTGGAAAGGGACTCTCACTTCCACATGCTCTCTCGCCACATTCGTCACAAAAGTGTCCAAAAAGGGCTCAAATTGCAACAGACCACATTGAAAGGTCACTCAAAACATGCCACAACAAAATTGCAGAAGTTGAAAGTTTGAACTAAACTACCTGTACATGTAAATGTCACTTCCCTGCCCAAGATTCTTCTTGCAGGTGCAGCAGAAGCTAAGAAAACTCTGTGACAACGAACGACTACTCTGTTCATCACTCAAAAACCCACTCTCCTTCAGATCAGAGGCAGACTTAAAATCACCACAGCAGCTCTCCACAATGCAATCGTCAAATATATGTGTTGTCTTCGGGTTCGGGCCATGGGAGATCACACAAGTGTAGTCCTCCGAGCTCTCCATCTCAGTGGCACTAATGACCCGGGGCGAGCTTGGCACTCCGAGGCCGCGTGAAATGGAGGACGATCCGGAACGGGATCTCATATCCGGGGACCGCGAAAGGCGAGGTGATGCGAAACCCAGTTGGGAATTCTTGGATTTGGTCCCGAAATTGGGTGGAGACCTCGGGCTTGCCGACTCAGCGTTGGGAGGAACAGAGAAGGGCAGGGGAGGGACTTGGATATTGAGCTTTGATCCGAAGAAGACGACGGGCCGGGTCTCGGGTTTGGGTTGCTTCGGGTCAAAGCCCTCGTCTTTCAGAGCATCAACAATGCCCAGGCCAATTCCTACTGATTCTATCTTCTTCTTTTCCCAGTGAGAGCGCTTGTGCTCTGTGTCAGTGTTTCTGGGTGAAGAAGACGAACTGCTGTTGTTATCAGACCAGAAGGAGTTCCTGATGGTCGAGAATGAGAATGGTTTGGTGTCAAGAATTGAAGTGGGACTAATCACAGCGTCGGTTTCAGAGAACCCCTTCGCAGTGAAGCTAGTGAACAGTCTCGGCAAGCTGAAAAAAGATGATCCGGTGACTTTCTTGCAATTATTTCTGGGAGATGGTAAAGAGAAGGAACTAAGTTCTGCCATTGAAGAAGCTTCTTTCTGAGAAAAATCTGTTCTCTCTATGTATTACCGCACCAACAACAGCTAAATCTGCAAAGAAGAAACGCCAAGAAACTAAGACCCTCACATAATTATACATAAAAATAAGGATTGAAAAAAGACTTTGGAGGAGAGAGAGAAAGAGAGAGAGAGAGAGACCTGAAAAAAATTGAGTTTTCAGCCAAGAACAGGCGTGAATTCAGATGGGCACGAGCAAGATCGCCTTTATGCTCCACCAAATTGCAGAAAGTTTGTGGCTTTTTTATTTTTGAAGTTTGAGTGTCAGAGAATGAAGGACGAGCAGTACAGTCAAAGAGGCCATTTTTTGAGCACCAGAGAATGAAAAAAATTACGCAAGGAAGAGCCCAGGAAGTTGAAGTTCTCTGTCTCTTTCTCTGTGCTAGATTTCTCCCACCTCCATTCCAGAAACAGAGCAAACCCGAGAGAAATCGAACCTCAAGGAAGCTCAAAGGCTCAACTTTTACGCCACCTCTCTCGCTCTATTCTCTTCCTCCCAAGCGTTCTAGCTCGGATTTCTCACCAAAGGAGAAGAATCCAACTGCCCTTGGAACAGACATGCAGACAGAGACTCCCAGGAGTCGTCATCAATTATCAGGCACAGGCGAACCAAAGAAAGATTTGTATTTTAGCTCCCTCCCCACCCTTCGGTTCAGCCTTTTTCCGTCTCACCTCTTTTACGTTTTCGTCGTTTTCCGCGCCCCTCTCTCACCGGGGAAAATTATTTTCTTATTTCGGTCCCTCACTCCCCCCCGGAATACAAACAAGGAAAATGGTTCCCGTCGTCAAAAAGCCTCGAAGCCTCGGGTGCAGACAAACCACTCTCCAATCAAGAATCAATGCAGACTAAAAATCACTTCTGGACCAGGTGCCCTCTCTCTCTCTCTCTCCCTCCTTCCCGAAGAATCTTCTTTGTTTCTTTCTCCTGTTGCGACCCTCTAGCGGGATGCTTGCAGAAGACCCTCCTCCCTCCCTTTCTTTATATCTTCTACTTCATCTCAAAACGCAAGGCCACGACTGGATAATTACGAATTGTGGCAGAGGAAGCGAGAAGAAGAAGAAGAAGAAGGAAGAGAGTGGGCTTGTGGATGGATGGATGGTAGGGACTGGGGGAGAGAGAGGGAGAGAGGGGAGGGAGTGGTGGTTGGTTTGATCTCCTCGTGCCGTGCTATTATAAACTGCGCGTGCATGGGAATCAGTGGGCATCTGATCGAAACCACTCTCTTTCTCTTTCTCTTCTCTCTCTAAAAATGGCACTTCTGTTCACGTCGCTGTCTTACCAAAACGAAACAAGAAAACGAGAGACTGCTGTGGGAGCAGAGCAGAGGGGCTCGAGCCATGGCGCTAATGCCACAGAAAAATCCTATCTTGACGTGACTAGTTTTCCTCCTCCTTTTTCTTCTTTTCCGAAAAGTAGGCCCTTTTGCATAATTTCGTGACGAGGGTACAAAAATGTTTATTTAAAGTGGGTGAATTACGAGCTTGATCATATCCACTTTCCAATTTATAATGTCCTCAAATCAAGTTGGACGATTTTGTTCTTCGAATTTATGCTATATATAGATCCGGTTATCAAATTTTATGGTCTGCCTCTATATTAGTCTTGTATATTTATACATAAAATCAAATCTATCTTAGTGAAGTAATTGAATGGTGATGGCCTTCTTGCCATCTTATGGTGTATAACTCGATAGTTTTGGATTGATTAAGATTTGAGAGGAAAAAATATGCAAGGAATACTTTCCTTTCGCACTTATTATGAGTGTTAAAAAGCAAAATGTAATGATTAATGAAGCATTTGATCAATTACATTAATTAGAAAAATTTGGCATGCATACAATGTGTCTATTAGAAAGTACCCAATGACAAGAAGACGGGAGAGAGAAAATTCCGTTCGACTATGGCAAAGGTGGAGAAAACACGATAGTATATGAATTGGCATATCGAATTATGATCTATTTTAATTTGGGTAAAATAGTCGAAAGAAACAACTAGTAAAGTTACCCATTTGACTATGACTATCGAGGCTCTAATTCCTATTACTAGACATTCATTTCGGTCTCAACTATTTAATTTGCTAGTGGGTGTATACATGCCCGTCGCCACAATTCTATCCATATATGAGGAGTCAAAAAAATATCTCATCACAAAATAATTCAAATTGATGATAGAAATGAGTCAATAAATTCATTTAAACCACGACTTAAACTCAGGGATTTTGGATACAAGTGATGCGATTTTATGGGAGGATATTTAAATGGTTTTCTAATTTGTTCGAGATATTAAAATGGATTCTTTTTTTCTTTTTTTTGGGTCAATATATATTGAAAGGGATTTAAAATCCACGAAATGGACGTGGAATAATAAATAAATAAATAAATAAAGCACATGACACCCTCCTATCTGACAAGACTCGCCGCAGCCACGCACAGCTCGGCTACTAGGCAAACGCAAGCCTAGCCGCTACTGCCGAAAGCTAGCTCGGCTCGGCTCGGCTCGAATGGAGGGGCGGCGATCAGATAGGTGACGGTGCACGAGAAGAGAACTGGGGGAAAGGGGCGGTGATGATTGAAGTTGCGGGGCCGGGTCGCTGGGGCCCACCGCTTTATATACGGGAAAGCGGGCGGAGTGGGGAGAGAGAGAGAGGTTCACGGACGGACCATCCCGTTGCGCCCCCTACGACTCCACCAACACTTGCCCCCACGTCATCCCAACCCCTCAAATTGTGACCACTATGCTATTATGGGCAATTTCAATTAAATATATAAAGATGATTCTTTTTTTTTTTTTTTAATGTGTGAAGTATTAATAAGTTGGCAAAAAACTAAAAGTGAAATGACTAAAAGGTGGAATTCATAATATTTACTATTATAATGTATCAAACTATCTCCATTAGTTATCCCGAAAAAGGGGAAATACTCAGATTCATGATTTTCTTTCTTGATAAAGTTAGTTCAATGTGAGTGATGTGTAATTCATTATTTTTCATTAAAAAATGAAAAGAAAAATACACGAAGGAATGGTTTTACAACTAGTGATTCGATAACTAAGCTCCATTTTATTTACATTTTAGGTATCTCAACTCTGAAATTACAATATGAAAACACTCAAAGATTTAGATATATGGAGCGAAATGTAACTAAATGTCACCACCCAAATTTATTGAAGTATGCTTTCTAACTCATTTACTTTTGTACACATAATTGAGTAGTTGTGGTGTGTTGTTTTGAAAAAAAAAAAGAAAATATATTGTCCTTTATTTTTATGTTTTGGCACAATCTTTTGAAAGGTCTCTCATGGTCATCCATATAACTACCCACAATTCATGTCTTTGCTTGTACTATAATTATAGGTAACCATAATGGTAAACTTTCATTCAAGTATACTTGCATGCATGGGCATCATGCCCATAGGTCTTGATAGTTAGCTCTTGGGCATTCTGACTACTTTACTACTTATGAGCATGGATAATTGGCATTAGATCATCCATGACCAAGGACCACAAGACTCCGAATCCTATGCATATAATAACTCAATTTGATTCGAAGTCATCTTTTTCCCGTTTCCCTTGTCATGTTGTGCTTGGGATATTATGATACTTTAGTTAAAAGTGTTCAGTGCTTATTTCATTCGACTTAAAAATGCATTTGTTACTTACTTCCCTGTGAAAAGTTAATGATAATAAAAAAAAATCTCAAGTGGTAAAAATTGTTTAAAAAACTTAAGCGATTGACAAGCACAACATTTTTTTAACTTAACCTTATTAAATAAGATCAACTTCTAGAACTCAGTAGAAAAGTGAAAGGAAAAAAAAGGCGAGAATAGTATTAAATGCATAATAATGTTACATTAAAATCCATCGCCGGAGTTGATTTTTTTAAGACCGGAAATAATTTACTGTTTGACTTCCCCTTGAGAAATTATTTTTTCACGCTCCTAGTCCTACCTACGAAATAAAAGTAACAATTTTTTTTCCCCCAAAATGCGGGATTCCTGGTCCAAACCCCCCTGGGCCCCACGCTAACCTACGTCCCTCCGCGGGGCCCACCCCATCTTTCCTTAACAATGTCGTGTCGTTATCTCGCGCCCGTCCCCATTTCTTTAATTGGCCTGAATTATTGCCCGAAACAGAAGGTCCGCGAGGGCGACATTACCTAAATGTCCTTGCACACCGGCGAGATCATCATCCGAGCGAGGGCACGATCGGTATCGGAGAACTTCTGTGGGCCCCGGGGCGGGATTTTTCATTTTTTCGGTGGGCCCGGGGGGAAGTTAATAAGTAATAAAGGCGGAGTGGCATGATGGAGGATCATATATAGCCTCTGGATCCAAGAGTAATGAGATAGCCTGACCGATTGATGGCGACCTCCCATTTTTTGTCCTCATGCGTTATGTGACACCACAAAAAAATTAATAATTTTAAAAATTTTAAAAGTATTTTAAAAAAATGAGGGTGTAATTTAGTAGTGTGAAGCAATGCTGATTAAATGTGGAAATTGAGGTTTCGATGAGACAAAGTCTACTTTGAGGGGGGTTAGTAGTTCAAGAAAAGAAGGGCACGGAACTAGAAAAGAAGAATTGGACCCAGTCCAAAGAAAAAAATCGGTATGTGTCGAGCACGCGTCTGAGGTGACATGAACAATCGGTCTCTATGTTCATATGGTGTACTTCATGAATAGAAAAGATTATATTTATCAATTCCACAACTTGAGTGTCCTATTTGTCGTCAATAATTAGCAATCGATGATTTGAATAGCACGTGGGAATAATCGAAAACTTTGTATCAATTCTTTCTTGCGATAATTAGCTATCAATGATTTGAACATCACGTGGGAATAATTGAAAACTTAGTATGGATTATTTCTTGCGATAATTAGCAATTGATGATTTGAATAGCATGTGGGAATAATCGAAAATTTAGTATGGATTCTTTCTTGTGATATTTCTCTAATTATGCATTACTTATATCCAAAAATGACAACGAGCCAACATAACTCAAACCAACCTTACTTATTTAAAGTATGATTGTAGTTATTTAAACCGATTCACTTGAATCAAACAAGACAATTTAGTTCGGTCCTGTTTCCGTTCTTGTTTTTAGGTGACAATGGTCAAGAAAATTTCCCTTTCTTTTTTTTTTCCAAGTTTTCTGGCACATATATGTGTGCCCACTACAAATTTCTTCTACCATAGCAAGACTCCTTAAGGTGTGTAAGGCGTTCATATTTGAAAATCTAGAAAACTATTCATATCGATAAAAGATTTTGCTAGATTTGAAAGGCTATTATTTTGGTAAAAAAAGTTAAATAAAGAGTAACAAGGGAAGATCAATTCCAATCTATTTTGATTTTTTTTGTCATAAATCTATTTCAATTTTTACTCGTGGAAGTTGCTTCAGACTTTTATAAATCTCGACGCTCTCAATAATTGATAGCCTCTATAATGTAGGAAGTCAATTCCAATCTATTTTGATTTTTTTATTATAAATCTATTTCAATTTTTACTCGTAGAAGTTGCTTCAAACTTTTATAAATCTTGATGCTCTCAATAATTGCTAGCCTCTATAATGTAGACATAAAGTCAGAGCCATCGTCTTGTATTGAATAGCTCCCAGAAACCTGATGCGGCCAATAACTTTTTTGGTCAAAAACCAATAATTTTCACTTGCTTTGAATTTCCATTATTTTTTCCATACATAGTCCAAGGGGGAGGTATTTCTTGGCTTTTCAAGAGGGATGGAACATTTAATAATTCCTAAAGTGGACGTTTTGTGGAAAATTGATTTTACAGGATTTGCTCTTTTTTGCTTCTCTATTTGTATGGCCCGTTTTGCAGAAGAGCGAAAAGCGAAATAGAATTTGGCTTCGTGGAGCTTCAAAGAAAAAATGATTGTTGTTCATTCTAAGTTGTGGATCATGTTCCCCACTTAGGGACTGATTTATTGGATTGATCGAATTCTTTGAAGCAAAGATTATAGCTTTTAAGTGTCGTTTCATTTAATACGGGATTGAGTTTCTCAGGAAATGGGATTTCAATTCCCACTATTTTCATGTTTGGGAAGATTTGAAATACAAATTTGGATTTCACAACAAATGAAATTCCTCAAAATACTTGAATTCGATGGCTAACTATAGCTAAGATTAGATGTCCATCCCACATTTTTATAGCCACCTAACTTTCAAAAGCTCTACTTCACCATTGATAGCCTTTGTCACCCGTGATTGCCACAATCAGTTGCTGGCCTTCACCACCACTAGTCTCTGGCTGCTAGATTGAACTTTGTTGCTAGTAGCCAGTCATTGTCGCCATTGGCTGGTGATAGCTGATTGTTGTCACCAATAACTAGTATTTTCACTTTGAAGAACAATTTGTCTCGCAATCCAAACAGCTAAAAAGGATTCTCGTTTCATATTTGGAATGGAAATCCATTTGAAGATTTTCTTATAATGGGACCAAATGAAGATTAATCTTTGCAAGACGTTTTCCATGACTATAAACTTTTCATGCTATATGAAACAACTTAAATGATCATTTATAGATGGACAACATGACTATTTTAAATTAGTGATGTGGCTAAGTTTTCTCTCATATCATGTTGGATCCTTATTAAACGCAACCTCTTGAGATTTCAACAAAAATGTCCATTATTGATTCCCTAGTCTGAATAAATGGAGGATCAAGCAGCTTGGTAGTTGCTAGATGGCATAAAGTTCATCTTGTGATGTTGATTATGGGCATTGTTTAAAGAAATATTTCTTATTTCACCAAATTCAACTTATATCATCCCCTTCACCTAAATGTCGTGCTTTCCACTAATCTCCACATGTTTAATTAGTTGATTAGCAAATGTAACCTTGGATGTGAATGTTGGACAAACTGATTTTTCCTATGCAAAAAAATACAAGATGTGGACATAAACACATCAAATAAACAACCAAAAATAGGAAATTAAGCAGAGTAATATGAGTATGGGAAGGAGCTCCATGAGGGTAGGGGTGCAAGCGAGTCAAGCTACTCGTGTTCAACTAATTTCCTGCTGGAGATTAGCTAGGATTTTTTCGAGCTCCAGTAGCTTGTCAAGTCAAGTTCGAGCCTAGGATACTTGCCTCGATCGGCTCGTGAGACTAATTGGGTATTTTATTTTATTTTCTAATTTTGGTGACACACAATATAAATTATACTTGTAATATCACATTTTATTACGTAATCATGCTTTCATTCTTCAGTATATTATTTAATACAAACATAAAGGGCAATCGTAAACACTTCGAGTCGAGTCAAGTTCGATCCACAAGAAAAACTAGAGTGTGTTGTGTATTATTTACTTGAGATAGAGTTGAGTTGGTGTATGTAGGGTTTTGTATCTTGTTGAGTTTGAACTGGAAAAAAAATGCTTGATGGAGTTCAAACTTCAAGTTTACGAACAAAGTCGAGCTCAAGTCTGGCACTGTGCTGGTTTGACTCGACTCAATTGCATCACTAATGAGAGTGATTGCCATGATTCGAACTTGTGAGATGTGCCTAGATACCATGTTAAAAAGTCATTGTTCTTAGAGATTTAAGCTCTTAAAGAAGTAGTCAACAACATTTATCTAAAATATTATTAGATAGTAAGGACGTTAATCCATTACAACATACAACAATAATACAAACAATAAAAAAAATATTATATGTTATGTACATTTAGAAGGGTTTCTCTTAATAACTTTTCTCATGCTCTTATTGTTTGCAGAAAATTCAATTTCTCTGGAAAATAGTTCTCTAAGTGACGGCTCTATGATAATTCAAGCAATTATCCTAATTAGCCTTTTTGACTCCGTCGACAGCGATGCAATATAAGATCCGTGGCTTTCGGGATGAGGCGGGTTTTTAGGTTAGCAGACGGCTAAAATCCTTATGAAAATGTCTATAAATTGTTGCTGCACTAATGTTGTTCTTTTATAATGTAAAGACACGATCCAAGAGACCTAACTACCTAAGAAAACCCATGAAATATCCTATTAGCCCCCATAAACCGATTAAGTCCTGACCTTTATCTTTCATAGGTGGCCATGACTTAGAATAATTTGAACACGGTAGGTTGGTTTCGACATGCAACTTTCGATTTCCAACCTAAAAATCCCTAACAATCTTGGGTTTAGCTGCCGTATCATTGGAATCTAGCTGAAAAAAAGAGTGGCGACACCGATCTTAAAATCATGCCATATATTACAATGACTTAATTTTCATAAATTTATGTATGTTAATGTTGTATGAAGTTTCCATCACCAGATATGTATAGTCTAAAAAAGCTATATCCATAGTCATCCACTTGGATCTATATAATCTCACGTAAATGATTGTGATTATAGTAACTGGTTTTGATAGCCTTGTCAAGTTGATGAAGTTGAGAACTTTTTTTTTCTTTCTCGTGATTCATGTATTATTTAAATTAGGCCGCACATCATCAATCAGGTCGAAGCTTCGCTAAGCCATTCATTCTAATATACTTTTCAACCTTAGAGTAGGGTGTGATCTATATAGCTTAGGGTCTTGTCTTGATACGTAAGCACACATTTTTAGGACAAAGACAGCTTTGTGATCGGCCCTATTAGCTCAAGTTTAGGGCAAACCTACCCCGAAAATTGACAAAACAAGCTCGATTTTTCTCGTTTTTTGCTCATAGGTGGTGGTGGGGTCTCCATGTTTGGCACTTCATTAATGATCTGATGATGCTGTTTTGGTTCATTATTGATGTCTTGATCGTGCGAGACTTAGCTTATCATAGGTGTCCTCTGGCAACTGGCGAAGACAGGAGGAAAACATGAATGATTGATGGAGAAGAACGGAGAGCATGGTGATGAATGGAGATCCACCAGAGGAATGACCCAATGGCATGCTAATCACTCAATCCCCGTGGGAGGCCCGGAGCTGGGGCCCACATTGACTTGGCACTCCCTCGTGTCCACGTTATCATCGTTGTTGAGTAATATATGTAGGCGCTATGATAGACTATGGTGGTGGTAAATCAAAGATCCACGCCCCAATGAATGATTCCGTCGGCATCCTAAATCCTAATCATTCATGTCTGTGGGGGCCACACTGACTTGGCAATTGCTTGTGTCCACGTCATTATCTCTGTTTAGGATAGCTTGGTGACGGGGGAGATTTGACAAAATTGGAGTCCATTGGAAAAGGTTTGATGGGACTATAATAGGAGTGATTTTTATCCCTTGGAAGGAATTTTAGGGAGTCCTACTGGTTAATCATCGAAGCTCAAGTCGAACCACAATTAGATCTAATATAGATTGATTGTATGTTCTAATGTTCGTTTGTAGTAATAATTATTACAACGTAATCCTTACGTAATCCTCATTACAGCCTAACCGCAGTAATGATCCTACAAGTCTTGTCTCTTTCCTTTTGCTATCTCTATCAATATTGTATCCCATCATATGTACTTCAAATTCATATCAATTGTAACTTAATTTACTTATATAAGTTATATTATGATACCCAATTATACTTATTTTGACATAACCAAGTATTAAATTATTAATAAAAATATTAGTTTTATGTTGATGATTGATGCAATAATATATATGTTTGATGTGATAACAGAGATGATGTACATAATTTGTATTACTTTTAAAAAATCATTCAAAGTATAATGATTAGCATGATATCAGTGCCTCACACGTAGGATTATCTAAGTTTTAATGATTAAGCATGACATTACCGGGACCATCATTTTGGTTTGATTCCCGATAATTCCCAATCTTAGAAATTCTTCATAAATCGAACTTCACTTCACAAGTTCAAGCCCCAAGCTTTCCGTTGATGTAAAAAATGGGGTCATTTAGAAATTGAACAATAAGGTCACAAGAGATCAAAATTGGGGTCAAGTTTTTTTAAATTAATATAATATTTTGTATTTTTCAAAAGTAAATTCTTGAATGTCAATAGTAACGACGCTAGCCAACAAGAAACTACCACATGGTAGTCTTAACGCTCGTCTAGCCAAGGCATGGCCATGGACTATGCATGCCCATTGTGTGATCAAGCTACAGGCATTAGGCTGCACCAACCAATGTGGGCCTATGCATCACCAAGCCAAGCACAAGACTTGTTCAAGCAGTAATAGGCCCAAATTGTGATTCTTGATGTTTTATTTTCAATTTCTATCATGCTGCTTATCATTGTCACGATTTTTCCTTTGCTTTACATTATTAGGGTTGTGCTTTCAAACAATATCATACGATACAAAAATTTGACTATAATGAGGGGTTCTAACACCTCATTTTGACCCAATGCTAGGGGAATCTCTCTCTCTCTCTCTCTCTCTCTCTCTCTCATTTTATTTATAATTTCTTTCAGAGCACTCTTATTGGGGTCTTGACCCATGTGAAAGGTTAGATTGTTCATAATTTATCTACCAACACTCTCTCCAATAGTTGTGTGGTTTGTGGATTCACTAAGTCCATACCTGATCTAACTAGGAAGGAGAGTGATCGTCCTAGATAGAGAGCTTAGATAAGGTATGGTTCCTTGGGGCTTTAGGATGATAGAGGTGATAAGAATGGATCTCGGACTCACATTGATTATGGAGAGTATCCCTAAGTGGTATGGCCAACACTAATGGATACGTTATTGGTTTTAAGTGGGAAAGTTCATAGCATTTCAAGTCTCACATCAAATTGTTGTAGACTTGTGATCTTTAAGCTCAAGTAAGATCCACCCTCAATTGTTTACCATCTTGTATTGGTATTCAAAGTTGGTTAGGCCCAAGTGAAATAGACAGGATCTTTAGACTCCTTAATTTTCATTTCTTAACGTTGAAGAGTGGATTCACAGTTAGCATAGGTTAACGTGTTGTTCTTTCAAGTATTCTCCCAACTGTTGTCCAACGAATTTCAAGCATCGCACTTGGAACAAGACGGATGGTTGAGAAAATTGAACGTAAAACCTTTTGATAATGCCTTTAGCTTGTGTTGGATGTTGCTATTCTATGACACATGTTATAAAGGCATTACTGGACTCTTCGGAAAAATTTCAAGCCCTCCTTTATCGTGCCTTTTGAACGTCACTAAGGAGTAAAAGTAGGAAAGTACAATTTCTTTTTTTTTTTAAAAGAAAAAAATTGTGTTGAAGATGCCTGAATTTGTCAAAAAGGTTAGTGGACGAGTGAATCAAAATCTTAATGGGAAAACTCCTTTCATGATAATAACTTGAAAGGGACACGATGTGGTCGAATCTAAAAGCCTCCTGTTTATATCAACGTAAAGTGGGTGGTAATATATGATTAAAAAAACAAAGTGAGTGGAAACAGGGTTCAAAGGGTTTTTAATTGCATCGGGAGCAAAAGAGAGTGGGGGTGCAATCTAGGGAAAAAAGAGAGGTGGGTGGAGGCAAAGACGGGATTTACGTTCTTCCAATATGTGCAGAGATAACTCTTGAAAAACCTACATCTTCGACCCTGGAAAGTTATTAAATGTACTGTAAGTTTCATGAACTAATTAAGTACATACTTTTAATTTGTATAAGGGCCTTATCTCAGAGTAATTTCAGCAGTTTTTACGCAGTTGATAGGATTCAAAGAGAAGACCTTTACTTCTTTAACTGGAAATCCCTTACTACTTAATTCAACTTGCCAACCTGAGACACTTACCAAGACCACTTGAGTGCTTACAATAGATTATATGCAAAAAACCGAAAACTCCTTTGTCATTTGTCTTGAGTTTGAAGTTTTAATAAGATGATTTATCACTCCAATCCTCTCTTTCATCGTTTTGACATGCACAAATCTTTTATAAAAATATCTGCACCGTTGGGTGAGGTACCATTATGATCTAGTGATGCATGTGACTTGCATTCACATGCACCATGATCACTCAAGATTTGCTCTAAATGGAAACAATGGTGTTTGTGACTCAAATGAAAATTACGTCAAACGGTTTCCATCAAATGAAAAGGCATTAAGCCGGCAATTTGTTGAATTGGCACAATCCTTTGGTTGTGGATACTAAACCTATCAAATGGATGGGTTTGGTTGGATTTGGGTCGGATCATAAATGGTCCAATCCAAATTGACCGATTAACTCGTTTATGATCCATTTATCACTAATGTAAATTTATTGACCTAGACCAAATCTAACTCATACCTAACGGATACTCAACCCACCCATAATGCTAAAACACTTATATATTTAACTAAATAAATTCTATCATACAATTACAAAATTATGGATTTATTTTATATTTTTTAAAAAAAATCAAAGCTTCATTTAATTTACGAAAATTGTGGAATTTCTGAAATGATAATATTTTATAGTGTTTGGTTGAAATTTGAAAATAAATTAATTGGCATAGAAAATCCAATTTAATTTTTTGGGCACTCCTTTGAAGTATTTATATTTATTTTTTAAAAATAGAATTCTTTTTTCTTTTTTCCCTCTTCTTCATTCGGTTGCCGACCATGGTGGCCGTGGTCGGCAATAGCAAGCTCCAACCTCGCCATAAGCCAGCGAGACTCAAACTTACCCAATTTTGACGAGTTGAGCTTTGTTGGCCTTGGGTGAGGCTTGATCTTGTCAAATCTAGTGAGATCACCTTGATGTTAATGAGTTTGAGCCTCGCCGATCGGCGAGGCTCAACCCTTACCCTTACACAATTCCAACAAGTCGAGCACCATTGGCCTTGGGCAGGGCTTGACCTTGCTAGATCCAACAAGGTGGAGCTCGCCTCAACAATGGTGAGACTTCGACAAGGTTGAGTCTCGCCTCAACACTAGCAAGACTTGAGCCTTGGCTTTGCTCGATTCCTAGATCGGTGAGGCCGGCTAGCTTGGCTTCCCAGATTTGGTGAGCGTGAGCTCATCTCAGGCCGATGAGGCATCGACCTTGCCCGATCAAGCTCGTTGGTGTGATTGGGCAGCAATGGCAACCCTCGACCTATCGGTGAGGGCTTCACGACCCTCACTCATGATTGATGAGGGCCTTGTGGCCCTTGGCCTGTAGTCGATGAGGGTCGGCTGCCAAACTTCATTGGGAAAGAAGTAAAAGAAAGAAAAAGAAAAAAAAAAAGAAAAGAAAATATTATTAAAACAATCAAAAATGAAATAAATAAAAATGATAAAAACTATTTGAAAAGGATAATTTATCCTTAATGGGTTAACTCAATCAATAAATTTTATAAGTTAAATGGGTTTAAAGACAAACCCATTTATAACCCATTTATCATCACACTTACAAACAATCCAAACCCATCAACAGCTCATTTATTAAAATTTAACTAACCCATATGTGACCCATCTCATTAAATATGGGTTCCTCAACCTGTTTTGACACCTCTAACGGATACTCATTTAGTTTACAGAGGGGGACAAAGTGATGGCTATGTAGCACCGACATAGACACGCGACACGCGACACGACACGCCGATACGTCATTTCTTAAAAATAGAGAACTTCGACACGCTTCGACACGTTATATATTATATATTTTTATATATAAATACATAAATAAATAACAATAAAAATAGCCTAGAATTAATTTACACGAAAAATATTAAATAATATCATTCGTTATTTTAATTTCTTACAATAATACATAAAAACTAGAGGCAAAAAACATTGTTTAAAGAAAAATACTGAAATGATATTTTTAAATTTATTTATTTATCATATATAGAATTTTTTTATTACTTCTTTCATAGTAAAAGACTTTTAAAAAAACTAAAACAATTATAAAAAAAAAACTGAAAAAAAAAAAAAAAAAAGTTGACTCAATGCGTGTATATTTATAGCAATTTTATTATTTCTTTTATTACTTCTTTTGTGTATATTTATATTTTGACCCATCAAGTATTAGAAATTTTTAAAATTGACCTAGTGCATGTCGGAATCACATGTCGAAATTCTGAATTCGCGTGTTAGAGAGAGTTGACCATGTGTCAGATTTTTCGACACTTGTTAACCGCGTGTTGGAGCGTGTCAGACACGTGTTGGAGTGTCGGACACAACACGAAGGCTTTCGGAGAGTGTCCGTACTACATAGAGTGACGGTCACTCTCCAGTCATTACTTGGTCATCCTTGCACTCTCTAGGTCACAGATTGCAACTACCGTCAGATAAATCATCACCTTTTTTTCTCATTCTTACAAGGATTTCATTCCTTTCTTTCCTCAACTACATTCATCTCTTTCGCAGGAAATTAACTAAATCATTTGACGAGGATTTGACCATCAGCATGGATTAAAAATAGCTTCAGCATCAAATTTAATAGCCACCAAGACTTGTCTTTTCTTAAATCCCTACAAGAGAATGGACGTGATTCACGGCCACCCAATCACTAAAAGAAATTTTAAGTTGTAGAATTACAATTTTCTTGTTTATTAAAGTTAATAAGTGTATTTGTATCCCTTATTATTAAAGCCAAGGGGAATATTGTTAATTACTTTTAGTAACTAAATAAGATAAAGCACTGAAATTTTAAAACTTATCATGAAAGTGTAAGGTTGATGTGATTTTTTATTATTATTTCTCTCATAAGTGGCATTGACATGAATAAAACATGAAGGACGAGGCCAAAATGACGTCGTTTTTGTTATAATCTGATTTTTTAAAACTACTAGATGATTTTATTAATCGCCCTCAGGATCTAGGCTGCTATTGGTATCATAGTCAAAATATATATATTAAAAAAAAATCAGATTATGTTATCACAATAGAAGAAAGCAATACGCCCCTTTTAAGATCTTTCAAAACAATTACACTTATAAATCCAGAATCCATAAAAAAAATATAAGTAAAAGTTCAGTTACATTCACATAGGATTAGTTCATGAGGGTGTTAAACCTCTCACCAAGGAGGGTTTAATACATCTATCCTTCTAGTCTTAAGAGATTCGAGACTCATAAATTTTGAAAAATCCATCTTAGGAACTGTAGAAACTAGTCTTTGCAATGACCCAATCCAATTTGATTGATTTCCTATTTTTCGGTATCTCTCAAGGACAAAAATATCATTAAATCTTTAACCCTCCAACTTAAAACACATAATTATAAGATAGCATAATGATCTCCTTTAGCCCTTGTCTGAAGGATTCATTACAAATCTATGCTTTTTGCATTTGGAAGCAAAGTTTTTAAACACAGCCCAAAAGGAGAATTGAAATGCAAATATAGTATTAATAGAACAATGGGAATTAGAAAATCAAGTTCTCTAGCAAATAGTTTGAAATACAAATCCAACTAATGTAATACCACAATACCACATCAAGAGGGTAATGTTAACCATTCAATTTTTAAGAAGATCATTCGACTTAAGGTCAATTCCCTCGTCCTAATCAAGAAGGTCAGTTGATCTCCATCCAAATCTCCCTCCCATTATTACTCTCTCGTCTAGAAACCAAAGTAGCACATAGTATTTGCCTATAACAAAATATTCATATATTAGTAGTGATTTGTAAATACAATACAATCTTAAAGAAAATTGATAATTCTAGAACAAGTAAAAATACTTAGTGGAGGTCGAGGAAATTCCAAGCGAGGAGTCTCGAGTGCCGCGATAACACCGGCAATCGTTGCGATCCTTCCCAACCAGCATACACAAAAGTGAATTTCATATCAAACGAACATACACACATCACATTTTGAGTGGTACCTCCTTTTATGCCTCTAAATGGGATTTGCTTCGACAAAGGTATAGAAGCATGAACATGAGTACCATCAATAGCGCCCACACAATCCTGTCGTTTTATCAAAGACTAGTGTTATATAAGATTAGCAACAAAATGAAACTGATATTGTAAATGAATGTATGAAAATCTTACCTTGAAATAAAGTTTATGGTTGGGATCCATAAGAATCTCATTTGGGACCACATCAAAGGAAGGCGGTACGATAATCTCTTTTGCAAATTTGAGAACTGCTAGCAACACTATAGTGAAGTATTTGCTAATAGTTTGTCCCGAACGTTGGAATCTCTCGCATAAAGTTCTATTCGAGTTCTTATGACAAATCATAAATAAGAATAGCCCAATTTGTTCATCTACCTTTATATATCGACTATCTTTCAGCCAACCTCTTGCATTCATCAAACCACAAAGATTGAGAAAAACGTGTCTCTCCATTCTAAAAGATTCATATATTCTATCTGAATGTCCTTGAAGAATCTCCATCATCCATTCGGGTCCTGACAATATGCTATCCCTAATAGGTTCTCTCGAATGCAAAGACATATCCACCGCAACCATGCTCAACCATGCTGTCATAATATCGATATCAAAATCATTAAAGATTACTTTAACCGATTCACCTGTTGCTACTTGATCACTACACATGCTACTTTCACCCCCTCCATATTACCTATGCCTTCACATGCAAAAAAAAAAGAAAGGATAAACACAATATGTAAGTAAGGAATCTAATAATAATCAACAATAGTCACAAAGTTTTCATAATTGCATCATAAAAAGACCAAAGTATCTCAAATACATAAGTCATAGAGTGAAATAAAACAAAATATACAAATCCATAGCATACTACTCAACATCTGTTTAAAGAGATTCAAGAAATCCACGTCTCCTTTCAGGTAGCATTGTGATAAAAGTCTCTCTCCAACTGGCATGAAGACATGATTGGTTCACAGCTTTGTTATAAATATTCTGCTCCAAATCAGGCATACTATTTAAGACGGCAACCACGGTTGCTGTGGAGTAGGGGTCTACAGTTGATGGGGCATCTGAGGTCACAGAGCCACTTGTTGATTGAGCCGTCCTGATTTTAATCATTTCTTGAATGGCTTTGCAGGTGTCACTAACATCATATCTGGTACTCTTCCTCCTCCTCTTAGAATTTGGAGTCCTATCATGCTTGTGTTTCTTAAGATTTGAGGTAGTAGTCGTATCAGGTATGAAGGCCTCATCATCAATACGCTGTTCATCAAATTCCTCTGGATCACCTACTGCATAACCACTACTACCATCACCATTGTCACCACCATTGTCATCTCTCTCAGAGGACACTACCACTTCTTCAGCATATCCTACCACTTCTTCTGCATTTCCTGATGCATAGTTCCCAGTAGCATATGTATCACCAAACACGATACATAAATCAGGATACTGAGGAAACCCTTCATTTCTGAATTTAGCCCATTCGTTATTATTCTGTAATTTATACAATAATGACAAATGTCAGTAATATAATCAAAGCTTGCAATACAATATGAACAAAATGACATTGGTAAATTGATACCTTGATGTGAGACTCCCACACACTTTGATCATCCACAACAACCTTATTGTTTATATTATCCCATCCAAATCCAGATTGTGACAAAAGTTTCTTGAAACTACTATAATGTTTCTTCAGTTTGTTGACCCTGTTCTTCAACTGAATTACACTAAAGTTGAGTCCCATTCGGCTATTGAATTCGGCATGTATGTTATTCCATCCTGTTTTGTTGAAGGTAGAAGTGTTGCGATTTCCCTTTGTTACCTCTGTTACCAACAAGCTTACAAGCTCATTGGTCAAAGGCTCAGTCCACTTTGCCATACAAACCTCTTTGTGGGAAGCCATTTAACCTTAACTACTTGAGCATCAAATGAGCCATATCAATTGGTGTACCAGTTCAAGCACGTAGACTTTGATGTCGATATCACATCAAGCAAAAAGAGAATAATCCTCATATAAAATTTTACAAGCAACCATATATTATAAGCAAAAAAACCATTCCCACTCTCTTGACTCGACATCAAAATCACGATGAAAATCTGATCTATTGTATGAGCAATTCTTTTAATAATATGGTAACTAGCTAATTACATAGATGCGACATATATTTTCTATGCATGAATCTCCACAAAGATGCCCACATGTATCTTTTTCAAGTGAATTTGCACATTAGATCTCTGTTTGTGGCTTTAGTGCAAATTAGAGTCAAAATACTGAGACAATACCAAAAAGTTGAGTGACATGGGATAAATCAAAGTATAGCTGCAAAAGTATGAAACTTGCCCTAAGGTAATCTTCGTCAAAGATATCTAACCAAAAAATGCCTAGAATGCATGCTCATTGGCCACAAGTCATTCTCCTTCCTTTCGACCCTAATGCCAAAACCAGGGAAAGCCATCTATTACCTAGTTAAATGACCATTCACCAAAACTTCGCACTAGCCAGTACTAGAAAAAAAATGCCAAAGCAAATACCTGAATATCATCTGTTAGGTTTTATTTATTCCATTTCATAAACCTTGACAATGAACAAAAGAATAAAATGAGAAATCAGAAGAACATGGCTTCGGTTGGGTTTCGCAATTTTCTTGACATGACACTGTTCGGCAACTCTTGAAGAGGACTTGTGGACCAAACTCAAGCATAAACAACAACAAAATTTCCAGCCAAAGTGTAGCCAAGATTGGATGTTTGGTTCAATCATATCCATGACAAACTATCTTTCAAGCGATTATCACAAACTTACAAAGCCCTAGAAAGAATCATGCAACAGAGCACTCAATAGAATTATCTTTCAAGCGATTATCACAAACTTACAAAGCCTGCTAGTAAAAGATGGTTGTGACCATTGCTACCACGTTTTTGCACCTTATAGTAGAAACAAAGGGCGGAAGGAATTAAAAGAAAAAAATCCAAAAGAAAGTTGTTATTTCTTGAACTGCACACAAATTGCTACCAATTTCAGGCCATGAACATTTCGCAGCGATCGTGCACTGACTTTTACAAGTTGGTAAATTGTTTTACAAGTCCAAGCTGGCATTACCTCTTAAGGCAAATCCACCGTCCTTTCCTGGAAGTTAAATTACAGCAACTTCAAGTATTGCAATCAATGACCTCTCATTGTCGGAACATTTACAAATACTCCCGACCCGGGAGCATAGAAAAATCAGGATGGCTTTGCAGATCGAATGTCATCTCAACAAAGGTCCAATTCTCATCTAGCTCTACCACAAGCAAAAAATAAACTGGTCCTCATCCGATGAAAATAGCCGATAGGCTGCATCCGCATAAACTTCGAGCACACGTCCAATTGCTCGATCCAAGTAATGGTAAGAAAATAGTTGCAGAGGAGGACACGAACAGCATGCGCTATGAAATCAACACTCACCGCAGAACTGTCAGAGCCATCAAAACGATCAATTACAATGCACAAACAATAGGGATCGACAAATCGATTATGAACTGCAATGTAGCATCGCTCCCGCCTCAAACTTGACGCGACCGAAGCGCAATGCAGCAGAGCACACAACAGAGAGAGAAAAAGAAGAATCGCGTCTCGGCCCATCGCTCCCGCCTCAAACTCGACGCGACCAAAGCGCAATGCAAGAGAAAGCACTCACGAGAGAGAGAAAAAGAAGAGGAATCGGCACGAACCGGAGAAGGGAGGAGAAGGGTAGTTACGCTTCTTATGTCTAATCTAGAAAACAACCATTAACCAAACTAACAACCCCATAGTGGCTAATATTAGTGGTCTTGATGGTATTTCTTGACCTATTGATCAACAAGACCAACCTGAATTAGAAAATCCTGACTCCCCACATCATTCTCCTACCTACTCCCAATTAGTAAATCCTAAAGTACTTACTCTTGAAAATGACTTTGAACTTGATCAAAAGTTCTTAAATCAAAGAATTTTACTCAGAAGAAAACAAAGAAATAAGGTAGCAATTTTTTTTACACTTTTCATGATCAAACCAAAGAAATTAAAGAAAACTATTATGATTAATTGTACAAACATGAAACTCATATATTTTTCATTGATTGGTTTGAAGAACATTATCTTCAATCAAAAGAAATTTATGTACTAGATCATGCATATAAGTGGAAATTAGATAATGGCCAAATCATGAAATCTAACCATCCTACTTTAAGGAAGATTAAATTCCACAGTAGGTATAGTGAAATAATAGCTACTCTTTTTAGAATAACAACTAAAACTAATGAGCCTCATAGCATAAAAATAAAACAAAGTAATTACACAAATTAAACTCTCCATACCATTGGCAATCAATTAAATAGAATAGAATCATCTATTTAATCATTTTCTTTTTAAAGATCAAGACTAGAAACTTTTAAATCCCAAAATTTTAAAACATTTGAGTTCCTTAGAACTCTTAGTCTAGAATTTGCTAAAGCCATAGAAAATAGAAGAAAATCTTAAGGCAAATTACCCACAATTAATACTCCTACCTTCAAAGGACCTAACATAGAATAAATTTCTAAATTAAGGGAATCAATCATAAATGACACTCCATATCAAGTAAACATCCTTGAAAAATCTAATGGAGGGTCCGATAATGAATCCACCCATGAGGTACATAAACTCACATGAAGAAATCCACAAAAACTTATAAAAGTCAATAACAAGATCATTATCACAAAGAATTCAAAATAAATATTCTCCTGACACCATTTATAAATAGAATATAGATGGTGTTGCCGAAAATAATATTATTATACATTGAATTAAATGGTTATGGTAGCAAATGCTTATAAAAGTCAATAACAAGATCATCATCATTGCTAATCTTTTAGTGATTGTTTTGACCTAGCAACTAAAAGATTGGTGGGATAATTATTTATCTAATGAACAAAAAATTAATATATTAAATGCATCAAATAGATGAATATGACCAAGGCATTGAGGATGAAAATAGACAAGTCATCCAAGATACTATTAATGCGCTCATCTTTTTTATATCTAAACACTTTATAGGAGATCCTTCACGCTTTAGAGATGAAAACTAAGATCTTTGTGAAATATGAAATGTAAGTCCTTTGGAAAATTCAGGGTATACAAAAAAATTTTCTTACAAAGATTTTTAGTCAAACTAGATTATAATTAACCTTTTTAAAAAGATTTTTTTTTTTTAGTAGGATTACCTCAAGTAATAGGAGAACAAGTCTGTGATAAAATTATGGAAGAATATGATGGTCAAATCCCACATCACTTATTGTTTTATGGAGAACTAATTTCATATGTTTATAGACAAGGAACACCAAATGTGTAACACAATCAAATAAAGATTTAGGTGATTTTTGTGCCCAACATCCTTCACATACTGAACCAACAAAACCAAAGTATAAAGGAGATTGTTCTTCTAAAACCAAAAATGAAAATTTAAGAATTATCACAAGAACAAATCACAACAAGGTAGACATAATAAATCTAAGCAAAAACTTAAGAGAAAAATTAACAAAGATATCAAATTTTACATTTATGGAAAAAAGATGACAAATTTCAAAATATTGTAGGATAAACAAAATACTAAATGAACTATCGATAGATGAAGAAACTCTCCGTCAATTATATAACAATATAACCAACTTTTTAAAGTAGAATGCCTCCAAATTAACGAAATTGAAACCTCTTTAGAATCAAAAGATGATGATCTCTCCCTAGTGAATTGGCACCAAAAATTTATGTTTAACAAAAGAAGAAAATTTTTTTTTAAAAACTAAGAATCAAATATATGACCCTAAAGCTAAGAAAAATTTTCAAGATAGACTCCAATCTTCAATAAGAATCACTTCTAAAACTACCACAACTTATAACCTCAAAATATCCATAACAAGAATGAGAAAATTAGGACAATCAACATTATTGGTCTCAATAATGAGATTAATAAACAAAAATTAGAAATTCATGCTCTCAAAGCAACCCAAATTCAAATGCAAAAGGAAATTTTGGAAATTAATTATAAAATGAATAAAGAGAAAGAGAAGGAAGAAGCAAGTGAATCGGATACTTCCGATCCTAATTTTTTTAATGATTTTGGTAGAAATAACCTCCATAAAATAGATTATAGATATAACAATAAAAATTAATAATTAATTTGTCATTGATATTACATCGCTCTTCAATATTGGTTCTAATTTCAATTGTATCATAGAGGGTTTAATACCAGTCAAATATTTTGCAAAAGTAACGAAATCACTAAAATTAGCTTCAGGAGATAAATTTCATATTAATTATAGATTACCGGAAGCCTTTGTTGTAAAAAAATCAAATGTATTATAAGACATCTTTTCTTAGTCAAAGATATGAGACAAAATTTGATTTTAAGAACAACATTTATATAACTAATTCAACATTTTACTGTCACTAGTGAAGGTATTGAGGCTCGAGCTTTAAACAAAATATCACTTTCAAATTTATCACCAAAACTCATACAAGAAATTTGAATATTTTGCAAGAATATTCAATTTTAGAAATTAAATTTCTTATATAAAATAAAGAAGATTAGCTCGTATATTTGAAAGAGGATTTAGAATTCAAAAGGATAGAAGATAATCTTCATGAACCTAAAATTAGAGATAAAATAATATCGCTTCAAAAATACGTCAAACAAATTATTTGTTATACCTTACCCAATGCATTTTAGGAAAAGAAAAGACATATTGTCGATTTACCTTATGAACCTGATTTTTTTGAAAAATAAATTCCCGTAAAATTTAGACCTATTCAAATGAATCAAGAAGTTTTACAATTTTTCCAAAAAGAGATTCGAGATATTAAACAAAAAAAAAATTCTCGGAAAAAACCAATCACCTAAGAGGGATATGCTTTCTATGTCAATAAAAACGTTGAATTATAAAGGGGGGCATCTAGATTAGTCATCAATTACAAGCCATTGAATAAAGCATTAAAATTAATAAAATATTCAATTCATAATTAAAAAATATTTATTAAATAGACTTCATATTTAAAAAAAATCAAAATTTGATATGAAATCCAAATTTTGGTCAATACAGATTAGTGAGGAAGATAAATACAAGATAGCATTTACAATTCCATTGGCCAATATGAATGGAATGTAATGCCTTTTGGTTTAAAAAAAAAAAACAACTTCTAAATTTCAGAAAATAATGAATGACATTTTTAATCTATGTTCTAAATATAGCATAGTTTATATAAATGAAATCTTGATATTTTCCTCCGATATTGATCAACATTTCAAACATATATTTGTTTTCACAAGTGCTATCAAGAAAAATGGTTTAATAGTTTCTTCTACTAAAGTATCACTTTTCCAAACAAAAATTAACTTTGTAGGACATTACATCACTCAAGGAACGATTATCTCAATAGAAAGATCAATCTTATTTGCTGAAAAATTTCCTGACGAAATCAAAGATAATGATCCAATTGCAAAGATTTTTAGGAAGTCTCAACTATATTTTAATTTTTTTTCCCGAATATCAATATACTTTGCAAGCCTTTACATCAAAGATTACAAAATAACCTTCCACCTTGGATATCAACTCACACCAATATTGTTAGAGAAATTAAAACTCATGCCAAAGAAATACTTTGTCTTCATTTAATTGATCTATCAACTTTCAAAATATTGGAAATAGATGCTTCAGATATGGGATATGGAGGAACACTCAAGCAAGTCAAGAATAACAAGGAGCAAATTATCCAATTTGTCTCTAAACATTGGAATTAAACCCAACAAAGTTATTCTATGGTTAAAAAAAGAAATATTAGCCATTGTCCTAGCAATATCTAAATTTCAAAGAGACTTATTAAACCGAAAATTCCTTCTATGAATTAATTGCAAATCAATAAAAGAATCTCGCAAAAAAAGAAAAGTATTGAATATCGTCTCAAAACAGACTTTTGCTGTGACATCTTGAAACATACTTATTCATCGACACCTCTATAGTGCTATTCTCAGAACTGATCACTCCTGAGATAATTAGACTATCTGAGGAAGTCATTAATGAATTTTAATGCAATAGATTTGAGAATTTAACCAAGAATCGACTACTCGACTATACTCATCTACAGAGATCATTTCGGCACCATAAAGATCGATTAGAAATTATAAATAGGTTGGTTCGACACGAGATATGTGGTTAAACGTGGGTAATTCCACAAAATTGAGAAATTCTCGTCGATTGGCATTAGATTGATTTTTTGGTCATTTTGGTACCCTGTATCTATATTTGAAAGCTTGAGATTTTCACAACAATTGAGAGTCGCCAATGTGTTGAAGAAGTTCATTGTGGCTTGAAAAAAATCGACCACGAGTCATTTGCAGTAAAAATTTCTGAAAGCTACCCGATAGGCTAGGTTACGCTAAAATTGTGCCAAAGTGAAATTAAATGCGAATTTGAATCCAATTTCGGAAATTGAAAATTCTGTCATGTCACGAATCATTTTAGGAACATCGATTCAGTCTTCGAAGATTTTTCTACAAACCAAGATTTTGGCAGAAAAAGTAGATATAGGGCCGTTTTCGACCGGAAAATTCAGAGGACCGTTTTTTATCGCGAAATTGGGATGCAAGTAAGATCTATTGGTGAGGAAAAATACCAATTGATCGAAGACTCGATAATGGAATTTTTGAGAGCCAAATTGGATTAATTCAAAGATGAATTGAATGGAAATCAAGGTGCAAATGTGCAATTTCGTAGCTCCCCCATGGACACCACATTTTGTGACATCCCGAATTTTCAATGCTATTTTCAAATAATTAGTTGGGCCTTTCATCGACGCGCCTATAATGCTATTCTTAGAGTTGATCACTCGCGAGATAATTAGATTATCTGGGAAAGCCATTAAGGAATTTTAATGCATTAAACTTGAGAATTCGACAAGAAATTGGCTACTCGACAGTACTTATCCGTCGAGATTATTATGACACAATTAAAAATTGATTAGAGATTAGAGATAGGTCGGTTCGATCGAGATATCTGGCTAAACGTGGGTGATTCCACTATATTACAAAATTCTTGTTTACCGACATTAGACTGATTTTTCTATTGTTTTGGTACTCTATGTCTGTATTTGAATCCTCGAGATTTTCACAACCATCGAGAGTCACCAATGTGTTGAAGATGTTCATTGTGACTCAAAAAAATTGATCATTGGTTATTTGCACTAAAAATTTTTGAAAGCTACCCATTAGCCCGGGTCACGCTAAATTTGTGCCGGATTGAAATTAATCGTGAATTTGAATCCGATTTTAGAAATCGAAACTTCTATCATGTCACATGTTATTTTAAGAATGTCGACTAAATCTTCGAAGATATTTTCTGCAAACTGAAACTTTTTGGGGAAAAGTCGAGGTGGGGTCATTTTTTTTCAAGAATGTCAGGGACCATTTATGATCGCATAATTGGGATGTAAGTGGGATCAATTTGTGAGGAAAATACTAATTTGATCAAGGGTTTGATACTTGAATTTACAAGAGCCGATTTGAGTTGATTCAAGAGAAATTAAAGTCCAATTAGGGGAAAAACATTACAAATTCGTATGTCCCAACCACCCATGACTATTGGACCATTTCAAGTCTTCTAGAAAGGGCCTCGATGGCTGAAATTTGGCCAAGAAAACCAGCTAGTGGTGGGCATTGGTCAAGAGGACCAAAAGAGGATAAGTGAGACCAAGTAGCCTCCCTTTGTTCCCTCCATCTCCCTTCCCTCCTCAGCCCATCAACCGCCCATCCTCGCCCTCCATTTGTGCCGTTTTCAGCTCCAGCAAAGCAGATAAGTAGCTGGAGCAGCCTGCTAGCCTATCGGACCGCCGTTTGCCGTCCTTGCACATCGTCATGTGAGAGTGCTAGTATGAACACCTAGAGGGGGTGAATATGTGTATAAAATAAACCTTGGCAAATATATGCAGAATAAAATAAACTTCGAGTAAAATAAAGGAGTTAGGGAAGAGAATAAGAACACAAGATTTATAGTGGTTCGGCTTAATCCAAGCCTACATCCACTCTCCCACGCTAACAGCCTTTTTGGCTGGATTCCACTATGCAATCAACAAGAGATTACAACTTCGGGTGCAAACACTTAGTAGTAGATCACACTATCTCACTAAGTCACTCTTTTGGTATTTCTCTCACGATTACAGACGTTTAAGCTCTCAAGAGACAAATATATGATCGAAAGTCACTCAGACTTTGGAATTATAAATTCTACGTTCCGTCTCTTACTTGCTCATCGGTCCATGATCTCCTTAAATACTCCTCCACTTCCAAACTACTCATTGGACAATATCCTGGAGAATCGTCTTCCAATATACCCATTGGACAGCTCTGTATCTAGAAGATTTGGTAGCCGTTGAGTGACAAAGGTAAAATCCCAAATTGATTTTGATCGGCCATACAAACGAAATCTTGGTTTCCATAAGTAAAGCTTCTTCGTATAGAAAGTTCTTGTCTTCAAGATCCAATCGTCAATCAATTAGATTGAATCAATCAAATCAATCTTGATGTGGAATTCAAATAAGATCACTAGCTGTTATATGATTGGGCTTGAGTTACGATTCATTGAATCTGGATGTAAAGTCTGATAGCAATAGACTTTACAATCTGAGTTGAGTGCGATAGACTTTGCAATATGAGTCTAAACATATTCTGCTTCTGAACAGATTTAGCTTTAAGGTCTGTACCCAGTTCAGCTTCAGCATAGAGTCTGTCTTCTGGTTCAGTTTCAGCATAAAGTCTGTCTTCTGGTTCATCATTCACGTTCAGTCTGGAATTTGTCAGAGTGAGCAGACTTCTGATGTAGAACAGACTTTGACACTAAAGTCTAGCAGTCTTCAAATTTTGACACAGCAGTCTTTAGACTTTGACACAAAAGTCTATAAATCTTCAAAATATACTCTGGACATATGTTACGTTCAATCTTCTGGCCGTCTTCTGACTTTGATAATATCCTTTACATGTTCTAAAATCTGCATGGTCTATTACTTAACCATTAAACATGTTAGTAGCCTTTGATTTATTTTGTCATCTTCAAAACATCATAAGGGATTTCCCTAACAATCTCCCCCTTTTTGATGATGACAAAACAATCTCTGAATATGGAGATTTGTAAACATACTTTTAAAGATATTAATTTAAATCAAAGGATATCAGAAGATAACAAATAGATTGAGCATAACAATATATAGAAAAATAATTGCAGCTCAATATTATGCCATAGATAATATCAACCAATCAACACATATGTATATTCATATCTTCTCCCTCTTTTTGTCATAATCAAAAAGTGATAATAATGGAAAAAGTATCACGTAGAGAATGATAACAAATATCTTGCATGAATCACAATTTCCAAAAATTAGCTTTTATAAAGCAAGTCGAATATTGAAGATATGCAATATAGCTCACTTCGATCATATCAGCAAATATCCAATAAAAATCACGGATGCATCATGAAATTCACATACACTTTTTGTCATAATAAAATGATAATATCAGTAAGAGATTTGTTAATGACAAAAGATAATAAAAGATGCACTAACCGGATTTTTTTGAACAAATTCTAACACATTTACCTTTCATTCCATCCATAATAAGATCACGATTAATTCAAAAAGATTTTTCCAAAATTGATCAAAGCTCCCCCTCAATTTGTTGCCTTTTGAGATGATCACGATTCTTTTCCTTTTCTTTTGGATTCGATTTCTTCCCCAATCTTCGCTTGAGATTCTTTTCTTATTGCACAAAAATCTGTGTAGATTTGCAATCATTCTTGCCTTATTGAATTTTCTGCAATCAACTCATTTCCCTTTTTGGTATCCATCAATTTGGATCCTTCCATGACGTTAGAGCAAAATATATAATCACCAAATATTCTTTCTTAATTCATCATAATAGAGTACTCAAAGAAAGAATATTATGCACAATGATATTTTGAAAAATAAATTCTCACTTGGTCATAGTATGATAAAAACATAGAGAATAAAATTCCTTGAGTGTCTAAAAATATCTTGCATCATAAATTAATATCATGTAAAACAGATGTTTATTTGGCAAAATATGATAAAATCTTAGAGTATAAAATCAAACCAAATAAATTCATCTGTCTCAAAAAATAATGACACGAATTATATCAAATCTCAATTCACGAATAATAAATCACACGATTCTTTCTTCAATAAAACAAATTAGAGAATATGATTATTATAAAGTCTGAATCAATCAATGATATATCGAATTTCAAGCATAATGAGAATTATGTGCCCAAAAACATTCCTTACCAACTTCTTCTTTTCCTTTATTTACTCGATTTCCTCATCAGATTCTGATTCTGTGTCTAAGTCAGACTTTGATTCTGAGTTTGTGTCTGAATCAGACTTAGATTCTAAATGTGTCATCAAGCATAAATTTTCTTGCTCATCATCTTCTTTTATTGTTCTTTTTTGGCCATTTTGCTTGTATTTTCTTCCATCGAAATATGATGGCCTTGTGTTGCTTTGCCCTTCCATAAGTCCTGGTGCCAATATACTAGCCATAAAGAATCTTTAGCTCAAAAGTAAAAGCACTTTTATAAACCGAGCACTTGACTCTGATACCAATTAAGAGTGCTAGTATGAACACCTAGAGGGGGTGAATAGGTGTATAAAATAAACATTGGCAAATATATGTAGAATAAAATAAACTTCGAGTAAAATAAAGGAGTTAGGGAAGAGAATAAGAACACAAGATTTATAGTGGTTCGGCTTAATCCAAGCCTATGTCCACTCTCCCACGCTAACAACCTTCTTGGCTGGATTCCATTATGCAATCAACAAGAGATTACAACTTCGGGTGCAAACACTTAGTAGTAGATGATACTATCTCACTTAAGTCACTCTTTTGGTATTTCTCTCACAATTACAAACATTTAAGCTCTTAAGAGACAAGTATATGATTGAAAGTCACTCAGACTTTGGAATTATAAATTCTACGCTTCGTCTCTTACTTGGTCATCGGTCCATGATCTCCTTAAATACTCCTCCACTTCCAAACTACCCGTTGGATAGTATCCCGGAGAATCGTCTTCCAATATACCCATTGGACAGCTCTGTATCTAGAAGATTTGGCAGCCGTTGAGTGATAAAGGTAAAATCCCAAATTGATTCCGATTGCCCATACAAACGAAATCTAGGTTTCCATAAGTAAAGCTTCTTCGTATAGAAAGTTCTTGTCTTCAAGATCCAATCGTCAATCAATTAGATTGAATCAATCAAATCAATCTTGATGTGGAATTCAAACCAGATCACTAGCCGTTATGTAATTGGGCTTGAGTTACAATTCATTGAATATGGATGTAAAGTCTAATAGCAATAGACTTTACAATCTGAGTCTGAGTGCAATAGACTTTGCAATCTGAGTCTGAACATATTCTACTTCTGAACAGATTTAGCTTTAAGGTCCTGTACCCGGTTCAAACTTCAGATAGAGTCTCGTCTTCTCCGTTCGGCTTCAAAGATAAAGTCTGTCTTCTGGTTCATCATTCACGTTCAGTCTGGAATTTGTCAGAGTGAGCAGACTTCTGATGTAGAATAGACTTTGACACTAAAGTCTAGCAGTCTTCAGATTTTGACACAGCAGTCTTCAGACTTTGACACAGAAGTCTAGAAATCTTCAAAATATACTTTGGACATATGTTATGTTCAGTCTTCTGGCCGTCTTCTGACTTTGATAATATCCTTTACATGTTCTATAATCTGCATGGTCTATTACTTAATCATTAAACATGTTAGTAGCCTTTGATTTGTTTTGTCATCTTCAAAACATCATAAGGGATTTCCCTAACATCATGCCCCAGCGGTAGTCTCGCCTGTCTCCTGCCTCTAGCCGCGCCGTCTTGCCCAGCCCATGCATATAGCAACTCGTCAGGACACTGTGGGCCGCCATCGGAGTCCCTACCATCGACATGAGCTACCGCTTGCACCCATCCAAGTTGCTGCAGCCCTTACCAGTCTTCCTTGGTTGTTTTGGCCCCAATCATCCCCTAGACTAGTCACCTCTTAGCCCCGAATAGATAGCAAATCAGTGGGTCTCCAACAGTAGTTTTAGCTCACTTTGGCTTGTTTCCCGACCTCAAAAGTTAGTCCCCCTTTGGAGTTTATCGTCCCCATCGCGCCCCCATCGCTTCCATCCAATCAAATTGTTAATCAAGTAAGTTTAACTCACTAATTCTTACTTAGTAAGTTAATGAAGTTTAAGGTTGATTAGTTTAGACTAAGCATGGATTATGTGGATAGTTAGATTAGATTAGCAATTTAATTAGTTGTTATTGTATGTTAGGTGGTTAGAGTAGTGTAGTTAGAGCCTAGACAAGTTTTAGTATTTAACTAGAGTGGCATCATATGAAATTTATCGTACTTGTAGTGTTCGTAGCCCAAGATCTAAAATATGTAGACCTATTAATCAGCAAGATCAGGCTCCTCAAATCATTCACCTACTTATTGACAAATGATCGACCCTAAGCTTCTTACTCTTGAAAAACAATTTAAACCAAATAGAACAATTTTAAATCAGAAGTTCAATTCATATGAAATTAAGGAATCAATGTGACATCCTAGATTTTTACTTTTGCTTTCAATTAAATAAATTGGGTTTTTTATCGACGCACCTAAAGTGCTGTTCTCAGAGGTGATTACTCTTAAGATAACTAGATGATCTGGGGAAGTTATTATAGAATTTTAATGCAATAGATTTGAGGATTCAATGAGGAATTGACTACTCAACTGTGCTTATTTGCAGAGATCATTACAGCATAGTTAAAAATCACTTAGAGATAAGAGATAGGCTAGTTTAACTAAGATGTATGGCTAAATATGGGTGATTCCATTAAATTACAAAATTCTCAACGACCGGCACTAGATTGATTTTTCAATTATTTTGGTACCCTATGTCTGTATTTGAAACCTCGAGATTTTCACAACCACCAAGAGTCGCCAATGTGTCGAAGGGATTCATTATGACTCGAAGAAAATTGACCACGGGTCATTTGCTCTAAAAAATTCTGAAAGCTACCTGATAGCCTAGGTCACACTGAAATAGTGTCAGAGTGAAATTAATCGCGAATTTGAATCGAATTTCAGAAATTAAAAATTTTGTCATGTCATAAGTCATTTTAGGAATGTCGATTTAGTCTCCGAAGATTTTTTTGCAAACTGACATTTTGGTGGAAAAAGTTGTCATAGAGCCATTTTCAATCGGAAAATGTATAGGACAATTTTTTATCACAAAATTAGCATGCAAGTGGGATCAATTAGTGAGGAAAAATACCAATTTGATTGAGGGTTCGACGAATGAATTTTTAGAAGTTGAATTATGCCGATTCAAGAAGGAATCGAATCCCAATTGAAGGAAATTCAATCAAAATTCATGTGCCCCCATGGCCCATGACCTTTGGACCATTTCAAGTTTCTAGAAGAGTGTTTGGTGGCTAAAAATTGGCCATGGAATCCAGCTAGGTTGTGGTGAGGTCTTCCAAGGGAACAAGAGGATGAGAGGAGACCATTGGTGGCTTCCTCAAGATCAACCGGTTCCCCCCTCTCCTTCCTCCCCCATCTTGGTTGAGCACTCCCCTTTCCCAATAGCTGAAGACCTAAAAATTCTAGAGAATCAAGCCAGCAAGCTGTCGATCACCCCTGCCGCCCACTGGAGCTGTATACCTTATCAGTTTAGAGTGAGCAATATTACAATCAGCTTAAAGTGAGCAATACTATTATCAACTTAGAGTGAGCATTATTAGTATACTATATCAAATTACAAGTTTGATATGTCAGCTTAGTAAGAGAATAGTATATTATTTATCAGCTTAGCATGAGCTATACTATTTATTATCAGCTTAGAGGGAGCAATCCTAACTCAATCAAACTTATTAGATAGTATTGATTGGGTTGACTAAGGGAAGGTCATGATGACATGTAATTGACTAAGTTGATTGATCGATAATTCGATATGATTTGATGAATTCAAATGATTAGTTGATGTGATTTGTGTATCTATGAGATAGATTGACTTGTAGGAAGGAACTGAGGTAAAGGTAAGTCCTTCGACCTATGTTTGTGCTTAGGCAACCATTGTGGCATATTTTCTTCCTAGTCAAGTCTCGGGAGTTGAACTTGCTGAGACGTCATCTTACCCCATTATAAGATAACATTTCAGGTCCATAAATGGCAGCTCATGAGTTTTTGGATGGCTTAAGAAGGTTACAGAGCAAACATCTTATATTCCGTTGCATGGGAGCCCTAAGGGCTGGACCTATGAGCTGATAAAGTCCATAATTTGGGTTGACGCGGGTCTCACCCACAGGTGCCCCATCGCCACGCTCAGGATGGCCAAAGAGAGGGTCCCATACTAGAGTTTGAGATACCTCTATATGTTTTGGAGGTGGCTTTTGAGAAGGGTACTGCAAATCCCCCTGGAGGTTCAATAGTAGACTCGGTAGACGCGGCTCTTGAAGAACCATAGTCCTTAGTGCAGTCTATTGAAGGCTCCAATTGGAGTGTGGATGATGATGAGAGGAGGACAAGGATCCATAGTTTTGTGAAACCCCCTTGTTCTGTAGAACTATATATATATGTATATGTATATATGTATATGTATATATGTATATATGTATATATTGTTGGAGAAAACTCTCTTATTTTAAAGTTGACAAAATGTTTCCATCAGTTTAGTCTGATGAACTCCAGACTCTGTCGTCAAAGTCTGAAAACTACAAGACTCAAGACTTAAAGTCTACCTTCACTGGTAGTTTCTTGACCAGCGAAGAGAAGACTTATCTAGATGCCAATTTATCTTTAAGGATTCGATTCGTACGATTTAAAGAAGATCTTATGGCTAGAGATAGCACCTTGTGATCAATTATTCTTATTTGAATCAATTCGGATAATCAAGATATTTTGAAAGGCGAAGTATACTTGAAAGGTTCTACTTATGGAAACCTAGATCTTGATTGTATGGGCAAGCAAGATTGGTGGGTTATCATCACATTCCTTAAACAACTCAAGATCTCCTTGATTGATTCTATCCAACAGGTAGATTGGAAGAATTTATTTGGAAAGTACTAACTGGTATATAGGTATGAAGGAGTATATAAGAAATATGCTCAAGTTGTTCAAGAGTGTGCGTGAAAGAAAAATTCCAAAGTCTAAAGCTCTTAATTCTTTACTTCTCAATTGCTGAGTTTAAGTTGTATTCAAAAGAGAATTTAAATAATTGTGAGACCTTGAGAAAGTGTAATAGAGTTTCTACACTATGGAATCAAGGACATGGGACTGTAAAAATCTCTTTTGGTTCATAGTAAAATCCAGCCGGTGGGCTGTCAGTGTAGGAGAGTGGACGTAGGCTTAGTCTAAATTGAACCACTATAAACTTTGTGTTTCAATTCTCTTTCTCTATTCTCCTTGCTTTAATTTGTAGCTTTATCTAACTTCTTATAGTCTTCTACATATTCAATCTGTTATTCTTGAAAGATGAGTTAACTTGTTGAAAATCTAGCAAAAACTTGCTAGAACACCTATTCACCCCCTTCTAGATGTCCTTACTAGCCCTATCAATTGGTATCAGAGCTTGTGTACTTATTTAATTGAAGTATTTTTAATTCTAAATTAAAGATTTATGGCTAATATGTTGGCTCCAAGTTTGGTTGAAGGCCAATATAACACTAGACCTTCTTACTTTGATGGAAAGAAATATAGCATATGGAAAAACAAGATGAAGGCATTCTAAGATCGAAGATCCTTTGGAATGGGATTTGGTAGAAAAATGAATCATTCCTAAAGCTGTATCAATTTCAGAAAGAGGAAAAGAAGTTGTAGATGCTAGCGAGATGATACAAGAAGAAATAACCAAGAGACAAACTCTTGATGCTAAAGCAATTTACTCTTTATATTTTGCTTTATCTTCTACTAAATATAACAAAATTTCTTCTTATGAAATAGTAAAAAAAGTTTGGGATAGACTACACATTACCTATAAAAGCATTGATCGAATGAAATAAATAAGAATCAATATTCTACTCGAACAGTATGAAGCTTTCAAGATGAAGTTAGGATAATCTATCACTAACATGTTTAGTCATTTTACAGATATTGTAAATGGTTTGGAGTATTAGGGATAGCTAATCTCAGGACCAATGAAGGTTAACAAATTACTACGTGGACTTTCCAAAGATTGGAATCACATGAATACCTCAATAAGGGAAACTCAAAGGATCATGCCACTTTTTGTAGATGAGCTGGTTGGCACACTTTAGTCCTATGAAGTGGAGCAAATCAATGAGGAAGAAGATTCCAAGGGTAAGAAGTCAATTATTTTAAAATCTAACGATGACTTTGATGTTACAAACTCTAAAGATGATATGGATGATGAAGAGTTAGCACTTATGATAAGGAAGTTTAGGAAACTAAACAAAAAGGGAAAAGATTCAATTGGAAGAAAAAAAGCACTCACAAGTTTCAAAACAAATTAGCTGAGGATGATGAAGCAAACAAAAACGTAATCTATTTTTAATGCAAGAAAAATGGATACATTAGACCCAACTGTCCTCTATTGAAGAAAATGAGGGGAAAAGCTGAGAAATATAGAAAAGCTCTCAAAGCAGAGACATGGAATGATACCAAATGTGAAGAAAGTGACGAAGATTATGCCAATATATGTTTAATGGCAAAATCATTTTCAGACTCAAACTCTGAGATATAATGAGACTTAGACTCAGACAGTGAAATCGAGGTAAACAATTTAAAAATTCCTATTAAAATCTCGAAATATATTGATAAACTTTGTCTCAATCTCAAAACCTCTCTTAAGAGGATTTCCGAGTTAAAAAGGGATAATTCTATACTTAAGCAACATGAAATTTCTTGGAAAAAAATTTTGAAAATCTAGACAAAAGCTTTGTGGTTTTAAAAGAAAATACAGACACTCTTTAAATTTTTGAAACAAGATATTTCAAATATCTCAAAAAGATTTTCAATATGATCTGAGAAGTTGGAAAAGATTCTTTTAGTACAAAGATTTTATTTCAACAAGTCAGGATTGGGAATGACCCTAGAAACCATTCATTTAATTGATTTTCCAAAGGTAAAGGAAAGAATCAAACAAAGACCTATAAAATTTTTTTACAGAAATCATTTTTAAAAAGTTTTTGTAAAACCTGTTGGCCGAAATGCTCTCATATATTCAAAGTGCAATAACTCAAAACATTTTGAGAAAGATTCTCTTATGGTTTAGAGACTTGTTAAGAATGATTGGGGAGAGACTAAATGGGTACCAAAGGAAGCTTGAGTTCTTTTTGTAATTGCAGGTCACTATCAAGAAAAAGATTAAATGGTATTTGAATAGTGGCTGTTTGAGATTCATGTCTGAAGATTCAAGTTGTTTATAAAAATTGTGCAAATAAATGATGGAAAAGTCTCTTTTGGTGGAAACAACAAAAGAAAAATTGTTGGGTGTGGAGTTATAAAAATTAGAAGTCTCACAATCAATAATGTCTCATTAGTGGAAGGACTAAACTACAATCTGCTCAGCATTAGCCAATTGTGTGACATTGGATTCAAATTCAACTTCCAAGAAGGAATATGTTTGGGAATTAGCAAAGATGTTTGTCAATCTTTTATTGCAAGAAGACATGGGAACATTTATCTTCTAGATATAAAATCAGAAAGATCCTAATGTCTAATATCGATTCAATATGAAGCAAATCTTTGGCATCGAAAGCTTGGCCATGTTAACATGAAACAAATTGCCAAGATTTTATCCAAGAATCTTGTCCGTGGACTGCCCAACTTGAAGTATCAAAATTTTGACTTATACACACCATGTGTATTGAGAAAACAGGTTATAAGCTTTTTTAAACCAATAAATCAGATTTTTATTAATTGTGTTTTGCAACTTTTGCATATGGATCTCTTTGGACCAATTAGAACTCAAAGTATTGGTGAAAAGAGATATTGCCTAGTAATTGTGGATAATTATTCACGATTTACTTGGGTTTACTTTTTGAGTATTCTTAAGGCCTATACTAGAGAAAACTCCCTATGAGTTATTCAAAGGAAAAAAAGCCAATTGTTTCTTATTTTCATGTGTTTGGTTGCAAATGCTTTATTTTGTAAAATGCAAATGATCGAACTGGTAAGTTTGAAGAGAAATCAAACGAAGGAATTTTTCTTGGCTACTCAACCTCAAGCAAATCCTACAGAGTATACAATAAGAAGACTTAGTCTATGGAAGAATCTATGAACGTCAAATTTTAAGACTATTTGCAGAATCAATTGACTCAGACTTAACCTAAAGAATTTGAACCTGTTTCAGATTTTACAAAGTCTACCTCCCTTGAAGTAGCTTAGACTTTTGAAAAACAACAACAAATGGAAGGATCAACTGAATTAGAAGATCAACAAACTGTCAGACCGACCAATAATTGGAAGCATAAGTCTAGTCATCCCAAGGAACTCATCATTGGCAACATTGATGAAGGGATTTGCATCAGATCCAAAAAGCGAGAAGAGTCTAGTGTCGTGATACTTATTTCTGAAATAAAGCCTAAAAGCATAGAAGAGGCCTTAGCTGATGAAAGCTAAATTGAAGCTATGCAAGAAGAACTCAAACGATTTAGCATTAATGACGTCTGGGAATTAACTCTTAAATCGAAAGGTAAATCAATTATTGGAGTTAAATGGGTTTTTAGGAACAAGATGGATGAAAAAGGAAAAGTGATCATAAACACAAAAAGACTCGTGGCCAAAGGATATACGCAAGAAGAATGGATAGATTATGATGAAAACTACGCACCAGTAGCAATGTTAAAAGCAATTAGATTATTACTCGCTTTTGTTTGCTATAAAAATTTTAGGTTATTCAAAATGGATGTCAAAAGCGCATTTCTAAATGGATTTATCCAAGAAGAAGTCTATGTGGAATAACCTTATGGATTTGAAGATCCAAATAGACGAGACTTAGTATTCAAACTAAAGAAGGCTCTATATGGATTAAAACAAGAACCTCAAGCTTGGTACGACATATTAAGTAAGTTTCTAATTCAGAATGGTTTTGTTAAAGGTAAAGTGGATACTACTTTATTTATTAAAAGAGAAGGTAAAGATTTTCTACTTGTTCAAAACTATGTTGATGATATCATATTTGGATCACCTAACGAAAATCTATGCAAGAAGTTCTCTAAGTCTATGCAAGATGAATTTAAGATAAGCATGATGGATGAACTATCTTTCTTTCTTGGATTACAAGTGAAGCAATTGAAGGAATGAATTTTCATTCATCAAGAAAAATATGCAAAAGATCTCATTAAAAGTTCGGATTGGAGAATTGCAAAAAGACTGGAATACCAATGTCAAGTTTTTCGAAGCTGGACAAAGATGAAAGAGGAAAGAATGACCAAAAGCTTTACAGGAGCATTATTGGTTCACTTCTTTATCTTACTGCTTCTAGACTTGACATTTTGTTTAGTGTTTGCATTTGTGCAAGATTTCAATCATATCCCAAAGAATCTCATCTAAGTGCTGCAAAACAAATCATCAAATATGTTGCAACTACTTCAAATTTAGGTTTGTGGTATCCCAAAGAAGGAGACTTTACCCTCCTTGGATATTCAGATGCAGATTTAGCAAGTTGCAGAGTTGATATAAAGAGTTTTCATTGAACGTGAAGTTACGGGATAAGTTTTCATTGCTTCAACTCGAACAGTTTTGCTCTGAAACAACTATTGCTCATCCAAAACTTACAATTTATTTCTATTCCAATCTATCCTTTTTAGATGCGAATAGATTTTCCTTTAGTGTTAGAGACCAAGATTTTATGGTGGATGTGGACACTCTGGCTAATGTGATTAGGGTGGAAAGAGGGAGTTTCCAACCAATCAATGTGTCTATTGCTTGTGCTTCTTTGGCGCTTGTTCGAGATAGAATTGCTGAAGGTAGGTTTTCTTACAATAGGATGAATGCTTTCAATATCTTACTTCACAAGATTGTCATTAACTATCTTAGACCCAAATCCACATCAAAGACCGATGTCTCAAACTTTGAAGCAAAGCTAATGTACGCCATTCACATTGATTTTAAGTTATCTCTGCCTCACACTATCCTTATGCACATGTATAGGACCGTGGCAAAGGACAAGGGACAACTCCCTTATTTTGCTCTTATCACTCGTTTGTTCAGACATCTTAATATTCAGCCTCCCAAAATTCTATGCATTCGAACCATTGATCCAATGGTAGTGGAACTGAAGATGGTTTTCAAGATGCGTTTGAAGGAGCTAAACAAGGCTTTGGAGCGCTTTAAGAAGAAGATCCCTGTCAAGGCATGACAAAATGCTGTGGCTGGAAAAAGGAAAAGTAAAGAGCCCATGATAGCACCATCCAAGAAGAGGAGAGCACTCATCTTGGAGGATAAAGAAGATGAGAATGACATCACTATCTCTGCTCTTTCCTTGAAAACTTATAGAATTTTGTTATAGAGACAAAGGATCAAGAGAACCAAGACAGAGAAGAGACAAAGTAGCGAGATGTAGAGAAAGAAGTGATGAGGGAAGAAGAAGAAGAAGAAGAAGAAGAAGAAGAAGGAAGATCAAAAGAAGAAGAGAAAGAAAAAGAGCAAGCAGAAGAAGAGGATCATGGTGATTTTCATGCAAAGGACGAAGGACAAGATCTTCATGATATTGAAGAAAAGCAAGAGCAAGAAGAGTGCCTTTCTCCAAATGAAGGCACTAAAACAGGGGGAACTGCTGATAAAAGAGGTACTTATTCACTTGCTTTTACTAATGATGATATTAGTCGTTCTCCTTCTAATCTAGAAGATGTGTATGCCTCTCAATTTCCTGAAGATCGTAATGAGGCTTCATTTCCAAGTTTGAATGTACATGCTGAAGTTCCATCATTAGTTAATACTCCATAGTTTGATCATGCTAAAGTAAGTACTCAAACTAACAATATAATAGACTTTAAAAGACCGCTCGAGTTTCTTCTAGAAATTAAAGCTTAGGTTTATGGGTTGGGATGTGAATTTCAGACCATGCAGAATGCTAATAGAGCCACTTCAGTTTCTTTGCACAACCAAGTACAAGCCCTTAATCTTCTAGTTCAAGCAAATGCAAAGGGTAAGGATCTAGAACAACTAAAGGAGGATCTGAGGAGGCTAGAAGAGACTATCAAGTCTATGGGGGATTTCCAGCTCGTTCGCATCCCCAAGAAACCTTGATTTTATCCAATACTTTTTATGTTCTCCACTTTTTGCTGTTGACAAAAAGGGGGAAAAAGTTTGTGCAGATTTGATTATTGGCTTTGACTTTTGGACTTATTTTTTGTTTGGTTGTAGATTGGACTTTTTGACTGTTTGATTTGATCTTTTGATGCTTACAGTAACTTAGGTTGTGACAATGATTATGGAAGGATAGTTATGTTTGCAGGACTAACAAGTTTTCTATGGTTGCATAATCATTACCATCCTTGTCCTAATCTACTCACTTGTTATGAGATATCTTGTTTTGCTTAAGTTTTGTTTTGTGGGTCAAAAGCATTCAAATCTATTGGAAAGTTTTGTCACCATCAAAAAGAGGGAGATTATTGGAGAAAATTCTCTTATTTTGAAGTTGACAAAATGTTTTCATTAGTTTAGTCTGAAGATTTCAAGACTCAATTATTAAAGTTTGATGAACTCCATACTCTGTTGTCAAAGTCTGAAGATTGCAAGACTCAAGACTTAAAGTCTACCCTTACTGGTAGTTTCTTGACTAACGAAGAGAAGACTTATCCAGATGCGAGTTTATCTTTAAGGATTCGATTCGTACGGTTTAAAGAAGATCTTACGGCTGGAGATAGCACCTTGTGATCAATTATTCTTATTGGAATCAATTCGGATAATCAAGATCTTTTGAAAGGCGAAGTATACTTGGAAGGTTCTACTTATGAAAACCTAGATCTTGATTGTATGAGCGAGCAAGATTGGTGGGCTATCATCACATTCCTTAAACAACTCGAGATCTCCTTAATTGATTCTATCCAACGAGTAGATCGGAAGAATTCATTTGAAAAGTGCCAACGGGTATAGAGGCATGAAGGAGTATATAAGGAAGATGATCAAGTTGTTCAAGAGTGTGCGTGAAAGAAAAATTCCAAAGTCTGAAGCTCTTAATCCTTTGCTTTCTTAATCGCTGAGCTTAAGTTATATTCAAAAGAAAGTTTAAATACTTGTGAGACCTTGAGGAAGTGTCATAGAGTCTCTACACTGTGGAATCAAGGACGTGAGACTATAAAAAACTCTTTTGGTTCATAGTAAAATCCAGCCGATGGCCTATCAATGCGGAAGAGTGGACGTAGGTTTGATCTAAGCCAAACCACTATAAACCTTGTATTTCAATTCTCTTTCCCTATACTCATTACTTTAATTCGTAACTTTATCTAATTGCTTATAGTCTTCTACATATTCAATCTGTTATTCTTGAAAGAGGAGTTAACTTGTTGAAAATCTAGAGAAAACTTGCTAGAACACCTATTCACCCCCCTCTAGGTGTCCTTACTAGCCCTATCATATATATTAGTTTGTATTGTATATAACTGGTTGTGATATGTATATATAAGTGTGATGTTGGTTTTCAATATTATGGCTCTACTTTCCTATCCCATATTATTGTTGTCTAGGGATTTTTTTTTTATTGCTTTTGCATGTGTATTAAAATGAATGGATCGGTGATGCGTCCTAAGACGTCACTATTTAATTGATCGTAAAGGGATGGACACGCGCTCGGAGGATCGGGGGTGACAATTAATAAATGGTTTTTTAAACCCATGATACACCTGCAAGTCCCATAAGCTGATTAAATCTAAGCCTTTATCTTTTATAGGGGGCTATGATATAGAGTAATTCACATTGCCACAATCAACTGCTCCAATTTTGAGGTTAGCTGCCGTGTTATTGGAATCTAGCTTAAAAAAAGGGGTGATGAAGCAGTCTTAAAACCATGCCTAATATTACAATGACCCAAGTTCCCATAAATTTTCCTATCTTAATGATTTATGAAATTCATATTAGCTGATTATTTGATTGGGCTATCAATTTGATTAATTTCTTTCCATTCTACGAGCCAACGCATGGACAACTTTTTTTTCATGGTCCTTGTATCATTTAACTTTGGCCGCACACCACTCAACTATAACTTGACTTTAGACCTGAAATTATTCAATCTTATAATACATTTTCAATCAGGTCATAACTTCACTAAGCTATTCATTAAAATGTATATGGAGAGATGTGATTCAAAATAAAGTCAAAATTTCGATAACATGACTAATTTGTGCTATAATTCCTAGCTTAGAACAGGGCGTGATCTTTGGTCTCGAGTTTTGTCTTGACGTACTACGCATTATTAGGACAAAGATAGCCTTGTGTAGACCCTATTAACTCACGTTCAGGGAAACCTACTACGAAAATTGACAAAACAACTCCGATTTTTTTTGTTTTTGCTTCTAGGTGGTGGTGGTGGGGTCTCCATGTTTGGGACTTCATTAATGATCTGATAATGTTGTTTTGGCTCATTATTAGTGTCTTGATCGTGCGAGCTTAGCTTCTCTTAGGTGTCCTCTCGCAAGGACTTGAGAAAACATGGATGATTGATGAAGAAGAATAGAGTACGGTGGTAAACCGAGATCCACTCAAGGACGACCCAATGGCCCGTCAATCATTCAATGCCGCGGGGCCAGCAGATCGGACCCACATTAACTTGGCACTTGCTTGTGTCCATGGCTAAGTCATAAAAGGTCCGAACACTTGCCCAGACTCGACTTTCATAACACAATTGATTTATATTATGCCATTATAAGGAGCCGCTAAATGGAAGGATCGCTGTCAGCTATACGACGGTGAATTCGTTTTCAAGTCTTGTATACATTGCCTGTCATCCTATGGATGCTGGCCATGCCTAGCCTAATCTTAGACTCTAACTCATCATTCATGGACGAACTTTACGGAGGAACCCTTAGGTTTTTGAGGCATTGGATTCTCATTAATATTTGCATTATTCAAGCCGACATTTGTTCACCCATGCTCTTGCGTGTACTTCCCTCTAAGGCAGAATGCTCTCGTACTGATGTATTTGTACATCCCACACGTCATCATCCCTGCTGAGAAATATATAGGGCTATCATAGATTATGGTGGTGGCAAATCGAGATCCACACCCCCATGAATGATCCCGTTGGCATCATAATCATCCCATGTCTGTGGGGTCCAAATTGACCTCGGAATTGTTTGTGCCCACATCGTCATCTCTGTTGAGGATAGCTTGGTGATAGGAGACGTTTGACAAAATTGGAGTCCATTGGAAAAGGCTTGATGAAACTATAATAGAAGTGATCTAATTTCCCTTGAAGAAATTTTAGGGACGCTCATTGGTTAATCATCTAAGCTCAAGAAAATGATCCTTCCCTTTCCTACCAATCGAACTGCATGTTTTAATGTATGATAACCGCATGTTTGATTATAGTAATGGTATTATATTTTAAGTTTATCACGGATCATCTATATGCTTCAATGTTTGCTTGCAGCAATAACTATTACCGTGGAATCCCTATTACAGTGGAACTATAGCAATGATCCAACAAGTCTCCTGTCTCTTTCCTCTCGCTCGCCCAAATTCATATCAATTGTAACTTATTTACTTATATAAGTTATATCATGAGACCCCAATTATAAATAATGGATTATATTTTAATAAATAAAGTATTAATTTTATGTTAATGACTGATGCAATAATGCATGTGTTTAATGTAATAACAGGTATGCTTTCCATAACTGTATATTAATTTAAAAATCATTCAAAGCGTAATGATTAGTATAATATTACTGCCTCAAAGGTAAGATATCTAAGTTTTAATAATTAAGCATGACATTGTCACGACCATCCTTTTCACTCGATTCTTTAAAATTCACAATCTCAATAATTTTTCATAGATCGAGGGTCAAGTAGAAATTGAACACAAAAAGGTTATAAGAGATCAAAGCTGGGGTCATTTTTTTTTTTTTAAATTACATACGATTTTATATTTTTCAAAAATAAATTTTGAACCGTTGAGAGTGGCGATGTTACCCAATAGACAACTACCGCATGGTAGTCTAGTCACAACACCCATCTAGCCAAGGCATGGCCACGACTTGGGCTGCACGTGCCCATTGCATGATCAAGCCGCAGGCACTGGCTGTACCTTCCGGTGTGGGCTTATGCACCACCAAGCCAGCTGCTTCATGCAATTCTAAGTCAATATTGTAATTCCCAGTGTTTTATTTTCAATTTCCATTATTCTTCTTGTCATTTCATCATTTCCCCTTTGCTTTACATTATTAGGGATGTGCTTTCAAATAGTCCCCTTCGATGCACAAATTTGGCTATCGATAGGGGCTCTAGCACCTCATTTTAACCCAATGAAAGGGAATTTCTTTCTCATTTCATGTATAATCTTTTTTTTTTTAGAGTACTCCTTTCGAGGGCTTGAACCATGTGAAAGTGGTTGGATTGTTCATAATGTATCTAAGCAAGACCCCCTAGCTGTGTGGTTTGTGGACTTACCGGCTCCATGTCCAGTCTAACGAGGGAAAAGAGGGATCGCCTTAGTAAGAGAGCTTAGACATGGTGCAGCTCCTTGGGGTTTTTAGGATGGTGGAGGGGATACATTGACTATAGCATGTTAAGTCTTACATCAGAGATTGTTAAGGAGTTGTGATGTTATGTTAAAGTAAGATCAACCCTTAATTGTTTACCTTCTTATGCTGGTATTAAAAGTCAACTTGGCCCAAGTGGAACAAACAACATCCTTAAGACTCCTTACTTTTCGTTTCTTAACATTGAAGAATCGATTCAAAGTTGGCATTGGTTAATGAATTGCTTTTCCAAGTATACTCGCAACTATTGTCCAATGAATTGCAAACATCGCATTTGGAACAAGACGGATGGTTAATAAAACCTTTTGATAATGCCCTCAGCTAGTAGTGGATGTCGCTATTCTATGACACATGTTATAAAGGCATTATAGCATAGACACGCTTTGGAAAAATTTCAAGCCCCTCTTTATGGTGCTTTTTGAACGTCACTAAGGAGGTAAAGTGGGAAAGTACGGTTTCTATTTTCTTAATATTTTATGTGGTGAAGATGCCTAAATTTGTCAAAAAGATGGTGGAAGAGTGAGTCAAGATCTTAATGGAAAAACATGGGTACGTTCCTTTCATGATAATAACTTGAAAGGGACTCGAAGTGGTCGAATCTAAAGGACTCTTGTTTATAACGACGTAATGTGGGTGGAGTTAGTAGGGTTTCTAATTGGATTGGGAACAAATGATAGTGGGTGTGCAATCTAGGGAAAAAAGTGAGAGATTGGTGGCGGCAAAGATGGATTTTACGGTCTTCCAATATGTGCAGATATTATTTCTTGAAGAACATAAATCATCGTCCCCTTAGAAAGTTTCTTTCTTACCCCTAGCAAGTACTTGATTGTGAGTTTTACTAGATGATAGCTCCTTTATTGTCTTATTGTGTTTATATAAAATTGGGAACGGGTATGGAGATTTAGTTACCTGAAAGCTCTTTAAAAGCTCTATAGGTTAAATCCATGCCTTTGATTTGTACAGGTGGCCTTGACTCAAAGCATTTTGAGCAGTTTTTACACAGTTAATGCTATTTGAATGGATGAGGTTCAGTTCTCGAACTAGATATCCTATATTAACTCAATCAACTTGCCAACCTCGAGACATCTACCAAGACTAGAAGTGAGTGCTCCCAATAGATTATGCACAGAACCAAAAACTCCTTTGGGATTTGTCTTTGAGTTTGAATTTCTAATAAGATGGTTTACAACTCCAGCCCTCCCCTTCATCATTTTGACACGCACAAACTTTTCACAAAAAAATCTATACTGTGAGGTAAGGTTGGTCCCACATGAGATCAATATGATCTAATAATGCATGTGACTTGGGCTCACATACACCACGATTGCCCAAGACTTGCTCTCAATAGAAGCAACGGTGTTTGCGAATTTACATCAAACAGTTTCCATCAAATGACAAGGCATCGAGCCCACAATTTGTTGAATTGGCACAATCCTTTGGTTACGGATACTCAATCAACGGAGAAGGACGAAGTGACGGTCATTCTCCAATCATTAATTTTGTCATCCTCGCATCGTCAAGGTCACAAATCGGTACAATCCTTTGGTTACGGATACTCAATCAACGGAGGAGGACGAAGTGACGGTCACTCTCCAATCATTAATTTTGTCATCCTCGCATCGTCAAGGTCACAGATTGCAACTACCGTCAGATAGATCATCACCTTTGTCCTCACTCTTACAAGGATTTCATTACTTCTTTCCTCAACTTCATTTATCTCGTCCACAGGACATAAACTAAATCTTTGATGAGGATTTGACCATTAGGATGGATTATTAATAGCTTTAGCATAGCCACCAAGACTTGACTTTTCTTGAATCCCCACAAGAGATTGGACGTCATTCATGGCCACCCAATCACAGAAAGAATATTTTAAGTGTGGAATTACAATGTTCTTAATTACCAATTTAATCAGTGTATTAGAGTGTGTGCGGTTGTGTGTATATAAAAGCCAAGGGAATATTGTTAATCACTTTAATAAATAAACAAGATAAGTGTACTAGAAATTCCAAAACTTATCAAGTTGGTGCAATCAAGTCATTCTGTAAACTCCTTCCAATTTAATTAATAGAAAACGCTCATGTGGCTTTTTGGTTATATTCTCTCTCCTATGTGGCACTAACATGGATAATGAATGGCAAGGCCAAAATGACGTCATTTTGATTTTAATTAGTGAAAAAAATTAGATTAGGATCAAAATGATGTTGTTTTAGCTTTGTCTTTCATGTTTTATCCACATTAGCGCCACATAGGAGAGAGAAAATAATTAAAAAAATCTTGTCAACATTTTCCGTTAATCAAGTTGGATGGAGTTAATGGATGGTAATCAAGTTGGATGGAGTTAATGGATGGTAATCAAGTTGGATGGACTTAATGGATGGACTTAATTTCACCAATTTGACATATAGGATTTGATTATACTTTTTAAAAATTTTAGGATTTAATTACACTTTTGTGACAAGTTTTAGGACAAATTTTAGTATCTTTGCTTGAACATTCCTTTAGATAAGAACAGTTTACCTGATAGTGATCCTGGCAATAAAGCCTGCGGAAGGGTAGTGGGACCGTTGGTAAGCTTAGATTGGTAATCTAGACATTTTGATAAAATGAGTTTATTAAGTCGATCAATATCTTCCTCTAATTATATATCACAAATGTCTTTAAATCAATGAGCTGTCCATAGAGAAGAAATAAACATTGAAGATTCCAACAAATCAATAATAACCTGGGAAATACCCATAGTTCAACTCAAAAAGAGAAGTTCATCTTTCAAATTCTTATGAAACAATTCAAGTTCTACGTTAGGAATCGATGAACAAATATAAACAACTATTTAATTATATTCACATAGGACTTGTCCAAGTACGCATTACACCACTTGTTAAAGAAGGCTCAAATACTTCAATGATCTTAGTTCTAAGAGATTCAGGCTTACAAAATTATGAAGAGTGAATCCTTGAAATTGTTTAAACAAGCCTCTATAATGGATCAATGCACTTTGATTGTTAGCCCAATTTTTTAGTCTATGATTGTCTATCCAATAAAAGCAAATCAATACAAAGTTGCTGATAGATCCATTCCCTTACCATCCAATTTCTCAAAAAATCATTTGATTTAACATCTTCTTCATCTTTTAATTCAACCTCTTCGAGAAGATCAACTGATCTCCATCCTCATATTCTCCCATAATCACCTTCCAACTAGTAGTCCCTCCAATCAAAGATGTAATTCTAATATTCAACCAACTCCATTACCAATCCTGAAGTTCCTACTAGTACTACATTTGGTTCAGCTTTGGGAAAATTCTAAGTAATTTCCCCTAAGCTCTTTGGCTCAAGCGTATTTTGCTCAAAGCAATGGCATTTGATTAGTGACTTTTGGTGTAGGTGCAAAGTAATATGAAATTAAAAAAAAAAAAAGAAAAAGAAAAATAAAGGGCGTTGTTCTCCTCCTTTGTTGAAGAGAGTGCTGGGGTTTGCAACATCTCTCCCTCAACCATTTCTTGTAAATCCTCAATCCAAAAACCCCAATCCGTTAAAATCCTAACTCTCTTGCATTGGCTACTTTGCGGTATCTAAGATTGATTACATCACACTAGATGATGGACTGTTGAGGTCTCGTGACCTTGGGCGACCTAAATCTTTCGCTTTGATGGTCAGTGTGACCTAGGCGAGGCCACAAAGGATGCACAATGCTAGGCGAGGCAATGCCAAGGTCACACAATCGCCTTCGAAGGATTGCAAAAGAAAGATGATGTTGGGATTGAAGATTATGATAGATCAACCATAACCTACGTGACTTCAACGTTGACCTTTAACTTGTGGATATTGACCTTGGTGACAGATGACTTGACCTCAACCACTTAAGGCTATTTGTAACGTTTTTATTTATCCCAAATTCTATTCTTTTGTTCCGAATAACTAAAAAAAATATAAATCCATTTGATAACATCAATAAATGTTTATATTCCCCGAAATAGAAAAGTGGATGGGGAATAGATTTGGAACAGAAACAAAAAGTAGGAAAAAATAGCTTCTTGTTCCTGGGAACAATTACTAGAAATAAGTTGTTTTCTCTTTTCTTTTCTTTTTTTTTTTTTTTATTTTCTTCTTTTCTTCTTATTTGCCGTTTGCCACCATCGATTGCAATTGCCGCCGCTCGCTGCCACCCGCTGCCGATGACAGCTAACGCTGCTCGTCGCCACCGCCTACCACCGCTAGCCAACTAACCACCGTCGTGTCCCAATGCGTCGCCCACTGCCGCCTAGCCATCACCACTAGCCAATTGCTACCACCGCCAACCGCTGTCATGGTTGCCCACCGTCGCCCACTGCCGATGACCACCAATGCCTCCACCTGTCAGCTGGCCGACTGACCGCCGCCGACCTTTGGTGACAATGGCCAAAGGTTGGTGGTCAACAGTGACGACAGTAGGTGACGATAAGGAAAAATAAGGAAAAAAAGTAAAAGAAATTCTATATTACCAAAAAAAAAAAAATTGTGAATCGTACCAAACACATTCCTGTCATTTTTTCATTCCGATAATAGAAATATTGTATAGTTACCAAACGCGTTCTTTTATTGAGAAATCATTTCGGGAAATAGAAATTGAAAAAAAAAACTATTTCTGAAAAGAAATTATTTCCCGAAATAAAAACATTACCGAATAGACCCTTAGCAACTAGGGAGCATAGAGATGATGGGTTAAAGAAGATAAAAGACAATGGTTGAACAATATCTTTTTAGGGCAAAAGTGGAATACACAATTATCAATATGGCTATATTGGAAACTAAAAGTCATTAAATCCACATTATAGCATTTCAAAAATGCTGAAAGTCCAAGGTAGGTCTCTACCTATCTTGGGTTTTCAATTTTGCCAAAGCCAGCACTTGGCCAAAGGTCCCCAAAAGAAATTTGCCAACCATCCAAAAATTTCCTCGAGAGGCTTTTAAAGCCAAAAGCTCATTTGGAAAACTGAACCAAATGCACCCTTAATAATCCTGATAAGAAATCTAAAGGAAAAATGACACAACAAATGCCATAATTTCCGTGGCTGTTTCTAGTTATCAAAAAAAAAAAAAAAAAAAAGTTACGTTAGTCAAGTAAGCACCGTACAAAAGTTTTAATACTTGTAGTGTCCTTATCCTCATATCTAAAATATCTAAACCTATTTATGAGCAGGATCAAACTCTAGAAGCTTCAAACCTATTTATCAGCAAAATCAAATTCTAGAAGCTTCAAACTCCCCAAATCGTTCTCCTACTTATTCGCAAATGGTGGATCCTAAGCTTCTGACTCCTGGAAAATAATTTAAACCAAATAGCACATTTTTAAATCAAGAGTTTGAGAGGAAATCAGTCGATAGTATTTTGAACCCATGAGACGCTTGCAAGTCCCAGGTTAAGTTCAGGCATTTATCTTTTGCAGGTGGCTGTGACAGAGTAATTTGGACATAGTTGGCTAATTTTATATTTAACCTTCGATTACAAAGCCGAAAATTCCAAAGCCACACCAACTTTGAGGTTACCTGTCATGTTATTGGACTCTAGCTAAAAAAAGATGGGTGATGACTCAGGTCTTAAAACCATGCCTTATATTACAATGACCCAAGTTTCCATGAATTTACTGTTCTTAATGTTTTATGAAGTTCCTATCAGCTGATTTCTATAGCCTAGGAAAGCGATTTCCCTAGTCATCCACTAAGTTCTTTATAATTTCACGTAAATAACTATGACTATAGTCACTAAAATCCATTGCGCTATCTATTCGACCAACTTGTTTCCATTCCATAAGCCAACGTGTCGACAACTTTTTTCCATAGTCCATGTATCATTTAATTTCGGCCGCACACCGCCCAACTAAAACTTGACTTTTTCCTGAAATTTTTAATAGTATATTTTCAGTGAGTTGGTAGCTTCAGTAAACTGTTCATTAAAGTATATGTAGAGAGATGTGATTCATTTCCATCCCAGGAATAATTTGCGCCCAAATTCCTAACTTAGAACAAGGCGTGATGTCTGGTTTAGAGTTTTGTCTTGACGTAAGCAGGCCTTATTTGGACAATGACAGCCTCATGGAGACCCTATTAACTCACATTTACGGCGAACCTACAGCGAAAATGGACAAAACAACCCCGATTTTTTTTTTTTGGTGGGGTCCGCATGTTTGGCATTTCATTAATGATCTGATGATGTTGTTTTGGCTCATTACTAACGTCTTGATTGTGCGAGCCTAGCTTATCTTAGGTGCCATCTCACAAGGACCTGAGAAAACATTGATGATTGATAGAGAAGAATAGAGTATGGTGGTAAATCAAGATCCACCCAATGGATCTTGAGCCCCACATTGACTTGGCACTTGCTTGTGTCCAAGTCATCATCTCTGTTAAGCAATGTACAGGATGTAATAGATCATAGTGGTGGTGTGTCAAGATCCACACCCAATGAATGATCCCATGGCCTCTTAATCGTTAAAACCTGTGGGGACCATATTGACTTGGCACCTGCTTCTGTCCACGTCATCTCTAGTTAGGATAATTTGGTGATGCGAGACGTTTGACAAAAAATGGTGTCCATTGAAAAAGGTTTTATGAGACTATAATAGGAGTGATTTTTATCCCTTTGAAATTTTTTTAGTGATTTTTATGTCCATTTCTCTTTCCTCCCGCTTACTTTGTCAATATTAGAATACATCGAATATACTTCAAATTCATATCAATTGTAACTTAATTTACTTTTGTCAGAGATATTATGACACCCCAGCTTAACTTAATAACAGATATATTGTACATAATTGTTTATTACTTTAAAAGTGATTCGTAGTTATTGATTAGCATAATATTAGCGCCTTATATGTATGATTATCTAAATTTTCATAATTGAGCCTGAAATTATCACATCCATCCTTTTAATTTGATTCCAGAAAATTCATGATCTCAATAATTTTTCATAGCTTGAACTTCATTTTCACAAAGCTCCGGCCATGAGCTTTCCATAGATGCAAAAAAATGGGTCAATCAGAAATCCCCAAAAAAAAAGGTTATGAGAGATAAAATTTGGGGTCAATTTTTCTAGAAAATATATAAGATTTCATATTTTTCAAAAGTAAATTCTAGACCATCGATAGTAGCAACGCCACCCAACAGGCGACTACCACATGGTGGTCACAACGCCCATCCAGCGGAGGCATGTCTGCGCTGGGTTGCACGTGTCCACTGCATGATCAAACCATAGGTACTAGGCCGCACCGACCAATGTGGGTCCTATGCACCACCAGGCAAAGCACAGGATTTGTTCATGCAATTCTAGGTCCATATTGCGATTCCTGGTGTGTTATTCTAAATTCCTATCATTCTTCTTATTGGTTGCATCATTTTCCCTTTGCTTTACATCATTAGGGACGTGCTTTCAAACAGTCCTAGTTGATACAAAAATTTGGCTATAGATAGGGCCTCTAACCCCTCATTTTGACTTAACGTAAGGGAATTTCTCTCTCATTTCATTTATAAATCTCTTTCAGAGCATTTCTTTTGGGGGCTTGACCCTTGTGAAAGGGGAATCTAACCTATACCCCCTAGTAGTTGTGCGGTTGGTGGACTTATTAGGTCCATGCCTAATTTGATGAAGAGGAGAGTGATGGTTGCAGTAAGAGAGCTTAGACACGATATAGCTCCTCGAGACTTCTAGGATGGTGGAGGGGACAAGAATGCATCTCAGATCACACATTATGGAGAGGTACGACCAACACTAATTAGGACGTTATTGGCTTAAGTGGGAGAGTTTAGAGCATCTCAAGTCTCACATTAGATTGTTGAGAACTTGTGATGTTATGCTTAAGTAAGATCCACCTCAATTATTTATCATCTTATTGATCCAAAGTCGTCTTGGCCTAGGCGAAACAGATGAGATCTCGACACTCCTTAATTGTTATTTCTTAACATAGAAGAGTCAATTCAAAGTTAGCATTGGTTAACGTGTTGCTTTTTCAAGTATACTCCCAAATACAGTCCATTGAATTGTAGACATTGCACTTTGGAACGAGATGGATGGTTAAGAACATTGACGGGAAAACCTTTTGATAATGCCTTCAGCTCGTAGTGGAAGTTGCTGTTCTCGACACATGTTACATAGGCATTATAAAATAGACATACTTTGGAGAAATTTCAAGCCCTCCTTTATTGTGCTTTTTGAACGTCACTACAGAGGAGAAGTAAGAAAGTACAATTTCTTTTTTTCTTAATATTTTTTATGGTGAAGATTCCCAAATTTGTCAAAAGATAGTGGAGGAGTGAATCAAGATCTTTATGGTAAAATATGGGTACGTTCCTCATGATAATAACTTGAAAGGGACTCAAAGTGGTCGAATCTGAAGGCCTCTTGTTTATACCGACGTAATGTGGGTTTCTACTTGGATTGGGAACAAACGATGGTGGGTGTGCAATCTAGGCAAAAAAGTGAGAGATAGGTGGAGGCAAAGATGGATCTGATGGTCTTCCACTATGTGCAAAGATTAGATCATGAAGATCATAAATCATCGTCCCCTTAAGAAATTCCTTTTTCTTTTCCTAGCAAGTACTTGATGTGAGTTTTACTAGATGATGGCTACTTTATTGTTTTATGGTTCTTCTTTTTTATGAACTAAGGGCAGGGGTATGGAGATTCGGTTACTTAGAAGATTATGAAATACCCAACAAGTTTTATAGGTGGCCTTGACTCAAAGCACTTTGAGCAGTGTTTATGCAATTGGTGGAATTAGAATCTTTAGTTCTTGAATGGAATTCTCTCACTAGTTCCACCAACTCGCCAACCCAAGAAATATACCAAGACTAATTGAGTGCTTGATAGATACCAAAATTCCTTGGCTACGTTTGGTCATCCGAATTTCTAATCAGGATAAGATTGGATAGGATTGTATAGGACATTATATGAAATCTTAGAATTTTTTTATATCATGTCCAATTTTTGATGAATCGCAATATTAAAGTCGAATATATTCACATCATATCATATACATTTTTTGATATTAATAGCATGCCATTATAACTGAACCTAAATGTTTATAAATAAAGATGGTAAAAATCTTTAGTAACACTATTCCTTAATATATTTTTATTTTATTTTTCCTCTTATTTATATTATTTTCTTTATTATTTCTTTTTTCCCCTTTCATCATTCTTTAATAAAATTTTATCAAATATTAAACTATACTAACATACCTAAAATACAAAAATACCTAAAATATATAATAAATATAAATATTTAATTTATAGATTGAATATTTTTATATGATAAAGTTAAAGTTGAATATATAAATTAAAATAAGATTAATTAAAAATACATTTCTATTTTTAATTTTTAATTTTTAATTTCTTAAATTAGAATTCAAATATTATTTATATTGAACTATAATTTCAATTTTGTTAATTTAATAAGTTTGTAATTCTAGGAAAATAACTTTCCTATTATAGACATTAGAAATCCTATCCACCTTTATCTCACCTCCCCCATGGAATAATATTATCCTGCCTATATCCCCCTTATATCCAATTTTATCATGTCCTGAGTGAGCACCAAAGATAGGATAGAATAAATCATATCATATCCCGAATTTTATCCTGACTACCAATCACAGCCCTTATGATTTGTCTTGAGTTTGAAGTTTTTATAAGATGGTTTATGACTCTAGCCCTCTCTTCCATTGTTTTGAAATGTGCAAACCTTTCACAATAATATTTATACCTTCAAGTGAGATTAGTTTTTTACAAGACCGATATGATCTAATGATGCTTGTGACATGACCTCACTTGCACAACGATCACCCAATACTTGCTCTAAATGGGAATGACAATGTTTGCGACTTCAATGAAAATTATATCAAATGGTTTCCATCAAATGAAGAGGCGTTAGGCCTGCAATTTGTTGAATTGGTACAATCCGTTGATTACAAATACTCACTCATTGAACGAAGGGGGACGAAGTGATGGTCACTCTCCAGTTATGAGCTTTGTCATCCTTGCATCCCCAAGGTCACAGATTGCAACTACCGTTAGATAGATCAACACCTTTGCCCTAATTCTTACAACGATTCTATGCATTTCTTTCATCAACTAGATCCTTTTCGTTGACAAGAAAATAAATTAAAATCATTTGACGAGGACTGGACCATTAGCGAGGATTATTAAAAGCTTTGGCAGCAAATTTAATACCCACCAGGAATTTTCTCAAATCTCGACAAGAGATTGGACGTCTTTCATGGCCACCCAATTACTGAAGAAATTTTTAGGTGTGTATATAACTTATGAACAAAGGAGTACCTATAAATTTTCTAGCTATTTGTGTTGAGATTCAATGGGGCCAAACAAGATCAAACTAACGTCTGTTTCTTGGGCCCAAAACATCAATGTCCGGCCCTGTCTGGCCCTCAAGCCGGATTTCGTGTCTAGTAAAAGTCTACCTTATCCGACCAGACCGAAAGGGACCAAATTTGACACCAGCAGCATCCCTAGGCCGATGCTCCAAGCCCATACCAAGGGGCCCTTATAATGATGAGCAGCGGTTCAAGTTTAAGAAGGATCGCTATTGAATCGCTATTGAATTCTATATCCTCCGACCAAAAAAAAAAAAAAAGAATTCTATATCCTGTTACGGATACACAAGACGTAGAGAGATATCAAAAGTCACTTGATCGAGGTCGAGTAGTTAAAGCGTATCCTTGTAGAGATCGGAAGCCCATTCCAGGTACACCCATTTGAGTAGCAATTGCCTCTTAGCTGGTAGTAGTTCTCATTCAAAAGCAGCTTTATTGATGTGCTCTAATCAGTGTGCTCGATGATGACATCATCATCGCTAGCGCGCAAGTTATCTAAGTTTATATTCATTGTCTTTATAAACTAGCGGAAGTAGAAAAAAACGTCTGATTTCTGGAATTAGTGCATTTGAGTTCGTTAAAACTCAAATCGGTATGTATCTCTATGTTTTATTTAAAATAAATCGCGGGACTGGTTTACAAAAATTGGCCTACTAATGTTGAGTATCTTAACCTAAGACATCCAATTTGTCTTCCTCTGTTTTTCCCCTCAATTTTATAAAAAATAAGGTAATTAATATGGCAAGAGCATCTTCACTCTTTCGTGGCTTTACTTGTTCCTCCTCGTGTCTCTTCTCTATACCTTCAAATGTTTGAGGGAGAAGTATGGAAGTTGGTCTCTCGCTTTTTTTTTTTTGCTTCCATTATTTCCCCCAGTTCTAAATGATCAAGTGTTAAGACACTGTAAAAATTTAAAGGTCAACTGAGTAAATTTCTTTAGCTATGAGTTTATCAACCGACCGGTGTTGAGGACGTGCTCCCCGCCAACATGAAGCGAGGTGGGTATTGAAAGAAGAAATTGGATGATTACTGTGTAACACAAGGAAAGTGGATGAAACCGAAGTTATATGAGATGTGCTAATTTGCGCTTTTTCTTTAATCTTTTATTATTTTTATTAAAGGATGTGTCATGCAATATATGAGGAAGAGCTCGAGCTTAATCGATCAGCTAGAGGATAATTATGAAAAGCCCAAAAAATGAGACTAAACTCAGCTTAAAGTAATATATTTAGATTAGGTTGCGAAACTGTTCCCTCCATTCCAGCTCTATCTTCCAGCGTATTCATACTTTTTGGAGTAGTCATCTCAGAAGACTGGGTGCTCCATGGGGATACTTTGGTGTACTTCTTACCTTCTTCATACTTGCTTCTTACCTGCAACCATGTTAAACAAACTATCTTCCTAGAAAATATTATCAATTAAAGAAACGATTAAAAATGTCTTGTAACATATATAAAATATATATTTACACTTGATGTGGTTTGTATTCATAACTTTTGTCATGCTCTATTATTCACAGAAAATTCAATTCATCTGAAAAATAGTTCTCTAGATGAAGGCTCCTATGATATTTCAAGCTATTATCCCGATTAGCCTTTTTGACTCATTCGTTAGTGATGCAATATAAGATCCGTGGCTTCCGAGACAAGCAGGTTTATTGGTTTGGAGAAGGCTAACTCATAAAGTAAATATCTAGAAATTGTTGTTGTAATAATATTTTTCTTTTGTAATCTAAAGACATGGTCAAACAGACTTGGGTATTTAAAACCCTAGGAGGCACCTTATAAGTCCTATAAGCCAGTTGAGTCTAGACCTCTATCTTTTGTAAGTGACTATGACATAGAGCAATTTGCATGCAATTGGTTGGATTTGACATGTGACATTCGATTACAAAACTAAAAATTTCAATGCCACAATCAATTAGGCCAACGTTGAGGATACCTACCATGTTATTGGAATCTAGCTAAAAAATGATGATGCAGGTCTTGAAACCATGCCTTATATTACGGTGAACTCATAAAGTAAATATCTAGAAATTGTTGTTGTAATAATATTTTCTTTTGTAATCTAAAGACACGGTCAGACAGACTTGGCTATTCAAAACCCTAGGAGGCACCTTATAAGTCCTATAAGCCAGTTGAGTCTAGACCTCGATCTTTTGTAAGTGACTATGACACAGAGCAATTTGCATGCAATTGGTTGGATTTGACATGTGACATTCGATTACATAACTAAAAATTTCAATGCCACAATCAATTAGGCTAACTTTGAGGATACCTACCATGTTATTGGAATCTAGCTAAAAAATGATGATGCAGGTCTTGAAACCATGCCTTATATTACGGTGACCTGAGTTTCCATACATTCACCTATTTTGATGTTTTATGAAGTTCCTATTCGCTAATCTCTATCACCTAGAGTAGAAACATCCATAGTCATCCACTTGGTTCTTTATAATTTCATGTAAAAATATGTGACTATAGTCTCCAATTTTGATTGCACTATCAATTTGATCAATTTCTTTCTATACTACAAGCCAATGAGTCGAATTTTTTTTACGATGGTTCATTTATCATTTAACATCGGTTGCACACCACTCAATTATAACTTGACTTTTTACCTGAAATTATTCAATCTAATAGCAAACTTTAAGTCAAATCACACTTTCGATAAGCTACTCATTGAAATGTATATAAATAGTTGTGGTTCAAATGTAATGCCAAAATTTCGATATTAGGAATAATTTGCGCCTAAATTCCTAACCTAGACAGGGTGTGATCTATAGCTTAGAGTTTTGTCCTGACGTAAGCACACATTATTAGGACAAAGACTAATAGACCCTATAACTGATGCTTGGGACAAAACTCCTACGACATTGACAAAACGGCACCCGTGTCGGCACTTCACTAATGATCTGATAATGTTATTTTGGCTCATTATTGATGCCTTTGATTGCGCGAGCTTAGCTTGTCTTAGGTGTCCCCTCGCAAGTCAGCAAGGACCAGAGAAAACATGCAGAAGAATAGAGAGTTTGGCGACGAATCGAGATCCACCCAATGGATCTTGGGCCCCATATTGACTCGGCACCACTTGCTTGTGTCCACGTCATCATCTCTGTTGAGCAATGTATAGGATGTAATAGATCATGGAGGGCGCCGGGAATCAAGATCTACACCCAAGAAATGATCCCATGGCATCCTAATCATTCCAACCTGTGGGGCCCATAGCTGGGGCCCACATTGACTTGGCACTTGCTTGTGTCCACCTCATCTTTGGTGAGGGTAATTTGGTGATGGGAGACGTTTGACAGAAGAAAAAAAAAAATTTGGTGTCCATTGGAAAAAGTTTTATGAGATTTAAGTTTTTTTCGGGGGTCCACATTGCTGAGACTATAAAAGGAGTAAATATTTATCCCTTTGAAAAATTAAGAGAGCTCCTATTTGTTAATTGTCTAAGCTCAAGGATTATCCTCCCCTTTCCTATCAATCGAACGGCAGTTTTTTGACACACAAAAAACGGCTAGTTTAACCATAGTAATGACTTATATTTTAAGTTACATTAAAAATTGACTGTATGTTCTAATATTTGCTTGCAGCAACAATAATTAAAACGCAATCCTCATTACAGCTTTAATAGATTCTACAAGTCTCCTGTCTCTTTCCTCCGACTCACTCTACAAATAATATATTACATTGAACAGACTTCAAATTTATATTAATGGTAACTTAATCTGCTTATATTTGTTATATAATGATACCCCAATCATCTTTATTTTGAAACAACCAATACAATATTGAATTGTAAGTAAATGATTGATGCAATAATACATATGTTATACATAATTGTTTATTACTTTAAAAATCATTTAAAGTGTAATGATTAGCATAATGTTAGTGCCCCACAGGTATGATTATCTAAGTTTTCATAATTGACCATAACTTGAAACTTCACAATCAGGATAACTTTTTAAAGATCAAAATTTATTTTCACAATTTTCATGTCATAAGCTTTTCTGTGGATGCAAAAAAAAAAAAAAATGGCTCAATCAGAAATCAAACAAAAAATTTATGAGAGATTAAATTTGGGTTCAATTTTTTTTTTAATTTTATTATTTTGTTGTATTAAAAATAAATTATTGATCATCAATAGTGGTGACACCGCCGATAGGGATTGCCACATGGTAGTCATGACAGCTATCCAGCTAAGGCATGGTTGCGGGTTAGGCTGCATGTGCCCATTACACAATCAAGCCATAGACCTTGGGTCGCCCTAGCTAGCACGGGCATACGTAACACTAGGGGTGAGCATATCAGATGGACCAAATAGGGAATCAAAGCGAACCAATTCGTAGTCCAATTCATGGGGGCATCGGTCATGTTCCCGGTTTCATTGTGATTTTCAGTTCGATTCCCAATTCCGAGAGAGAGTTAGACCAAACTGACTATTTTTTAAATATTTGTTTAATTTTTTTTAAATAGCAATAAACTCTAAAATAGTAACAAATCTAGTAATTTAAAAAAAAAAAATTGATGTGTAACTGGTCCCAAAAATTGAGAACCAATCCTCTCGGTCCAATTTGGAACCAAATTATACCTGCGATTATCCCTACGCAGCACTAGGCAAAGCAAATGACTAGTTTATACGCAGCACGAGGCAAAGCAATGACTAGTTTATACGTAGCACTAGGCAAAGCAAATGATATTCTTTCGAGCATTCCCGTTCGATACACAAATTTAGCTATAGGTAGGGGCTCTAACCCCTCCTTTTGACTCAATATAAGTGCAGCTCTCTTTCATTTCATTTATGATCTCTTTCAGAGCAATTCTTTTGGGGGGCTTGACCCATGTAGAATGAATTTGGGTGTTCATAATGTATCATGGCAAATCCCCTCCAGCAGATGTGTGATTTATAAACTTATTAGATCAAGATGCGCGATATGACGAGAGAGGAGAGTGATCGTCACAAAAAAGCTATTGCACCAAGAGAGCTTAGATAAGGTGTGGCTACTTGTAGGCTATTAGGATGGCACATCGAATATGGGGAGTGTCATTGGCTGACATGACCAACACTGACAAGGGTGTTATTGATTTAAGTTGGAAAGTTTATCATATCTCAAGTCACCCATCAAATGGTTGAGGACTTGTGATGCTATGATTAAATTGGTGCTCCCTCAATTATTTACCACCTTATATGATTATTTAGAATTAGCTTGACCCAGGTGAAATAAACAAGATCCTTGCTCCCCATAACTTTCATTTCTTAACATTGAAGAGTCAACATAAAAATGAGCATTGGTTATGTTATTGCTTTTTTAAAATATACTCCCATACATTGTCCAATGAATTGCAAGCACCGCACTTGGAACATGACGGATGGTCAAGAAAATCGACGGGAAAACCTTTTGATAATGCCTTTAGCTCGTAATGGATGGTGCTGTTCCATGACACGTTTAAAAAGGTAATATAGGATGGACACGATAAGGAAAAATTTCAAGCCTGTTTTATTGTGCTTTTTGAACGTCACCAAGGGGGAAAATGGAAGTACGATTTCTCTTTGTTAATATTTTTCGTGGTGAAGATGCCATAATTTGTCAAAAAGATAGAGGAGCGAATCAAGATCTTAATGGAAAAACATGGACACGTTCCTTCTATAATAATAACTTGAAAGGGACTATGAAAGGGTCTCGAAGTGGTCGAATTTAAAGGATTCCCGTTTATGCTGGCGTAAAGTGGGGGGAAATAGAGTTTCAAAGGGTTTATTATTGGATTGAGAGAAAAAGATAATGGGGGTGCAACCTAGGTCAAAAAGTGAGACAAATAGCGGCAAAGATGATACTCATGGTTTCCATTACGCGGAAGGATTAGCTCTTGAAGAACAAAAACATCGTCCACGTAGAATGTTTCTCTTTTCCCCTTAGCAAGTACTTAATTGTGAGCTTTAGTATTAGTTGACTATTCTCTACTTGATTTATTTTATAATCCAGGGAGTGGGGTGGAAATTCTGATACCTAGAGATCTATGAAAAACCCTATTGGTCTTATGAATGGGCTAACTCCAAACTGTTGATCCATATAAGTAACTTTTAAAAGTAATTTGTACATTGTTGATGGGACTTGAATGAACGAATTAAGTGTTTGCAATAGATTATACGAAAAGAACCAAAAACTTCGTAGTGATTTGTTTTGAAATTTTAATTAGTTTATGATTGACATTCCCTCCTTTACTCTTGTGTGAAATTACTCTCACGAGATCGTTATGATCTAATGATGCATGTGACTTGGGCTCACATGCACCACAATCACCCAAGACCAACTGTCAATGGAAACAACGGGGTTAGTGACTCAAATGAAGTTTACGTCCAACAGTTTCCATCAAATGACAAGACATCAAGGCCGCAATTAATTGAATTGATACACTTCTTTGGTTACAAATACTTACTCAATGAACAAAAGGGAACGAAGTGATGGTCACTCTCTAGTCATTAACTCATTATCCTTGTATCGTCCTTGCAACTAATGTCAGGTCAACACCTTGGTCCTAATTTTTGTAAGGATTTCATTCATTCCTTACATCAACTCGATTTATTTCGTTCGCAGGAAATACACTAGATCATTTGATGATGATTTGACTATTAGGATGGATTATTAAATGCTTTAGCAGCAAATTTAGTAGCCACCAAGGCTTGACTTTTCTCAAATCTCTACAACAGATTGGACGTCATTCATGGCCACCCAATCACTGAAAATTTTTTATGTGTGGCAATGCAATTTTCGTGTCCACTAAAGTTAATCAGTGTATCAGAAGTGTATAATAAACAATTTTGTATTTTACATATATAAATTATGAAGAAAAGAGTACCTGTAAATTTGTCTAGCTATTTGTGTTTAGATTCAATGGGTCCAAACAAAACCAAATCAACCTCCGGTTTCTTGGGCTCAAAAACATATATGTCTGGCCTTGTCTGGCCCCTAAGGCCAGATTTCGTGTCTAGTAAAAGATTGGCTAATCCAACCAGACTAGAAAGGATCAAGTCCGGCACCAATAGCATCCCTTCCAGTCCCCATTAGGTCCCAACTCATTACAAAATATATCTAAACGACAATGGGAAATATGAGACAACCAATTTGTAGCCAGAGAGTCACGCCGATGAGCCTTTATGACCCAATCTGCGGCTCGGTTTGCTTCTCTCGGACAAAGGGTGACCAAAACCGCCTAGAAGTTTTTTGCAGTCAACTGCTATGGATTGAACGGCCCATGGAGGTTCAACCCGGCCCGATGCTCCAGGCCCATACCAAGAGTCCGTTATGATGATGGGCCTGATCCTTAGTTGATGCTGGTTAGAAGTAGTATCAGTCGAAGCTATGGAGCATCCCTTCAAGTTTAAGATCGTATTGAGGTCTATACCCTGTTACAGATATTCAAGATGTAGAGAAAGATCGAAAGTCATTTGATTGAGATAGAGTAGCTATACAAGATACTTTGGGTTCGAAAGCCCATTCTGAATACACCCACTTGAGTTACAAATATGCCTAAGCCAATATTAGGTTTCGTTCAAAAGCCACTTTAGCGGTTGTGCCCCGATAGATGTGCTTGGTGATGATGTTGTCATCGTAAAGGTACAAGTTGGTTTAGTTTAATTTTAGTGACTTTAGAAATTAAGAATTTCAATTTGAGCAAAAAAAAAAAAAAATTGTGGTTCCTGACAACGGTGCATTTCGGTTTGCTACGAGCTTTTGCATCAAGGGGCAAAGCTTCGTCAATAGCTTCCCCCTCATGTAGTCGTCGGCCTTCCCCAACCCCCAATTTGTCACTTCCAGCTAAATCGCGAGTTCATCGAAAACACGTCCCTTGAATGATATTGTTGAATAATCCAGAGAAAAAAAAAAGTTTCTTTTTAGCCAAACTAATGCCAATAAAGATAATAAAAAAACAGGAAAAAAAAAAAAAAAAAAAAGACATTCAACACTAAAACCCAATGCTCAAATCAGTGAGTAATTTTTTATGTTTCTTTAAAATAAATCGTCGGACTAGCCTGCAAAAAATTGGCTTTCTAACGTTCAGTATCCTACCGATAAAAAAAAACGTTCAGTATCCTAACCTAAGACAACTAATTTGTCTTTTATATCTCAATTTCATGATAAATGGGGTAACTAGTCTGGCAAGGGCCTCTTTACTCTTTAGTGGCACCCTACCAGCTTCTCCTCAAATCTCCAATCTATACCTTCTAAATGATCGAGTGTTGGACACCGTAAAATTCGAGGGACAATTCTATAAGCTTTGAGCTGTGGTTAGCAACCTGCCCGTGTTAGGGGACGTGTGCGTAGAGTGAGGCTATTGGTAGAAGAAAAAGACGGGGTGAATATTGCGGAAATTGAGATATTGGAGCAAAGTGCCACAATTCCAAAAATTTAGGGGCATGGTGTAATTATCCCTAATCAACTGCAAATCGTGAAAATGCATGATTAGATAAGTTGAATTGTTTGACAAAAATTCACTTCCATGAATAATAAGATCTATCGCGACGCAATTACTTGTAATCTCATAAATATATGGGATAAAGGCACCAAGTAACTGAGTACAATTTTTTTTTTTTTTTTGACAATATAATCAAATCTTGAAAAATGTCAAATTGGTGTAAAGAAGTCCTCTTACATGGCTGTTATGTTAATTCAAGTGTGAACCAATGCCCAAAATGGCATCTTTCCCTAAAAATTGCTTTTCCCCCAAACCACAATTAAGCCAATGGAAAAAAAAAAGAAGAAAAAAGCGGAAGAAAATAACTCTCTTTTTCTTCTAAACCAACCATTTTCTTAGAAAACTTTTCTCCTCCGTACACATTTCGCTCTATATACAATTTGGGCGATAAGGAAGGGAATGTTCAAGGAAAAAACAAAACTGCCTTTTTCGAAAATAAAAACTGCCAAAAATTTAAAAATTCAAAAATAATAATTTCCGAAAATAAACTAGGTAAACAACTATTCGAATAAACATACATTTTCATTCCAAAAATAAAATACCTAGATTCGAGACTTTCTTTTACCGAAGTAGAGTCTGGAGAGTCTGAGTCTGACCAACTTCAGACTTTAACCGGTAGGAGGTAAAATTTTAGTCTGGTGCGAATAAACTCAAAATGAATTTTTCTCTAGTGGTTTTGTAAATATGTCTACCAACTGATTCTTTAAGTTAATGAACTGAATCATAATCTCTCCATTTTGGACACGATCTCTTATGAAATGATGTCGAATCTCTATATGCTTTGTCCTTAAGTGAAGAATTGGGTTCTTCGTGAGATTAATAGCACCGGTGGTGTCGCATTTGATCTCAGTACACGATTCTTCAATTCCAAAGTCTCTCAATTGTTGCTTTATCAACAATAGCTCCTAAGAGCCACATATTCTACTTTTGCAGTTGACAGAGTCATAGTACTTTGTTTCCTTGAGAACCAAGATACCAACATGCTGCTCAGCAGTTGACAAGTATCATAAGTACTCTTTCTATCAACCTTACAACATGCTAAATCTGCGTCTGAATATTCAAGAAGAGTAAAGTCTCATTTTTTGGGATACCACATACCTAGCTTTGGAGTATTTGCAACATATTTGATGATAAGTTTTGTAGCACTTAAATGAAATTCTTTGGGATCTGATTGAAATATAACACAGATGCAAACACTAAACAGAATGCCAGGTCTAGATGTAGTAAGGTTAAAAAAGTGAACCAATAATGCTATTATAAAGCTTCTAGTCTACATTCTTTCCTCCTTCATTTTTATCCATCTTTAAAGAACTTGACATTGGTATATCTGTCTTTTTGCAGTTCTCCAATTTGAATTTCTTGATGAGATCTTTTGCATAATTCTCTTGGTGAATGAAGATACATTTCTCCAATTGTCTAAATTGCAATCTCAGAAAAAAAGTTAACTCACCCATCATATTCATCTCGAATTCATCCTGCATACATTTAGAAAATTTCTTGTATAGATTTTCATTAGTAGATTCAAAAATAATATCATCAATATAAATTTGAACCAGTAAAAGGTCTTTACCCTCTCTTTTTATGAACAAAGTGGTATCTACCTTTCCCTTAACAAAACCAGTTTAGGTTAGGAATTTACTTAACCTTTCATAGCAAGCTTGAGATACTTGCTTCAATCTATATAAGGCATTTTTCAATCTATAGATTGAGTCTGGCTTTCTTGGATCTTCAAATCCATATGGTTGTTTTACATAGACTTCTTCTTGGATAAATCTATGGAGGAATGCACTCTTTACATCCATTTGGAATAACCTGAAATTTTTAAAGCAAGCAAAAGCAAGTAATAGTCTAATTGCTTCAACCTTGCTACCGGTGCATATGTCTTGTCATAATCTATTCATTCTTCTCGTGTATATCCTTTGGTCACGAGTCTTACTTTGTTCATGGTCACTTTTCCTTTCTTGTTCATCTTGTTCCTAAAAACCCATTTTGTCCCGATAATAGACTTACCTTTAGATTTAGTAATTAGCTCATAAATATCGTTGATGCTGAATTGTCTGAGCTTTTCTTGCATAGCTTCAATCCAGTTTTCATCAGACAGGGCTTTTTATACAAAGTTCTATTTTAGAAATAAGTGCTAAAACACTAAACTCTTCTCGCCTTTTGAATATGATATGAACTCCTTCATCAATGTTGCCAATAATGAGTACTTTGGGATGACTTGACTTATGCTTCAATTTGCTAGTTGATTTGAGAGTCTGATGATTCTCTACTTCAGTTGAATCTTCTAGTTCTGCTTGAAGTTGATCTCCAAAAGTCTGAACTACTTCGGAGGATGTAGACTTTGTAAAGAATCTTGAAACTTGATGTTTATAGATTCTTCCACAGATTGAGTCTTCTTGTTGAATACTCTGTATGCTTTGCTTATAGTTGAGTAGCCAAGAAAAATTCATTCGTCTGTTTTTTCTTCAAATTTTCCAGTTCGATCATTTGTATTCTTTAAGACAAAACATTTACATCCAAAAACATGAAAGTAAAAAACATTTGGCTTCTTCCTTTTATACACTTCATAAGAAGTTTTCTCTAGAATAGGCCTCAAGGACACTTTATTGATGATGTAGCAGGTTGTAGAAGCTGCTTAAGTCCAAAATCGAGAGGATACATCGCTCTCAATTAAAAAGGTTCTGACCATCTCCTGCAATGATCTATTCTTCCTTTCCATAACTCTATTTTGCTCTGGAGTGTATGGAGAAGAGAAAACATGCTGAAAACCATATTTATCACAAAATTTTGCAAAATCTTGATTTTCGAATTCACCTTCATGGTCTATTTGTATGCTTGAAATAGTATAACCATTTTCATTCTGAATCTTCTTGGCAAACTTTGAGAAGTGAGAAAAGACTTCATACTTATTTGCTAAAAAGTAAACCTAAGTAAAGCGAGAATAATCATCCATGATTACTAGGCAGTACTTATTTCCAACAATACTTTGAATTTTGGTTAGTCAAAAGAGATCTATATGCAGAAGTTGCAAAACTCGTTTGGTAGAAACTTGATTTACAGATTTAAAGGAACTTCTAACCTGTTTTCCCAAAACGCATGGAATGCATAAATCAGACTTTTGATATATCAGGTTGAGAAGTCCACGAACAAGCTTATTGGAAGAAATCTTGACAATTTGCTTCATGTTGACATGACCAAGCTTTCGATGCCAAAGATTTACTTCGTCTTGAATGGATATAAAAAACTAAGAACTTTATGGTTTTATATCCAGAAGGTAAATATTCTCATGCCTTTGTCTAGTGAAAGATTGAGAATAATCTTTACTTGTTCCCGAACATATGCCTTCTTGGAAATTTATTTTGAATCATGTATAGCAAAGTTGACTTACGTCGAGTAGATTATAATTTAAACCTTCCACCAAGAAGACATTGTTGATAGTGAGGCTTTCAATCTTCACGGTTCCACAACCAATAATTCTTCCTTTGATGTTCCCTCCAAAGGAAACTTTTCCACTATTTATTTGAACAAGTTTTATAAAGCAATTCGAATTCCCTGTCATGTGTCTCGAATAGTCATTATCCAAATATCATTTGATTTTTTTTCTTGATAGTGACTTGTAATCAAAAGAAGAACTCAAGCTTTCTTTGGTACCCATATTTTCTTGGGTGCATGAGAGTTAGTATTAAAAACAGTCTTTGCCCAATCCCTCTTAACAGGTCTCCAGACCTTGGGATATTCCTTCTCGAAATATTTTGAGCTGTTACACTTCGAACATTTGAGAGCATTTCGGCCAATGGGTTTTATAAAAACCTTTTGAAAATGACTTTTTTGTAAAATGCCCTTGTAGGTTTTTGTGTAATTCTTTCTTTAACTTCGGGAAAATCAATTAAAGGAATAGTTTTTGAAGTTATACCCAAACTAGATTTGTTAAAATAAGGTCTTTGTACAGAAAGAATTTTCTCCAATTTCTCATATCATTTTGAAAATCTTTTTGTGATATTTGAAATATCTTTTTTCAAAAAGGCATTTTCTTTCGAAAGAGAATCTGAATTTTCTTTCAAATCAACAAAACCTTTATCCATATTTTCAAACTTTTTTTTCCAAGAAATTTCCTGTTGCCTCAGTTTAGAATTCTCCCTCTTTAGCTCGGAAATTCTTTTAAGAGATGTTTTGAGACTTAGACAGAGTTCATTTATATACTTCGAGACCTTAATAGGGATCTTTAGATTGCTTACCTCAATTTCTTTGTCTGAATCTTAGTTAGAATCTATTTAAGAATCTGAGTCTGATTTTGAATTGGGCATCAAACATATGTTGGCATATTCTTCATCACTTTCCTCGCATTTGGTATCAATCCATGTTTCTATTTTGAGAGTCTTTTTGTATTTCTCAGTTTTTCCCTTCTTTTTTTTAACAGACGACAGTTAGGTCTAATGTGTCACTTTTTGTTGCATTCGAAGCATATCACATCTTTGTTGTTTTCATTGACCTTGGTTAGATTCTTCTAGAATCTTTGAGTGCTCTACTTCTTCTAGTTGAATCTTCTTCCCTTTTTATTCAACTTTTTGAACTTCTTAATCATAAGTGCTAGCTCATCATTGTCTATGTCATCTTCTGAATCTGTATCATCAGAATCATCGTTAGATTTTAAAGCATTTGACTTCTTACTTTTAAGATCTTCTTCCTCATTGAATTGCTCCACTTCATATGATTGAAGTATGCCTACTAGTTCGTCTACTGAAAGAGGCACGATCCTTTGGGTTTCTCTAATTGATGTCTTCATGTCCTGAGATTGGCTGTCCTTGGTATGCAAGGCCATTTACAATCTCTGTGAAGCGACTAAACATATCAGTGATGGATTCTCCAAGCTTCATCCTGAAGGCTTCATACTGTCCGAGTAGAATATTGATTTTTGTTTCCTTTACTTGATCAGTTCCTTCACAGGTAACATGCAACCTGTCTCAAACTTCTTTCGCTATTTCACAAGAAGAAATTCAGTTATACTTAGTGGGAGATAAAACACATTATAAAGAGTAGATGGTTTTAGCATCAAGAGCTTGTCTCTTGCTTATTTCTTCTTGTGTTAATTTGCCAGCATCTACAGTTTCTTTTCCTCTTTCTGAGGTTGATGTAGCTTTAGGATTGATCAATTTTTCTACCACATCACATTCCAGGGGATATTTCGATCTCAGAAATGCTTTCATCTTATTTTTCCACACATTGTACTCTTTCCCATCAAAATAAGAAGGTTTAGTGTTGCTTTGGCCTTCAACCAGTCTTGGAGCCAAAATGTTAGCCATAGATCTTTAGCTTAAGAAGTAAAACACTTCAATAAAATAAGCACACATGCTCTGATACCAATTGAAAAGGCTAGTATGAACACCTAGAAGGGGTGAATGGGTGTGAAGACAATTTTTCGCAAATTTAGTAAAAGTAATTTGCTTTTAAAAGATAACATATTATGAATGAATTTAAAACTTAAATAGTTAAATAAAGTTATGAATTTAAATAAGGAGTTCAGGGAAGAGAATAAAAACACACGATTTATAGTAGTTCGGCTTAAATCAAGCCTACAGCCCACTAGCTAGATTTCACTAAGAATCAAAAGAGATTTTACAGTAGTATGATCTCGACTTCACTATAAAGAATCTCTACTAGTCTCTCACAAAGTCTCACAAGAATTTCTCTCTTTTGTTAACAATTTTGAGCTTGCTGAATGAAATAGCAAGGAACTAGAAAGCTTAAGACTTTGAAATTTTTCTTTCATGCGCACACTCAAATAGCTGAAGAGTCCACCTTAAATACTCTTTCATGCTTTCACGACCGTTGGCACTTTCCAAAGGAATTCTTCCAATTAATCCGTTGGACAAAATCAATCAAGGAGATCTCGAGCCGTTTGATAATTGAAATGAAAGCCCGTCAATCATGTTCGCACATACAATCAGGATCTTAGTTTCCAATAAGGATAGTCAATCATGTGGTGCTATATCCATCCATAAGATCATCCATAGACCAAACAGATTGAATCCTTGAAGAAATAACGATAATCTTCCATATGAATAAGTCTTCATTATTCAGTAGCCTTCAGTCTGGAATCTATCAATGTGGGCAGACTTTGAACCTAAAGTCTGGCGGTCTTCAGACCTTGACACTTCAATCTTGAAGTCTTCAGACTAGACTATGGAAAAGTTTTGTCAATTTCAAAACAGTAAATGAGTTTTCTCCAACAAAGAGGAATCATGGCCTTTCTAGATGGTCACCACCAAGATCTTCAGAGGGGAAAATGCATTAAACTAGAAATATTGAGGTCAATAGAGCAGTCAAGACTTGCACTTGTGATATTCTCTAAAAACTACGCTTCTTCTACGTGGTGCCTGGAAGAAGTTACTAAGGTTGTGGAGTGCAAGGATTTCAATGAAGAATCAGAGATACCGATCTTCTACGAGGTCAATGCATTTGACATACGGAAACTGAAAGGAAACTTTAGGACAGGCTTTGCTAAAACTGAGGAAGCTTATTCGGGCGACAAGAGACATATATAGAGGTGGAAAAATGTAGTGAGTTAAGTAGTTGGTCTCGCCGAAATAGAATTGAAAGATGGGTGGGCCTCTCTTCCACTAACTTGGAATGATTTGTTTTCCTTAATATTTGCATGCTACTAATGTCATGGCTGTCATACTCTGTATTATGTTAGTTCATCCAAACTAGAATGTAGTCAAGAACTAAACAACCTCAATGCTTGCTGGGGATCTAATCATCTACATTCATCATTGCATATATGAGACCAAGTTTATTCAGCAAATCATTGGAGAAGTTGAAAATAAATTGGGTCCTTGACTATCCTATGTTGTAAGCGATCTTGTGGGAATGCATTCCTGTGTTGTAAATGTAGTTGAATGTTTATGCTTGGACAAGAGTGATGTACGTAGTATTGGCATGTGCGGAATGGGTGGCATAGAAACAACTGTTGCACGAGCAATTTATGACAAAATCCATGGCCAATTTGATGATAAATGTTGTTTTCTTGCCAATGTCAAAGAAATTTAAAAAAAGAATGGTTTGGTATATCTACAAAACCAATTTCTTGGCAATATTCTCCAAGACAACAATTTGAGAATCAGGGATGATCACAGAGGAGCAAACACGATAAAAGAACGACTACAACATAAAAAAAAAAAAAAAAAGTTCTCGTTGTACTTGATGACATGGATGAAAAGGAGCAGCTGAAAAAATTAGCAAGAGGTTTGGATTGGTTTGGAAAATTATGATGAAAACATAGGTTTTGATTTTTCTAAAGTCATGTGATTTGGCCGTGCAAACCTACGGTTCCAATAAATGACCATAATTGCAATTAGTAATGCCGTGCCATTCCTATCAATACCCTGATGCTAAACAAGAAAAAAAACAGAGAGTAACATGCCCCCCTTTTGATTAGGCATCACCCTCAAAGCACGAGATCAGTCGTCACGCGAGGTGTGGTCCGGCTAATCAAAGCGAAGTCCATCTACCACAAAAGGAATAAAGAAATAAAAATCATTCATTTTTGCAATTCGGACAACCCCCCCACGTAACTCACGCAAAGGTCAAAAACATCGACCGCCCCTAATTCAATTTAAACCTATCCTTATTTTATAATCTTTGACGTGGTTGAGGCAACTTTGTTAATGGAGAGAGACAGAGACCGTGTCAATTCAACGCTTCTAAAGGCGTCGTCATCGATGAAGCAAGTCTCTACCGACGGCCGAGTGACGTCAACTGTTGGCTGGGACCACTTCATTTGGAGCCCAGCTAACATTAAAACAAAAGAAACATTTAAAAAAAAAAAGTCAAAAGTCAAAAGAAGAAAAGCGGTTGTTACTTCGTGCGCGTGTGAATGTCAAAGTCAAAAGAAGAAAAGTGGCTGGGACCACTTCATGTTCAGCCTATTATGTATATTCTATTATTTTTAGTGATGAGTGGAAGTTTTTGGAACTGGTTGTTGATGAGGCTAAGTTAATTTCGGTCAGTTTAGTTTCCAAAAAGAAATTGATCCTGATTTGGGTTTAGTTTCTGTGAATTGTTGTCCCCGTTCTCTCCGACTGTCTACACAAACACAGATATATATATATATATATATATATATTATATATATATATATATATATATATATATATATATCTTCTTGAAATAATAGCCTTAACATAGACAAAGAATGCTGCTTGGGAGTTGACTCAGAGCAATCCCCGAGCTGTCATTCCTTCATGGAACAGACCCAGAATGGAGGGGACCAAGGCAGGTCGAGGTTCCAAACAGCTGGAGCTACCGCGGTAGACTCGGCTTCGAGATGGACATCCTTCTAAGGCTTCAGCTAAAAAGGAGAGGAAAGACGAAGAAGCGTCCAAGACCGTGAACTGCTTTCCTCTCACCTGCGAGTACTACGAACCAAACGCTTTGACAGGTGACTCCGCCCTGGAAGTAAATGATGAGTTGACATGGGGGTTTACCCATCGAGGAGCTGCATTGCCATGTAGGATTATACTCGTGACGGATGCTTTGCCCTGCCGTCAGTTAAAATTGATCACTTGAGTTCGTGGAAGAAAAGTGTTCCCTTATAGGCATCCTAATACACATATCGTAGTTCCATTTAGGTACTGCCATTAAAAGACTTATTAGCATAATAATAGATCACTTCGGAATGCGCCCCCCCCCCCCCCCCAGGGTGCCAGACGTCGGCGTTCCAGGCCCTGAGAAACGGGATCTACTTCGGTGCCGCGCTGGTAATTCAGCAAATGATACTGGTAAGTGTCAAACAACTTCGATAAACCAGAAAATGACCAGTAGCTTTGCTCCCCCGGTCAAGCGTTTGTAACTTATCAGAGAGCTTTTTGACAAGTACCAAGACCTATTTTCGCTTAAAAAATTGCCAACTGATTTGAATAGTCTACCGACGTTTATTTTCATAACTTACCACCAATGCCGTGAAGATTACTAATTTTTCAACGCAATTGCCGGCCTTGATTTGATTATTGTATCAACATTTGACATAGTAAGGCTGCGTATGGTAACATTTCTATTTCTTTGAATTTATGTTCTTTTGTTCTCCGGAACAAAAACAAAAACAGAAACCTGTTTAATAACGCCAAATTGTTTTTCTATTCCCCGAAATAGAAAGTTAGCCCCGTAATAGATTTGGAGCAGAAACAAGAAACAAAAAAAAATTGCTTCTTGTTCCCAGGAACAATTTCTAGAATAAGATAATTTTTTCTTTTCGTTTCCTTCTTTCTCTTACTGTGGCCACCTCTAACCGGACAGAGCCACCGCCGACTGCCACTCGCCACCACCGTTCGCCGCCCACCATCGTTGCCACCGCTGCCGTACGACCGGCAGCCGCGGCCATCGGTCATCGGTAGCCGATGGGCTATGTGGTGGCGGTTAGCGGTGATGGTCGGCGGGCGGCGATCATGCGGCGACGGCAGTGGCAGGCGGCGGGCGGCGACGGGCGGTGACAGCTGGCGGCAAGCGACGGTTGGCGGTCGGTGATCTGTGTACAAGAATAAAGAACGAATGAATATAAAAAAGAAACTGTTGCGTTACCAAAAGCATTTCTATTTTTTTTTTCTATTCCAAGAGTAGAAATTTTATATAGTTACCATACAAGTTCTTTTATTCAGAAACTATTCCCTGGAATAGGAATAGAAAAGAACTATTTCTGAAAAAAAAAAAAAATCTTCCCTAGCCAAGAAGCGTTACGATTCGCACCCTAAGATACCAATTAATTCTACTCACATACTGACTTTTTTTTCTTATATATATATATCTTGCTAAGGTTGGAAAAGTATCACCATTCACGGTTGGTAGAATCTAACAACATCAATTATTGTGACATCCCAACGCCATTGAAGTTTCCGGCTTTTATTGGTAATTATCAACATTAATTAGATTGAAATACGGACTAATTTTAGCCGCTCACCAACAATCGATTACATACGGTTGCGACTTTTGGAAGAAAACATTGCGTAGAATAAAGGAAATTACACCTAGCTCCACATGGCGGGGAAAGACTATGAAGTAACATTACCAATTTAATGATCGCCAACACGAAAAACAGTCATCTTTCTGGGGAGTTTCACTTGAGCAATACTTCATAAGAACAGCTTCCGCTGATCGTGGTTTCTCATTTCGAACCTTGACACATGCGACCGGCTTCTGCATTCATCTCTTCGCTTGGACTCAAGCTTCTTCGATTCTCAAGGTTTTCTCTATCCTCTGCTTGATTCTAAATTTAGCCGTTCCTTGTTTGTCAATTGTTATATGTATTTCACCGTTTCTTTGCTCCAGATGTGTAAAAAACTGTCATTTCCTTTGGTTATCTTCTTCCAGAAATTTTCGTAACGTTAAAGGTGCGTTAGATTTTGTGCCGATTCTACCTTTCTCTGCCCTTAGAAGTGCCCTGACCCAATCCAATTGCCTAAGAAGTTCCACTTCTTAGAGTATCTTTCACTATTGTTTTGTCAATTTGTTCTTTTCCTCTTTTTCTGTGTTCATACATCTTTGCAAATTGATGGTTCATGTCATAACATAATATCCTGAGGTTCCCAAAGAAGAAATTAGTCGAAATTAAGCCTCCAACTTCGGTCAATCTCACATTCTTCTTCCTGGGGATGTCTGAAAATCTCTTCTTGCTCTCTTTTTCTATGAATATATTTTTGAGTGATGTACAGGCAAAGGGCATTTACTTGTACTCATTAATCTCCTTCTGCCCTAGAATGGAAGTACGAGATTGGACACAGTGCCTCTCTATAACCCCGTAAAATCTCCTCATCTTTGTTGAATTGCCAACACAACCCGGATTTATTTCTGAGGACTCCTATAAGGACAAGCTGCATTCATTTTTCTCATCTTTACAAAATTTGTCCAAGAAGATATGACATCTTTCCCAAGGCTAGTAAACCAACAAAGTCAATTCAAGTATAATGTCTTCTTGAGTTTCAGAGGTGAGGATACCTCCAAAAACTTTGTTGACCATCTGAAATATCATTTGCGGCGAAGCGGAATCGTGGCCTTTAAAGATGATCGTGACCAAGATCTACCAAGGGGAAAACACATTAACCGAGGGGAAAACACATTAAACAAGAAATACTGGGGGCAATAGAGAAGTCAAATTATGTACTTCTGATTTTTTCTGAAAACTATGCTTCTTCTACTTGGTGCTTGGAAGAAGTTGCTAAGGCTGTGGAGTGCAAGGATGTCAATGAAGGATCGGTCATACCGATCTTCTATAGGGTCAATCCATCTAACATACGGAAACTGAGGGGAAACTTTGGGAGAGGCTTTGCCAAAACTAAGGAAGCTTATTCGGGTGACAAGAGAGACATAAAGAGGTGGAAGGATGCACTGAGAAAAGTAGCCGATCTTGCCGAAATAGAATTGAAAGATGGGTAGGCTTCTCTTCCACTAAATTGGAATGATTTGTTTTCTTTAAGTTTTGCATGCCACGAATGTCATGACCATCATATTATGTATTATGTTGGTCCATCTGAACCAGATCACACTCTAAAACTACACAGTCTCAATGCTCGCTGGGGAACTAATCATCTACATTTCTTTGTTGTAGATATGAGATCCAGTTTATTGAGCAAATCATGGGAGAACTCGAAAATAAACTAGGTCCTTGGTTGTCCTATGTTGTAGGTGATCTTGTGGGAATGCATTCCCGTGTTGCGAATGTAGTAGAACATTTACGCTTGGGCGAAAGTGGTGCACGCTGTATTGGCATATGGGGAATGGGTGGCATAGGCAAAACAACTGTTGCACGAGTAGTTTTTGACAAAATTCATGGCCAATTTGATGATTGATGTTGTTTTCTTGCTAATATTAGAGAAATTTCGAAAAAGAATGGTCTTGTGTATCTACAAAACCAATTTCTCGGTGACATTCTCCAAGACGACAATTTGAGAATCAGGGATGATCACAGAGGAACGAACATGATTAAAGAACGACTACAACATAAAAAAAGTTCTCATTATAGTTGATGACGTGGATGAAAAGGATCAATTGGAAAAATTAGCAAGAAGTTTTGATTGGTTTGGATGTGGGAGTAGGATCATTATAACAACTAGAGATGAACATTTGCTTCTCCAATATGGAGTAAATTCCATATATAAGGTGGGCGAACTATCCTTTGGTGAGGCTCTCCAACTTTTTTGTTTGAAAGCTTTTAGAAGTAACCATCCTCCAACAGAGTTCGAGGAGCTTGTGAAGTAGGTTATTGGATACGCAATGGCCTTCCTCTAGCCCTTGATGTCTTAGGCCCTGTTTGGTAACCATCCAAACAGTGCCAAATTCTGATTCTTTGTTCCCGGAATCAGTTTCGGCCTAAAATCGCGTTTGGTAAAATTTTTGTTTCCGGGAACAAATTTGTTCCCGGGAACATATTGGGAACATAATCAAGAATCAAAAAGAAGTTCATTCTTGTTCCGGGAACGAATTTGAGAATCAAAATCAATAAATTTTCTTCTTCCCTTCGGCCATCTCACGACCACCGTCCACCGCCGCCCGCCACCGTCCGCCATCCGCCACCGCCGTCCACCGCCGCCGCCGGCCGCCGGTCGCCATCCGCCGCCGGTCCGGTGAGCTTGCCGGAGGCTTGCCCAGCCACCGGCGAGGCTCGGCCTCGCCGGGACTAGGCAGGGGCTGGGCGAGCCTCGCGACGCCCAGCCCCACCGGTGGCCAGGCGAGGCTCGCCCAGCCCCGCCGATGGCCTGGCAGGCCTCGCCCAACCCCGACGAGGTCGGCCTGGCCACCGGCGGGGCTCGGCCTCACCAGATCTGGCTCGGCCGAGCCTCAGCGGGGCTAGGCGAGCCTCGCCCGTCGGCCGCGAGGGTTGCCGGCAAGGCTCGGCCGACGAGGGCCGGCCTCGCCGAGGGCCGGCGATGCTCTGGTGAGGTCGCCGGCCCTCGTCGGCGGTCGCCGGTCCGGCCGGCCGAAGAAGAAGAAGAAGGTGAGAAAAAGAAAAGAAAAAAGGAAAAAAAGAAAAAGAAAAGAAAAAAAGGAAAATGAAAAGAAAAAATAAAAAATTAAAAAATGAAAAGAAAAAAAGGAAAATGAAAAGAAAAAATGAAAAAAAGAAAAAAAAAAAAAAAAGAAAACAAAGGAAAAAAGTAAAAAAATTATTTAAAAATTAAAAGAAATTGATTTAGAACAGAATTAATGAATATGGTACCAAACGCAATTCTATTTCAGAATCAGAAATTTTGGATAGTTACCAAACGGCTTAAAATGCTTAGAATCGGTTTAGGAACGGATAAAAAAGAATCAGTTCTGATCAGAATCAGCTCCCGGGAACAGAATCGTTACCAAACGCGCCCTTAGGTTCTTTTTTGGCTTGTAGGAGCTTGATGCAATGGAAGAGTGCACTAGCCAGACTCAAAGAATGTCCAAAAGGGAAAATTTTTGACCGGCTTAAGTTAAGTTATGATGGACTACAGCAGAAAGAGAAGGAGATTTTCCTAGATATTGCTTGTTTTTTCAAGGGAAAGGAGAAACCATACGTTACAGAAGTTCTGGACAATTGCAGCTTGTATGCAAATGTTGGAATCGAAGTCCTTGTCAATAAAGCTCTTATTCAAATTGTGGGAAACAAACTGTGGATGCATGATTTGCTACAAGAGATGGCTTGGGAAATTGTTCATTGAGAGTCTCCTGAAGAGCCAGGAGAACGAAGTCGAGTTTGGCTTTTTGAGGATGTATGCCATATTCTATAAAAAAAAACTCAGTGAGTATCTGTAAAATTAATTTGCAAGCATGGTTATTTGATATAGGAAAAAAAAAAAAACAACTCGCTAGTCATGTATTGACACTATGAGTTGTTTATTGGGGAACTAGAAAAGTCAAAGCCATAGTCTTGCAATCTGAGGACCATAGAACAATGCACTTGAATGGAGAGTCCTTCACAAACATGACTAACTTAAGATTGCTTGACATTCGTGCCATCCACCTCTTTTCTAGGTTCAAGCACCTTTCAAATGAACTACGCCTGCTAAGATGGGACAACTGCAATCTTAAATCATTTCCACCAAGTTTTCTTCCAACGAACCTTGTCAAACTCCATATGCAAGATAGCCTCCTTTGCAGCCTCTGGAGAGGGGGAAAGGTTGGAATTAGTACTCATGCATGTGTATGCTTCATCAAATGCTTTATTATGTTTAACAAGCTAATAAAATTGTTCAACCATTTTTTTTTCTAGATGCAGGTCTTAGAGAAGTTAAAAGTTATGAACCTCAATGGTTCCAAATTATTCATGGAGACTCCAAACTTCAAAATGTCCCCAATCTAGGGAGGCTAATTCTCAAAGGTTGCAAAGCATTATCTCAAGTTCATCCTTCAATTGGAAATCTAGAAAGACTCAGTCTACTTGACTTGGGTGACTGTGAAAACCTCATGGGACTTCCAGGTAGTGTAGGTAATTTAAAAGCTCTTAGAGTTCTTAATTTGTCTAGATGTTCGAATCTTGAAGAACTGCTTGAGAGCCTCGGGGGCTTAGAGTGCTTAGAGGAGCTTGATATTAGTGAAGGTGCCATAACACACCTCCCATCTAACTTGACATTCTTACAAAATCTGAAAAAGTTACACTTTCATGTTAGTAAAAGGGGGCCACAAAATTCTTGGAGGACACTGATGCGCGCGCTGAGAAGAGCTCTCAACCCTAGACGTCCGCGGTTGCCTTCATTTTCAAGGTTATCCTCTTTGACAGAGTTGGATCTGAGTGGCTGTATAGTCTTCTGGAAGGAGAAATTCCCCGTGATATTGATTGCTTACCCTCCTTGAGGTCTTTAGACCTAGCCGAAAACTTTTTTACCACCATAACTGCAAGTATCGAACATATCTCTGGGTTGGAATTTCTCATATTAAATCATTGCAAAAATCTTGAAGTGTTACCAAAACTTCCAGATAGCACAACGGCTGTGGTGGCTAAGAAGTGCCTCAGATTAAAGAGGATATCAAACCCATTCATTATATGCACAATACCTAACTTAGGGTTTTGCTTCTTTAACTGCTTCAATTTCCTTCCGCAAGATCTTGATTTAACTTTGCAGCAAAAGTACTCCTTCTTGTTGCTTCGTTACATCATTTTCCATTCCAAGAAAATGATTTCGGGAACTTATGTGGTGTCTCCATGTCTGCAATATGAAATAGTGGTTTAGCTACCGAGGAGTTGGACCTTTGTTGAGCATAGACATGTCCCCTAATTGGCATGACAATAGCTGGAGAGGATTTGCCATTTGTGCATCTTTTAAACGAATCAACCGCAGCTCCTGTTAGGACCCGGAAAATGCCCACTTCATTTTCTATAGGTTCTATGCTGATGGAAATCAACTAGGTCCCTCATTTATGTTTCCCATCAGATTTGTCAATTCAGGTTACCTTTGGCTCGGTTATGTATCGGGTACTCAATTTCCACGTGATACATATTGGGAGACAATGTCAAACCACATTGTCATTTCATTTACAATCACCAACCCCAGGTTAAAGGTGGAAAAGCGTGGCGTTCATCTGGCTTACGAGCAATGTATAAGAGAGTTTGATAATATTTTAGTCTGGTGGTGTAGCTCATTGCCCAGGGATTGGAATAGAATCTACCGTGAGGTTCAAACGCCAAGGGAGGTCAATAGTGTCTTCAGATATTCCATTAATCCGGACCTGTACAAAGTGAATGAAGGTGTAATGAGCTGTGGGGTCTATGAGGTTCGGTCCCACCCATTAAACGGAGGACGTTTGCTCATGGATTATCTATATGTCATTTGGCATCGTTCGAGACTTGGACAACTATCTGTTCATAATTTCAAAAGAAGGTAATCACTACTAGATAATTGGCAGGGCTTGGGTTAGACCTTTCAAAATTCAAATAGACTATGAAACCTCATGTTAATCCTAACTAAAAAAACCTAGAATATCACCACCAGCACCAACATCTCCAAAATAATCAGGAGAATTATTTTTGCTGGCTTTTGTATTTCACTTTCTTACCATAACAAAATCTTTCTTACAGGTTCTTGAAGTACCGTCAAATGTGGTCAGTCGCTGATTTTTAGAAGAAAGCTCCATGTGCACCGTAAGTGGATTCTTTGTTTTCGAAGAAAGCTCCATGTTGAGAATCCTAACCTAAGACATTCAATTTGTCTTCTTCTGTTTTTCCCCTCAATTTTATGAAAGATAGTTAATTAATATAGCAAGAGCGTCTTCACTCTTTCGTGGCCTCACTTGCTCCTCCTTGTGTCTCTTCCCTATACCTTATTGTTTCCCCCACTTCTAAATGATCAAGTGTTAAGACACTGTAAAAATTTAAAGGTCAACTGAGTAAATTTCTTTAGCTGTGAGTTTATCAACCGACCGGTGTTGAGGTCGTGCTACACACCAACGTGAAGCGAGGTGGGTATTGAAAGAAGAAATTGGATGATTACAGCGTAACACAAGGAAAGTGGATGAAACCGAAGTTCTATGAGATGTGCTAATTTGCTTTTTTTTTTTTTTTGTTAAATCTTTTCTTATTTTTATTTAGGGATATGTCATGCGATATATGAGTCTGGAAGAGCTCGAACGTAATCAATCAGCTAGAGGATAATTATGGAAAGCCCAAAAAATGAGACTAAACTCAGTTCAAATTTATATCTTTAGATTAGGTTGCGAAACTGTTCCCTCCATTGCAGCTTTATCTTCCAGCGTTTTACTTTTTGGAGTAGTCATCTCAGAAGACTGGGTGCTCCATGGGGATACTTTGGTGTACTTACCTTCTTCATACTTGCTTCTTACCTGCAACCATGTTAGACAAACTATCTTCCTAGAAAATATTATCAATTAAGGAAACGATTAAAAATGTCTTGTAACATATATAAAATATATTTACACTCGAAGTGGTTTGTATTCATAACTTTTGTCATGCTCTATTATTCACAGAAAATTCAATTCATCTGAAAAATAGTTCTCTAGATGAAGGCTCCTATGATATTTCAAGCTATTATCCCGATTAGCCTTTTTGACTCATTCGTTAGTGATGCAATATAAGATCCGTGGCTTCCGAGACAAGCAGGTTTATTGGTTCGGAGAAGGCTAACTCATAAAGTAAATATCTAGAAATTGTTGTTGTAATAATATTTTTCTTTTGTAATCTAAAGACACGGTCAGACAGACTTGGCTATTTAAAACCCTAGGAGGCACCTTATAAGTCCTTTAAGCCAGTTGAGTCTAGACCTCTATCTTTTGTAAGTGACTATGACATAGAGCAATTTGCATGCAATTGGTTGGATTTGACAAGTGACATTCGATTACAAAACTAAAAATTTCAATGCCACAATCAATTAGGCCAACTTTGAGGATACCTACCATGTTATTGGAATCTAGCTAAAAAAATGATGATGCAGGTCTTGAAACCATGCCTTATATTACCGTGAACTCACAAAGTAAATATCTAGAAATTGTTGTTGTAATAATATTTTCTTTTGTAATCTAAAGACACGGTCAGGCAGACTTGGCTATTTAAAACCCTAGGAGGCACCTTATAAGTCCTATAAGCCGGTTGAGTCTAGACCTCTATCTTTTGTAAGTGACTATGACACAGAGCAATTTGCATGCAATTGGTTGGATTTGACATGTGACATTCGATTACAAAACTAAAAATTTCAATGCCACAATCAATTAGGCTAACTTTGAGGATACCTACCATGTTATTGGAATCTAGCTAAAAAATGATGATGCAGGTCTTGAAACCATGCCTTATATTACGGTGACACAAGTTTCCATACATTCACCTATCTTGATGTTTTATGAAGTTCCTATTCGCTAATCTCTATCACCTAGAGTAGAAACATCCATAGTCATCCACTTGGTTCTTTATAATTTCATGTAAAAAAAAATGTGACTATAGTCTCCAATTTTGATTGCACTATCAATTTGATCAATTTCTTTCCATTCTACAAGCCAATGAGTCGAATTTTTTTTATGATGGTTCGTCTATCATTTAGCATAGGTTGCACACCACTCAACTATAACTTGACTTTTTACTCGAAATTATTCAATCTAATAGCAAACTCTAAGTCAGATCGCACTTTCGATAAGCTATTCATTGAAATGTATATAAAGAAATGTATATAAATAGTTGTGGTTCAAATGTAAAGTCAAAATGTCGATATTAGGAATAATTTGCACCTAAATTCCTAACCTAGATAGGGGGTGATCTATAGCTTAGAGTTTTGTCCTGACGTAAGCACACATTATTAGGACAAAGACTAATAGACCCTATAACTGATGCTTGGGACAAAACTCCTACGACATTGACAAAACGGCACCCGTGTCGGCACTTCACTAATGATCTGATAATGTTATTTTGGCTCATTATTGATGCCTTTGATTGCGCGAGCTTAGCTTGTCTTAGGTGTCCCCTCCAAAGTCAGCAAGGACCAGAGAAAACATGCAGAAGAATAGAGAGTTTGGCGACGAATCGAGATCCACCCAGTGGACCTTGGGCCCCATATTGACTCGGCACCACTTGCTTGTGTCCACGTCATCATCTCTGTTGAGCAATGTATAGGATGTAATAGATCATGGAGGGCGCCGGGAATCAAGATCTACACCAAAGAAATGATCACATGGCATCCTAATCATTCCAACCTGTGGGGCCCACAGCTGAGGCCCACATTGACTTGGCACCTGCTTGCGTCCACGTCATCTTTGGTGAGGCTAATTTGGTGATGGGAGACGTTTGACATTAAAAAAAAAAAAAAAAAAAAAAAAAAAAAAAAAAAAAAAGGTGTCCATTGGAAAAAGTGTTATGAGATTTGAATTTTTTTGCTGAGACTATAAAAGGAGTAAATATTTATCCCTTTGAAAAATTAAGAGAACTCCTGTTTGTTAATTGTCTAAGCTCAAGGATTATCCTACCCTTGCCTTTCCTATCAATCGAACGGCAGTATTTTGACACACAAAAAAAAAAAAAAAAAAAAAAAGGCTAGTTTAACCATAGTAATGACTATTATATTTTAAGTTCATTAAAAATTGACTGTATGTTCTAATATTTGCTTGCAGTAACAATAATCAAAACGCAATCCTCATTACAGCTTTAATAGATTCTACAAGTCTCCTGTCTCTTTCCTCCGACTCACTCTACAAATAATATATTACATTGAATAGACTTCAAATTTATTTTAATTGTAACTTAGTCTGCTTATATTTGTTCTATAATGATACCCCAGTCATTATTATTTTGAAAAAACCAATAAAATATTGAATTGTAAGTATATGATTGATGCAATAATACATATGTTATACATAATTGTTTATTACTTTAAAAATCATTTAAAGTGTAATAATTAGCATAATGTTAGTGCCCCACAGGTATGATTATCTAAGTTTTCATAATTAAGCATAACTTGAAACTTCACAATCATGATAATTTTTTAAAGATCAAACTTTATTTTCACAATTTTCATGTCATAAGCTTTTCTGCGGATGCAAAAAATGGCTCAATCAGAAATCAAACAAAAAAATTATGAGAGATTGAATTTGGGTTCAATTTTTTTTTTAATTTTATTATTTTGTTGTATTAAAAATAAATTATTGATTGTTGATAACAGTGACACCACCAATAGGGATTGCCACACGGTAGTCATGATAGCTATCTAGCTAAGGCATGGTTGCAAGTTAGGTTGCATGTGCCCATTACACGATCAAGCCATAGACCTTGGGTCACCCTAGCTAGCATGGGCATACGTAGCACTAGGGGTGAGCATATCAGATGGACCAAACAGGGAATCAGACCAAACCAATTGGTAGTCCGATTCTTGGGGGCATTGGTCATGTTCCCGATTTCATTGTGATTTTCAGTCCGATTCCCAATTCCAAGAAAGAGTTAGACCGAACCGACTATTTTTTAAATATTTATTTAATTTTTTTTAAATAGCAATAAACTCTAAAATAGTAACAAATCTAGTAATTTTTAAAAAAAAATGCTATGTAATTAGTCCCAAAAATTGAGAACTAATCCTCTCGGTCCAATTTGGAACCAAATTAGACCTGCGATTATCCCTACGCAGCACTAGGCAAAGCAAATAACTAGTTTATGTAGTTCTAGGCCCATTTTGCGATTCCCGACGTTTTGTTTTCAATTTCCGTCATTATTCTTATCCTTTGGATCATTTTCCTTTGCTTTACATCATTATGGATATTCTTTCGAGCATTCCCGTTCGATACACAAATTTGGCTATGGGTAGGGGCTCTAAGCCCCTCCTTTTGACTCAATATAAGTGCAGTTCTCTTTCATTTATGATCTCTCTCAGAGCGACTCTTTTGTGGGGCTTGACCCATGTAGAATGAATTTGGGTGTTCATAATGTATCATGGCAAAATCCCCTCCAACAGATGTGTGATTTGTGAACTTATTAGATCAGGATGCACGATATGACGAGAGAGGAGAGTGATCGTCGCAAAAGAGCTATTGCATCAAGAGAGCTTAGACAAGGTGTGGCTACTTGTAGGCTATTAGGATGGCACATCGAATATGGGGAGTGTCATTGGCCGACATGACCAACACTGACAAGGGTGTGATTGATTTAAGTTGGAGGGTTTATCATATCTCAAGTCACCCATCAAATGGTTGAGGACTTGTGATGCTATGATTGAATTGGTGCTCCCTCAATTATTTACCACCTTATATGATTATTTAGAATTAGCTTGACCCAGGTGAAATAGACAAGATCCTTGCTCCCCATAACTTTCATTTCTTAACATTGAAGAGTCAACATAAAAATGAGCGTTGGTTATGTTATTGCTTTTTTAAGTATACTCCCATACATTGTCCAATGAATTGCAAGCACCGCACTTGGAACATGATGGATGGTCAAGAAAATCGACGGGAAAACCTTTTGATAATGCCTTCAGCTCGTAATGGATGGTGCTGTTCCATGACACGTTTAAAAAGGTAATATAGGATGGACACGCTAAGGTAAAATTTCAAGCCTGTCTTATTGTGCTTTTTGAACGTCACCAAGGGGGAAAATGGAAGTACGATTTCTCTTTGTTAATATTTTTCGTGGTGAAGATGCCATAATTTGTCAAAAAGATAGAGGAGCGAATCAAGATCTTAATGGAAAAACATGGACACGTTCCTTCTATAATAATAACTTGAAAGGGACTATGAAAGGGTCTCGAAGTGGTCGAATTTAAAGGATTCCCGTTTATGCCGGCGTAAAGTGGGGGGAAATAGAGTTTCAAAGGGTTTATTATTGGATTGAGAGCAAAAGATAATGGGGGTGCAACCTAGGTCAAAAAGTGAGACAAATAGCGGCAAAGATGATACTCATGGTTTCCATAACGCGGAAGGATTAGCTCTTGAAGAACAAAAACATCGTCCACGTAGAATGTTTCTCTTTTCCCCTTAGCAAGTACTTAATTGTGAGCTTTAGTATTAGTTGACTATTCTCTACTTGATTTATTTTATAATCCAGGGAGTGGGCGTGGAAATTCTGATACCTAGAGATCTATGAAAAACCCTATTGGTCTTATGAATGGGCTAACTCCAAACTGTTGATCCATATAAGTAACTTTTAAAAGTAATTTGTACATTGTTGATGGGACTTGAATGGACGAATTAAGTGTTTGCAATAGATTATACGAAAAGAACCAAAAACTTTGTAGTGACTAGTTTTGAAATTTTAATCAGTTTATGATTGACATTCCCTCTTTCACAGTTGTGCGAAATTACTCTCACGAGACTGATATGATCTAATGATGCATGTGACTTGGGCTCACATTCACCACAATCACCCATGACCAACTAGCAATGGAAACAACGGGATTAGTGACTCAAATGAAGTTTAAGTCCAACGGTTTCCATCAAATGACAAGACATCAAGCCCGCAATTAATTGAATTGATACACTTCTTTGGTTACAAATACTTACTCAATGAACAAAAGGGGACGAAGTGAGGATCACTCTCTAGTCATTAACTCATTAACCTTGTATCGTACTTGCAACTAATGTCAGGTCAAAGCCTTTGTCCTAATTTTTGTAAGGATTGCATTCATTCCTTATATCGACTTGATTTATTTCGTTCGCAGGAAATAAAGTAGATCATTTGACAAGGGTTTGACTATTAGCATGGATTATTAAATGATTTAGCAGCAAATTTAGTAGCCACCAACGCTTGACTTTTCTCAAATCTCTAGAACAGATTGGAAGTCATTCATGGCCACCCAATCACTGAAAAAATTTTAAGTGTGGCAATGCAATTTTCGTGTCCACTAAGTTAATCAGTGTATCGGAAGTGTATAATAAACAATTTTGTATTTTACATATATAAATTATGAAGAAAAGAGTACCTGTAAATTTGTCTAGCTGTTTGTGTTTAGATTCAATGGGTCCAAACAAAACCAAATCAACCTCCTGTTTCTTGGGCCAAAAAACATCTATGTCTGGCCTTGTCTGGCCCCTAAGGCCAGATCTCGTGTCTAGTAAAAGATTGGCTTATCCTAACAGACTAGAAAGGATCAAGTCCAGCACCAATAGCATCCCTTCCAATCCCCATCAGGTCCCAACTCATTACAAAATATATCTAAACGACAATGGAAAATATGAGACAGCCAATTCGTAGCCAAGTCATGCCGATGAGCCTTTATGACCCAATCTGCAGCTCGGTTTGCTTCTCTCGGACAAAGGGTGACCAAAACCGCCTAGAAGTTTTTTGCAGTCAGCTACTATGGATTGAACGGCCCACGGAGGCTCAACCCGGCCCGATGCTTCAGGCCCATACCAAGAGTCCCTTATGATGATGGGCCTTATCCATACCTGATGCTGGTTAGAAGTAGTATCAGTTGAAGCTCCGGAGCATCCCTTCAAGTTTAAGATGGATCGTTATTGAGTTCCATAGCCTGTTACAGATATTTAGTGGTTGTGCTGCGATAGATATACTTGGTGACAATGTTGTCATTGTCAATGTACAAGTTGTTTTAGTTAATTTTTAGTGACTTTAGAAATTAGGAATTTTAATTTGAGCAAAAAAAAAAAAAAAAAAAAAAAAAGTGTGGTTTCTGACACCGTTGCATTTCGGTTTGCTATGAGCTTTTGCATCGAGGGGCAAAGCTTCGTCAATTGCTTCCCCCTCATGTAGTCGTCGGCCTTCCCCAGCCCCCAATTTGTCACTTCCAGCTAAATCGCGAGTTCATCCAAAACACGTCCTTTGAGTGATATTGTTGAATAATCCAGAGAAAAAAAAGTTTCTTTTTAGCCAAACTAATGTCAATAAAGATTTTTAAAAAAAGGAAAAAAAAAAAAAAGACATTCAACACTAAAACCCAATGCTCAAATCTGTGAGTAATTTTTTATGTTTCTTTAAAATAAATCGTCGGATTAGCCTACAAAAAATTGGCTTTCTAATGTTGAGTATCCTAACCTAAGACAACCAATTTGTCTTTTATATCTCAATTTCATGATAAATGGGGTAACTAGTATGGCAAGGGCCTCTTTACTGTTTAGTGGCACCCCACCAGCTGCTCCTTAAATCTCCATCCATACCTTCTTGATGATCGAGTGTTGGACACCGCCAAATTCGATGGACAATGGAGTAAACTTGGAGCTGTTTGGGTAGCAACCTGCCCGTGTTAGGGGACGTGTGCGTAGAGTGAGGTTATTGGTAGAAGAAAATGCCAAGGTGAATATTGAGAAAATTGAGATAAGTCGAATTGTTCGACAAAAATTCACTTCCATGAATAATAAGATTTGTCGCGACACAATTACTCGTACTCTCATAAATATATGGGATAAAGGCACCAACTATAACTTGAGTACAATTTTTTCTTTTCATTATATAATCAAATTTTGAAACTTGTCAAATTTATGTAATAAAGTCCTCTTATTATATGACTGTTATATTAATTCAAGTGGGAACCAATGCCCAAAATGGCATCTTTCCCCAAAAGTTACTTTTCCCCCATACCACAATTAAGCCAATATATATTTTTTTATTTTTTATAAAAAGGAGTAAAATAACTCTCTTTTCTTCTAAACCAACCATTTTCTTAGAAAACTTTTCTCCTCCTTACACATTTTGCTCTATATACTGTATGGGCGATAAGGAGGAGAATGTTCTGCAATGCAATATGCTAAGGATTGCACCAAGAAGTGAAAACTGATCATGTCGTTAATCGTCCAAACATTGTAACATCAACTCATTACCCAAAAACTGATAGTTTCTAAAGAGATTCCATATGAAATTTGAAACCCAATTGAGAAAGCCAGTCTAATGACAAAACTGGGTGTGCAACCGCCATCAAGTACAAAACAATGTATCAAAATGCTGATTCAGCTGCATCATTCCTTTCATGTTTCTGTCCCAAAAATGGATTCTGAAGTTAAGACGACTACTTGGTGAATCACAGTCGAGTTGGCGAAAGTCGCTTCGGAGAAAACCGTGGCCTTAGACATCTTTTTCGCCAGCTTTTCGGCACAAGGACAACATCAACTTGACCAGAAACATGTTGCTGCGACGCTGTTGTTTGTATCAGTACCACCCATTGTCTCCTCCATGATTCGCAGCGTTCCAACAGGTTGTGCTCACCGGCAGATCCTCCCCACTTCTCCACGCGAGTTTCGGCCTCTTCAGCCTGCCAAAGAATGGGATACATAGAACAGCATGAAGTCAAGATCATCATGGGCACTAACTTGAGAAAGAAAATGTGCCTAGAGTAGGGATCACCAAGCTCTCTGTTCTAGTTGGTAATTGAAGTGACAATTTTGAGGATTATGGTTCGTAAACAAATGCCTTGGATCATACCTGACCAAATATGCTCCAAGCACGAAAGCAAAGGCGCCCATCAGAAGGGAAAGGATGGAATTTTGCAACCCATGTTCCTTTCCTTCCTCATCTTTTTGTGCAGTAGTCACCGTGCTCTGGGCAGTGGCCGCAGCTCTCCCCATACCGTGTGATGCAGACGAGGGCCTGCAAGTCCTCTCCGAGCCTCACCGACACCCCGATGAGGCTCATGGCGAAGCAGATCAGTGACATGGTCTATTTTCCAAGCTTGGGCGTTGTACTACTTTGAAACGTCCAGCGCATTGATCAAGTCACTTCATAGAACAATGCTGCAGGTGCGAAAACAGAAAACGAAAGGGTCAATTAGGACAAAGATTGCAGTTTTTCTTAAAAATCTATAGGAAGATGCTTTAAATCTGGATTCGTTAGAGAAGAGTCAACCATGGTGGCCACAATCAGCATAGTCACATGCCTTCTATGCAAATAGGCAAATTTCCTAGCGATGAGAATTTGACCATAATCATCAGATCTTCTGAAGAAGGAAGAAGGCGTTTCCCAAGTAATGCTACAGTAACATCAATGTAAAAGGGACATCCCTCCGTCCTCCTTACCTTACCCATGGCAGTCGCCGAATTCTCATCGGTCTTCGTCCGATGGACCTTTCGGACATCAGCAGCTTCATGGCGTGGGCAACCGACAACAGAGTGAGCCGATTTTGCACTTGGGACACTTTCACCAGCAAGGAAGAAGGAATCAGATACATCACGAACACCGTCCTCCCTCACCCGTGGTATAGAGCCATCTGCCTTGATGACCATCCGGTCGGCTCCATTTCCATGAGGCCGGTGGCATCGGTAGGGGACCACCAGTCGACAGCTGAGATCGGCTATGTCGTTGCCTCGGCGTACTAGGGACGGGGAATCATGACGTGGGCAGTGAAGATGGCAGTGGCAGCGATTTTCCGAGAGTGGCCGGAGCTGTTGAGGCTTCAGGCACTTGTTGATGTTGAGAATGTGGGGGTCAATCAGAGTGCAGGAGAAGGCTGGATTTAGGACGGAGGGTGTTCTGAGTAAGTATAATGTCCTGAAGCCTGAAGGGAAGAGCCAGAGACCTGGTCACGTTTAGCCTTCTCTCTAGTGATGATCATTAAAGTTAGTGTCTCTCCTGGATGAAACCAAAGGTGATCATATTGTTCAGAGTCTTTTCATTGGATTCACTCTTCTGTTAAAAAATTCTAAGTTTTGCCTAATCTGTATAGATTATTTTTGGCTGTCTTCAAGAGATTTAATTTACCAATTCAATTCGAGAAGTATGAGTGTTGCGGCAGATGCTGATTAGGTAATCTGCAATTTTGCATGTAGCCTTGAACCAACCACTCTGTCCATGAATTTATCAGGATTAGATCATAATCATGATAGGGAGCATATAATTGCTATTACGATAGAAGAACCGCCTTTTTTTCTAATAATTCATCTGTCGAAAGTTGCTGCATGCTGGGAGCTAGAGTCAAGCATCACCATTGTTGGGGCAAAATCTTGGCTCGATTCGATTCCCATGGACTTGGTCTAGGGGAAATATATCCCCATTCACAAGGACAAGAAGGTGTTCCAAGTTCTTTTGTCGGAGTTAGGTGATACTAAATTGTCCAAAATAAGCGAAATTTTTCTGTCACAATTAATCAGCATGCCAAAATTCATCTTCTGTTTATTTATTTTAACCTTTAATTCAATACTCGAGTTTATACGATATAATTTCGTTGAAAAGCAAGTTAATCTCAACTTCCATCTCCACTTGCTATTGAATGTTCTTCTGATGGATCTGTTTAGAAGTAGAGTTTTCACTCAGATGAAATAAGTCATCCCAAAGCTGAAAATCATGCCAAGAGCCCCATTTGTAATCTTAAAAACTCCTGTCATTAGATAGAAATTCACCACATAGATACGTATTATATACCTCTAAGATCATGAATTATTATGTAATAATACATGTGCCACTCGAGCTAAATGAGAAAACCAAAGATGAATGTATACATTCTGATGATGAAAGGAAGCAGGAAATAGTTCTTGTATTTGTTCAGGCATGTGATGCTGCGAAGAGAAGGACGACGAGAAGAGGAATCGACAACTCGGCAATGCTTCCTGCTGATGTACCGTCTTGTGTAGTCGATGGAGTGTCTTTCGTTCCAGAATCTGCGAAAATAAATTGGGAATGTCTCTAGTCAACAAGACGAACATTCACAGCCAAATTGTGATCGAACTTGATAGAAGAGAAAATCATGAGGGTCGGGGTGATTAGCAAGTAAAGTAACATTTTATTATTCATTTCTTCATAAGCTAGCAATGCTAAGTTCTATTGCTTGTGTTAGGGGTGATTAGTTCCTGGTCCGATCTAATCCCACCTAAGAAATGGGTTTTGGACCAGGAGGACCGGTTCCTTGTCTTTGGAATCGAATCACTTGGTCCTAGGACCGGACTAGACCGACTAGTCTGTTCTAGTCCGGTTCTTGGGTGATCCAATAAAACCAATGTATTCACATATCTGAGCCAAAAGTTTTGAATTAATTGAATTGCCAATTCATGTCGCAATTTGAAATTGGGATTTTGTCCAAAATTTGCGAAGAAGACTAAGAGATGATGGGGTGGTGATTGTAGGGGCATGCTTGAAAAAAGGAGGAGGATTCGATGGATTCTTTTTCATAAATGATGGACTCACAGATTTAAGGAAGATGCAAGTAAGCAAGGGAGGTAAATTCGGTGAATCTTTGCCGAAAAAGAAAAAATGTAAAATAAAGACAGAAGCAAGAGACAAAAGGAGCAAGTTGGATGAATCGATGCAACAATATGAAAGAAACAAAGACGTGCTTCATCATCTAGAATAAGCGAGACGTGAGAGGAGATAAAGGTTTAGGTTTACATTTTACTTCTTTAAGAAATTAAAAATATAGAAAAAAAATTAATCGGCCTAGTCCAAATAGTCCAGTCTCCATCCTAAAACCAGGAACTGGATCAAAAATCACCTAGAACTGGACCGACGCCCCCTAAAAGCGCCCAAAACCTGCCCATTCGGTCAGGTCTGGGTGGTTCTATATGCTCACCCCTAGCTTATGTACCGAAGTCCTGCCTAACTAACCAAAACACTTGAATTGATAAATTGTTCGACGACAAAGAATGATGAGTGTACCTGCAGGAACTGCATTGGGGGTATTAGGAGTTCCGGCAGGAGATCCGGCGGGCGAAGCAACTGCAAATAAATTCAATTAGTACAAAAAGTAAGAGCTAGATCAAAAAATTTGGAGCCGGAAATGAGCAATATCAGTTTCGATGTTTTTCCATGCGCACGCACACTCACCGTTGCAACGGCTGGTCGATTGAGTCTGAATGTTGCAAGCGCCGGGCACGGACAGGGCGCGGGTCTGGTTGATGCTGATACCAAGGGAAGAGCCGCCCCCGTTGAGGACCTGGCACAGGCACTGCGGCTCTGAGCGTACCACGTTGGCAAGCTGCGAGCAGCAGCTCGAGGACGGGGCCGAGGAGTTGCCCGTGATGTAGTTGAGGCACGGCGACATGCTGATCAGCGCATTCGTGCAGCTTGACGACTGAGCCGCCGCTCCTGCAGCCACCATGGCCAAGACGAGAGCCACAATTTGCATCCTAGTCTGCGCCATCGGATGATCTTCCCTGTTTCCAATTTTGGGCTGATGCCAAAAGATGTGTGAAAATGGAAACTTTGGATGTAACTTGCAAGTCCTGGATTGTGAGTTTAGTTCAGTGGTGTGAGGAGAAAGAGAGCAACTGGTTTGGCTTTATGTAGAAGAAATTTGAGAGAGAGGGGAGAGTTACAGGTACTGTTGATTTGGGTCACCAACTGCTCCTACTACTTCCATGGGATCTTTTCTGGTTATCAGAAACCTGTTTGATTTCATGATTTTGGTCATAAACATAGTGTGTTAGGGACAGGACCATGTTTATTGGGCATACGCAGGAGCAAGTCCATGTGTTTGGTTCCTTTTGTGAATGGGAATCTATTTGGTTCTTCAGGTGGCCAACTACTAACTAATTGGTTTCAACTGATTTGGTATACTTTTTATTTGGAATGGAAACGAGTTCAGAGCTGAGGAAACTTGCATCAAGAAGTAATGAGCAGGATGAGCTGGACCTGCGTGGTCAAGTGATGAAGTTGTTTTAAAAGAATTAATCGTTCAGATATGAAAATTTGCATTGCCACCGTGATTTGATTTCTCTCTCCAGATGACTAGGAACTCCTGATTGGTAAGCTGTGACATATTGAAGAGTGGCTCATGCAAGCAAGAGAATGATATGCAAATGCTGTTTGCTTAAAAACTGGTAAAAGAATCAATTTGGTTTATCATAAGAAATTCGATTGCCAATTCAAGTAGTCTTTTTGGATAGGAGAAATCACGTGTCACAAGCAAAGTACCGGTCACTCGTTAGATATGATCAATAGATGGGTCGGGTTGATTAGGTATTTGGCTTAAAAATATTTACCCTAGCCCATCCATGATTAAAAAACGTTAGATTTCTTGCTAAAAGGGCTCCTGCTTGGATGGATGTCGGTTCAAGAAGAGAACTGTCTACCTAGACCACCATACTAATATGCGCTCCAATTAAGTAGCCACCATAGCTAATGGCACTTGCATGAGCCCCTTCATTTGACTTGATACCTTAGATGATTGACGAAAGCCTCGTTTTGTACAATCTTTATATAAAAATTCTGAAAAACTATTTACCCTTGTGAGTTATAATGCAAAATTAATTCATTGTGCTCTATAGTCCTAACATAAGGTTTTCCTCATTCCCAATTCAAGATTTTGAATATGTTTCTTCTTAGAGCCATATACTTAGATCCAGAAATTATTAAATCAGATTAGCCTTGAGCCTTTATACGCGAAATCCATCTAACATAAGGACCGTGACATGGCATGAATTTCGCTGGTCCAATAATCTTCAAGAGTTTCACGCACAAAACCCTCTACGTGCTCTAGATCATTCAAACCTTCAATCCTTAAATTCTTCCTTTTTTAAATTAATTTCGTTAAGGACGGTAAAACTAGGTCAACGCCCTCCCATGGTCCCTTGTTAGCACAACTACAATCTCTAACCCTTGAAAGGCAACCAATAAGCAAGTGACACGCAAGCAAGGGCCCCTCTTACCAACAAAAGATAAGTCAAAATAGGGTCCACAGGGGGACATGCCAATCCACCAATCTTGTCACGAGTTCTTAACACCTGTACTCTGCAAGCTAAAAATTAGTTAAGGTAGTTTAACTCCAACACCAACTTCATTTTCCCAAAATACTCAACCCAATCTTTTTTTTTTTTTTTTCTAATGTTTCTCTTATGTTCCTGTCATACTTTTCTCCACTTCTCAATACCTATAAATACCATTCACCATCTTTCCCTTCCCTCATCACCAAGGAACAAAAACAAAATCTTCTCAGTTTTCTTCTCCAACAAGCACGGTTTTCCCTACACTCCTCTGTCTCCAAAACTTGACGAAAATGAAGCATTTCAGGCCTCTCTCGTTCTCTCTTCCCCTCCTTGCCTTGGCCATCGCGCTCTTGATCACCACCGTCCCGGTGCGTGGCCAGATCACCACCCCATGCACTCCCTCCATGATCTCGAGCTTCACGCCGTGCCTGAACTTCGTCACCAACAGCAGCCTCAATGGCACGTCGCCAACCCAGTTGTGTTGCAGCTCGCTCAAGTCACTCACGAGCAGCGGGATGGGCTGCCTGTGCCTCATCGTGGCCGGTGGCATTCCATTCCAGATGCCCATCAACCGGACCCTCGCCATCTCACTCCCCCGTGCCTGCAACATGCCCAGTGTGCCTCTCCAGTGCAAAGGTATGCTAGTCCTACTAATTTTGGTGTCACTAACACTTATTCTTTACTCTCATATGATCATATCTTCCTTAGTGTTGTACTAGATTTAATCCATTTAATGTTCTTCATTTCATTGTAACTTGCAGCTACGGGTGCGCCTCTTCCTGCTCCAGGTACCGGCCTTTCGCCTTTAGTCCTTGTGTTTCTGCAGTTTTCATAGTTGTCAGAAGATTGATTCGTTAACCTTAAAGCATGAACTTGACATGATATTTTGCTATTTCTTTTCGACTATGAATTGCTGCACCATCTCAACCGCCAAATGAAACCGTTCACAAGGAATGAAAAAGAATGTTAAAGAGCATGTAAACCCAGTATAAGCGATATGGAATAGTAGATTGAATTTTAAGGAAGCCAAAAGAAAACTCTTTTTAAGAATTTGTCATCAATTATCACAAGAGAAGAGAACTTGCAAAAGCAATCAATTAAATCGTTGCCTAATTAACTCTTCTCATCGATTTTCAGGTCCCGCTTCGCTAGGACCGATACTCTCTCCCTCATCCTCTCCAGCAGGCAGTCCTCTAGGTAACCAATACTCAAACCAGCCACACCTGTCTGAAATCAATGAACAAATGGTATCAGATTTTGTAGCTTTGGGTGCATGTCTTAGTTTTCTTGATTTTGTGCCACAGGGTCCACAGATCCTCAACCCGACTCACCAGCTCTGGCCCCAGAATCCAACACGCCGCCACTCTTGACTCCGCCATCTCCAGGTGTCACTTCAGTGACTCCGACGACAACCACTGGGAGCCGCTCCGGTGTAACTCCGTCAGCTGCTAGCCCATCCAGTGTTTTCTCACCGGCTCTGCTGCTAGTCACATTAGCATCCGCTTTCTTGAAGTACTACTGATTTATGATGGGATCGTCTACTTGATTCTGTATTAAATTTTCTTTTTTTAGAATTATCTGTGGTGATTCTTTGGGGGTGTGACTATTGTAGTAGGGCTTTTCAGGTTACCGGGCGAGAGTCTCGTTTGGCTATTTTTTTATGGGATAAGACTATACTTGCTTTGTAATGCTGTGATGAGAGTGGGAATAAAATCATAGTTTCTTTTATACTGCTTGAAGAGCTCAGGCTTAAGCTGGAGGATATTAATCATAGAAGCAAAGAAGATGCTGATCCTTGCCCAAAAGCAATGGCCTGAATCTGATTGCTAGAAATTTACAAATGGTTTCGTACAAAGATTACATTCACGAATTCGATCCAAAATTTGTGAATGTATCTCGTTTAGCAGAAAAAAGAGTCTGATATGTGGTCTAGAACTGTTTTCTGTTAGAAGGATGAGATCCCTAAGTGTGAAACAACTGAGAGCTCTGCAGCCATTTGAGATTCACGCTTTCACGAATGCAGCATGCTCCTGTCACAAAACTCAACCTCCCTAGCAGTTGAGGGAGAAAAGTTGATCATGCCTTCACGACTTCACGCTCTGACCATTGCGAGATCATTCTGGTATATGCCGGTTTTCCCTCCCCACTCTTCAGGATAATATTCGACGATTATAGACTAAGAAGTCACCATTAATAGTATCATTTAGATCATGCCATTGTGAATATGACAAGGGCATTCTGGGAATAGCACAAGCGCCTGCCCGAGCATGCGAACCGTTCCTCCTGATCAGAGAACTTGCATTGCCTATGTTCATAAACTTGTGAAGGTAATGAAAATTTACAGCAACTTGAATTGAAGAAAATGATGAAAGTCATGGTCTCGAGCTGCCTAAGTTTCTTCAAGTTGCCTCTTTGTCTAGCTCTTATGCTGTGTTCGACACAATGTATAGCGCCATTTCAAGGCTGTCATGTGGAGGAAATAAGCCTCGAGCAATGCTTGAAGCAAGATGAGGGCACCATTGAAACATGCTGCATCGCCCTTAATGCAGTGATTCGGAAGGATTTGACTGCTTCTGCTCCCAGTTCAAATCCTCCGAACCGCTCCACGGGAATGCATTCCTGTTGCTGTCATCGAACTGCTATGTATCGATACCGCCTCTGGCCCTTTGTCAAGGTAAACTTCTGCACGCTGCTGCCTAGCTAAAACTGATGTAACGTTCATGTATGATATGATTCTTGTACGAAAGCAGGCAACGCGACACCATGGATTGAATTAAACCAGTCAAGCATGAGAATTGCTAGTGATGCAAAAGCAATGTTCTGCTTTGAAATCTTTCTCATTCCCTAAAAAAATAATTCAACTTACTAAATAAACTACAGTTTTACAGAGACAAAAGGAAATGTCTAATTTCTTCCCTTCTTTCTAGCAAAGGCTACAGAAATATCACTCCTTTTTCCTTCCAATCGCAGATCGTGCTCTGCCAGTGGTGTTTCCACCGATCACACCGAACATCAGCGAACCACCTCCTGCTTCTGGAGAAGCCAACTCTGCAAATGTCACATTGTGCGGAAATTCGACCGCAGATCAAAACAGTGCTGAGAAATTCGACGCATTCGAAGAGCCAAGTGGTGAGACATCAGATGGAGAAGACAAGCCCGCAGAGCTGCTGCACAATGCTCTGTTTCTTCTCTTACTATTCATGGTGTTATGCTATTGACATCATCCTAGTATATGTTTCTGCTCTGTCCATGCTATGACATCAACTATGTCCATTTATGAGGACATAAATTAAAATATTAAAATATTCGAGATGAGCAATTCCAACAAGTGTTTTCATATCATTTTCTTAAATTTATCAATGAATATTTTCATTGATTGGAAAGCATTTTTGGTAGACTATTCATTTTCTGTTAGCCAAATAGATAAAAGTCCGAAAAATTAATTCTCACTTTTTCCCCAAACAAACATATCCTAACTTTAACCACCCGTGGTGCCAACGTACTATTTGAGCTTCAGTTCTTTTCGGGAGAGATTTGGAGTTCGAATCGCTGCATTGTCTATTTTGTTGGAAAGGAACCCACGACTTGCCCGAGATAGAAAGGGTGGTGGTGACTCTCCTGCTCCTCCAGGGTTTACTCCGCTACGAAGCGGCGCACGGAGGTTTCCATAGTACAAAAAAAAAAAAACATATCCTAACTTTAGTTCGAATCTCCATTTTTGACCTAAACCCATTTTTGTTTTTTTTTTTGCTCTACTTAAAAAGCACCGGCTTTAGATCATTTCATGATTTTAGTGATAATTTTCTTTTGTGTAATAAAAAGTACCATCTTTAGCTCCGGGTGTTAAAACTAACCAAAACTTTATTTGGTCTCCTCAAAAAGCACTACTTTCTATCAATACCTAAATCAGGCCCCAAAACTTATGACACAAAAAAGAGTTTAGGCTAGAATTTAGATTTGAAGTAAATTTGTGCTTTTAATAAGACCAAATTAATTTTTTTTTTACCAAAACCAAAATCTAAGCTAAATTTAACTTTCTATGAGAAAAAAAAGTTTTGAATTGGAATTAGACAGGTAACTTCTTTTTTCTTTTTTCATGTTATTACAGTTTCTGAAGTTGATGTCTGGTGCGATTGGTCTGAATTTCATCATTTACTAGTTATTATTACACATTCTAATGCCGACACCCTAACGACCTAAGTTTTATAGTATGTCGACGGACCGGCGAAGGAGAATTTTGAAAGTCATGCGATCGCACTGTTGTGTTGGATCGTTAAAAGGAAACATTGCGCCTTTTCTTCCGCCGAACGAATTCTCGTGGGTTGTTCTATCCTTCACCAGAGGCCCGAAACGATGAATTTTTAATTTCTTTTTCCTAACTCCATTCCAAAAAATAATTATAAGGAGTTAATGTCATGAAAAACCCATAACAATTTTACTCAAGATTAAGTTTTTGACCCAATACCTATGACAAATATATTGTGAAAAATTTACCTTCGATTAATTTTCAATAAATTGGATAAATATCACAAAAATTCGCAAACTAATATACTTATAACAAACGGAGGAAAAAAAATTCGAATTGATACGTACGCCAATTGTCATGTGTCATTAAATTTAATAATTAAAATAATGTAATTTATTACAAATTTATCAATACATAGTTTTTTATGGTAAGTTTGTATCAATTTAGAGGTTTTCGTGACATTAATCTTTTTAAAAAAGAATTCAAATTCTTTATACGTAAATTTTTTTTTTGGTTAATTCTTTTACACTTAAAATCATATCGTCCTATCTCAATCTCACATCGATTCTCTGAGAATGTGAGGATTCGAACTATCCATCTTTCCTTTCCATATCGGAAAGGGATAGTTACACATAGACATCACATGGCTATCGCTAACGTGGGATTATTTAACGATGATTCACCAACCAGCCCACCTAATTCTCACATTGTCTAATGGCGGGGCGAAAATGAATAGAAAAATTGATAATCCAAAGGACTCAATATTGCGTAAATAAAAAGAGAATTTGGGGGCAATTTTCGTTGGCTTTTATTATTATTTACACCCGAATCGGCTGATCGTCCGGCAATCTCCCACATGCTTGGGCTGCCGCCGACTTCGGCGAGCGTAAAGCGCACGTCGTCTTCTTCTTCTTCCACCGCTTCTTAGTAGTTCTCCGCACGCATTCTCCGGCTCTGAAATCCCGTGCGAACCTCAAGAATCGGCGACACCCGTTTCGTTTCCGTGACGTCTCGTCCGTGAAATGGAGTAAGCTCGCGTGCCCACGAGCCACGAGTTGTGTCGCCGCCAACGGCGATTCCTGCGACCTTCCATGGCTGCTGCGTTGCTCCAGCGGCGAGTCTCGGCTCTGGGTGTCTCTCCATTTGTCAAAGGTCTGACCTTGAGCCCGGTTCTAACCCAATTCTTCATTGTTCTGTGTCTCTGTTGTTGCTTCATTGGTTAATGGATTGAGGCTCAGATTAAAGTGCTTTTGCTCTCTCTTTGTTTTTTTATTTTTTTATATTTTGTGGGGTTTTCTGGTTTGGGATTGCTGAGCTGAGGATGCATCTGTTGAGGCAGAGGACTTCAACCGAGAGACTAGTTTTTTTTTTTTTGGGCCAGTGATTTTCTGTTTTATCCATATGGTATTGAATTGTTTGGTCATCTGTCGAGAAATGGGTAATGTATTAATTCTATGCTGGATTTCTAGCTTCTCAGTAACTTCAGGTGACTTGGGAGAAGAAGGATCTTGTTTACCAAACGTACATTTTTTTTTTTTTTTTTTTTTTTTTTTTTTGGGGTATTGTGACGAGAGAGGTGACCAATTTTAAATGCATATGGATTTCCACCAAAATATATGTAGTTCTTATAATTGGGTAGATGATTGGGTAGACCAGTCTTCGAAGTCCGGTACTTTGGTCAATGTCTTGGCATTGCTGATATCCTGTTTCACTATTTTAGTTTGCTGGTATAGGCTAACTATGTTCTTTCCAAAACTCCATCGACTGAGATTTTTGTTATTCAATATAACTGAAGTATATGTCTGTGTCAATACTTGTTTCGGGCATTCAAAGGATATTGCTGATTGTCACATTCGTGAGTAGATATTTATGGATCATTATGGTTTTAGATGACAATTAGCATTGTAAACATTACTTGTGGACGATTGTAAAAAACTATTGTACACGAATATCATAGAAACGCAAGAATCACAAGGTATTCTAGTGCCATTTCCTGTGAAATGAGGTTATGTGAGCACTGTACAACAGGAGACCATAGGCTGTCATTGTCAACATCGATACATTACAGATTTTGTTCTGTATTCACTTCCAAGAAGGAAAAAAAAAAAAAAAAAAAAACGTTGTCCTTGCATCAAACTTTATGAAGACATTTGAATTTGATTGTGTCCTTGCAACTTTGGTATGGTGTTTCTGTTGGTAGATAATGTGGAGTCGTTTTGGCTGTGGCTGGAGTTGAAGGGCGGGTGTGGAACTGGGGTATTTAAGACGAAAAGGCACTATGGAAGCTGCGGCAGCTCCAGAAAGTTTGATTTCACAGACCTGAAAGGTGGAAGTAGCAACAATTCCAACAAGTTGGATCTCATGGACCTAACGTACGATTTCATGTGCATCTTTCTTCATGCACGAGTTCACTCTCCTTAGTGGTTTTAGTGGTATCCAGTGCTTTGTTTCATGTTGCCTTTCCTTTTGTCAGTCCCATGCATCACTGTCTTCATATTGTTCTATAATATATTTTAATAGGTGAGGAAGCTACTTTTGTAATGGGATAAATCTTTTTTTGGTCGATGGCTTTTTGGGGCTACAGAAAGTTATGTTTATTGATATATCTAATATTTAGTCCATTTATATGTGTATGGTATGTCAAGCAACAATGACTGAAAAGTTGATCTTCAACTTTGCTATTCAACTAATTCCCTCAATATGCATTCGCAATTTTTTAATTTCCATCATTATGAAGAAGTGCAATTTTCCAGTCGTCCTCATACATGGTACCCTGTGGCACGGAAGAAAAGGCGCAAGGTCATTCTCCATGTAGGTCCTACTAACAGTGGCAAAACTCATTCCGCACTGAAGCAACTGGAGCTGAGTTTGTCAGGCAAGCTTTTCTATATGTTTCAGAGTACTTTGATTAGTGGAATAATCACATATTGCCCGCTATAGAAAGGCAGGTTTTCAAAGTACCTGCCTAACTTTCTGAATTTTTAAAACAAGTTGGCACCACTTTGTATATAGTAAGAAGTTTCACTCTTTCAGCCAATTTTAACAGAGGTTATCATGTGGTTCTCATGCAAAAGCCATTTGCTGCAAGTACACATATGTGGATAACCAGTCTACGTCTAAAGCATGTGAGACTTTGTTTTGTTAGAATTGGAAATGTGATTGTTGATTTGTATGCAGGGAGTTGAGGGAGGCTTTTCAATTAAATTCTTAGATTTGCATAGGCAATGTGTTTATAGCCCTCTCTGTGGGTAGGGAATTTGTTGATTTACAAGATTGATATGTAGGCATTACTTGCAAATTTGCTCCAGATTTATTGTTTTTCTGAATAATTTTACAATCTTTAGGTGTATACTGTGGTCCCTTGAGGTTGTTGGCCTGGGAAGTGGCTACACGAATGAATAAAGCAAAAGTTCCTTGTGATTTGATTACGGGACAAGAGAGAGAGGAAGTTGAAGGCGCAAAGCACAAGTCTATGACAGTTGAGATGGCTGATGTTACGGCAAACTATCAGTGTGCCGTTATTGACGAAATTCAGGCATGTTGTTGACTGGTTCATGAGACAGTTTTGCCGTGAAATGTGTAACTCCTGAAGTAAATTCACTAAAAGTGCAATAGATCGTGCACATGGTGGAATGTTGATTTAATGGATAATACATAAAATCAATTTAATATCTCATACCTGTGGCTATCAATAACATAAGAGAGCTAATTTAACTCAAATATGACTAGACATTGGAACCATCATGCGTTTTGCGGTTGCCAAACGTCTATCGATCTTTTCACCTTTTGCCTCAGTATAAATTCATACCAAATCCACAGATATGTAGGCTTTGCTTCCTTTTCACCTTATGAGCTTTTGTCTAGAATTCTAACTCTAGGAACTCATTTTTAGATGGTGGGATGTAAGACGAGGGGATATGCGTTTACACGAGCACTACTGGGACTTGCTGCTGATGAGCTCCATCTTTGTGGAGATTCAGCGGCAGTTGCTCTTGTTGAAGATATAGTGAAAGTGACAGGCGATGATCTTGAGGTACTTACATCTTTTCTTTTATATTTAAATGGGACCTTTTCTGCTCTAGCTTTTAATGGCAACTGAAGAAATATATTTCATATTAGTGATGCAAAATTGTCTAGTCAGTATGAAGAATGGGAGACTTCGTAATATTTGATTGTCAGTGTCAATGGCTTCAAGAAAGGCATTCATGGTGTCAATGGCTTCAAGAAAAGCTGACTTGCCTTTTACTGTGTTTCAACTCCCTAACTAACATATGCCAATAAACTGGATGTACGACTTAATGAGAGTTTGTGCATGACATCTCTTGGAATTTCATCATCATATGATTCCAAGAAACACAATTACCTTTGTTGCTCAGGAAATAATATCATGGACATTCCATATAGCTGGTAGTTGGTGTAGAATCTAGAAATCATACATCTCAATGACTTTTGCTTAAAAATAATTTCTTATGCAAAGAAATGTCCTGGTAACATAAATCTCCATTTGTAGCAATATATGACCTACCAATATGTTGATGTCATCTTGCTTTGCCCTGCTTGAGCATATTGCTTAATTGCTTTTTCTGCTTTCTGCTGTCTGTTAGATTCACCATTATGAGAGACTTTCACCTCTGGTCCCTCTGAAAGTCCCTTTGCAATCTTTTTCTGAAATACGAAAAGGCGATTGCATGGTCACCTTTTCCCGTCGTGGAATTTACCGATTAAAGGTTGTGAATCTCTTCCCTTTATATGTTTTCAGCTCCTGTTCATCTGGCTGTAATTTTCATTAAACTGAAATATCAATTCATTCCCGTAACCTACCTTTAAAGTGTAAGCATATCTTTTGTAATGTAGAAGCAAATTGAAAGAGGGGGAGAGTGTCGTTGTGCTGTTGTTTATGGTTCATTGCCACCTCAGACTCGAACAAGACAGGTAGTATTTCGCTCCTGTGAACTTTTGCCTGCTTTGAGAGGGCCAACTAGGCAACTGGAGTCCATTAAACATTAAAATGAAAAGAAAAGCTCATTTATCACTTGAGCAAATTGAATGATTGTAGTCCTATTTATTTTTTCCTTTTCCTTAAAAGCATAAATGAGCTGTATTTGTTATTTTATTGAAATGCCGATTTTACTATTCTAATATTTATATATTTATTGATAGGGTTTTCTTAATGAATGCTTCAAGGGTACTAGTTAAGAATACTTCTAAAAATGGTTATAACACGTACCTACTCACTTTGGTAATTGAGCAATAACACATTTCAACAAAGTTATCTACTTCAAACAAAAATATTTTTGTTTTCAAAGCACAATTAATGACTCTTAACAAGTCCCTCGAGGCACTCTTTAACATTTTCCTATTGATATAGAGTAACTAATGTCAATCTGAAGTTTTCCTCTCCACAAAATCTCTCATCAAATTTCATGATCAGTTGAATAAATATATCAATTAGCTCTTTTTACTAGTAAAACTATTGGGGTTTCAATTTGAAGTTCAAGCTCATGCTTCCTTAGAGGTTCACATATCAGGTTCAGGAGCATGTCATTCCAAAAGCCATAAACAAGAAGATGATGAAATAAATGCATCTGTGGCAATTGATGCCCTTTGTCAATTGCAGTGTTGTCAGAAATGGCTATGATGAGGCCTTGTATTAATATTCCCTGAGGACTGTTCCTGAAAATTTTATTCCAGTAAATGTAACTAATGTTTTGTTGGAGATATAGAACCTGCACAGGAATGGTCTTAATGATTATGTAAGGCATCTTTTTGTTACATGAAAATCTTTTCTCTTTTTCTTTTTGCCAGAGCTCTAAGTTGCATTTTGTGGCTTTATAATTCTGATCTCTATTAGAGAATGCATATTCATGTGCTTTGAAAGCATTGGATAATTGAGATGTTCTGAAGCATTTTTATTAGGACTGCAGGCAACCATGTTCAATGATGCAGATAGCGAATTTGATGTTCTTGTTGCTAGTGATGCCATTGGAATGGGTCTCAATCTGCAAATTTCCAGGCTGATATTTTCATCAATGGCAAAATTTGATGGTGTCGAGTTTCGTAAGCTAACTGTACCAGAGATTAAGCAAATTGCAGGTACGTATGTTTTCATGTCGGCAAAATAACAGACATCATCTGTTAGTGTTGTATGCTTTGCATCTACTTGAGGGTTCATATATGTGCAATTTTTTTCACCCTTATTGTATGCCAAAATTCTGCTTGCTTTTGTTTCTACTTTTTTCCCTTGTATGAAGTCTATTTATGAAACGGTTTTCAATGATCAGGTGTTGATATGTTGCTATTTAGATGGGTTGTGATGGCTGAATGTTGTTTCACTGGGAAAACACACCCCAACGTGCAAGCCAAACCTAGATGTTTGATAAGTTCACTGAAAAAGCCTGTGCACTGCAGATGTTTAATTTTTAACCAATTAGCAAAAGTTCATCTACAAAGCACAAAGCTGCCAGTACCCATCAACATAACATTATTTGCATGAGGGTTTCATCAAATCTGTCCTAAAAAATATCAAAAGATAAACAGGTCATCGGATCTAATGGAATTTTGATGCTTCAATAGCCTAGGTAGATATTGGATTTATTGTACGAAGTCATGTGGTGGACAGGGTTATATGAATCATATAGATGGAGTTTTTTGGTTGATCGGTTTAGAATCTGAGGCTCACCACGTCCAGATGAGCCTAATATTGTCAGAAACTGTTAATTTATGGGTTGCTTCTCCTACTTCTTTTTAGCCATATCGTTGTCCACTAAGGAAATTAGGCTTCAGAAATATGTCATTGAAAATTTTTAGCCTTATGGGTTGTGCGCCAAAAGCCATACCTTGCTCCAGTTCTTGCTTAAAGGTCACTATAAATGGTTTACTTGGGCTATTGGTCACAAGGAGTGTGTGCTTTATAAGTTTCAAGTAGTCAACTTATTCATGTGAATGGGGGTAATAACACTGTAAACTGTAGTATATTCTCCTGGTGACAGCTGCTTGTCAAATGCATGCTTCAATATGTCATGTCTGTACATCAATGTGCAAACTCTAATGTGATTTTGTTATTGATTGCTAATCACTGAAACATTTTGGGAGTGATGCTCTATATAAACTGTCTGTAAATTGGCTTTAATGTAGGGAGGGCCGGCAGGTATGGATCAAAATATCCTGTTGGTGAGGTGACTTGTGTTGACGAAGAGGATTTACCTTTGCTTCACACAGCTCTGAATGCCCCATCTCCTACTCTAGAGGTGACCTTTCAATGCTTGTAGAGATTGTAACTATAATTCCTACATGCTTCATGTGGTTTCTAGGGTCAATTATGGTCCAACCAGAATTCATGGATATTCTAACCTACTTATTTTCCCTCACGTTATATTTTGCAGAATGCAGGATTATTCCCAACCTTTGATCTTTTAATGATGTACTCTCATTTAAACCCACAATTTGGTTTTCGGCAGATTTTGGTAGGTTGATTCTTCGCTAAATTTGGTTCTAGATGTTCTGCCCACTAGTTAATTAAATCCTTCTATTGCCTTCCTTTGGTACTGATGTCAAGTTTTCATTTTAACCTTTTGCATTAATGTTTCTCTTTCCTGGGATGGTTAAAGGCAAAGCAAGGCAAGACAATGAATAACCTACTCCTGTCTAGTCGTAGCTAATTTAAGGCTACTTGGGTCCTTGAGGGCACTTTTTTCTTTTATCCCTGTCCCCCATGTCCATTTTCAGCTGCACGGACCCCCACAAAGGGCAAGAGAATCAGTGATTTACATGGGGCTATCCTTATCTATATTTACATATCATGATGTCCTTTCCTATAATCTGAAATCATTGATAGTTGATTGGATAACGATGCTAATGATTGTTTTGGTACAAAATCTAGTAATATAAAATGTATTACAAGCTGAAATGATAGAATGCTTCAGGGACTGCTTATACATTGTAATTAAAAAAAAAAAAATTGCATGGAAATTAGAAAATGATTATGCTCACAAGTTGAAATAAATCATCTCTTATGCTCTGGACTGCGTGACATCAAATTATCAAGAGAGCGGAGAGAAAGATAAGTGGTACTAATGAGCATCATGGCGGATATTACCCAAGTAACAGATTACTTTACCCCTTCATGATTTTGGTTGTGTAGTGGGTAGATACAAATTGTAATTTCCTTCAAATTAACTTAGATGTGGCGAAATACGGGCACACATGATTAGTACCAGTCTACTCCTGTTATAGCCTGCAGTGCAGGGCTAGTAACAGTTAATGCTATGAAAAAAGGTAGATGGTCAATCCTTAGAAAAACTGTCAGCGCTGTTACATTTCTGTTTTGTCTTTAACATGGCAATCCATGGGGTGTAAATCTTTTTCATTCCCTTTCTTTTCCATTCCTTTTCAACTTTTGATTTTTCTTCAAACATCCTCAACAGGAGCATTTTGTAGAGAATGCCAAGCTATCTGAAAACTACTTCATTGCTGACTGCGAAGATATGTTGGTATGTTTTCCCTTTGTCCTCATCTATAGAAAAGTAGGTGGTCTGGCAGGATAAACTGGTTCTCTTAGCCTGTTAAGATTGACCTTGTGATTGATTTAAACCTTGTTTCAATACATATCAGAAAGTGGCCGCTATTGTTGATGAGTTGCCCCTCACTTTGCATGACAAGTACCTTTTTTGTCTCAGGTAATACTGTTCACCAGTAGAGTTGCCTTTAGTCATGTTTTGACCTATTTTGTCATAATGGAGTTACCTATAAAGAGATGCTTCCTCTCCCTTTTTGCTGATGCATGTATGCAAGTGCACAAGCACACGATTAAGAGGGAAAACCTACTCCATCAAAGTTTCATTTACCTACCAGTAAAAACTGGTCTGCATGAAATTTTGGCCATGGCCATGTGAATTGTATCACAGTAGTTCAATGTTGCTAATTCATGAGGTTTGAATTCATTAGCACATGTATTTTGCAGTCCAGTTGACGTTCACGATGACATCTCCACCCAAGGTCTTATACAGGTTAGATGAATGGTTAAAATCCTGTTGATCTTTCGCAAATATTTATGGCTATTCCAAATCAGAGAACTAAGATGCTCACTATTTTGGTAAACTAGTTTGCACAGAACTATGCGAAGAGAGGCATGGTTCACCTCCGAGAAATATTTACTCCGGGGACACTTCAGGTGCCAAAAACGCATACAGCAATGAAGGAACTTGAATCAATTCACAAGGTTAGAATATTCGCTTGCTTATCTGAATGTTATACGATGTGAGTTTCTGCTGGTTAAGATGTTTCATCTCTTTTAGATTGAAAACAGGTCTATTCTAATTTGTTTAGATAAATCAAAGTTTTTGTAGGGTCTGAAATGAGAATGGAGCAGATAGGAGAATTCTGTTAGTGTGAACTTGTAACTACATCTATTCAATCTAAGGTTATCAATTTAATTGTCCTTTTTTTTTGTTGGTATTTTTACAAGTGATAAATTAGGAATTAATCCTAGAAAGTCAGTAAGACCAACTCATAGGCTTGAGCAACAGAGTGAGTGGATATAGAGGGTCAAGGAACGCCAAAAGGGGAGGTCTAGATGGCAAAGTTATCATTTTAAATAAAGCTTTGGAAGTAGTGTAAAAAATCATTCCCTTCTAGAATTTGCGCCTGTAAGGTGAAGGTGTCCATACTCAGCAGCTTCAGGACAATGTGCAAACTGAATTTCACTACAAAAAAGCTGGATGAGTCAAAATTGCACCTGTGTATTATTTGCTTCTGTGAGTATCCAGAAAACAAGCTGCTTAGTGCTTGTGCTTTTGTTCCAGAGGCTGGTTGATCAGATGATCAAAGGAAGTTGTAGGCGAATTTTGACCCTAGATGACAAAGAAAGGCGACATGATGTTGCTGTGATGTTTGGAGAAAGTGAGCTAAGCAGAAAATAAGACAAATTACTAAAGGATCTCTAATTTATTCAAGATGGAACCAAGAATATTTGCTTTTAGGTTGTCTAATTAGCTATTTATGTTTCACTACTCCCACTGCTTCTGTGGAAGCACCAAACAAAAGGTGGACGTAATTGAACTATGTGAAGAACCATGATATTTGAAGCTGCATGTTTCTTCAAACCATGCATTCTAACTTATTTAGTTTTAGCTAAAAGCTTTCATCTTCCTTTCTTGGAAATGAATGATAGGTCTTGGAGCTGTATGTTTGGTTGAGTTTCCGAATGGAGGATTCATTCCCTGACTCTGAGCTGGCAGCTTCCCAGAAGGCTATCTGTGGCCTGTAAGTAGCCCTGGGCTTCAAGTGGCTTATGGATTTGGGTTTGGGTTTGGCTTGACTTTTTTTAATCTTCATCGCCCCTCCAAAAATGTAGGTTGATCGAGGAGTTCCTGGAGAAATACGGGTTGCAGATGCCAATGGGAAAAAGGTTGCCGTTGCACAAGAGCTCTATACTCCAGTAAGACAATGTACTTTATATTGGATTACCGCAGTTCGCTCAAGCCTTGGGCATGGATGCCTGATGGAAGGTGGACTGGCAAGAGATCGGTGTGTCCTGTAAGACGCCTTAATCCCATCCCACCAGCCTGGTAGAATAAACCTGCCGAGGACTGAAGAAAATGAAAAGAACCTTGGAGATCTCTGACCGTCTCCCCACCCCAACAGACGCACCACAACAAAAGATTAGATTAGGACCACCCTGCAATCAAACATTACACTGTACACTCAGACATTACATCCAGTCCAACAATGTGTTTCTATAGTTGTTTCCTTAGGAACTCTTCTTGCAATCCAGTGCACGTCATTCCTTAATTGTAAGTTGAGTTACAATGTACATTACTGCTGATAACGGTTCATTCAATTAACATGATATTCCTCATGTCAGAAAAATGTTCTTGATTGCATGCGCAGAAACTCCTATCTGTGTGCTTGTGTTGATGAAGGCACGGAAGATGCATAAGGACAGGAAGATAATTAGTATTTCTTTAACTCCTATATTGTAGGTAAAATGAAGTTCGAAGCCGTATGATCTTGCTTTGGCATGTACAAAGAGATGCGTCAATCAAATTATACCTGATAAGTGCAAACACATCTCTATACTTAACTGCGTAATTAGTCGGATAAAAGGCATTAAATACATGGATACGAGCAATGGGTTTCAGACGACAGAAAAGCTTTTACAGTAAGAAAGAACAGAAACCATCAAAGAAAGCAACATATTAAGATACTCTTGCTAAGCACTGGTGTCAACTGAACTAGCCCTCAAATCTGCATTTCGATCTGCACAACCCTCAAAAAAGGTTGAGATTAAGACATAGTGGAGAATAATAGCGATCCATGGACTATAACAGCATGGTACAAATGGTAACAGAAGTTGGTTGCGTCTGACTACAAGCAGATTGGTTTATAATGGTTCTTGTTACTGATTCCGTCACTCTGCATACATCTAGACTCCGGCCAATAAATAACAGAAAACGCAGATCTGTGGAACCCATTTTTCACAATGGCTATTCGCGTCACTCCACATGTATCTAGACTCCAGCCAATAACTAACAGAAAACGTAGATTAGAGATACCCATTTTTCGCAATGGCTATCCGTGTCACTCTGCATATATCTAGACTCCAGCCAATAAATAACAGAAAACGCGCAGATTAGTGATACCAATTTGTTCGCAATGGTTAGTCGCATTTCATTTAAATCATCACATCTAAAAGCTGACTTATTTATGTCACATTTAATTTAACAAGCTGTAGAAAAGGGTGTTGAGGGATCAAAACCCTTCACCATTAGAATAAATCTTCGCAAAACTGTAGCCCTTTGTTGGCTTACTCGGGTAGTCCAACGGCACCCCACTCATCCCAATCATGTTGATAGAGCTGGAATTCTCAGTACTCCATGTCTTGCATTGAGATTTCCCGAAAATCATCAGAGAAAGTGCAATCCATTTCACTTCCTATGGTAATTCATTTGGTGGATTCCTGCTGACTCGATTATCCAGACCAAATTCTCTAAGAATGCCATGGTGGTTGAAAAATCGTATCTTTCATTTTTTGGCCTACCAAAAATCACCGCAGGAACAAAAACCTTCTTTGAAATAGTGAAACCGGTTATTATCTCTTATGCTGATTTCCCGATCATATACTTTTGACACTTGTTTAGCATATGTGTGGCAATCAGAACATATTCTCAGATTCTTCACAACCCGGACTGGCATCTTCTGACCTGTGCTAATAAGTGTGTAAGCTATGGCCAGCTTCTCGCTGTGTCGACTCAGCAAAAACTTCTTTCATGGTCATCCACATCAAGCAGAACATTTCTCAGATCGGGAACATGACCTGCATCCTGTAGTTTGCAGTTTATTTCATCCAGCATCTGGGCAATGCGGCTCATTTCCGGGTGAGATTCATCTCCTGAGGAAAACTGATGAACTACTCCATTTACCTCTGTGGAGCTCGACCCCAGAACCTTGTGCATCCCTCTCTCTTTCATTTTTAGCCTCACTTTTGCTACTTCTGACCATTTTCCCTCGGATGCATATATGTTTGACAAAACCACTGGGATCCCAGTCCTATCTGATGTTAATTCAGGAATTCTGTTGGCAGCATAAGCCGCAATCTCCACATTCTTGTGAGTCCGGCATGATGATAGAAGTGAACCCCAGATAATGTCATTGGGTTCAATTGGCATGCTGTTTATGAAGTCTAGTGCTTCCTCCAACAGTCCAGCTCGGCCAAGCAAATCAACCATGCATCCATAATGAACCACCTTAGGTGAAATACCATATACCTCCTCCATGGACTGGAAAAGTCGGCGGCCTTGTTCAACTAATCCGCTGTGGCTGCATGCTGTAAGGAGTCCGACAAATGTCACATCATCGGGTTCAACTCCTTGAGTAAGCATCTCCTTGAACAGCTCTAGTGCTTGTTTGCCGTTTCCTTCTGTGGCCATCGCACAGATTATTGCAGTCCAAGATGACACATCCCTTTTCTCCATCTTCTCAAATATTTGCACTGCCATCTTTGGATCACCGCACCGACCAAACATGTCTACAAAGGCTGTGTCAAGGAGCATATCACGTTCAATAGCATTTTCTTCTGTGTAATGATAAATCCACTTTGCAAGACCTAGAGAACCTAAATTTCCACAGGCAGATGCAACACTGACTATTGTCACTTTATCTGCTTTTATTCCCTCCCTCTGCATCATCCGGAAAAACTCAATTGCTTCCTCAAATAAACTCTCCTGAACTAAACCACCAATCATGATGTTCCAAGATACCAGATCTCTTTCAGGCATCTCATCAAAGATCTCCCTAGTTGATCTCACATCACCGATTTTAACATAACCTGCAAGTAGTGAATTCCACGACACAACAGTTTTATTTGACATAGAATTGAAAATTGTGCCAGCTAGTCCTGGTTCACCACATTTCATGTACATGTCGATCATTGCATTGTTAATGTTATCGTCTTTTTCTTGTAATCCATTTCTCAAAATGTAACCATGGCAAGCCTTCCCAAAGAAGAGTTCATTTAAAGCGGCACTCGCTGAGATTGCAGACAACATTGTTACCCTATCTGGTTGTGGTCCCTGTTCCAGCATTTCATCCAGGACAGCTAATGCTTCCCTTGCCATTCCTCTTTTGACATAGTGCGACATGATTGTGTTATACAAGACCAAATTCCTCTCAACACAACCATCAAAAATCCGCTTTGCAGTAACAAAAGCTCCACATTTCATGTACATGTCAACAAGAGCACTCACCATATGACCATTAGGCTCAATATCTAAATTGCCGATATAAGAATGAACCCGCTCACCTAATTTAAGATCCTGCAACTTGGCACATGCAGCAATCACGCACACCATCGTAACTGAGTTGGGTACCGCACCTGCCTCCATCATATCAAAGAACAACAAAACCGCCTCCTTCGGACAATCCCTCCTCGAGTAACCACAAATCAGACTGGTCCAGGAAACGACATTCCTCTCAGGCATTTTATCAAACAACCTGCGGCCATCGACAACATCCCCGCATTCAAAGTGAAAATGAATCAAGGTGTTCGCCACAAACATATCCTCCGCAAATCCCATCTTCACTATCGCCCCGTGAACTTGGACCCCCTCGCGAAACCACGAAACCTTCGTGCAAGCGCTCAACAGGAACGGGAAAGTGTATTTGTCCGGCATCACGCCCATCTCCAACATCCGAACGAACACCAAGATGGCCCTCTCCCCCAGCCCGGCGAAAGAGCAAGCTCTGATCAAAGAATTGCACACGAACAACGACCCGGCGACGCACTCGTCCTCCTTCCACCCTTCAAACACCTTGAGCGCGTAGTCCAGGCTCTCGGGCGTGCCCACTTCGGCGCACTTGGCGATGAGCTCGTTATTGTGGGTCGGGCCTTTCTTGGCGACGCAGCAGTGCAATTGCTTGATCTCCTTCAGGTCCCCGCCGCCGCCGCCGCGGCCGCTCCTGAGGACGGCGCTCGGGGCGGCCGCGTCGTCCGCAACGGGGGAGAGCCCATTGAGGTTGGAGACGGCCGGGGAGTCCCGGACGGCCGAGACGGGGGGAGACGAGCAGAGGGTGGCGAGGCTTGAGAGAGCCATGGCCGGTCGACGTCGAAAGCGGCGGCTAACGACTGTATAAAAACGCGAACTTTAAGGTCCCGGCGCCGCGGCCGCGGCCGGAAACCGCCGGGGCCGGTTGCGTGCTCCGGCTCGCCGCCGGAACGTCGCCGCGACGGCCTTTATCTCCTCCGGTGAGGCTCGAACGAGGCGGCGGCCGGCGAGGTTGCCGAGGCGGCGGCGGCCGGTGAGGACGATGAGTGAGCAGTCCGAGAACTCTCTTTACTGGCAACTGAACTTTCAACAGTTACACGAGAATTTTTCCTTTTATTTTCCATTTTGACCTAGCATATTGATTTTTTTTTTCAAGGTTTAAATTATAATTTAATTTATAATTTATCCGACCCAAAGAATAAAGTTTAAGTTATGATTTTTTTTCCTTCATTATTTTAGTCGATTCGCTATTTTTTTTTTCAGAATGGGATAAGACAAACTGAAGCCGTAATTAATAAAGGAAAGTGAGAAATAATGGACTGGCCTTGGGATAATCATTATAAGTAATATAATAATCAGCAACAGAACCACAACGATGATATGGTTGACTTGCCGAAAACATTTTAATATTATCCCAAGGATTTAAAATTATCATAGGACTATCTCGAATTTTTCGAATTTACTTTTCCTTTATATTCTCTAGTAGCGGTTCGCAGTTTAAGAAGACCATGGCCATAGTTTGGTTATGCAACTTTGGTGTTTTCGGCACAACTCAGGTGGAGTTTTTGTATATCACCGTATAGGTTGAAATCCCGGAGGATAAATTTACGGGCACGCGACTTTGTTCCTTGAATCAAATCTATGAGAGAAATGATAGCAAACGAAAATTATTGAAAAGTCCAATTAACTTTCCCGCGGTTAACCCTTCTGTTTTATTTATGTGGAATGGGGGCTTCGATAACCACGGCCTTTGTTTAAGGTCCTTAGGCTGGACCACCCCTCGACCTAATCTTAGCTCTACTACACTAACTTTTCGACGACTGCCAGTCCAGTATCTTTGAAATGATGGCAGCTAGTTACAAATTTGTAACCAAGGTGGAGTTTTGTATATCACCGTATCAGTTGGATAAATGCATATCGCCTTGAAAGTTAATTGAACTTTTCAATAATTTTCCCTTGCTATCATTTCTCTCGTAGACTCGATTCAAGGAACAGAGTCGCGTGCCTGTAAATTTAGAGCCTATTTGGTAACACTCCCGAGAATTACTAATTATGTTCTTTTGTTCCCAAGGACAAAAAAAGAACAGAAATCTGTTTGATAAATTTTCTTGTTCCCGACAATAGATTTGGAATAGAATTAGGAAGCATAAAAAGTTGTTTATTGTTTTCAGGAACAATTCCTATAATCAAGTCTAATTTTTTCTTTTCTCTTCTCTTTTCTTCTCTATTCTCTTCTTTTCTATTCTCTTCTTCTCTTTTCCTTTCTTCTTCTTTCTTTTGGTCGGTGACCTCGCCGTAGCATCACCAGCCCCCGATGATGCGAGCCACGGTGAGGCTCGGCTTCACCTTGGCTAGGTAAGCTCCAAGCTCGCTAGCTAGAGTGAGGTTGGACCTCACTAGGCTAAGGCGAGATTGACCTTGCACCTCCTAAGTGAGGTGGAGCCTCATAGTGGCCAGTGAATATCTAGCGAGCTCATTGGTCCTCGCCCTAACCTGGTGAGGCTTCAATGAGCTCATCGCACCTTGCTCGGCTGGTCACTAGCTATCACCCTAGCCGGTGATCGGCCATAAAGAAAGTGGAAGAAGAAGAAGAAGAGAGAAGAGAAAAATATAATCGAAGTATTAAAAAATTAAAAGAAACAAAAAAATCAAAAATTCTACTAAACGCATTTTTATCTCGAGAATAAAAATTTTGTACATTTTCTAAGCGCGTTCTTCTATTTAGAAATTGTTTCTGAAAACATAATCATAAAAAATCATTTTTAATTAAAAATTATTCTTAAAAACAAAATTGTTACCAGAAATGCCTTTAGTGTTTGACTTTTTCTCATGGTGATTTTGAGTGGAACTCTTTATGGAGTTTAGAGGTATTGACTATGGAATGAAAGATAACTTCAAATGTAGCTTCCATAATCGATCCAAGAAGTGAACTCGCCATTATTGTGATTAGAGTTTTCATATCCTAGTAAGGGGATCGTTGGAATTTTCATGCCACACCACCACAATCTACAGCCCTGATGGTCGCCCCAACCTCTCGATTGTCAGTGATGGTTGTGGCACCGCCTCTTGTCGATGGCAGATGCACAACCAAAAGAGGGGAGCCGAAGTGGTTGCGATGGCATGGGGTAGCGGCTTTGTGAAAAAACGTAGATGGACTTTTTCCAACATTTAAAGAAAAGAAAATATAACGACCATTTGGGATCTCCTTCCTAGTTAAAATTTTGTAATTATCGGCTAGAATGATGTGATTATGTCCACAAATAGTAAAGTCCATAAGTTGAATGATGAACCATTTTATAAATGGATTTCACCAAAAAATGTCTTTGGATATTGGTCAGGATATTGGTCATGCAAAAAAGTAGTAAGTAATTCTTCAATAATGATCAATGAACCTTTCTCTTTCTAAATCTAGATGAGGGTTTCCTCTCTTTTCTTTTGAAGCCGCCACCTTTATGCAGTGCTAGCGCTCAACCTTTCTCTTACTAAATCCTAGATGAGGGTTTCCTCTCTTTTATTTTGAAGCCGCCACCTTTCTACAATGCCATCTTTAGCTCTCTCTCTCTTTCTCTCTCCCAGCTTTATGTAGTGCTAGCGCTCTTCAACATTTAAAGAAAAGAAAATACAATATGCGACACATTTTTAGGATCTCCTTCCTAGTTTTTCCGAAATTTTGTAATTATCATCCATAAAAGGGAGATATCTAGAATGATGTGACTATGTCCACAAATAGTAAAGTCCATAAGTAATGAATATGAAATATTCAAGATGAAAATACATGAATGGATAGAATACATGAATGAATATTCATTATATAAATGGATTTGTATCACCAAAAAAAATGTCTTTGGATATTATCATTCGATACATTGATAAATGATAAGTAATAAAATAGGAGTAGTTCTTCAATAATGATCAATGAACCTTTGTTCTTGCTTTCTAAATCTCTTCTCTAGATGAGGACTTTTTCCAACATTTAAAGAAAAGAAAATTTTTGGATCCTCTCTTTTTTGTAATTATCGGCTTGATGTGACTATGCCACAAATAGTAAAGTCCATAAGTTGAATGATGAACCACTTTATAAATGGATTTCACCAAAAAAAAATGTCTTTGGATATTGGTCATGCGAAAAAGTAATAAGTAGTTCTTCAATAATGATCAATGAACCTTTCTCTTTCTAAATCCTAGATGAGGGTTTCCTCTTTTCTTTCATTTTGAAGCCGCCAACCTTTCTCTTTCTAAATCCTAGATGAGGGTTTCCTCTCTTTCATTTTGAAGCCGCCACCTTTATGCAGTGCTAGCGCTAAACCTTTCTCTTTCTAAATCCTAGATGAGGGTTTCCTCTCTTTCATTTTGAAGCCACCACCTTTCTACAATGCCATCTTTGAGCTCTCTCTCTCTCTCTCTCTCTCTCTCTCTCTCTCTCTCTCGCCGACGCTCAACCTTTCTCTTTATAAATCCTAGATGAGGGTTTCCTCTCTTTTCTTTTGAAGCCGCCACCTTTCTACAGTGCCATCTTTGAGCTCTCTCTCTCTCTCTCTCTCTCCACCTTTATGTAGTGCTAGTGCTCAACCTCTCTCTTTCTAAATCCTAGATGAGGGTTTCCTCTCTTTTCTTTTGAAGCCGCAAACTTTCTGCAGTGCCATCTTTGAGCTCTCTCTCTCTCTCTACCGGACCGTAACCTTTCTCTTTCTAAATCCTAGATGAGGGTTTCCTCTCTTTTCTTTTGAAGTTGCCACCTTTATGCAGTGCCATCTTTGAGCTCTCTCTCTTCTCATCCCTCTTTTTGAAGCTTTCCGTCTTTTTTCTCTCTCGATTTGTTGTGGAAGTTTGTGTGAATAAATTTTCCGTAATTGATTTTGGGTGAAATGGAGACTAGTTCTAGCATTTGTTCTATGATGACCTAATCCTTGGGGGCAAGAGTGATCATCAAAGCTAGAGGGGGTGCTTGGACAAGGAGTGGCTCTAACTCAAGGATGACGATGAGGTAAGAATGAACTAAATCTCACATTACCGAGTATGGCGAGGTGAAGTACTATATATGTGATGACACTTGTCTTAACTTGTAATGAGGTATTTTTTTAGGCAAACCACAAAAGAACAAAGCTATGTGGGCTCCAACCCAAAGCAAACAATAGCGTTATGAGCAAAACTTGGGCTTAACATTGTAATATCACAACTAATAGTCTAGTAAAAAATGTGTGGTTTAGGGATGAATCAAGTGAATCTAGTGGGCCCGTAACGACTTAGTCCTAAAGGACGGGAGTGAGGGGCTTGGACAAGGAGTGGCTTTGACTCTAGAATGATGATGAGGCAGAAATGAATGGAATTCCGCATTGCCCGAATTTGGTGAGGTGAAGTGCCATATATGTGATGACACTTGTCCTAACTTATAATGAGATTGTAATGAGGTATTTTTTAGGCAAAGCTCAGAAAAACAAAACTTCGCCTAAAAGAAAAAAAAACCAGGCGAGTTCTGGCCTAAAATAGACTATCATTTTGAGCTTTGTGGAATACATTTAATCGACGGTTATTGAAAAGGATGTTCATAATGTGGCTTCACAACTTTTTTCGAAATTAAGCTGCTCTTTTCCCCTAACTTTAGATTTAAGTCCATGTTTTGGGGGCTTTACTCCCTCGAACTAAATCTAATATAGATTTGGGAGCTCATTACATGTATTTGATCTATGTTCTTTCAACATTTTAATGTTAGTGTTTCTGCATGGCAATGGTGATAAGGACCTTAAACTTAGATGTGCGCGCACACACCACAAATCTTTGTAAATGGAGTTGGAGATTCTGACGTATGTTCATTATTGAATTTGGTGATCATCCGCCAATCATTTACAATGTCAAATTTCTTCTTGAGGGATGAGAGTATGTTCCTAATTGTAAACTATGCTTTGTTATTTGCTTTTTGGCTTTTGATTTGTTTTGCAGTTATTTAGGATTTGCTTTGATGTATCTCTTGAGTATTATTTTGATATATAAATGTCATGTGACCCAAAAAAGTAATGACCAATTATAAATAGAACTAGTCACTAACATGTAAGATCAATTTATAAGAAACATGAAAATTGAAACTAATCCTGATTACATTATACCTCCTCGAGAAATAAGTATTTCTAATCAAAGGCATGGATTGAGAAATTTTCACCTTTTACTTTTCTTTAATCTAAATCTTGCAAGGGAATAATTACTTTTGATTACCTTTCTTTTGCAGTTATCTGAATTTGCTTTGAAGTAATATTCTAAAAAATAAATGGAATTTTTCTTGTGAAAGAAAAAGCTCCAAGTGTCTTAAAATTCGTATTGTCGTTCACCTTAAATAATTCTCATAAATTTTTGAAATATAGTCATATTTTAAAATTTTAAAGGAAAGCATAAAATTGTTTATTGCTTTTTAAAAATCACAAACAAAGGGCCCCTAAGAATAGCTCTAATGGTAATTTCTGACAATCTTTGCCTAAGAAAAGCACGCTATTTAAAAAAAAAAAATTGTTAGATATCATGAATAAAATTGATTTAGTCTGGACGGCCACATCAGAGCACCAAGCTCAAGAAAGATATTGTTTGTTTCGAGTTCCACATCACTCGTTTGACATAAGTTATGTCTCTAGTTTTATTAGTTCCCATTTAAAAGATCAAGTAAAGCATTTTTCTATAGTTATAATGTCATAATATGATGGAAAATATCTAAATTTAAGTATTAAAAGTGTGAGAGTTAGAATTAAATTATGAGTTTACGAATTCGTACATGGACATAATATTCTTAAAATTATTCATTAATGATATTCAGAGGAGAAAAAAATGATGGGGACTCACCGTAATATACAAGGGATCCGTACTCCTACCTACTTCGGAACAGTGCTTGTCCTAGGCACATGTCCTTCACTCCGTTTGACCCTTGACCTAATGTTTTGGCAAGCAAGCGAGAGAGAAGGCAAGCGAAAGCTGCTTTATGATGAATCATGAATTTTTCGATGGAGATTACATTGTTTCACTGGAGGCGAGTATGGTTCTAGTGTAAAATCTAAAATCGAAGAATTGGATCAATGGAAACCTATTTGGTTCTAAATTTTAGGGTATGTAGAATGGATTCTAAATTTTAAAAATTGCGAATTCATTTTCATAGATAGGTTTGAGGTTCTACATCCTAGGGCAAGTTTTTGTGTGTTTTTTTTTTAAGTCTATATTATCATGCAATTTTGTGATATTTCATGGCCTCCAATAATGAGTGTATAATTTGGAACTACTAATCTAAGTTTTAATTTTATGATTAAAACTTTTACTTTGTTAATATTTTATATTTTTCATGTATGTAATTATAAGTTATGGTTAATGAATTATAGCAACAAGTAATGATTATTAAAGATGATGATTCACTACAATCGTTTTATTAACAATATAGGTAAAATCTGAATAGATCTTAGAACTGATCCTAGAATCTATGACATGGTGAATTATAGGTTTCAGGATATATTATATGTTTCAAGTTCTAGAAAATGAAAAACTTGTTTCAATAAATAGGTTTTAAATTTCACATAAAACAAGTTTGGAATCTAGAAGTGCTAATCTCTAATTTTCACTTTTATTACTTCAGGTGAAATTCTGAGATTAAGGAATCGTTTCTTTGAGCAGGAGGATCTCAAGGGAAACTGCTATTTGCCTAGTGACCCAGTTGAAGTACTTCCTTACGTATCCACCCCTCAGATGTTCGCAAACTGTGGGATTCGACGAGGCAGAACAAATTTGTACACTCCAGAATTTCCCCAAACAGGACAAACAACACGAATTGATTTCAATGAAATTGAAATTTGTACATACGAAGTTAACCCATTCTAGCTCACTGTCAGATGTCCGTGCTGAGGGATTCGGTTTCAGAAGATCGCTAGATCGAACGAGTAAGTCATATTCAGCGTGGGGTTCATGTCATTCTGGTCTCACCAGATGTCATAAAGAGATACTCCATTGAATCAATTTGCATACTAAACCTAAACAAGCCCTTCATCCGCTAAGTAAGTATATGCCAGTTTCGCCTGCTCTTCCGCTCATGGCCGCTTGAACTCCATTTTATTTATTGGTATCGCTGCTGCACCATAGCTGCCCCCTTCACAGAAATTATCGAGTTAACCTCGAGAAAAGTTCCTCTAAATAATTTTTTTGGTCCCACCCCTCTCCTCTTTTATGTACATATATGTGGAGTGCTCGTGAGGATCAAACCCTGGATCTGATACTCTCCGGCCCCACCCCAATCCCCTTACCAGTAAGGCTGCATATGCCTGTCAGCCTCTATACAACACAACAAGCTATCTTTATACAACAAAATAAGATTTGACACAAAATGAACAAGAATAACCCTGTTGTTTAGCTTAGAATCTAAGCAAGAAGAAAGCATTTTCCACGGGACTAGAAGAATGATTCACTCCATTAAATAACCTAAATAGGAAAGAGCAATAAAACTTAACCCAGCTTTAGCTCTCTAAAAAGCACTACTGATCAATCCCCTTTCGACCTAATTCAACTGAACTACAAATAGTTAATGTAGTAGTGACCTAACCAACACTAAAAAAGAGAATGGCATCTTTCACAACTCCACCTTTTTCAATTCTCTGAAATTGAAGGGGGGGAAAAAAATCAAGGACCACGAACTGGACGGAAACAGAAGCAACCGCTGCGAGCCTGATCATCGGGAATCATCCCTCCGCCTTTGCTGGTGTCGATTGCCTCCAACAAATGGACCACCTCATCCATTTCCAGACGTTTGTCTGGGTTTACATCCCAACATCTGCGCATGATGTTTGCCAGAGCGCCAGGGCAGCATCGAGGAATTTCAGGTCGCAAGTTCTATTAGACACAAAACCAAAAGCAAAATAAGTCATATGTTGTTGATTGAATTAAAATGCACAGAAACTAAAAGACTTGCTATTTTATGTACGATGCTGAGCTCAAACCACAAAATCAAATGACAGCTAAACAGCTTATCCAAAAGATTTCACTTGTCAACACACACACACACACACACACACACACACACACACACATTTATTGAAACATGAAGAAAGAGTGCAAATGTTGAAATTCTAAAGAACCAACCTGCAAAACCACTGCAGATGAGACATCGGCAAAACTTAGATTCGGATATGGCATATCACAACAGTAAATTTCCCATAAACATATGCCGAAGCTGTAGACATCGCAACTTCGATTATATGGCTTGCCATCAAGAACCTACAACAGGTATAACATATCACTCATCGATAAGTTTTATGTCAGCAATGCCAAGTGCAATGTTAGTTGTCTTGTAAAGTTTCAACAAAATTTGATGAAGTAAATACCTCAGGAGCCATATAACCAAGGGTGCCAGTTTCACCGGTCATATCTCCTGGATTTTGAGCTTCAACACGTGCAACTCCAAAATCAGCGATTTTCAGATTCCTCCTAGAATCTAGCAACATGTTTTCTGTCTTGACATCTCGATGCACGATCTTCTTTGAATGAAGATAGCTCAAACTGCAAACCAGCATTTTTATAAACTCATTTCTCAAGAGGCCCTTTTTTAACGATGGTCCAAACAAGGTTTGATGGGAAAGAATGTTAATAGTCAGCCCTTGGAGAGACCTCTATTTTGATATTTTTGAAGCATGAAGGATGAAAAAGAATGCCGACACTCACCCTCTTGAGAGATCTAAAGCCAGCTGGATGACATCCTTGAAGGGAAGTTTCTTGCGGCTGTTCCGTATCAGGAATTGTTTTAGAGTCCCTGCTTGTAGATACTCCACAACAACACAACATGCTCTAGTTGGATGAGATTCAGAAGCTTCACCAGAACCGGGCTTTGTGGGGATTTTAAGATTCGCAGTTCCCATAGAAGCTCCAACAAACTGCATCCAATGTAGCAATTATTACAATCATTTAAAGCAACAGAACAGATTAGATTTTCAAATGTATCATGGTAAACAGGTATGTGAAACATAGGCCTTTGCAACATCATCTCTTCATTCAGTCTGATGTCACCAGAATTATTTTGTAAAATGAAAGATACAAGGTAAAAGGCTAAGAGTTAAGTACTTTTGTCACATTAGCATGGTCAAGCTTGTGCCAAACAGCAACCTCTTGCTGAAACGATGCCCGCAAGGCAGCAGTTTCAGCTGCTGTGTTAAGACCATCCTCGCCCCAGTCCAACAACTTCACTACGACACCCAAAACGGCATAGTGGTAAGGGAAAAGGACTCATATGATCATATAATACTTAAATCAATCACCATAGCTCAAAATAACGGAGAACTCCAGCACAACACACAAGAGGCATCAAAGTATAGAAAGCAGCTCAAGCATAGGAAGGTCTGCCTTTTAATCACTATAAACACATATGGTGCTGACATAGTACCTATCGATCAAGTTTTATTGGCTTGTCAATCTATTACCGTAAACCCAAAACGAGATCATTAATCAATCACAAGATGATACCATATCAAGATGGCATGTGGAAGAACAGTTAACCAAATGCAAGAAACTATTTGATGTCACAAATCAAAATAGACAATGGACACTGCAATTACACACTTATAATACTGTCATTGCAACTTGTAAATCACACAACTGCCATGCCGAGATAAGACTCTACAATCCATGATTCGATCTCACATTCTATACAGCTGGAAAAATTTTGTGGCCGTGAAATAGGTGCATCAAAGCATTGATTAATGAGTGAAAGAAGGTGATGGACTGATGACGAACTGATTATGATGATGATGTACCTGCAACATCTTTATCATCATACGTGCCCCTGTACACAGTGCCATAAGTACCCTGAGCCACAACATATCTGATATTCAATTTGGACAAATCAATCTCCCACTCTTCTTTAGGCCTCTGGTTCTCCATGACGCTTCTTGACCAGACCCTGCTCAGATGCTTCTCCAATTGAATGTCCAGACTCCTCAGATCGAACTTGTCAGCCCTCAAAAACATGTCCTTGCTGCTCAAATTCCCGGAGCCCTTAATCTTTGAACTCGGCATCTCCGGTGTTCTTGCTCCGCCAGAATCAGCTGTTTTTGCGGAATCCATCGCCGAATGAGCCTCTCAATACCCAGAAGCTCTGACCCAGAAACGTGTTTCCACCAAAAACAGTTGAAACCCGTTTATCAAGATCGAATTTTGAAATCAAGATCCTCCAAAAATCCAAGGATTTTCACCAACACGGAGATTTTCAGAAATCAAACACCAGCTGAATTTCAGATAAAATTACTCGAGTTAAAAAAAGAGCAAAGAACCTGGACGAAATGAGACAGCAATTTATAGCAGAAAGACAGAAAGTCCGGGTCCCAATTGTATTCCTATTCGTATGCTGATTCTGATTCTCGATTCTCGATTCTCGATTCTCGATTCTTAATTTTATAATTAACTCCCTCCAAAATTGACGACGCAACGATCCGAAACAACATTCTTCGGAATCTTCCCCGCAGCACCGAAAAAAAAAAAATATAATTTGACTTTTCGCAGCCCGCAGCCTCTGATCCTCACCAGTTTTACACGGACTAGAATTCCATCGAATATGAACAGTATTTATCAAGAAAAACCGACACGAAATGAAAAGTAAACACGTCGAAAGAGACCCACGATCCAACCCGCACGCGATCGAGACCAGAGACCCACAATTCTTCCCCCCACGGCAGCAAAACGGAAAAAAGAAAATTCGACCTTTAAACGCGACCGAACACCGCTGAGATCGAAGCCTTAACGGACACGCGTGCGCCACCCATCACAAGCACGACCGCGAATGAAACAATCCAACGAACGGGGGAGAGGGAGACGGAAAAGTTGACTTTGAACCTGTCCGCGGAGGAGGATTGGGGAAGGCAAAAGGGTCGGCGGGCGGGGGTCAAGAAAAGCCGTCGAGAGTTCGAAGCCACGACGAGAGGACCAGACCCGTTCACGTCATGGCTTCATTTCTCATCAGCTCCCGAACCAGCCCCAGACCCAGATGAAACCAGGACAAGAAGAACGAAATGGAGGCCAAAAGATGGAAAATTTAAGGCAAGCAGATGAGAGAGAGAGAGAGAGGGAGAAATTTGTGGCAGGCAACGCCCAAATTTAAGCAGACGAACCAAAGAGGAGAACAGAAAAGACACAGTAGAGAGAGAAAGAGAGAGAGAGAGAGAGAGATTGTGCTCTCCTAGAGCAAGGTGGTTCTCACTTTAAATTATTTAATAATTTCATTGGCTTTCGGGGAATATAATGATGGCGAGAGAATCCAAGAAAGGAAGAAATCGAGGGAATGTTGGGGAGGCCAGGACAACGTTTAGCTCCCGGCTGTCGAGGCCTTCCCCCCCAACGAAATTACCTGCCTTTTGCAGCCCACGAACAGAAAAACTTTCTAACTCACCATTGCTGGCAAAAATAACTCGCGGCTGCATTTCCATATTTAACCATCGACCCCCCCAACATTTATTATTTGTCCTGAAAACTGCATACTGAATAAGGGCTAAGTGGTTTCCAATTTAGAGAATGCTGTCTAGAGTAAAAAGAATCCACTGGAATTAATTTGGTCACGTTGATGTTGCATTGATGTTGTCATGTGTTAAGAAGAAATAAAAGTATATCAAAGGCGTGATACGGTTGTTATTAAGAGTGAGCATGGTTTTTGATCGATGATACGATAGATTCTAAATTTCAAAATTGTGAAACCTGTTTTGATAGGTATGTTCTAAATTTTAGGTAGGTAAAATTGGAAATTTAAAAACCTGAAGTAAGTTTTTTTTTTTTTTTTTTGTCTTTGTTTTCATGTGATCCTAAAATATTTCATGATATTCAATAATGATTGTATAATTTAGAATTACTAGTCTAAGCTTTTATTTTATGACCGGGCTTTAATGTTTCAAATGCTTGGTGTGTGTAAAAACAAGTTGTAGTCAATGGATTATAATGATAAATAATGGTCATTAAAAGTGATGATTTATTGTAATAATTCAATTAATAATACATGTGGAACCTATATGGAACTTAAAACTGATCTTGGAGCCTATGAGGGGTAAATTCTAGGTTTCAAGTTCCGAAAATTAAGGAACTTGTTCTAGCAGGTAAGTTGTAAGATTTAGATGAAATCTATAAGGAACTTGAAACATCTTATTCTTAATTCTTGTGGATTGATTCATTTGATGGCTCCTTTCACATTTCATATGATAATTAACAATGTGGATGTGGCTTCATCAATTATGCTGGTCACTCATTGATTAGTGGGTTCCAATAAGACAACGGGAAGGTGCATCACCCGTTGTGCTTTTTTTCCTTTTCTTTTCACTTTTAGAGATAAAAGGATTTAGGGACATGGCAATGAAGTCTGCCACGCTATTTATACTTGTCCTATTTGGCGGCGTACTGCCTATGTGTAAAATCCAAAGGCCGAAAGAGCTCCACAAAACATTCTCTGGCCAATCATTGAACCTTTGGGAATCATCCATCCATCAATCTCTAATATAAATGGGTATAATAGCTGGATAATGTCTATCAATTCCCTGGCATACCAGATATATACATGACATATGTACACACGTTTAAACATGCATATATATTCCTCATTATGCCCCCTAGATGAGTCACTAGCTTTAATGTTCTTTTATTTAATAAACTTTCTGGTAGAGCCTGATGTCTTTTTAGTGCACATCGATGGAAAGTGCCGGGATATATCTTATTATTCCATCTAGCAAACTTTCTTGTTTAGTTCAATGACAATAGCTGGATAATGTCTATCAACTCCTTGTGTGTTTAGATACGAGCCACAATGTCTAATTGTTCTCATTGAATATTTCTCTGGGGTAGAGCCTGATGTTTTTGTAGTGCATACATTTTTGAAGGACAAGAATATTACATAATAATTATTCCATCCAGCCAAATTTGGTTTTCGGTTATGTCTTTTCTTTTAGGAGAAATTACACAAACTCTTGTTGAATTTTGAGGGTATGATACATTTACCCATAAACTTTCAAGTGCCCATAACTTTCATTTTATTATTAACCTACGTTATTTTATATGTATTAGTATGTGAATGCACACGACCTATAAGAGATACAAGTATATAGTTCATCTCATATTTAGAAGGAAATCTCTCATTTACCCATAATGCTATACATAATTGAAAAATATAGAAAACGGCAAAAAATAGATTAACTAAACATTAATTATAGAAAAATAAATATCAATAATCATATGAAACAAAATATGATTATGGCAACATCAACGAAATTAAAAAAAAAAAAGAAAGATATTTTAAGAAAAAAATTTAAAGGCATTAATAAAAAAGGTGAAAGACAAGATTTGGTTAGTCATTGTGATATTTAAGGACTAAATTGATGTAACTAAAATTGATTGACTAAACATTTTTAGAAAAAAAGTAATAAAAGAAAATGATAACCTCAACTCATTAAAGCAAATGATTAACCAATTAGTGATTTTTTAAAAAAAATTTTTTGTAGTTATTAAGTCATTTTTTGCATTAATTAACGATTTAAAAGTACGTTATGAGTATCCAACTCTTTGTTATTTGAATTTTTTTGTTGTTGAGGCATTTTTCCTTTTTACTAGATCATAGTTCTTTTTCTTAAATATTTTATTAATTCTATTAATATGTTAACCTAGTTATAATTTTTATTTAAAAAATATCAATGATATTCATTTTTCTAATAATTATATTTTAGTTAATTATATTTTCTTTGAATTCTTTATATTTTTATTTTTATTAAAAAATAAGGGTAAAAGAGGAATTCCAGTAAATAATGATATGGAAAAGTCACAAAAATAGAAAGTGAAAAAACCTCAATAATAAAAAAGGTGAAATGACAAAAATTGGCATAACATCTAAATGCTTAATTCTGCAACAATATGAACCCATGAAGAGCCGAAATAAAAAAGTGGGTTGACTCAAAAAAAAAGAAGAGGAAATGTTGTCCTTGACTCATAAAAGTAAAAAAGATTAGCCGAAATATAAAGTGAATGGAGCGAAAATTTCGAGAAGCAAACATTTGTACGGAGATTTAAAGTGGGTTTCATTGTAAGAAGCTTCTCTCGGGCCTTTTTTTATATAACCAAATGAGTTAATGAAAAGAAAGAAAAGGAAACATAAAGAAATGTCTCTTTGTGGTCCTTGTGAAGCCACGTCATGAGGCGACCAGGTACGGTGTTTCTCTGTCACTACCTTTTTGGGTTGAACGAGAATTAGATCCACTGATGCTATTGATGCTGTTGTTGTTGAAGAATGAACCGCAACGCCACAAATTCTCAGCATCTGCCCATCCAATCAAACGTGTATTCTATGCCTTGAATCTTTCCCTTCCTATGAACCAACCTTCACGAGTTGAAGACACGCAGGATCTCAGCATCCTTTGAGGCGTGTTTGGTCGAATCTAATTGAGTGCCCTCACTTTTCATTGCACCCACAGAAAAATTTAAAGAAAACGTCTTGCTTTATAAGAGTCATAATTAGTAATGGCTATGGGCCTTGCCGCGAGGTCCGACATTTTTATGTGCCCCTAGTACGTCGAAGGAAATCCTGTGTCCAAGCCGGCATTGCCCATGGCAATGACGGGCCATGCCAGCCCTCATGCCAAGCTAGGGCATATTATGCTCGGGCCTGGTTTTTAATTTAATCTTTTATAATTTGTAAAATAATGAAAAGTACATTTAGTTAATCAATGCATTTTTTTTTGTCTGTCATATTATAACTCTTATCTTTAAGATTTTCACTATTTGTCTCTTTACAAAGCATGGAAGTCAAATCCCGAAATTAAACTTCATGATTATGTTTTATGGGGAGTAAGGATTATTGCAAGAAAAAAATAACAGCAGCAGCAACAACAACAATAAGCAAAATGTAATAGGTAAGACTTTGACTTAGACAAAAACATCTTATTAGAAATCAAATTACACCACACAAATTACACCGGTTATAATAAAATTACATAAGGCTCTTACTTAGAGAAATACATTTTATATAATATTACATTATGAGAAGAGAAATACAAATTTAAATGCCACGGACCGCTCTCTCTATCACCATGAATCGAATGAGATATTGTCGTCCTCTTCCACTGCCTCCAACTCAATACTCTTCTCTGGCTTCACTATTTCCATCAACTAAGATTTGCCTACGGCGGTCATCTCCATATTCTTGTCAGACAACCTTGATTGTTGTCCCCAATGATTCGATTAGCGCATCAACGTTCTCGTGGCTAACTTTCTCAATGTAGCCCAAGTCATCATTATCCATCATGGACGGAGAAGAGTCAGAGGAACTCATTTGAACCGCTCTCTTTTCTGTATAAGATTCCAAACTTTTTTTTTGGGGGTTCTTTTTTTGCTCGATGAGGATGGTGTCTCAGTCCGTGGGGCCAAATTGCTTGCAACGTATCCCTAGTGATTGTCCAGCCGCTTCACACCATGGCCAATGTTCTTCAACATTGACGGAATTACGAGTCCCGAATTCTCGTTATATCGTGCAAGTAGTGATTGTCCAGTCAGCTTCACACCATGGCCAATATTTCTTGAACATCGACAGAGTTATGAGTCCCGAATTACCAGTCCCTCTATCTTGAATCTCGGATCCGAACACGTAGATGCCATACAAAAGAGGATGAATTTCCTCGAGGTACTTGAGCAGTTTTTCTTAATGACAATAATGACGGGACCAAAAAAGGCGTCACGTTCTTTAGCTAATCATTCCTACAAAATCGAGAAGAGGAAAGATAAAACTCAATTGGTCGATGGATAGTCGCTCACCTCTGTGGCGTCGTTGAACACCTCCAGGAAGTGCTTGAATAGTTTGGCAACCCTTCAATCAACCTGTGATAATGGAAGGAAAACGAGGTCAACACATCCATCTAATCGCAGGCCTTCTGCAACATCAGATAGGTGGAATTCCACCTAATTTTGACATCTGAGGGAGCTTTTTTGGAGCTCCCTCCCACATTCCGTGCACATCGTCTCCATATCTTGAACCCTTAAAGGGGGCGGAACCTAGGTAGCAAACCCACCAGCTTATACGACTTACAGAAGAATCATAAAAATCTTTAAGACTCTAAGACTATGTTGTGCGCAAAAATTGGTAACACCACACTATGCAACATACACGGAAGAACTGGCCATTGCAAATTAGCCACATCTCGATGACCATGTTCCTTGCAATCACATTGTTACATAGGCTTTATTCTAAGTAATGGAAAATGCTTTCTCCCTAATGCCAAAGTCTTTCACTGATCTCATAATTTCCACACAAATATTTTGTGATTTGTGGCGATGTGGATATAGCAGCTGCACCGACTTTGCTTATTTTTCCTTGTATAGACCCTTGTATTTCCTAGTATTCGTGGTCCTTGTAATGCATTTGTAATTTGACCGAATGCCACTTGACGAACTCAACGAACCCTGGATCTTGGGTGCGCCCAAATGGTACCTCGGCCAGGAGTCTATACTGTTCATTTGGGCATTGAGCCTGAGCATTGTTGTACTTGAACGGACTACTATCGTGGCCTGTTGCAACGGCGGTGGACCTCCCCTTGGGCTTGGCCATTTCAGGGAGATAATTCTCTTAGCACCTCTTCATGTGGCCTGTGTAGCCACTAGATTTTGCTGGTAATTTCACACCCCACGCCATGTAAATGGCCTTCTTCTCGCCACTGGGGAGGACCTCGATGTTGAACATTTGCCAAATCTTGGACCTTCCAACACAAAGACTACCCAGTATTGGTTGGAGTAGGCTACTCTTCGTAGTCGGAGGTCTGGGTCTGGGAATTGAGTTGGATAATGTAGCTGAGTTGGGTCTGTTGCGTACTCAGAAATTTGAAACGTCGTATGTAGAATTCGAGATTTTTTTAGGAATTGTAAGAGAGTGATAAGTAATGAGAAATGGATGAATTAAAGTTGTAGGAGTTCTTTTTTTCGGTGTGGTCAAACGATCACATTCTGTCACATTCATTTTGTTTTTCTTAAAGTGTTAATGTTACGAAAAAATCAAAATTAGTACACTTATGACAAATTTATAATGAAAAAACTAATTTTTTTCACCATAAAAAACCTTAAATTACTACACTCATGACAAATTTACCATCGTTAGTTTCTATTAAATTTTATTGTGAAATTGCTGAATCGGATGACACATGACAATTGATGAGTGTACCGATCTAGGGTTTTACCTTTTATTTATCATAGGTGTACTAGTTTGATGATTTTTTGTGATATCAATCCAATTTAATGGAAACCGATAGAAAGTAAGTTTTTCACAAATTTATTATAAATGTACCAGTTTGGAGTTATTGATAATAAAAAAATTAGTTTGGTATAGATTTATCGCATGTATACCAGTTTTAGATTTTTCGTGATGTTAATCATTCTTTAAATGTGAATGGGATCTTAGAAAAAAATTGGGGTCGTTTCCCTGTTTGGGCCCAAGGGAATGGCCTAGGCCCAACTGGGTCATAGCCCTCCTTAGCACGGCTCCTCACACAGAGAAGCCGTGCACGGGTGTCCTTGGAAGGGGATGGGCTATGCCGTGCTTGGGCCAATACGCTGGTGTGGCCGTTACTGGTCATAATACCGTAGTAGAGTTTGTGCTATCGGGGTCCACTTGGTCAACTTCTTGCCGGGTTGGTTCTACAATGTTGAAAGTCAAACGAATGTTTTGGTAGCTCCTGCGTGCCAGACTTTAGAAGGGGGTGGTTGTGTTTGGCAAGGATTTTGGGGAAAATGCAAAAAACGTTTGTTCGAATGAGAGACAATTGAGATTTGAGGGAGATTGATAGAGATGATATGAATGAAGATGGAAACGAGCGATCATGGTAGCATGCACATCTCTAAGGTTGAGCATTCGGTGGACTAGTCCATATCTCGTCTTCTCATCTTGAAGACTAGTTTTTACCTAACTATCTTGATTGCCGTTCACCGATAATGCTTGCTCGAACTGTAGAGCTATCTCTAATGAGTTGACGCAAAGTCTCATCCAATATATTAAGATATTCGTTACAGTCTGTAGCAATTTGAACTACAAACTCTACTTTACTTTTAAGATTAAAATCAATAAACTACTTATTATACATCCATTTTTCACACAAATAAGGATCAAGAATAGACTCATGGATTGTTTAACTAAACTAAATCAAACCGAAAAGAAAAAAAAAATGTTCCTGTACTTGTACTATGGGTTTCCAATGCTACAGACGAGTTCATCGTACATATTGCTTCCGAGTAAAACAACGTTCACGTAACAGAACACACGCGTTGGACATGATTAAAGATGGAGAGTTCATTTTCGAGAAAAAAACTCAAGAAAACAGCAAGAATTCACACGCAGTCCTCCAAGTTATCGAAGGAGGCTGGACTACTGATGTCTCAGTTCGCAGTAGATGCTTACCTCCGGTCACCGTGAGCGGCTGAATTGTTGTTTCTCGTTACAGAGCATCGAGTGATTAACCTCTTCCTTCCTCGTCGGAAACAAAACTTGAGGCGAAAATCACAAGGCCAAGGCTCGGCCCAGCGCCCTCTCCTCTTTCGCAAAAGAGCCCCCTGCACTTTGAGTCCAACTGCAGCTTTTATTACGGTCGTCCATGTTTTTATTTTCCACAAAAGCCAATCCACACGAATGATGTATTCATCTCCTTCTGGTGGAACAAAAGCTGTGGCTGAAAATACCCAAGAAGAAGCTTCCGCAAATCTCAATTATTTGATAGTTCAAGAGCTGCACAATAACACTATCTTGACCTCTTCTTTTGCAGTTGTTGATCCACTGGTTTGATTGGGCTCTGACTCAGCCCCCCTCGCTTGAATCCAAGGCCCAGTTAGATCGAAGCAGGATTCAGAATTCATATATGAAACAGCCTTCACTACTCCGTTTGGTTATGTGAATGAAATGTAATGCCTTATGATTTTAAAAAAAATGCCCCTTTAGAATTTCCAAATATGATAATGATATACTTGAAAACTATGTAACTTTTTTCAATAGTATATATAGATGATATATTAATATTTGCAAAATCTATAGAAGCATTTTAAGTATTTCACTATTTTATATTATTATTATTATTTGGAATAATAGATTAGTATTTTTAGCACCAAATATGAAATATGCAAACTAAAGTAAGGCTTTTAGGACTTGATATATGTCAAACAACTATTGAACCTATTAATAACCATAGAATTCGCAAATAACTTTCCTGGTGAAATTAAAGCAAAAATGCAATTGCATATATTATTAGGATGCCTAAACTATGTTTCAGATTTTATTTCAAGTCTTAAAACCTTATGTACACCTTTATGCTTGTAAACGTTGATGCTTTGATTATCGGATATCGAGGTGTGTCGAAACAAACAATAGATTTAAATTCTGACAAAAAAAAAAATAGGTAGATGATATATGGGGATTTGGAATGGTCCTCAAAACAACTATTCGACTATTAAAAATCAGATGATGTCCATTAGTTGTGGCGATCAAAAGTCTCAAGGTGATATTTAAAAGAGAAAAAGTCACAAAAAGTCTAAAATTATACTCACTGTAACACATTTATCTTGAACTTTTTTTTTATACATAAAAAATCCAAAATTATGCATACTATAACATATTTACTATAAACTTTTTCTTTTGATATAAAAAAACCCAAACTTGTAACTATGTGACATGTTTACCTCCATCAAGGTTTCATTAGATAATTTTTCATCCAAACTAATGTCATTTTTATTTCACTTAAGCCACGTGAGTGTCATGTCAACAACATTTGTTTTTCCGAGATCAATGAAAGTAGATTTTTAGTGGTCCTCATTGACACAACATTGGCGGAAGGTAAATTTGTCTTAGGAAATTGTTTAAGATAAATGTATCATAGTTGGCATATTTTGATTTTTTGATGGCTTTTGCCCTTTTAAAATAATTTTTTATTATTTTATTTTTATGAATTGATTGCAAAGCACCAAAAGAAGATTTGCAATTATGTTAAAGATGGAGCCTGTTAAGAGGCGCATAGGTGTAGTCAAAAAGGAATTTTAAAATCTATGTCTCCAAAGATCTTTGTGTAGATTTTCTTTAAGATTAATATCCTAAAAAACCTCAAACTAGTATACCTGTAACAAATTTACCAAAAATTAAGTTTTTAACAATAAAAAATCCCAAACTGATATATTTTTTGACAAAATTTTCCCAAATTGATATAGTTATGACGCATATACATTTTATTAATTTCCGTTAAATTTTACTATTAAATTGTTGAATCGGATGACACGTAATAGTTGGTTGGTGCACCATGGGATTTACTCTCTATTTGTCACATTTATATTATTTTTGTAAATTTTTATAGTATTAATTCACTTTAATGGATGGTATATTTGTCACCAACGTACCGGTTTGGGATTTTTAGCAATTGAACAAATTAATTTGGGTTAAATTGGTCATAAGTGTACCGGTCTGGAGTTTTTTTTTTTATGGTCATTTGGAGTAAATTTGTTAGAGGTATACTAATTTAAGGTTTTTCGTGGTCAAAAAATTAGTTTGGGATAAATTTATCATAAGTATATCAATTTGAGATTTTTCGGGGCATTAATCATTTTCTTTATTAGTGTTGTTTGTTATGGTTCAAGCATGGATTACCATTAGAAAAGGGAAAATTACATAAAACTTATCCGAACTTTGGGATTAATACAAGTTTATCCCCAAACTTTCAATTGTTATATGTTGGGACTAATACGTGTTTGTCCCTAAACTTTCAATCGTTGTATGTTAATCCTTGAGCTTTTATTTTATTATAGCCGTTAACTACTGTTACATTTTTTTTTTTTGTTGGCAATGTGCTATAGTAAAAACATTTAAGGGGTAAATGTGTATATTTATCTCATTTTTTGATAGAAGTCTCTCTTTTGTCTTTGATTTCGATAAAAAAATGAAAAATCTAGGAAAATAAATTGATGGAAACTTTATTATCAAAATAAATGTTAATTATTAACATAGATGAAGATATTAATGGAATAATAAGATATTTTTAAGAAAAAATAACACAATTTAGTAAAAGGAAAAAGGCCAGAATAACAAGAAGGAAAATAACAAAAAGTGGAGAATACTGATTACGTACTTTTAATAAGTAATTAATACAAAAAAGACTGATCAAGAGATAATATAGAAAAATCACTTTAAGAGATAATATAGAAAAATCACTTTACTTTTCAGTTAATCATTTCCTTTTATGAGTTGAAGCAATAATTTCCTTTTATAACTCTTTTTAAATATCTTGTTAATTGACTTTTAAAAAAAAAATTAATTAAGCCTTTAAATGTACATAATGAGTAAACAATTATTGTTATTTCACCATCTTCTTATTGAGATTTTTTTTTCTTTTTCCATTTGTGTCCTTTCATCTCATTTTTTTATTATTAAAATCTTTCTTTTATCCATGATTTTGGTTAAAAAATTTAAAATAAAGAATGGAGAAAAATTAATTATTTAGAATATTAATATTATAAAATTAAATATCACTAATAATACTTCAACGAAGATTATTAGGGTTAATACCCTGAAAAACCCCAAATTGGTACACTTGTCACAAATTTATTCAACTGACCATAAAAAATCTTAAACTGATACATTTGTGACAAATTTACCCCAAACTAATTTATTTGACCGCAAAACACCCCAAATTGATAAATTTCTGACAAATATACCCTTCACTAAATTGGATTAATACCACAAAAAAATCATAAAAATTGTAAACTGTAACAAATATATTGTAAAATCCCAAATTGGTATACTAGTCAATTGTCATGTGTCATTTAACTTAATAATTTGACAATAAAATTTAACGAAAACTAACATAAGGTAAATTTGTCACAAGTGTACCGATTTGGGATAAATTTGTCAAATGTATACCAGTTTGGGGTTTTTGGTGGTCAAAAAATATTTTGGGTAAATTTGTCACAGGTATATCAGTTTAGGGTTTTTCAGGGCATAACCCAATATTATTAAATTTTGAAAATATTTATAAAATTAATAAGAAATTGAAGAACAAGAAACACAATGTTGTAAAAAGACCTAAATGACAAAAGGGCAAATAACAAATCGGTACTCATTATGTATTTCTAAATTGTTAATTAATGAAAAAGATGAAGATCAATAAATTTATTTTAAAAAAAAATTAGATTTCAGTTGCTCATTCCCTTTTAAAAGTTGAAGACATTAAGCCTATGAATATAAGTAATGAGTAACCAATTTTTTATCATTTCATATTTTTGTTATCAAGTCCTTTTCCTTTTTATATGGTTTGTATTTTTTTTCTTAAATATCTTATTTAGTTGTACTAAAGTGGCTATATTGATCAAAATTTGTTCAATAATATGACTACTACTTATACTTTTCTATTATTTAATTTAATTTCTCCCATTTATATAATATTTCATTTATTTCATAACAATTGTGGGTACAAGAGATATTTCCTTAAAAAATAAGATGAAATATATACTTGTACACCTTATGAGTCATATGCGTTACACATGCTAACAGAAGAAAATAACGTCAGGCTAATAGATACAATAAAATGAAAGTTCGGGGAGGTATTGTGTAACAACCGAAAGTTTAGGATAAACCTGTACTACCCTCAAAATTCGGGAGGATTTGGTTTTATTTCCCATTAAAAAAAAAGACTAAGTACCAAATTTAGCTAAGTACCATATTTAGCTGGATGGAAGAATCAATATGCAATATTTCTTGCTATTCCATAGGTATGCACTACCAAAAAGTTATTCAATAAAAAAAAAAAAAAATTAAACTCTGTGGTTTCTTTACACTAAGCAGTTGATAGACATTGTCCAGTTTTGTCATTAAACCAAGCACTAAAGTTTGCCGGATGGAATAATAAGTAAAATTCTGGCACTTCCATCGACATGCACAAAAAACTTCAGGCTCAACTAGCGGGCTTAATTAGGCATCATGTATGTATATGTATGTTTCTGATACATAAGGGAAATGGTATTCTAGCACTTCCCATTACCCTGTTTTTCCCCGAATGGCTCAGGATATTCTTCTTTGCTGGCTTTAACTATTATATCTGAGGTGACCGTCAATAGGGCTATTAGAATTATTGGGGACAACAGGCAAAGTTATCCGACAAGAATCTAGAGATGACTGTCGTTGGCAGATCCTATCTGATGGAAATTCTGATGCCAAAGGAACATTCTCAAGTTGAGGCAAGGGGGGAGGATGACACCATCTCGCCCGACTCATGTTGAATTGAAGGAGGGAGCGGCTTGTAACATTGAGACTTGCATTTTTCTTTCAAGATGTAATTTTTGTATGAGATGTATTTATGTAGGTTTGAATCTTATATATTTGTATTTCAAACAATGGAATTTGTGTGTCGTGATTTGATTTTGTAATGAGATGTATTTGTCTAAGTCTAAATCTTATGTACAATGTTTTGTATTAATATTCTTTTTGCAGTCATTCCTACTTCGAACTCCCTATGAACAAATAACCATGAAGTAGGAATAATTTATCACTATTGAGATTCTGCTTAAATTTTTCATCAAATAATTGATTTGTTTAAAAATATAAAAAAGAAATTAGAAGCCATGCTCGAGCATAATATATAAATCAGAAGGGGCATTTTGTCATTAGCCATGTTTCCAAAAATATTGTCAACGTATCATTATTCTACTTTTTATTTGGATTAAGCATGTCAAATATCTTCTATGTCCAAATATTCTTGCGGGCCATTTGATTCAAGTTCACAAATAAAATTGATCACTTATTTCGAATAAAATATGACCTGAATACATTAATAACTAATTAGCTTTCAAAGTGAAAAATAGGGCAATAATAAAAGTAAGTAGAGGACAACATCCAAGTTTGATTTCTCATAATCGGGCTTTCTGTCAACAAGCTGGGTCTGCATGACAACATTCCAATTTTTATGTTCTATTATTGTTTTGTTCTTTGAAATAGAAAAAGAACAAAAATCCGCTTGGTAATGTCAGTTAATTTTTTTATTCCTCGGAATAGAAAAGTGGCATGGGAATAGATTTGGAACCAAAACAAGAAGTAGAAAAAGTAGCTTCTTGCTCTCTTGTGCTTGGAAACAATTTCTAAAAATAAGTCATTTTATTTCTTTTCTTTTTCATTTTTCCTTTTCTTCTTCGTTCTCTTCTAATTGGTTGGTGGAGACTTGTTGCCCACCGTTGCCACTGCCACCAAAGCTTGTCGCACACCGCCTGTTGTTGCCCGACGACTAGCTAGAGGAGGAAGAAAAAGAGAGGAAAAAAGAAAAAAAAAGAAAAATCTCAAAAAAGTTACTAAAAAATTTAAAGAAATTCTACATCACAAAAAAAACTTATGGGTCGTACCAAACACATTCTTGTTCTTTTTCTATTCCGAGAATAGAAATTTTGTACAGTTACTAAATGCGTAGTTTTATTTAGAATTTATTCCAGAGAATAGAAATAAAAAAAAAGTTATTTCTGAAAATAAATTGTTTCTAGGAATAGAAATATTACTAAACGCACCCTTATTTTTCGGTGCCAAAAGGAAATAGAAAGCTTTGATTCGCATTTCTTAGTATGGCATAATTACAATTTACGTCAGGATTTTCAAAAACTGCATTTGGATCCGCGGAAACTAAATTCTTGCTTTTCCCTCAGGCTGATTATAGTTCTACGTTTTATCATTTTGACTGTGCCTACCTGGAAATTTACGGGGAAAACGTGATGACATCAATGTATTAAAGAAATAAAGCAGGTGTGGAAAGAAGTATGCAGAGAGTCGGGGTGAGCAAGTAGCTCATTTGGCTAAAAGGAATCCATTAATTTACGAGACTTATTGGTGCCAATGTTTAGGAGACCAATTTCTTTTTCTTTTTTTATTGGACATTTGCAATCACTGTGCAAATCCAGTTGTGAAAAGCATAACTTTTGTAAATCTGAATGTGAACCGTGAATCTTAATTATGAATTTGCAATAAGAAATGAATACTAATTTTTCCTAGCAAATATTATAATAGGTAAGGTAGAAATCACAATCGCCCACAAATTTCAGAAAGGAAACTGCAACTTCTCTGAAAAGACATGTATTACTGTAGAGCCTGCCTACCGAAAGGCACATAGATTCCGCCAATTAGAAATTTTAAAACTGATGTCCCCAAACACCTAAATCCGAATTTTATTTGTGAGCGTTAGCTGGAGAAAATCATTAAAAAAGGAGAAAATTACACAAAATTCCTTCAAACTTTGGCCGTGGAAAACCATCAAAGTCGCTGGGATATTCTCTAGATAGTACAAAACAAGCACTTGTGGATAAAAAAGTATTTTCTTTTCATTTGTCTAACCTCTTACATCCTTGAAAGTCTTAGTTTTTGTTTGATTTCTTTTTTTTTTTTTTTTGATAACCCAGGGAACTCCGTAAACCGACAGCCGGCGGGCAAATCCTGGGAGAGTGATTGCAGGACTGATTGCAGGACTCACCACCATAGTACTTCAGGTAAGAATCCTTAATGACGCTTTTGGGATTTGAACTCCTTCCCTTCGTGAGGGGGAGAGAGTCCAAGCCAACTGAGCCGCTGCGGGCGGTGGTTTTTGTTTGATCTCTTTGATAAGGGGAAAATGCAAAAAAAGTCATAAACCTACTATATTGATACCAATTCAGTCCTAAACATTTCAATTGGACCAATTCAGTCCTAAACCTTTTCATATTAATATTAATTTTGTCCATCTAGCCAATTTTGGTTGGTCGACACTGATATGAACATTGACCATCTGACCAATGCTCACATGGTAATTTTTTAATAATTTTTTTTCAAAATTTTTATTAATTTGTTCCTTTTCCTTTTCCTTCTTTTTCCCTCTCATTCCTCCTTGGATCCATGCAATGGCCAATGAGGCTCCAACAAGGCTTGTTGACCATTGGGCAAGGGCCACGAAGCCTATGCTCGCAACTAGCAAGGGTCGTGGTCCTTGCCTAGGGCCACGGGTGAGGCCAACCTTGCTTTGGCCTTACTAGAGCCTCGTTCACCACTGTGGGGATCCAAGGAGGAAGAAGAGCAAAAAGAAAAGAAAAAGGAAAAAGAAAAATAAAAGAATTATTTAAAATTTTTGAAAAAATAAAAAAAATAAAAAAATTATTACGTCAGCGTTGGTCGAATGGCCGGTGTCCACGTCAATACTTCCAAAATTGGCTGGATGAACTGAACTGATACCAATGTGAAAATATTTAGAATTGATTTGATACCAATGCAATAGGTTTAAGCATTTTTTGGTACTTTTTCCCTTTGATAGGTAAGAGTCTTGAGCTTCCCAAACTTCATAGTTTTCTCTCTCCATTAACTCATTATCGCTTTGCTTCATCATAACATTTGTTATTCTTTACAGTGATTGATTCAAATATGGCCATTAGAGATGTTGTTTCAGGTTCCTTCTTGTAGGTCCTTTTTGATAGGTTAAGTTCTCTGGCATTGAATTATGTGCATCGAGAAGGAATTAGCACCACCCTCCTTGATGAGTGGAAGGGGATGCTGGTCACAATCAAAGTAATGCTAGAATGGAGAGGAAAAGCAACTGAGCGGTAATTGTCAGGTGAAGCTGTGGCTAAACAACTTTAGGGATTTGGCCATTGACATGTAAGACTTGCTCGATGAGTTCGAGATGGAACCCGCTCAGGCCAAGTTAGAGGCAGAATCCAGCACAAGGAAGTTCTTTTTCTTAAAAGTCTCACGTCTGCCATGAAGTACTTTCATTTAAAATTGCAAGAACGTCGTCATACAATACCATTCGCAATCCAATTATCTTAGGTAGGCAAGTCTTGTCATTATATCCCCACCGAGCTGCCAGAGCTCCTGTCACAGTTAATCTTCACAAAACCTAGCTTAGGTTACTCTACAGACCCTGCCTTTCGTCCACCAATCATGACTTAGCTCTCTTACATTTTTAAAAGGCTGCAAAGTCTAAAAGAGCTATTTCTAATCTGTGTAGTGACAGTTCTAGTATGGAGTGATTTATGTTTAATGGTTATTGCATTTCGAGTGTTCCAGATATACTAACAGGTGTAGGCAATCATTCTCAAGCGTTATCAACTTGTACCAAGTCATTCGATCTCCTAACATCACATTTGTAGAATACCAGCCCGTACGAATAAGTGTCCATTGCCAGTGTCTCCCATACTTGTTAATTAACATAATCATAGGAATTTTCTAGTAATCAAAAAATAAAAATCATCAATATGGTATCCCGGTTCATTTTTTGTTGCAATCAATTAGGTGTGTATCCCGGTTCGATCACTCTTGCAATTCTTCATTATGCATGAAGGATCATTCTATTTAGGACTAATTGCTCATCTTGTTTCAAACTTTTGGATGAGAAATATGAGGACGGTGGAAAGACTATTAACGGTGGAGGATGTAAGACTATTACAAGAAATATGAGGGACATGGAAAGATTATCAAGTGGTCTTCACAGAAATCTCTCCTCTCTCAAACAGCTATCTTTTATAGTTACCGGTACTTGCCAGAGGATGGCTTTGCTTCCTCTTTCAAGTATTTGGTATAATGCAATGTAAAAATTCTAAATGCTCAAAACTCAACGGCGACTATTGGCACCTCATCCAAGAAATCCCACTCATTGTAATTGATTGAGTTCGGATTTAATAAGAATATTTCTCTCCAATGTCTAATTTTTATTCTTTAGGTAATGGTTCGGACTTCTTTCTTTCTTCCACACTTGTCGTTATGCTACTACTACTGCTCAAAAATCCATTTCTATTACGAATCCTCAACTCGATGCTAGGAAGTTCATGTTTGTCCATGGACAAGCTTCACATAATTTGCCACAAACCAGCTAGACTTTTGGGTTGCTCTGGTTTGTTTGATAAGGAAGCACACAATGAAACGGTTATAATGCTAATGTTGTTCGGCAAGTCCACCATTGTTTCATACGAGTGATTATTCCTCAAAACAGATAATATTTGCATGTACTCGCTCACAGTGCTGGAATTGTGATGCGTGGATGTACCTGTCTGGATGATGATATATCTTGAACTTTGTTACCCAACTATTGCTTATCTATCCACTAATGGAAATGCACTATGCTTTGCATGAGAATCATGAAGAATTGTTGCTCTTATATTGATATTTTTTCTGAAATTTCAGTGTTTGTCGTGTTTTCTCTTCTAAAGATCTTTTTTTTAGTGCCCTAGCCCATTGACTTGAATTCTCTCAACTGTGCTTGTTTTGTAGAATATCCCACTGTCAATGATCTTTTCTGAAATTTCAGCGCTTGTTATGTTTTCTCTTTCAAAGATCTTTTTTTTTTAATGTCCTAGCCTCGTGACTTAAATTCTCTCAATTGTGCTTGTTTTGCAGAATATCCCACTGTCATCTTTATTTGGCAAAATCTCTAAGGAGGATCAAATGCAAATGCTGTTGAGGTGGGCAAATGATGTGCTTATGTATATCTTCTGCAACTTGACAAAAGAAGACAAAAGGCTATTTATTTTGGTAGGTGTACCGATATGCTCAAAACTATTTCTTGTTTTTCTTTTTTTTTGGTGACACACTTCAAAAGATTCATCTATATCATGATGTCAATCATCGAGGTCTATATTCAAAGTCAAACAGAGAATCTTTCTTTTTTTTTTTTTTCTTTTTTTGGTCGGAGGAGAATCTTTCTTACTTCCAACAACAGCAGCTACTGTAAAGATGCACACAATAGGATTTAAAACAAGTGTTTTCAAGTTGGTGAATGTGACAACTAAATTTGAATGAACCCTGCAGACTATAATTTATTTAAACCTGACTTCCTAGTCAAAGTTCATAGTTTATATTCTTCTTCTATTTAAATTGCCACACCATCTCAAAGCGCATTTTCTTTTTCTCTGTTATCAAGGAAGACAGAGACGAGCAATCAGGTAGACTATGCTCTGTCGGTCTGTTAAGTGATCATGAAAGCCTCACTTTTGCCACAATGAATTTCTATTTAAGATTGTGAGAAGGCCATTCATCCAGTACCACTTGAAACCATTTATCTAGGGTAGGCAAGTCCTATCACTATAACCTCGCCAAGCTGCTGGAGCTTGATGCAAGCCAAGGGTAGGCTTTCTCAAACAATAGGATCGGGAGAGTGACTCGTGCACGGGAAACAGGACAGACAGAAATTTCAGCACTGCGCAAGCTCAGGAGAACAGTCGTATCTTTGTCGATACAGATCGGATCAACCTGATTCCAAAGCCAAATGAACAAAGACTTCTGGATCTACAATTTCTCTATTTTGGGTTTTCTGAAATAAGCACTGTAGGATGGTCGAATCTGGGTTGGAATTAACGAACAGAATAGGAAAAGATAGAAACTTTGTTGGTTGCTCTTCTAGGTCTCCAAGGAAGTTGAGGGGGCACCGATTCTTCTAGATCGATGAATGCAACTCTTCAAGGATGCAGGTTTCGAAAAGCTCCGACTCTTTAAGGATGGAGTGAAAACTCTTCTAGGTTTTCAAGGATATGAACTCTATAAGGTTCACGATACTTGCTTCAAAGCAAAGTCTTTCATTTATCAAAAGTCGTATGTCCTCTACAAAGAATTGGATGGCTCATATCGTCAAAGAAATAAAGAGAGAGCATAGAAACTTGAAAGCATTAAAGAGCTTAGGAACTAGAAACTAGAAACTAGAAAAATAATAAAGAGCTTAGGAACTAGAAACTAGTAAAAGCATAAAGTCTTCATGGCTCCCAAGGTGTCTTCTTTCAAACTTCCGGGATGGACTCAAGATATCAATACGGCTTCTCGGTTTCATCGAGCTTGAATGCGGGCCGATCTTCTTGGTCGAGAGATTTGGTCTTCAATGCGGGCTACATTAGAGCTCTTGTCATGGGCAAGGCAAGATGCAGGCACTATCATTGCTAGTGGGTTATCCTAGTGACCTCGGATGGGGGAATATCAGCTTGTACCAGGAGGAGTGAGAAGTGAAAAAGAATTAATTTGCGTCCTGCAAAGGCCTTGTCCTTTTCATTTGCTCTCTTTCGCTTTTGCTTCACTATCTAGTCATAACATACAGTCCAGTCAAGTCAAGTCACGGTCTTCTTGAGTTTTATGGTTTATTTACATGAACAAAGCACTTGTGGATAGAAAGCATCATTGAAGGTCTTCTCCTTTATTGAAACTTTTGGTAGGTGAAGCCCACGGTCTTCTTGAGTTTATGGTTTATAGTTTTCTCTCTCCGTTAATTCATTATCACTTGGCTTCACCATGACCTATGCTCACCTCTCGGCTCAATAGTGTTCTCCTCCTGCTCATTCAAAGCTAGAGCTTGTGCTCAATAGTGTTCTCCTCCTACTCATTCGAACCTAGAGATCGTGCTTGTTGGATTGTTGTAATTGATATAATCACATTCACTGGTATGCTCCAGGAAGTCTACTCGGAACAGGTAAGTAATATCTATCTTTTTGCTCTCTTTTTCATCCCCAAATTGATGCATCTAGAACTTCCCAACCTAAAGCATACGGTGGTTTGATTCCCCACCCCCCACAAAAAAAAAAAAAAAAAAAAAACAAACGTCTTTGATGTCTCCACATGGTCATCCTCATTGAAGGAGGAATTGGTAATCTTCTTATATCTTATGTAAAGGCCTATATTGATCGCATACTCACCAATAAAGCAAAAAAAAAAAAAAAAAGCATTGAAATTTCAAGGATACTAACAACATATGGATGCGAAAAATGTCAACAAAACACTAATATGCATTGAAGTTTTTGACAAACATAGGCGTGTGCTCTAAGTTGGTCGTATATAGAAAATTCAAATTTTATCCTCTGTTTTGGATGCCCACAAGAAAAGTCTTGATATGAAGAAAAAGGAAGGACAATTGATGAACAATTGACGAAACAAGCACCCATGGACAAAAGCTATTTTATTTTGATTTGTCTAACCTTTGGTGTACATTTCTCGAAAGTCTTGGTCTTTTTTATGTCCTTTTTGGTAAATGAACGTGTTGATCTTCCTAGACTTCATAGTTTTCTCTCTCCATTGACTCATTTTTACCTCGCTTCAACGTAAGACCTCTGTTGTTCTCTACAGTGACTGATTCAACCATGACAATGGGAGAGATTGTTTTGGGTTCCTTTATGGGTTCCTTCTTTCAAGTCCTATTCAGCAAGTTGACTTCTCTCGCATTAGTCTATGCACAACATGAACGAATTAGCACTGCTCTCCTCAAGGAGTGGAATGAGATGTTGGGCACAATCAATGCAGTGCTGATTGATGCAGAAGACAAGCAACTCGGTGGTAACCCTCTAGTGAAGCTGTGGCTAGATGATGTTAGGGACTTGGCCTATGATATGGAAGACTTGATTGATGAGTTAGTGATCAAAGTCGCTCAGGTTAAGTTGGAGGAAAAATCCAACACAAGCAAAGGTCTGGAAAAATGGAAGTTCTCTTTCTTTGGCCAAGATAAATTCTTTGGATCGAATCCAAACCTTGGCTCGCTCATGTTTGAAACCAAGGTACAGGAGATTAGTGGCAGGTTGAAAGTGATTGTCACTAGGAAGGCTCCTCTAAGCTTAAGAGAGAATGTTGTGGATAGATCCAACTACACAAACAAAAGGGATCTAACCACTTCTTTGCCAGAGCCTCAGTTTTATGGTAGAGAGAAGGAAGAAGCACAAATACTCAAACTATTGATTAGTGAAGTTGAAAATTCCGATGCCATGTTGAGCATGATCCCCATAGTTGGGATGGGTGGTGTTGGAAAAACGGCCTTGGCTCAACGGTTGTATAATGATGTTAGAGTATATAGCTGTTTCGAGAAGAGAGCGTGGGTTTGTGTGTCAGATGTTTTTGATGTTCTTCACATAACAAAAACTATTTTGCGGTCAATCACTGGGTTGTCATGCCAAGGTGAAGATCTTAATGGGCTTCAAGTTAAGTTGAAGGGCAATCTATCTGGGAAGAAGTTTCTTGTGGTTTTAGATGATATATGGAATGAGAAATATGAAAAATGGACTACCCTCTTAAAGCCATTTGAAGCGGGGGCTAAGGGGAGTAAGATCATCATCACGACTCGCAACCTTGCTGTTGCTTCCATAACTAGAGCATCACCCTATCATTTGAAGGAATTGTCCCTTGACAATTGTACAAGCTTATTAGCCTTTCATGCTCTTGGAGCAACAAATTTTGAGAGCCATCCGGATTTTAAAACGATAGGTAAGAAAATAGCTGAAAGATGTAAAGGTTTACCTTTGGCGGTGAAGATGCTAGGCGGTGCCCTACGTAATAAAAGGAATCCTAGTGAATGGGAAGATACCTTAAATAACAGAATATGGGATCTTCCGATGGCAGAGAATGATGAGGTTCTCCCTATCTTGAACTTGAGTTATGTCCATCTTCCTTGCCATTTGAAGAGATGTTTTACTTATTGTGCAATATTTCCCAAGGATTACGAAATTGAGAGAGATGAGCTGGTACTCTTATGGATAGCCGAGGGCTTTTTAGATAGACAAAAAGTAAAGGGGAATAATTTCATATTAGGACGAAATTACTTTGATGAGTTAGTATCCAGATCATTTCTTCAACAATCAAGTGTCAACGCATCTAAGTTTTCAATGCATGATCTTTTGAATGATCTAGCAAAGTCAATTGCAGGAAGTGCATACTTTAGCTCTGGGGAGTCTCACTTGGTAGCTAATGAAGAAGACACATCTCTTGGGAAAATTCGTTATGCATCATTCATCTCATCGCATTTTGCTACATCAAAATGCTTAAGAGAATATCACCGAATGAAGGTACTAAGAACTTTAATGCTACTACATAATGGATTTAGAGGGGACACTTTCTCTATTTCCAACAAGGTGCTACACGACTTGCTAACAGAATTGAAGTACTTGAGGGTGCTCTCAATATGTCATTGTGACATCATAGAGGTACCGAATTGCATTGGTGATCTAAAATATCTTAGATATCTCAATTTCTCGTACACTGATATCAAAAGGCTACTTGAGTCAATTGTCAACTTGTGCAAATTACAAGTTTTGATCTTAAGAGGTTGTCAAAAACTTTCAAAGTTGCCTCAAGGCATCACAAAATTGGTCAGTTTACAGATTCTTGATGTTAGAGATACAAGGAGTCTTAAAGAGATGCCGTTGGGTATTGGTAATTTAAAAAATCTTATTATCTTGTCCAAGTTTGTGGTACGACTAGAGAAAGGGTCACAGTTAGAGGAGTTAAAGAATTTGCCACATCTTCAAGGAGAATTATTCATATCAGAATTGCAAAAGGTGGAAAAAGTTAGAGATGCAATTGATGCTAATTTGCATCAAAAGCAAGGCCTTACCAACTTATCCTTGCATTGGGATGAAAATTTGGAAAATCTCCAGAATCATGAGCGGGAAGCACAAGTGCTTGACTTCCTACAACCTCACATTGATCTTGAAAATCTAAATATTTTGAACTATGGTGGTGCAAAATTCCCGTCATGGTTAGGTGGTCCATCCTATTCTAAGATAGTGTCTTTGTGCTTGCGGGGCTGTCCTAATGTTATATCACTTCCCCCGCTTGGACAACTACCTTCGCTAAAGGAATTATCTCTTGAAGGTCTACACACAATAAGAATGATAGGCTCTGAATTTTATGGAGATAAAAGGCCTTTCTCATCCTTAACAACTTTGAAGTTCAAAGAGATGTTGTCATGGAAGAATTGGTCTCCTTATGTTGGGGGCCCAAAAGAAGAAGTCGCATTCTCTTGTCTTCAACTTCTTGTTGTCCGGAGCTGTCCTTCATTGATTAGGACATTACCTCGTCAACTTGATTGTCTCATAAAACTTGAAATCCATTCATGTCCGCTTTTGAATAATTCAACGAATGAGGTTTGTTTTCCATCTCTCCGTGAGTTATACCTTGAGGATTGTAACAAGGAAATCTTAAAGAGCTTGGTCAACCTAACTTCTTTGACCATTCTCAAAATTGAAAATCTTGCTGAGCTTGTTTGCTTTGATCATGTGTTTATGAGGTGCTTGGTCAAGCTAAAGGATCTTCATATAGGACGGTGTGACAAGCTTATATACTTGTGGCAAGATGAAAATATAATGCTAAATCTTACTTGCCTTCAAGAATTAGTCATTGAAAGTTGCCCTCGATTCACATCTTTTGTGGCAGGAGAAGGAGAGATAGAGTTGCCGTGCAACTTTGAAAGGATGGAATTGAGTAATTGCATAAGTTTAGAAAAGCTTCCAAGCAAGATGCACACATTCAAACATTTGATCATTAGGAGGTGTCCAAAAATCTTGGGACCAACCATTCCTCTAGATGACCCTAACAACAATAACCCGATATCTCAACTTGAGTATCTACGGATTGTAAATTGTGATTCTCTAATATCGTCTTTGTTTGCCAACGATAGACTTACTGCTTTGAAGAAAATTTGTATTTGTGAGTGCAAGGGAGTGGAGTTAGTGGAAACGATCACCATAGAATCACTCAAAGAAATGACAATTGATGGTTGTCCAAATCTAGGAAGCCTACCACAGTGCCTTCACACGCTCTCCCATCTTGCTCATTTGGATATAAGTAATTGTCCAGCACTGGAGATAGATGAATTCCCTTCCCTTCCCATCACCCTGTCGTGTCTTATAATTAGTAATTGTCCGAAGATAAAGTCTCTACCAAATCAGTGGCATCATCTTACATCCCTTGAGACGCTATTCATTGAGGATTGCCAAAATATCAAATGCTTCCCCAAAGGAGGTTTGCCTCCCAATTTGCATCGCCTTTTAATAAGAGGGTGTGAGAATCTAAAACAGCCAGTGAGAGAATGGGGCTTACACCTACTCACATCCCTCCGATGTATGTTAATTGACTTTTGCATGGGAGGGGAGGGAGAGAAGGTATGGTTTCCTTCGGAGGACAAGGATGCGTGGAGTCTTCTCTTTCCTTCCTCTCTAATGTATCTTCGCATTTGCAATATGTGGAATGTTGAAAGACTATCAAGCGGTCTTCTCAACCATCTCTCCTCTCTCAAACATTTATGGATCGACTCTTGCCCGAAGCTGAGGTACTTGCCAGAGGATGGCTTCCCTCCCTCCCTCCAAGAATTGTACATAGAGAAATGTGAGATTCTGAAAGATAGATGCTCAAAACTCACTGGTGACAATTGGCCCCTAATCCAAGAAATCCCTCTCATTGAGATAGATTGGGTGCGGATCCAATGAATTGATTCTTTCATGCACCGCCAGTTTTCTCGGATTAAGGGTAAGTTTTTGGTTTTGAAGGCATCAATTTTGATTCTGCCTACTCTATTCGATGCGTAATACAAATTGATATTTGTCATAGAGATATTTCCCATGAATTTCCAAAAACAACCCACTAAGGTCAACGAATGACAATTCGTTGGGTTTTTTTTTTTTTTTTTTTCCAACAAACAAACTCAGTACTCATCCATTACTTCCAATTTTGACAACACGTCCTCTTCCTAGTATGCAAAGCTACCCAATGGGCATAAACATTTGCTTTTCATGAAATACGACTACAATTTAGAGCTGAAAATCGATCTTTAGCTGCTTGAATCCCAGCAGAAGCTTCCTTTAGTCTTTAGTTGTATTGCTTGCGAAAGTTGATAATATCCTTGGATACCACAGCTGCATCTATCTCCACTACAACCTTGGGCCAGCTTCTCTTTTGCCACTGCAATGCTCTTTCCAACAAAAAGTAATTCAGCCTCCTCTGCAAATCTAACTTGCACCACCACACCCCTGCGGGTAACCATGTCCCCTGCCTAATTTGTGGCCACAATGCCTATTGTTAGTTTGGTCTTAAAACATAGAAAAAGTGCTTTAGTAAATAGTTTGTTTCTTAAAGATAGTGTATCCATGCCTCAAAGTCCAATTCCATCTTCCCAACAATCCCAGCAACTGCATGTTTCGTTTCTTTAATGTCAGACCCATCGCAGTTGATATTCACAGAACCTAGTTTAGGTTTTACTACACGCCCTGCCTTTCATCCATCCACTGACAACATAGCTCTCTTATATTCTTGCAGGCAACACACTGCAAAAGAGTTTTTCTTATCTGTATTACTTATGGTCTCAAGATCTGGTGATTTATGGTTAAAAGTTGCTGCATTCGGAGCTTTCCAGTTACACCAGGTGACGGCAATCATTCTTAAGAGTTATTAGCCTGCACTAATCATTTGATCTCATGACCTCACATTCGTAGAATATCAAGCCTGAACCGATAAGTCACCATCACTGGTGATTAGTGTCTCCCATACGTGTGTGCTAACATAATCGTAAGAATTATTCAGCGAAAAAAAAAATCATCCAAAGGGTCACTAATTGCTAAGAAAAGGAAAGCGAAGGATCCTGGTTCTTATCTTGTCTGGTTCATTTTTTGTTCTGATCACTCTCAAAGTTGTTCATTATGCATGGAAGTAATTTTTATTTAGGACTAATTAATCGTCCTCTTCTAGGATTTTGGATAAGAAATATGAAAAATGTGGAAGAACCATCAATAGCGGAGGACATAAGATGCGTGGAGCCTCCTATTTCCTTCCTCTCTAACCTCTCCTTGGATGAAAAATATGAGGAACGTGAAAAGACTATCAAGTGGGCTTCGCAGGCATCTCTCCTCTCTCAAACAGTCATATATTTTACAGTTGCCGGATGTTGGGGTACTTGACAGAGGACAGCTTCCATCCCTCCCTCCATGTATTCCGCATAATTCAATGAGAGATTCTGAAAGATCGGTGCTCAAAACTCTGCGGCGACTGTTGGCACCTCATCCAAGAAATCCCACTCATCGTAATTGATTGAGTTCGATTCAATAAGAAGATGTCTCTCCAATGTCTAATCTTTGTTCTCAAAACAAATAATACATACATGGACTTGCTTTCAGTGCAGGAATTATGATGCATGGATGTGCCTGTCTTTATTGATGATATATCTTGAACTTTGTTTCATGCCCAAAAATTGCTTATCTTTCCACTTATGGAAATGCACTATGCTTTGCGTGAGAATCATGAAGAATTGTTGCTCTTGTATTGATATTTTTCTGCAATTTCAGTATTTTCTCTTCCAAATATCTTTTTCTTAGGCCCTAGCTCATTGACCTGAAGTCTCTCAACTGTGCTTGCTTTGCAGAATATCCCACTGTCTTTTGTATTCGGCAAAATCTCTCCCGGTGATCAAATGCAAACATTGTTGAGGTAGGCAACTGATGTGCTTACGTTCATCTTTTGCAACTTGACAAAAGAAAAACAAAAAGCTACTAATTTTGGTAGTTGTACTAATATGCTCTATACTTTTTTTTGGTGACATGCTCTAAAAGATTTATCTGTATCACGATGTCAATTATCGAGGTCTACATTCAAAGTCAAACGAAGCAGCTTTCGTACCTCCAACAGCAGCAGCGACTGAAGAGATGCAAAAATTGGGGTTTTCGAGTTGGCAGATTACAATCCATTTCAATCTGACTTCCTTGTCGAAGTTAACAGTTCATCTTTATTCTATTTAACTTCCCACGCCATCTCAGAGAACATTTTCTTTTTCTTTGTCGCAAAGGAAAGACCGAGAGGAGCAATCAAGGAGACTATGCTCTGTTACCATTTTGAGTAATTGTAAAAGTTTCACGTCTGCCTTGAAATATTTCAGATCGCGAGAAGGTCATCGTCCAATACCACTCGCAACCTAGTTATCTCGGGTAGCCAAATCTCATCATCCAATACCAAGCTGCCAGAGCTCCCATCACGGGCAAGGCAAGATATAGGCACTACCATCACTAATGGATTATCATCCTGACCTCGCGTTTGTGGAATATCAGTTTGTACCGTCAGGCCACCGTCGCTGGTGTTCAGTGGTCCCCTATAGTTCTGCGTTAACAAAATCATGAAGTCTATTTAGCATTAGCAAAATCATCAAAGCAGTTTCATTTTTACATGCAATAATTGACTTGAACATGCATGTTTCGAGAATACCTAAATGCCTCTTACCAATAAACCGCTCTAAGAAAAACATCTGAAGGAAATGTTGCCTATGAAGGTGACTATAAGCAGCGGTGCTGATGGCAACGGCTTGGCAGTGGCCGTGGGACAGTGGTGCGCTCTCCCGCCCCATTCTCGCTTCTTCTTTTTTTTTTTTTTCCTTGTTCAAGTTCTTGCTGTTTTTTATTTTTATTTTTCTCCTTGCTTTTTTTTTTCTTTTATTGAACTTAAATTTGAAAAGATACATGAAATCTAGACATTATTCATTAGACAAGTAGAAGAGAGATTATAGAATGAAAAATCACGGTACGATTAAGCAAGAAAAGAGTAGGACAAAAATGAAAGTAACAATAAATTTTTAAGCGTGGCATGTAATGCATGGGGAAATTCTACTAGTAATGGAAAAACAAAGGCATTCACATAGGGATGAGAGAGGAGGGATGTGAGAAGTGATGTAACAATGCCAATTTGCATCCTGCAAACTCTTATCTTTTTTATTTGCTCTCTTTCGCTTTTGCTTCACTTTATAGACAAACAAATACATGATGTCCAGTAAAGTCTTGGCCTTCTTGAGTTTATGGTTTCTCTGCATGAACAAAGTACTTGTGGACAGAAAGCACCCTTGAAAGTCTTGGTCTCTGTTTAAACTCTTTGGTAGGTGAAAGTCTTGGTCTTCCGGGACTTTAAAGTTGTCTATCTCCATTAACTCATTATCACTTTGCTTCAACATAATCCTTGATTGACTCTACGGCTATTGATTCACCCTTAGAGGGCAGGCATATCTTCATAAAAAATTTATCTTACGAATGTTTTGTTGGTTTTTATTATTTATTATTGAGTATAGTCTTTCACGTGGTATCCATAGCGCTAAAAATTTGCAACAAAATGGGTGGCAATGATCTGCTGAAGGGTGCTGAAGCAATTGTTGATGATCGTGAAGCGCTTGATAGGAGAATTGTGGTCCTTTGGAAAGAAAAAGTTAACCAAAGCATTTGCTTGATGATTAGTTGGTGATATATGAATTGTTTACTATTTCCAGAGTAAAATTAGGCAAATTGCTTCAGGGATTCATTGGTGTACCCGACTATTTTCCTTGTTTAACCCAAATCAGGTGTTTCTATTATCATTATTGAACAGTCAAAGTTAGTTGTCTTTGATGACTTAAAAATATATAATAGAAAGTAAGATGTCATTGTTAGGTGGATCGTCTACATTTATTTCAATCGGTGCAAGTTGCAAAAAGATGCTTATATGTTAGTCCTATTAATTGTGGTCTGAGTTATAGATATATAATAGAAAGTAAGATGCCATTGTTAGGTGGATTGTCTACATTTATTTCAATCGGTGCAAGTTGCAAAAAGATGCTTATTTGTCAGTCCTATTAATTGTGGTCAGCTTCATTCATCACTAGACAAGAAAAAGGGTCTGGCATCGCCAACTAACAGTGTACAATCTACTAGATATACTCTAGGCATCACACTTGTGAACGGTAAAATCATGGAAAGGACCATGATTCTACTATCATGCGGTTTTTGATCATCAACAACTACTTCAGCACCCTTCAGTAGATCACTACTACCCATCTTGCTGCGAATCTTTAGCACGGTAACTGCCACATAAAAGCCTACATTGATAGCATATTCACCAATAATGCATCAAATGAAGACATTGAATTATAAGATTATTAAGAATGTACAGATGCCAAAAAAACAAAAAATCTTGGTCTTGGTCTTGGTCTTTTTTTGATGTTCTTGGTAGGTGGATGTCTTGGTCTTCCTGAGCTAAATAGTTTTCTCTCTTCCTGCTTTAAATAAGACAGAACTAAGCAAAATGATAGAAAAAGTTCAATAAGTTGTCGACAATTTCAACTGTTGCTCATGAGTTCCTAAATTAAAAGATTTAATTTAACAAGTACGTACACATTGATTATAAGTTGTGTGCGTAGCATGGGTACTTTACAAGTGTGTACATACTTGTTAAATTGAATCTTTTAATTTAGGAACTCATGAGCAACGGTTGAAATCGTCCACAACTTATATATATAAATTTGGTCAGTCCTCCTTGATGAGCCCTATCAACTATTACATTCCTTTTCCTAAAAGTTATTAATTAAAAAAAAAAACAGAAGATTTAATCTAAAATCTATTTAGATATGTACCCAATTAATGAGGTCAATTAATTATGAGATATGAAATTATATTAGATTACTAATATTCATACACGTGCTATGCACGGACGAAGACACTGCGCACATATTTTCAGATTACATGTAATTAAAAATTAGGAATTGGAATAAAATGAACTATTTCTGTGGTTGATTGTTTCCAAATATTACTTAAACCTTAGAACTCAACTTGGCATACTTGAACCAAATATATTTCCCCACAACAAAAAGAAAATCGTCAAATGCGCTAATCTAATTTGGTCCCAAGAACACGTCATTAGCACTTCAATACTTTTGACATGTGTATATAACTTTACAACTATCATTTATAATCGCCTAGTAGTAGTAATACATGACAAGGAAAATCAGAGAATATTTTTTGGCTTATTAAAAACATACAATTTGATTGTGTCTTATCTCAAGCATTTGGGATCTGGCTGAATAAGGAAAAGAAAAAGACATTCAAGAGGAGGCAATTATTTGATTACATGCGAGGGCTGGAGCAAAAACTCCATAAGAGGAACCCCATCAATTTCATTCTATATCCGTGGCTTCCAAAAATATTCAAATTGACTAAAACCAAAACCAGATAATGAGGTCGATGAAATTTCTTACCTTTCTGCTGGCAATCAAGTATCTAAAGTTTTTTTCAATTCAACCAATTACCTCTCATTTATTAATGGGGGTCAACATGAGACCTCCGTTGAAATCGCAAACGAAAATTATCAATGACACCAACGTATTAATTAGTCGTTAATTATCTGTATTGGTATCCAATATGTTTCTTGCAGTATTAATTTTGTCTCTTGCGGGTCAGAAATGACCTTCAAGACGATATTGATCCATCTTCAAAGAGTTGGAACAAATTATCCACAAAAAATGTTATTTAGGCAATTTCGTGGTAATTGGTTAAGAAATCCTAGTAAAGTTTTATATTATGTGTGCCCATATGGTTAAATCTGATGAAAATATTATGAATATAATTTCCAACAGAAATAAAAGCAAGGACAAATAAAAAGTCTATCTTCAATAAAATGTTTGATAACCCACTAAAATATTTCGAGGGTAAGGCTTGAATTTTTATGATCGAATGATTCCAAGAAAGAAACTCTAAACAAAATCGACATTGAGAAACTTTCTAACCTCTTTAGTCCCTAAAATCTTTTTGCATGTGAAATTAACAAAAATATCTCCTATTATCTTTCATAGGAGAGAATGAATAATCTTACAAAAGAAAATTATTAAAGGGAGACCAAGCAAAGAATTGAGAGGATAAGTTTGTAGAACAAATATAGCATAAACAAAAGTATGTGTGAGATTTGAACCTAGACCAATGATTGTATGATAAACTCTTTGGGGCAATGACATCGTGATTATTTGAACTATTATCCCTTTCATAATAAAGTACCTGAACTTTTTATCGTTCAATCAACTACCTCAATTTTCAAATGTGGGCCAACATGAGACCTTCATTAGAATTGCGGAAAAAAAATGTTGACAGGACACTAATGCTGTTAGATGTCGATATTGGAGTCTAATGCAATATCTTGAGATGTGGCCACATCAATAGAGACATTGGATGCTAAGATTGTCTAAGTTGACATACACATTTCTCTCCTCATCACCAATCTGCATAGGTAAGCGATTCATATCAATAAAATCACTACAACATGGCCATTTAAGTTATGGATGCGTAAAATTGAGCAAAATTTGAAGAAAGAAAAAACAATTGAGATTAATCCAGACCTAACGTGTAAAGGTTTTACGATTAACGGAAAAAAAGAAGTTCACCTGCGGATGGAAGGGGCAGGATGTGAAAAGTGAATCAACAAACTTTAATTTGTGTCCTGCAAAGTTTTGGTCTTCCTGGAATTTATTGAAGTTTCTTTCCCATTACCTCTCTTTCTCTTTTGCTTCACCTTCCAGACAAAAAAATTGGAAAAATTCTTTGAATATTACCAAACAAGCACTTGTGTACAAATAGTATCTTATTTTGATTCCTCTAACCACTGAGGTGCATGTAGAGAGCACCCAAAGTTAAATGGATTACAAAGTGCTATAGCCTTGTCCCAAGAAAGCATCATTACTACTTCAATACTTTTGATATATGTATATGACTTTACGAATAATTACCCAAAGTCTATAAATCTATTATATGGTGGCTAATTGAATAGTATTTTTTTTTTCAATTTGACTAATTTAGTTATAAACCTTTAGACGATATAATTGGAAATTGCTTAGTTGATAGTTATGTCATGTTAGATGGCCGGCATCCACATAAGTAATTTCCAGCGAATTAGCTAGAATAACTACATTGACAAATCGTTAAAAAAATTTAAAACTAAATTGGCCAAATTGAAATTTTAAGATTGAATTGATCGCCATGCAATAGGTTTAGAAATTTTTGGACAATTATACCTTAACGTTACAGCTATTATTAATGATCGACTTGTAGCAATCCATGGCGAAGAAAATCAGGTAATATTTTTTGGCTAAAAAAAATATACAAACTATTGTCTACAAAAAAAAAAAAAACTATCTAGGCAAGTTAGGTGTAATTGGTAGACCAGACAAATAAATAAAGGACATATAAATGTGCCAGTGTCTTCAATTGAATAAAATAAATCATGGTAAAGTTTTAAATTATGTGTGCCTGAACGATTACATGTGATAATAATATTATTTATTAACAAAATGTCCAACCGACATAAAATCAAGTACATAGAAAGATTTTATATTAGATCAAATGTTTGATAATCCACTAAAATATTTTAACCGGGGGAAAAGAAGATTCTTAGGCTTATATATACATTAAGGTTTTGTTTGTTCCGCAAAAAATAACTGATTTAGAAAATATTTTCTTATAGATGATCACTTTTGTTATTAAAATAATTAGTTGATTAAAAATGTTTTTACTATTGACGACAATTTATGTCTAAATTTTTTTGTGAACAGTGAAAAGTATTTTATGAGTATTCTATCATGACAAGCAATTTGAGTTAGACCAAAGAGCTTATGTTTTGATGCACATTGTATCCTTGAGTTATATAAATAAACTGTTCTCCTTTTTCTCCAGATCAAGACTTTTTGGCTGTCGTTTGAAAGAGGGGACCTTTTCTTGTGACCATCCAAAGCAGAGGATAAGAGGTGATATTTCTTCACATGACCAACTTAGAAGGTATGCATATCTTAATCAAAAATTTATAAATTACAAATGTTTTGTTGGTTTTGTTTTTTTTTTTTTTTTGTAAGTATAGGCTTTTACATGGCAGCTAGAGTGCAAAAAATTTGCAGCAAGATGGGTGGCAATGATCCGCTGAAGGGTGTTGAAATAGTTGTTCATGATTGTGAATCATTTGATAGAAGAATCGTGATCCTTTGAACAGAAAAAGTTAGCCCAAAGCAACTTGCTTAATGAATTAGTTGCTGATTTTTGAATCGTTTACTATTTCCAAAGTAAAATTAGGCAACTTGCTTCATGGATTCATTGGTGTACCTAATTCTTTTGCTTGTTAGCGTAAAGCACATGTTTCCGTTCTCCTTCTCAAATAGTATAAGTTAGTTGTCTTTGATGACTTGTTAATGTGCGATAGAAAGTAAGATGCCATTGCTAGGTGGATCGTCAACATTTATTTTAGTTGGTGCAAGTTGTACAAAGATGCTTGTTTGTTAGTCTTATTAATTATGGTCAATTTCATTCATCGCTAAACAAGAAAAAAGGTCAGGCGTCGCCAACTAGCAATGTACAATCTACTAGAAATTATACTCTAGGCATAACACCATGAACAGGAAAACCGTGCAAAGGACCACGATTCTCCTATCAAGTGGTTCTCGATCATAAGGTTACTGAGAATATATGGCTGCAAGAATTTAAAAAATAAAATAAAAGCCTTGGTGTTGGTCTTTGTTTAATGTTTTAGGTAGGTGAATGTCTTGGTCTTCTTGGACTAAATAGTTTTCTCTCTCCATTAGCTCACTTCTACTTTAATAAGATAGAACTAATAAAAAAGATAGGAAAAATTAATCAACTTTTGGACAATTTCAAGTGTTGCTCATGAGTTCCTAAATTAATTCAATTAAAAGGATACAGACACCCTGATTATGAGCCGATGCGCGGCATGGATACTCTACTAGTGTGTGTGTCCTTTTCCTAATAGTTATTAGTTAAAAAAATAGATAAAAAACAGATAGTTAAATTTACAATTTGTTTATTCTCCAAACATTACGAGACAAGCACATGTGGATGAAAAGTATTTTTTATCGATTCCTCTAACCACTAATGTGCATCCTTGAAAGTCTTGATCTTTGTTTATTTTATTTTTTTTATCGATTCCTAGCCTTTATAGTTTTCTCTCTCCCTTATCTCTTTATCACTTAGATTCACCATCACCCATGCCTATCCCCCTGCTCAACAGTGTTCTCCTCTTGCTCGTCTGAACCTAGCGGTCTTGCTGGCTGGATTGCTGCCATTGATCTCATCCGGTTCTCCGGTTTGCTCCGGGAAGTCTACTCGGAAAAGGTAAGAGACATCTATCTTCTTGCTCTGTTTTTCCCTCAGACTGATGCAGCCGCAACCTGGCTACCTTAAGCATCTGGTGGGCGTTTGTTACCCGGGAGAAACCACCCATTCTTTCTTAAATCTTTCTATTAGTGGAGGCAAAGAAGAGGCAACAGCAGCAGCAAAAGTTTGGTTCTTAAACCGATTTCGTGCCTATCTATGATCCTGATTAAAGTTGATGTCAAATACTTGATGTCGAGTTTAATAAGAAAGAACTATTACTTCATCTATCATTGATCTCTTTACTAAACACGCACTGACGTGGAATAATTTTGCTAAGTACAAGTTTGAGATTTTACAGGAAACAATCACATATCAGTTTGGAATTTTAGTCCATTAAATTGGGTAAGCAACAGTAAATATTGTAAGAGGATAACTTCATTCCTCTTAGTAAAGATTTCCGGGAAATTCACGTTTGCTACAATTTCGCAGTGCCAAAAAAATAAATAATTTTTGTTGTATCTTTTCACATAGTCACTCTTATGGTAGATTTGCCATCAACGGAAGGGGGTAAGGTGAATTAATAAGGTGTTTGTGATTTAGAATTCTTTTAAAGTGTGCTAGTTTAATCAATTGAGTTAAGTCAATTCGATCGCAAATTAAACTTCACATGAAGTAGTTTCTGCCAAAGCCGCAAGGGTGTTGCATGTGGATGACTTGTTTTCATCGTGCAAAAACCATTGATAGTTCAATGCTGGAAAACTTATTCATGTATTTTCTTTGAAGATAGAGAAGAATGTGAAGGTGTTCGTGATAAAAAATTAAATTTTGAATTATGGAAATCAAAATTGTGCCTTGTTAGAAAAAGACTATGCGAAGACTTAGTGTTTTGTTAGAGAAGAAGGTATTTCTACGTCGGAATAGTTTCTGAGATTGTTCATCTTTCATAATGCGCATTAATTTGGTATTAAACAGATTTCACATATTTTTCAACCCCAAAAACCCAACTTGTCATTTTATATTGTACACTCCTAAAAGTGAGTAACTTTCTTATATTTGTTGACTCCCCCTTTTAAGTTCTAATTCATGCTAAAGAATCTTTAGTCGGTCATTTTTAATTTTAATTTTTGATGGCGTCAAAAAAATTATGATATATAATCTATTGGTGGGGCTGTGAAGCCAAGAACACATCACTCCATGGATCTCTCTCTCTCTCTCTCTCTCTCTCTCTCTCTCTCTCTCTCTCTCTATATATATATATATATATATATATATATATTCCCTTTGAGCCCGAGAGAGGGGACCGATAATGCATGTAATCAACGAATTAAGGGTTCAGTACATGTTTTAGAAATAATTCATTAAAAAAAAGTGTGAATGAAAAGTAAATGTTTATGATCGTGCATTCCCGCTGCCAAAATGTAAAAGATATGATAGAAAGAAGGGAGAGGGAAAAAAAAATATACAAAGTCACCATCTGAAAGAAGTGAAATGCTCAGACCAAAGAAAAGAGTCATATTGTTAAACAGATTAATATGGCTCTAATCTCCTTCTGAATTTTACATTATGATGTTATCAAATTATGGAAAACTCGTTATTTTTTTCTTAATTGTAGACCAATTGAAGACAAAAATAAAAGAGGGACATTTGCTTTCATCCAAGGTAAATAGGAAATACATTGTTGAAAGCAACTTTCTTGTTTGTTCGATCTTTTCATACTTGTCGGAATCATCAGATCACCATTGCTTGTGATGGAGAGCACGTTATGTCTGAGTGAACTTCACGCCTTTATGAACGATTCAGAATACAGAATGTTTAAAGAACGCTTCTAGAGAGAATGCCTTTTTGCTGCACAAAAAGATGTAGATAAACAGACAAAAGGCTGGATGGAGAGCACATGCTCTCCGAACGATTATGCTCATTGATCGCATATTCTGGATATGCGAACAATGTAGGCTTTAAGTGGCAGTTACAGTGTTCAAACCTCATTGCAAGATGGGCAACGATGATTTGCTGAAGTGTGCTGAGGTAATAGTTGATAATCGGAATCGCTTGATTAGAGAATCATGGTCCTCTGAACACAAATTTCCCATTCATCAGTCTGATGCATAAAGTATAATTTTCAGTAGATTATATAATGTTAGCTGGTGATTTTTTACTGCTTCACTATTTGCAAAGCGAACTAAATTAACTTGGTTATTGGATTAGTGGTGTGCCTGACCCTTTTTTCTTGTTTAGGCATGTGCTTTATTTTCCTTATTGAACAGACAAAATTAGCTGCCTTTGATCTCTTTACATGGTCATTCATGTTGAAGGAGGAATCGATAATCTTATCATATCTTAAACATATGCAAATTTTCAGTACTGTAACTGTCACATAAAAGCCTACATTGGTCACATATTCACCAATAAAGCAGAAAAAAGGACAATGAATAATAAAGATTCTAACAATATATGAATGCGAGAAAAGCCAACACATCAGTCGTAAGCAATGAAGTTTTTGATGAAAATACACGTGCGCTCTAAGTTGGTCATGTGTAGAAAAATCACATTTTATCCTTTGTTTGGATAACCACAAGAAAAGTCTCGATCTGAAGAAAAGGGAGAACAATTGACAAAATAAGCACTCTTGGACAAAAAACTATTTATTTTGATTTGTCTAACCTCTTTCGTATGCGTCTCTTAAAAGTCTTGGTCTGTTTTTTTTATTCTCTTTGGTCAGTGAACGTCTTGGTCTTCCTATAATTCATAGTTTTCGCTCTCCACTAGCTTATTTTAACTTTGCTTCATCATAACACCTTTTTTGTTCTCTATAGTGACCGATTCACCCATGGCCATTGGAAAGATCGTTTTTGGGTTCCTTCTTGGCTTCCCTCTTTCAAGTCTTGTTTGAGAAGTTGGCTCCTCTCCTTTTGGGCTCTACATGACAAGAAGGAATCTGCATTGCCTTGCTCAAGGAGTGGGGGGAAAAGCTGAAATTGATTAATGCAATGCTGGCTGATGCAGAGGACAAGCAACTCGAAGGTAGTCATCTAGTGAAGCTATGGTTGGATGATGTTAGGGACTTAACCTATGACATGGAAGACTTGCTCGATGAGTTCGCCATCAAAACTGCTCAAGTTAAGATGGAGGTAGAATCCAGCACAAGCAAAGGTCGAATGAAATGGAAATTCTCTTGCTTTGGCCGAAATAAACCCTCCAGATGGAATCCGAACCCATCCTCGCTCGTGTCTAAAACCATGGTCCAAGAGATCAATGGTAGGTTGGAAGCGATTGTCAATGGGATGGCTCGTCTAGGCTTGGAAGCAAATGTTGTGAACAGATCCAACTACATCAACAAAAGGGATCCCACTAGTTCTCTGCCGGAGCGTCAGTTTTTTGGCAAGGAGTAGGAAGAAAGGGAGATACTCGAACTATTGATCTGTGAGGTCAAAAATAATGATGCCCCACTAAGCATAGTCCCCATAGTTGGGATGGGCGGTGTTGGAAAGACGGCCTTGGCTTAGCAGCTATATAATAATGCCGAAGTGAATAGCTATTTTGAGAAGAGAGCATGGGTTTGTGTCTCAGATGTTTTTGATATCCTTGACATAACAAAGACTATTTTGCGGTCGATCACCGGATTGTCTAATGAGGGTGAAGATTTTGACAAGCTTCAAGTTAAGTTGATGGATAGTCTATCTAGTAAGAAGTTTCTTGTGGTTTTAGACGATATATGGAATGAGAACTACCAAAAGTGGATTGATCTCTTAAAGCCATTTGAAGTGGGGGCTAGGGGAAGCAAGATTATCATCACGACTCGCAACCTTAAAGTTGCTTCCATAACAAGAGCTTCGCCATATCATTTGAGGGAATTGTCCTTTGATAATTGTATAAGATTATTGGCTTTTCATGCTCTTGGAGCAACAAATATTGAGAGCAAGTTGGCCTTTGAAATAATAGGCAAGAAAATAGCTGAAAGATGTAAAGGTTTACCTTTGGCAGCGAAGTTGTTCGGTGGTGTCCTACGTACTAAAAAAACTCCCGAGGAATGGCAAGATACCTTAAATAACAAAATATGGAATCTTCCGATGGCAAAGAATGATGAGGTTCTTCTAGATTTAAATTGAGCTATGTCCATCTTCCTTCCTATTTGAAGAGGTATTTTGCTTATTGTGCGGTATGTCCTAAGGATTATGAAATTGAGAGGGACGAGTTGGTACTCTTATGGATAGCAGAAGGACTTTTAGATGGGCAAAAAGAAAATGAGAATATCTTGAAATTGGGACAGAAGCACTTTGGTAAGTTAGTATCCGGGTCATTTCTTCAACAATCACGTATCGACGCATCTAAGTTTTCAATGCATGATCTTTTGAATGATCTAGCAAAGTCAATTTTGGGTGGGACTTGCTTTAGCTCGGGGGGGTCTCAGGTGGCAAGTAATGAACATGATGTATCATCTCTTGAAAAAACTCGTTATGCATCATTCATCCCATCGCGGTATGTTACATCAAAATGCCTGAAACCATATCAAGGAATGAAGGCAATGTTCACACCTAAATTTTGGCAACCCGTTTAGTTATTTATCACATTAAAAATTAGGAGTTGATTTTATCACCGAAAAAAATAATATTAATTGCATAACATATATATTTAGGTGAATTTATTTTTAATTTGCATTTTTGCATTTATTTATTGGACTAGTGGCGGATGGGTTTGGATTAGTGGTTCTGAGCTTTAACTTGACAGGCCGTATAAAGCCCACGAAGCGAGCAAATTAGCCCAAGCCTTTTTTTTTTTATGATAAGAAATTATCTTGTGAAAATAAGAATTTGAAATTTTCCGAGATATGATGGAATTTTTTTTGGATAGGGCAAGTGGAAAAGTGAATATTGCGTTCGGCAAAATTAATATGGTGTTTGAAAAAAGGAATATTTGTGGATATCGATTTGGAAAGATTAAAAACCTTAATCGCGACCTATAAATAAGTAAATAAGTTAAAAACACATAGGGTTCCCGGGGGAGGCTTTTTCTCGAATTTTAGGTCGGAATTTCAACACAAAAAAAGATTTTTCTGTTTCTTCCTTCGTAAGGATCAAGGGTAAAAAAAAGGAAGAAATAGAAAAAGCTTGAGGAAACGTGAAGAGGGGAAAAAGTACAATCAGCAGGGGGTGAGGGGACGTTTACTGTTCATTGTCTTCCTCACCCTTGCTACTCGCGTCTACAACTGGATGCCGTCCCGATAGTCACCGGCTCCTTTATGCTCGCCGCCCATGCTTGCATCCAGCCGCCGTGCCAATCCGTGACACCTGACGCCATTGCCCCGACACTAGCCCGAAGCTTCGCCCCTCGTCGATCCCCCCTGCTGTCGGGTTTTCCTCTGCCGCGCCACACCTCGCTTCACCAGCGACAACTCTGCAGCAGCCGTGACCTGACACCCCTGCAGTTTCGCTTTCTGCTGTTGCCTGACACCACTAGAGCTCACATCGCCGGTCTGCTGCCCAGCCGGATGCCGCGCCGATCCCTATTGCCACGACCTGCCTCCTTAGCACAGCCCCAAGTCCTCCACCCAAGCGCCTCTGCTCCATTGGTCCTTACTACCCAATGCCCCCTGCTAGCCTGAGTCGGTCTTGCACCAGCAAACCACATGCGACTCCTGCTGTGCTCTCGCTGGATTCCCTTGCCGGCGTCTTCCCCCTGCTGGAGCTCCGACTGGCGGTGCCCCTCTTAATTGACGAGCTGCCAAGCCTTGCTTGGAAAAGAAAAAAAGGGAAAAAAATCAATTTAGGTAGTTTTTTCTTTTATTTATTTATCTTATTTTATTATTTTTGTTGTTTTACTTTATTTGTTCTTTTTTTTAAGTATAATTATTCCTTAGTGTAAGGGTGAGATGTTCGACATGAAATAGCCTCTGAAATCTGTGATTGATAGTCCGATTTTCGCGCCTGAAATTCAACTTGCAATCGCTTGACAAATCGACAATCTGATCTCATGTCCGAAATTCGATTCACAATTTATTTAAAATTGGCCAACCCGATCTCATGCGTGAGATATGGTTCGTCAATTTGGATATCAATATTGTCTTGCTCTAATCTATTGTCATGTCGTTTAAGTTGATCTTAATTCATAAAAAAAAAGTCCAAAAAATGTGAGTTAGATTTGGTTTATTTCTTGTTTTAGGGTTTGCATATTTAGAATGGAATTTTATTGCCAATTTCAAAAATTAAAAAAATTAAAAAATCAAATCAATCAATTTAGGTTGCTAGTTTGTTAACTTAGGTTTCATGTTTAATTATTTGATAATTTTTAATTTGGAAATTAATAAAAAACAAAAACACAAAAAAAGTCATCATGCATATGTCATGTAGAATTATGGCATTATTTGTATGTCATTGCATATTAGAGTAAAATCACATGTTTCATTTTAAGTTTAAATTGATTTTTAGATAGATTGCATCCTAACTTAGAGATTACTAAGTGAAGATAATATCTTAGTTTAAATTAGGGTTTAGCCCAGCCTAATCCTTAATATAAGTTGGATAGAATTTTAATCTAGCTATGTAATTTTGGCATTTTTCTAATTTCAAAATTTCATGGAAAATACCAAAAATTATCTTAGAATAAATCAATTTCATTCTTTAGGACAGACTGCATTTTATTTATGTCATGTAGTTTAAGCCATACTACCATGCCATATTATTTCATGTTAGATTAGTAGCATGCATTGCATATTGCATGATCTTCATTAAATAAATGAAAAACAAAAACAAAAATTGCGTGTTAATTAGAAATCATATCTAGGACTGTCGATGTGAATTCTGATTTAACATTGCAGATGCTTTTGTTACTTTGAGGTAAGTTCCTGCAATTTATTCATTCCTTTCTTTGGATGTTAAAATAGTGGATTACACACCCGCATGATCACCTCACATGTGACATCCTGATTTTCGAGTCCGATTTCGATGAGATGAGTTGGGCTTTTCATCGACGTGTTTATAGCATTTTTCTCTGAGTTGGCCACTTACGAGTTAACTAGCCTATCAAGTGAAGCCATTAAGGAATCTAATTATAATAGACATGAGAATTTGACCAGGAACCGATTGCTGGACCGTGCTAATTTGTAAGGGTCATTACGGCACCGTCAAAATTGATCAGGGACCAAAGATAGGTCGATTCGATAAAGATATGTGATTAGTGCGTGGGTGATTCCACCTAATTGCAAAATTTCTATCGAATGGCACTAAACCGATTTTTTTGTCATTTTCATACCTGGTGTTCGTATTTGAAACCTTGAGATTTTCACGACAACCAAGAGTTGCTAATGTGTTGAAGATGTATAATGTGGCTCAAAAATAATCGATCTCGGGTCAATTACATTAAAAATTTCTAAAAGCTGCCCGGTAGATTAGGACGCGCTAAAATAACGCCAGATTGAAATTAACCGTGAAATTGAACGTTGACTCACTTTCCGAAAATTTTTCAGAGATTCCGAGATTTTTTTACGGAAAATCGATTCGGAAATTGAATGGAAATTCAGACGGGCTCGTTTAAAGGGAATTTTGACTTCTAAGCAGAGCTACTGGGTAACGGGGATTTGTGGAAATGTGTGGGATTTTTCTTCGACAAAATTGGACTTCGAAACTGAGAATTTGAGGATGAAATTGAATTCTAAAATCGATGAAATTCGGAGCTATGGTTTGAGGGCTGATTTTTGGCATCAATTTAGTTAATTCTTGGATTATGTTGGTTAGAAAAAATTAGGGGGACAAGGATTCAATGGAGGAGATAAACATGTTGACTTCTTTTCCCCCAAGCTAGCTGCTCTCCACGGATGCAACTTCTCTTTCATTTTCCATGGAGCCACTCCCTCCATGTTGCTAAGACCGCTGTCTCGGTCTCCTTCGTGCACCTCCATCGACTCTCTCTTTCATCTAGCTTATTGAACACACTTTTGCCGAAGCGCCGCCTCACCGCTCCATCTTGCCCCTGCAGCTGCTCCACCACCTATGTTTGTCTCCCATCATTTCCTTTAGTTTGTCGCAGCATCATCCGTCTCATCCCATCATCATCCCCCATCTTCATCTCTCCATCAGCCTCCACCGAAATCCTTTCCCTCCACTCACGCTCGCCCACTTTCAGTCAACAAACACCGTTCGATTGACTCCCCCTGCAGCAGCATGCATCCAAGCCGTCCATTTCTAGCATCGGCTTCTCATTTTGGCTGCGATTTCTTTGCTTGGTCAGCCCTCGCCGTGAAGCCCCCATCTTTGATCGCTTCTGTTTCGTTGTTCTGTCCAGCAATAATCGAAGCAGCCCAGCCCACTGATCCATCCTTCACATTGCAGTAGGCCCACACGATCAGCCCACTCGAAGCCGCTTTAGCCCTTCGAAACTCAGGACCGAAACCAGCAGTTTCTGTGCCGGGTTTCTCAGCTCGAGCAACGAGTTCCATGGCCATTTCCAGCCAATCCGAGCTTCCCTCGGCCTCGCCGTGAGTCCAAGTATTGGCCCCCGTTGCGCCGCCGTCGCCGTGAGCTGATTTTCGTGCTAACCGGTGAGTTGCATTCTAATCCTTAATTAGTGGGCTAATGACACTTATTGTTAGTTAGCTAATTAGTGGATTAGTTATGTTAATTAGGCTTAGGATGGCTTAGTTAGATTAAGTGTATACTTAGTATTTAGTTAGTTTAATTAGTTTAGTTAGGTGGATTAGTTAGGAATTAGTTAGTTTATTTAATTAGTGTACTTAGATTAAATTAATTAGAATGGTTAGATTTAATTGTTAGTTAGAATAATTAGCCTCGTTAGTTTAGGTTAATTTAATTAAATGCTTTAAATTTATTTATTTTGTAATTTTTTTAATTTACGGTAATTTATTTAATTATTAATTATTTTCTGGAAATTAGACGGGATAGTCGGTGACCGGAAATTTATGCTGATTATAATGGTGTGTTCAACTTATGCAATTGAGTGTTAAATTATGCAAATTGAGTGCTGATTAAAAATTTGAGTATTTAATTCCAAAATTTGTGAAATTCGATATTTATTTAGAAAATCCTGAGTGTCGATTTTAACACCGAAAATGGTTTTATATAATATATAAAACAGTGAGATTTTAAATTGGAGATTATGAATTTTCTGTGTTCAATCTGACCATGTACCCACACACGATAACTTTATCATGTATTTCTAATACGAAGAAAATAGGCTAGGTTCACTATTTTAATTGAGACATTTGAGTGCAATGCACAGTGTCCTGGGCTAAGATTGATTAGTCGTGTGTTGGTTAAGAGAAACCATCTCTTGCAATTACGCCAAACGTTGCTAAATCCCTTTTCGGGTTACCCATGTATTAGGGTATCGGGTCGCAGTAGCTTCTGAACCTATGCGCCTTTGGGAAAGCCGTCAATGAGACATAGCCATGCTTTATGGGGAAGAGATGATGCCTAGCTATGTCAATAGATTGTCGAACATGGAATTCGACAGTGCCTTGAGTGGCTTAATTAACAATTGGAACACATGATGGTCTGAGTTTGATACGTTTGATTATGAGACAAAATTGTGTGGCATATAACAGGACCCTTGTGATTAATTGAATTGATGAGGTGTTCCAGTTGTTATGTGCATTGATTATATGCATTGCAATATGACCTGTACTGACGTGCAGGATGAAAACTGAGGTGAGGTAAGTCCTCTGTGTCAATTGAGTGGTTCTGTGGTTATGACACTTCTAGGCGTATTTCCCTCCTAATTGGGGCTTAGATCGTGAAGTCCCTGAGATTTATGTTTCACCCCGTCATGGGCTTAAAATTTTCAGGGCCATAGAGGGAGGACCTAGAGCTGAGTTGAGGTGACCTAAAGAGTAGGTCAAATAGGACAGCCTCTTTTTGAGAACTAGTCTTTTGGTTATAGACTTGTGTAAATGACTCAGTATGTTTATAAAAGTGTGGTTTGTTTGTGAATGTGATGTCCTGCTTTTCTATCCTGAGATGAGTACTATTAGGGGATTTATTTCAGCTTCCGCATGTGTAATAAAATAAAAAGGGTCAGTGACTTGTCTTGGGAAGTCACAAAATATTATTGACCAAAGAGGGATGGGCACGCTCGAGGTTCGGGGCGTGACATCCCCGTTTAAGTGGTATCAAAGCGAGTTAGTGTTGGAGTGATAAGGTGCGCTGGGTCCTTGGGATAGTTAGTAGGAATGACCTCTATTTTATACTGATGCATGTGATTGATAGTTGTTTGGTAGATTGTTTGTGGGATCACTCAATTTCTAATTCTGTATGAAATTAAAAGCATGTGTTAGTTGATTAAAGCTACACCATGAGCGATTAGGAACCAAGTGTTGGAGAATTCTGTCCAGAATATTTTGAAGCTGACAAAATGTTTCTATCAGTCTAGTCTGGATAATTGCAAGCCTTCTGTTCAGAGTCTGAAGACTTTCACATCACCAGACTCAGCACTCAAGACTCAAGACTCAAGACTATTCTCATTGACAGTTGTTCTAATCCAGTGACGAAGAAAATCCAGAGCCGAAGTATTTGGTTGAAGATTTATTCTTATCTTCTGGAGAAGATCTCTTGGCTGGATAATTGTAACGGATTCATTCATTCGTTATCAAGATCGTTTGAAGATCCGATGATCGACGAAGTATTCTTGGAAGGTTCCATTCTTGGAAACCAAGATCCTGATTGTATGGGCGAACAGGATTGATGGGCTATTGTCAAGTTCCTTTAATAGCTCGAATGATCTTCTTAATTGATTCCGTCCAACGGATAGATTGGAGGAACTCCTTTGGAAAGTGCCAACGGGTATGATGACATAAAGGAGTATAAAAGGAAGTCGTTCTAGCTACTTTAGTATATGATCGATAGAGAAATTCCAGAATCTGAAGCACCTTGATTATCAATCGATTCATTCTGAGCGAAATTGTACACACAGAGAGTGTCTATACTTAGTGATACCTTGAGCGAGTGTGATAGATCATCTACACCGAAAGATCAAGGGAGAACATCACTATAACATCTCTTTGTTCATAGTGGAATCCAGCCAATAGGCTGTCAGTGCAGAAGAGTGGACGTAAGTTTGAAATAAGCCGAACCACTATAAAACCGCGTGTTCAATATTCTCTCCCCTTCTCTCAATCTTACTTTGATTACTATTTGATTTGAATCTTTTAACTGTCTAGTATTGTGAAATTATCGATAAAAATATTGCATATACCTATTCACCCCCCTCTAGGTACTTATTCTAGCCATATCACCAAGAACTCTTGCTAAGAGGGCCAGTAGGGCCGTGACTTGAGGCAGAACGCCGACCAGGGTCGATGCCCTAGGAGCCCGTGGTAAAGTGCCAATTGTGGCTAGCGCTAGTGGCGAAGCACCACCTCCTGTTGGTGTTGGGGTAATAGCCCCTGATGATCCCAAGTTCGATGAGATCATGTGCATACTAGAAGCCTTGGGTAATAGAATGGATTAACAGGTTCAAAACCAAGCTGATGGTCAAACCTTGCTATCGCTACTATTGCCGCTGCTGCCGCACCTGCTGTTGTACCTGTTGAAGTTCCACTTGGGAACGTGGCTGCTGGAAGGCCAATGCACAAACTGCTGGAACCGTTTTTAAAGTTGAACCTGCCAAAGTTCACTAGTGCGGGAGATCCCGAGGCTACAGCTCTCTGGATCCAGGAGTTGGAAAATGCCTTTACACTGTTGATGTGCATCGAGGTAGAAAGGGTCGTTCTTGCAGTCTACCAATTGAAGGCGATTATAGGCACATGGTGGAGAGCCACCAGAGAAACAGTGTTTCCTGAAGGTGTGGTTCTGGAGTGGAATGCCTTCATCGAGGTCTTCAATAGTAAGTACTTTTCTGAAATTGCCAGAGAATTGAAAATGGCAGAATTTCAACGCCTTCGCCAAGGCTCGATGACAGTTGATCAGTATGAAGCGAAATTTGTTGAACCGTCGCAGTATGTCCCTAGGTTGGTTGAAAATCTGGTAGATCGAGCTAAAAGGTTTAGAGATGGACTCAGACTGGAGCTGAGGAGTCTATTGATACTACTGAACTTAAGGAACTATAATGACCTGTATGAACAGGTCCAGATGATTGAGAGAGACCAAAATGAACGAGTCGCCGCATCTGGGTCGCGGTTTAGTTCTAACCAGAATGGAAATCGATTTAGGAAGAGACTGATGATTGGAGAAAGGTACCCTGTTCCACCCAACAAGAAGGGTGGAATAGGAAAGTCAGTGAGCCAGACTAGAGTGTGTCGTTCCTGCGGAGGATGACATGGCTTAGCCCCGTGCCTTTCTAGGACGGGTGTTTGTTTTGTGTGTGGCCAATAGGGTCACATGGCTAGGAGTTGTCCCAGGAGACAGATGGGACCACAGTTATCGCCACCACCAATGAATCAGAACCAAGGACTTTTGCCACCGAATGCACATCAAGGTGGATTTAATTGACCTCTAGCTCAAGGAACGACATACGCTATTACTAGAGGACAGGCAGAGGATGTGCCTAATGTGATTACAGGTACCATCTCGTTGAATGACCACACTGCTTATGCTTTATTTGACCCTGGAGCTACTCATTCATTTATAGCTAAGTAGTATGTTAAGTTGGTAGGATTAATTCCTGAGTTATTGGAGTCAGTGGTTAGTATATCGACACCGTTAAAGGATAAGGTGTTAGCTATAGTGGGTTGTTCTAGTTGCACGTTAGCGATTGGTAAGCGAGAGGGGAAGATAGAATTGATAGTCCTAGCCATATATGATTTCGATGTGATAATTGGCATGGACTGGCTCACCAAGCAACGAGCTAAGCTAGACTGTTATTGCAAGGCGATTCAGTTTAACTCGTTAGAGGTTGAGAGCTTCGATTTATTGAGAGTTTAGGAGGACTCTCGATTTCCTTAATCTCGTCGCTAGAGGCAACCTAGTTGTTAGACAGGGGTTGTCAAGGTTACTTGGCGACTATCATGGATACTAATATAGCTAGAATAAGTACCTAGATGGGGGTGAATAGGCATATGCAATATTTTTCTCGATAATTTCACAATACTAGACAGTTGATAGATTCGAGACAAACGATAATCAAAGTAAGACTGAGAGGAAGGAAGAGAAAATTGAACACGCGGTTTATAGTGATTCGGCTTATTTCAAGCCTACGTCCACTCTTCTGCACTGACAGCCTATTGGCTGGATTCCACTATGAATAAAGAGGTGTTACAGCGATGTTCTCCCTTGATCTTTTGGTGTAGATGATCTACCACACTCGCTCAAGGTATCACTAAGTATAGACACTCTGTGTGTGTACAATTTCGCTCAGAATGTATCAACTAATAATCAAGGTGCTTCAGACTCTGGAATTTCTCTATCGATCATACACTAAAGCAGCTGGAACGACTTCCTTTTATACTCCTTTATGCCATCATACCCGTTGGCACTTACCAAAGGAATTCCTCTAATCTACCCGTTGGATGGAATCAATCAAGAAGATCATTTGAGCTATTAAAGGAACTTGACGATAGCCCATCAATCCTGTTCGCCCATACAATCAGAATCTTGGTTTCCAAGAATAGAACCTTCCAAGAATACTTCGTCGATCATCGGATCTTCAAATGATCTTGATAACGAATGAATGAATCCGTTACAATTATCCAGCCAAGAGTTATTCTCCAGAGGATAGGAATAAATCTTCAACAAAATACTTCAGCTCTGGATTTCCTTCGTCACTGGATTAGAAGAACTGTCAATGAGAATAGTCTTGAGTCTTTAGTCTTGAGTGCTGAGTTTGGTGAACTGAAAGTCTTCAGACGCTAAACAGAAGGCTTGCAATTATCCAGACTAGACTGATAGAAATGTTTTGTTAGCTTCAAAATATTCTAGATAGATTTCTCAAACAGATACGATAGTGGAGGGGCTGAAAATAGAAGATATTGCAGTAGTTCAAGAATTTGCAGATGTATTTCCAAAAGAATTGCCAGATCTATCGCTAAAAAAGGAAATAGAGTTTGTGATTGAGTTAGCCCCCCAGGATAAAGCCAATTTCTAAGGCTCCTTATCGGATGACTTTGTCAGAGTTGAAAGAACTGAAGGTATAGATGCAGGAATTGTTGGATAAGGGATTCATACGTCCTAATGCATCACCTTAGGGAGCACCGGTTCTATTCGTGAAAAAGAAAGATGGATTGTTATGCCTGTGCATCGACTATCGACAACTTAATCAGGTGACGATCAAGAACAAGTATCCCTTGTCGAGGATTGATGACTTGTTTGATCAGTTGTAAGGAGCGTCGATATTCTCTAAGATTGACCTAAGGATGGGATATCATCAGCTGAGGATCAAGAAAGAGGACATACCGAAGTCAGCGTTTCGTACTCGGTATGGTCATTATGAATTCACGGTCAATGCCGTTTCGGTTGACGAATGCTCCAGCTGCTTTTATGGATTTGATGAATCGAGTATTTTAAGAGTACATGGATCAGTTTGTGATCGTGGTCATTGATGATATCCTAGTGTATTCAAGAAGTGCTGAGGAGCATGAGAGTCATTTGAGATTGGTACTATAGACTCTAAGGACTCATGAGTTGTATGTCAAGTTCAGCAAGTGCGAGTTTTGGTTGACTCGTGTTACCTTCCTAGGTCACGTGATTTCAGGAGAATGGACTCAGTTGCACATATGATACTCAAGGAATGGACTTTGATCAAGAAGGCTAGAGATTCGGTTTTTAAATTTGAGGTAGGCCACCTTTCATATCCTGTGGCCACTCTCAGAATTGAGCCGGATATCTAGATCAAGATTAAGACGCTTTAATTAGCAGATCCAGAGATTCAAAATATCCTACAAGAGGATACCGAAAAGTGGAAAGTTGACTTTCAGATTTCTGATGATGGAACACTAAGATTCCGAGGACGATTGTGTGTACCTGATGATGTGGAGCTTAGGGAGGCGATCTTATCAAAAGCTCATCGTAGCAGTTACAGCATTCATCCTGGCAGTACCAAAATGTATCAGAATTTGCGTCAACATTATTGATGGTCCGGTATGAAGGCGGATATCACCAAGCATGTTGCCAAGTGTCTGATGTGTCAGCAAATGAAGGCACAGGATTGTAAGCCGGAAGGATTTCTACAACCTCTTGAGATTCCTGAGCCGAAATGGGACCATATCACAATGGACTTTGTGACGGGCTTACCAAGGAGTCAGAAAGGTATTGACTCTATTTGGGAAGTGGTCGACAAACTGACAAAGTCTGTTCACTTCATTGCAGTACGAGAGGACCTTGATTTGGATAGGTACGCAGAGTTGTATGGGCGAAAAATAGTTCGTCTGCATGGAGTGCAAATGAAGATTACTTCAGACCGAGACTGGAGGTTTACAGCTGCCTTATGGAAAAGTTTGCAGAGTGCATTAGGAATGAAGTTACAGTACAAAACGGTCTATCATCCTCAGACGGATTGCTAGTGTGAGAGGACGATTCAAACCCTTGAAGACATGCCACAAGTTTGTGTGTTGGATTTCAAGGGAAGCTGGGAGGAATAGCTTCACCTTGTCGAGTTTGCCTACAACAATAGCTACCAGCAGAGCATTCAGATGGCTCTTTTTGAAACGTTGTATGGTAAAGCATGCAGAACACCAATGTGTTGGGATGAAGTCGGGGATAGAAAGATCACAGACCCAAAGTTAGTCCAACAATTAGTGGAAGATGAGAACTCTCTTCTTCTTCACCAGAGCATCCATGGGCTCCTTGCCTTTTCTCTAAGCTGCAGCAGAGTCTTGTCTTGCTTGCACGGGAGACTTCTCCTTCATAAGCTCTAACACCTTGTTCAGCTCTTTCAAGCACATCTTTGTGATCATTTTAAATCCAATCACCATTGGAGAAATTGTTGTCAAACTTAATGGTGCAGGGATGTGAATGTTAAAATGTCTAAAAAGATGCGATATAAGAGCAGAATAAGGGAGTTGTCCCTTATCCTTCACCATTGATTGATACATGTGAAACAAGATGGTGTGGGGCAGAGAGAATTTGTAACCAGTGTTGATGGCATACATCAATTTTGCTTCAGATCGAGAGACATCAGTCTTGGAAGTCGACTTGGGACGTATGCAGTTAATTACGATCTTGTGCAGCAAGATATTTGAGGCATTTATCCTTGAATAGGAAATCTTGCCTTCAACATCCCTATCTTTCACCAACGACAGAGTAGCATGAGCAATAGACACGCAAATTGATTGGAAACTTGTTCTTTCCACTCCAATTATATCAGCCAACGTGTTCATATTTACCAAAAACTCCTTATCTCTCACTGTGAAAGAAAAGCTGTTTGCATCTGCGAAAGATAAGTTCGAATAAAAGTATGCTGTGAGTTTAGGATAAGCAGCGGTGGATTTTGAACAAAAGCACTCTAATTGTAGTAAAGCTAGCTTCTCTTGTAGATTAACTTTTATCGAATCAAGGAAATCAAAATCGACATTCCTAGGGTGTATAACCCCTCTCTTCAGCAGATTCGAATAAACTCTTTTGTGGTTCTTTGATTTAAACAAATTGGAACCATTAGTAATATTTGCAGCCACTCCTGTTCTAGGCTAAAAATGGGAAAACATCCTTTCATCGTCATCCAGTCCTTGAGGTTGATTAGCAATCCCAAAGCGTGGGTCACTAGGAAAGTTAGTGAACGCTTTTTCAGCCGATCATTTTCCGGCAATACCCATATTTTCCATGTCACGCAGAAAAAGAGTCACATTCTTATAACCTCTCTCTCGCAGGTATTCATCAATCAAGGACATAGGATTTCCCCCTCTTCAAATTAAAATAAAGCTTGAAAGGAACTTGAGGAGATAATGTTCTTACAGGTTTAGCCTCTTCTATAACTTTGTGTTTTGGTTGAGTCGGTTAGAAGATGGACGTTGCTAAGAAGGTTGTTGCTGTCTTTGTTGCTGAGGTGGAGTAGAAACTTCTTCTTCGGTCAAGTTGAAGTGCGTAGGACCCTCGGGCATGTGTTGTGGTCCCCTGCTTGTAATCCTTGAAGACTTTCTTGAAGACATTATTGATTTCAAGCTTGCTAAAAAAAGGTGAACACTTTTTGGGCAAATCGAGAGTAAAAGTTAAAGCAAGTAGGAATTTTGTATTCTAGGGTTTCAGTGTAAAAACGAAGAAGATGAATCTCTGCTGCATATATAAAAAGCAAGTGAAGCGAGATAAACGAAACGTCATAAAAGAAAAAATAAAAAATACCTTTTCGAAAAAGAATAATTGCATTTTTGAATAACTGCTTTTTTGAAAATGAATAACTTCCATAAAATCAAAAACTCGGAAAAGATAACTTTTAAATATAACAAACAATTAGAGATTAAAAATAATCGTACCTTTCCAATTTAAAATACTGGATTAAAAATTACTTACAGTCGTAACTTTCTCAGTTATTCTGAGTTTGAACAGCTTCAGACTTTACCTTTGAGTCTTGAGTACTTCCAGACTTTACTGGATAAAGGATATGATGTTCAGTCTAGTACGAATAGACTCAAATAGGCTTTTTTCAAGAGGCTTTGTAAATATGTCCGCAAGTTGATTATTTGATGATGCGTTTTGCAGCATTTAGAAGAGATTCTTTGGGATCGGATTGAAATCTAGCACAAATGCAAATACTAAATAAAATGTCAGGTCTAGAAACAGTAAGATAAAAGAGTAAACTAATAATACTCCTGTAGAGCTTCTGGTCAACTTTCTTTCCTCATTTATCTTTGTTCAGCTTCGAAGAACTAGACATTGGTATCTCAGTCTTTTTGCAATTCTCAAATCCGAACTTTTTAACAAGTTCTTTTGCATATTTTTTCTGGTGAATGAAGATTCATCCCTTCAATTGTTTTACCTGTAATCCGAGAAAGAATGATAATTCACCCATTATGCTCATCTCAAATTCATCCTGCATACATTTAGAAAACTTCTTGCACAAGTTTTCGTTAGGCGATCCAAATATTATATCATTAACATAAATTTGAACAAGTAGAAAGTTTTTACCTTCTCTCCTAATACACAAAGTAGTATCCACTTTTCCTTTGACAAAACTGTTTTGAATTACAAACTTACTTAACCTGTCGTACTCTTGAGGTGCTTGTTTTAAACCATATAGAGCATTTTTCAGTTTGGTCTCTTTGGGTCTTCAAATCTTGGAGGTTGTTCCACATATACTTCTTCTTGGATAAATCCGTTTAGGAATGCGCTTTTGATGTCTATTTGAAATAACCTGAAATTTTTATAACAGGCAAAAGCAAGCAGTAATCTAATAGCTTCTAACCTTGCTATTGATGCGTAGGTCTCATCATAGTCTATCCCTTCTTCTTGTGTATATCCTTTGGCCACGAGTCTTGCTTTATTCCTGATCACTTTTTCTTTCTCGTCCATCTTGTTCCTGAAAACCCATTTAGCTCCAATAATGGATTTATCTTTTGGTTTATGAATTAATTCCCAAACATCATTGATGCTGAACTGTTTGAGCTCTTCTTGCATAACTTCAATCTAGCTTTTGTCAGATAAAGCTTATTCTATGCTTTTGGGTTCTACTTCAGAAATAAATGCCACAGCGCTAAACTCTTCTTGCTTTTTGGATCTAGTACAAATCCCTTCATCAATGTTACCGATGATGAGTTCTTTGGAATGACTAGACTTGTGCTTCCAGTTGCTGGTTGGTCTGGCAGAATGACGTTCTTCTTCTTCAGTTGATTCTTCAACCTCTGTTCGTTGATTTTCTCCAGAAGTCTGAGTTACTTTAGGGGAGTTAGACTTTGTAAAGTTTGGAGTAACTTCAGATTCTTCAGGCCGAGTCTGAATTAGTTGATTTTCCAAATAGTCTTAGAATTTGACATTCATAGATTCTTCCACAAACTGAATCCTTTTGTTGAATACTCTGTAAGCTTTGCTAGTGGTTGAATATCCAAGGAAGATTCCTTTGTCTTATTTCTCCTCAAACTTACCAGTTTGATTATTTGCATATTTCAACACAAAACATTTGTAACCAAATACATGAAAGTAAGAAACAATTGGCTTCTTTCCTTTGAATAACTCCTAAGGAGTTTTCTCTAGAATAGGCCTTAAGAATACTATGTTAATAATATAACAAGCTGTAGAAATTACTTCAGCCCAAAAACGAGAAGAAATATTACTTTCAATTAAAAGGGTTCTTGTCATTTCCTGGAAAGATCTATTCTTTCTGTCCATAACTCCAAAAAAGACTTTTCCACTATTTACTTGAATAAACTTTATAAAACAACTTGAAGCTCCAATCATGTGTCTTGAACAGCCACTATCCAAATGACATTTAGCCTTTTTTTTTTTTTTTTATAGTGACATGCAATTAAAAAAGGAATTCAAGCTTTCTTTGGTACCCACATTTTCTTGGGTCTAGTGGAGTTAGTGCAACATAAAGTCTTTGTCCAATCTTTCTTAATAAGTCTCCAAACCATAGGGCATTCTTTCTCAAAGTGTTCTAGGCTGTTACATTTAGAACATTTGAGAGCACTTTGGCCAACAGGTTTTACAAAGACTTTTTGAAAATGATTTCTATAAAAGGCTTTTGTAGGTCTTTGTTTGATTCTTTCCTTTACTTTTGGAAAATCAATTAGAGGAATGGTTTCAGAAGTCATTCCAAAGCCTGATTTGTTTTTTTTTTTTTTTTGGTACCTAGGGAACCTCCGTACGTCACTTCGCGACGGAGTAAATCCTGGAGGAGCAGTAGAGTCACTACCACCCTTGCTGCCCCAGGTAAGTCGTGAGTTCCTTTCTCGCAAGGCAAACGATGCAGCGATTCGAACTTAGGACCTCTCCCGAAAGGAACCTGCGCTCCACCACTACGCCGCCACCACGAGTGGTTCCAAAGCTTGATTTCTTGAAGTAAGATCTTTGTACTGAAAGAATTTTTTCCAGCTTCTCAGACCCTATTGAAAACCTTTTTGAAATATTTGAGATATAATATTTCAAAAAATGTATTTTCTTTTGAAAGAGAATCTGTATTTTCTTTTAAAGCAACAAAATTTTTGTTCAAATTTTCAAACTTTTCTTTTCAAGAATTTTCCTGTTGCTTCAGTATAGAATTCTCCCTTTTTAGCTCGAAAATCTTCTTAAAAGAGGTTTTGAGTCTGGATCTGTATTTGTTTCAGAGTCTGAGTCTGATTCTGATTTTGCCATTAAATAGATATTGGCATAATTTTCATCACTTTCTTCGCATTTAGTATCACTCCATGTTTCTGTTTTGAGAGCTTTTCTGTATTTCTCAGCTTTTCCCTTCTTTTTCTTCATTAAAGGACAATTAGGTTTGATGTGTTCCTTTTTCTTGCATTCAAAGTAGATCACATCTTTGTTGGGTTCATCATCCTCAGTTGATTTGTTATGAACCTTTTGAGTGCTTTATTTCTTCCAATTGAACCTTCTTCCCTTTTTGTTCAATTTCCTAAACCTCTTTATCATAAGTGCTAGCTCTTTATCGTCTATATCCTCTTCAGAGTCCGTAACATTAGAATCTTCGTTACACTTTAAGGCAATTGAATTTTTACCTTTGAGATCTTCTTCCTCATTGATTTGCTCTACTTTATAAGACTGAAGTGTCCCACTCAGTTCGTGTACTGAAAGTAGCATGATTCTTTGTGTTTTCCTTATTGAAGTCTTCATATGATTCCAGTTTTTGAAGAGTCCACGCAGCAATTTGTTGACCTTCATTGGTTCTGAGATTGGCTGTCCTTGATACTCTAGACTATTTACAATTTCTGTGAAACGACTAAACATGTCAGTAATAGATTCTACTAGTTTCATCTTGAAGGCTTCATATTGTTTGAGTAGAATATTGATCATTGTTTCTTTTACTAGATTAGTTCCTTCATAAGTAATGTGCAACCTATCCCAGACTTCTTTGGCTATTTCACAAGAAGATATTTTGTTATACTCTGTAGGAGATAATGCACAATATAAATAGTAAATTACTTTAGCATCAAGAGCTTGTCTCTTGGTCTTTTCTTCTTGGGTCATCTCACTAGTATCTACAACTTCTTTTCCCCTTTCTGACATGGATGTAGCTTTAGGAATAATTTCTTTTTCTATCACATCTCATTCCAAAGGATCTTTCGATCTTAGGAATGCCTTCATCTTGTTTTTTCATATGCCGTATTTCTTTCCATTGAAATAGGGTGGTTTGGTGTTGTTTTGGCCTTCAACCAAACCTGGTGCCAACATACTAGCCATAGATCTTTAGCTCAGAAGTAAAAACACTTCAATTAAATAAGCACACAAACTCTGATACCAATTGATAGGGCTAGTAAGAACACCTAGATGGGGTGAATAGGTGATCAAAGAAGTTTTTGCAAAACTTAACAAACTAATTCTACTTTTGAGAATAATAGACTGAAGATGTAAAAGACTATAAACAATTATATAATGCAACGAATCAAAGTAAAGAGATTAGGGAAAGATAATTGAGACACAAGGTTTATAGTGATTCGGCTTAGACCAAGCCTACGTCCACTCTCCCGCATTGACAACCCATTGGCTGGATTCCACTAAGAACCAAAAGAGATTTTACAGTCTCACATCCTTGATTCCACGGTGTAGAGACTCTGCTACACTTCCTCAAGGTCTCATGGGTATTTAATCTTTCTTTTGAGTACAGTTTAAGCTCGACGAAATGAAACAGTGAAGAACTAAGAGCTTCAGACTTTGGAATTTTTATTTCACGCCCACATTCGTATAACTTGAGCGTCTTCCTTATATACTCCTCCATGCCTTCATAACCGTTGGCACCTTTCAAAGGAGTTCTTCCAATCTACTCGTTGGACAGAATCAATTAAGGAGATCTCGAGTTATTTAAGAAATGTGATGATAGCTCACCAATCCTGCTCGTCCATACAATCATAATCTAGGTTTCCATAAGTAGAACCTTTCAAGTATACTTCGCCAATCAAAAGATCTAATTATCCAATTGATATTAATAATTGATCATGAGATGCTTTCTCTAGCCGTGCTTCTTCAACCGTGCAAACCAAATCCTTAAAGATATACTCGCATCTGGTCAAGTCTTCTTCATCAGATAAAACTTTCCTTCGTTGGTCTAGAGACTATCAGTGAGGGCAGGCTTTAAATCTTGAGTCTTGAGTCTTCAGACTTTGACAATAGAGTTTGGAGTTTGTCAAACTTTTACACTTGAGTCTACAAGTCTTCAGACTTGACTGATGAAAACGTTTTGTCAACTTCAAAATAAATAAGGAGGTTTTCTCCAACAACAGGAAATAAGAAGTTTAATTTTGGTGCGTGATGGATCTAGTAGGGGCTCTTTCTCTATTTCCAACAAGGTGCTTCATGACTTGCTAACAAACTTGAAGTACTTGAAAGTATTCTTGTTATGTTGTTGTGACATTGTAGAGGTACCGAATTGTGTTGATGATTTAAAACATCTTCGATATCTCAATTTCTCGTACACTCATATTGAGAGGCTACCTGAGTCAATTGACGCCTTGTGCAAATTACAAGCTCTAATTTTAAGAGGTTGCCAAGAGCTTTCAAAGTTGCCTCAAGGTATCACAAAGTTAGCCAGTTTACAATTTCTTGATATTAAAGATACAGAGAATCTAAAAAAGAGATGCCGTTGAGTATCGGTAATTTAAAGAATCTTATTATGTTGTCCAAATTTGTGGTAGGACTTAAGGAAGGGTTGCGGTTGAAAGAGTGAAAGAACTTGCCACATCTTGAAGGAGAATTATTCATATCATAATTGTAAAAGATGGAACAAGTTATAGATGCAGTTGATGCTAATTTGCTTTGAAAGCTAGGCCTTACCAACTTATCCTTGCATTGGGGTGAACATTTGGGAGATCTCCATAATCTTGAGTGCAAAGCACAGGTGCTTGACTTTTTGTGACCTCACACTAATCATAAAAATCTTGCTATTTTGAACTATCGTGGTGCAGTATTCTCATCACGGTTAGATTGTACATCCTATTATAAAATAGTGTTTGTCGCGACCTACCCTTGGGGGGAGAGGACATGTTTAGGGGTATTGCCTAAAAGACGGGCCTATGATGATTAGGTGCGGGACATACCTTGCGTGACATTGGGGTATTTTTAAGAACTTTGCACAAAAGGAATCGACACTAGCCTATTGGGGTCAGCTAGAAACCAAATGATGTATGGGAGTGCGCCTCACTTCCCACGCAACCAGAGAATTTAGGGTCGGTAACTTAATTACACCAATTAACCAATTATTACTCTTTCGGTACATAATCTTGTTCATTTTAGAAGAAAACATTTTTGTCAAGCAGTTTGGATTGATTTTACAGCTATCCACTAACATGTGAGGTGATCATACGGGTGCGCAATCTTTAAAGTAACAAACATAGCTACCAAGATTCTAATTGCAGTAAAATTAAATACATGCAATTAAACATAATTATATATGCAAATTAAACATACGATATAATCAAAATACTAGCAAGTAAATGCTTAATTACAATAAGAAAGAAAAACATGGCAATTCCTAACCAAACCCCATCATTTTTGGATTTTCAAAAAATTTTAATTTTTTTAATTTTTTTAATTTAATTTTTTAAAAAACATATTTTAAATTGATTTTTAAAAAAATAATTTTTTAATAATTTACAAAAACGGGCGAACTAGGTCGGGTCCGGTCGAGGCTCGGCATGGTTGGTGACAACGGGCCTGAGTGGGCCTGAAGCTTTCTTCTTGATACTTCAATTAAGGTCCAAACAAAATAAAAAGACCCACCTATTTCCTAAGCTCGCGTGAGACCAGCCCACAAGCCCACAAGCAGTCTAAGCCCAATTTGTTCAAAAATCCTACCCATTTCGCGACCCGCGCCTAACCTGATTTTGGGCCGAAACCCTATTCGGTTACGACTCGATGGACGTCCCTCTCCTTGCTCGCGGCTGTGGTGTTGATGGGGAGACGGGCGGTGGCAACTACGGCGACAACTTGATGGTTGGGACACAGTGGGAGACAGCAAGGTGGTGGAATAGCAGCGGCGGGCGACGATGAACGCGGGTTCTGCAGGTGGAGGCACGGCGGAGTAGAGGCGAAGGCACGGCGGCTCAGACGGCGTCAGGTTGTCGCGGGCAAAGGCAAGTGGCAATACGAGGCGGCGTCGATTCCTCCATCGCTCTCCTCTTCCAGATCTACGAAATCGCTCGTCTCCTTCTCTCTCTTGCTCGATCCGTTGCTTGAGCAACACGACACCGAGGTCGTCGCGGCTACAGTAGGTAGAGGAGTGGTGGCTTTTGGCGTCGAGGCGAAGCGCAACTGTGGCTCGGGCGGCAATAGGTTGTAAGGTCGACAACGGCAATGGTGGCGAGCAGAGGCGGCAAACAACAGCAGCTCGTCAGGCTGGTGAAAAACTCATGGTGGTCGTCGTGGGTTAGCAGATGAGCACGGAGTGGCGATGTTGGGTTGCAGGCAAAGTGGCGATGTTAGGTTTGCAGGCGAAGCGGCGGTGGCACGAACGGTGATGGGCAGGAGGTGACGAGGAGGACAGCAGCTCAGATGACGTCAGACAACGCCGCCACTGCCCTCCTCCACTCTCTTCCTCTTTACTGCATTGCTTCTTGACGCCAGCACCTTTGCTCCAGATCCGAGCTGCGGTGAGATAGCGGTGGTCGCGGTTGGTCGGGCGTCAGTGGCGGTGGAGAGCAAAGGCGGCAAGTCTTCTCCGACTCCCCCTCTCTCTCCCTCCCTCTCTCTTATGAACTCCCCTCTTTTCTCTAGGGTTTCTTTTTCTTTTTCTTTTTCTTTTTCTTTTTCTCTCTTTTTTGTTGTTTGTTGTTTTTCTTTTCTATTTCTTTTTCTCTTTTTTAATTAACTAATTAGTTAATTTTTAATTAATTAATAAATAATTTTTTTATAATTAAATTGTTTTATGTATTTGAAAACAAAAATTAAGTGTCAATAGCTGCCTCTCTTTGAATGGGAGCTCGAAGAGGTTGCATTCAAAGACAGAAGACACCTAAATTATTTCAACGGTAAAGAGACCCTAGGTGCATAGGCATGCATCAGGTCGACGAAAAATGACTCATAACTATGGAAATGCATTGCGTCATAAGAAGAGAGGAAGACTCCGAGTTACAGAAGCCCATTGAATCATAAGAAGAGAAGGAAGACTCTAGGTTACAGAAGCCCACCGGGTTATAAGAAGAGAGGAAGACTCCAAGCTACAGAAAGCCCACCAGGTCATAAGAAAAGGGAAAAGGATTTCGGGCTACGGAAAGCCCATCGGGTCATAAAAAGAGAGAGAATGACTCCAGACTACGGAAAGCCCACCGGGTCATAAGAAGGGGGAGAATGACTCCGAGCTATGGAAAGCCCACTGGATCATAAAAAGAGGAAGAATGACTCTGGACTACGGAAAGCCCACCGGGTCATAAAAGGGGGAGAAGGACTTCGGGCTACGGAAAGCCCACCAGATTTTTTTTAAAATGATAGAGACGAAGTCTCACCATGTAACAACGGGTTTCGATCGGGCTGAAAATACATGGTTTGAGGAAAACCCATGAACTTTTGTAGATGACATGGTTTAAGGTTGACTATGAACCTTTGTTGTTTTTAGGAAAGCATCCGCTAATCCCTTGAAAACTGTATGGCTTTACTAGGGAATCCTGTCAAAATCAACTTGAGTAAATATCATTAGAGACGTCATCAAAAGACGTATTGACAATATTGCAACATTAATTGAACAAGATAATCAGGCTTAATCCGACTGCTTTTAAAAAAACACTCGATGTCAATCAGCATCATGTGGTGCAAAACTGTCATCTTATTTGGAGATGTATCATTAATCATCAAATTCTTTAGGAGTCAAGTTCTTATCAGAATGGCTACAACTCATGACAAAGGCTTATTAAGCATGCCAAACTAGAGCTTCTTAGTCATAAATGATTTCTCACACACTTTCGATAAAATGGCTGCTTGATCTCATCCATTCATGTGGGATATAACTGGTTGCTGAGGGTATTTCACGTAACCTATATCAAAGGCTTTCAGAAACATTCGCAATGAGCACAATCTGATCGATCAAAAAGGTTTTTTTTGAAAGGATTGCAATATAGGCTCGGTCATGGGCCTACACAAAGGAATTATTGCTTTGAGGTCAATAAAGGAACATTTGTCACTATCTTCATCAGGTTTACAAGTCGAGAACTTGGAAGATAAGACCAGATAGAATTACCTCCATTCCTTCAAGTAGTAGCTTCTTTGTGGCATTCTCATTTTCACTCAAACAATCCCAATCAGAAGAGACTTCGGAAGAGGGTTGTAATGTTGGCTTGGGAGAGGCTCGAAAGGCCTAAAATTTTCAAGAGGGTTTTTAAGAGTTAGTGATCATCATGGCATCATGACTAGGTCACTTCACCTTTTGAAAGCATTTGGCTTTTGAGACACATCACATCTCGAAAGTCTCTTGACTAATCATTTATGCATGAGAGCTTTGCTCCTTTCTCTAATGTCCTTTGCCCTTGCGTTGAATTTTTTTGCGCAGGCACCTGGACTTTGATAATTTTTCTTCTACATAAGATGCAGCTTTTTGGTTTTTTTTTTTTAACGGGCATTGGCGTTGCTTTTACCAGGCACATTGCTTTTTCATGCCCCCTAGTTTGTTGAATTTTTTGCTCTTTGAACTTTTAGAGCTCTTATGACTTTCGACATGCTTTTCACGTTTTCTTGTAAATGTCAATTGCATGTGGTCAATCTTTATGCCTTACCTCAGTGAAGGGAGATGATCACTGCTTAGGGTTCAGAAATGAACAATCATGCCCAAATTGGTTAAAGCAATGCGTATTAGTGTTTGGGTAGAGAAGGAAATGCTCTTCTTCACCTTGGGATGAGTCAAGCTCTGATGAGAATTTTTCTAAAGTTACCACTAGAAGATTGATGCAAATGAAAGTAATAGAATCTTTCTCAATATTTTACTCTACAACATGACTGTAACCTCCCATGATGCCCCAATGTAGGGTCGTTCTCGACAGGGGTACTTTGAAGGATCATCTTTGTTTAGCCGAAAGGGTTAGCAAGATGTTAGCTTGGTGCTTAGGATTGATGAAGGAAACGCTTTTATCGTTTTGATTTTGCCGCTCAATACGAATAAATCATTCGTCCTAAGAGAATGTCACCTTTCACTAAGCTCTCAAAAGTGTTTGAAATATGTGTTTGGAAATGGCTTGCCTTTCTTCATCCTAAGCACTTCTTGTTTGGCATGGTTAACATCCCCATCTCACTCTATTGAGATCATCTGAGTAGATCAATCTCCATAAGGAAATTTGATTCAAAATGAATAATCCACAAAACGAGAAAACAATTTTGAGATTAAAAAGGATGCTAAAAAAGTTTGCAGAAATTTTTCTTTTCTCAATTATTCATTTCTTTTTTCTTTTTTTTTTCTTGCTTGTCTCTAGAAAAGCGCAAAAGGTTCTTTTTTATAATGGAAATTCTCATTTTTTTTACTTAAAAAAAAGATTGAGAAGAAGGGTACTTACCTGCGACATGGCAACCCGGTAACCCTGTAAAGAATGTAAAAGAATATGTTAGTGCAAAGAACTTTAGGGATTGAAATGTTTGAAATGATACATTATTACCCTTTACTCGTTTTTACCCTTTGAGGGCTAACATCTCTTGGATTCACCCTCATGGATATTTGGTAACTTAGCATTACTCTTCACTTGCATTTGCCTTTAAGCATTTGATGTCTTCCTATCAAAGGAAAGAAAGAATCATGTCAGAGATGCTATCCAAAATGAGCAATTGGAATCGACACCATTTACCCTTCACGTGTTTTCATGCTTCAGGTATGAACTTTGCTTGAAGTCGCTAGAATCGATTGAAAAATGGCTATGTGGACCTGATTTCATCCATAAAAAGCACTTCTTTATTGTATGCAACACTTCACAAAGTTCAATTCCTACTTTTTTTTTTCAAATGCTCTTTTTGAAGAGACGCTTAGCTGACAAGGAGCTTGAAAATTTAAATATGGATCATGAGATGTGTTTTTCAAGATCTTGCTTTGAAAGGAGAGTGGATGCTCCTTGTTTCCACATCTGAGCATATTGTTTTTTAGATGCTTTGCCCATTTATTGCCTACAAAGAAAAGATTTGACATATTATTTCCTCGCTCGATTGGAAATCATTTAGGAACTATACACATCCCTTTACGCCAAAATGGACAGTCGAGTCTTAGCATGATTCCTTGATGGAAGGCGCTGCTTCTACAGTCAAGGTGCAACATTTTTCCCATTCATCACCCTGTAAGAAGAGGAGATGAAACGGGTTATCTCCATACTTAATTAGGTTCAATTTAGGAACGATACATCCTTTTGTGCTAAATTGGATGTCTTGTCATGTCTTATTGGAGACAAACATTGCCCTTATAAGAATACTCCTTTGCTTTTGTTGGAACGGTATATGACTTGGCGCCCACAATGTATCCTTGGCAATGAAAAAGAAAATCATGTCAGAAATGGTATCTGGAATGGATAATTGGGATCGATACAGTTTACTCTTCCTTCGAATTCACCTTTTGGATGCTTGGCAACCTCCTTCATTTGTCTCATCATGCAAAGTGAGGGCTATTTTGGGACCTAAGGCATTTGCATCATTTCCTTGTGATAAAGCATATAACAAAGTAGCATTTTGCGACACAAATCACTAATGTCGATTGCAAAAAGCTCTTGCAGCCAAATGTTCAAATGCTTTAATTTCCAAAATATGTAAAAGCCCTAATGCTAGCCTTTTAGTAACATATGATGCGGCTCTTAATAAAAATTATAAAAAATAATCTGGTGATGGTGATGCCCAAACTCGTAAAGGTTCATTTGAAGCACTTCTCAATTTTTTTTTTGTTTTGTTTTTTTTTAAGATGATGATTTTCACGAAATTGAATTCCATCATTAAAATGTGAGTTGCATGATTTACAAAAGCAACACTTGGATTCACAATCAAAACCCAAAATGGAAAACATGGTTCTTAACAAGAATAAAAACAATGATAAAATATTAAAAAAAAACTCTTGCACAAATGAAAGTAAAAATCAACTCTTGTCCTAACTCTAGAATTCACTTCTTTGTGTGGTCACCACGAGAATGTCAAGGAGTATCACACGCATAACCTACAAAAAGACAACAATGTCAGTATGTGAATGAGAGAAAATGATATCTCAATGAGGTTGCTTCTTACAATAAAATCGAGGTGACGGTAGATGCCCCCACAGTCCTTATCACGGGGTTTTAGTATTTTGCCAAGATTTCATCATAAGAGAAGACATCATTAGAATGATTAATCCACGGCCATCAATCGAATGTCCACTTTTATTCCAAAAGTTTTGTATGCAAAAGTGTCATTGATTTTTGAAAGATTGATTTGTGATTTTACTCCTAGAAAAATGAAGTGACTTCTATTTTGAGAAATTTGTACACAAATTGATTTTCATTTTAGTCCCAAAATGTGAGGATGAGAGAATTTGATAAAAAAAAAATACAACTTCAATTTTTGTACCCCAATATAAAATCACAACTTGAAAGTTTGTTTGTTTATTTTTTTTTTCAAAATGATTTTGAGCTCATAACTAGAAATTTAAACAAAACCATATGTTCAACAAGGCCAAATCAAAGTGTTTAGAACTTGCATTCAATGTTCACTTGTCAAAAGTGATCGTCAATTTTTTTTTAATAATAAGTCTATAGCACCGAGGGCAAACAATTGATTTTCGCAAATTTCAAGATAAAAATACAATACAAAATGAACAAATAAAAAGGAAAATGATACTTACAATGGGTGCCGATCTTTGTTTTTTTTTTTTTTCAATTACATAGACATGCACATGAGCTGTGGTTCGATTTCTACTCTATACGGCTCAAAATGGAGTCATGGGATCATTGGACCGAACCAACAAGATCGCGGCTAAGTCGTGTTACCCATGACTCCAGCTTCGTCAAAGAACTGACCCGTGTCGCGCGGTTGCAGACCGGGGTGAGTACGTTCGACGTGAAGAAAGAAAATTCGAGGTTAAGATGAGCGACTCGTACTACACGGTTGTAGTCGAAGTGGTATCCACCTCAACACCATCTTAGGTGATCCTATGCGGCCCAGGTTCGGCGGCAGGTAGTGTGTGCCATGGTGTAGTGCAATGCAGGGGACGTAAGCATGACAATTTATAAGCAATCAGCACTTCATACATAAAAAAATAAACCATACATTCCCACACCTCCCTGCAAGACAAAGGTGAGCAAATACTTCCCCTTATACCTCCTATTCTGCAAAAACATTTAACACATTTAATGTTAGGGACATACCTGGAATCCTCGCCGCCAAACAAAAATATTTTAAACAAGATTAATTTTGGCCTAAATCCTCTAAGGTCTACAACCAAATCCCCAGTGGAGTCATTAAGCTGTTGCAACCTACTTTCGGGGGGAGGGAACATGTTTAAGGGTATTGCCTAAAGGACGGGCCTATGGCCCATGATTAGTCGCGAGCTCTCCCAAGCCCATACCTCGCGTGACATTAGGGTTTTTTAAAGTATTTTGCACAAAAGGAGTTGCCACTAACCTATTAGGGTCGGCTAGAAACCAAATGAGGTATGGGAGTGTATCTCACTTCCTACGCAACTAGAGAATTTAGGGTTGGGGGACTTGATTACACTAATTGACCAATTAGTGCCCTTTCGGTACCTAATATTGTTCATTTTAAAAGAAAATATTTGTGTCAAGTAATTTGGATTGATTTTACACCTATCCACTAACATGTGAGGTGATCATACGGGTGCACAATCATTAAAGTAACAATTATAGCTACCAAGATCCTAATTGCAGTAAAATTAAACACGTGTAATTAAACATAATTAGATATGCAAATTAAACATACGATATAATCAAAATACTAGCAAGTAAAGGCCTAATTACACTAAGAAGGAAAAATATGGCAATTCCTAACCAAACTCCATTTTTTGATTTTTGAAAATTTTTAATTTTGTTTAATAATTTACAAAAATGGGCTAACTGGGTCGGGTTCGGTCTCCGACTGGACCCCGGGCTTGGCCCAATTGGTGGCAACGGGCCTGAGTGGGCCTGAAGCTTTCTTCTTGATACTTCAATTAGGCCCAAACAAAATAAAAAGACCCACCTATTTCCTAAGCCCGCGTGAGACCAGCCCACAAGCCCACAAGCAGCCCAAGCCCAATTTGTTCAAAAACCCTACCCATTTCGCAACCTGCACTCAACCCGATTTTGGGCCGAAACCCTATCCGACCGCGACCTGGTGGATGTCCCTCTCCTTGCTTGCGGTTGCGATGTTGCTAGGCAGATGGACGGTGGTGGCGGCGGCGGTGACGATGGTGACAATGACGGCGACGTGATGGTTGGGACACAGTGGGAGACAGCATGGTGGCGGAATAACAGCGGCGGGTGACGGCGAATGCGAGTTTTGCAGGTGGAGGCACGGCGGAGCAGAAGCAAAGGCACGGCGGCTCGAATGGTGTCAGGTCGTTGCGGGTGAAGGCGAGCGGTGATACTAGGTGGCGTCGACTCCTCCGTCGCTCTCCTCTTCTAGATCTACAAAATCGCTCATCTCCTTCTCTCTCTCGCTCAATCCGTTGCTCAAGTGGCACAACACCGAAGCGTAGGGAGGCGTCGAGGTCATCGCGACTGTAGTAGGCAGAGGAGTGGCGGCTTTTGGCGTCAAGGTGGAGCGTGGTTGTGGCTCGGGCGGCGACGGGTTGTGAGGTCAACAGCGGCAACGATGGTGAGTAGAGGCGGCAAATAGCAACATCTCGTCAAGGCTGATGAAAAACGCGTGGTGGTCGTCATGGGTTAGTAGATGAGCACGGAGTGGCAATGTTGGGTTGCAGGCGGAGCGGCAATGTTGGGTTTGCAGGCGGAGCAGCGGTGGCTTGGACGACGATAGGAAGGATGCGGCGAGGAGGACAGCGGCTCGGACGATGTCAGACAGTGCCGCCACTGCCCTCCTCCCCTTCATTCCTTCTCTCTCTTCCTCTTTACTGCATTGCTTCTTGATGCCCGTGCCTCTGCTCCAGATCTGGGCTTCGGTGAGATAGCGGCGGTCACAGTTGGTCGGGCGGCAGCGGCGGTGGAGAGCAGAGGCAGCAAGTCTTCTCCGACTCCCTCTCTCTCTCTCTCTCTCTCTCTCTCCCTCCCTCTCTCTTGCGAACTCTCCTCTTTTCTCTAGGGTTTCTTTTCCTTTTCTTTTTTCTTTTTCTCTCTCTTTTTTTCTTGTTTGTTGTTTTTATTTTCTTTTTATTTTTCTCTTTTTTAATTAATTAATTAGTTAATTTTTAATTAATAATAATTTTCTAAAATTAATTTTTTTTATGTACTTGAAAACAAAAATTAGGTGTCAAAAGTGTCTTTATGCTTGTGGGACTATCCTAATGTTATGTCACTATCTATGATTGGACAACTACCTTCACTTAAGGAATTATCTCTTAAAGGCCTACATGCAATAAGAATGATAGGCTTTCAATTTTCCGGAGGTAAAAGGCCTTTTCCATCCTTAACCACTTTGAAGTTCGAAGAGATGTTGGCATGGAAGGATTGGTCTCCTTATGCTGGGCGCCCAAAAGAAGAAGTCTCATTCTCCTATCTTAAGCATCTTGTTGTTCGGGGCTGTCCTTCGTTGGTCAAGACATTGCCTTGTCAACTTGATCATCTCACAAAGCTTGAAATTCATTCATGTCCGCATTTGAAAAACTCAACCAATGATGTTTTTCTTCCATCTCTCCATGATTTGTTCCTTGAGGATTGTAACGAGGAGATCTTGAAGAGCTTGATCAACCTAACTTCTTTGACCACTCTTACAATTAAGAATCTTGCAGAGTTTGTTTGCTTTGATCATGGGTTTATGGGCCACTTGATCAAGCTAAAGGAGCTTCATTGTAAGTTGTCCTCAATTCACATCATTCGTGACAGGAGAAACAGAAATAGAGCTACCGTGCAACCTTGAAAATATGGAATAGAGTAATTGCACCAGTTTAGAAAAGCTTCCAAGCAAGATTTACATACTTAGTTATTTGTCTATTAGACAGTGTCCAAAACTCATAAGACCAACCATTTCTTCATATGACCCCAACATCAACAACTCGATGTCTCAACTTCAATCTTCATGTACAGGTAAATGTGATTCTCTAACATTTGTCCCTCTGCCAAGGGTAGACTTGCTATTCTGAAGACATTTTGTATTGAAAACTGCCAGGGAGTGGAATCGCTGGAAGAAATCACCATAGAATCACTGAAAAATATGGAAATTTACAATTGTGAGAATCTAAGAAGCCTACCACAATTCCTTCACAGGCTCTCCCATCTCACTGAATTGAGTATAAGTGACTGTCAGATAGAGGACTTTCCTCCCCTTCCCTCACCCTATCGGAACTTACACTTAAGAGATGTTCGGGGATAAAATCTATTACTAGTATCAATAGTTGTAACAATCTCACTTCTTTAAGTGGGCGCGGGGCATTGGAAATAATAGATTCCCTTCCCCTTCCCATCACCTTGTCATATGTCTTTCTCTCTGTTTGTCCGAAGATAAAGTCTACCAAAGTGGCGTCATCTTACATCCCTCCGGGTCATATGCATTTGGCGTTGCCAAAATATCCAATGCTTGCCCCAAGAAGGTTTGCCTCCCAATTTGCAATCGTTTCAGATTTGTTAGTGCGAGAATATGAAATAGCTAGTGAGAGAATGGGGCTTACCCCTGCTCACATCTCTTACGAACCTGACAATTGACGGAAGAAGCATGGGAGGGGAGGGAGAGAAGGTGCGGTTTCTTTCGGAGGAGGAGGACAAGGAGGACGCTTGGAGTCTTCTCTTTCCTTCCTCTCTTACCTCTCTTCACATTTGCCATATGAGGAACGAGGAAAGACTATCAAGCGGTCTTTGCCACCATCTCTCCTCTCTCCAAGAGTTACGGATTATCAATTGCCCGAAGTTGAGGGACTTGCCAGAGGATGGCCTCCCTCCCTCCCTCCAACGATTATGGATATTTGGATGTGAGAATTTGAAAGATCAATGCTCAAAACACACTGGCAACTATTGGCCCCTCATCCAAGAGATCTCTTACATCGAGATTGATTGGGTTCGGATTCAATGAATTGATTGGTCCTGGTACGGTTGGGTTTTCTAGGGTTTGGGTAAGTTTATGGTTTCGAAGGCATCGATTTCCCATTCTGCTTCCTCAATTCGATGTGTGATGCAAACTAATTTTCGCTTCATGTAGATGTCTCACATAAATTTCTGGGAAAATCCAAGAAATCCCTTACATGCGCATTGATTGGTTTCAAATCTGGTGAAGCGAAATTGATCCACTTTTGCTTTCATTTGCTAACTACCATGATTCATCCTTTGATGTGCAGTCAGTTTTCTGGGGTCCAGGTAAGCTTTTTGGTCTTGAATGCATCGATTTCGCTTCTCTTCTTCGATTCGATGTTCTGTGCGAATTAATTTTTTCCCATGGAGAAGTGTTGCATAAAATTTCTAGAAATTGCTGTATCATGAAATACAACTAAAATTCAGGGCTGAAAGAATGATATTTAGTTGCCCGAATCCCAGCAAGAGCTTCCTTTAGTCTGCAATTGCGCTGCTTGAGGAAGTTGATGATATCCTCGTATGCCACTGCTGCATCCATCTTATCTATTGCCTTGGGCCTGTCTTTTTCTTTAGCCACTCCAATGCTCTTTTGACTAGTAAGTAATTCAGCATCCTCTATAGGCGGCCGTCTCCCCTGTTTCATTTCTGGCCTCAATCCCAGCGACAACATGTTATGTAAGACCCCGCCTCAGTTAATATTCATGAAACCTAGCTCAGTGTTACTCCACACACCCTGCCTTTCATCCACCTTATCATGAATCAGCTTACATTTTTATTGGCAACACACTCCAAATATACCAACCAGTCTAGGCAATCATTCTTAGGAGTTATTAGCCCGTACCAATCATTCAATTTCATGACCTCACATGTGTAGAATATCAGCCCGTGCCAACAAGTCACCATCACCCATGATTGGTGGTCTCTCGTACTTGTAAGCTAACATAATCGCAATAATTTTTTTCAGTGAAAAAAAAAAAAGTTATCAAGAGGGTATCCCAGTTAATTTTTCGTTGCTGTCAATTGGGTATGCATATAATTTTGTTCTAATCACTCTAAGTAAGAAAGTTGATTTTTATTCATGAAATATAACTTTTATTTGGTAGTAATTGCTCGTCCTGTTTCAGACCTTTGGATGAGAAATATGAGGACTACGGAAAGACCATCAATGGTGGAGGATAAGAAGCGTGGAATATTCTGTTTCCTTCATCTCTAATTTCTCTTTGGATGAGAAATATGAGGAATGTGGAAAGCTTAAGTGGTCTTCGCAGCCATCTCTCCTCTCTCAAATGGCTATCCTTTATAGGTTACCGGTACTTGCATAAGAAGATTTCTCTCCAATGTCTAATTTTTATTCTTCAGGTAATGGTTCATACTTCTTTCTTCCACACTCAGTCATTTAGCTACTGCTGCTACTCCAGGATCCATTTCTATTGCAAATCCTCAACATGATGCTAAAAAGTTCATGTTTTTACATGGACAAGCTTCTCATTATTTGCCACAAACCAACTAGACATTTGGGTTGCTCTGTGTCGTTTGATAATGGAGCACACAATGAAATGGTTATAATGCTAACGGGGTACTGCTAGTTCACCATAGTTTCATACGAGTCACTATTCCTCCCAAAAAAAAAATTATACTTACATGGACTTGCTCATAGTGCCGGAATTGTGATGTGTGGATGTGCCTGTCTAGATTGATGAGATGTCATGAACTTTGTTTGATGCCCAACTATTGCTTATCTTTCCACTTATGGATTGCACCCTGCTTTGCATGAGAACCATGAGGAAGTGTTTCTCTTCTATTGATATTTTTCTGCAATTTCAGCATTTGTTATGTTTTCTCTTCCAAATTTCTTTTATTTTTATTTTTTTATGCCCTAGCTCAATGACCTAAATTCTCTCAATTGTGCTTGTTTTGCAGAATATCCTCACTGTCATCTTTATTTGGCAGAATCTCTCAGGAGGATCAAATGCAAACACTGTAGAGGTAGGCAAATGATGTGCTTATGTTCATCTTTTGCAACTTGACAAAAGAAAAGGCTATTTATTTTGGTAGGTGTAGTGATATGCTCTAAACTGCCTTTCTGTAGACCTGCTTCAAAAGATTAATTTGTATCATTATGTCAATTATCGAGGTCCATATTCCAAGTCAAATGAAGAAGGTTTCTTACTTCCAACAACAGCAGCTATTGTAAAGATGCGAAAAATAGGATTTAAAATAGGTGTTTTAAGTTGGTGAATATGGTAATTAAATTGAATGAACCTGCAGATCATAGTCCATTTAAATCTGACTTCTTTGTCAAAGTTCATAGGTCATCTTTCTTCTATTCAAATTCCCACACCAGCTCAAAGCACATTTTCTTCTTCTTTGTTGTCAAGGAAGGTGGAGAGAAGCGATCGGTGAGACTATGCTTTGTCACTCTGTTAACTCTTCATGAAAGCCTTATGTTTGCCACGCTATATTTTGATTTAAGCTTGCGAGAAGATGGTCATCCAAGACCATTGGCAACCCAATTATCTCGGGTAGGCAAGTCTTGGAGCTCCCGTCACGGACAACGCAAGATACAGGCACTGTCATCTTTAGTGGGTTATCCTCACGACCTCACATGTGAAGAATATCAGCTTGTACCATTAGGCCACAATCACTGGTGATCAGCGGTCCCCCATAGTTCTGTATTAGCAGAATCACAAGGGCCATTCAGAAAATACAAAATAACCATAACAATCACATTTTTTAGACTTGGTTTGGGGAGTACCCTGTTATGTCTTGTTGAGTTTTGGTTGCAGTCGGTTGAGTATGTAGTTGACTGTGTATAATTTGTTTGTTTGATTACTCTTCTAATTGTTTATTTTGCAAGACAAAGTAATTTTTACTGTGGGCTACTTGATTTTCTCATCTCATAATTCATTTTTGTGTTCCCATTTTTCATCTCACATACCATATATCTATCTCTTGGTTGAACTTGAAAAGTCCGATACTATCACGCCCCGATCCTCCGGTCACGTGCCCATTTCTCTATGGTTGATTAAATAGCGACGTTCCAAGACGCATCGTCGACCCATTTCTTTTTAAATGTACATGCGGAAGTAAATAAATAATCTCTAGATAACAACAAGATGGGATAGAAAAGCAGGGTCATAATTCACAACCAAAACAAGCCTTTTATAACAAACAGGTTTATATACAATACCAAGCTGTTTACAAAATATCGGCTTAACAAAAAGGGAACTATCCTAAGACCCACTAGTCAGACATGTTCGCCGATTCCTTGGTTTCCACCCTCCCAGACTCTGGGACTTCCGATCCTCCATGACCGCCATTTAGGGACCTGAAAATATTATCCCACAAGGGGGTGAGATGATGTCTCAGTAAGTTCAACCCCCTAAGACTCAATTAGGAAGAAAATATGCCCTAAGGGCTGTGTGACATCCCAGATTTTCAGTCATGTTTTCAATCGAATAAATCGGGTATTTCATTGACACGTCTATAGGGCTGTTTTCAGAACTAATCATTTTAGAGATAACTAGACTATTTGGGGAAACCATTAAGAATTTTAAGGCAAATAGACAATTCGACCAGGAATCGATTTCTTGATCGTGTCCATCTTTAGAGGTCATTACGGCACAGATATAAATCGATTTGAGATCAGATATAGGATGGTTCGATTGAGATGTGTGGCTAATCGTGGGTGATACCACTAAATTGGAAAATTCTCGTCGACCGGCACTAATTTGATTTCTTTATCGTTTTGGCATCCTGTGTCCGTATTTGAATCCTCAAGATTTTCACGACAATCGAGAGTTGTCATTGAGTCGAGTGGGTTCATTGTGGCTCAAAGAAAATCTTTGCACTGAAAAGTTGTGAAAGTTACCCGATAGTTTAGGTCACGCTAAAAACGCGTCGAATGGAAATTAACTGTGAATTCGAACCCGATTTCAGAAACTGAAAGTTCTGTGGTGTCACGAGCTATTTTAGGAACGTCGATTTAGTCTCGAGAAGATTTTTTAGAGATTTTGGGATTTTTACGGAAAATCGATTCGGACGTCGTGGAAAATTAGAGGAAAATTGGATCGGCCAAATTGATCGGATTTTTGGCCTCTTTATCGAACCTTTGAGTGTTTAGGGATTTATAGAAAATTGTTCGGGATTTTTCTTCAGCAAAATGGGACGTTGATTTGGAAAATCGAATGAAGAATTGGAGCCAAAAAAAAAATTAAGGAAATTCAAAATTGGACTAAAGGCTGCATTTTGGCTTAAATTTGGAATAAATTGTGAAATTCGAAATTTGGCTTGAGACAGCAACTTTAGGCTTGAAATTAGATTTATTGGTGGAAATTTGGTTGGAAAGTAATAGGGGACAAGTGTTTAATGCATTGGCTAAAGTTGCTTGACTTTATGCCCTATTCTTGGCTTCCCTTGCAAGATTGGCCAGTTGCTTCCCTGTTTATTGTCTTCTCCTTTGCGTGAGTGATCCACCGAAACCAGCTGCTTGTTGTTTCCCTTTGGTTTATTTTTCCTTCGAAGACCATCACCTGCTCTCTTCTCCTCTCCACCGAAGCCTCGGTCGATCTTGCCACCAGCCTGCTTTTACTTTCATTTGTCAATCCAGCAAAGTCCACCGCAACTCTCCCTCTGCCACCTTGCTATTTTAAGTGCACGCACTCAACACCACCAAGTCAAACCGGTGAAGCTCTTGCAGGTTCGTTGACCGAGACAACTCAAGCTTCTGCCGCGCGTTCTTCAGCCTTCTGCCAGCACACAACGCCCGCACGCCCACGATCGTTCTTCCCCTTTGCCGAATTGCTAGCAGCAAGCCCACCGAAACTCAGTGGTTGACCGAGCAGCGTTGTTTTGCTACCATTTGGCCGTGAGCCTTCAGTCGATGCCTTCCCCACGCGCCCACCGAACGAGCTTCCATCTGCGTGTCTTCCATCTGCCCTCAGCCCGATTGAAGCAGTCCATAGCAGAAACTGCTCCACCAGCGAGCCCGTCTGCCACTCATCCGCTTCATCCCCTGGCCATGTGTTGACTCCCAGCTACGAAGACCGGACCCGGCCGCTTGCTGCCGCGTTCGTTCCCACCAGCGAACGTCCTTCCCCCCGCCAGCCTTCCTCCATCACGTGTCTTCAGCCATCTTCAATTCCTCAGCCCATCGGCCCAGCTGCCTCAGCATCCACGAGGCCGCAAGGATTCGGCCCAACATCCTCACACGTTCAGCCCATAGAAATTCCTACAGCAGCCCAAGTCTTCAGTCTTGAAGCCCAGTCCAACGAAGCCCAGCAAGTTTTAGATTTCAGCCATGGGCCCAGCCCGTTTTCAGCCCAGTTGAAGTCTTCAAGCCCAGCAAAGTCAGCCCATTTTCAAAATAGAAAAGCCCAAGTATCATCCCAGCTGCAACAAGCCCAAGAGCGAGCCTAGTCCAGTGCAAGAACAAATCTCAATTGGGCTAAGATTTGTTGGGCCCAAGTTTAAGGCCTGGTCCAAGCCTGCCAGTGTTGTTGAAAGCCCGATTTCGGCTGTCGTCGCGTCGCCGTCACGGTGTCCCGGTCTTCGCTTTGCGCAAGTGAGTAATCTCACTAATCCTTGCTTAGTAGACTAATGATAGAGCTCAAATAAATAAATGGACTGCACCATAACAATCAGCACGAAATTTCGGTTGTTGGCTATTCTTGCCTAATTTCTGAAAAATAAATAACTAAATAATTAATTTCAAAAATTAATAAATAAATACTAAAAATCCAATTTATGCCCATAATGCCTAATTGAAGCCCAATAAGGGTCGGGAAAAATCCCAAGATGCATTCAATAAATAGTATAGGCAGTTCTCTAGCTAAGTACACTAACCACCTAACTAATATGTAATGCAATTAACTAATAATCACTAATCCATTCTAATCTAACCACCTAATTGCACTTAATTAAATCTAATCAACCCTTAAGCATTGAATTAATTGTGCAATTTGAGGAATTATTCCTAAATTGATTGAAGTTAAGTGAAATTGAATGATTGATCGGTAAATAGCAGAGTATGGTCATTTAGCATTTATAATGCTTTGATGAGTTGTAAATCGGAAGGAATCGGGATATTGAACTAAGAATACTCTTGGCTAAGACCGATCAGGTACGAGGTATAAACATACGTGGTTTGGTGATAAGGAAATCATTGGTGAAAACGTAACGCATGAGTGTTGTCTACTACATGCATTATCATGGACATACGTGGTTCGGTGATTGAGAAGATCACTGGTGGAAATGGTGCCTTAAAGAACGCACGAGTGTTATCCATTGTTTATGTTGGCTCTGTAATGAATATATCACCATGGCGAAAAAGACACTTGAGAGCATACTGAATTGTTTATATTGGCTTTGTGATGAATATATCACCTTGGCGAAAAAGACGCCTGAGAGCATACTGAATTGTTTATGTTGGCTCTATGATCAATATATCACCTTGGCAAAAAAGACGCTCAAGAGCATAGTAAAGTGTTCACTATACATCACCTTGGCAAATCGACACTTGAGAGCATTACTGTAGCTCTGTGATTGAGAGTGCAAATGGGAGGTTTTATATTGAGAAGTGATTTGACTTTGAAATGGTCCGATTGATATATAATCGACTAGGTCAATTAATCAATAATTGATCTATTGTCGTGAATTGACTGATTGAGTGGTAGTGACCTTGAATGGTTCGATTAACATGTAATCGACTAGCTCGATTGATTGAGATATTGATCTGTGATTGCTTAGGTGCCTATTGAACTGTACTAATATGCAGGTGGAATCTAAGAGCAAGGTAAGTCCTCTGACCCATGCATGTATAGGCAACCTGGTTAGCGTATTGGTTTCCTAATCAAGTCTTAGTGGGGTAGAACTTGTTGAGACGTAGTCTCATCCCGGTTGTGAGACAACATTTTAGGACCCTAATGAGAAGCCTGAGGAGAAAGAAATTCAAGAGGAGTACCTAAAGGAGAACCCCGATGATGATCCGAGTACGACCCATATGAGGACTATGATCCCATCCTCTTTGTGAACCCTGTTTGTAGATGGTTGAGTGTGAGACTAGACATTTGTAAATAGTATGGTAAATTACTTTGAGGTGTGGTTGTATAAAGGTTTGGTTGTGGATTTCAATATGAAAAATATGGCATTACTTTTCTATCCCATTGTTTTATTGTCTGGGGATTTATAACTGCTTCCGCATGTGTTTAATAAATGAAAGGGTCGGTGATACGTAATCCTGGGATATCGCATTATAAAATCGACCAAAGGTAAGGGATGTGTGCGTGCCCGAGGATCGGGGCATGACAGGCTGCCTAAGCACAAATACGAGTTAAAGGACTTACCTTGGCCTCAGTCCCTTCTTGCAAGTCAAAACAATTCATAGATCCATAGAATCATATCAATAATTCACATCATCACATTGGATCGAATCATCAATCAATCAACCTAGTTGATTCCATGTCATCAAGACGATCACATGGTTAAATCAATTACTCACTCCAACTATTAATTACGGCCACACTCGGGCACAACCTACTAAATGTTCAGCGGTGAAATTATGGCCCAATGGGCACAGTTTGATTCAAGTTAGGCGGTAGATTATGACTCAACGTACACAACCTCTATGAGGTGGTTAATTACGGCCCGAAAGGCACAACCTCTATGAGGTGGTTAATTACGGCTCAATGAGCACGGCCATACTTCGGTGGTTGATTTTGATTCAATAAGCACAACCTCTATGAGGTGGTTAATTATGGCCCAATGGACATAGTCATACTTCGATGGTTGATCATAACACATCCCATAATATCATGCACAACATACAACTCTCATCTTTCAGTAGTCATCTTGCTATGACTATAAACCATCACATGATTATTCATCTACGGCCAAAGACATGGTATTTCACAATTAAATTCCTCAATTAGAATAATGTCCTGGCCTATTTTCTTTGTATTAACAGTACCTGATAAAATAATTGTGTGTGGGTATACGATCGGCCTCAACAAAAAATATAATATCTTTACTTTCAAAATTCCCACTATTTATATAGTCGATAAAAACATTTTTGGCATCGTAAACCGAAGCCCGGTAATTTCTAATTAAATACTAAAATTAAATAAATTTTGGGATAAATACCAAAAATTGCACATCACACTCAAATTGCACAAAATACTTGTCAATTAAATAAACAGGTCACACTATTGCAATTAGCATAAAATTCCGATCACCTGCTATCCCAGTCTAATTTTCGAAAAATAAATAATCAATTAAATAATTACGAAAAATAATTATTAAATGCCAATAAATAAGACTTTGGTCATAAAGCCTAATTAAAAGCCAAGACGGGTCTGGAAAATTTCCGAACCACTTTAGATAAATTCTAGAGCTTGTCTACGCCCTAACTACATTACTCTAACCACCTAACATATAATAACAATTAATTAAGTTGCTAATCTACTTTAACTATCCACATAATCCATACTTAACATAAACTAAACAATCCTTAAACGTTATTAACTTACTAAGCGAGGATTAGTAAGTTATACTCACTTGTCTAATGATCCACTTAGATCAAAACAATAAGGACGAGGCAAGGATCGACAAATTCCAAAACAGCGACGCCAACGGGGCACAGATCGGGCCCGGAAATTGGCCCGAGGAAGCCCACGTTTATGCTGAACTTGGCCGAGCTTCGTTGTTGCAGGACTTGCTTCGAGCGGCTGATTCGGTGGGACCGCAAGCATGGAACTGGGGCTGCTTTGATCGCGTGGACGGCAGCTGCTGTTGACTCGGCGGCAGCTGTAAGACTTGAAGACGGAAGTGGGTTGGGCTTCGGACGGGGGGTGTTGAAGTTGGCGTGGGAATTTGCTGGCTGAAGGGGAATTGATTCGGTCAACAAATGGCTTCTGTGGGTGTTGCTGTTGATCGAAGGAGACGCTGAAGTGGAGTTGCAGGCGATGGAGTGGAGACATGGCAGAGAGAAAAAAAAAATGAAGAAAAGAGCTGCAGCTTCGGTTGAGGGGAGGGGGTGTGGTTGAATGCGAGAGAGAGAGAGAGAGAGAGAGAGAAAGAGAACCGAAGATGTGAAGAGGGAGGGGCGGTGGTCAAGGCGTGCAGAGGAAGATTGAAAGAAAGAGAGGAAAAGTCAATAAACTTATCCAAAAATTTCAATGCTTGGTCCCCCAAATAGTATTCAATCTTATCCCAAGGTCTCACAATACTTTCTTGAAATAATCTTCACAAATAAACCCATTTTGATACCCAAAAATGGAGCCCTTTTTCTAATTCCGAATTTACTCATTCTTGGACTTCAATTTCTTTAATAAGTTTCCCCAATTGATGTCCAATTTAGATGTAGAAAAAGCCCACATAATTTCTTCAATTCCCTTTCGCCAAGTAGCTCGGTTTGCAAGTCGAAAATCCCTTCAATTCGGCCAATCCAAATTTCCGTTCGTTTCCCAAAACATCCGAATTGAATTTCCGTAAAAATTCCGGAATCGCCAAAAATTCCTCAAAAGATAAATCAACGTTCCTAAAATGACTCGTGACATGACAGAACTTTCAATTCCTAAAATCGGGTTCAAATTCGCAGTTAATTTTAATTTGATGCGATTTTAGCGTGACCTAGCCTACTGGTAGCTTTTAGGAACTTTTAGTACGATTGACCCATGGTCAATTTTCTTCAAACCACATGTACCTCTTCGATACATTGGCGACTCTCGGTTATCGTGAAAATTTCAAAGTTTCAAATACGGATACAGGGCACCAAAACGACAGAAAAATCGGTCTAGTGCCGATCGACAAGAATTTTGCAAATTAGTGGAATCACCCACGTTTAGCCACACATCTCAGTCAAACTGACCTATCTCCGATCTCTGATAGGTTTTTGACTGTGTCGTTATAATCCTTGCAAACCAGCAGGGTCGAGCAGTCGATTCTTAATTGAATTCTCAAGTCTATTACGTTAAAATCCTTTAACGGCTTCACCTAATAGGACAGTTATCTCGTGAGTGACCATATCAGAGAAAAGCATTATGGTCATGTCGAGGAAAAGCCCAACTTATCCAATCGAAATCATAACCTGAAATTCAAGATGTTACAGATACAGTGACTGTGATTCAATTGAGATAACTATAATGACGATTGTGATTGGTGAAAATTGAGGCATTAAAGAAAATTTCTAAGGTCATAGTGAGATGAACTCCAATTAACGTGAAAAAAAAAATGTTACTCTTTCCATTTTTTAATCCGTTTTGCTTTTTATGTAATTAATAAGTAGTCTTTCTCAACAATTTGTGAGAATTTTAGATGTCTTCAAAGTAGTTATCTTCTAGTCAGCCCAAGTTAGTTGCTTTTATACAAAGTGTTATGAATCTTCTTGTTTTTTCTTTACAATATATATTGATATTTTATATGACTAAGTTAAATAATGAATGTTTCAAGAATACTTACATATTTGGGGGCCAATGATTTAGATTGGTTGATTTTCCCAACAACACTGCTTGATTATATAAGCAAAATCATAAGTGAGGGATATCATCTACTAAGGTTAAAATAACTTTTGAGCAATTTTCCCCTTGTCAGGGAAAAAAAAGGAAAATGCAAAATGGCTTTGTCAAAACTTCAACATAAAAGCAATCCATTGCAATCAACTGATCTTAATTTTTTTGACAAAATAAAAATCTTAATATTTGAAGCAGGCTACAAATAAGAACAAGTCAATAATATCGACATTTTGCATGTGAAGCGATGTTGATGCCTCAAAACTTATATTATTCCCTTAATAGAGTTCCTAGTTTAATACCAAAGAGAAGCAAGGAAAAAAAAAAAAGAGTTCTTAGTTAGTTCCCTAAAACATGTCCCTTCTTAAAATTTTGTAGTATGAAATAAAAATTCAAATTTTGTAAGAATAGGAAGATTTTAGAGATAGATTTTCGAAATGTTTTAGGTGCTCTCAGTGTTAAATGTAGGGGTGATCGGGTCCAGGGTGAGTAGGGTCTAGACCTGGACCCTGTACCCGACCCTATTATAACCGGTTTTCTTTTTTTGGACCTTATACCTAACCCTGTTTGCATTGGACCCTGTTCCCGACCCACCCTGTTTTTCTGATCCGGGAACAGGGTTAACCCTGTTTATATTGGAACATGTTTTGCATAAAAATTGCTGTACAGCACTCATATGTAAGGTAAAGCATTTACAATCTAAATCAACATAAGCACATCCACTGTTGTAGCAAACGGTTAAAGATGCTTGTTTACCATATGAAACAGAAATTTATATACACCAAATTTCTGAAATAGTTCATGAAACTATAATACTATGCTGCCACATTTTAATCCCCACGCAAGCCACTGGAACTAGCAGAAAATTTCTTACCACAGTATTTCTGCAAAATAAATAGGATCGTAGCCATTACTTGAAAGGCAATTATACTAGTAGTAAAAGTTGCAAAAACTAGAACAAACTAGTGGGCAAATTGATTTGCATAGCAATATGAAGGATTGGTATTTAAACAAATGGACCATATCAAAGCATACAAATGAGTTTTTGCCACAAACCTCTGTAAACCATTCGTAAACTATCTCTATTGCATAGTTCATAAGAATAATACATATACCAGCACCACAAAGAGATCTCACCTGCTTCCCAATGCTGAATGGTATATACTTGTACTTGATCATGTGTGCAATTTGACGTCTCATTGTCATGATGAAAAGCGCGAGCCAGTAAAAGAAATCGACTATTAGCAAACCAATCAAGACATTAGGATAACAATTCTAAGTATCACAACTCCTGAAGTCACAAATGCAGAAGTGAGGCTGACGTGTGGAGCATCATGTATTCTTCCGAGCTGAACTGAGTCTCAGGTAGCCCTTCAAGGATATTCTTGAGCTTCAGTATACCCTTTTGCATAAACTCCCATCCTTGTTCTAAATAAATTATCTCCCTCTCATTCACCACCATATCTCCACACTCTCATTCTCAACACCAAATCTGCACACATAAGCCAATTAAGCCATCGATGATGGAATCGTGAGTCTGACCCGAATCCAACAATGCAAAAAAAAAACCAAGGGAAACTACTCTTCCGCAAGGCCAAAAAGCATTCTATCGACTGCTTCCAGCTGGACAATCACTAACCCGCCGGAGAAGTATTCAAATAATTACAAGAAAGATCCTATCAGGACTCTAATTTACGTCTTGGACGATTAAATGATCTGTCTTACCCAAACTCGATATTCCCACTAACATCTTGAGCAGTCTTAGCTTCCTAATCTAACACGCAGTATCTACCCGGCACCTGGAATTCTAACCTCAGATAGTTCCAACTCAAATTCTACAAGTCAACCTTAACTTCAGTCAACTGTTGACAAAAACATATCGACAAGCTCCCAGACCAGAAATCCCCCCATCTCCACACTGTTTCAGCGAGCTTCAAGGTAAAAAAAAATAGAGTAAAACCTAATGCCTTCGACCTCGAAAGGCGAAAAAAGCCAACAACCAAGTTGCAATCCCTCCTAGAAGAGCACAAATGATACGAGGCCAATTAACTCGAACTCAACTGATGGAATCCAACGGCGAAACGGCGCCGGCCATCGTTGGCGATCGTGAGCCTTGAAACAAGATTGCAAAGCAGAACTAGAAAGACGAGAGAGAGAGAGAGAGAGAGAGAGAGAGAGAGAGAGAGAGAGAGAGAGAGAGAGAGAGAGAGAGAGAGAGAGAGAGAGAGAGAGAGAGACCTGATCAGGGAAACGAGTGATACGGAAGAGCAAAGACGTCGAGATCTCACGGGCTGCGGGTGTCGCGGGAGGAAGGCAACGGTGGGCAAGCGGAAGCAGCGTCAGCACTCAGATGGAACTAGGATCGGCGAAGGACGCGAGCTTGGGGAAGTGGGTGTGAGAGCCTGAGAGGTAAAGATAGAAACAAATTAGGGTTTTGGTCTTTTTGGGTTGGCTTACAAACCGGTTCTGAAACCGATTCGCAAACCAATCCGGTCAATCCGGTTCCCGGGTGGGTAATCCCTCGGAACTGGTTCCCAGACTGGTTCAAACCGGTTCTGAGGATTGGGAATTGGTTCTCGGACCAATTTCAACCGGAACCGGTTCCCGACCCCGTTTTCCGGGTGGGCCGATCTGGGAACCAAGTTGACCCGGTCCAGTTGCACACCCCTAGTTAAATGCGAATTCAACTTGATTTTGACAATTGTAATAGGTTTAAGCTCTAACACCATGCTTCAAAGGCAGTGAATGGGTCGCCTTGGTAGGTCCAAACTCTTGGGCCTTAATCCGAAAAGGGATCGGATTGCACTTGGACTTGACATACAATTTGGGTAATAAGGTGAAAAAAAAGTTGTTCAGCTAGGACAACACTCACTATTTGTAGAACTATTGAATGGGGAGTCTAGACGGACCAAGTCAGATATCGACCATCAAAATTCTTACCTGGCCCGGCCTATGATTTTGTAAACTATTATACTTTCTTACCATAAACGACAACGTCAGGGCAAGCACCCAAGAACAGACTCATTCAAGTATTGCATTTGCCAAACCGTAAAACCATGTTAGTCAAGTCTTGGTAACTCCAAGGTCCAAGAGAAGATTCATTGCCCTCAAGCTTGTGTCACGAGCCGACAGTTGCTTGGCCGTGGAACCACCCATGAGGCGCTTGGCGAGCGGAATTCTCCAGGCCAGCCTTCCTTCTCTAATTATTTCAACGAACAATATGGTGAATGCTTCTTTATATGAGATCGTACCATGCCCAACTTCGCTCGGGCGTCTAGTCCATTAAATGAGACAGCAGATCTCTTTAGGCTCAACAACTGGTTTCGGTCTGCCATGGCCTCGTCAGAAGAACAGCATCAACTCCCGACCAATTTGTGCACAAGAGGCCTACCCCATCTTCAGAGCTCATAAGTGATATAATTCATTTATCTTAGAACTCCTAGCACTAACTATCATAACGCCACTCCCACGGACCAGTTGTGTCCATTCCCTATACTTCCTCACTCTTCACTCAATAACCTCAAGTGCCACACACAAGGTCACGAGTACGGGAGGATCCATGGACCGTGACATTCTCCCCCACTCAATTCCGCAACGCCTTCATTGCGGGCTATTTAGCCGCTTCCCCGCGTTTCCCTTAACCATTAAGGCCACTCCTTGGAACTTACATAGATGGCAATGCTCGCCCAACAGAACAGTCTCACCACTCCATTGCTTGCTTCCCTTGATCAAAGTTGTTCACGAATCTCCAATCACTTGTGCTTTCCAACAAGTGTGGCACCCCTGGCCAATTGCACCTAGCAGCACCTTCTCTCACCTACTAAGCTCCTCCTAATCTCAGCAAGCCAATAGAGGGTCCCCTTGGTGGAAACGTGATCGCAGACCTCTTCTTAAGATTCACCCATTGATCCAGGAACGTATCCCCATTCAGCAAACAATTTAGTTCTTTCATATGCCCCCATTGCCATCCTAGAAGCTAGACGAGAGCCGCACGTTGTTCGAGCCCCTTGGCCCTGGCGATCACTCTCTGCCCTCATAGGAGCAGGAAGACCACGGGCTTATCCCCGAATCATCCACATATTGGAGGGATCCCTACTCTGATACCACTTGTCACGGGCCAACAGTTCCTTGGCCGTGGAACCACCCGTGAGGTGCCTAGCGAGCGGAATTCGCTAGGCCAGCTTTCCTTCTCTAATTGTTCCAATGAACAATATAGTGAATGCTTCTTTATACGAGATCGTACTACACCCAGTTTCGCTCGGGCATCTAGTCCATCGAGTGAGACAGCAGATCTCTTTGGGCTTAACAACTGGTTTTGGCCTGCCATGGCCTCGTTAGGAGAGCAGCATCAGCTCCCGATCAGTTTGTGCACAGGAGGCCTACCCCGTCTTCAGAGCTTCTAAGTGATATAATTCATCTATCCTAAAACTTCTAGCACCAACCGTCCTGACGCCACTCCCACGGACCAATTGTGTTCGTTCCCTCTACTTCCTCACTCTTCACTCGATAATCACAAACACCACACACAAGGTCACAAGTATGAGAGGATTCACAGACCGTGACACTTGCATAGCTATTTTCCCTTATATTTGGGCTAGGTTGAGTCAAGCTCGATGGGCAATTTTTTTTTTGCTCTCGAACCTACTCAAATGAATAAGTATGCTTCGCATTCAAATACAACATGGGTTGTTTGAAATATTTATTTTCTTGAAGAAAAAAATAATAAATAATATGCTTGATGTTAACGTGGTTACTTTTCGCATGAGTTCGAAATTTATGGCCTAATTATGTGCGAAAACACATAATCAAGTATGGAGAACAATGATTTATTACAACGGCTCTCTTTAGCTTTAGTTAATGACAGGCTTTGTAATCTTTATAATTCCCTCTCCTTCCTAATTCTAGAGTGATAAAGATGAGTCGTCATCACCTGACAACAATTTATGGGACCGTGCGGTGAGTCGACCGAAAGAAAATCAGCGTCCATGGAAACTCTTAAAAGACAACTTTTGTCAAAGGATTCAGTGCAAAACAAAAGCCGCTAGAAAATGATGGAAGAGGAATTGTAGCGAGGGAGAGCGCTGAGTTGGGCGGAGCTCCGGCTCAGTTTCTGACGTCTCTCAGCCTTTGCTCCGACTACAACAGCTCCTTCTGCTCGGCTCCTCACCGTTCGATCGCTAAAGCCAAGTCCTCTCTCTCTCTCTCTCTCTCTCTCTCTCTCTGTGTGGTTTTCGGCTTTCGATTCAATGAATCGAGCTGAGCTCTCTGTATTTTCTTGAATTTCCAGAGGAGAGGCTTCTTCGTGGACTTTCCTCCTTCTCAGTTTCTGTCGATGTTCTGGACCTTGGTCGTTGCTGATAGTAATGACTGTAAGTGAATCGCTGCTTGAAGATGGCGGATATTAGTTCTTTGATGGGTAGGCATTCTACCAGTTCGACAAAATGCCTGACTCAGTCATAGATAGTTAATTCCTATTGCATTCTTTTACCAACGTTTTGATATCCCATTGAAGTTGCACTGCTCGTGTCTTACTGCATTTCTCGTATAAAGTTGATTGAAATGCGATTACGTGTGCTTTTAGTATGTCAAATGCGGGTCATGTGCATTTGATGTTCGCTGTTCATGCGTGCATTTGCTGTGTTAACTCACGTTGAAGATGTACATGGTATTACTCCTCTTAGCTGCTGGACATGAGAAGTTCTGGTATGAATGATCTACGTATGATGTTATATACATAGTCCTTGAGGTGCATAAAGATGCATAGTGAGATGGGCATGTATGGATGTTGATTGCTCATCAAATTGTCATCGTTTCCAGCCTTAAATATAATAAGGGTGCTTGCTGGCCGCTTTTGTTCGCATGGGGAATGTGAGGATTTCAATCTCATTTCAGTAGTGTTCTAGTTGTGTGGACATATAGAGAGATGTTGCATTGATGTTACATTTGTTTTCCATCAAATTGGGGCAATTCAAGGCTTGAAACATATAAAAAATGATGGCATTCCATGTTGCCCTGATTCAAGTCAAGTAAAGCCATTAGTTGTCTGGTGTTACTTGTGTGTACTTGGACCTCCTCAGCATGTATATCCATGTAAGAAAGTGACACTTTGGATTCATTATGATTTCATATTGGAATGTCACATTGTTATGCTTAAAGCGTGCTTAAGTTGTCCTAGTAGCTTGCTGTCTGTATGTATTTGTGCAGTGAATGATAAACTTGCATTTGTGGCTGGTGGAGTCTTCTTTCTGTTGAAGTGGTTACTGGCCCTTTCTGTTGGGTCAATGTGGGTGTCGCTATCAATTTTTTCTCATATGGGACAATAGTGCATGCATGAAAGTTGCTTTCTTTGAGGTAAAGAAGTTGAGTATATTGAGCTAAATCTTCACTGCAGCATGTTGACATCTTCTCAGCTTGCCCTTCATGCTTTGAGATTCTAAAATATCAGTCCTCGTTTTATTCGCGGTGTAGTTGGTCGTTCATCCTTTAAAGATTAAAGAATAAAAAATAAAAAATAAAAAAAGCTAAGAACTTACTAGTTTCAATTAGGTAGTCGAGCCTTTAAGAATAGGTTTATCCACTGTTGGATGAGGTGGTCTTCACATAGAACCCAACTTTTGACAATGCAACTGAGAAATCGTGAATCCCAAAATTCATTCTTTATATTGTAAATTCCTCTCTCGATTAAGTTACACCAGTCATTCGGTAATTAAAGATCATTAGATGTGATAATTGATCTGGCTAGTTTCGCTGGCTGTGATGAGTCGCCTTGGTGGTGGTGCTGATGCCAATGGCATGGCGGTGGCCGTGAGAATGGCGGTGCTCTCTCTTGCCACATTCCTTCATTTTATTTTATTTTCAGTTTTTTGCTGTTTTTTTCTTTTTAGCTTTTCTTTTTGCTTTTATTAATCTTATATTTGATAAGATACATGAAATTCTAGACATAATTCTAATAGACAAGTACCATAGAGATAAATGAATGAATAGTTAAAATATGATTAAACACGAAAAAGGTTAGACGAACATTATTGTTGATTTTGAACAAGAGAACAACAATTAATGCTGATTATTAAATAATATTTCATTCAAACAAAAAAAATGTGAAAAGTGAAGTAACAAAGCCAATTTGCGCCTTGGAAAGTCTTGGTCTTCCTGAGTTTATGTTATATGTGGCAATGACAGTGCTAAAACAACTTATTCCTAATTCTTGTGGATTAGATTAATTGGATGGCTCCTTTCACATTTCATATGATAATTAACAATGTGGACGTGGTTCATCAATTATGGTGGTCACTCATCGATTAGTGGTTTTCAATAAGACAACGTTTTCCCGTTGTGTTTTTTTTTTTCCCCCTTTTCTTTTCACTTTTAGGGACATGGCAATAAAGTCTGCCACGCTATTTATATTTGTCCTATTTGGCGGCATACTGCCTATGTGTAAAATCTAAAGGTCGAAAAAGCTCCACAAAACATTCTTTGGCCAATTAGGGCGCGTTTGATAACGATTTTTCCCGCGAATCAGATCCATCGAAATGATTATTTTTTATTTTGTTCCCGATTCTAAGCATTTTAAATCGCTGGATAACTATCCAAAATTTCTGATTCCCTGGAATTGCTTTTGGTACCGATATATAATTAATTCTGTTCCAAATCAATTTCTTTTAATTTTTAAATATTTTTTTTACTTTTTTCCTGTTTTTCTTTTCTTTTTTCTTTTTTTTCTTTTTTCCTTTTCTTTTTCCTTTTTCCTTTTTTCTTTTTTTTTTTTCCTTTTTCTCATCTTCTTCTCCTTCTTGTGGCCGGTCCCGGACCGACGACCGGCTAGATGAGGGCCGGCGACCTCACCGGAGCGAGGCCTGCCAGGCCACTGATAGGGCTGGGCAAGCCTCGTCGGTGGCCAGGCGAACCTCGCTGAGGCTAGGCGAGCCTCGCCTGGGCACCGGTGGTTGGGCAAGCCTCCGATGAGCTTACCGGTGGCTGGGCAAGCCTCCGATGAGCTTGCTAGACCTCGCCCTAATCTGGCAAGCCTCCAGCGAGCTCGTCGGACCGGCGGCCGGTGGCGGTGGACGAATTCTCAAATTCGTCCCCGGAACAAGAATCAACTTTTTTTTTGTTCTTGATTCTATTCTCAATTTGTTCCCAGGAACAAAAATTTTACCAAATGAGATTCTAGGCCCAAACTGATTCTAGAAACAAAGAATCAGAATTTGGCCCTGCCTAGCATACCAGATATATACATGACATATGTACACATGTTTAAACATGCTTTTATATATATATATATATATATATATATATATATATATATATATATTATATATATATATATAAATATATATTCCTCATTATGCCCCCTAGATGAGTCACTAGCTTTAATGTTCTTTTAGCTCCTTGTGTGTTTAGATACGAGCCACAATGTCTAATTGTTCTCATTGAATATTTCTATTGGGGTAGAGCCTGATGTTTTTGTAGTGCATACCTTTTTGAAGGACAAGAATATTACATAATAATTATTCCATCCAGCCAAATTTGGTTTTCAGTTATGTCTTTTCTTTTAGGAGAAATTACACAAACTCTTGTTGAATTTTGAGGGTAGGATACATTTACCCATAAACTTTCAATTGTTAAACAATACCCCAGAACTTTCATTTTATTACAGTCATTAACCTACGTTATTTTATATGTATTAGTATGTCAATGCACACGATCTGCAAGGGATACAAGTATATAGTTCATCTCATATTTGGAAGGAAATCTCTCATTTACCCATAATGCTATACATAATTGAAAAATATAGAAAACGACATAAAATAGATTAACTAAATATTAATTATAGAAAAATAAATATCAATAATCGTATGAAACAAAATCTGATTATAGCAACATTAACGAAATTAAAAAGATATTTTAAGAAAAAAATTAAAGGAGTTAATAAGAAAAGGTGAAACGACAAGATTTGGTTAGTTATTGTGATATTTAAGAACTAAATTGATGTAACTAAAATTGATTGACTAAACATTTTTAGAAAAAAGTAATAAAAGAAAATGATAACCTCAACTCATGAAAGCAAATGATTAACCAATAAGTGATTTTTTAAAAAAAATTGTAGTGATTAAGTCATTTTTTGCATTAATTAACGATTTAAAAGTATGCAATGAGTATCCAACTCTTTGTTATTTGAACTTTTTTGTTGTTGAGGCATTTTTCCTTTTTACTAGATCATAGTTCTTTTTCTTAAATATTTTATTAATTCTATTAATATGTTAACCTAGTTATAATTTTTATTTAAAAAATTATCAATGATATTCATTTTCTAATAATTATATTTTAGTTAATTAAATTTTCTTTGAATTCTTTATATTTTTATTTTTATTAAAAAATCAAGAGTAAAAGAGGAATTCCTGTAAATAATGATATGGAAAAGTCACAAAAATAGAAAGTGAAAACACCTCAATAATAAAAAAAGGTGAAATGACAAAAATTGGTATAACATCTAAATGCTTAATTGTGCAACAATATCAACCCATGAAGAGCCGAAATATAAAAAGTGGGTTGACTCATAAAAATAAGAGGAAATGGTGTCCTTGACTCATTAAAAAAAAAAAACATTAGCCTGTTATGAAATACATGAATGAATACTCATTATATTCATCTTATCTAATGTACTTATTATGATACATTTATATCATACAGTCTAAGAGAACGTTTATCTCCTATCCAATATATGTAAATAAATTGATATTAATGATAGTATACTCTTGTTTTCCTAAAAAAAAAAAAAAAAAAGAGGAAATGGTATCCTTGACTCATAAAGATAAAAAAGATTAGCCGAAATATAAAGTGAATGGAGCGAAAATTTCGAGAAGCAAACATTTGTACTGAGAATAAAAGTGGGTTCATTGTAAGAAGCTTCTCTCGGGCCATTTTTTTATAACCAATTGAGTTAATGAAAAGAAAGAAAAGGAAACATAAGAAATGTCTCTTTGTGGTCCTTGTGAAGCCACGTCATGAGGCGACCAGGTACGGTGTTTCTCTGTCACTACCTTTTTGGGTTGAACGAGAATTAGATCCACTGATGCAATCGATGCTGTTGTTGTTGAAGAAAGAACCGCAACGCCACAAATTCTCAGCATCTGCCCATCCAATCAAACCTGTATTCTATGCCTTGAATCTTCCCTTCCTATGAACCAACCTTCACGAGTTGAAGACACGCAGGATCTCAGCATCCTTTAAGGCATGTTTGGTCGAATCTAATTGAGTGCCCCCACTTTTCATTGCACCCACAGAAAAATTTAAAGAAAATGTCTTGCTTTATAAGAGTCATAATTAGCAATGGCTATGGGCCTTGCCGCGAGGCCCGACATTTTTATGTGCCCCTAGTACATCAAAGGAATTCCTGTGTCCAAGCCGGCACCGCCCATGGCAATGACGGGCCATGCCAGCCCTCATGCCAAGCTAGGGCATATTATGCTTGGGCCTGGTTTTTAATTTAATTTTTAAAATTTGTAAAATAATTAAAAATACATTTAGTTAATCAATGCATTTTTTTTTTTGTCTGTCATATTATAACTCTTATCTTTAAGATTTTCACTCTATCTCTTTACAAAGCATGGAAGTTGAATCCCCGAAATTAAACTTCATGATTATGTTTTATGGGGAGTAAGGATTATTGCAAGAAAAAAATAGCAATAATAACAATAACAATAAGCAAAATGTAATAGGTAAGATTCTGTCTTAGACAAAAACATCTCATTAGAAATCAAACCACACCACACAAATTGCATCGATTATAATAAAATTACATAAGGCTCTTACTTAGAGAAATACATTTTATATAATATTACATTATGAAGAGAGAAATACAAATTTAAATGCCGCGGACCGCTCTCTTTGTCACTATGAATTAGATCAAATATTGTCATCCTCTTGTGCTGCCTCCAACTCAAGTACTCTTCTCTAGCTTCACTATTTCCATCAACTAAGATTTACCTAAGGTGGTCATCTCCAGAGTCTTGTCGGACAACCTTGATTGTTGTCCTCGATTAGCGCATCAACGTTCTCACGGCTAACTTTCTCAATGTCACCCGAGTCATCATTATCAATCATGGACTTAGAAGAGCCAAAGGAACTCATTTGAACCGCTCTCTTTTCTGTATAAGATTCCGAACTTTTTTTGGTTTTGTTTTTTTGGGTTCTTCTTTGCTCGATGAGGATGGTGTCTCAGTCCGTGGGGCAGAATTGCTTGCAACGTATCCCTAGCGATTGTCCAGCCGGCTTCACACCATGGCCAGTATTCTTCAACATTGACGGAATTACGAGTCCCGAATTCTCATTATATCATGCAAGTAGTGATTGTCCAGTCAGCTTCACACCATGGCCAGTATTTCTTGAACATTGACAGAGTTACGAGTCCCGAATTACCAGTCCCTCTATCTTGAATCTCGGATCCGAACACGTAGATGCCATACAAAAGAGGATGAATTTCCTCGAGGTACTTGAGCAGTTTTTCTTAATGACAATAATGACGGGACCAAAAAAGGCGTCACGTTCTTTAGCTAATCATTCCTACAAAATCGAGAAGAGGAAAGATAAAACTCAATTGGTTGATGGATAGTCGCTTACCTCTGTGGCGTCGTTGAACACCTCCAGGAAGTGCTTGAATAGTTTGGCAACCCTCCAAACAAATAATGGAAAGAAAACGAGGTCAACACATCCATCTGATCGCAGGCCTTCTGCACATCAGATAGGTGGAATTCCACCTAATTTTGACATCTGATGGAGCTTTTTGGGGCTCCCTTCCGCATTCCGTGCACATCGTCTCCATATCTTGAACCCTTAAAGGGGGCGGAACCTAGGTGGCGAACCCACCAGCTTATACGACTTACAGAAGAATCATAAAAATCTTCAAGAGTCTAAGACTATGTTGTGCGCAAAGATTGGAAACACTGCACTATGCAGCATACACGGAAGAACTAGCCCTTGCAAACTAGCCATATCTGGGCGTCCATGTTCCTAGCAATCACATTGTTATGGAGGCTTTATCCAAAGTAATGGAAAATGCTTTCTCCCTAATGCCAAAGTCTTTCACTGATCTCATGATTTCCACACAAATATTTTGTGATTTGTGGCGATGTGGATGCTTAAACAACAGAGTTCGGTGATGTAGTAACTAATATGGCCCTTTCTAGCACACGACAATAGCCACAGTCCTTTAGGTAAGTCCTCAAGTTTGAAGTCAATGACACTCAAAAGTTATGTATGGATAGCAGCTGCACCGACTTTGCTTATTTTTCCTTGTATAGACCCTTGTATTTCCTAGTATTCGTGGTCCTTGTAATGCATTTGTAATTTGACCGAATGCCACTTGACGAACTCAACGAACCCTGGATCTTGGGTGCGCCCAAATGGTACCTCGGCCTCGAGTCTCTACTGTTCATTTGGGCATTGAGCCTAAGCATTGTTGTACTTGAAAGGACTACTATCGTGGCCTGTTGCAACGGCGGCGGACCTCCCCTTGGGCTTGGCCATTTCAGGGAGATATTTCCCTTAGCACCTCTCCATGTGGCCTGTGTAGCCACTAGATTTTGCAGGTAATTTCACACCCCACGCCATGTAAATGGCCTTCTTCTCGCCACTGGGGAGGACCTCGATGCTGAACATTCGCCAAATCTTTGACCTTCCAACACGAAGACTACCCAGTATTGGTTGGAGTAGGCTACCCCTCGTAGTCGGAGGTCTGGGTCTGGGAATTGAGTTGGATAATGTAGCCGGGTTGGGTCTGTTGCATACTCGGAAATTTGAAACGTCGTATCTAGAATTCGAGATTTTTTTAGGAATTGTAAGAGAGTGATAAGTAATGAGAAATGGTTGGAGGCGATGATGAAGGGAGAATTAAAGTTGTAGGAATTGTTTTATTCGGTGTGGTCGAACGATCACATTCTGTCACATTCATTTCGTTTTTCTTAAAGGGTTAATGTTATGAAAAAATCAAAATTAGTGCACTTGTGACAAATTTATAACAAACTAATTTTTTCACCACAAAAAACCTTAAATTAGTATACCTGTGACAAATTTACCATCGTTAATTTCTATTAAATTTTATCGTGAAATTGCCGGGTCGGATGACACATGGCAATTGATGAGTGTACCGATTTAGGATTTTACCTTTTATTTATCATAGGTGTACTAGTTTTATGATTTTTTGTGATATTAATCCAATTTAATGGAAACTGACAGAGAGTAAATTTTTCACAAATTTATTATAAATGCACTAGTTTGGAGTTATTGATAATAAAAAAATTAGTTTGGTATAGATTTATCGCATGTGTACCAGTTTTGGATTTTTCGTGATATTAATCATTCTTTAAATGCGACTGGGATCTTTGAAAAAAATTGGGGTCGTTTCCCTGTTTGGGCCCAAGGGAATGGCCTAGGCCCAACTGGGTCATAGCCCTCCCTAGCACGGCTCCTCACACAGAGAGGCCGTGCACGGGTGCCCTTGGAAGGGGATGGGCTATGCTGTGCTTGGGCCAATACGGTGGAGTGGCCGTTACTGGTCATAATACCGTAGTAGAGTTTGTGCTATCGGGGTCCACTTGGTCAACTTCTTGCCGGGTTGGTTCTACAATGTTGAAAGTCAAACGAGTGTTTTGGGAGCTCCTGCGTGCTAGACTTTAGAAGGGGTTGTTGTGTTTGGCAAGGGTTTTGGGGAAAATGCAAAAACGTTTGTTCGAAAGAGAGACAATTGAGATTTGAGGGAGAGTGATAGAGATGACATGAATGACGATGGAAACGAGCGACCATGGTAGCATGCACATCTCTAAGGTTGAGCATTCGGTGGACTAGCCCATATCTCGTCTTCTCATCTCGAAGACTAGTTTTTACCTAACTATCTTGATCGCTGTTCACCGATAATGCTGGCTCGAACTGTAAAGTTATCCTAATGAGTTGACGCAAAGTCTCGTCCAATGTATCAAGATATTCATTACAGTCTATAGCAATTTGAACTACACACTCTACTCTACTTCTAAGATTAAAATCAATAAACTACTTGTTATACATCCATTTTTCACACAAATAAGGATCAAGAATAAACTCATGGATCGTTTAAACAAACCAAATCAAACCGAAAAGGAAAAAAAAAAATGTTCCATTTGTACTTTTACTATGGGTTTCCAATGCAACAGACGAGTTTATCGTACATATTGCTTCCGAGTAAAACAACGTTCACGTAACAGAACACACGCGGTGGACATAATTAAAGATAGAGAGTTCATTTTCAGGAAAGGAACTCAAGAAAACAGCAAGAATTCGCACGCAGTCCTCCAAGTTATTGAAGGAGGCTGGAGTACTGATGTCTCAGTTCGCAGTTGATGCTTACCTCCGATCACCGTGAGCGGCTGAATTGTTGTTTCTCGTCACAGAGCATCGAGTGATTAACCTCTTCCTTCCTCGTCGGAAACAAAACTTGAGGCGAAAATCACAAGGCAAAGCTTTTAGCATGCACAAAACGCCAAGGCTCGGCCCCGCGCCCTCTCCTCTTTCGCAAAAGACCCCTCTGCACTTTGAGTTCAACTACAGCTTTTATTCGGTCGTCCATGTTTTCATTTTCCACAAAAGCCAATCCACACGAATGATATATTCATCTTCTTCCGGTGGAACAAAAGCTGTGGCTGAAAATACCCAAGAAGAAGCTTTCGCAAATCTCAATTATTTGATAGTTCAAGAGCTGCACACTAACACTATCTTGACCTCTTCTTTTGCAGTTGTTGATCCACTGGTTTGATTGGGCTCTGACACAGCCCCCCTCGCTTGAATCCAAGGCCCAGTTAGATCGAAGCAGGATTCAGAATTCATATGTGAAACAGCCTTCACTACTCCTTTTGGTTATGTGAATAAAATGTAATGTCTTATGGTTTAAAAGAAATTCCCTTTCAGAATTTCCAAATATGATAATGATATACGCGAAAACTATGTCATTTTTTTCAATGGTATGTATAGATGATATATTAATATTTGCAAAATCTATAGAAGCATTTTAAGTATTTCACTATTTTATATTATTATTATTATTTGGAATAATAGATTAGTATTTTGGGTTAATACCCTGAAAAATCCCAAACTAGTATATTTGTGACAAATTTAACCTAAACTATTTTTTTGACCATGAAAAACCCCAAACTGGTAAACTTGTGACAAATTTACCTCGACTAACTATAAAAAACCATAAACTGGTACATTTATGAAAAATTTACCCCAAACTAATTTATTTGATTGCAAAAAACCCTAAACTGGTAAATTTGTGACAAATATACCCTCTACTAAATTGGATTAATACCACAAAAAAATCATAAAAATTGTAAACTGTGACAAACGGAGCCTAAAATCCTAAATTGGTATACCGGTTAACTGTCACGTGTTATTTAACATAATAATTTGAGAATAAAATTTAACAAAAATTGACATAGAGTAAATTTGTCACAAGTGTACCAGTTTGGGGTAAATTTGTCAAAGGTATACTGGTTTAGGATTTTTGGTGGTCAAAAAAATAGTTTGGGGTAAATTTGTCACAAATATACCAGTTTGGGGTTTTTTAGAGTATTAACTCTAGTATTTTTAGCACCAAATATGAAATATGCAAACTAAAGTAAGGCTTTTAGGACTTGATATATGTCAGACAACTATTGAACCTATTAATAACTATAGAATTCGCAAATAACTTTCCTGGTGAAATTAAAGCAAAAATGCAATTGCATATATTATTAGGATGCCTAAACTATGTTTCAGATTTTATTTCAAGTCTTAAAACCTTATGTACACCTTTATGCTTGTAAACGTTGATGCTTTGAATATCGGATATCGAGGTGTATCGAAACAAACAATAGATTCAAATTCTGACAAAAAAAAAAATAGGTAGATGATATATGGGGATTTGGAATGGTCCTCAAAACAACTATTCGACTATTAAAAATCAGATGATGTCCATTAATTGTGGCGATCAAAAGTCTCAAGGTGATATTTAAAAGAGAAAAAGTCACAAAAAGTCTAAAATTATACTCACTGTAACACATTTATCTTGAACTTTTTTTTTTTTTAAATAAAAAATCCAAAATTATGCATACTATAACATATTTAATATAAACTTTTTCTTTTGATATAAAAAAACCCAAACTTGTAACTATGTGACATATTTACCTCCATCAAGGTTTCGTTAGATAATTTTTCATCAAAACTAATGTCAACAACATTTGCTTTTCCAAGATCAATGCAAGTAGATTTTTAATGGTCCTCATTGACACAACATTGGCGGAAGGTAAATTTGTCTTAGGAAATTGTTTAGGATAAATGTATCATAGTTGGCATATTTTGATTTTTTTGATGGCTTTTGCCCTTTTTAAAATAATTTTTTATTATTTTATTTTTATGAATTGATTGCAAAGCACCAAAAGATGTTTTGCAAATATGTTAAAGATGGAGCCTGCTAAGAGGCGCATAGGTGTAGTCAAAAAGGAATTTTAAAATCTATGTCTCCAAAGATCTTTGTGTAGATTTTCTTTAAGATTAATATCCTAAAAAACTCCAAACTGGTACACCTGTGACAAATTTACCAAAAACTAATTTTTTAACCATAAAAAACCCAAACTGATACATTTTTGATAAATTTATCCCAAACTGATACAGTTATGACACATATACATTTTATTAATTTCCGTTAAATTTTACTATCAAATTGTTGAATCGGATGACACGTAGTAGTTGATTGGTGCACCATGGGATTTACTCTTTGTTTGTCACAGTTATATTATTTTTGTAAATTTTTATAGTATTAATTCACTTTAATGGAGAGTATATTTGTCACCAACGTACCGGTTTGGGATTTTTAGCAATCAAACAAATTAATTTGGGTTAAATTTGTCACAAGTGTACAAGTCTGGGGTTTTTTATGGTCATTTGGGGTAAATTTGTTAGAGGTATACCAATTTGAGGTTTTTCGTGGTCAAAAAATTAGTTTGGGATAAATTTATCATAAGTATATCATTAGTGTTGGTTGTTACAGTTCAAACATGGATTACCATTAGAAAAGGGAAAATTACATAAAACTTATCCGAACTTTGGGATTAATACAAGTTTATCCCCAAACTTTCAATTGTTATATGTTGGGACTAATACTGTTTGTCCCTAAACTTTCAATCGTTGTATGTTATTCCTTGAGCTTTTATTTTATTATAGCCATTAACTACTGTTACATTTTTTTGTTGGCAATGTGCTATAGTAAAAACATTTAAGGGGTAAATGTGTATGTTTATCTCATTTTTTGATAGAAGTCTCTCTTTTGTCTTTGATTCCAATAAAAAAAATGAAAAATCTAGGAAAATAAATTGATAGAAACTTTATTATCAAAAGAAATGTTAATTATTAACATAGATGAAAATATTAATGGAATAATAAGATATTTTTAAAGAAAAATTAACACAATTTAGTAAAAGGAAAAAGGCCAGAATAACAAGAAGGAAAATAACAAAAAGTGGAGAATACTGATTACGTACTTTTAATAAATAATTAATACAAAAAAGACTGATCAAGAGATAATATAGAAAAATCACTTTACTTTTCAGTTAATCATTTCCTTTTATGAGTTGAAGCAATAATTTTCTTTTATAACTATTTTTAAATATCTTGTTAATTGACTTTTAAAAAAAATTAATTAAGCCTTTAAATGTACATAATGAGTAAACAATTATTGTTATTTCACCATCTTCTTATTGAGATTTTTTTTCTTTTTCCATTTGTGTCCTTTCATCTCATTTTTTTTATTATTAAAATCTTTCTTTTATCCATGATTTTGGTTAAAAAATTTAAAATAAAGAATGGAGAAAAATTAATTATTTAGAATATTAATATTATAAAATTAAATATCACTAATAATACAATGAAGATTATTAGGGTTAATATCCAATAAAATTTATCTCTTCCTAAACTAGTACAACAAATATACCCTTCGCTAAATATTAATACCACAAAAAAATCATAAAAATTTGTGAACAAATATATTGTAAAATTAATAAATTGTCAATTTAACTTAATAATTTGAAAAATATAACAAGAAATTTGTCACAAGTGTACACAAATGTTACCAGTTTGGGGTTTTTGGTGGTCAAAAAATATTTGAAATTTGTCACCTAAATGACAAACCCAATATTATTAAATTTTGAAAATATTTATAAAATTAATAAAAATTGAAGAACATGAAACACAATGTTGTAAAATGACAAAAGGGCAAATAACAAATCATTTTCATTATGTATTTCTAAATTGTTAATTAATGAAAAAGATGAACATCAATAAATTTATTTTAAAAAAATTTAGATTTCAGTTGCTCATTCCCTTTTAAAAGTTGAAGACATTAAGCCTATGAATATAAGTAATGAATAACCAATTTTTATCATTTCATCTTTTTGTTATCAAGTCCTTTTCCTTTTTATATGGTTTGTATTTTTTTCTTAAATATCTTATTTAGTTGTACTAAAGTGGCTATATTGATCAAAATTTGTTCAATAATATGACTACTACTTATACTTTTCTATTATTTAATTTAATTTCTCCCATTTATATAATATTTCATTTATTTCATAACAATTGTGGGTACAAGAGATATTTCCTTAAAAAATAAGATGAGATATATACTTGTACACCTTATGAGTCATATGCGTTACACATGCTAACAAAAGAAAATAACATCAGGCTAATAGATATAATAAAATGAAAGTTCGGGGAGGTATTGTGTAACAACTGAAAGTTTAGGATAAACCTGTACTACCCTCAAAATTCGGGAGGATTTGGTTTTATTTCCCCTTTAAAAAAAATGACTAAGTACCAAATTTAGCTAAGTACCATATTTAGCTGGATGGAAGAATCAATATGCAATATTCTTGCTATTCCATAGGTATGCACTACCAAAAAGTTATTCAATAAAAAAAAAAACTCTGTGGTTTCTTTACACTAAGCAGTTGATAGACATTGTTCAGTTTTGTCATTAAACCAAGCACTAAAGTTTGCCGGATGGAATAATAAGTAAAATTCTGGCATTTCCATCGACATTCACAAAAAACTTCAGGCTCAACTAGCGGGCTTAATAAGGCATCATGTATGTATATGTATGTTTCTGATACATAAGGGAAATGGTATTCTGGCACTTCCCATTACCCTGTTTTTCCTCGTAATGGCTCACGATATTCTTCTCTGCTGGCTTTAACTATTATATCTGAGGTGACCGTCAATAGGGCTAGTAGAATTATTGGGGACAACAGGCAAAGTTATCCGACAAGAAACTAGAGATGACTGTCATTGGCAGATCCTATCTAATGGAAATTCTGATGCCAAAGGAACATTCTCAAGTTGAGGCAAGGGGGGAGGATGACACCATCTCGCCCGACTCATGTTGAAGCATTTTTCTTTCAAGATGTAATTTTTGTATGAGATGTATTTGTGTAGGTTTGAATCTTATATATTTGTATTTCAAACAATGGAATTTGTGTGGTGTGATTTGATTTTGTAATGAGATGTATTTGTCTAAGTCTAAATCTTATGTACAATGTTTTGTATTAATATTCTTTTTGCAGTCATTCCTATTTCGAACTCCCTATGAAAAAATAACCATGAAGTAGGATCACTATTGAGATTTTGCTTAAATTTTTCATCAAATAATTGATTTTTTTAAATATAAAAAAGAAATTAGAAGCCATGCTCGAGCATAATATATAAATCAGAAGGGGCATTTTGTCATTAGCCATGTTTCCAAAAATATTGTCAACGTATCATTATTCTACTTTTTTTTTGGATTAAGCATGTCAAATATCTTCTATGTCCAAATATTCTTGTTGATCACTTATTTCGAATAAAATATGACCTGAATACATTGATAACTAATTAGCTTTCAAAGTGAAAAATAGGGCAATAATAAAAGTAAGTAGAGGACAACATCCAAGTTTGATTTCTCATAATCGGGCTTTCTGTCAACAAGCTGGGTCTGCATAGATTTGACAACATTCCAATTTTTTATGTTCTATTATTGTTTTGTTCTCTGAAATAGAAAAAGAACAAAAATCCGCTTAAAAATTTAAAAGAAATTCTCACATCAGTAATTAGATTTTTTTATTCCTCAAAATAGAAAAGTGGCCTATGAATAGATTTGAAATTGAAACAAGAAGTAGAAAAAGTAGCTTCTTGCTACTTGTGCAAGGAAATAATTTCTAAAAATAAGTCATTTTCTTTCTTTTCTTTTTCTTTTTTCCTTTTCTTCTTCGTTCTCTTCTAATCGGTTGGTGGAGACTTGTCACCCATCGTTGCCACTGCCATCAAAGCTCGTCGCACACCACCCGTTGTTGCTCAACAATTGGCTAGAAGAGGAAGAAGAAGAGAGGAAAAAAAATTAAAAAAAATTGAAAAATCTCAAAAAACAATTACTAAAAAATTTTAAGAAATTCTACATCACAAAAAAAAAACTTATGAGTCGTACCAAACACATTCTTGTTCTTTTTTTATTCCGAGAATAGAAATTTTGTACAGTTACTAAATGCGTAGTTTTATTTAGAATTTATTCCAGAGAATAGAAATAAAAAAAATTATTTCTGAAAATAAATTGTTTTCGGAATAGAAATATTACTAAACGCACCCTTATTTTTCGGTGCCAAAAGGAAATAGAAAAGCTTTGATTCGCATTTCTTAGTATGGCATAATTACAATTTACGTCAGGATTTTCAAAAACTGCATTTGGATCCGCGGAAACTAAATTCTTGCTTTTCCCTCAGGCTGATTATAGTTCTACGTTTTATCATTTTGACTGTGCCTACCTGGAAATTTACGGGGAAAACGTGATGACATCAATGTATTAAAGAAATAAAGCAGGTGTGGAGAGAAGTATGCAGAGAGTCGGGGTGAGCAAGTAGCTCATTTGGCTAAAAGGAATCCATTAATTTACGAGACTTATTGGTGCCAATGTTTAGGAGACCAATTTCTTTTTCGTTTTTTATTGGACATTTGCAATCACTGTGCAAATCCAGTTGTGAAAAACAGAACTTTTGTAAATCTGAATGTGAACCGTATATCTTAATTATGAATTTGCAATAAGAAATGAATACAAATTTTTCTTAGCAAATATTATAATAGGTAAGGTAGAAATCACAATTGCCCACAAATTTCAGAAAGGAAACTGCAACTTCTCTGAAAAGACATGTATTACTGTAGAGCCTGCCTACCGAAAGGCACATAGATTCCGCCAATTAGAAATTTAAAACTGATGTCCCCAAACACCTAAATCCGAATTTTAATTGTGAGCGTTAGCTGGAGAAAATCATTAAAAAAAGGAGAAAATTACACAAAATTCCTTCAAGCTTTGGCCGTGGAAAACCATCACAGTCGCTGGGATATTCTCTAGATAGTACAAAACAAGCACTTGTGGATAAAAAACTATTTTCTTTTCATTTGTCTAACCTCTTACATCCTTGAAAGTCTTAGTTTTTGTTTGATCTCTTTTTTTTTTTGATAACCCAGGTCTCCAGGCAAATTTGTTAAGAATCCTTAACGACGCTTCTGGGATTTGAACTCCTTCCCTTCGTGAGGGAGAGAGAGTCCAAGCCAACTGAGCCGCTGCGGGTGGTGGTTTTTGTTTGATCTCTTTGATAAGGGGAAAATGCAAAAAAAGTCATAAACCTATTATATTGATACCAATTCAGTCTTAAACATTTCAATTGGACCAATTCAGTCCTAAACCTTTTCATATTGATATTAATTTTGTCCATCTAGCCAATTTTGGCTGGTCGACACTGATATGAACATTGACCATCCGACCAACGCTCACGTGGTAATTTTTTAATAATTTTTTTTTTTTTCAAAATTTTTATTAATTTGTTCCTTTTCCTTTTCCTTCTTTTTCCCTCTCATTCCTCCTTGGATCCCTGCAATGGCCAATGAGGCTCCAACAAGGCTTGTTGACCATTGGGCAAGGGCCACGAAGCCTATGCTCGCAACTAGCGAGGGTCGTGGTCCTTGCCTAGGGCCACGGGTGAGGCCAACCTTGCTTTGGCCTTACTAGAGCCTCGTTCGCCACTGTGGGGATCCAAGGAGGAAGAAGAGCAAAAAGAAAAGAAAAAGGAAAAAGAAAAATAAAAGAATTATTTAAAAATTTTGAAAAAAAAAATTTATTACGTCAGCGTTGGTCGAATGGCCGGTGTCCACGTCAATACTTCCAAAATTGGCTAGATGAACTGAACTAATACCAATGTGAAAATATTTAGGATTAATTTGATACCAATGCAATCGGTTTAAGCATTTTTTTGGTACTTTTTCCCTTTGATAGGTAAGAGTCTTGAGCTTCCCAAACTTCATAGTTTTCTCTCTCCATTAACTCATTATCACTTTGCTTCATCATAACATTTGTTATTCTTTCTAGTGACTGATTCAAAAATGGCCATTAGAGATGTTGTTTTGGGTTCGTTCTTGTAGGTCCTTTTTGATAGGTTAATTTCTCTGGCATTGAATTATGTGCATCGAGAAGGAATCAACACCACCCTCCTTGATGAGTGGAAGGGGATGCTGGTCACAATCAAAGTAATGCTAGATAATGGAGAGGAAAAGCAATTGAGCGGTAATTGTCAGGTGAAGCTATGGCTAAACAACTTTAGGGATTTGGCCAATGACATGTAAGACTTGCTCGATGAGTTCGAGATGGAACTCGCTTAGGCCAAGTTAGAGGCAGAATCCAGCACAAGGAAGTTCTTTTTCTTAAAAGTCTCACGTCTGCCATGAAGTACTTTCATTTAAAATTGCAAGAACGTCATCATACAATACCATTCGCAATCCAATTATCTTAGGTAGGCAAGTCTTGTCATTATATCCCCACCAAGCTACCAGAGCTCCTGTCACAGTTAATCTTCACAAAACCTAGCTTAGGTTACTCTACAGATCCTGCCTTTCGTCCACCAATTATGACTTAGCTCTCTTACATTTTTAAAAGGCTGCAAAGTCTAAAAGAGCTATTTCTAATCTGTGTAGTGACAGTTCTAGTATGGAGTGATTTATGTTTGATGGTTATTGCATTTCGAGTGCTCCAGATATACCAACAGGTGTAGGCAATCATTCTCAAGCGTTATCAACCTGTACCAAGTCATTCGATCTCCTAACATCACATTTGTAGAATACCAGCCCGTACGAATAAGTGTCCATCGCCAGTGTCTCCCATACTTGTTAATTAACATAATCATAGGAATTTTCTAGTCATCAAAAAATAAAAATCATCAATAGGGTATCCCGGTTCATTTTTTGTTGCAATCAATTAGGTGTGTATCCCGGTTCGATCACTCTTGCAATTCTTCATTATGCATGAAGGATCATTTTATTTAGGACTAATTGCTCATCTTGTTTCAAACTTTTGGATGAGAAATATGAGGACGGTGGAAAGACTATTAACGGTGGAGGATGTAAGACTATTACAAGAAATATGAGGGACATGGAAAGATTATCAAGTGGTCTTCGCAGAAATCTCTCCTCTCTCAAACAGCTATCTTTTATAGTTACCGGTACTTGCCAGAGGATGGCTTTGCTTCCTCTTTCAAGTATTTGGTATAATGCAATGTAAAAATTCTAAAAGATCAATGCTCAAAACTCAACGGCGACTATTGGCACCTCATCCAAGAAATCCCACTCATTGTAATTGATTGAGTTCGGATTCAATAAGAAGATTTCTCTCCAATGTCTAATTTTTATTCTTCAGGTAATGGTTTGGACTTCTTTCTTTCTTCCACACTTGTCGTTATGCTACAACTGCTGCTCAAAAATCCATTTCTATTATGAATCCTCAACTCGATGCTAGGAAGTTCATGTTTGTCCATGGACAAGCTTCACATAATTTGCCACAAACCAGCTAGACTTTTGGGTTGCTCTGGTTTGTTTGATAAGGAAGCACACAATGAAACGGTTATAATGCTAATGTTGTTCGGCAAGTCCACCATTGTTTCATACAAGTGATTATTCCTCAAAACAAATAATACTTGCATGTACTCGCTCACAGTGCTGGAATTGTGATGCGTGGATGTACCTGTCTGGATGATGATATATCTTGAACTTTGTTACCCAACTATTGCTTATCTATCCACTAATGGAAATGCACTATGCTTTGCATGAGAATCATGAAGAATTGTTGCTCTTATATTGATATTTTTTCTGAAATTTCAGTGTTTGTCGTGTTTTCTCTTCCAAAGATCTTTTTTTTAGTGCCCTAGCCCATTGACTTGAATTCTCTCAACTGTGCTTGTTTTGTAGAATATCCCACTGTCAATGATCTTTTCTGAAATTTCAGCACTTGTTATGTTTTCTCTTTCAAAGATCTTTTTTTTTTTTTAATGTCCTAGCCTCGTGACTTAAATTCTCTCAACTGTGCTTGTTTTGCAGAATATCCCACTGTCATCTTTATTTGGCAAAATCTCTAAGGAGGATCAAATGCAAATGCTGTTGAGGTAGGCAAATGATGTGCTTATGTATATCTTCTGCAACTTGACAAAAGAAGACAAAAGGCTATTTATTTTGGTAGGTGTACCGATATGCTCAAAAATATTTCTTGTTTTTCTTTTTTTTGGTGACACACTTCAAAAGATTCATCTATATCATGATGTCAATCATCGAGGTCTATATTCAAAGTCAAACAGAGAATCTTTCTTTCTTTCTTTTTCTTTTTTTGGTCGGAGGAGAATCTTTCTTACTTCCAACAACAACAGCTACTGTAAAGATGCACACAATAGGATTTAAAACAAGTGTTTTCAAGTTGGTGAATGTGACAACTAAATTTGAATGAACCCTGCAGACTATAATTTATTTAAACCTGACTTCCTAGTCAAAGTTCATAGTTTATATTCTTCTTCTATTTAAATTGCCACACCATCTCAAAGCGCATTTTCTTTTTCTCTGTTATCAAGGAAAGACAGAGACGAGCAATCAGGTAGACTATGCTCTGTCGGTTTGTTAAGTGATCATGAAAGCCTCACTTTTGCCACAATGAATTTCGATTTAAGATTGTGAGAAGGCCATTCATCCAGTACCACTTGAAACCATTTATCTAGGGTAGGCAAATCCTATCACTATAACCTCGCCAAGCTGCTGGAGCTTGATGCAAGTCAAGGGTAGGCTTTCTCAAACAGTAGGATCGGGAGAGTGACTCGTGCACGGGAAACAGGACCAACAGAAATTTTAGCACTGCACAAGCTCAGGAGAACAGTCGTATCTTTGTCGATACAGATCGGATCAACCTGATTCCAAAGCCAAATGAACAAAGACTTCTGGATTTACAATTTCTCTGTTTTGGGTTTTCTGAAATAAGCACTGTAGGATGGTCGAATCTGGGTTGGAATTAACGAACAGAATAGGAAAAGATAGAAACTTCATTGGTTGCTCTTCTAGGCCTCCAAGGAAGTTGAGGGGGCACTGATTCTTCTAGATCGATGAATGCAACTCTTCAAGGATGCAGGTTTCGAAAAGCTCCGACTCTTCAAGGATGGAGTGAAAACTCTTCTAGGTTTTCAAGGATATGAACTCTATAAGGTTCATGATACTTGCTTCAAAGCAAAGTCTTTCATTTATCAAAAGTCGTATGTCCTCTACAAAGAATTGGATGGCTTATATCGTCAAAGAAATAAAGAGAGAGCATAGAAACTTGAAAGCATTAAAGAGCTTAGGAACTAGAAACTAGAAACTAGAAAAATAATAAAGAGCTTAGGAACTAGAAACTAGTAAAAGCATAAAGTCTTCATGGCTCCCAAGGTGTCTTCTTTCAAACTTTCGGGATGGACTCAAGATATCAATACGGCTTCTCGGTTTCATCGAGCTTGAATGCGGGCCGATCTTCTTGGTCTAGAGAGTTGGTCTTCAATGCGGGCTACATTAGAGCTCCTGTCATGGACAAGGCAAGATGCAGGCACTATCATTGCTAGTGGGTTATCCTAGTGACCTCGGATGGGGGAATATCAGCTTGTACCAGGAGGAGTGAGAAGTGAAAAATAATTAATTTGCGTCTTGCAAAGGCCTTGTCCTTTTCATTTGCTCTCTTTCGCTTTTGCTTCACTATCTAGTCATAAGATACAGTCCAGTCAAGTCAAGTCACGGTCTTCTTGAGTTTTATGGTTTATTTACATGAACAAAGCACTTGTGGATAGAAAGCATCATTGAAGGTCTTCTCCTTTATTGAAACTTTTGGTAGGTGAAGCCCACGGTCTTCTTGAGTTTATGATTTATAGTTTTCTCTCTCCATTAATTCATTATCACTTGGCTTCACCATGACCTATGCTCACCTCTCGGCTCAATAGTGTTCTCCTCCTGCTCATTCGAAGCTAGAGCTCGTGCTCAATAGTGTTCTCCTACTCGTTCGAACCTAGAGATCGTGCTTGTTGGATTGTTGTAATTGATATAATCACATTCACTGATCTGCTCTAGGGAGTCTACTCGGAACAGGTAAGTAATATCTATCTTTTTGCTCTCTTTTTCGTCCCCAGACTGATGCATCTAGAACTTCCCAACCTAAAGCATATGGTGGTTTGATTCCCCCCCCAACAAAAAAAAAAAAAAAAAAAACGTCTTTGATGTCTCCACATGGTCATCCTCATTGAAGGAGGAATTAGTAATCTTCTTATATCTTATTTAAAAGCCTATATTGATTGCATACTCACCAATAAAGCAAAAAAAAAAAAAAAAACATTGAAATTTCAAGTATACTAACAACATATGGATGCGAAAAATGTCAACAAAACACTAATATGCACTGAAGTTTTTGACAAACATAGGCATGTGCTCTAAGTCGGTCGTATATAGAAAATTCAAATTTTATCCTCTGTTTTGGATGCCCACAAGAAAAGTCTCAATATGAAGAAAAAGAAGGACAATTGATTAACAATTGATGAAACAAGCACCAGTGGACAAAAGCTATTTTATTTTGATTTGTCTAACCTTTGGTGTGCATTCCTCGAAAGTCTTGGTCTTTTTTATGTTCTTTTTGGTAAATGAATGTGTTGATCTTCCTAGACTTCATAGTTTTCTCTCTCCATTGACTTTTTTTTTACCTCGCCTTAACATAACACCTTTGTTGTTCTCTACAGTGATTGATTCAATTATGACAATTGGAGAGATCGTTTTGGGTTCCTTTATGAGTTCCTTCTTTCAGGTCCTATTCGGCAAGTTGACTTCTCTCACGTTAGTCTATGCACAACATGAAAGAATTAGCACCTCTCTCAAGGAGTGGAATGAGATGCTGGGCACAATCAATGCAGTGCTGACTGATGCAGAAGACAAGCAACTTAGCGGTAACCCTCTAGTGAAGCTATGGCTAGATGATGTTAGGGACTTGGCCTATGATATGGAAGACTTGATTGATGAGTTAGTGATCAAAGTCGCTCAAGTTAAGTTGGAGGCAGAATCCAACACAAGCAAAGGTCTGGAAAAATGGAAGTTATCTTTCTTTGGTCGAGATAAATCCTCCAGATCGAATCCAAACCTTGGCTCACTCATGTTTGAAACCAAGGTACACGAGATTAGTGGCAGGTTGAAAGTGATTGTCACTAGGAAGGCTCTTCTAAGCTTAAGAGAGAATGTTGTGGACAGATCCAACTACACAAACAAAAGGGATCTAACCACTTCTTTGCCAGAGCCTCAGTTTTATGGTAGAGAGAAGGAAGAAGCACAAATACTCAAACTATTGATTAGTGAAGTTGAAAATTCCGATGCCGTGTTGAGCATGATCCCAATAGTTGGGATGGGTGGTGTTGGAAAAACGGCCTTGGCTCAACGGTTGTATAATGATGTCAAAGTATATAGCTGTTTTGAGAAGAGAGCGTGGGTTTGTGTGTCAGATGTTTTTGATGTTCTTCACATAACAAAAGCTATTTTGCGGTCAATCACTGGGTTGTCATGCCAGGGTGAAGATCTTAACGGGCTTCAAGTTAAGTTGAAGGGCAATCTATCTGGGAAGAAGTTTCTTGTGGTTTTAGATGATATATGGAATGAGAAATATGAAAAATGGACTGCCCTCTTAAAGCCATTTGAAGCGGGGGCTAAGGGGAGTAAGATCATCATCACGACTCGCAACCTTGCTGTTGCTTCCATAACTAGAGCATCACCCTATCATTTGAAGGAATTGTCCCTTGACAATTGTACAAGCTTATTAGCCTTTCATGCTCTTGGAGCAACAAATTTTGAGAGCCATCCGGATTTTAAAACAATAGGTAAGAAAATAGCTGAAAGATGTAAAGGTTTACCTTTGGCGGCGAAGATGCTAGGCGGTGCCCTACGTAATAAAAGGAATCCTAGTGAATGGGAAGATACCTTAAATAACAGAATATGGGATCTTCCGATGGCAGAGAATGATGAAGTTCTCCCTGTCTTGAACTTGAGTTATGTCCATCTTCCTTGCCATTTGAAGAGATGTTTTGCTTATTGTGCAGTATTTCCCAAGGATTACGAAATTGAGAGAGATGAGCTGGTACTCTTATGGATAGCCGAGGGCTTTTTAGATACACAAAAAGTAAAGGGGGATAATTTCAAATTAGGACGAAATTATTTTGATGAGTTAGTATCCAAATCATTTCTTCAACAATCAAGTGTTGACGTATCTAAGTTTTCAATGCATGATCTTTTGAATGATCTAGCAAAGTCAATTGTAGGAAGTGCATACTTTAGCTCTGGGGAGTCTCACTGGGCAGCTAATGAAGAAGACACATCTCTTGGGAAAATTCGTTATGCATCATTCATCTCATCGCATTTTGTTACATCAAAATGCTTAAGAGAATATCACCTAATGAAGGTACTAAGAACTTTAATGCTACTGCATAATGGATTTAGAGGGGACACTTTCTCTATTTCCAACAAGGTGCTACATGACTTGCTAACGGAATTGAAGTACTTGAGGGTGCTCTCAATATGTCATTGTGACATCATAGAGGTACCAAATTGCATTGGTGATCTAAAACATCTTAGATATCTCAATTTCTCGTACACTGATATCAAAAGGCTACCTGAATCAGTTGTCAACTTGTGCAAATTACAAGTTTTGATCTTAAGAGGTTGTCAAAAACTTTCAAAGTTGCCTCAAGGCATTACAAAATTAGTCAGTTTACAGATTCTTGATGTTAGAGATACAAGGAGTCTTAAAGAGATGCCGTTGGGTATTGGTAATTTAAAAAATCTTATTATCTTGTCTAAGTTTGTGGTACGACCAGAGAAAAGGTCACAGTTAGAGGAGTTAAAGAATTTGCCACATCTTCAAGGAGAATTAGTCATATCAGAATTGCAAAAGGTGGAAAAAGTTAGAGATGCAATTGATGCTAATTTGCATCAAAAGCAAGGCCTTACCAACTTATCCTTGCATTGGGATGAAAATTTGGAAAATCTCCAGAATCATGAGCGGGAAGCACAAGTGCTTGACTTCCTACGACCTCACATTGATCTTGAAAATCTTAATATTTTAAACTATGGTGGTGCAAAATTCCCGTCATGGTTAGGTGGTCCATCCTATTCTAAGATAGTGTCTTTATGCTTGTGGGGCTGTCCTAATGTTATATCACTTCCTCCGCTTGGACAACTACCTTCATTGAAAGAATTATCTCTTGAAGGTCTACACACAGTAAGAATGATAGGCTCTAAATTTTATGGTGATAGAAGACCTTTCTCATCCTTAACAACTTTGAAGTTGAAAGAGATGTTGTCATGGAAGAATTGGTCTCCTTATGTTGGGGGCCCAAAAGAAGAAGTCGCATTCTCTTGTCTTCAACATCTTGTTGTCCGGTGCTGTCCTTCATTGATTAGGACATTACCTCATCAACTTGATTGTCTCATAAAACTTGAAATCCATTCATGTCCGCTTTTGAATAATTCAACGAATGAGGTTTGTTTTCCATCTCTCCATGAGTTATACCTTGAGGATTGTAACAAGGAAATCTTAAAGAGCTTGGTCAACCTAACTTCTTTGACCATTCTCAAAATTGAAAATCTTGTAGAGCTTGTTTGCTTTGATCATGTGTTTATGAGGTGCTTGGTCAAGCTAAAGGATCTTCATATAGGACGGTGTGACAAGCTTATATACTTGTGGCAAGATGAAAATATAATGCTAAATCTTACTTGCCTTCAAGAATTAGCCATTGAAAGCTGCCCTCGATTCACATCTTTTGTGGCAGGAGAAGGAGAAATAGAGTTGTCGTGCAACTTTGAAAGGATGGAATTGAGTAATTGCATAAGTTTAGAAAAGCTTCCAAGCAAGATGCACACATTCAAACATTTGATCATTAGGAGGTGTCCAAAAATCTTGGGACCAACCATTCCTCTAGATGACCCTAACAACAATAACCCGATATCTCAACTTGAATATCTGCGGATTGTAAATTGTGATTCTCTAATATCGTCTTTGTTTGCCAACGATAGACTTACCACTTTGAAGAAACTTTGTATTTGTGAGTGCAAGGGAGTGGAGTCGGTGGAAATGATCACCATAGAATCACTCAAAGAAATGACAATTGATGGCTGTCCAAATCTAGGAAGCCTACCACAGTGCCTTCACACACTCTCCCATCTTGCTCATTTGGATATAAGTAATTGTCCAGCACTGGAGATAGATGAATTCCCTTCCCTTCCCATCACCCTGTCGTGTCTTATAATTAGTAATTGTCCGAAGATAAAGTCTCTACCAAATCAATGGCATCATCTTACATCCCTCGAGACGCTATTCATCGAGGATTGCCAAAATATCAAATGCTTCCCCAAAGGAGGTTTGCCTCCCAATTTGCATCGCCTTTTAATAAGAGGGTGCGAGAATTTGAAGCAGTCAGTGAGAGAATGGGGCTTACACCTACTCACATCCCTTCGATGTATGTTAATTGACTTTTGCATGGGAGGGGAGGGAGAGAAGATATGGTTTCCTTCGGAGGACAGGGATGCGTGGAGTCTTATCTTTCCTTCCTCTCTAATGTATCTTCGCATTTGCAATATGTGGAATGTTGAAAGACTATCAAACGGTCTTCTCAACCATCTCTCCTCTCTCAAACATTTATGGATTGACTCTTGCCCGAAGCTGAGGTACTTGCCAGAGGATGGCTTCCCTCCCTCCCTCCAAGAATTGTACATAGAGAAATGTGAGATTCTGAAAGATAGATGCTCAAAACTCACTGGTGACTATTGGCCCCTAATTCAAGAAATCCCTCTCATTGAGATAGATTGGGTGCGGATCCAATGAATTGATTCTTTCATGCACCGCCAGTTTTCTCGGATTAAGGGTAAGTTTTTGGTTTTGAAGGCATCAATTTTGATTCTGCCTACTCTATTCGATGTGTAATACAAATTGATATTTGTCATGGAGATATTTCCCATGAATTTCCAAAAACAACCCACTAAGGTCAACGAATGACAATTTGTTGGGGTTCTTTTTGTCCAGCAAACAAACTCAGTACTCATCCATTACTTCCAATTTTGACTACATGTCCTCTTCCTAGTATGCAAAGCTACCCAATGGGCATAAACATTTGCTTTTCACGAAATACGACTAAAATTCAGAGTTGAAAATTGATCTTTAGCTGCTTGAATCCCGGCAGGAGCTTCCTTTAGTCTTTAGTTGTATTGATTGCGAAAGTTGATAATATCCTTGGATACCACAGCTGCATCTATCTCCACTACAACCTTGGGCCAACTTCTCTTTTGCCACTACAACGCTCTTTCCAACAAAAAGTAATTCAGTCTCCTCTGCAAATTTAACTTGCACCACCACACCCCTGCGAGTAACCATGTCCCCTGCCTAATTTGTGGCCACAATGCCTGTTGTTAGTTTGTTCGTGAAACATAGAAAAAAGTGCTTTAGTAAATAGTTTGTTTCTTAAAGACAGTGTATTCATGCCTTAAAGTCCAATTCCATCTTCCCAACAATCCCAACAACAACATGTTTCGTTTCTTTAATGTCAGACCCATCGCAGTTGATATTCACAGAGCCTAGCTTAGGTTTTACTACACGCCCTGCTTTTCAGCCACCCAATGATGACATAGCTCTCTTATATTCTTGCAGGTAACACACCGCAAAAGAGTTTTTCTTATCTGTATTACTGATGGTCTCAGGATCTGGTGATTTATGGTTAAAAGTTGCTGCATTTGGAGCTTTCCAGTTACACCAGGTGACAGCAATCATTCTTAAGAGTTATCAGCCTGCACTAATCATTTGATCTCATGACCTCATATTCGTAGAATATCAAGCTTGAACCGATAATTCACCATCACTGGTGATTAGTGGTCTCCCATACGTGTGTGCTAACATAATCATAAGAATTATTCAGCGAAAACAAAATCATCCAAAGGGTCACTAATTGCTGAGAAAAGGAAAGCGAAGGATCCTGGTTCTTGTCTTATCTGTTCATTTTTTTGTTGCTGTCGGGTGGGTATGCATATAATTCTTTTTTGTCTGATTACTCTCATAGTTGTTCATTATGCATGGAAGTATTTTTATTAAGGACTAATTAATCGTCCTCTTCCAGGATTTTGGATAAGAAATATGAAAAATGTGGAAGAACCATCAATAGCAGAGGACATAAGATGCGTGGGCCTCCCATTTCCTTCCTCTCTAACCTCTTCATGGATGAAAAATATGAGGAACATGAAAAGACTATCAAGTGGGCTTCGCAGGCATCTCTCCTCTCTCAAACAATCGTATATTTTACAGTTGCCAGATGTTGAGGTACTTGACAGAGGACAGCTTCCATCCCTCCCTCCATGTATTCCGCATAATTCAATGAGAGATTCTGAAAGATCGGTGCTCAAAACTCTGCAGTGACTGGTGGCACCTCATCCAAGAAATCCCACTCACCGTAATTGATCGAGTTTGGATTCAATAAGAAGATATCTCTCCAATGTCTAATCTTTGTTCTCAAAACAAATAATACGTACATGGACTTGCTCTCAGTGTAGGAATTATGATGCATGGATGTGCCTGTCTTTATTGATGATATATCTTGAACTTTGTTTCATGCCCAAAAATTGCTTATCTTTCCACTTATGGAAATGCACTATGCTTTGCGTGAGAATCATGAAGAATTGTTGCTCTTGTATTGATATTTTTCTGCAATATCAGCGTTTGTTGTATTTTCTCTTCCAAATATCTTTTTCTTAGGCCCTAGCTCATTGACCTGATGTCTCTCAACTGTGCTTGCTTTGCAGAATATCCCACTGTCTTCTGCATTTGGCAAAATCTCTCCCGGTGATCAAATGCAAACATTGTTGAGGTAGGCAACTGATGTGCTTACGTTCATCTTTTGCAACTTGACAAAAGAAAAAGAAAAAGCTACTAATTTTGGTAGTTGTACTAATATGCTCTATACTTTTTTTTTTTGGTGACATGCTCTAAAAGATTTATCTGTATCACGATGTCAATTATCGAGGTCTACATTCAAAGTCAAACGAAGCAGCTTTCGTACCTCCAACAGCAGCAGCGACTGAAGAGATGCAAAAATTGGGGTTTTCGAGTTGGCAGATTACAATCCATTTCAATCTGACTTCCTTGTCGAAGTTAACAGTTCATCTTTATTCTATTTAACTTCCCACGCCATCTCAGAGAATATTTTCTTTTTCTTTGTCGCAAAGGAAAGACCGAGAGGAGCAATCGAGGAGACTACGCTCTGTTACCATTTTGAGTAATTGTAAAAGTTTCACGTCTGCCTTGAAATATTTCAGATCGGGAGAAGGTCATCGTCCAATACCACTCGCAACCTAGTTATCTCGGGTAGCCAAATCTCATCATCCAATACCAAGCTGCCAGAGCTCCCATCACGGGCAAGGCAAGATATAGGCACTGCCATCACTAATGGATTATCATCGTGACCTCGCGTTTGTGGAATATCAGTTTGTACCGTCAGGCCACCGTCGCTGGTGTTCAGTGGTCCCCTATAGTTCTGCGTTAACAAAATCATGAAGTCTATTTAGGATTAGCAAAATCATCAAAGCAGTTTCATTTTTACATGCAATAATTGACTTGAACATGCATGTTTCGAGAATACCTAAATGCCTCTTACCAATAAACCGCTCTAAGAAAAACATCTGAAGGAAATGTTGCCTATGAAGGTGACTATAAGCAGCGGTGCTGATGGCAACGGCTTGGCAGTGGCCGTGGGACGGTGGTGCGCTCTCCCGCCCCATTCTCACTTCTTCTTCTTTTTTTCCTTTTTCAAGTTCTTGCTGTTTTATCTTTTTATTTTTCTCTTTGCTTTTTTTTTTTTCTTTTATTGAACTTAAATTTGAAAAGATACATGAAATCTAGACATTATTCATTAGACAAGTACAAGAGAGATTATTGAATGAAAAATCACGGTACGATTAAGCAAGAAAAGAGTAGGACAAAAATTATAATAACAGTAAATTTTTAAGCGTGGCATGTAATGCATGGGGAAATTCTGCTAGTAATGGAAAAACAAAGGCATTCACATAGGGATGAAAGAGGAGGGATGTGAGAAGTGATGTAACAATGCCAATTTGCATCCTGCAAACTCTATCTTTTTCATTTATTCTCTTTTGCTTCTGCTTCACTTTATAGACAAACAAATACATGATGTCCAATAAAGTCTTGGCCTTCTTGAGTTTATGGTTTATCTGCATGAACAAAGTACTTGTGGACACAAAGCATCCTTGAAAGTCTTGGTCTCTGTTTAAACTCTTTGGTAGGTGAAAGTCTTGGTCTTCCGGGACTTTAAAGTTGTCTATCTCCATCAACTCATTATCACTTTGCTTCAACATAACCCTTGATTGACTCTACGGTTATTGATTCACCCTTAGAGGGCAGGCATATCTTCATAAAAAATTTATCTTATGAATGTTTTCTTGGTTTTTTTTTTTTTTTTTAGTATAGTCTTTCACGTGGTATCCATAGCGCTAAAAATTTGCAACAAAATGGGCGGCAATGATCTGCTGAAGGGTGCTGAAGCAATTGTTGATGATCGTGAAGCGCTTGATAGGAGAATTGTGGTCCTTTGGAAAGAAAAAGTTTAACCAAAGCATTTGCTTGATGATTAGTTGGTGGTATATGAATTGTTTACTATTTCCAGAGTAAAATTAAGCAAATTGCTTCATGGATTCATTGGTGTACCCAACTATTTTCCTTGTTTAACCCAAATCATGTGTTTCTATTCTCATTATCGAACAGTCAAAGTTAGTTGTCTTTGATGACTTACAGAGATATAATAGAAAGTAAGATGCCATTGTTAGGTGGATCCTCTACATTTATTTCAATCGGTGCAAGTTGCACAAAGATGCTTATATGTTAGTCCTATTAATTGTGGTCTGAGTTACAGATATATAATAGAAAGTAAGATGCCATTGTTAGGTGGATCGTCTACATTTATTTCAATCGGTGCAAGTTGCAGAAAGATGCTTATTTGTCAGTCCTATTAATTGTGGTCAGCTTCATTCATCACTAGACAAGAAAAGGGTCTGGCATTGCCAACTAACAGTGTACAATTTACTAGATATACTCTAGGCATCACACTTGTGAACGGTAAAATCATGGAAAGGACCATGATTCTACTATCATAAGGTTTTCGATCATCAACTACTACTTTAGCACCCTTTAGTAGATCATTGCTACCCATCTTGCTACAAATCTTTAGCATGGTAATTGCCACATAAAAGCCTACATTGATAGCATATTCACCAATAATGCATCAAATGAAGATATTGAATTATAAGATTATTAAGAATGTACAGATGCCAAAAAAAAAAAAAAAAAAAAAAAATCTTGGTCTTGGTCTTTTTTTGATGTTTTTGGTAGGTGGATGTCTTGATCTTCCTGAGCTAAATAGTTTTCTCTCTTCCTGCTTTAAATAAGACAGAACTAAGCAAAACGCTAGAAAAAAGTTCAATAAGTTGTCGACAATTTCAACTTTGCTCATGAGTTCCTAAATTAAAAGATTCAATTTAACAAGTACGTACACATTGATTATAGATTGTGTGCGTAGCATGGGTACTTTACAAGTGTGTACGTACTTGTTAAATTGAATCTTTTAATTTAGGAACTCATGAGCAACAGTTGAAATCGTCCACAACTTATATATATAAATTTGGTCAGTCCTCCTTGATGAGCCCTATCAATTATTACTTTCCCTTTCCTAAAAGTTATTAATTAAAAAAACAGAAGATTTAATCTAAAATCTATTTAGATATGAACCCAATTAATGAGGTCAATTAATTATGAGATATGAAATTATATTAGATTACTAATATTCATACACGTGCTATGCACGGACGAAGACACTGCACACATATTTTCAGATTACATGTAAATAAAAATTAGGAATTGGAATAAAATGAACTATTTATGTGGTTGATTGTTTCCAAATATTACTTAAACCTTAGAACTCAACTTGGCATACTTGAACCAAATATATTTCCCCACAACAAAAAGAAAATCGTCAAATGCGCTAATCTAATTTGGTCCCAAGAACACGTCATTAGCACTTCAATACTTTTGACATGTGTATATAACTTTACAACTATCATTTATAATCGCCTAGTAGTAGTATGACAAGGAAAATCAGAGAATATTTTTTGGCTTATAAAAAACATACAATTTGATTGTGTCTCATCTCAAGCATTTGGGATCTGGCTGAATAAGGAAAAGAAAAAGACATTCAAGAGGAGGCAATTATTCCATTTTACATGTGAGGGGTTGGAGCAAAAACTCCATAAGAGGAACCCCATCAATTTCATTCTATATCCATGGCTTCCAAAAATATTCAAATTGACTAAAAACAAAACCAGATAATGAGGTCGATGAAATTTCTTACCTTTCTGCTGGCAATCAAGTATCTAAAGTTTTTTTCAATTGAACCAATTACCTCTCATTTATTAATGGGGGTCAACATGAGACCTCCGTTGAAAGCGCAAACGAAAAATATCAATATTGACACCAACGTATTAATTAGTCGTTAATTATCTGTATTGGTATCCAATATGTTTCTTGCAGTATTAATTTTGTCTCTTGCGGGTCAGAAATGACCTTCAAGACGATATTGATCCATCTTCAAAGAGTTGGAACAAATTATCCACAAAAAAATGTTATTTAGGCAATTTCGTGGTAATTGGTTAAGAAATCCTAGTAAAGTTTTATATTATGTGGGCCCAAATGGTTAAATCTGATGAAAATATTATGAATATAATTTCCAACAGAAATAAAAGCAAGGACACATAAAAAGTCTATCTTCAAATAAAATATTTGATAACCCACTAAAATATTTCTAGGGTAAGGCTTGAATTTTTATGATCGAATGATTCCAAGAAAGAAACTCTAAACAAAATCGACATTGAGAAACTTTCTAACCTGTTTAGTCCCTAAAATCTTTTGGCATGTGAAATTAACAAAAATATCTCCTATTATCTTTCATAGGAGAGAATGAATAATCTTACAAAAGAAAATTATTAAAGGGAGATCAAGCAAAGAATTAAGAGGATAAGTTTGTAGAATAAATATAGCATAAACAAAAGTACGTGTGAGATTTGAACCTAGACCAATGATTGTATGATAAACTCTTTGGGGCAATGACATCGTGATTATTTGAGCTATTATCCCTTTCATGATAAAGTACCTGAACTTTTTATCGTTCAATCAATTACCTCAATTTTTCAAATGTGGGCCAACATGAGACCTTCATTAGAATTGCGGAGAAAAAATGTTGACAGGACACTAATGCTGTTAGATGTCCGTATTGAAGTCTAATGCAAGATCTTGAGATGTGGCCATGTCAATAGAGACATTGGATGCTAAGATTGTCTAAGCTGACATACACATTTCTCTCCTCATCACCAATCTGCATTATAAAGCGAATCATGTCAATAAAATAATTATGACATGGCAATTTAAGTTACGGATGCCTAAAAATGAGCAAAATTTGAAGAAAGAAAAAACAATTGAGATTAATCCAGACCTAACGCGTAAAGGTTTTACTATTAACGGATAAAAAGTTCACATGCGGATGGAAGGGACAGGATGTGAAAAGTGAATCAACAAACTTTAATTTGCATCCTGCAAAGTCTTGGTCTTCCTGGAATTTATTGAAGTTTCTTTCCCACTACCTCTTTTTCTCTTTTGCTTCACTTTCCAGAAAAAAAAATTTGGGGAAATTCTCTGAATATTACCAAACAAGCACTTGTATACAAGTAGTATCTTATTTTGATTCCTCTGACCACTGAGGTGCATGTAGAGAGCACCCAAAGTTAAATGGATTACAAAGTGCTATAGCCTTGTCCCAAGAAAGCATCATTACTACTTCAATACTTTTGATATATGTATATGACTTTACGAATAATTACCCAAAGTCTATAAATCTATTATATGGTGGCTAATTCAATATTATTTTTTTTTTTCAATTTGACTAATTTAGTTATAAACCTTTAGACGATATAATTGGAAATTGCTTAGTTGACAGTTATGTCATGTTAGATGGCCAGCATCCACATCAGTGATTTCCAGCGAATTAGCTAGAATAACTACATTGACAAATCGTTAAAAAACTTTAAAACTAAATTGGCCAAATTGAAAATTTAAGATTGAATTGATCGCCATGCAATAGGTTTAGAAATTTTTGGACAATTATACCTTAACGTTACAGCTATTATTAATGATCGACTTGTAGCAATCCATGACGAAGAAAATCAGGTAATATTTTTTGGCTAAAAAAAATATACAAACTATTGTCTACAAAAAAAAAAAAAAAACTATTTAGGCAAGTTAGTTGTAATTGGTAGACCAGACAAATAAATAAAGGACATATAAATGTGCTAGTGTCTTCAATTGAATAAAAGAAATCATGGTAAAGTTTTAAATTATGTGTGCCTGAACAATTACATGTGATAATAATATTATTTATTAACAAAATGTCCAACCGACATCAAATCAAGTACATAGAAAGATTTTATATTAGAACAAATGTTTGATAATCCACTAAAATATTTCAACCGGGGGAAAAGAAGATTCTTAGGCTTATATATACGTTAAGGTTCTGTTTGTTCCAAAAAATAAATGATTTAGAAAATATTTTCTTATAGATGATCGCTTTTTTTATTAAAATAATTAGTTGATTAAAAATGTTTTTACTATAGACGACAATTTATGTCTAAATTTTTTTGTGAACAGTGAAAAGTATTTTATGAGTATTCTATCATGACAAGCAATTTGAGTTAGACCAAAGAGCTTATGTTTTGATGCACATCGTATCCTTGAGTTATATAAATAAACTGTTCTCATTTTTCTCCGGATCAAGACTTTTTGGCTGTCATTTGAAAGAGGGGACCTTTTCTTGTGGCTATCCAAAGCAGAGGATAAGAGGTGATATTTCTTCACATGACCAACTTAGAAGGTATGCATATCTTCATCAAAAATTTATAAGTTACAAATGTTTTGTTGGTTTTTTTTTTTTTTTTTTAGTATAGGCTTTTACATGGCAACTATAGTGCTAAAAATTTGCAACAAGATGGGTGGCAATGCTTTGCTGAAGGGTGTTGAAATAGTTGTTCATGATTGTGAATCATTTAATAGAAGAATCGTGATCCTTTGAACAGAAAAAGTTAGCCCAAAGCAACTTGCTTAATGAATTAGTTGCTGATTTTTGAATCGTTTACTATTTCCAAAGTAAAATTAGGCAACTTGCTTCATGGATTCATTGGTGTCCCTAATTCTTTTTCTTGTTAGCGTAAAGCACATGTTTCCGTTCTCCTTCCCAAATAGTATAAGTTAGTTGTCTTTGATGACTTGTGGATGTGCGATAGAAAGTAAGATGCCATTGCTAGGTGGATCATCAACATTTATTTCAGTCGGTGCAAGTTGTACAAAGATGCTTGTTTGTTAGTCTTATTAATTATGGTCAATTTCATTCATCGCTAGACAAGAAAAAAGGTCAGGCATTGCTAACTAGCAATGTACAATCTACTAGAAATTATACTCTAGGCATAACACCATGAGGAAAACCATGCAAAGGACCACAATTCTCCTATCAGGTGGTTCTTGATCATAAGGTTATTGAGAATATATGGCTGCAAGAATTTAAAAAATAAAATAAAAGCCTTGGTGTTGGTCTTTGTTTAATGTTTTAGGTAGGTGAATGTCTTGGTCTTCTTGGACTAAATAGTTTTCTCTCTCCATTAGCTCACTTCTACTTTAAATAAGATAGAACTAAGCAAAAAGATAGGAAAAATTAAATAACTTCTGGACAATTTCAAGTGTTGCTCATGAGTTCCTAAATTAATTCAATTAAAAGGATACATACACCCTGATTATGAGCCGATGCGCGGCATGGATACTCTACTAGTGTGTGTGTCCTTTTCCTAATAGTTATTAGTTAAAAAAAAATAGATAAAAAACAGATGGTTAAATTTACAATTTGTTTATTCTCCAAACATTACGAGACAAGCACATGTGGACGAAAAGTATTTTTTATCGATTCCTCTAACCACTAATGTGCATCCTTGAAAGTCTTGATCTTTGTCTATTTTTTTTTTATCGATTCCTAGCCTTTATAGTTTTCTCTCTCCCTTATCTCTTTATCACTTAGATTCACCATCACCCATGCCTGTCCCCCTGCTCAACAGTGTTCTCCTCTTGCTCGTCTGAACCTAGCGGTCTTGCTGGCTGGATTGCTGCCATTGATCTCATCCGGTTCTCCGGTTTGCTCCGGGAAGTCTACTCGGAAAAGGTAAGAGACATCTATCTTCTTGCTCTGTTTTTCCCTCAGACTGATGCAGCCGCAACCTTGCTACCTAAAGCATCTGGTGGGCGTTTGTTACCCGAGAGAAACCACCTATTCTTTCTTAAATCTTTCTATTAGTGGAGGCAAAGAAGAGGCAACAGAAGCAGCAAAAGTTTGGTTCTTAAACCGATTTCGTGCCTATCTATGATCCTGATTGAAGTTGATGTCAAATACTTGATGTCGAGTTTAATAAGAAAGAACTATTACTTCATCTATCATTGATCTCTTTACTAAACATGCACTGACGTGGAATAATTTTGCTAAGTACAAGTTTGAGATTTTACATGAAACAATCACATATCAGTTTGGAATTTTAGTCCATTAAATTGGGTAAGCAACAGTAAATATTGTAAGAGGATAACTTCATTCCTCTTAGTAAAGATTTCCGGGAAATTCACGTTTGCTACAATTTCGCAGTGCCAAAAAAATAAATAATTTTTGTTGTGTCTTTTCACATATTCACTCTTATGGTAGATTTGCCATCAACGGAAGGGGGTAAGGTGAATTAATAAGGTGTTTGTGATTTAGAATTCTTTTAAAGTGTGCTAGTGTAATCAATTGAGTTAAGTCAATTCGATCGCAAATTAAACTTCACATGAAGTAGTTTCTGCCAAAGCCGCAAGGGTGTTGCATGTGGATGACTTGTTTTCATCGTGCAAAAACCATTGATAGTTCAATGCTGGAAAACTTATTCATGTATTTTCTTTGAAGATAGAGAAAAATGTGAAGGTGTTCGTGATAAAAAATAAAATTTTGAATTATGGAAATCAAAATTGTGCTTTGTTAGAAAAAGACTATGCGAAGACTTAGTGTTTTGTTAGAGAAGAAGGTATTTCTACGTCGGAATAGTTTCTGAGATTGTTCATCTTTCATAATGCGCATTAATTTGGTATTAAACAGATTTCACATATTTTTCAACCCCAAAAACCCAACTTGTCATTTTATATTGTACACTCCTAAAAGTGAGTAACTTTCTTATATTTGTTGACTCCCCCTTTTAAGTTCTAATTCATGCTAAAGAATCTTTAGTCGGTCATTTTTAATTTTAATTTTTGAAGGCGTCAAAAAAATTATGATATATAATCAATTGGTGGGGCTGTGAAGCCAAGAACACATCACTCCATGGATCTCTCTCTCTCTCTCTCTCTCTCTCTCTCTCTCTCTATATATATATATATATTCCCTTTGAGCCCGAGAGAGGGGACCGATAATGCATGTAATCAACGAATTAAGGGTTCAGTACATGTTTTAGAAATAATTCATTAAAAAAAAGTGTGAATGAAAAGTAAATGTTTATGATCGTGCATTCCCGCTGCCAAAATGTAAAAGATATGATAGAAAGAAGGGAGAGGGAAAAAAAAAGATACAAAGTCACCATCTGAAAGAAGTGAAATGCTCAGACCAAAGAAAAGAGTCATATTGTTAAACAGATTAATATGGCTCTAATCTCCTTCTGAATTTTACATTATGATGTTATCAAATTATGGAAAACTCGTTATTTTTTTTCTTAATTGTAGACCAATTGAAGACAAAAATAAAAGAGGGACATTTGCTTTCATCCAAGGTAAATAGAAAATACATTGTTGAAAGCAACTTTCTTGTTTGTTCGATCTTTTCATACTTGTCGGAATCATCAGATCACCATTGCTTGCGATGGAGAGCACGTTATGTCTGAGTGAACTTCACGCCTTTATGAACGATTCAGAATACAGAATGTTTAAAGAACGCTTCTAGAGAGAATGCCTTCTTGCTGCACAAAAAGATGTAGATAAACAGACAAAAGGCTGGATGGAGAGCACATGCTCTCCGAACGATTATGCTCATTGATCGCATATTCTAGATATGCGAACAATGTAGGATTTAAGTGTCACGCCCCGACTCTCGGAAACGTGACCATCCTTCAAACTTGGTCGATTTTAAAATGCGATATCCCCAGGACTACATATCGCCGACCCTTTCATTTTAAATGGTACATGTGGAAGCAGTTATAAAATCCCTAGACAATAAATCAATGGGATATACAAGTAGGACTAGGAAATTGAACCTGAAAACCAACACCTTTATGATCATATACAAGCCATACTAAAACGATTGGTTTCTACTCAAATTGATTCTATAGCAAACATCATCAGGATCCTACTCTGGATCATCCTCGGGGTTCTCCTTCAGATACTCCTCTTCTTTCTTTCTCCTTAAGTTCTTCATCAGGGTCCTGAAATGTTTTCCCCAAATCGGGATGAGACTATGTTTCAGCAAGTTCTATCACACTAAGACCCTATTAGTAAACTAATACACCTTAGGGTTGCCTATGCACAACATGAGTCAGAGGACTTACCTGGGCGTCAGATTCCACCTGCATATTAGTACAGATCAAATAGTCACCCAACCAATCACATCACAGATTGAAGCATCGATCAAATCGACCTAGTCGATTACACGCCAACAAGACCACTCACGGTCATTTCCATTATTCCAACCAATTTACAACATCAATTCAAGGCAACGATCAATCCACCTAGTCGATTACATATCAGCAAGACCACTTCTAGTCATTTCAACTATTCCAATTCAATTCCCAATTATGAATCATGGTCCTCATGACACAACTTAATTATAGGTGGTAATAACGGCCCCATTGAGCAATTTTCTTAGATTTAGTGGCATCACGGCTCCACTCGGCAACTTTCAACATGTAGTGGCATCATGGCCTCACTCAGCAACTTTCAATATGTAGTGGCATCACGGCCCCACTCGGCGACTTTAGATTTAGTGGCATTATCAACCGATGCCCGGTTATTCTTCAATTAATAACCAAAGATTATTCAATTTAGGAATAAATCCTAAAATCACTAATAGATCAATTTCTCACAAATTAAGGCTCAAATAAATAAATGGACTACACCACGACAATCAGCATGAAATTCCGATAAATGGCCATCCCAGTTGAATTTCTGAAAAATAAATAATTAAATAATTAATTTCGAAAATTAAATAAATAAACACAATAATTCCAATTTTGCACAATATGAAGCTTAATTAAATAAACGGACTATGCCACGATCATCGGCATAAAATCCCGGTCACTGGCCATCCCAGTTGAATTTCCGGGAAATAAATAAATAAATAAATAAATAATTAATTAATTATTTAATTAATTTCGAAAATTAATATTTAATTCCTAAAAATTCCACCTAGGCCCGATTTGCTTAATTAACACCCGATAAGGGATGGGAAAAATGCCAAGAAGCATCCAATAAATACTATAGGCAATTCTCTATCTAATTACACTAACCAAACAACTAACATGCAATGTAATTAACTAATAATCACTAATCAATTATAATCTAATCACCTAATTACACTTAATTAACACTAATCAACCTTTAAGTATAATTAGCACACTAAGAAGGCATTAGTGAGTAAAACTCACACAAAACGACGAGCTCGACGCAAGGATCGACTTTCCTCAAAGCGGGCTGAGCATTCGGGCTCGAGAAGGCGGCCAAAACGGGCCTCGAAGTTGCTGCAATACCCATTCCTCAACTCTTTGCTTGCTACGGTTGAGGCCGAGAAAGGTGAGGGGAAGGCTCGGGTTGAGGGGAGCAAGGGCCGAGGTGGATGGAGGAGGCCAAACTAGGCCGAAGCGGTGGCGATAAGAGCTCCGATGGTGGTCTACAATGGTCGGGATGAGCTGAACAACTCGCTGGGATGACGAGCTGGGCGAGAAGGAGGCTAAGATGAGCGGAGTAGCGGCGGAGCGACGGCGTGCAGCACGGCGGCGAACGGCAGAGGGCGGCGACGATGGTCTTGGCTCTGGCGCGCCTGCAACCCTTCAACGAAGCTGGCCTCTGTTTCTGCTTCTGCTTTGTTCGAACAAGAGGGGCGGAAGAGAGAGGGACGGAGCTGGGCGAGAGAGCAACCAAGGCGCACGGAGGGCAACCAGCGAGCGATGGAGCACGCGGGCGACGCGCGGCCGAGGCAGAGCAGTGACGGCAGCTCCGGTTTTCTTCTCTCGGCGCTGTTGTTTTGCTTCTGTTTCTACTTCTCTTCAATCGAACGAAACAGAGAGGGAGAGGAGGAGAGAGAGTGTCAAGGGGGTGAGATAAAGATAAGAGAGAGACTAGATAGGTTTGAAAAGTCAATAATTAAAAGTGAAGGGGAAGCAAAGTGGAGGACAGCCGTGCATTCGGTGGAAGGGGGCTCACGCACGAGGGAAAAGACAGGGGGAGAGAGAGAGAAAAAGAAAAAGAAAGAAAGAAAGAAGGAGAGAGAAACTTGTGGGAAAAATAGGGAGAAAGGTGTTTGGCCAAATAGGGAAAGGGAAATGAGAATAACTTCAAAAGAAAAGATTTTCTCCAATAGAAAATTCTTGATCCAATTTCTTTTGAATAAGCTCATTTAATCCCAAAGGAAATTCCAAACTAGAGTTCTTGATTTCCCCTTTTTTCATTTCTGCATCCAATTTCCCCCTTGAATTTCTCTCAAAAGACTTTCATAAAATCAATTGATGTCTCTCTCATCAAATTGATTACTTTCCTCATCCAAAGATCCCTCACGCTTCCCAATTTCACAATCCTCGGCTTCAACTGAACAGAAACAGCCCTATTTATCCAGTCGAAATTAGAACCCGAAAATCTGGATGTCACATTAAGTGGCAGTTACAGTGTTCAAACCTCATAGCAAGATGGGCAACGATGATTTGCTAAAGGGTGCTAAGGTAATAGTTGATAATCGGAATCGCTTGATTAGAGAATCATGGTCCTCTGAACATAAATTTCCTGTTCATCAGTCTGATGCATAAAGTATAATTTTCAGTAGATTATATAATGTTAGCTGGTGATTTTTTACTGCTTCACTATTTGCAAAGCGAACTAAACTAACTTGGTTATTGGATTAGTGGTGTGCCTGACCCTTTTTTCTTGTTTAGGCATGTGCTTTATTTTCCTTATTGAACAGACAAAATTAGCTGCCTTTGATCTCTTTACATGGTCATTCATGTTGAAGGAGGAATCAATAATCTTATCATATCTTAAACATATGCAAATTTTCAGCACTGTAACTGTCACATAAAAGCCTATATTGGTCACATTTTCACCAATAAAACAGAAAAAAGGACAATGGATCATAAATATTCTAACAATATATGAATGTGAGAAAAGCCAACACATCAGTCGTAAGCAATGAAGTTTTTGATGAAAATACATGTGCGCTCTAAGTTGGTCATGTGTAGAAAAATCACATTTTATCCTCTGTTTGGATAACCACAAGAAAAGTCTCGATCTGAAGAAAAAGGGAGAACAATTGACGAAACAAGCACTCTTGGGCAAAAAACTATTTATTTTGATTTGTCTAACCTTTCGTATGCGTCTCTTAAAATTCTTGGTCTGTTTTTTTATTCTCTTTGGTCAGTGAACGTCTTGGTCTTCCTATAATTCATAGTTTTCGCTCTCCACTAGCTTATTTTAACTTTGCTTCATCATAACACCTTTGTTGTTCTCTATAGTGACCGATTCACCCATGGCCATTGGAAAGATCGTTTTGGGTTCCTTCTTGGCTTCCCTCTTTCAAGTCTTGTTTAAGAAGTTGGCTCCTCTCCTTTTGGGCTCTACATGACAAGAAGGAATCTGCATTGCCCTGCTCAAGGAGTGGAGGGAAAAGCTGAAATTGATCAATGCAATGCTGGCTGATGTAGAGGACAAGCAACTCGAAGGTAGTCATCTAGTGAAGCTATGGTTGGATGATGTTAGGGACTTAACCTATGACATGGAATACTTGCTCGATGAGTTCGCCATCAGAACTGCTCAAGTTAAGATGGAGGTAGAATCCAGCACAAGCAAAGGTCGTAGGATATGGAAATTCTCTTACTTTGGCAGAAATAAACCCTCCAGATGGAATCCGAACCCATCCTCGCTCGTGTCTAAAACCATGGTCCAAGAGATCAATGGTAGTTAGGTTGGAAGCGATTGTCGACGGGATGGCTCGTCTAGGCTTGGAAGCAAATGTTGTGAACAGATCCAACTACATCAATAAAAGGAATCCCACTAGTTCTTTGTTGGAGCGTCGGTTTTTTGGCAAGGAGGAGGAAGAAGGGGAGATACTCCAACTATTGATCTATGAGGTCAAAAATAACGATGCCCCACTAAGCATAGTCCCCATAGTTGGGATGGGCAGTGTTGGAAAGACGGCCTTGGCTCAGCAGCTATATAATTATGACAAAGTGAATAGCTATTTTGAGAAGAGAGCATGGGTTTGTGTCTCAGATTTTTTTGATATCCTTGACATAACAAAGACTATTTTGCGGTCGATCACCGGATTGTTCATGAGGGTGAAGATTTTGACAAGCTTCAAGTTAAGTTGAAGGATAGTCTATCTGGGAAGAAGTTTCTTGTGGTTTTAGATGATATCTGGAATGAAGAAGTTTCTTGTGGTTTTAGATGATATCTGGAATGAGAACTACCAAAAATGGATTGATCTCTTAAAGCCATTTGAAGTGGGGGCTAGGGGAAGCAAGATTATCATCACGACTCGCAACCTTAAAGTTGCTTCCATAACAGGAGCTTCGCCATATCATTTGAGGGAATTGTCCTTTGATAATTGTATAAGATTATTGGCTTTTCATGCTCTTGGAGCAACAAATTTTGAGAGCAAGTTGGCCTTTGAAATAATAGGCAAGAAAATAGCTGAAAGATGTAAAGGTTTACTTTTGGCAGCGAAGTTGTTCGGTGGTGTCCTACGTACTAAAAAAACTCCCGAGGAATGGCAAGATACCTTAAATAACAAAATATGGAATCTTCTTATGGCAAAGAATGATGAGGTTCTTTCAGATTTAAAATTGAGCTATGTCCATCTTCCTTCCTATTTGAAGAGGAGTTTTGCTTATTGTGCGGTATTTCCTAAGGATTATGAAATTGAGAGGGACGAGTTGGTACTCTTATGGATAGCAGAGGGACTTTCAGATGTGCAAAAAGAAAATGAGAATATCTTGAAATTGGGACGGAAGCACTTTGATAAGTTAGTATCTAGGTCATTTCTTCAACAATCATGTATCGACGCATCTAAGTTTTCAATGCATGATCTTTTGAATGACCTAGCAAAGTCAATTTTGGGTGGGACTTGCTTTAGCTCGGGGGGGTCTCAGGTGGCAAGTAATGAACATGATGTATCATCTCTTGAAAAAACTCGTTATGCATCATTCATCCCATTGCGGTATGGTACATCAAAATGCCTGAAACCATATCAAGGAATGAAGGCACTATTGACACCTAAATTTTGGTGACCCGTTTAGTTATTTATCACATTAAAAATTAGGAGTTGATTTTATCATTGAAAAAAATAATATTAATTGCATAACATATATATTTAGGTTAATTTATTTTTAATTTGCATTTTTGCATTTATTTATTGGACTGGTGGCGGATGGGTTCGGATTAGTGGTTCTGAGCTTTAACTTGACAAGCCGTACTAAACCCACAAAGCGAGCAAATTAGCCCAAGCCTTTTTTTTTTTTTTATGATAAGAAATTATCTTGTGAAAATAAGAATTTGAAATATTCCGAGATATGATGGAATTTTTTTTGGATAGGCAAGTGGAAAAGTGAATATTGCGTTCGGCAAAATGAATATGGTGTTTGGAAAAAAAGAATATTTGTGGATATCTATTTGGAAAGGTTAAAAACCTTAATTAACGGCTTATAAATAAGCTAAAAACACATAGGGTTCCGGGGAGGGGGGGCTTTTTCTCGAATTTTAGGTCGAAATTTCAACACAAAAAAAGATTTTGTTGTTTCTTCCTTTGTAGGGATCAAGGGTAAAAAAAAGGAAGAAATGGAAAAAGCTTGAGGAAATGTGAAGAGGGGAAAAAGTACAATCAGCAGGGGGTGAGGGGACGTTTACTGTTCATCGTCTTCCTCACCCTTGCTACCCGCGTCTACAATCGGGTGCCGTCCCGACAATCGCCGGCTCCTTTACGCTCACCGCCCATGCCTACATTCGGCCACCGTGCTGATTCGTGACGCTTGACACCGTTGCCCCAACACCAGCCTAAAGCTTCACCAGCTCTCCTCGCGCCGCCGAGACCCCTACAGCCCGAAGCTTCGCCCCTTGTCAGCCCCCCTGCTGCCGAGTTTTCCTCTGCCACGCCACACCTCGCTTCACCAATGACAACTCTGTATTAGCCGTGACCTGACACCCCTGCAGTTTCGCTTTCTACTGCTGCCCAACACCACTAGAGCTCACATCGCCGGTTTGCTGCCCGCCGGACGCCGCGCCGATCCCTATTGCCGCGATCCGCCTCCTTAGCACAGCCCCAAGTCCTCCACCCGAGCGCCTCTGCTCCACCAGTCCTTACTACCCGATGCCCCCTGCTCGCCTGAGTCGGTCTTGCACCAGCAAACCACACGCGACTCCTGCTGTGCTCTCGCTGGAGTCCCTCGTGGGTGTCTTCCCCCTTCTGGAGCTCCGACCGGCGGTGCCCCTCTTAAATGACGAGCTGCCAAGCCTTGCTTGGAAAAGAAAAAAAAGGGAAAAAAATCAATTTAGGTAGTTTTTTCTTTTATTTATTTATCTTATTTTATTATTTTTGTTATTTTACTTTATTTGTTCTTTTTAAAGTATAATTATTCCTTAGTGTAAGGGTGAGATGTTCAACATGAAATAGCCTTTGAAATCTGTGATTGATAGTCCGATTTTCACACCTGAAATTCGACTCGCAATCGCTTGAAAAATCGACAATCCGATCTCATGCTCGAGATTTGATTCGTGATTTATTTAAAATTGGCCAACCTGATCTCATGCGCGATATATGGTTTGTCAATTTGGATATCAATATTGTCTTGCTCTAATCTATTGTCATGTCGTTTAAGTTGATCTTATTTTCGTAAAAAGAAAATCCAAAAAATGTGAGTTAGATTGGGTTTTTTCTTGTTTTAGGGTTTACATATTTAGAATGGAATTTTCTTTCGAATTTCAAAAATTTTAAAAATTAAAAAATCAAATCAATCAATTTAGGTTGCTAGTTTGTTAACTTAGGTTTCATGTTTAATTATTTGATAATTTTTAATTTCGAAATTAATAAAAAACAAAAACACAAAAAAAGTCATCATGCATATGTCATGTAGAATTATGGCATTATTTATACGTCATTGCATATTAGAGTAAAATCACATGTTTCATTTTAAGTTTAAATTGATTTTTAGATAGATTGCATCCTAACTTAGAGATTACTAAGTTAAGATAATATCTTAGTTTAAATTAGGGTTTAGCCCAACCTAATCCTTAATATAAGTTGGATAGAATTTTAATCTAGCTATGTAATTTTGGCATTTTTCTAATTTCGAAATTTCATGGAAAATACCAAAAATTATCTTAGAATAAATCAATTTCATTCTTTAGGACAGACTGCATTTTATTTATGTCATGTAGTTTAAGCCATACTACCATGTCATATTATTTCATGTTAGATTAGTAGCATGCATTGCATATTGCATGATCTTCATTAAATAAATGAAAAATAAAAACAAAAATTGCGTGTTAATTAGAAATCATATCTAGGACTGTCGATGTGAATTTTGATTTAACATTGCAGATGCTTTCGTTACTTTGAGGTAAGTTCCTGCAATTTATTCATTGCTTTCTTTGGATGTTAAAATGGTGGATTGCACACCCACATGATTACCTCACATGTGACATCCTGATTTTCGAGTTTGATTTCGATGAGACGAAGTGGGCTTTTCATCGACGTGTCTATAGCGTTTTTCTTTGAGTTGGCAACTCACGAGTTAACTAGCCTATCAAGTGAAGCCATTAAGGAATCTAAATGCAATAGACATAAGAATTCGACTAGGAATCGACTGCTGGACCGTGCTAATTTGTAAGGGTCATTACGGCACCGTTAAAATTGATCAGGGACTGAAGATAGGTCGATTCGATAAAGATATGTGATTAGTGTGTGGGTGATTCCACCTAATTGCAAAATTTCTATCGAATGCAACTAAACCAATTTTCTGTCATTTTCATACCCGGTGTCCGTATTTGAAACCTTGAGATTTTCACGAAAACCGAGAGTCGCCAATGTGTTGAAGATGTATAATGTGGCTCGAAAATAATCGACCTCGGGTCAATTGTATTCAAAATTTCTAAAAGATGCTTGATAGATTAGGACGCGCTAAAATAACGCCAAATTGAAATTAACTGCGAAATTGAACGTCTACTCACTTTCCGAAAATTTTTCGGAAGATTCCGAAATTTTTTACGGAAAATCGATTCAGAAATTGAATAGAAATTCGGACGGGCTCATTTGAAGGGAATTTTGACTTCTAAGCAGAGCTACTAGGTAACGGGGATTTGTGGAAATGTGTGGAATTTTTCTTCGACAAAATTGGACTTCGAAATTGAGAATTTGAGGATGAAATTGAATTCTAAAATCAGTGAAATTCGGAGCTATGGTTTGAGGGCTGATTTTTGGCATCAATTTAGTTAATTCTTGGATTATGTTGGTTAGAAAGAATTAGGGAGACAAGGATTCATAGGAGGAGGTAAACATGTTGACTTCTTTTCCCCAAGCCAGCTACTCTCCACGGACGCAGCTTCTCTTTCATTTTCCACGGAGCCGCTCCCTCCACGTTGCCAAGACCGCTGTCTTGGTCTCCTTCATGCGCCTCCATTGACTCTCTCTTTCATCCAGCTTGTTGAACACACTTTTGCCAAAGCACCGCCTCACCGCTCCATCTTGCCCCTGCAGCTACTCCACCACCTACGTTTGTCTCCCATCATTTCCTTTAGTTTGTCGCATCATCATCCATCTCATCCCATCATCATCCCCCATCTTCATCTCTCCATCAGCCTCCACGCTCCCCCACTTTCAGTCAACAAACACCGTTCGATTGACTCCCCCTACAGCAGCATCCGTCCAAGCCGTCCATCTCCAGCATCAGCTTCTCATTTTGGCCGTTGGTCAGCCCTCGCCGTGAAGCTCCCATCTTTGATCGCTTCTGTTTCGTTGTTCTGTCCAGCAATAATCGAAGCAACCTAGCCCACCGATCCATACTTCACGTTGTAACAGGCCCGCACGACCAGCCCACTCGAAGCCACTTCAGCCCTTCAAAACTCAAGACCGAAACCAGTAGTTATGTGCCGGTTTCTCAGCTCGAGCAGCAAGTTCCGTGGCCATTTCCAGCTGATCCGAGCTTCCCTTGGCCTCGCCATGAGTCCAAGTATCGATTGCCATTGCGCCGCTGTCACCGTGAGCCAATTTTCGTGCTAACCGGTGAGTTGCATTCTAATCCTTAATTAGTGGGCTAATGACACTTAGAGGTGTGTTAGTTAGCTAATTAGTGGATTAGTTATGTTAATTAGGCTTAGGATGGCTTAGTTAGATTAAGTGTATAGTTAGTATTTAGTTAGTTTAATTAGTTTAGTTAGGTGGATTAGTTAGGAATTAGTTAATTTATTTAATTAGTGTACTTAGATTAAATTAAATAGAATGGTTAGATTTAATTGTTAGTTAGAATAATTAGCCTCGTTAGTTTAGGTTAATTTAATTAAATGCTTTAAATTTATTTATTTTGTAATTTATTTAATTTCTGGTAATTTATTTAATTATTAGTTATTTTCCGGAAATTAGACTGGGATAGCCGGTGACCGGAAATTTGTGCTGATTATAATGGTGTGTTGAATTTATGCAATTGAGTGTTAAATTATGCAAATTGAGTGCTGATTGGAAATTTGAGTATTTAATTCCAAAATTTATGAAATTTGATATTTATTTAGAAAATCCCGAGTGTCGGATTTTAACACTGAAAATGGTTTTATATAATATATAAAACATTGGGATTTTAAATAGGAGATTATGAATTTTCTGGGTTCAATCTGACCATTTACCCACACACAACTATATTATTGTGTATTTCTAATACGAAGAAAATAGGTTAGGTTCACTATTTTAATTGAGACATTTGAGTGCAATGCACAGTGTCCTAGGCTGAGATTGATTGGTCATGTGTTGGTTAAGAGAAACCGTCTTGTGCAATTATGCCAGACGTTGCTAAATCCCTTTTTGGGTTACCCATGTATTAGGGTATCGGGTCGCAGTAGATTCTGGACCTATGCGCCTTCGGAGAAAGCCGTCAATGAGACGTAGTCGTGCTTTATGGGGAAGAGATGATGCCTGGCTATGCTAGTAGACGACATAGAATTCGACAGTGTCTTGAGTGGCTTAATTAACAATTGGAACGCATGATGGTCTAAGTTTGATATGTCTGATTATGAGACAAAACTGTGTGGCATGGAATAGGACCCCTATGATTAATTGAATTGATGAGGTGTTCCAGTTGTTATGTGCATTGATTATATGCATTGCGATATGAACTGTACTGACATGCAGGAAGAAAACTGAGGCGAGGTAAGTCCTTTGTGCCAATTGAGTGGTTCTGTGGTTAGGACACTTCTAGGTGTATTTCCCTCCTAATTATGGTTTAGACCGTGAACTCGCTAAGATTTATGTTTCACCCCATTGTGGGCTTAAAATTTTCAGGGCCGTAGAGGGAGGACCTAGAGTTGAGCTGAGGTGACTTGAAGAGTAGGTCAGATAGGATAGCCTCTTTTTGAGAACTAGTCTTTTAGTTGTAGACTTGTGTAAATGACTCAGTATGTTTATAAAAGTGTGGTTTGTTTATGAATGTGATGTCCTGTTTTCTATCCCGAGATAATTACTGTTAGGGGATTTATTTTAGCTTCTGCATGTGCAATAAAACAAAAAGGGTCGGTGATTCGTCATGAGAAGTCACAAAATATTATCGACCAAAAAGGGATGGGCACACTCGAGGTTCGGGGCGTGACATCCCCGTTTAAGTGGTATCAAAGCGGGTTAGTGTTGGAGTGATAACGTGCGCTTGGGTCCTTGGGATAGTTAGTAAGAATGACCTATATTTTATATTGATGCATGTGATTGATAGTTGTTTGGTAGATTGTTTGTGGGATCACTCAATTTCTAATTCTGTATGAAATTGGAAGCATGTGTTAGTTGATTAAAGCTACACCATGAGCAATTAAGAACCAAGAACTCTTGTTAAGAGGGCCAGTAGGGCCGTGACTCAAGGTAGAACGCCGACCAGGGTCGGTACCCGAGGAGCCCATGGTAAAGTGCCAGTTATGGCTAGCACTAGTGGCGAAGCACCACCTCCTGTTGGTGCTGGGGTAATAGCCCCTGATGATCCCAAGTTCCATGAGATCATGTGCGTACTAGAAGCTTTAGGTAACAAAATGGATTAGCATGCTCAGAACCAAGCCGCCGCTCAAGCCCTACTACTGCTACTATTGTCGCTGCTGCCGCACCTGCTGTTGTACCTGTTGAAGTTCCACCTGGGAATGTGGCCACTGGAAGGCTAATGCACAAATTGTTGGAACAGTTTTTAAAGTTGAACCCGCCAAAGTTCACTGGCGTGAGAGATCCCGAGGCTACAGCTCTCTAGATCCAGGAGTTGGAAAATGCCTTTGCACTGCTAATGTGCATCAAGGTAGAAAAGGTCATTCTTGCAGTCTGCCAACTTAAGGGGATTGCAGGCACATGGTGGAGAGCCACTAGAGGAACAGTGTTTCTTGAAGGTGTGGTTCTGGAGTGGAATGCCTTCATCGAGGTCTTCAATAGTAAGTACTTTTCTGAAACTGCTAGAGAATTGAAAATGGCAGAATTTCAACGCCTTCGCCAAGGCTCGATGACAATTGATCAATATGAAGCGAAGTTCGCTGAACTGTCGCAATATGTCCCTAGGTTGGTTGAAAATCCGGTAGATTGAGCTAGAAGGTTTAGAGATGGACTCAGATCGGAGCTGAGGAGTCCGTTGATACTACTGAACTTGAGGAACTATAACGACCTGTATGAACGGGTCCGGATGATTGAGAGAGACCAAAATGAACGAGTCGCCGTATCTGGGTCGCGGTTCAATTCTAACCAGGATAGAAATTGATTTAGGAAGAGACCGATGACTGGAGAAAGGTACCTTGTTCCACCCAACAAGAAGGGTGGAATAGGAAAGTCAGCGAGCCAGACTAGAGTGTGTCGTTCTTGCAGAGGATGACGTGGCTCAGCCCTGTGCCCTTCTAGGACAGGTGTTTGTTTTGTGTGTGGCCAATAGGGTCACATGGCCGGAGTTGTCCCAGGAGACAAATGGGACCGCAGTTATCGCCACCACCGATGAATCAGAACCAAGGACTTTTACCACCGAATGCACAACAAGGGGGATTTAACCAACCTCCAGCTCAAGGAACGACATACACTATTACTAGAGGACAGGCGCAGGATGTGCCCAATGTGATTACAGGTACCATCTCGTTGAACGGCCATGCTGCTTATGCTTTATTTGACCCTAGAGCTACTCATTCATTTATAGCTGAGTAGTATGTTAAGTTGGTAGGATTAATTCTTGAGTTATTGGAGTTAGTCGTTAGTATATCGACACCGTTAAAGGATAAGGTGTTAGCTACAGTGGGTTGTCCTGGTTGCACGTTAGCGATTGGTGAGCAAGAAGGGAAGATAGACTTGATAGTCCTAGCCATGTATGATTTTGATGTGATAATTGGCATGGACTGGCTCGCCAAGCAACAAGTTAAGCTAGACTATTATTGCAAGGCGATTCAGTTTAACTCGTTAAGGGTGAGAGCTTCGATTTATTGGGAGTTGAGGAGAACTCTCAATTTCCTTAATCTCGTCGCTAGAGGCAACCTAGTTGTTAGACGGGGGTTGTCAAGGTTACTTGGCGAACTGTCGTGGATACGATAGTTGAGGAGTTGAAAATAGAAGATATTTCAGTGGTTCAAGAATTTCCATATTCCGAAAGAATTGCCAAGTCTATCGCCAAAAGGGAAATAGAGTTTGTGATTGAATTAGCTCCCAAGACAAAGCCAATTTCTAAGACTCCTTACCGGATGGTTTTGTTAGAGTTGAAAAAACTGAAGGTACAAATGCAGGAATTGTTGGATAAGGGATTCATATGTCCCAGTGCATCACCTTGGGGAGCACCAGTTCTATTCGTGAAAAAGAAAGATGGATCATTATGCCTGTGCATTGACTATTGACAACTCAATTAGGTGACGATCAAGAGCAAGTATCCCCTACCGAGAATCGATGACTTGTTTGAGGATCAAGAAAGAGGACATACCGAAGTCAACGTTATGAATTCATGGTCATGCCGTTTGGGTTGACGAATGCTCCAACTGCTTTTATGGATTTGATGAACCGAGTATTTTAAGAGTACGTGGATCAGTTTGTGATCGTGTTCATTGATGATATCTTAGTGTATTCGAGAAGTGCTAAGGAGCATGAGAGTCATTTGAGATTGGAACTATAGACTCTAAGGACTCATGAGTTGTATACCAAGTTCAGCAAGTGCAAGTTTTGGTTGACTCGTGTTGCCTCCTAGTCACGTGATTTCAGGAGAATGGACTCAATTGCACAGATGATACTCAAGGAATGGACTTTGATCGAGAAGGCTAGAGATTCAGTTTTCAAATTTGAGGTAGACCTTTCATATCTTGTGGCCACTCTCATAATTGAGCCGGATATCCAGATCAGGATTAAGACGCATCAATTAGTAGGTCCAGAGATTCAAAAAATCCTACAAGAGGATACCGAAAAAAGGAAAGCTGACTTTCAAATTTCTGATGATGGAACACTAAGATTCCGAGGACAATTGTGTGTACCTGACGATGTGGAGCTTAGGGAGGAGATCTTATTAGAAGCTCATCATAGCAGTTACAGCATTCATCTCGGCAGTACCAAGATGTATCATAATTTGCGTCAACACTATTGGTGGTCCGGTATGAAGGCGGATATCACCAAGCATGTCGCCAAGTGTCTGACGTGTCAGCAAGTGAAGGCACAGCATTGTAAGCCGGAAGGATTTCTACAACCTCTCAAGATTCCCGAGTGGAAATGGGACCATATCACAATGGACTTTGTGATGGGCTTACCGAGGAGTCATAAAGGTAGTGACTCTATTTAGGAAGTGGTTGAAAAATTGACAAAGTATGTTTACTTCATTGCAGTACAAGAGGACCTTGATTTGGACAGGTACGCAGAGTTGTATGTGCGTCAGATAGTTCGTCTGCATGGAGTGCCAATGAAGATTACTTCAGACCGAGACTGGAGGTTTACAGCTGCCTTCTGGAAAAGTTTGCATAGTGCATTAGGAATGAAGCTGCAGTACAGAACGGTCTATCATCCTCAAACGGATGGCCAGTGTGAGAGGACGAGTCAAACCCTCGAAGACATGTTGCGAGTTTGTGTGTTGGATTTCAAGGGAAGCTGGGAGGAATAGCTTCACCTTGTCGAGTTCGCCTACAACAACAGCTACCAGTAGGGCATTCAGATGGCTCCTTTTGAAGCGTTGTATGATAGAGCGTGCAGAACGCTAGTGTGTTGGGATGAAATCGGGAAAAGAAAGATCATAGACCCAGAGTTAGTCCAACAATCAGTGGAAGATGAGAACTCTCTTCTTCTTCACCGGAGCATCCATGGGCTCCTTGCCTTTTCTCTAAAGTGCAGCAGAGTCTTGTCTTGCTTGCACGGGAGACTTTTCCTTCATAAGCTCCAACACCTTGTTCAGCACTTTCAAGCGCATCTTTGTGACCATTTTAAATCCAATCACCATTGGAGAAATTGTAGTTAAACTTAATGGTGCAGGGATGTGAATAAAATGTCTAAAAAGACGCGATATAAGAGCAAAATAAGGAAGTTGTCCCTTATCCTTCACCACTGATTAATACATGTGAAACAAGATGGTGTGGGGCAAAGAGAATTTGTAGCCAGTGTTGATGGCATACATCAATTTTGCTTCAGATCGAGAGACATCAGTCTTGGAAGTCGACTTGGGACGTATGCAGTTGATTACGATCTTATGCAATGCAGTTGATTATGATCTTGTGCAACAAGATGTTTGAGGCATTCATCCTTGAATAGGAAATCTTACCTTCAGCATCCCTATCTTTCACCAACGACAGAGTAGCATGAGCAATAGACACGCTAATTGATTGGAAACTCGTTCTTTCCACCCCAACTATATTAGCCAACGTGTCAAAATAAAGCTTGAAAGCAACTTGAGGAGATAACGTTCTTACATGTTTAGCCTCTTCTATAACTTCGTGTTATGGTTGAGTCGGTGTAGAAGATGGACGCTGCTAAGAAGGTTGTTGCTGTCTTTGTTGCTAAGGTGGAGTATAAACTTCTTCTTCGGTCATGTCGAAGTGTGTAGGACCCTCGGGCATGTGTTGTGGTCCCCTGCTTGCAATCCTTGAAGACTTTTTTTGAAGACATTATCGATTTCAAGCTTGCTAAAAAAAGGTGAAAACTTTTTGGGCAAATCAAGAGTAAAAGTGAAAGCGAGTGGGAATTTTGTATTCCAGGGTTTCAGTGTAAAAATGAAGAAGACGAGTCTCTGCTGTATATATAAAAAGCAAGTGAAGTGAGATAAACGAAACATCATAAAAGAAAAAATAAAAAATACCTTTTCGAAAAAGAATAATTGCATTTTTGAATAACTGTCTTTTTGAAAATGAATAACTTCCTTAAAATCAAAAACTCGGAAAAGATAACTTTTAAATATAACAAACAATTAGAGATTAAAAGTAATCGTACCTTTCCAATTTAAAATACTAGAATAGAAATTACTTACAGTCGTAACTTTCTCAGTTATTCTGAGTCTACTTCAGACTTTACCTTTAAGTCTTGAGCACTTCTAGACTTTACTGAATAAAGGATATGATGTTCAGTCTAGTGCAAATAGACTCAAATAGGCTTTTTTCAAGAGGCTTTGTAAATATGTCCACCAGTTGATACTTTGATGATGCGTTTTGCAGTACTTAGATGAGATTCTTTAGGATTATATTGAAATCTAGCACAAATGCAAACACTAAACAAAATGTCAGGTCTAGAAGCAATAAGATAAAGAAGTAAACCAATAATACTCCTGTAGAGCTTTTGGTCAACTTTCTTTTCTCCTTTATCTTTGTCCAACTTCGAAGAACTAGACATTGGTATCTCAGTCTTTTTGCAATTCTCAAATTCGAACTTTTTAACAAGTTCTTTTGCATATTTTTCCTAGTGAATGAAGATTCCTTCCTTTAATTGTTTTACTTGTAATCCGAGAAAGAATGATAGTTCACCCATTATGCTCATCTCAAATTCATCCTGCATACACTTAGAAAACTTCTTGCACAGGTTTTCGTTAGATGATCAAAATATTATATCATCAACATAAATTTGAACAAGTTGAAAGTTTTTACATTCTCTCTTAATACACAAAGTAGTATCCACTTTTCCTTTGACAAAACTGTTTTGAATTACAAACTTACTTAACCTGTCGTACCATGCTCGAGGTGCTTGCTTTAAACCATATAGAGCATTTTTCAATCTGAATACTGAGTTTGGTCTTTTTGGATCTTCAAATCTTGGAGGTTGTTCCACATATACTTCTTTTTGGATAAATCCGTTTAGGAATGCACTTTTGACGTACATTTGAAATAACCTGAAATTTTTATAATAGGCAAAAGTTAGTAGTAATCTAATAGCTTCTAACCTTGCTATTGATGCATAGGTCTCATCATAGTCTATCATTTCTTCTTGTGTATATCCTTTGGCCACAAGTCTTGCTTTTTTCTTGATCACTTTTCCTTTCTTGTCCATCTTGTTCCTGAAAACCCATTTAGCTCCAATAATGGATTTATCTTTTGGTTTATGAGTTAATTCCCAAACATCATTGATGCTGAACTGTTTGAGCTCTTCTTGCCTAGCTTCAATCTAGTTTTTGTCAGATAAAGCTTCTTCTATACTTTTGGGTTCTACTTTAGAAATAAATGCCACAGCACTAGACTCTTCTTGCTTTTTGGATCTAGTACGAATCCCTTCATCAATGTTACCGGTGATGAATTCTTTGGGATGATGGCCTTGTGCTTCCAGTGGCTGGTTGGTCTGGCAAAATGATGTTCTTCTTCTTCAATTGATTCTTCAACCTTTGTTCGTTGATTTTCTCTAGAAGTCTGAGTTACTTCAAGGGAGTTAGACATTGTAAAGTCTAGAGTAACTTTAGATTCTTCAAGCTGAGTCTGAATTAGTTGATTTTGTTAATAGTCTTGGAATTTGACATTCATAGATTCTTCCATAGACTGAATCCTTTTGTTGAATACTCTACAAGCTTTGCTGGTGGTTGAATATCTAAGGAAGATTCCTTTGTCTAATTTCTCCTCAGGCTTACCAGTTCAATTATTTGCATCTTTCAATACAAAACATTTGCAATCAAATACATGAAAGTAAGAAACAATTGGCTTCTTTCCTTTGAACAACTCATAAGGAGTTTTCTCCAGAATATGCCTTAAGAATACTATGTTGATAATATAACAAGCTGTAGAAATTGCTTTAGCCCAAAAACAAGAAAAATATTACTTTCAATTAAAAGGGTTCTTGCCATTTCCTAGAAAGATCTATTCTTTCTTTTCACAACTCCAAAAAAGACTTTTCCACTATTTACTTGAATAAATTTTATAAAAACAACTTGAATCTCCAATCATGTGTCTTGAACAGCCACCATCCAAATACCATTTAGCATTTTTTTTTATAGTGACATGCAATTAAAAAAGAAACTCAAGCTTTCTTTGGTACCCATATTTTCTTGGGTCCAGTGGAGTTAGTGCAATATACAGTCTTTGCCCAATCTTTCTTAACAAGTCTCCAAACCATAGGGCATTCTTTCTCAAAGTGTTATGGGCTGTTACACTAAGAACATTTGAGAGCACTTTGGCCAACAGGTTTTACAAATACTTTTTGAAAATGATTTCTATAAAAGGTTTTTGTAGGTCTTTGTTTGATTTTTTCCTTTACTTTTGGAAAATCAATTAGAGGAATGGTTTCAGAAGTCATTCCAAAGCCTGATTTGTTTTTTTTTTTTTTGGTACCTAAGGAACCTCTGTGCGTCGTTTCGCGATGGAGTAAACCCTGGAGGAGCAGTAGAGTCACCACCATTCTAGCTACCTCGGGTAAGTCGTGGGTTCCTTTCTCGCAAGGCAAACGATGCAGCGATTCGAACTCAGGACCTCTCCCGAAAGGAACCTGCGCTCCACCACTACGCCGCCACCACAGGCGGTTCCAAAGCTTGATTTGTTGAAATAAGATTTTTGTACTGAAAGAATCTTTTCCAACTTCTCAGACCCTATTGAAAACCTTTTTGAAATATTTTAGATATAATTTTTCAAAAATGTATTTTCTTTTGAAAGAGAATCTGTATTTTCTTTTAAAACAACAAAATTTTTCTTCAAATTTTCAAACTTTTCTTTTCAAGAATTTTCCTGTTGTTTCAGTGTAGAATTCTCCCTTTTTAGCTCGGAAATCCTCTTAAGAGAGGTTCTAAGTCTGAATCTGTATTTGTCTTAGAGTCTAAGTTTGATTTTGATTTTTCCATTAAATAGATATTAGCATAATCTTCATAACTTTCTTCGCATTTAGTATCACTCCATGTTTCTGCTTTGAGAGTTTTTCTGTATGTCTCAGCTTTTCCCTTCTTTTTCTTCAACAGAGGACAATTAGGTTTAATGTGTCCATTTTTCTTGCATTCACAGCATATCACATCTTTGTTGGTTTCATCATCCTCAGTTGATTTGTTATGAACCTTTTGAGTGCTTTGTTTATTCCAATTGAACCTTCTTCACTTTTTGTTCAATTTCCTAAACCTCTCTTTATCGTCTATATCCTCTTCAGAGTCCGTAACATCATAATCATCGTTAGACTTTAAGGCAATTTACTTCTTACCTCTGAGATCTTCTTCCTCATTGATTTGTTTTACTTCATAAGAATGAAGTGTCCCAACTAGTTCGTTTACCGAAAGTGGCATGATTCTTTGTGTTTCCCTTATTGAAGTCTTCACGTAATTCCAGTCTTTGGAGAGTTCACGCAGCAATTTGTTGACATTCATTGGTTCTGAGATTAGCTATCCTTGATACTTTAGATTTTTTACAATTTATGTAAAACGACTAAATATGTCGGTAATAGATTCTACTGATTTCATCTTGAAGGCTTCATAGTGTTTGAGTAGAATATTGATCATTTTTTCTTTTACTCGATCAGTTCCTTCATAGATAATGTGTAGGTTATCCCAGACTTCTTTGCCTGTTTCACAAGAAGATATTCTGTTATACTCTGTAGGAGATAACGCACAATATAAATAGTAAATTGCTTTAGCATCAAGAGCTTGTCTCTTGGTCTTTTCTTCTTGAGTCATCTCGCTAGCATCTACAACTTCTTTTCCCCTTTCTGACATAGATGTAGCTTTAGGAATAATTCATTTTTCTATCACATCCCATTCCAGAAGATCTTTCGATCTTAGGAATGCCTTCATCTTGTTTTTTCATATGATGTATTTCTTTCCATCGAAATAGGGTGGTCTAGTGTTGCTTTGGTCTTCATCCAAACTTGGTGCCAACATACTAGCCATAGATCTTTAGCTCAGAAGTAAAAACACTTCAATTAAATGAGCATATAAACTCTTATACCAATTGATAGGGCTAGTAAGAACACCTAGAGGCGGTGAATATATGATCAAAGAAGTTTTTGCAAAACTTAACAAACTAAGTCAACTTTTGAGAATAATAGACTGAAGATGTAAAAGACTATAAACAAGTATATAATGAAACAAATCAAAGTAAAGAGATTAGGGAAAGATAATTGAGACACAAGGTTTATAGTGGTTTGGCTTAGACCAAGCCTACGTCCACTCTCCTGCACTGACAGCGCATTGGCTGGATTCTACTAAGAACCAAAAGAGATTTTACAGTCTCAGATCCTTGATTCCACGGCGTAGAGACTCTGCTACACTTCCTCAAGGTATCATGGGTATTTAATCTCTCTTTTGAGTACAATTTAAGCTCGACAAAATGAAATAGTGAAGAACTAAGAGCTTCAGACTTTGGAATTTTTCTTTCACGCCCACATTCGAATAACTTGAGCGTCTTCCTTATATACTTCTCATGCCTTCATAACCGTTGACACCTTCCAAAGGAGTTCTTCCAATCTACCTGTTGGATATAATCAATTAGAGAGATCTCGAGTTATTTAAGAAATGTGATGATAGCTCACCAATCATGATCCAGGTTTCCATAAGTAGAACATTCCAAGTATACTTCGCTAATCAAAAGATATAATTATCCAAATTGATATTAATAATTGATCATGAGATGCTTTCTCTAGCCATGAAAGCTTCTTTAACTGTACGAACCAAATCCTTAAAGTATACTCACATCTGGTCAAGTCTTCTTCATCAGATAAAACTTTCCTTCATTGGTCTAGAGACTATCAGTGATGGCAGATTTTAAATCTTGAGTCTTGAGTCTTCAAACTTTGACAATAGAGTTTGGAGTTCGTCAAACTTTTACACTTGAGTCTACAAGTCTTTAGACTTGACTGATGGAAACGTTTTGTCAATTTCAAAATAAATAAGGAGGTTTTCTCCAACAACAGGAACTAAGAAGTTTAATTCCGGTGCAAGATGGATCTAGTAGGGGCTCTTTCTCTATTTCCAACAAGGTGCTGCATGACTTGCTAACAAACTTGAAGTACTTGAGAGTATTCTCGTTATGTTGTTGTGACCTTGTAGAGGTACCGAATTGTGTTGGTGATTTAAAACATATTCGATATCTCAATTTCTCGTACACTCATATTGAGAGGCTACCTAAGTCAATTGACGCCTTGTGAAAATTACAAGCTCTAATTTTAAGAGGTTGCGAAGAGCTTTCAAAGTTGCCTCAAGGTATCACAAAGTTAGCCAGTTTAGAGTTTCTTGATATTAGAGATACAGAGAATCTAAAAGAGATGCCGTTGAGTATCAGTAATTTAAAGAATCTTATTATGTTGTCCAAATTTGTGGTAGGACTTGAGGAAGGGTTGCAGTTGAAAGAGTTAAAGAACTTGCCACATCTTGAAGGAGAATTATTCATACCATAATTGCAAAAGGTGGAAAAAGTTATAAATGCAGTTGATGCTAATTTGCTTTGAAAGCTAGGCCTTACCAACTTATCCTTGCATTGGGGTGAACATTTGGGAGATCTCCATAATCTTGAGTGCAAAGCACAGGTGCTTGACTTTCTGTGACCTCACACTAATCCTGAAAATCTTGCTATTTTGAACCATCGTGGTGCAGTATTCCCATCATGGTTAGATTGTACATCCTATTATAAAATAGTGTCTGTCGCGACCTACCCTTGAGGGGAGGAAACATGTTTAGGGGTATTGCCTAAAGGATGGGCCTACGACCCATGATTAGGCACGGGACATACCTCGTGTGACATTGGGGTATTTTTAAGAATTTTGCACAAAATGAGTCGCCACTAGCCTATTGGGGTCAGCTACAAACCAAATGATGTATGGGAGTGCACGCAACCAAAGAATCTAGAGTTGGTGACTTAATTACACTAATTGACCAATTAGTACTCTTTTGGTACCTAATCTTGTTCATTTTAAAAGAAAATATTTTGTCAAACAGTTTGGATTAATTTTTACAGCTATCCACTAACATGTGAGGTAATCATATGGGTGCGCAATCTTTAAAGTAACAATCATAGCTATCAAGATCCTAATTGCGGTATAATTAAACACATACAATTAAACATATTTATATATGCAAATTAAACATACGATATAATCAAAATACTAGCAAGTAAATGCCTAATTACACTAAGAAAGAAAAATATGGTAATTCCTAACCAAACCCCATCATTTTTGGATTTTCGAATTTTTTTAAAATTTTTTTATTTTTTTATTTTAATTATTAAAAAAATATTTTTAATTATTTTTTTAAAATTTTATTTTTTTAATAATTTACAAAAACAGGCGAATTGGGTCGGGTTCAATGGCGACGATGGGCCCAAGGGGGCCTGAAGCTTTCTTCTTGATACTTCAATTAGGGCCCAAACAAAATTAAAAAAAAAAAAAAAAAAAAAAAAAAAAACCCACCTATTTCCTAAGCTCGCATGAGACTAGCCCACAAGCCCACAAGCAGCCTAAGCCCAATTTGTTCAAAAACCCTACCCATTTCGCGACTCGCGCTCGACCCGATTTTGGGCCGAAACCCTACCCGGTTGCACCCAGTGGACATCCCTCTCCTTGCTCGCAGCTGCGACGTTGATGGGCGAACGGGCGGCGGTGATGACAGCGGCGACACGATGGTTGGGACACAATGGGAGACAGCACGGTGGCGGAATAGCAGCGGCGAGCGACGGCGAACGCAGGTTCTACAGGTGGAGGTGTGGCGGCTCGAACGGCGTTAGGTCGTCGCGGGCAAAGGCAAGCGGTGATACGAGGCGGTGTCAACTCCTCCGTCGCTCTCCTCTTCCAAATCTACGTAATTGCTCATCTCCTTCTCTCTCTCGCTCAATCTGTTGCTCGAGCGACACGACACCGAGGCGTAGGGAGGCGTTGAGGTCGTTGCGGCTGCAGTAGGTGGAGGAGTGGCAGCTTCTGGCGTCGAGGCGGAGTGCAACTGTGGCAATGGGTTGCAAGGTTGACGGTGGCAACGGTGGCGAGCAGAGGCGGCAAACAGCAGCAGCTCGTCGGGGCTGGTGAAAAACACGTGGTGGTCGTCGTGGGTTAGCAGACGAGCACGAAGTGACAATGTTGGGTTGCAGGCAAAGCGGCAATGTTAGGTTTACAGGCGAAGCGGCGGTGGCTCGGACGGCGACGGCAGGAGGCGACGAGGAGGACAACGGCTCAAATGGCATTGGACAACGCTGCCACTGCCCTCCTCCACTCCATTCCTTCTCTCTCTTCCTCTTTACTGCATTGCTTCTTGACGCCAGCGCCTCTGCTCCAGATCTGGGCTTTGGTGAGATAGCGGTGGTCGCGGTTGGTCGAGTGTCGGCGGCGGTGGAGAGCAAAGGCGGCAAGTCTTCTCCAACTCCCCCTCTCTCTCCCTCCCTCTCTCTTACGAACTCTCCACTTTTCTCTAGGGTTTCTTTCCTTTTTCTTTTCTATTTCTTGTTCTCTTTTTTAATTAATTAATTAGTTAATTTTTAATTAATTAATAATAATTTTTTTAAAATTAAATTGTTTTATGTACTTGAAAACAAAAATTAGGTGTCAACAGCAGCCTCTCTTTGAATGGGAGCTCGAAGAGGTTGCATTCAAAGACAGAAGACACCTAAATTATTTCAACGGTAAAGAGACCCTAGGTGCATAGGCATGCATCAGGTCGACGAAAAATGACTCATAACTATGGAAGCGCACCGCATCATAAGAAGAGAGGAAGACTCCGAGCTACAGAAAGCCCACCAGGTCATAAGAAGAGGGAAAAGGACTCTAGGCTACGGAAAGCTCATCGGGTCATAAAAAGAGGGAGAATGACTCTGGACTACAGAAAACCCATGAGGTTATAAGAAGGGAGAGAAGGACTCTGGGTTATGGAAAGCCCACCGGGTCATAAAAAGAGGGAGAATGACTCTGGACTACGGAAAGCACACCGGGTCATCAGAAGGGGGAGAAGGACTCCGGGTTACGGAAAACCCACCAGTTCATAAAAAAAGGATAGAGACGAAGTCTCACCGTGTAACAACGGGTTTCGACCGGGGTGAAAAATACATGGTTTGAGGAAAACCCATGAACCTTTGCAGATGACATGGTTAAAATTAGGAAAGCATCCGCTAATCCCTTGAAAACTGTATGGCTTTACTAGGGAATCTTGTCAAACTCAACTTGAGCAAATATTATTAGAGACGTCATCAAGAGACGTATTAACAATATTGCAACATTAATTGAACAAGATAATCAGGCTAAGTCCGACTGCTTTTAAAAAAACACTCGATGTCAATCAGCATCATGTGGCGCAAAACTGTCATCTTATTTAGGGATGTATATTAATCATCAAATTCTCTGGGAGTCAAGTTCTTATTAGAACAGCTACGACTCGTGACAAAGGCTTATTAAGCATGTCAAACTAGAGCTTCTTAGTCAGAAAGGATTTCTCACACACTATCGATAAAATGGCTGCTTGATCTCATCCATTCATGTGGGATATAACTGGTTGCTTAGGGTATTTCACATAACCTATATCAAAGGCCTTCAGAAGCATTCGCAATGAGCACAATCTGATCATTCAAAAAGGTTTTTTTTTAAAGGATCGCAATATAGGCTCGGTCATGGGCTTACACAAAGGAATTATTGCTTTGAAGCCAATAAAGGAACGTCTGTCACTATCTTCATCAGGTTTACAAGTCGAGAACTTGGAAGATAAGACCAAATAGAATTACCTCCAATCCTTCAAGCAGTAGCTTCTTTGTGGCATTCTCATTTTCACTTAAACCATCCCAATCAGAAGAGACTTCGGAAGAGGGTTGTAATGTTGGCTTGGGAGAGGCTCGAAAGGCCTAAAATTTTCAAGAGGGTTTTTAAGAGTCAGTGATCATCATGGCATCATAACTAGGTCACTCGACTTTTCAAAAGCATTTGGCTTTTGAAACACAGCACATCTCAAAAGTCTCTTGACCAATCATTTATGCATGGGAGCTTTGCTCCTTTCTCTAATGTCCTTTGCCCTTAGGTTGAATTTTTTTGCACAGGCACTTAGACTTTGATAATTTTTTCTTCTACATAAGATGCAGCTTTTTGGCCTTTTTTTTTAACTGGCATTGGCGTTGCTTTTACCAGGCACACTGCTTTTTCATGCCCCCTAGTTTGTTGAATTTTTTGCTCTTTGAACTTTTGGAGCTCTTATGACTTTCGACATGCTTTTCACGTTTTCTCGTAAGTGTCAATTGCATGTGGTCAATCTTTATGCCTTACCCCAGTGAAGGGAGATAATCACCGCTTAGGGTTCAGAAATGAACAATCAGGCCCAAATTGGTTAAAGCAATGCGTATTAGTGTTTGGGTAGAGAAGGAAATGCTCTTCTTCACCTTGGGATGAGTCAAGCTCTGATGAGAATTCCTCTAAAGTTACCACTAGAAGATTGATGCAAATGAAAGTAATAGAATCTTTCTCAATATTTCACTCTACAACATGACTGTAACCTCCCATGATGCCCCAATGTAGGGTCATTCTCAACGGGGTACTTTGAAGGATCATCTTTGTTTAGCCGAAAGCATTAGCAAGATGTCAGCTTTGTGCTTAGGATTGATGAAGGAAACGCCTTTATCATTTTGATTTTTGCACTCAATACGAATGAATCATTCGTCCTAAGAGAATGTCATCTTTCACTCAGCTCTCAAAAGTGTTTGAAATATGTGTTTGGAAATGGCTTGCCTTTCTTCATCCTAAGCACTTCTTGTTTGGCATGATTAACATCCCCATCTCACTCTATCAAGATCATCTGAGTAGATCAATCTCCATAGGGAAATTTGATTCAAAATAAATAATCCACAAAACAAGAAAACAATTTTGAGATAAAAAAAGGATGCTAAAAAAGTTTGTAGAAATTTTTCTTTTCTCAATTATTCATTTCTTTTGTTTCTTTTCTTTTTTTTTTTTTTTTTGCTTGTCTCTAGAAAAGCTCAAAAGGTTCTTTTTTATAATGGAAATTCTCCTTTTTTTTCTTTTTACTTAAAAAAAAAGATTGAGAAGAAGGGTACTTACCTGCGACATGGCAACTCGGTAACCCTATAAAGAATGTAAAAGAATATGTTAGTACAAAGATTTTAGGGATTGAAATGTTGGAAACGATACAATATTACCCTTCACTCGCTTTTACCCTTTGAGGGCTAACATCTCTTGGATTCACTCACCCTCATGGATATTTGGTAACTTGGCATTACCCTTCACTTGCATTTGCCTTTAAGCGTTTGATGTCTTCCTATCAAAGGAAAGAAAGAATCATGTCAGAGATGCTATCCAAAATGAGCAATTGGAATCGACACCATTTACCCTTCACGTGTTTTTGTTCTTCAGGTATGAACTTTGCTTGAAGTCGCTAGAATCGATTGAAAAATGGCTATGTGGCCCTGATTTCATCCATAAAAAACACTTCTTTATTGTATGCAACAATTCATAAAGTTCAATTCTTGCTTTTTTTTTTTTTCAAATGCTCTTTTTGAAGAGACGCTTAGCTGACAAGGAGCTTGAAAATTTTAAATATGGATCATGAGATGTGTTTTTCAAGATCTTGCTTTGAAAGGAGAGTGGATGCTCCTTGTTTCCACATCTGAGCATATTGTTCTTTAGATGCTTTGCCCATTTATTGCCTACAAAGAAAAGATTTGACATATTATTTCCTCGCTCGATTGGAAATCATTTAGGAACTATACACATCCCTTTACACCAAAATGGACAATCGAGTCTTAGCATGATTCCTTGATGGAAGGCGCTGCTTCTACGATCAAGGTGCAACATTTTTCCCATTCATCACCCTGTAAGAAGAGGAGATGAAACGGGTTATCTCCATACTTAATTAGGTTCAATTTAGAAACGATACATCCTTTCGTGCTAAATTTGGATGTCTTGTCATGTCTTATTGGAGACAAACATTGCCCTTATAAGAATACTCCTTCGCTTTTGTTGGAACGGTATATGACTTGGCGCCCACAATGTATCCTTGGCAATGAAAAAGAAAATCATGTCAGAAACGGTATCAGAAATGGATAATTGGGATCGATACAGTTTACTCTTCCTTCAAATTCACCTTTTGGATGCTTGACAACCTCCTTCATTTGTCTCATCATGCAAAGTGAGGGCTATTTTGGGACCTAAGGCATTTGCATCATTTCCTTCTGATAAAGCATATAACAAAGTAGCATTTTGCGACACAAATCTCTAATGTCGATTGCATAAAGCTCTTGTAGCCAAATGTTCAAATGCTTTAATTTCCAAAATGTGTAAAAGCCCTAATGCTAGCCTTTTAGTAACATATGATGTGGCTCTTAATAAAACTTATAAAAAATAATTAGGTGATGGTGATGCCCAAACTCATAAAGGTTCGTTTGAAGCACTTCTCAGTTTTTTTTTTTTTTAAAGATGATGATTTTCACGAAATTGAATTCCATCATTAAAATGTGAGTTGCATGATTTACAAAAGCAACACTTGGATTCACAATCAAAGCCCGAAAGGGAAAACATGGTTCTTAACAAGAATAAATACAATGATCAAATATAAAAAAAACTCTTGCACAAATGAAAGTAAAAATCAACTCTTGTCCTAACTCTAGAATTCACTTCTTTGTGTGGTCACCACGAGAATGTCAAGGAGTATCACACGCATAACCTACAAAAAGACGACAATGTCAGTATGTGAATGAGAGAAAATGATATCTCAATGAGGTCGCTTCTTACAATAAAATCGACACGACGGTAGATGCCCCCACAGTCCTTATCACGGGGTTTTAGTATTTTGCAATGATTTTATCATAAGAGAAGACATCATTAGAATGATCAATCCACGGCCATCAATCGAATGTCCACTTTTATTCCAAAAGTTTAGTATGCAAAAGTGTCATTGATTTTTGAAAGATTGATTTGTGATTTTACTCCTAGAAAAATGAAGTGACTTCTATTTTGAGAATTTTGTACACAAATTGATTTGCATTTTAGTCCCAAAATGTGAGGATGAGAGAATTTGATAAAAAAAAAAATACAATTTCAATTTCTGTACCCCAATATAAAATCACAACTTGAAAGTTTGTTTGTTTGTTTGTTTGTTTTTTCAAAATGATTTTGAGCTCATAACTAGAAATTTAAACAAAACCATATGTTCAACAAGGCCAAATCAAAGTGTTTAGAACTTGCATTCAATGTTCACTTATCAAAATTGATCGTCAATTTTTTTAATAATAAGTCTACAGCATCGAGGGCAAACGATTGATTTCCGCAAATTTCAAGATAAAAATACAATACAAAATGAATAAATAAAAAGGAAAATGATACTTACAATGGGTGCCGATCTTTGTTTTTTTTTTTTTTTTTTTTTTCAATTACATAAACATGCACATGAGCTGTGGTTCGATTTCTACTCTATATGGCTTAAAATGGAGTCATGGGATCACTGGACTAAACCAACAAGATCGCGGCTAAGTCGTGTTACCCATGACTCTAGCTTCATCAAAGAATTGACCCGTGTCGCGCGATTGCAGACTAGGGTGAGTACCTTCGACATGAAGAAAGAAATTTTGAGGTTAAGATGAGTGACTCATACTACACGGTTGTAGTCGAGGTGGTATCCACCTCAACACCATCCTAGGTGATCTTATGCGGCCCAAGTCCGGCAGCAGGTAGTGTGTGCCATGGTATAGTGCAATGCAGGGGACATAGGCATGACGATTTATAAGCAATCAACACTTCATATATAAAAAAATAAACCATACATTCCTACACCTCCCTACAAGACAAAGGTGAGCAAATACTTCCCCTTATACCTCCCATTCTGCAAAAACATTTAACACATTTAATGTTAGGGACATACCTGGAATCCTCGCTGCCAAACAAAAATATTTTAAACAAGATTAATTTTGGCCTAAATCCTATAAGGTCTACAACCAAATCCCTAGTGGAGTCGTCAAGCTATCGCAACCTACTCTCGGGGGGAGGGAACATGTTTAGGGGTATTGCCTAAAAGATAGGCCTATGGCCCATGATTAGTCGCGAGCTCTCCCGAGCCCATACCTCACGTGTCATTAGGGTATTTTTAAGAATTTTACACAAAAGGAGTCGCCACTAACCTATTAGGGTTGGCTTGAAACCAAATGAGGTATGAGAGTGTACCTCACTTCCTACGCAACCAGAGAATCTAGGGGCGGGAACTTGATTACGCTAATTGACCAATTAGTGCCCTTTTGGTACCTAATCTTGTTCATTTTAAAAGAAAATATTTTTGTCAAGTAATTTGGATTGATTTTACACATATCCACTAACATTTGAGGTGATCATACATGTGCGCAATCATTAAAGTAACAATTATAGCTACCAAGATCCTAATTGCAGTAAAATTAAACATGTGCAATTAAACATAATTAGATAAGCAAATTAAACATACGATATAATCAAAATAATAGCAAGTAAAGGCCTAATTACACTAAGAAGGAAAAATATGGCAATTCCTAACCAAACCCCATCATTTTTAGAATTTTTTTAAAATTTTAAATTTTTAATTTAATCTGAAAAATATTTTTATTTTTTTATTTTGTAAAAAAAATTTTACAAAAATGGCCGAATGGGTCGGGTTCGGTCTCCGACCGAACCCCGGGCCCGACCCAGTTGGCAGCGACTGGCCCGAGTGGGCCTGAAGCTTTCTTCTTGATACTTCAATTAGGGCCCAAACAAAATAAAAAGACCCACCTATTTCCTAAGCCCGCGTGAGACCAGCCCACAAGCCCACAAGCAGCCCAAGCCCAATTTGTTCAAAAACCCTACCTGTTTCGCGACCCGCACCTGACCCGGTTTTGGACCGAAACCCTACCTGACCGCGACCTGGTGGATGTCCCTCTCCTTGCTTGCCGCTGCAATGTTCGCTGGGCAGATGGACGGTGGCGGCGGCGGCGGTGACGATGGCGATGACGATGGCAACGCGATGGTTGGGACACGGTGGGAGACAGCATGGTGGCGGAATAGCAGCGGCGGGCGACGGCAAACGCAAGTTCTGCAGGTGGAGGCACGGCGGAGCAAAGGTAGAGATGCGGCAGCTCAAATGGCGTCGGGTCATCGCGAGTGAAGGCGAGCGATGATACCAGGTGGCGTCAACTCCTCCATCACTCTCCTCTTCTAGATCTATGAAATTGCTCGTCTTCTACTCTCTCTCGCTCGATTCGTTGCTCGAGCGGCACGACATCGAGGTGTAGGAAGGCGTCGAGGTCGTCGTGGCTGCAGTAGGCGGAGGAGTGGCGGCTTCTGGCGTCGAGGCAGAGTGTGGCTTTGGCTCGGCGGCGATGGGTTGCAAGGTCGATAGTGGCAACGATAGTGAGTAGAGGCGGCAAACAGCAATAGCTCGTCGGGGCTGATGAAAAACCCGTGGTGGTTGTCATGGGTTAGTAGACGAGCACGGAGCGGCGGTGTTAGGTTGCAAGCAGAGCGGCGATGTTGGGTTTGCAAGCGAGCAGCGGTGGCTTGGACGATGACGGAAGGACGCGGCGAGGAGGACAGCGGCTCGGATGACGTCGGACAGTGTCGCCTCTGCCCTCCTCCCCTTCGTTCCTTCTCTCTCTTCCTATTTACTGCATTGCTTCTTGACGCCAGTGCCTTTGCTCCAGATCTGGGCTCCGATGAGATAGCGGCGATCGCAGTTGGTCGGGCTGCAGTGGCGGTGGAGAGCAGAGGCAGCAAGTCTTCTCCGACTCCCTCTCTCTCTCCCTCCCTCTCTCTTACAAACTCCCCTCTTTTCTCAAGGGTTTCTTTTCTTTTTCTTTTTCTTTTTTCTTTTTCTCTCTCTTTTTTGTTGTTTGTTGTTTTTCTTTTCTTTTTATTTTTCTCTTTTTTATTAATTAATTAGTTAATTTTTAATTAATAATAATTTTCTAAAATTAATTTTTTTTATGTACTTGAAAAGAAAAATTAGGTGTCAAAAGTGTCTTCATGCTTGTGGGACTGTCCTAATGTTATGTTGCTATCTATGATTGGACAACTACCTTCACTCAAGGAATTATCTCTTAAAGGCCTACATGCAATAAGAATGATAGGCTTTGAATTTTCCGAAGGTAAAAGGCCTTTTCCATCCTTAACCACTTTGAAGTTCGAAGAGATGTTGGCATGGAAGGATTGGTCTCCTTATGCTGGGCGCCCAAAAGAAGAAGTCTCATTCTCCTATCTTAAGCATCTTGTTGTTCGAGGTTGTCCTTCGTTGGTCAAGACATTGCCTTGTCAACTTGATCTTCTCACAAAGCTTGAAATTCATTTATGTCCGCATTTGAAAAACTCAACCAATGATGTTTTTCTTCCATCTCTCATGAGTTGTTCCTTGAGGATGGTAACAAGGAGATCTTGAAGAGCTTGATCAACCTAACTTCTTTGACCGTTCTTACAATTAAGAATCTTGCAGAGTTTGTTTGCTTTGATCATGGGTTTATGAGCAACTTGATCAAGCTAAAGGAGCTTCATTGTAAGCTGTCCTCAGTTTACATCATTCGTGACAGACCGTTCTTACAATTAAGAATCTTGCAGAGTTTGTTTGCTTTGATCATGGGTTTATGAGCAACTTGATCAAGCTAAATTCATTGAGCTACCATGCAAAACCTACCATGCAAAAAATATGGAATAGAGTAATTGCACCAATTTAGAAAAGCTTCCAAGCAAGATGTACATACTTAGTTATTTTTCTATTAGATAGTGTCCAAAACTCATAAGACCAACCATTTCTTCATATGACCCCAACAGAACAACCCGATGTCTCTACTTCAATCTTCATGTATAGGTAAATGAGATTCTCTAACATTTTGTCCCTCTGCCAAGGGTAGACTTGCTATTCTGAAGACATTTTGTATTGAAAACTGCGAGGGAGTGGAATCGCTAGAAGAAATCACCATAGAATCACTCAAAAATATGGAAATTTACAATTGTGAGAATCTAAGAAGCCTACCACAATTCCTTCACAGGCTCTCCCATCTCACTGAATTGAGTATGAGTGATTGTCAAATAGAGGACTTTCCTCCCCTTCCCCTCACTCTATCAGAACTTACACTTAAGAGATGTTCAGGGATAAAATCTATTACTAGTATCAATAGTTGTAACAATCTCACTTCTTTGAGTATAAGTGGGTCCGGGGCATCGGAAATAATAGATTCCCTTCCCCTTCCCATCACCTTGTCATATGTCTTTCTCTCTATTTGTCCGAAGATAAAGTCTCTACCAAAGTGGTGTCATCTTACATCCCTTCGGGTCATATGCATTTGGCGTTGCCAAAATATCCAATGCTTGCCCCAAGGAGGTTTGCCTCCCAATTTGCAATCGTTTCAGATTTGTGAGTGCAAGAATATGAAACGGCTAGTGAGAGAATGGGGCTTACCCCTACTCACATCCCTTACGAACCTGACAATTGACGGAAGAAGCATGGGAGGGGAGGGAGAGAAGGTGCGGTTTCCTTCGGAGGAGGAGGATGAGGAGGATGCCTGGAGTCTTCTCTTTCCTTCCTCTCTTACCTCTCTTCACATTTGCCATATGAGGAACGTGGAAAGACTATCAAGCGGTCTTCGCCACCATCTCTCCTCTCTCCAAGAGTTACGGATTATCAATTGTCCGAAGTTGAGGGACTTGCCAGAGGATGGCCTCCCTCCAACGATTATGGATATTTGGATGTGAGAATTTGAAAGTTCAATGCTCAAAACACACTGGCAACTATTGGCCCCTCATCCAAGAGATCTCTTACATCGAGATTGATTGGGTTCGGATTCAATGAATTTATTTGTCCTGGTACGGTCGGGTTTTCTAGGGTTTGGGTAAGTTTATGGTTTCAAAGGCATTGATTTCCCATTCTGCTTCCTCAATTCGATGTGTGATGCATACTGATTCTCCCTTCATGTAGATGTCTCACATAAATTTCTAGGAAAATCCAAGAAATCCCTTACATGCGCATTGATTGGTTTCAAATCTGGTGAAGCAAAATTAATCCACTTTTGCTTTCATTTGCTAACTACCGCGATTCATCCTTCGATGTGCAGTCAGTTTTCTAGGGTCCAGGTAAGCTTTTTGGTCTTGAATGCATCGATTTCGCTTCTATTCTTCGATTCGATGTTCTGTGCGAATTAATTTTTTCCCATGGTGAAGTGTTGCATAGAATTTCCAGAAATTGTTGTATCATGAAATACAACTAAAATTCAGGGCTGAAAGAATGATATTTAGTTGCCTGAATCCCAGCAAGAGCTTCCTTTAGTCTCCAATTGCGCTGCTTGAGGAAGTTGATGATATCCTCGTATGCCACTGCTGCATCCATCTTATCTATTGCCTTGGGCCTGTCTTTTTCTTTAGCCACTGCAATGCTCTTTTCACTAGTAAGTAATTCAGCATCCTCTATAGGCGGCCGTCTCCCCTGTTTCATTTCTGGCCTCAATCCCAGCGACAACATGTTATGTAAGACCCCGCCTAAGTTAATATTCATGAAACCTAGCTCAGGGTTACTCCACACACCCTGCCTTTCATCCACCTTATCATGACTCAGCTTACATTTTTATTGGCAACACACTCCAAATATACCAACTAGTCTAGGCAATCATTCTTAGGAGTTATCAGCCTCTACCAATCATTCAATTTCATGACCTCACATGTGTAGAATATTAGCACGTGCCAACAAGTCACCATCACCCATGATTGGTGGTCTCCTGTACTTGTAAGGTAACATAATCGCAATAATTTTTCAGTGAAAAAAAAAAAGTTATCAAGAGGGTATCCCAGTTCATTTTTCGTTGCTATCAATTGGATATGCATATAATTTTGTTCTAATCACTCTAAGCAGGAAAGTTGATTTTTATTCACGAAATATAACTTTTATTTGGGAGTAATTGCTCGTCCTGTTTTAGACCTTTGGATGAGAAATATGAGGACTACGGAAAGACCATCAATGGTGGAGGATAAGAAGCGTGGAATATTTTGTTTCCTTCATCTCTAATTTCTCTTTGGATGAGAAATATGAGGAATGTGGAAAGCTTAAGTGGTCTTCGCAGCCATCTCTCCTCTCTCAAATGGCTATCCTTTATAGGTTACCGGAACTTGCATAAGAAGATTTCTCTCTAATGTCTAATTTTTTTCTTCAGGCAATGGTTCATACTTCTTTCTTCCACACTCACTCATTTAGCTACTGCTGCTACTCCAGGATCCATTTCTATTACAAATCCTCAACATGATGCTAAAAAGTTCATGTTTTTACATGGACAAGCTTCTCATTATTTGCCACAAACCAGCTAGACATTTGGGTTGCTCTGTTTCGTTTGATAATGGAGCACACAATGAAATGGTTATAATGCTAACGGGGTACAGCTAGTTCACCATAGTTTCATACAAGTCACTATTCCTAAAAAAAAAAAATTACTTACATGGACTTGCTCATAGTGCCAGAATTGTGATGTGTGGATGTGCCTGTTTGGATTGATGAGATGTCATGAACTTTGTTTGATGCCCAACTATTGCTTATCTTTCCACTTATGGATTGCACCCTGCTTTGCATGAGAACCATGAGGAAGTTTTGCTCTTCTATTGATATTTTTCTGCAATTTCAGCATTTGTTATGTTTTCTCTTCCAAATTTCTTTTATTTTTTTTTTTTTATGCCCTAGCTCAGTGACCTAAATTCTCTCAATTGTGCTTGTTTTGCAGAATATCCTCACTATCATCTTTATTTGGCAGAATCTCTCGGGAGGATCAAATGCAAAACTGTAGAGGTAGGCAAATGATGTGCTTATGTTCATCTTTTGCAACTTGACAAAAGAAAAGGCTATTTAATTTGGTAGGTGTAGTGATATGCTCTAAACTGCCTTTCTGTAGACCTGCTCCAAAAGATTAATCTGTATCATTATGTCAATTATCGAGGTCCATATTCCAAGTCAAATGAAGAAGGTTTCTTACTTCCAACAACAGCAGCTATTGTAAAGATGCAAAAAATAGGATTTAAAATAGGTGTTTTAAGTTGGTGAATATGGTAATTAAATTGAATGAACCTGCAGATCATAGTCAATTTAAATCTGACTTCCTTGTCAAAGTTCATAGGTCATCTTTCTTCTATTCAAATTCCCACACCAGCTCAAAGCACATTTTCTTCTTCTTTGTTGTCAAGGAAGGTGGAGAGGAGCGATCGGTGAGACTATGCTTTGTCACTCTGTTAAGTCTTCATGAAAGCCTTATGTTTGCCACGCTATATTTTGATTTAAGCTTGCGAGAAGATGGTCATCCAAGAGCATTGGCAACCCAATTATCTCGGGTAGGCAAGTCTTGGAGCTCCCGTCACGGACAACACAAGATACAGGCACTGTCAGCTTTAGTGGGTTATCCTCACGACCTCACATGTGAAGAATATCAGCTTGTACCAGGCCTCAATCACCGGTGATCAGCGGTCCCCCATGGTTCTGTATTAGCAGAATCACAAGGGCCATTCAGAAAATACAAAATAACCATAACAATCACATTTTTTAGACTTGGTTTGGGGAGTACCCTGTTATGTCTTGTTGAGTTTTGGTTGCAGTTGGTTGAGTATGTAGTTGACTGTGTATAATTTGTTTGTCTGATTACTCTTGTAATTGTTTATTTTGCAAGACAAAGTAATTTTTACTGTGGGCTACTTGATTTTCTCATCCCATAATTCATTTTTGTGTTCCCATTTTTCATCTCGCATGCCATATATCTATCTCTTGGTTGAACTTGAAGAGTCCGATACGGTCACACCCCAATCCTCCGGTCACGTGCCCATCCCTCTATGGTCGATTAAATAGCGACATTCTAGGACGCATCGTCGACCCATTTCTTTTTAAATGCACATGCGGAAGCAAATAAATAATCTCCAGACAACAACAAGATGTGATAGAAAAGCAGGGCCATAATTCACAACCAAGACAAGTCTTTTATAAACAAATAGGTTTATATACAATACCGGGCTGTTTACAAAATATCGGCTTAACAAAAAGGGAACTATCCTAAGACCCACTAGTCAGGCATGTTCGCCGATTCTTTGGTTTCCACCCTCCCAGACTCTGGGACTTCCGATCCTCCATGACTGCCATCTAGGGACCTGAAAATGTTATCCCACAACAAGGTGAAACGATGTCTCAGCAAGTTCAACCTCCTAAGACTCGATTAGGAAGAAAATATGCCCTAAGGGCTACCTAAGCATAAATACGAGTTAGAGGACTTACCTTGGCCTCAGTCCCTTCTTGCAAATCAACACAATTCATATATCCATAGAATCATATCAATAATTCACATCATCACATTGGATCGAACCATCAATCAATCAACCTAGTCGATTCCATATCATCAAGACGATCACACAGTCAAATCAATTACTCACTCCAACTATTAATTACGGCCACACTCGGGCACAGCCTACTAAATGTTCCGCGGTGAAATTATGGCCCAATGGGCACAGCTTGATTCAAGTTAGGCGGTAGATTACGGCTCAACGTGCACAACCTCTATGAGGTGGTTAATTATGGCCCGAAAGGCACAACCTCTATGAGGTGGTTAATTACGGCTCAATGAGCACGGTCATACTTCGGCGATTGATTTCGATTCAATAAGCACAACCTCTATGAGGTGGTTAATTACAGCCCAATGGACATAGTCATACTTTGATGGTTGATCATAACCCATCCCATAATATCATGCACAACATACAACTCTCATCTTTCACTAGTCATCTTGCTATGACTATAAACCATCACATGATTATTTGGCCCTATTTGGTTTAGCATTTGGAATGCTCATTTGGGCTCTAAAGTCCCTTGGCCAAATGCAAAGGTGTTTGGTTCGTATTTTTGCGCGACTTTGGCGAGATGCAATTGCATCTCCAAGTGGCTCTAAGGGCCTTTAGCCCAATGCAGCTCTTGAGATCCTTTGGAAAATTGTATCTTCGGAATGCAACTTCCGGTATTGTTCATCTCTTCGGTGGAGAAGCCAATCGGCCGCCTGAATAAATTTTTTTATATTTTATGTTTAATAAATATATATTTATAAAAATATAATATATATTTATATATTTTTTATATTTTTTATATATATAAACATATCTATTTTTTTCTCTGATTGTTTTTATATAAACATATATTTATATAAACATATATATTTTTTATATATATTTTATGTTTATATATTTATATTTTTTATATAAAAATATGTTTATATAAAAAATATAAACATATTTTTATTCAGGCTATTTTATATATATATATATATATATATATAGAAACATATCTAATTTTTTATATAAATATATTTTATGTTTAATACATATATTTTATGTTTATATTTTTATATTTTTTATTCAAGCGGTTCGGTCGCCGGATTCGATAGTCCGGTGGCTGGACTTCAAAAAAAAAAATATAAACATATTTTTACTTTTTTAATTTAATAAAATTTAATTACAAATGCAAATTTTACCAAACGGTATTTTGGCCAAAGTTATTTCTTAATACAAATTTTACCAAATGACATTTGCAGTTCGGAAAACCCTCTTCACCCAAAGGTATTTGCATTTCTGCAAATGCATTCTCCAAAAACCAAACCAAACGGGCCCTTCATCTACGGCCAAAGACATGGTATTTCACAATCAAATTCCTCAATTAGAATAATGTCCTGGCCTATTTTCTTTGTATAACAGTACCCGATAAAATAATTGTGTGTGGGTACACAATCGGCCTCAACCAAAAATATAATGTCTTTACTTTCAAAATTCCTACTATTTATATAGTCAATAAAAACATTTTGGGAGTTGTAAACCAACACCCGGTAATTTCTAATTAAATACTAAAATTAAATAAATTTTGGGATAAATACCCAAAATTGCACATCACACTCAAATTGCACAAAATACCAGTCAATTAAGGGCGCGCATGACAAAATTTTTGTTTCTCGATTTCTCTGTTTCTCTATTCCCCGGAACAAATTTGGAACATAAATCCGTTTGGTAATGCAATTTGATTTCTCTATTTCTAAAATAGATTTCTATTCCAGAAATAGAGAAATTGAAGAAATTAGAAGCTGAAATTTTTAACTTCTCAATTTCTGAAATAGAAATCAGAAACTGAAATCAAACCATATAAAATGATTTCTTGCTAACTTAATTCACTCATAACCACAACTTCACAAATTATTGCTAATTTTCTTTTTCTTATTTTGCTCGTGTTTTTTTTTTTTTTTTGCATTTTTTTCAATTTTTTTTTAATAACTTCCTCTTTAGGATGAAAGGCAATCGAATGGGTCCCCAATTTTCAAAAACGACCAAAGTTCTTAAATGCTTACTTAAAAACAATGGGGCTCTTTCCTCCTAGAAAAGGCACGCGCATGGCCAGTTGAAGAAAAAGTTCTTACGTAATAGATGAATAAAACAACGTGCCTAGAAATTTAACCGTATTTTTTTTACGGATTCAAAAATTCTTGCAAAATCAAAATAATTAGATTGTTACACAATCTTGAATTTTAATTTGAATGCAAGAGATTCAAGAAAATCTCTCTCTTTGCTATGTAAGGACCATTAAAGGTTCATTGAGCAACAATAAAGAAATTAGGGAGAAGCAACTTGACTGATTCAATTCAAGAATCAAAATAAACCGACCTTCCCCCAATTGGTTCCTAACCATAAACGTTACTTTAAGGTAGAATTCTCATATATTTCTTTACACAATTAATTTCATTTTGTTGATAATCTTGTATAATACTAGTTTTTGATAAAATGACAATGCTGTATAGGCGCCATTGATGGCACCCATATTCATGCTTCCACAGTACTTGTCTGAATCTATGCAGGATGAGCTTGCAAACGATACATTGACCAAGAAGGGAAACCAAATAAATACGCTTAGGAAAATAATTGCTAAGAAAATGATAAGGGATAATAATATGCCGAAAATTCCATGAAATTGTATTTTCAACTTTTGTAATGTATTAGTATTATTTCGACTATTATTTTGTATTTTAGGATTTCGTATATTGTTTTAGTATTATTTCGACTATTATTTTGTATTTGAGGATTTCTTATATTATTCTCTAATCAATTTCTATTCCTAGAAATAGAAATTTTGTTCTGTTATCAAACGGATTTCTATTTCAGAAATAGAAATTTTGAGTCGTTATTAAACAGATTTCTTTACTCAGAAACTTGTTCGGGGAATAAAAATTAAGAAATTGATTTTTGGCCAGAAATCAATTTCTATTTCAGAAATTTTGTCATGCGTAGCCTAAATAAACAGGTCACACTACTCCAATCAGCATAAAATTCCGGTCACCGACTATCCCAGTCTAATTTCGGAAAATAAATAATCAATTAAATAATTACGAAAAATAATTATTAAATGCCAATAAATAGGACTTGGGCCCATAAAACCTAATTAAAAGCCAAGACGGGTTTGGAAAATTTCCGAACCACTTTAGATAAATTCTAGAGCTTGTCTTCGCCCTAACTACACTACTCTAACCACCTAACACACAATAACAATTAATTAAATTGCTAATCTACTTTAACTATTCACCTAATACATACTTAACCTAAACTAAACAACACTTAAACGTTATTAACTTACTAAGCAAGGATTAGTAAGTTATACTCACTTGTTTAATGATCCACTTAGATCAAAACGATAGGGACGCGGTGAGGATCGACAAGTTCCAAAACAGCGTCGCCAAAGGGGCATAGATCGGACCCGAAAATTGGCCCAAGGAAGCCCACGTTTATGCTGAACTTGGCCGAGCTTCGTTGTTGCAGGACTTGATGCTTCGAGCGGCTGATTCGGTGGGACCGCAAGCATGGAACTGGGGCTGCTTTGATCGCGTGGACGGCAGCTGCTGTTGACTCGGCGGCAGCTGTAAGACGTGAAGACGGAAGTGGGTTGGGCTTCGGACGGGGGGTGTTGAAGTTGGCGTGGAAATTTGTTGGCTGAAGGGGAATTGATTCGGTCAACAAATGGCTTCTGTGGGTGTTGCTGTTGACCGAAGGAGACGCCGAAGTGGAGTTGCAGGCGATGGAGTGGAGACATGGCAGAGAGAAAAAAAAATGAAGAAAAGAGCTGCAGCTTCGGTTGAGGGGAGGGGGTGTGGTCGAATGCGAGAGAGAGAGAGAGAGAAAGAGAACCGAAGATGTGAAGAGGGAGGGGCGGTGGTCAAGGCGTGCAGAGGAAGATTGAAAGAGAGGGAGGAAAAGTCAATAAACTTATCCAAAAATTTCAATGCTTGGTCCCCCAAATAGTATTCAATCTTATCCCAAGGTCTCACAACACTTTCTTGAAATAATCTTCACAAATAAACCCATTTTGATACCCAAAAATGCAGCCCTTTTTCTAGTTCCGAATTTACTCATTCTTGGACTTCAATTTCTTTAATAAGTTTCCCCAATTGATGTCCAATTTAGATGTAGAAAAAGCCCACATAATTTCTACAATTCCCTTTCACCAAGTAGCTCGGTTTGCAAGTCGAAAATCCCTTCAATTCGGCCAATCCAAATTTCCGTTCGTTTCCCAAAACATCCGAATCGAATTTCCGTAAAAATCCCGGAATCGCCGAAAATTCCTCAAAAGATGAATCAACATTTCTAAAATGACTCATGACATGACATAACTTTCAATTCCTAAAATCGAGTTCAAATTCGTAGTTAATTTTAATCTGATGCGATTTTAGCGTGACCTAACCTACTAGGTAGCTTTTAGGAACTTTTAGTACAATTGACCCATGGTCAATTTTCTTCAAACCACATGTACCTCTTCGATACATTGGCGACTCTCGGTTATCATGAAAATTTCAAAGTTTCAAATACGGACACAGGGCGCCAAAACGACAGAAAAATCGGTCTAGTGCCGATCGATAAGAATTTTGCAAATTAGTGGAATCACCCACGTTTAGCCACACATCTCAGTCAAACCGACCTATCTCCGATCTCTGATAGGTTTTTGACTGTGTCGTTATAATCCTTGCAAACCAGCAGGGTCGAGCAGTTGATTCTTAATTGAATTCTCAAGTCTATTGCGTTAAAATCCTTTAACGGCTTCACCTAATAGGCCAGTTATCTCGTGAGTGGCCATATCAGAGAAAAGCATTATGACCATGTCCATGAAAAGCCCAACTTATCCAATCGAAATCATAACCTGAAATTCAAGATGTTACAGATACAGTGACTGTGATTTAGTTAAGATAACTATAATGACGATTGCGATTGGTGAAAATTGAGGCATTAAAGAAAATGTCTAAGGTCATAGTGAGATGAACTCCAATTAACGTGAAAAAAAAAAAATGTTAGTCTTTCCATTTTTTAATCAGTTTTGCTTTTTATGTAATTAATAAGTAGTCTTTCTCAACAATTTGTAAGAATTTTAGATGTCTTCAAAGTACTTATCTTCTAGTCAACCCAAGTTAGTTGCCTTTATACGAAGTGTTATGAATCTTCTTGTTTTTTCTTTACAATATATATTGATATTTTATATGACTAAGTTTAATGATGAATGTTTTGGGAATACTTACATATTTGTGGCCAATGATTTAGATTGGTTGATCTTCCCAACAACACTGTGTGATATACTAATATATGGATGTAAATCAATTATATAAGCAGAATCATAAGTCAAGGATATCATTTGCTAAGGTTAAAATAACTTTTGAGCAATTTTCCCCTTGTCAAAAGAAAAAAAAAATGGAAAATGGAAAATGGCTTTTGCGAAACTTCAACATAAAAGCAATCCATTGCAATCAACTGATTTAATAATTTATTACCCAAAAAAAAAAATTCTTAACATTTGAAGCAGGCTACAAATAAGAAAAATTCAATAATATCGACATTTTGCATGTGAAGCGATGTTGATGCCTAAAAACTTATATCATTCCCTTAATAGAGTTCCTAGTTTAATACCAAAGAGAAGCAAGGAAAAAAAAACGAGTTCTTAGTTAGTTCCCTGAAACATGTCCCTTCTTAAAATTTTGTAGTATGAAATAAAAATTCAAATTTTTTAAGAATAGGAAGATTTTAGAGATAGATTTTTGAAATGTTTTAGGTGCTCTCAGTGTTAAATGTAGGGGTGATCGGGTCCAGGGTGGGTAGGGTCTAGACCTGGACCTTGTACCCGACCCTATTATAACCGGTTTTCTTTTTTTGGACCCTGTACCCGACCCTGTTTGCATTGGACCCTGTTCCTGACCCACCCTGTTTTTCTGGTCCGGGAACAGGGTTAACCCTGTTTATATTGGAACATGTTTTGCATAAAAATTGCTGTACAGCACCATATGTAAGATAAAGCGTTTACAATCTAAATCAACATAAGCACATCCACTGTTGTAGCAAACGGTTAAAGATGCTTGTTTACCATATGAAACAGAAATTTATATACACCAAATTTCTGAAATAGTTCATGAAACTATACTATGCTGCCACATTTTAATCCCCACGCGAGCCACTGGAACTAGCAGAAAATTTCTTACCACAGTATTTCTGCAAAATAAATAGGATCGTAGCCATTACTTGAAAGGCAATTATACTAGTAGTAAAAGTTGCAAAAACTAGAACAAACTAGTGGGCAAATTGATTTGCATAGCAATATGAAGGATTGGTAATTAAACAAATGGACCATATCAAAGCATACAAATGAGTTTTTGCCACAAACCTCTGTAAACCATTTGTAAACTATCTCTATTGCATAGTTCATAAGAATAATACATATACCAGCGCCACAAAGAGATCTCACCTGCTTCCCAATGCTGAATGGTATATACTTGTACTTGATCATGTGTGCAATTTGACGTCTCATTGTCATGATGAAAAGCACGAGCCAGTAAAAGAAATCGACTATTAGCAAACCAATCAAGACATTAGGATAACAATTCTAAGTATCACAACTCCTGAAGTCACAAATGCAGAAGTGAGGCTGACGTGTGGAGCATCATGTATTCTTCCGAGCTGAACTGAGTCCCAGGTAGCCCTTCAAGGATATTCTTGAGCTTCAGTATACCCTTTTGCATAAACTCCCATCCTTGTTCTAAATAAATTATCTCCCTCTCATTCACCACCATATCTCCACACTCTCATTCTCAACACCAAATCTGCACACATAAGCCAATTAAGCCATCGATGATGGAATCGTGAGTCTGACCCGAATCCAACAATGCAAAAAAAAAAAAAAAAAAAAAAAAAACCAAGGAAAACTACTCTTCCGCAAGGCCAAAAAGCATTCTATCGACTGCTTCCAGCTGGACAATCACTAACCCGCCGGAGAAGTATTAAAATAATTACAAGAAAGATCCTATCAGGACTCTAATTTACGTCTTGGACGATTAAATGATCTGTCTTACCCAAACTCGATATTCCCACTAACATCTTGAGCAGTCTTAGCTTCCTAATCTAACACGCAGTATCTACCCGGCACCTGGAATTCTAACCTCAGATAGTTCCAACTCAAATTCTACAACTCAACCTTAACTTCAGTCAACTGTTGACAAAAACATATCAACAAGCTCCCAGACCAGAAATCCCCCCATCTCCACACTGTTTCAGCTAGCTTCGAGGTTAAAAAAAAAAGAGTAAAACCTAATGCCTTCGACCTCGAAAGGCGAAAAAAGCCAACAACCAAGTTGCAATCCCTCCTAGAAGAGCACAAATGATACGAGGCCAATTAACTCGAACTCAACTGACGGAATCCAACGGCGAAACGGCGCCGGCCATCGTTGGCAATTGTGAGCCTCGAAACAAGATTGCAAAGCAGAACTAGAAAGACAAGAGAGAGAGAGAGAGACCTGATCAGGGAAACGAGTGATACGGAAGAGCAGAGACGTCGAGATCTCACGGGCTGCGGGTGTCGCGGGAGGAAGACAACGGTGGGCAAGCGGAAGCAGCGTCAACACTCAGATGGAACTAGGATCGGCGAAGGACGTGAGCTTGGGGAAGCGGGTGTGAGAGCCTGAGAGGTAAAGATAGAAACAAATTAGGGTTTTGGTCTTTTTGGGTTAGCTTACAAACCAGTTCTGAAACCGGTTCCCAAACCGATCCGGTCAATCCGATTCCCGGGTGGTAATCCCTCGGAACTAGTTCCCATACTAGTTCAAACCGGTTCTGAGGATTGGGAATTGGTTCCCGGACCAGTTTCAATCGGAACCGGTTCCCGACCCTGTTTTCCGGGTGGGCCGATCTAGGAACCGAGTTGACCCGGTCCAATTGCACACCCCTAGTTAAATGCGAATTCAACTTGATTTTGACAATTGTAATAGGATTAAGCTCTAACACCATGCTTCAAAGGCAGTGAATGGGCCGCCTTGGCAGGTCCAAACTCTTAGGCCTTAATCCCAAAATGGATCGGATTGCACTTGGACTTGACATGCAATTTGGGTGATAAGGTAAAAAAAAAAAAAAGTTGTTCAATTGGGACAACACTCGCTATTTGTAGAACTATTGAATGAGGAGCCTAGACGGACTAAGTCAAACATCGACCATCAAAATTCTTACTTGACCCGGCCTATGATTTTGTAAACTATTACACTTTCTTACCATAAACGACAACGTCAGGGCAAGCACCCAAGAACAGACTCATTCTAGTATTGCATTTGCCAAACCGTAAAACCATGTTAGTCAAGTCTTGGTAACTCCAAGGTCTAAGAGAAGAGTCATTGCCCTCAAGCTTGTGTCACGGGCCGACAGTTGCTTGGCCGTGGAACCACCCATGAGGCGCTTGGCGAGCGGAATTCGCCAGGCCAGCCTTCCTTCTCTAATTGTTTCAACGAACAATATGGTGAATGCTTCTTTATATGAGATCGTACCATGCCTAGCTTCGCTCGGGCGTCTAGTCCATTAAATGAGACAGCAGATCTCTTTAGGCTCAACAACTGGTTTCAGCCTGCCATGGCCTCGTTAGAAGAACAGCATCAACTCCCGACCAATTTGTGCACGGGAGGCCTGCTCCATCTTCAGAGCTCATAAGTGATATAATTCATCTATCTTAGAACTCCTAGCACCAACTATCCTAACGCCACTCCCACGGACTAGTTGTGTCCATTCCCTATACTTCCTCACTCTTCACTCAATAACCTCAAGTGCCACACACAAGGTCATGAGTACGGGAGGATCCATGGACTGTGACATTCTCCCCCACTCAATTCCGCAACGCCTTCATTGCGGGCTATTTAGCCACTTCCCTGCGTTTCCCTTAACCATTAAGGCCACTCCTTGGAACTTACATAGATGGCAATGCTCGCCCAACAGAACAGTCTCACCACTCCATTGCTTGCTTCCCCTGATCAAAGTTGTTCATGAATCTCCAATCACTTGTGCTTTCCAACAAGTGTGGCACCCCTGACCAACTGCACCTAGCAGCACCTTCTCTCGCCTACTAAGCTCCTCCTAATCTCAGCAAGCCAATAGAGGGTCCCCTTGGTGGAAACGTGATCGCAGACCTCTTCTTAAGATTCACCCATTGATCCAGGAACGTATCCCCATTCAGCGAACAATTCAGTTCTTTCATATGCCCCCATTGCCATCCTAGTAGCTAGACGAGAGCCGCACGTTGTTCGAGCCCCTTGGCCCCGGCAATCACTCTCTGCCCTCATAGGAGCGGGAAGACCACGGGCTTATCCCCAAATCATCCACCTATTGGAGGGATCCCTACTCTGATACCACTTGTCAGGGGCCAACAGTTCCTTGGCCATGGAACCACCCATGAGGTGCCTGGCGAGTGGAATTCGCTAGGCCAGCTTTCCTTCTCTAATTGTTCCAATGAACAATATGGTGAATGCTTCTTTATACGAGATCGTACCACACCCAGTTTCGCTCGGGCATCTAGTCCATCGAGTGAGACAGCAGATCTCTTTGGGCTCAACAACTGGTTTTGGCCTGCCATGGCCTTGTCAGGAGAGCAGCATCAGCTCCCGATCAGTTTGTGCACGGGAGGCCTACCCCGTCTTCAGAGCTCCTGAGTGATATAATCCATCTATCCTAAAACTTCTAACACCAACCGTCCTGACGCCACTCCCACGGACCAATTGTGTTCGTTCCCTCTACTTCCTCACTCTTCACTCGATAATCCCAAATGCCACACACAAGGTCACAAGTATGAGAGGATTCACGGACCGTGACACTTGCATAGCTATTTTCCCTTATATTTGGGCTAGGTTGAGTCAAGCTCGATGGGCAATTCTTTTTTTGCTCTCGAACCTACTCAAATGAATAAGTATGCTTCACATTCAAATACAATATGGGTTGTTTGAAATATTTAGTTTCTTGAAGAAAAAAATAATAAATGATATGCTTGATGTTAACGTGGTTACTTTTCGCATGAGTTCAAAATTTATGGCCTAATTATGTGCGAAAACACATAATCAAGTATGGAGAACAATGATTTATTACAACGGCTCTCTTTAGCTTTAGTTAATGACAGGCTTTGTAATCTTTATAATTCCCTCTCCTTCCTAATTCTAGAGTGATAAAGATGAGTCGTCATCACCTGACAACAATTTCTGGGACCGTGCGGTGAGTCGACCGAAAGAAAATCAGCGTCCATGGAAACTCTTAAGAGACAACTTTTGTCAAAGGATTCAATGCAAAACAAAAGCCGCTAGAAGATGATGGAAGAGGAATTGTAGCGAGGGAGAGCGCTGAGTTGGGCGGAGCTCCGGCTCAGTTTCTGACGTCTCTCAGCCTTTGCTCCGACTACAACAGCTCCTTCTGCTCGGCTCCTCGCCGTTCGATCGCTAAAGCCAAGTCCTTCCTCTCTCTCTCTCTCTCTCTCTCTCTCTCTCTCTCTCTCTCTCTGGTTTTCGGCTTTCGATTCAATGAATCGAGCTGAGCTCTCTGTTTTTTCTTGAATTTCCAGAGGAGAGGCTTCTTCGTGGACTTTCCTCCTTCTCAGTTTCTGTCGATGTTCTGGACCTTGGTCGTTGCTGATAGTAATGACTGTAAGTGAATCGCTGCTTGAAGATGGCGGATATTAGTTCTTTGACGGGTAGGCGTTCTACCAGTTCGCCAGAATGCCTGACTCAGTCATAGATAGTTAATTCCTATTGCATTCTTTTACCAACGTTTTGATATCCCATTGAAGTTGCACTGCTCGTGTCTTACTGCATTTCTCGTATAAAGTTGATTGAAATGCGATTACATGTGCTTTTAGTATGTCAAATGCGGGTCATGTGCATTTGATGTTTGCTGTTCATGCGTGCATTTGCTGTGTTAACTCACGTTGAAGATGTACATGGTATTACTCCTCTTAGCTGCTGGACATGAAAAGTTCTGGTATGAATGATCTACGTATGATGTTATATACATAGTCCTTGAGGTGCATAAATATGCATAGTGAGATGGGTATGTGTGGATATTGATGGCTCATCAAAGTGTCATCGTTTCCAGCTTTGAATATAATAAGGGTGTTTGCTGGCCGCTTTTGTTCACATGGGGATTGTGAGGATTTCAATTTCATTTCGGTAGTGTTCTAGTTGTGTGAACATATAGAGAGATGCCGCATCGATGTTACATTTGTTTTTCATCAAATTGGGGCAATTCAAGACTTGAAACATATGAAAAATGATGGCATTCCATGTTGCCTTGATACAAGTCAAGTAAAGCCATTAGTTGTCTGGTGTTACTTGTGCGTACTTGGACCTCCTCGGCATGTATATCCTTGTAAGAAAATGACAGTTTGGATTCATTATCATTTCATATTGGATTGTCACATTGTTATGCTTGAAGCGTGCTTAAGTTGTCCTAATAGCTTGCTGTCCGTATGTATTTGTGCAATGATTGATGAACTTGCATTTTTGGCTGGTGGGGTCTTCTTTCTGTTGAAGTGGTTATTGGCGCTTTCTTTGAGGTAAAGAAGTTGAGTATATTGAGCTAAATCTTCACTGCAACATGTTGACATCTTCACAGCTCGCCCTTCATGCTTTGAGATTGTAAAATATCAGCCCTCGTTTTATTGGTGGTGTAGTTGGTTGAAAAAATGCTAAGAACTTACTAGTTTCAATTAGGTAGTCAAGCCTTTAAGAATAGGTTTATCCACTGTTGGATGAGGTGGACTTCACATGGAACCCAACTTTTGACGACGAAAGTGACAAATCGTGAATCTTAGAATTCATTCCTTATGTTGTGAATTCCCCTCTAGATCAAGTTACACCAGTCATTAGGTAATTAAAGGTAATTGGATGTATTGGCTGATCTGGCTAGTTTCACCGGCTGCGATAGTGGCAACAGCATTGGAATGAGTCGCCTTGGCAGTGGTGCTGACGCCAATGGCATGGCAGTGGCTGTGAGAATGGCGATGCTCTCCCTTGCCCCATTCCTTCTTCTTTTTTTCTTTTTCAGTTTTTTGCTGTTTTTTTTTTTTTTTTAGCTTTTCTTTTTGCTTTTAATAAGCTTATATTTGATAAGATACATAAAAATCTAGACATAATTCTAATAGACAAGTACCATAGAGATAAATGAATGAATAACTAAAATATGATTAAACATGAAAAAAGTTAGACGAACATTATTGTTGATTTTGAGCAAGAGAACAACAATCAATGCTGATTATTAAATATTAATATTTTATTCAAACGAGGAAAACAAAAAACATGTGAAAAGTGAAGTAACAAAGCCAATTTGCATCCTGGAAAGTCTTGGACTTCTTGAGTTTTTGTTATATGCAGCAATGACAGTGCTAAAAATTCGCAGCAAGATGGGTGGCAATGATCTGCTGAAGGGTGCTGAGATAGTAGTCAATTATAGGGAGCTGCTTAATAGGAGAATGCTAGTCCTTTTGAACACGATTTTCCTGTTCATGAGTTTTATGCATAGACCATAATTTCCAGTAGATCATACTGTTAGATGGTTATTTGTGACTCCTTTACCATTGCCAGAGTGAAACAAAGCAACTTGCTTAATGGATTGTTTAGTGTGGTTGTTGTGCCTGACCCTTTTTCTTGTTTAGCTCAAAGCACGTGCTTTTGTTTTCCTTTTTGAATAGAGAAAGTTAGCCATCTCTGATGACTTGTAGTTGTCTACGAAAAGTCTTGGTCTTTGTTTATTGTTTTTGGTAGGTGAAAGTCTTGGTCTTCCTAGCTTTTATAGTTTTCTCTCTCCCTTATCTCTTTATCACTTAGATTCACCACACCCATGCCCATCCTCCTGCTCAATAGTGTTCTCCTCCTGCTCGTCTGAACCTAGCGCTCGTGCTTGCTGGATTGCTGCCATTGATCTCATCCCGTTCACCGGTCTGCTCCAGGAAGTCTACTCGGAAAAGGTAAGAGACATCCATCTTCTTGCTCTATTTTTCCCTCAAACTGATGCAGCCGCAACTTTGCTATCTAAAGCATCTGGTGAGCATTTATTACCCGAGAGCAACCACCTATTCTTTATTAAATCTTTCTATTATGGAGGCAAAGAAGGGGCAACGGAGCAACAGAAGTTTGGTTCTTAAACCGATTTCATGCCTATCTATGATCCTAATTAAAGTTGATGTCAAATACTTGATGTCGAGTTTAATAACAAAGAATTGTTTCTTCAATTTTTGTTAGATAGTAATATTAGGACATTAAGATTAATTTTTAATCTCCTTATCATTGATCTCTTTACTAAACACGCACTGACGTGGAATGATTCTACTTAGTACAAGTTTGGGATTTTACATGAAATAATCACATATCAGTTTGGAATTTTAGTCCATTAAATTGGTTAAACAACAATAAATATTGTAAGAGGATAGCTTCATTCCTTTTAGAAGAGATTCACAGGAAATTCACATTTGCTATAATTTCGTGGTGCCAAACAAAATAAATAACTTTTGTTTTGTCTTTCACATATTCACTCTTATTATAAAAAGTCCTTGTTATATAGATATGGTAGATTTACCATCAACCGAAAGGGGGTAAGGTGAATTAATAAGGTGTTTGTGATTAGTATTCTTTTAAGGTGTGCCAGTGCAATCAATCGAGTTAAGTCAATTCGATCCCAAATTAAACTTAACATGAAGGAGTTTTTGCTGAAGCCCCAAGGGTGTTGCATGTGGACGACTTGTTTTCATCGTGCGAAAACCAATGAAAGTTCAGTGCTGGAAAACTTATCCATGTATTTTCTTTCAAGACAGAGAAAAACGTGAAGGTGTTCACGATAAAAAATTAAATTTGAATTATGGATATCAAAATTGTGCTTTCAGAAAAAGACCCCGCGAAGACTCAGTGTTTTGTTAGAGAAAAAAGTATTTCTATGTCGGAAAAGTTTTTCAGATTGTTCATCTTTTATAATGCGCATTAATATGGTATTAAACAGACTTCGCATATTATTCAACCCTAGAAAGCCCAACTTGTCATTTTATATTGTACACTCCTAAAAGTGAGTAACTTTCTTATATTTGTTGACTCCCCCTTTCAAGTTTTAATTCATGCTAAAGAATCTTCAGTCGGTCACTTTTAATTTTAATTTTTGAAGGCGTCAACAGAATTTATTGGTCAACAGAATTTATAGGCGTCGACAGAATTTTGGCGGGGCTGTGAAGCCAAGAACACATTACTCCATGGATTTAAGCTCTATCTCTCTCTCTCTCTATTCCCTTTGAGCCTGAGAGAGAGGGGACCAATAATGCATGTAATCGGCGGATTAAGGGTTTAGTACATGGTTTAGAAATAATTCATTGAAAAAACTGTGAATGAAAAGTAAATGTTTATCATCGTGCATTCCCGCTATCAGAAAGTAAGAGATATGATAGAGAGAAGGATATGATAGAGAGAAGGGAGAGGGGAAAAAATAAAATATATATATACAAAGTCACCACCTGAAAGAAGTGAAATGCTCAGACCTAAAAAAAAAAAAAGTCACATTGTTAAACAGATTAATATGGTTTTAATCACCTTGTGAATTTTTCATTATGATGCTATCAAATTATGGAAAACTCGTCATTTTTTTTTAATCGTAGACCAATAGAAGACAAAAAGAAAAGAGGGACATTTGCTTTAATCCAAGGTAAATAAGAAATACATTGTTGGAAGCAACCTTCTTGTTTGTTCGTCTTTTCATACTTATCAGAATCATCAGATCACCATTGCCTGTGATGGCGAGCACGTGATGTCTGGATGAACTTCACACCTTTCTGAACGATTCAGAATACAAAATGTCTAAAGAACGCTTCTAAAGAGGTCGCCTTCTTGCTGCACAAATAGATGTAGATAAACGGACGAAAGGCTGGATGGAGAGCACATGCTCTCCGAACGATTCAGCTCATTGATCGCATATTCTGGATATGCGATTAATGTAGGCTTTAAGTGGCAGTTACAGTGTTGAAACTTCACAGCAAGATGGGCAAGAATGCTCTGCTGAAGGGTGCTGAGGTAATAGTTGATAATCCAAATTGCTTAATAAGAGAATCATGTTCCTCCGAACACAATTTTCCCGTGCATTAGTCTTGTCACGCCCCGATCCTCGGGCACGCACACATCCTTTTACTTGGTCGATTTTAGAATGCGATATCCCAGGACAATGTATCGCCGACCCTTTCATTAATTAAGCACATGCGGAAGCAATTATAAATCCCCAGACAATCAAACAATGGGATAGAAAAGCAGGCTATATTTTTCATATTGAAATCTACAACCAAACTCTTATACATGGCATTAGGCAAAGCATTTCACAAACTATTCACATCACAAAACTTCGAAGTCTCACTCTATCTACACATACACAAAGGCTTCACAAAGAGATGGGATCTCAATCCTCATCTGGGTCGTACTCAGGGTCATCCTGATCCTCCTCTGACTCCTCTTCACTCACATCATTCTCCTCCAAATCATCATCCTCCTCCTCGGCTTCGTCCTCAGCTTCAGACGCCGGCTCATCTTCAGGCATCTCCTCAGCTGCTCCCCAGTCTTCGTCCTCTTCCAGTCCTCCCACCTCTTGCTGTGGCATCTCACCATTACCTTCATGCCCATTTTCCTCTTCAGTCGAATATACAGGACCACTAGTCTCGGCCTCCTGTTGTGGGTCCCTCGCGTCCACTACCGATCCATCTACTCGATCGGCTGTTCCCTCTCCGAATGCCTTTTCCATCACATCAAAAGGTACATCCTCTTCCGGAATAGGACCTTCTCTACGCCCATCAAAGTAATCACGGTACCAAGACCGATACTTGTGGGGCCTCTGATCTTCCACTCCCACATTAACCCAAATAGTCGACTGAACTAATACGTACACTAATCCTTCCGGATGAGGGTGGACATGGAAATGGGTCTCAAACTCCGAAATAGCCTCAGGGACACCATAGTGCATACGAGGACGAGGAGGTGGAGGTCCTGCCATTCTAAGGGCCTAAAATGATATCCCACAACCGGGATGAGACTACGTCTCAGCGAGTTCTACCCCACTAAGACTCAATTAGGGAACCAATACACCACATGGTTGCCTAAACACAGCACGAGTCAGAGGACTTACCTTGGTCTCGATCCCACCTGCATGTTAGCACGAGATCAAATATACGCCCAAGCAATCACATCACAGATCGAAGCATCGATCAAATCGACCTAGTCGATTACATGTCAACAAGACCACTCCCCGGTCATTCAAGCTATTATTATTCAGTCATAACTGATAGAACCAATCACCGAGCCACGTGCATTCTCCGAGGCGATATCCCTTATCACCGAGCCACGTGCATTCTCCGAGATGATGGAACCGATCATCGAGCCACGTGCATTCTCCGAGGTAATGCATTAATTTACCGAGCCCACGTGCCCTTTAAAATGCCAAATATACTCATTGGGACCACGTGCCTTCTCCGAGGTAATGCATCAAATTACCGAGCCCACGTGTCCTTTTAGATGCCACAATTAATCACCGAGCCACATGCATTCTCCAAGGCGACATACTTCGTCACCGAGCCATGTGCATTCTCCGAGGTGATTTACTATTCACAGAGCCACGTGCCTTTCCATTTCTACAGTAATTATCCACAACCTTAATTCGTACTCAAATTACCCAAATAATCAATTTAGGAACATATCCTAAAAATCCACAATTAAATCAATTTGGCACAATTCAAAGCCCAAATAAATAAACGAACTATGCCACGACAATCAGCACGAGATTTCGGTCGTCGGCCATCTCAATCTTAATTTCTGAAAATTATTTAATTATTTAATTAATTTCGAAAATTAATTATTAAATATTAAAAATTCCGTTTAGCTCAAAATAAGGCCCAATTGAATAAACGAACTTCACCACAGTCATCAGCAAAATTTTCCGGTCACGGGCCATCTCCCTTGAATTTTCGGAAAATAAATAATTATTTAATTTAATTCCGAAAATTAATATTTAAATGCCAAAAATCCCACTTAGGCCCGAATCATCAAATTGAAACCCAATTAGGGGTCCGAAAATTCCCGAGATGCCTTCAATAAATAGTAGACCCCGTCTACTTGCTAATTACACAATCAATATATCAAATTCACCTCACAATTGACTAATAAATGCTAATCAATACTAATCTAACAACCTAAACCTAATTAATCAAGACTAACCAACCCTTAAGCGTAATTAGTTCACTAAGCAAGGATTAGTGAGATTACTCACCAAATCGCGCGCAAACCGGATCAATCCGACGAGGGCGACGCGAGGAACAACAAACTCCAAAGCGGGCCTCGGGTTCGGGGCCCGGAAACGGCCCGAAATCAGCCACGAACCGGCTGGAAACCCACACGACAGGTTGCTGGTTCGCTGCAAAACAGAGAGAAATAGAGAGGGATGGGGGCGGCAAGAGGTCGGGAAAGATGGGCGGAGCTCCGGGAAGGCTACACGGCGGCCGATCGGAGCTGGGCGGCGGTCCGGCGGTGGCTGAACAGAAGCCGAACAGGAGTTGCAGGGGTCGGGTTGCAAAGGAAAACGGCGCACACGGCCAGGCGAAGCACACGGCGTCGCGCGGGTGGCGGCGCGGCAGCTCCGGCGCGACGGCGTCCGAGCGGCTGGCCGCTGCTCCTTCGGCGGTGCTGCTCGATGCTTCCGTCGGGGCTTCACACGAAACAGAGAGGGGGAGAAAGAGAGGCGGAGACGAGAGGCGGACGGCGTAGCGCGAGCGGCGCGCGGGTGGCGGAGCGCGGGCGGCGACGGCGAGCTTCTTCGGTTCCAGGCGTGCTGTCTCTGCTTCTGTCTTCTGCTCTGTTTCTGTTTTCTGCTTGAACCGTGAGGAGGAAGAAGAGTCGAGGGAGAGAGAAGAGAGATGAGAGAGAAGAAGAGAGGATAAGTGTTGAAAAAAAATAAAAGAAAAGAAAAAGGAGAAACAAGGTGGAAGCCAGCTAGCATAGGGTGGAGGAGGGGGGGCAATCCGCACGAGGGAAAAGAAGAGAGAGAGAGAGAGAGAGAGAGAAAGAAAAGAAAGGAAGAAAGAGAGGGAGAAAGGGAAAAAGTGTGTTTGGCTACAAAGGGAAAAGAAATGGGAATATCACAAAAACAAAAGGATTTCCTCAAATAGAAAATCCTAATCCCAATTTCTTTTAAATTGGCTCATAGAAAATTCAAGAGAATATCAACTTAGATTTCTTGGTCCCACTTGTCATTGCATACCAAATCCCTCTTGAATTTCTCTCAAATAATTCTCCCAAAATCAACTGATATTTCCATTACCAAATTGATCATTTCTTTATCCAAGAATCCCCCACACTCCTCGATTTCACCATCAAAATTAATCCGCGACTTCAACTGACGAGAACGGCCATAACCTGACTTTTTCCCAAAAAGTCTCTGTTGTCAGAAAATCTTCGAGACTGAGTCGTGGATCCTAGAATTTATTGTGACATGACAGAACCTTCAATTTCTGAAATCGGACTCGAATCGACGGTTAATTTCCACTTGGCGCGTTTTTAGCGTAACCTAGACTACCGGGTGGTTTTCAGAACTTTTTAAGGCATTTAACCCGTGGTCGATTTTCTTCGAACCACTATGAACCCATTCGACTCAATAACGACTCTCGATTATCGTGAAAATCTCGAGGATTCAATTACGGACACAGGGTACCAAAACGATAGTAAAATCAAATTAGTGTCAGTCGATGAGAATTTTCCAATTTAGTGGAGTCACCCACGATTAGTCATACTTCTCAATCGAACAGACCTATCTCTGATCTTAACTCGAATTTTTTAACTGTGCCGCAATGGCCTCTAGAGATGAGCACGGTCGAGAAGCCGACTCTTGATCAAACTCTCAAGTTTATTGCCTTAAATTTTCTTGATTACTTACCCAGACAGCCTAGTTATCTCAAGAGTGATCGGCTCCGAGAATAGCCCTATAAACGCATCAACGAAATGCCCGATTAATTCAGTAGAAAACAGATTGAGAAATTCAGGATGTCACAAGTCTGATGCATAAAGTATAATTTTCAGCAGATTATATAATGTTAGTTAATGATTTTTGACTCCTTCACTATTTGCAAAGTAAACTAAAGCAACTTGGCTAATGGATTAGTTGGTGTGCTTGACCTTTTTTCTTGTTTAGCCCAAAGCACGTGCTTTGTTTTCCTTATCGAACAGACAAAATTAGCCGCCTTTGATGTCTTTACATGGTCATTCACATTGAAGGAGGAATTGATAATCTTCTCATATCTTAAACATATGCAAATTTTCAGCACCGTAACTGTCACGTAAAAGGCTACATTGATCGCATATTCACCAGTAAAGCAGAAAACAAGAACAATGAAATCATAAAGATTCTAACAATATAAGAATGCAAGAAAAGCCAACAAGAAAAGTTTTCGATGAAAATACATGTGCAGTCTAAGTTGGTCATATGTAGGAAAATCACATTTTATCCTCTATTTGGATGCCCGCAAGAAAAGTCTCGATATGAAGAAAATGGAGAACAATTGACGAAACAAGTACTCTTGGGCAAAAAACTATTTTATTTTGATTTGTCTAACCTTTGGTATGCATCTCTTAAAAGTCTTGGTCTATTTTTTTTTATTCTTTTTGGCCAATGAACGTCTTGGTCTTCCTATAATTCATAGTTTTCGCTCTCCACTAGCTCATTTTGACTTTGCTTCATCATAACACCTTTGATGTTCTTTACAGTGACCAATTCACCCATGGCCATTGGAGAGATCGTTTTGGGTTCCTTCTTGGCTTCCCTCTTTCAAGTCTTGTTCGACAAGTTGGCTTCTCACCTTTTGGGCTCTACACAACAAGAAGGAATCAGCATTGCCCAGCTCAAGGAGTGGAAGGGGATGCTGGAATCGATCAATGCAATGCTGGCTGATGCAGAGGACAAGCAACTCGAAGGTAATCATCTAGTGAAGTTATGGTTGGATGATGTTGGGAACTTGGCCTATGACATGGAAGACTTGCTCGATGAGTTCGCCATCAAAACTGCTCAAGTTAAGATGGAGGTAGAATCCAGCACAAGCAAAGGCCAAATGAAATGGAAGTTCTCTTGCTTTGGCCGAAATAAATCCTCCAGATGGAATCCGAACCCATCCTCGCTCGTGTCTGACACCAAGGTCCAAGATATCAATGGTAGGTTGGAAGCAATTGTCAAAAGGAGGGATTATCTAAGCTTGAGAGACAATGTTGTGGACAGATCCAACTACATCAACAAAAGGGATCCCACTAGTTCTCTGCCGGAGCCTCGGTTTTTCGGTAGGGAGAAGGAAGAAATGGAGATACTCGAACTATTGATCCACGAGGTCAAAAATTATGATGCCACACTAAGCATAGTCTCCATAGTTGGGATGGGCGGTGTTGGAAAGACGGCCTTGGCTCAGCAGCTATATAATAATGCCAAAGTGAATAGCTATTTCGAGAAGAGAGCATGGGTTTGTGTCTCGGATGTTTTTGATGTCTTTGACATAACAAAGACTATTTTGCAGTCGATCACTGGATTGTCCAGTGAGGGTGATCTTAACGAGCTTCAAGTTAAATTGAAGAATAGTTTATCTGGGAAGAAGTTTCTTGTGGTTTTAGACGATATCTGGAATGAGAAGTATGAAAAATGGACTGCTCTCTTAAAGCCATTTGAAGTGGGGGCTAGGGAAGCAAGATTATCATCACGACTCGCAACCTTAATGTTGCTTCCATAACAAGAGCTTTGCCATATCCTTTGAGGGAATTGTCCTTTGATAATTGTGTAAGCTTATTAGCCTTTCATGCTCTTGGAGCAACAAATTTTGAGAGCCACCCGACTTTTAAAATAATAGGGAAGAAAATAGCTGAAAGATGTAAAGGTTTACCTTTGGCAGCAAAGATGTTGGGCGGTGTCCTACGTACTAAAAGTAATCTTGATGAATGGGAAGATACCTTAAATAGCAAAATATGGAATCTTCCGACGGCGGAGCATGATGAGGTTCTTCCAGTTTTAAAATTGAGCTATTTCCATCTTCCTTCCTATTTGAAGAGATGTTTTGCTTATTGTGCGGTATTTCCCAAGGATTACGAAATTGAGAGGGACGAGTTGGTACTCTTATGGATAGCAGAGGGATTTTTAGATGGGCAAAAAGCAAATGAGAATATCTTGAAATTGGGACGGAAGCACTTTGATGAGTTAGTATCCAGGTCATTTCTTCAACAATCAAGTATCGATGCATCTAAGTATTCAATGCATGATCTTTTGAATGATCTAGCAAAGTCAATTTTGGGTGGGACTTGCTTTAGCTCGGGGGGGTCTCAGGTGGCAAGTAATGAACATAATGTATCATCTCTTGAAAAAACTCGTTATGCATCATTCATCCCATCGTGGTATGTTACATCCAAATGCTTGAAACCATATCAAGGAATGAAGGCACTAAGAAGTTTAATTCTAGTGCATGATGGATCTAGTGGGGGCTCTTTCTCTATTTCCAACAAGATGCTGCATGACTTGCTAACAAACTTGAAGAATTTGAGAGTATTCTCGTTATGTCATTGTGACATCATAGAGGTACCAAATTGTGTCGGTGATTTAAAACATCTTCGATATCTCAATTTCTCGTACACTCATATCGAGAGGCTACCTGAATCAATTGGTGCCTTGTGCAAATTACAAGCTCTGATTTTAAGAGGTTCTCAAAAGCTTTCAAAGTTGCCTCAAGGTATCACAAAGTTGGTCAGCTTGCAGTTTCTTGATATTAGAGATACAGTGAGTCTAAAAGAGATGCCGTTGGGTATTGGTAATTTAAAGAATCTTATTATCTTGTCCAAATTCGTGGTAGGACTAGAGAAAGAGTCGCGGTTGAAAGAGTTAAAGAACTTGCCACATCTTGAAGGAGAATTATTCATATCAGAATTGCAAAATGTGGAAAAAGTTATAGATGCAGTGGATGCTAATTTGCTTCGAAAGCTAGGCCTTACCAACTTATCCTTGCATTGGGGTGAACATTTGAGAGATCTCCATAATCATGAGCGTGAAGCACAGGTGCTTAACTCATTGCGACCTCACACTAATCTTGAAAATCTCACTATTTTGAACTATCATGGTGCTATATTCCCATCATGGTTAGACTATACATCCTATTATAAAATAGTGTCTTTATGCTTGTTGGATTGTCCTAATGTTATGTCGCTGTCTATGATTGGACAACTACCTTCACTTAAGGAATTATCTCTTAAAGGTCTACATGCAATGAGAACGATAGGCTTTGAATTTTACGGATGTACAAGGCCTTTTTCATCCTTAACCATTTTGAAGTTCGAAGAGATGTTGGCATGGAAGGATTGGTCTCCTTATGCTGGGCACCCAAAAGAAGAAGTCTCATTCTCCTGTCTTAAGCATCTTGTTGTTCGGGGCTGTCCTTTGTTGGTTGGGACATTGCCTTGTCAACTTGATTGTCTCACAAAGCTTGAAATTCATTCATGTCCGCATTTGAAAAACTCAACCAATGATGTTTGTCTTCCATCTCTCCATGAGTTGTTCCTTGAGGATTGTAACAAAGAGATCTTGAAGTGCTTGATCAACCTAAATTCTTTGACCAATCTTACAATTGAGAATCTTGCAGAGTTTGTTTGCTTTGATCATGGGTTTATGAGCCACTTGATCAAGCTAAAGGAGCTTTATATAGGAGGGTGCGACCAGTTAAAATATTTGTGTCAAGATAGAAATGAAATGCTAAATCTTACTTGCCTCCAAGAATTAACCATCGTAAGCTATCATCGGTTCACATCATTCGTGGAAGGAGAAATAGAAATAGAGTTGCCATGCAACCTTGAAAAAATGGCATTGAGTGATTGCACCAGTTTAGAAAAGCTTCCAAGCAAGATATACACACTCAGTTATTTGTCTATTAAATACTGTCCAAAACTCATAAGCCCAACCATTTCTCCATATGACCCCAACAGCAACAACCCGATGTCTCAACTTCAATCTTCATGTACAGGTAAATGTGATTCTCTGACATTTTGTCCCTCTACCAAGGATAGACTTGCTACTCTAAAGAACTTTGAAATTCAAAGCTGTGAGGGAGTGGAATCGCTAGAAGAAATCACCATAGAATCACTCAAAAATATGACAATTTTCAATTGTGAGAATCTAAGAAGCCTACCACAATTCCTTCCCAAGCTCTCCCATCTCACTGAATTGAGTATATGGGATTGTCGTCAGATAGAGGACTTTCCTCCCCTTCCCCTCACCCTATCGAGTCTCTCACTTGAGAGTTGTCCGAACATAAAGTCTATCACTAGTATCCACGGTTGTAACAATCTCACTTATTTGGATATAAGTGGGTGCAAGGCATTGGAAATAATAGATTCCCTTCCCCTTCCCCTCACCCTGTCGCGCGTCTATCTCTGTGACTGCTCGAAGATGAAGTCTCTACCAAAGTGGCGTCATCTTACATCCCTCCAGTACATATACATTGGGCGTTGCCAAAATATCCAATGCTTGCCCGAAGGAGGTTTGCCTCCTAATTTGCAATCGTTTATTATTGAGGGGTGCAAGAATATGAAACAGCCAGTGAGAGAATGGGGCTTACCCCTGCTCACATCCCTCACGGACCTGACAATTGACGGAAGAAGCATGGGAGGGGAAAGAGAGAAGGTGCGGTTTCCTGAGGGAGGAGGAGGATGACGTGGAGGATGCCTGGAGTCTCCTCTTTCCTTCCTCTCTTACCGATCTTCACATTTGCCATATGAGGAACGTTGAAAGACTATCAGATGGCCTTCGCAACCATCTCTCCTCTCTCCAATGGTTATGGATTTTTGATTGCCCGAAGTTGAGGGAGTTGCCAGAGGATGGCCTCCCTCCCTCCCTCCACCGATTGTATATAGAAGGATGCCACAATCTGAAAGATCGATGCTCAAAACACACCGGCGACTATTGGCCCCTCATCCAAGACATCCCGATCATCGTCATTGATCACCATCGGATCCGATGAATTGATTCGTCTAGGTACGGTCAGGTTTTCTAGGGTTCGGGTAAGTTTATGGTTTCCAAGGCATCGATTTCCCATTCTGCTTCCTCAATTCGATGTGTGATGCAAACTGATTTTCCCTTCATGTAGATGTCTCACATAAATTTCTGGGAAAATCCAAGAAATCCCTGACATGCGCATTGATTGGTTTCAAATCTAGTGAAGCGAAATTGATCCACTTTCGCTTTCATTTGCTAACTGCCGCGATTCATCCTTCGATGTGCGCTCAGTTTTCTAGGGTCCAGGTAAGCTTTTTGGTCTTGAATGCATCAATTTCGCTTCTGTTCTTCAATTCGATGCTTTGTGCGAATTAATTTTTTCCCATGGAGAAGTGTCACATAGAATTTCTAGAAACCGCCGCATCGTGAAATACAACTAAAATTCAAGGCTGAAAGAATGATATTTAGTTGCCTGAATCCCCGCAAGAGCTTCCTTCAGTCTCCAATTGCGCTGCTTGAGGAAGTTGATGATATCCTCGTATGCCACTGCTGCATCCATCTTATCTATTGCCTTGGGCCTGTCTTTTTCTTTAGCCACTGCAATGCTCTTTTGACTAGTAAGTAATTCAGCATCCTCTGTAGGCGGCCGTCTCCCCTGTTTCATTTATGGCCTCAATCCCAGCGACGGCATGTTATGTAAGACCTCACCTCAGTTAATCTTCATGAAACCTAGCTCAGGTTTACTCCACACACCCTGCCTTTCATCCACCTTATCATGACTCAGCTTACATTTTTATCGGCAACACACTCCAAATATACCAACTAGGTCTAGGCAACCATTCTTAGGAGTTATCAGCCTCTACCAATCATTCAATTTCATGACCTCACATTTGTAGAATATCAGCCCATGCCAACAAGTCACCATCACCCGTGATTGGTGGTCTCTTGTACTTGTAAGGTAACAAAATCACAACAATTTTTCAGCGGAAAAAAAAAAAAAAGTTATCAAGAGGGTATCCCGGTTCATTTTTCGTTGCTGTCAATTGGGTATGCATATAATTTTGTTCTGATCACTCTAAGCAGGAAAGTTGATTTTTATTCAGGACTAATTGATAGTCCTGTTTCAGATTTTTGGATGATATATATGAGGAATGTGGAAAGGCTTCAACAGGGGAGGATGTAAGAAGCGTGGAATATTCTGTTTCCTTGATCTCTACGTCTCTTTGAATGAGAACTAGGAGGAACATGGAAAGATTATCTAGTTGACTTTGCAGCCATCTCTCCACTCTCGAACAGCTACATTTTATAGGTTACTGGAACTTGCCAGAGGATGGCTTCATTCCCTCCTCCAAGTATTCGGCATAATTCACTGTGAATTTCTGAAAGATTGATGCTCAAAACTCAGTGGCGACTATTGGCACCTCATCCAAGAAATCCCGCTCATCATAGTTGATAAAAAATTCAGATCCATTAAGAATATATTTATCCAATTTATAATTTTTGCTCTTCAGGTAATGATTTGGACTTCTTTCTTTCTTGCACAATTATTGTTTAGCTACTACTGCTGCTCCAGGATCCATTTCTATTTCAAATCCTCAATTCGATGCTAAAAGGTTCATGTTTTTCCATGGACAAGCTTCTCCTAAATTTCCACAAACCAACTGCTGAAGGTCCGATGTTGACAAGGAAATGGTTATAATTCTAATGTGGTACAGCAAGTCAACCAACCATTGCTTCGTACAAGTGCAATTCCTCAAAACAAAAAATACTTACATGGACTTGTTTACAGTGCTGGAATTATAATGTGTGTATGTGCCTGTTCGTATTGATGATATATCTTGAACTGTTTGATGGCCAAAAATTGCTTATCTTTCCACTTATGGAAATGCACTATGCTTTACGCGAGAATCATGAAGAATTGTTGCCCTTATATTGTTATCTGTCCACAACTTCAGTGTTTGTTATGTTTTCTCTTCCAATTATCGTTTTTTAATTTTTTTAATTCTCTCAATGGTTATTGTTCTGCAGAATATCCCATTGTCATCTTTATTTGGCAAAATCTCTCAGGAGGATGAATGCAAACAGTGCCGAGGGAGGCGACTGATGTGCTTATGTTCATCTTTTGCAACTTAACAAAAGAAAAACAAAAGGCTATTTATTATAGGTAGGCATACTACTATGCTCTGAACTTCTTTTTTTCATGACATGCTCTCAAAGATTAATCTGTATCACAATGTCAATTATTGAGGTCTATATTCATAGTCAAACGAAGAAGCTGCCTTACTTCCAACAACAGCAGCTTATGTAAGGATGCAAAAAATAGGATTTAAAACGGGTGTATTCAAGTTGGCAAATGTGACAATTAAATTTGAATGAACCCTGTAGATTATAAGCCATTCAAATCTGACTTCCTTGTCAAAGTTCATGGTTCATCTTTCTATTCAAATTCCCACACTATCTCAGAGCACATTTTCTTTTTCTTTGTTGTCAAGGAAAGGCAGGAAGGAGGAATAAGGAAGACTATGATCTGTCCGAATTCTGGAGATATCTCTATGCGAGATTCTGAAAGATTGATGCTCAAAACTGACCAACAACTGTTGGCCCCTCATCCAAGAGATCCCTCTCATCTACATTGGTGGTGTTCGTATCCAATGAATTGAAATTGATCACACCCGAGCCATGACAAAAGATTTATCTCCACTGACTACTTTTCCTTCTTCAGGTAATTGTTATCTATTCTTTTGCTTCCATTTACCATCCGCTGCAATTCGTTGTTCCACCTAAAGTCAGCTTTCTAGGGTTGGGGTCAGTTTTTGGGTTTGAAGGCATCAATTTCTATTATGTTCTTCAGTTCAATGCTTAATACGGATTGATTTCTTTCCAGGGAGGTGTTTTTCAAAGAATTTCCAAAAACCAGCCACCAAAGGTCAGAGACTGACATTAGAGTGTGTCGTGTGTGTCCTTGATGGGGTTTTTTCTTTTTAGGCCAACTAAAATTTGGAGCTCTAAAATGATCTTTAGCTTCTTGAATCCCAGCAGGAGCATCCTTTAGTCTTTAATTGCGCTGCTTGGAAAAATTGATGATATCCTTGGATACCACAGCTACATTCAGCTCCACTAATACCTTGGTTTAGCATTTTCTTTAGCTACTGCAATGCTCTTTGAACAGCAAGTAATTCAGCCTTCTTTGCAGATCTAGGCATCACCACACCCCTGCAGGCAATCATCTCCTGCCTTTCATTTTTTGCCATAATCTTGACAACAGCATGCCTGGTTCCTTCAATGTAAGACCCATAACAGTTAATCTTCGCAAAACCTAGCTCAGGTTTACTCTACACACCCTGCCTTTCGTCCACCCAATTATGACCCAGCTCTCTTACATTTTTACAGGATACACAGTCTTAAAGAGCTTTTTCTAATCTGTATAAATGACATTTTCAGGATCAGGTGATTTGTTGTTAAAGATTACTGCATATTAAGCATTCCAGATATACCAGCAGGTGTAGCCAATCATTCTTAAGCATTATGAGCCCATATCAAGTCATTTGATCTCCTGACTCACATTTGTAGAATATCAGCCAGTACCAATATGTCACCATCACCAGTAATTAGTGGTCTCCCATACTTGTCAGTTAACATCATCATAAGAGTTTTCCAGCAAATCATCAACATGGTATCCTGGTTCATTTTTTGTTGCAATCAATTAGGTATGCGTATAATTTTGTTCTGATCACTCTTGTAGTTGTTCATCATGCATGAAAGATAACTTTTATTCGAGAGTAATTGCTCGTCCTGTTTCAGACTTTTGGATGAGAAATATGAGGACTGTGGAAAGACTATCAACGGTGGAGGATAAGAAGCGTGGAATATTCTGTTTCCTTCATCTCTAATTTCTTTTTGGATGAGAAATATGAGGAATGTGGAAAGCTTAAGTGGTCTTGGCAGCCATCTCTCCTCTCTCAAACGGCTATCCTTTATAGGTTACTGGTACCTGCATAAGAAGATTTCTCTCCAATGTCTAATTTTTATTCTTCAGGTAATGGTCCATACTTCTTTCTGCCACACTCAGTCATTTAGCTACTGCTGCTGCTCCAGGATCCATTTCTATTACAAATCCTCAACATGATGCTAAAAAGTTGATGTTTTTCCATGGACAAGCTTCTCATTATTTGCCACAAACCAGCCAGACATTTGGGTTGCTCTGTTTTGTTTGATAATGGAGCACACAATGAAATGGTTATAATGCTAACAGGGTACAGCTAGTTCACCATAGTTTCATACAAGTAACTATTCCTCAAAAAAAATAATGCTTACATGGACTTGCTCACAATGCCGGAATTGTGATGCGTGGATGTGCCTATCTGGATTGATGAGATGTCATGAACTTTGTTTGATGCCCAACTATTGCTTGTCTTTCCACTTATGGAATTGCACCCTGCTTTGCATGAGAACCATGAGGAATTGTTGCTCTTATATTGATACTTTTCTGCAATTTTAGCATTTGTTATGTTCTCTCTTCCAAATTTCTTTTATTATTATTATTTTTTTATGCCCTAGCTCAGTGACCTGAATTCTCTCAATTGTGCTTGTTTTGCAGAATATCCTCACTGTCATCTTTATTTGGTAGAATCTCTCAGGAGGATCAAATGCAAACACTGTAGAGGTAGGCAAATGATGTGCTTATGTCATCTTTTGCAACTTGACAAAAGAAAAGGCTATTTATTTTGGTAGGTGTAGTGATATGCTCTAAACTGCCTTTTTGTAGACCTGCTACAAAAGATTAATCTGTATCATTATGTCAATTATCAAGGTCTATATTCCAAGTCAAATGAAGAAGGTTTCTTACTTCTAACAACAGCTGCCATTGTAAAGATGCAAAAAATAGGATTTAAAACAGGTGTTTTCGAGTTGGTGAATATGGTAATTAAATTGAATGAACCCGTAGATTATAATCCATTTAAATCTGACTTCCTTGTCAAAGTTCATAGTTCATTTTTCTTCTATTCAAATTCCTGCACCAGCTTAGAGCACATTTTCTTCTTTGTTGTCAAGGAAAGGTGGAGAGGAGCAATCAGGGAGACTGTGCTTTGTCGCTCTGTTAAGTCATCATGAAAGCCTTATGTTTGCCATACTGTATTTTGATTTAAGCTTGCGAGAAGATGGTCATCCAAGACCATTGGCAACCCAATTATCTCGGGTAGGCAAGTCTTGTCACTTTAACCCCACCAAAGCTGCTGGAGCTCCCGTCACTGACAAGGCAAGATACAGGCACTGTCATCTTTAGGGGGTTATCCTCACAACCTTATTTGTGCAGAATATCAGCTTGTACCATTAGGCCATAGTCACTGGTGATCAGCGGTCTCCCGTAGTTCTGAATTGGCATAATCACGAGGGCCATTCAGAAAATACAAAATAACCATAACAATCACATTATTTAGACTTGGTTTGGGGAGTACCCTGTTATGTCTTGTTGAATTTTGGTTGTAGTCGGTTGAGTATGTGGTTGACTATGTGTATAATTTGTTTTTCTGATTACTCTTGTAATGGTTTATTTCGCATGACAAAGTAATTTTTAGTGTGAGCTACTTGATTTTCTCACCCAATAATTCATTTTTTTGTTCCCATTTTTTATCTCACATGCCATATATCTATCTCTTGGTTGAACTTGAAGAGTCCGATACAGTGACTGTGATTCAGTTGAGATAATTATAATGACGATTGCAATCGGCAAAAATTGAGGCAGAAAAGAAAATGTCTAAGGCCATAGTGAGATGAACTCCAATTAATGCGAAAAAAAAAATGTTACTCTTTCCATTTTTTAATCCGTTTCGCTTTTTATGTAATTAATAAGTAATCTTTCTCAACGATTTGTAAGAATTTTAGATGTTTTCGAAGTACTTATCTTCTAGTCAACCCAAGTTAGTTGCCTTTATACGAAGTGTTATGAATCTTCTTGGTTTTTTCTTTACAATATATATTGATATTCTATATGACTAAGTTAAATAATAAATGTTTTGGGAATACTTATATATTTGTGGCCAATGATTTAGATTGGTTTATTTTCCCAACAACACTGAGTGACATACTAATATATGGATGTAAATCAATTATATAAGCAGAATCATAAGTCAAGGATATCATTTGCTATGGCTAAAATAACTTTCGAGCAATTTTCCTCGTCAGAAGCAAAAAAAAAAAAAAAAAAAGGGAAAATGGAAAATGGCGTTTGCAAAACTTCAAACTATGTCAATGTCAAACAATAATGATAAGTCAATCAGGCTAATATCAACATTTCGCATGTGAAGCAATATTGATACTTCAGAGCTTATATATTTCCCTTAATAGAGTTCCTAGTTTAATAAAAAAGAGAGTTCATAGTTAGTTCCCCAAAACATGCCCCTTCTTAAAATTTAGTAAGAAATAAAAGTGAAAAAAAAAATTAAAAAGGAAGATTTTATACATAAATTTTCAAAATGTTTTGGGTGCTATTAGCGTTAAATGTAAATTCCTCATTTTGACAATTGTAATTTGATTAAGCCCTAATAACACCATGCTTCGAAGGCATTGTATGGGCCACCATTGGCGTGTTGGGCCTCGAAGGTAGATAGCCCAAAATCTTGGGCCTTAATCCCAAAATAAATCGGATTGCACTTGGACTTGATATACAATTCGGGTAATAAGGTAAAAAAATGTTGTTCGGCTGGGACAACACTCATTATATGTAGAACTATTGAATGGGGAGCCTAACGGACCAAGTTGGATATCGACCATCAAAATTCTTACCCAGCTCGGCCTATGCTTTTAGAAACTATTATACTTTGTTAGTATAAATAACAGCGTTGGAGCGAGCCAAAGCCCAAAAAGAAAGGTGCTTGCCTAGACTCGTTCAGGTCTTGCATTCACCAAAGAAATAAAATCACATCGGGCAAGTCTTGGTAACTCCAAGGTCTAAGAGGAGTATTGCCCTCAAGCTCGCACAGTTGTTTTCCCTTATATTTGGGCTAGGTTGAGCCGAGCTCGATGGGCAATTCTTTTTTCACTCTCAAGCCTACTCAAATGAATGAATATGTCTCGTATTCGAATACAGTTTGGGCTATTCAAAACATCTGGTTCCATCCCAAGAGAAAATATATGATCGATAACATACTTGACATCGGTGTGGTTATTTTTCGAACGAGCTTCAAACTTAGGGCCTAACTATGTGCGGAAACACACAATCAAATATGGAAAACAATGATTTATTACAATTGCTCTCTTTAGATTTGGTTAATGATAGGCTTGTCATCATCACCTAACAACAATTTAATTGGAACTGTACGGTGAGTCGACCAAAAGAATATCAGCATCCATGGAAACCCTCGAAAGACAAAACTTGATCCTCGGTATTTTCGTCGAAGGATTCAGTGTGAAACAAAAGCCGTCCAGCAACATACCACCATGCAAAACAAATAACCGCCCTCCTATAAAATTTTTTAAAAAAGGCAAGCAAATCATCAACTATTACGCAAACAGAAAAGCCAAGTTCTAGGCCTTAGAGTATTCTTATGACAAAAGAAAAATCCGATGATAATTCATTTATAGTCAATCACAACGTGCTTGTCAATATTAAAAAGTCCAACTCAAACATTGAGCAAATAAGTGGGGAGAGACCGATATAGGATACTTCAATAGTCCCTTGAAACACTTTGACACCCCCCTAACGGGCAAGTTAAAAATAAAGTGGATAGAATGTGGCTTTTATAATGTATTAAAAACTCCAATTCAAAAACTTAAACTAATAAATGGAGGGTGACCATATGTACATAAACCGCATATAAATCGAATAAACAAGTGGCATAAGATACATTAACAGCTCAGAATTGACCTTACCTACTATCAGGATTTTTCCCAAGCTCCGCTAGCAATCATTTTACATTTTTTAGCTTATTTTTTGACTTCATACGAGAGCAATTACATTGATTCTGAAAATATGAGGAGCAAAAAGTCAAAAATGTTGGGTCAACTAAACTTTACTATATATTAAGTCTGACTGTGAATCTGACAAATCACATAATGTCAAGAAGACTTCCGCTGTCTAGCCTTTATTCCATTTTTTTGCCCTAGAAGAATCTAAGTATCATCGAAATCAAAACCCTAAATATAAAGGACACCCATGCCTGGCCAAAGCTCTAAAACTTCAACTTTTAACTTTCATCATACTGCGTTTACCAAGAACTCTGCTTCTTGTTGTTTGGATCCAATTTGTCATTTTATGGAAGAGAGAGAGAGTAGAGAGAGAAAAGTGACACGTGCTAAAAGCACGCATGTAATGGACACTATGATGTCGCATGAACTCCCCTCTCTCTCTCTCTCTCTCTCTGTGACAAAGTGAGTTATGATGCTGTGATTGCTCGTTTATACGGTGAAGTCATTGTCTATTTCTTCTTCTCTTTATGGGTTGACGTTGAAACGGAGTTCTTGATTTGGTGGGATACAAATGAAGGGGTGGAAATTCACGTGACAAAAGTGGGGCTCCATCTGCTCATTTATGTGCACAAGAATGTTCATGAGATTCATTTGAATTGGGAAATGTGAAGATGCTTTTAGATCAGACCACACATCATGTTCAGAGACAGTATTTTCTTGATCTTTTAAAGTTAATTTTTATATAACTCGGGAAGTGATTGGCTTTATCATGTCGAGATATCAATCAAATCTTGAATAGCTCTTGTGCACTCTGATCTTGATCAATTTTTTATATCTGTTTCTAGCATCACCTTACTTGTCAATATGATCAAAGAGGTGATTTCTTCTTATATTAATGCATATTAGCATTGGAAATTCTTCATTTATTTATGTTGTCAAAGATGACTGAATAAGTATATGCTCAATTGACACATGGGATGTGGTGTTGTCTCAAATTAGATTCGATATACAATTTCTTTAGACGACACCTTGTATTACTCAATTACCATCATGGGAGTAGTTTTAGTAATTGACAACAGGAAGGGCAATGCTTGAAAATAACTTTGTGTTTCATGCAATACATTCTCGTCAATTGTAGTTTGCTATATTTTCTTGAGAGAAATTATTTGTTTCCTTTGAACGCTCAAATGCGAACAAATTTGGGGGAAGATATTTATCGATATACTTCTATCCAGATGCCAACCAAAAGGGTTAAGTACAGTTTTAGTTCTTCCGATATTGTCACTTTATGCAATTTAAGGGATAATGATACTATAAGTGCCATAATTTTGGTACAGTGATCACTTGAATATCATAGTTTTTTTTTTTTAATTACTTAAGTGTCATAACTTCTTAAAAACATCACTTGGGTGCCACTACATTCAGTCGATCATTTAAGTGCTAAATTTTTTTGAAAACATTTGCCTAAATATCATAAATCCAACGTGGCATAACACTTACGGTAAACATTTTCAAAATATTATGACACTAAAGTGAATGATTAAAAAATTATATTACACTCAAGTAAATGGAAAAAATAAAGTTATGGCCCTCGAAAGGACAGCCATATGTAAGTTAAGGCACTCAAGTAATTGGAAAAAAAAAGGTATAGCACTCGAGTGATCGAAGATAAAGGTAAAGCATTTAAGTGATCGAAAAAAAGTTATAACCCTCAAATGAACACTATACAAAATTCATCCACTTGCAGTGCTCTTATCCAGCAATTTAGTTCTCTTACCTTTTTTAAGCAATCTAATCTTTTAACTTTATTAATTTGTATAATAAACTCCTTTCCATACCTACCATTATTAATACTGTCAAATTGACATTGCAGTAAAATTTGACAAGCGCCACTAATGTGGCACCACATTCTCAATTTGGGAATATAATAGAGGGAGAAAATATACCGCCTGTCTAGCCCTGTCTATACGCTGGCTAAGGTCATATATAATATACTAAAGGAGTTTCGATTACAAAAAGACATGGCAAACACTGTTAAAATAAGTTCTACAACTTTTCTATGACCAGTAAATATTATTTGTCTGAAAGTTAGAATTTTATGTCTGCTTAAAATGTTAAGCAATCAATTCACTCAATCAATCACAACGCAATGAAATATCACAAGCTTCATTATTCTCTTCAAAGATAATATCTCGAGAATATTTAGTAATTAATGATTGGTTTAATGAGTAAAAAACTCAGCACTCTTTGTGTTTAAAATTAAAACTAGGCATAATAGGGGTTCATGGATATCATTGTGTTTGGAAAGATACAACCTTATATTCAAAGCCAACATGGGCATTTGCAAAACATCGGTATAAACATTCAGGTTTTGCCGATTAGTTTTTCCAGAGCACTTCTTAATCATACTTGAAAAGATCGTCATCTTCAATGCATTGACTATACATAACACATGGCAAATGGTATATTGAAGAAGAAGCATTTCTTTATGTAGGTGTTTAATGTGAAAATTGTTCAAAAATCCTAAATTTATTATATAGTGGCCAATTCAGTAATAAACGTTTTAATTATATTAATTTAGTCATAAAACTTTTGACAATTTGCTAATTTATTCATGGACCTTTCAATTACGCCATTTTTGTTATGGACCTTTAAATGATTTACCAATTTAATCATTTTGACCAATTTTGGTTTGAAATTGCTAGCGTGGATAATTTTTATAATTTCTTTTAATTTTATGATTTTTTTTCCAATGATGGGCTGCGAGAGGAAAAAGGAAAAAAAGAAAAGGAAAAGAGAAAATAAAAAAAGAAGAGAATGAAAATAAAAAAAAAAAAAATTACAAAATTATTTACATTAGTGCTAACTATACAACATAGGACAGCGCTGCCATGTCATGAATTTTCTATCAAAATTAGCTGGATTAACTAAATTGATAAATTATAAAAATATTTAAAATTAAATTAGTATAATTGAAATGTTTATAACTAAATTGGTAAGTTGTCAAAACATTTAAAATTGAATTAACATAACTAAAAGGTGTGGAAACAAATTGATGGATGTATAATATGTTCGGGAATTTCAAACAATTTTCTTTGTGTTTAATAAGGCCCTGTTTGGTAACCATCCAAATAGGGCCAAATTCTAATTCTTTGTTCCCAGAATCAGTTTCGGCCTAGAATCGCGTTTGGTAAAAATTTTGTTCCCGGGAACAAATTGGGAATAGAATCAAGAATAAAAAAAGAGTTGATTCTTGTTCCGGGAACGAATTTGAGAATCAAAATTAAGAAATTTTCTTCTTCCCTTCGGCCATCTCGCGACCGCCGTCTACCACCGCCTGCCATCGTCCGCCGTCCGCAGCCGCCGTCCACCGCCACTGCCGCCGCCGCCGCCGGCCACCTCCGCCGCCAGCGGTCCGGCGAGCTCGCCAGACCAGGGCGAGGTTCGGCGAGCTCGCCGGAGGCAAGCCCAGCCATCGGTGAGCTCGCCGGAGGCTTGCCTAGCCACCGGCAAGCCTCGGCCTCCTAGATCTGGCGAGGCCGAGCCTCGCCGGGGCCGGGCGAGGCCCGCCTAGCCACCGGGAGGTTAGGCAGGGGCTGGGCGTCGCGACGCCCAGCCCCACCGGTGGCCAGGCGAGGCTCGCCCAGCCCCGCCGGTGGCCTGGCAAGCCTCGGCCAACCCCGACGAGGCCGGCCTGGCCACTGGCGGGGCTAGGCGAGCCTCGCCGAGCTGCCGGCGAGGCTCGGGCCGACGAGGGCCGGCCTCGCCAAGGGCCGGCGACGCTCCAATGAGGTCGCCGGCCAGAAGAAGAATAAGAAGAAGAAGATGAGAAAAAGAAAAGAAAAAGGAAAAAAAAAAAAAAATGAAAAGAAAAAAAGGAAAATGAAAAGAAAAAAATGAAAAAAATAAAAGAAAAAAAGTAAAAAAGTAAAAAAAATTATTTAAAAATTAAAAGAAATTGATTTGGAACAATTAATGAACACGGTACCAAACGCAATTCCATTCCGAATCGAAATTTTGGACGATTCTAAACGTGCTTTTTTACTCGAGAATCGGTTCCTAAACGTAATAAAAAAAAAATCGGTTAGTCGAATCAACTCCCGGAACGTAATCGTTCTGACCAAACGCATTTCTAAGCGTCTTGTATGGGTCTATGACACGTGTCGTAACACCCATGATCAAGGGAATATAAAGGGTGGGTCCCAGGAACTACAAAATTAAAAATTGAAAAATAAAAACGAAAAAGATGGACCCCGATGTGAGCGGCCAACGAACCTTATCATGTCGTCTAGTGTCCCCTTAATCTTAGGGAACGGCAATAATAATCAAATCGAAATCCTAAGGAAGCGGTCAAAGGGAGCAGTTAAAGATTATTCCGTAGGCTCGAGGTCCGTCGCCTAATCATGCACCGCCAATCATCGATCACGCGCGACTTTCCTGCTTTTCAACGGTGGATAGCCCAATCATAGTGCGGATCTACGGCTGGTAGCGTGGACCTGAGGCCTACCGGATAACTTAGCCTTCGAAAACATTTGCGCGCCAAAATGCTTTCTCTCTCCGACCGGACGGCACGTGACAAACGTAAGTGAGAGAGAGAGAGAGAGAGAGAGAGGATGTCGGGCTGGTGAAGGTAGATCCGGGGGGGTTGTCCGCTTTTACAGAGGAGGAAGTTTCCACCAAACGACACACTTTGACAGAAAAAAATAATAATAATGTGATGTTTTTTAATCAATATATATATATATATATATATATCTATACACACAAAACATAGAATTTTATAGAATGTGATGTTTTTTAATCAATATATATGTAAATTGGATAACAAATATACGGGAGAAAGAACTATGTAATTTATGTATATTTCATACCGAAGAATATATGAGCTTATTTTAAAATGTATAAGATAACTAAATAAAGTAACAAAATCGAATGAACGTCATTGTGTATAAAGCTTGAATAAATTAATTCCGTTGATAAATAGTCACATATATGTGCATTGCCAAATGAGAAGGTCGTATTACTCGATTTGAAATGTGTAAATATCACACATTAATAGAAAAGAATTAATAATTATAATCTAGAGAAATTATATAAAATGTGATGTCTTTCAATCAATATATTTAAATGTGATGACAAATACATGGGAGAGGGGACCATGTAATTTATGTATATTTTTGTGTATTTCATAATGAAGAGTGTGAGCCTATTTTAGATTTTGTAAGATGATTATTGTTTAAGGTGGCAAAATTTAATGAACATCACTTTACAGAAAGCTCGAATAAATTAATTTCGTGGATAAACAGTCACAAATAATATGTGCATGGTGAAGTGAGAGGGTAGTATTGCTGGATCTAAAATGTGTATAAATGTATATGAAATAAGTGATTAAAATTTTTATGTCTTCTCAATATCCTCCTAAGCTCACAAATAATATGTGCATTGTGGACTAAGAGAGTAGTATTGCTCGATTTGAAATTTGTATAAATGTATCTGAAATAAGTAATTAAAATTTTTATGTCTCCTTAATAACCTCCTAAGCTCATACTTCTAGGTCAAACATCGTATGCAAGATGAGACATCATTCATCCCCTTTGCCTCTTTACACTTGAAATTTTTTTATTGCCAACCATTCATATTTTGCCATTTAATATCCTTTTCTTTTCTAGTCTTGATTTTACAATATTAAACTTCAAGCACAAGACAAGTATAACATGTAAAGAGTCCTGCTTTAGATACTCTTTTACAAAAGAAAATAAAAATTCACACTTTGGGTTGCTAAACCCTAAAAAGCCCAAGTTGTCATTTTTTATTGTACACTCCTAAAAGTAAGTCTCTTATGTTTGTTGACTCCCCCTTCTGAGTTCTAATTCATTAATAAATATTTTTTAGAGGGTCACTTTTTATTTTTATTTTCTGGCGTCCCAAAAATAACTTATCATATACAAATCAACTGGTGGGACTATGAATCCAAGAACACTTCACTAGATTGACTTTTGCTCTATTTTATTTTTCCTTTCAAAGAAAGAGAGATGAAGAGAGAGGGGATCAATAATGCATGTGATCCCTGGAAGCGGATTAGGGTTTTTGGTTACACGTTTTAGAAATAATTTATAAAAAAAGTGTGAATGAAAAGTAAATGTTTTTCATAGTGCAAGCCCATAGCGAGAAAGTAAAAGATATGATAGAAAGAATGGAGAGGGAAGGAAAGAAATACAAAGTAAAAGGCAGTTGGAAAATATAAATATAAAACAAAAAATTGATGTACTTTATAACATAATTAATATTGTTATTCCGCTTGCGGAGCAATTATTTTACACCGTCAAATGTATCAAATTTTGAGCCCGTGAAATTGGGTATGCAACAATAAATATTGTAAGAGACTAGGTTCATTCCCCTTCACCAAACATTCACGGGAAAGTCACGTTTGCCATAATTTCGGTGCCAAAAAGTAATTTTTAATTCTTAGCTGCAACTTATCTACAACAATGTCATCCTTGCTAATTTTCAAGATAATATGTAGTTACGTTTATGATTGATACGAGAATTACTCTCATAAAAAGGCCATTATTCTAATTAATTAGGAGTATTGGGACTCCTAATGAGCATATCGGATTGCTGAAATCTGGAACCGCTCAGATTGAACCAGACTGGACCAATTGGTTTGGTCCGGTTCTTAGAGATATCGGCTCAGTTCCCAGTTCCATAAAAATGGAATTGGTGATTCTTGGTCCGATTCTTGATCCTAGGAAACCTGACTAACACTTCTTAAAAAATATACATTTTTAATTTCTTAAAAATAGCAATAATTCTTCAAATATAATATTTTATTTCTTAAACACATAAATATAAATTAAATTAAAATTAAAATATTCATGAAATAAAAAAGTGGCTAATTATGTCGGACCGGACCAAACAGAGAATTGATCACCCCTAATTGGGAAGACTGATATAATAGAAGTACACATTTTTTAGTCGTATTTAGACTTAATTGTTGGTTGACTTAGAATGTTTTAATAGGCCATTTGCACCGAAAGAAATAACTTTTATTATGTCCTTTCCTATATGCACTAATATAATAGAAAGTCCTATTGTATATTTTTTTTAATGAAATCTCAAACTTGCGTTTTGTTTGGAAAAAAAAAATCCTAGATCCGTGTATCTTTAGGAAAAATATTTCTACGTCTGTTTGGAAATTATCTTTTTATAATCGTGTTAATCTCACATTAAATAGAATTTTAATATTATTCAACATATTCAACGAATTTTAAGAATATAATTTACACGGTGCCAATTATCTTCTTTTGTATTCATCAGATATGAGCTACTAAAAGTACGTACATTAGATTTTATTTGGCTTTATCGGGTAAACTTAGAGTCCAGAATTATATTAATTTCGTCCATGGACAAAATTTAAAATTGACAAATTTTCCCAATGCAAGGCACCAAAGAATAATTACTTTAGTTTAGTGAGTTTGAAACCGAAAACCATGACAGTAAATACAATTTAAATTGTGGCAAAAGGAAAGATATGATTTTAATAACATAATATTTAATTATGATTTATGTCCTTCTTAATATTAAAACGTTTTGGATTTCCAATTAATGGCAATGAGATTTCGTTTATTTGTACACGGTTTTGTGCATTTACTTTTTTCACGATGAGCGCTAAAATTAATATAGTAAATGCTGAGGAAACACATTTAACAGTACCTGGAGAAATGATGAAAATTGTAATAAATGGAGATTGAGAATTCAATCGAGAGAGAGATCTCCTCCAAGTGGTGATTAAATTATAACGTACGAAATTGAGCACATTTAATTGGGCCAACTGAATTATTATTCATGACATGTTAATACTTATTGACAACCGAAATTCCATATCCATTCTTTTGAGTCATAATTACACGATGATTTTTCTACATCAAAAAAAAGAAAAGAAAATCCCTTCTTTGCCCTTTTCAAATAAAGACTAAAAAGCATTTTCACCATGCATAATCAGATTCATGAAATAAATGCATCGAGATTTCATTGTCATTTCAATCTCGACCTCACAATACAATCATCGGATGCTACACGCCATTTATTTGACATAATATCATGGATTCGTCATCAGATTCAACTTTTTAATAAAGTTAAATTTATCGATAATCACTTTAAAATACTTTTTAAGGAAAAAAAAATTAGTAAATTTGCCAATTACAATTTCACATCTAGAATGGCTAGAGCTCGTATCATTTATTCATCAAATGAAAATTTGGCAAGTCTGTGCAAGTGAAAAACTTGAAATCTAATAAGAAGTCATGTAAAAATATTACTTCATATATTCACCCGATGCCAAGATTAAAAAAGGGAAAAGATGATCACGACACTGTCCCAAAAGCCAACACTTGTAATTTATCTTTTCTATTTATGGCAACACCAAACCCAACAACATTTTCTATGCCATATTGTCCCCAATAGCCAACATTTACAATTTTTCTTTTTTTTACGGCAACACCAAACCCAACAATATATTACCAAAAAAAAAAAGAAAAAAAAAAGGAACACTTACTTTAGGAAGGAAACGAGGAACAACATGAAAAAATAACGGACAGCTGTGGAGTTGCGAGGTGGGCCCCACCTTACTAAAGTTTATCGCCACGAGAAAATCTCTGTCTCTCTAAAGTTTCTCTCTCTCCCGCCTTCCCGCTCCTTCTTGAATCTCATCTTCTCCTCTGCAATCTCCTCCACTTTTTCACTCTCCCTCTCTCGCTCTCGCTCTCCCTCTTCTTCCTCCCGCTCGAGGAGGAGATACCCAGAAAGGGAGAGGCCTTAGAAAGAGAGAGAGAGATAGGGAGCGGGGGGTGGTTTGGAGAGAGAAATGTGAAGCAGCTTCTTCTCTGGAAATGGATACTCCAGAGAGGAACCAGATCGCCGCTCCCATCTCCAAATTCGAGGTACCTTGCGCTCGCCCCGCCGAGAATCTTGAGTACCCACTTTGGTTTTTTCGTCAATTTCATCTCTTTTCTTCCTTTTCCGGGAGGGGGGTCGGGTTGGTTTTGGCAATTCTTGGATCTTTTGGAACTTGGTTGCGGGTTGTTGAGTCGATCCTTGCCTGGTCAGCATGCTCTTCTTTTCTGTCCCATCTGGGTCGTTGACCTTAGTTTTGAAATGGGGATTCTTTTTCCTTCGAGTTGATTGTAGTGTTTTCGGCTTCTTTTGGAGTTTCTGAGAAGAATTCCGGGGGGTTTTGACGGGGGAAAGAAGAAGCTTCGAATTGTTTAAGGTTGTTCGGAAGTGTGGTCTGAACTCCAGCTAATTTGAGTAGATCTCCACTTGGTGATGTAAATCTCTCTATTTATAGATCTCTGGCGAGTCAATGCTGGGTGGACCGTGCTTTTCAGTGATAATCTCTCTCTTGATTTTACTTCGAGCTAGTTTGGGCCATGGTTTTGGAAATTCGAAGCAATTGTCTGGAGTTTCTGTCTAATTCTCCTTCTGGGGGTCAGAAATTTCTGACTAAGTGTTTAATTAGTCAAAAGTGGTGTTTTTTGGGGGAAATGTCCACAGATGTTTGCTGGCGACCATTTTTATGAGTGAACTACAGATCCTGTGTTTAATGCACTTGAGGTTGTATGAGGGCTCAGCTAGGTCTTTAAGTGGTCATGCTTCTTCTTCTTTTATGTAATTTCTTTTCAATACCAACGTGTCGGTATTATCGTCTTGGATCGAGGAGTGGATCTGATTGAATGGCCGCTTTTTGTTGGTCTAACATGCCCACAAACAGCTTTGGCAGGCAGAGTTTATCATATATTCACGGTAGCTTTGCATTTGAGAGCTCTCGGTTGTGAGATCTTCTATATTCTGGCTTTTCAGGATGAGAATTATGAAAAATTGTCGCTCTCATATCGATATCATTCTGCAATTTCAGCATTTGCTGTATTTTCTCTTCCAAATATCTGTTTCTTATGCCCTAGCTCACTGACCCGAATTCTTACGACTGCGCTTGTCTTGCAGAATATCCCACTGTCATCTGTGTCTGGAAAAATCTCTTGGGCTGATCAAATGCAAATACTGTTGAGGTAGGCAACTGATGTACTTATGTTCATCTTTTGCAACCAGACAAAAGATAAAAAAGCTATTAATTTTGGTAGGTGCATCGATATGCTTTAATTTTTTTTTCTTTTTGTGACAAGGTCTAAATAAGATTAATCTTTATCACGATGTTGATTATCAAGGTCTATATTCAAAGTCAAATTAAGAAGCTTTATTATTTTGAACAACAGCTATTGTAAAGATGCAAAAATGGGATCTGAAACGGGTTCTCAACTTGGCAAATATGACAACTAAATTTCAATGAACCTGCAGATTATAATCTATTTAAATCTGACTTTCTCATTAAAGTTCACAATTCATCTTTCTTCTATTTAAATTCTTACACCATCTCAGAGAACATTTTCATTTTCTTTGTTGTAAAGGAAAGGCGGGGAGAAGTAATCAGGGAGACTATACTTTGTTGCTCTGTTGAGTAATTCTAAAAGTCCCACGTCAGCCAGGAAGTATTGTGATTTAAAATTGCAAGAAGGTCGTCATCCAATACCACTCGCAACCCAGTTATCTTGGGTAGGCAAGTCTCATCATTATCCTACTAAGCTGCCAGAGCTCCAGTTATTCTTCGCAAAACCTAGTTCAGGTTACTCTACAGACCCTGCCTTTCGTTCACCCACATGACAGTGATTTATGTAGTGACAGTTCCAGGATCAAGTGATTTATGTTTAATGGTTACTGCATTTCGAGCGTTCCAGATATACCAACAGGCGTAGGCTATCATTCTTAAGAGTTATCAGCTTGTACCAAGATATTCGATCTCCTGACCTCACATTTGTAAAATATCAGCCCCTGCCAGTAAGTCTTTATCACCAGTGATTAGTGGTCTTCCATACTTGTTTGTTAACATAATCATAAGAGTTTTCCAGCAATTAAAAAAAAAAAAAACTCATCAATTGGGTATCCTGGTTCACTTTTTGTTGCAGTCAATTAGGTGTGCATATAATTTTGTTCTTATCACTATTGTAGTTGTTCATTATGCATGAAAGATAATTTTTATTCAGGACTAATTGCTCGTCCTGTTTCAGATTTTTGGATAAGAAATATGAGGACTGTGGAAAGACTATCAATGGTGGAGGATGTAAGAAGCATGGAGTATTCTGTTTCCCTTGTCTCTAATTTCTCCTTGGATGAGAAACATGAGGAACATGGAAAGATTATCAGGTGGGCTCTCTCTCCTCTCTCAAACAGCTATCTTTTGTAGGTTACTGGTACTTGCCAGAGGATGGCTTCGCTCCCTGCTCCAAGTATTCGTCATAATACAATGTGAAATTCTGAAAGATTGATTCTCAAAACTCGTAGTGGTGACTGTCGGCACTCCATCCAAGAAATCCCTTTCATTGTAGTTGATTGAGTTTGGATTCAATAAGAAGATTTCTCTGCAATGTCTAATTTTTATTCTTCAGGTAATGCTTTGGACTTCTTTCTTCTTCTACACTTGTCATATAGCTACTGCTACTACTCCTGCTCCAGGATCCATTTCTATTACGAATCCTCAATTTGATGCTAAAAAGTTCACGTTTTTCCATGGACAAGCTTCACATAATTTGCCTCAAACTAGCTAGACATTTAGGTTGCTCTGTGTTGTTTGATAAGGAAGCACACAATGAAATGGTTATAATGCTGATGGGGTACAGCTAGTCGACCTTTGTTTCATACGAGTGACTATTCCTCAAAACAAATAACACTGCATGGGCTAGCTCACAGTGCTGGAATAGTGATGCGTGGATGTGCTTGTCTGGATTGATGATATATCTTGAACTTTGTTCGGTGCCCAATTATGGCTTATCTTTCCTCTTATACCGATATTTTTCTGCAATTTCAGCATTTGTTGTATTTTCTCTTCCAAATATCTTTTTTTTATGCCCCAACTCAGCGACCTGAATCTTCTCAACTGTGCTTGTTTTGCAGAATATCTCACCGTCTTTTATTTGGGAAAATCTCTTGGGAGGATCAAATGCAAACACTGTTGAGGTAGGCAAATGATGTGCTTATGTTCATCTTTTGCAACTTGACAAAAGAAAAACAAAAGGTTATTTATTTTGATAGGTGTAGTGATATCCTCTAAACTATTTTTTGGGTGACATGCTCAAAGAGATTAATCTGTATCACGATGTCAATTATCGAGGTCAATATTCAAAGTCAAATGAATAAGCTTTCTTACTTCCAACAACAGCAGCTATTTTAAAGATGCAGAAAATAGGATTCAAAACAGGTGTTTTCGATTTGGTGAATGTGACAATTAAATTTGAATGAATCATGCAGATTATAATCCATATAAATCTGACTTCCTTGTCAAAGTTCAAAGTTCATCTTTCTTCTATTCAAATTCCCACACTAGCTCAGAGCACATTTTATTTTTCTTTGTTGTCAAGGCAAGGCGGAGAGGAGCAATCAGGGAGACTATGCTCTGTCGCTTTGTTACATCATCATGATAGCCTTACGTTTGCCGCGATGTATTTTGATATAAGATTGTGAGTAGGCCGTCATCCAATATTAATCACAACCATTTATATATGGTAGGCGAGTCTCATCACTATGAACCTACCAAGCTGCCAGAGCTCCCGTCAAAGATAAGATTCATGCACCATCATCGCTAGGGGGTTATCTTGTGACGCCGCGTTCGTGAAATATCAGCTTGTGCCAATAGGCCGCAATCACTGGTGATCAGCGGTCCCCCATGGTTCTGCATTAGCATTATCATTAGGGTCATTCAGGAAGAACAAAATCATCAAAACAATCACATTTTTTGGGCTAGCAAGTAGCAATTGGAAGTACCCTGGTATGTCTTGTTGATTGGTGGGCATGTGTATGATTTGTATGTCTGATTGCTCTTGTAATTGTTTATTTTGCATGACAATAATTTTTACTGTGGGCTACTTGATTTTCTCATCCGATCATCCGTTTTTGTTCCCTTTTTCATCTCACACGCCATACATTAATCTTTTGGTTGAACTTGAAGAGTCCGATATAGTGACTGATTCTATCAAGATAATTATATTGACGATTGCGATCGACAAAAGTTGGGGCATTAAAGAAAATGTCTAGGCCCTTAGTGAAGTGAACTCTGATTAACGTAAAGAAAACATAATTCTTTTTGTTTTTTTTTTATCTGTTTCGCTTTTTATGCAATTAAAAAGCAATTTTTTCTCAACGATTTGTGAGAATTTTAGATGTCTTCAAAACACCTATCTTCATCTAGTTAACTAATCCCACGTTAGTTGCTTTTATACAGTGTGTTACGAATCTTCTTGTTTTTCTTTACAGTATGTGGTAATAGTTTACATGATTGAGTTGAATAATGATTGTTTTACCTAAATATTTGTCAGAATATTTAAATATTTTTCAAACAATGATTTAATTTATAGATTTAAATTGATATTTTCAAACAATACTGTGTGATATACTAATTTATAGATGTAAATCAATGATATAAGCATATTCATTAGTCGGGGATATCATTTATTAAGGTTAAAATAACTTTTGAAAAATTTCCCCTTGTCAAAAAAAGAAAATAAAATAAAAGGCTTTTCAAACTTCAAAATTTGCGGATGTAAAAAAATAATGACAAGTCAACTTTCCATTATCTATAATATGACATTGTTCTTTTCTCTTTGCCAAAAAAATTGATATAGCATAAGAGGATACATCGCAGTCGACTGATCTTAATATTTAAAGTAGGCTCCAAATAAGAAAAAACCAGTAATATCGACATTTCATATGTGAAGCGATATTGATACTGTGGAGCTTATATATTTCCCTTAATAGAATTCCTAGTTTAATACCAAAGAAAAGCCAAAAAAAAAAAAAGGAGTTCCTAGTTAGTTCCCCCAAAACAAGCCCCTTCTTCAAAATTTTTAGTGTGAAATAAAATTAATTTTTTTTTAAAAAAAGGAAGATTTCATACATATATTTTCGAAATGTTTCAGGTGTTCTCAGTGCTAAATGCATATTCAACCTGAATTTAACAATTGCAACAGTATTAAGCCCTAACACCATGTTGCAAGTGCAATGGCATTGAATGGGCCGTTGTTGTCATGTTGGGCCTCGAAAGGTAGATAACCCCAACTCTTGGGCCTTAATCCCAAAATGGATCCGATTTTACTTGGACTTGACATACAATTCGGGTAATAAGGTAAAGAAAGTTGTTTGGCTGGGACAACGGTCACTATTAGTATTTGTAGAAACTATTGAATGGGCAAGCCTAGACGGACCAAATCGGATATCGACCATCAAAATTCTTACCTGGTCTGGCCTATGATTTTGGAAACTATTATACTTTCTTAGTATGAATAATAGCATCGATGCAAGCCAAAGCCCAAGAAGAAATTGCTTGTCCAAACTCATTCGGAACATCCATTTGCCAACAATAAAACCACATCATGGACAAGTCTTGGTAGCTCTAAGCTCTAAGAGAAGAGTCATGGCCCCAAGCTTGCTCAATTGTTTTCCCTTATATTTGGGCTAGGTTTAGCCCAGCCCAATGGGCAATTCTTCTTTCGCTCTTAGCCTACTCAAATGAATGAACGAGTTTGTTTGACACTTGAATTTAGTTTAAGCAATTCAAAATATCTGGTTTTATCCCAAGGGAAAAAAATGATATATATAACATGCTTAATATTGATGTGGGTATTTTTGCGTATGGTCGAAATTTGGGGCCTAACTATGTGCAAAAACACACAATCAAATATGGAGAAGAATGATTTATTACAATGGCTCTCCTAATTTAATTAATGAGAGGCTTGTAATCTTTCTAATTCCCTCTCCTTCCTTATTCTAGCGTAATAAGATGAGCCGTCATCATCACCTAACAACAATTTAATTGGAATTGTACGGTGAGTCGACCAAAAGAATATTAGCATCCATGGAAAACCTCAAAAGGAGAAATTTTCTCCCTCAAAAGACAAAACTTGATCCTCGGCATTTTCATCAAAGGATTCAATGTGAAACAAAAGCCATCCAGCAACACACCACCATGGGAAAAATTATCCAAAAAATCTTAAATTTATTATATTTTTGCCAATTCAATTTTAAATATTTTAATTTTGTCAATTCGGTCATAAACATTGTCACTTTTTGCTAATTTAGTCCATCTAGCCAATTTTGGATAAAAATTGCTAACATGAATGACCGATGTTAATGTGAAACTTTTTAATAATATTTTAAATTTTTTATTAACTTTTTTCTTCTTTTATTAAATTTTTTTTTTTTTTGGGGTTTCGAATTTGGACCGGCAACCCTCGCCCTTGCTAGATCTAGCCAAGTGAGGTCAGCCAAGCCCCCGCCTGGCCAAACTTGGCGATGGCATCATGGCCCTTCTAGGCGAAGGCTCATGCGCCCTTGTTTGTGCTAGTGAGGGGAACAACATCCTTAACCAAAGTTGATGTCCTCGACTAGAGCTCCTTGCCCTCGCCCATGGTCGGTGAGTCCAAAAGAAAAAGCCAAAAAAATGAAAAAATAAAAAAAAGGGAAAAATAATAAAAAATATTATTGATATATTATTTTAAAAAGTAATCTCGGCGTCGGTTGTTCATCTTAATAATTTTTTGCCAAAATTAGCTGGATGTACTAAATTAGCAAAAAGTAAAAATGGTTTAGGACTGAATTACCAAAAGTAAAATATGTTTATGACATTTTGGACAATTTTCCCCACCACCATGCAAAACAAATAACCACCCTCCTATAAAAAAATAAATTAAAAAAGGCCAAGAAAAGCCAAGTTATAGGCTTTAAAGTCCGATTTTAATTTATTTTTAATCAATCACATTGTTTTTGCTAATGTTAGAAGTTTGAACCAAACATTGAGCTAATAAGTGAAGAAAGACCGAATGGATGTTTCAATACTCCTTGTGATATTTAACATCCCCTCTCACATGAAAGTTGAAAAAAAATTGGGTAGAACTTAGTTCATATACCATATTAGAAATTCAAATTCAAAATATTAAACTAATAAATAGAGGGAAATTATATATACATAAAGAGCATATAATCGAATAAACAAGTGATGGAAGATACCTTAACAATCCATAATTGACCTTGCCTACTATTTGGAGTTTTCCCAAGCTCCCCTCCTAATCATTTCACGGTTTTTAGTTTCAATTAGGTAATCAAGCCTTTAAGAATAGTACATCCACCGTTGGATGAGGTGAACTTCACATGGATACCAACTTTTGAGGATACAAGTGAGAAATCATGAATCCTAGAATTCATTCTTTATGTTGTGAATTCCCCTCTAGATCAAGTTACACCAGTCATTAGGTAATTAAAGGTAATTGGATGTGATGGTTGATTTGGCTAGTTTTGCTGGCTGCGATAATGGCAGCAACATTGGAATGAGTCGCCTTGGCGGTGGTGCTAACGCCAACAGCATGGCAGTGGCCATGGGAATGGCGATGCTCTCTCTTACCCCATTACTTCATTTTTTATTTCTTTTTTCAGTTTTTTGCTGTTTTTTTTTTTTTTTTTAGCTTCTCTTTTTGCTTTTATTAAGCTTATATTTGATAAGATACATGAAAATCTGGACATAATTCTAATAGACAAGTACCATAGAGATAAATGAATGAATAATTAAAATATGATTAAACGTGAAAATAGTTAGACGAACATTATTGTTGATTTTGAGCAAGAGAACAACAATAAATGTTGATTATTAAATAATATTTCAATCAATGGAAACAGAAAAAAAAAGACATGTAAAAAGTGAAGTAACAAAGTCAATTTGCATCTTGGAAAGTCTTGGTCTTCCTGAGTTTATGTTATATGTGGCCATGACAGTGCTAAAAATTCGCAGCAAGATGGGTGGTGATGATTTGCTGAAGAGTGCTGAGGTAGTAATTAATGATCAGGAGCAGATTAATAGGAGAATGCTAGTCCTTTTGAAAACGATTTTCCTGTTCATGAGTTTTATGTGTAGAACATAATTTCCAGTAGATCATACTGTTAGATGGTTATTTGTAACTCCTTTATAATTGACAAGAGTAAAACAAAGCAACTTGCTTAATGGATTGGTTGGTGTGCCTAACCCTTTTTCTTGTTTAGCTCAAAGCACATGCTTTTGTTTTCCTTATTGAATGGAGAAAGTTAGCCGTCTCTGATGACTTGTAGTTGTACAACGAAAAGTCTTGGTCTTCCTAAGTTTATCATTTATATACATGAACAAATATATGATTATGGAAACTACAAATATCTAATGATATTCTCTAAACATTACGAGACAAGCACTTGAGGACAAAAGGTATTTTATATCGATTCCTCTAACCACTTATGCGCATTATTGAAAGTCTAGGTCTTTATTTATTGTTTTTGGTAGGTGAAAGTCTTGGTCTTCCTTTTGTAGTTTATTTAATCTTTACTCCTTATTCCACACATTTTATCATCTAAATCAAAACCGTAAATACAAAGGAGACTCTACGCCCGACCAAAGCTCTAAACTTCAATTTCTAACTTTCATCGTTTACCAAGTACTTTGCTTCTTGTTGTTTGGATCCAATTTGTCCGCGGTTTATGCTACATCATACCGTCCATTACATGCTTGTAAGGGACTGACAATGTGAGTATCATGCTATTATTACTCATTTATTTGGTGAAGTCAGTGTCTATTTTTCTTCTTTTTTATATATTTCTGTTTTTAGGTTGACATTAAAAATGGAGCTCTTGATTTGGTGGGATATAAATGAGGGGGTGGAAATTCATGAGCCATAAGTGGTGGAAATTCACGAGACATAAGTGGATTACCATATGCTCATTTGAGTGTACACAAATGTTCATGGGATTCATTGGAATTGGAAAATGTGAAGAACTTTAGATTGGGTCACGCATCAAGTTCGAGGACCGTGTTTTCTTAATTGTCCACTGCCTTCGAGAGACTAATCAAGCCATTGATTGGGTCACCAAGGCCCACTGAAACAAGGCTCTCCCTACCAATTAATTGTCTTTACCCCCATCTTTCCCTATGGAATATTTTATGTTAAAAAACTCAATAGTCTAACCCTAGTAGGGTTTGTTTTCTGGTATGAATGAATGTATCTTTCAACCAAAGAAAAAAAGAAAAATTTGGGAAGTGGTTGACTTTGTCATATCAAAATACTAGTCGAATCTTGAATAAATCTTGGATATTCTGATCTCGCTCAAATTTTCATCTTTATTTTATGTCATTACCTTACTTGTCAATATGATGAAAGAGGTCATTTTCTGATGATTAACTCGAATTAGCATTGAAAATTGTTCGTTTATTTATGTTTTCAAAGATGGGTGCATGGTATCGGTGCTTGATTGACCCATTGGACAAGGTATCATGTCTCGAATTCAATTTGATATACAATTCCACAATACAAAGCCTTGATATGACTATATTATCGTCGTTGGAGTGTTTTAGTTATTGATTTGAGGGAAGGATGGTGCTTGAAAATCATTTTTGCTTCCCTGTATCATCCTTGTCAATTTGTAGTTTTGCTATCAAGTTTCGATGATCTTTTCTCAAAAGAAATGGTTTTTTGAACACTTGAAATGAACACAATTGTGGGAAGATACTTACATTGGAACATCAACCAAATTGCCTAAATACAGTTTTGGTTCTTTTAAAATTGATGTTCAGGCAATTTACCTCTCTTACTTTTTTGTGGCAATGTAATGTTCTAACATTGTCCGTTTGTACAATAAAACCTTTCCGTGCCTACCATTACTTGTAGTGTCAAATCGATAATGTGGCGCCACATTGGCAAATTTAGAATAAAATATAGAATATGTAGGAAGAGAGAGGTGGTGGGAACAGTTGCCTAGCCTTGTCCATACGCTAGCTAATATGGTGTCTTGTTTTTGGCGTAACTTTTGGGTTTCGCCCCTTTCAATGCCCCAAAAAAAAAAGATTGTGTCCTGTACTGGACAAGTATCAAAAACAAAGGGATACGACAAAAATTATGCCGTAATACCTTCAACTACTTTGTCCCTGACCAATGAATCTTATATGTCTGAAAAAAAGATTTTTATATCCTCTCAAAATGATAGGTCATTTATCTACCCAATTAAGTCACAATGCAACGAAGCATCACAAATATCATTATTTTCTTCAATGATAATATCTTAAGAACAATTAGTTCTTACTACTTAGTAATAGGTTCAATGAGTAGAACACTTGACACTATTTGTGTATTAAGAGAAAATCGAGCACTATGTGGGTTCGTGAATATTGCTGTATTGGGAAAGACGAAATCTTCTTATTCAAAAGCAAGCGCGTAAATTACAAATCATTGCTATAAATTTAATTTGAGTCTTGTTAATGAATATTTCGAGATCACTTCTTAATTGTACTTAATAAAGAAAGAAAATCGTTCACAAAACATTACATGTAAAAGATATAAGGGAGACGGTGCATCAAATAGAACAATATTTCTCTATTCAAATATTTAACAAGTATCCTTGGACTACATGTTAAGAAGTCCTAATGATTTTAGTAAATATTAAGCGCATTCATTTAATTTTACCCCACCCTAAAATTGATGCATTGAGCTTCACGACACGTGTCATTGGACTCATAGGCAAGGGTAGACAATGGTAGGTCCCAAGAAATTTTTAAAAATGAAATAAAAAGAAGAGGCTCCAATGTGAACAAAAATAATCAAATCAAATCCGATAGGGAGCTGCAAAGGGAGCGGTTGAGATTGTCGGATGGGCGTGAGGTCCGTCTTGTAATGATGCACCCACCGTCCATCATCGATCCGGCGAGAGAGCAGTTTTCAACGTTGGATAAGGGCGGATCCATAGCAAGTATCCTGGACCTGAAGACTACCGGATAATTCGGCCTTTGAGAACGTGTGCGTGCTTTTTACAGTGAGGAAGCTTCGAACAGAATAACCCACTTCAACAGAAAAAAAAAAAAAAATATTATTATTTTGATTCGGAGAAACTATATAGAATAAGATTTTCTTAATCAAGATATATTAATATGTAGAAGAGAGGACCGTCTGATTTTTGAGTATTTCAATACGAAGAGTATGCGAGCTTATTCGTATAATTTACAAAATAACTATTATAGTAACAAAATCGAACGAAAGTTTACGTGGTGTTGAAATGATTGAATCACTTTCACGAGATGAATAATCACTTATACATGCGTTGCAAACTGAGAGGATAACATTGACCAATTTGAAATGTGTATAAATGTATTTACAAAACATTATTTTTTTTTTTTAATATCTCCTCAACGGCCTCCTAAAAGTTCATACTTCTAAGTAAGATGAGTTGCCGGTTTATCTCCTTTGACTTTTTTTTTTTTTTTTGCACTTGGAAAAATTACTGCCATCCTTTCATATTTTGCCATTTAATACCATTTTTTACCTTATTTCCTAGCCTTTGATTTTACAACATTAAACTTCGAGCACGAGGCAAATATTACACGTAAGGACTCATCGTTTAGATTCTTTTTCACAAAAGAGGAAAAAAAAAAATCCACACTTTGGGTTGCTAAACCCTAAAAAGCCCAAGTCGTCATTTTGTGTTCCATACTCCTAAAAGTGAGTGACTCTCGTATTTGTTGACTCCCCCTTCTAAGCTCTAATTCGCAATAAAGAATTTTTAGAGGGGTCAATTTTCAATTTTTATTTTTTGCAAGCGCCCAAAAATATTTTTATCGTATGCAATTTATTGGTGGTGCCATGAAGCCAAGAACGCATCACTAGATTGACCATTTGCTCAATGTAATCGCCAGAAGCGAATTTAGGGTTAAGCACATGTTTTAGAAATGATTTATTAAAAAAAAGAAAGCGTGAATGAAAAGTTGCTATTTTTTCATTGTGCAAAGCTTACTCCAAGAAAGTAAAAGAATAAGGGAAGCACAAACCTATAAAAAAATTATTGATCTACTCCTGCTCGTCTGAACCTAGACTTTTCGTTAGACAACTACACAGACCCTTTTTCTTGTTTAGCTCAAAGCACGTGCTTTTGTTTTCCTTTTTGAATAGAGAAAGTTAGCCATCTCTGATGACTTGTAGTTGTCTAACGAAAAGTCTTGATCTTCTTAAGTTTATGATTTATGTACATGAACAAACATATGATTGTGGAAACTCCAAATATCTGAGGATATTCTCCAAACATTACGAGACAAGTACTTGTGGACGAAATGTATTTTATATCGATTCCTCTAACCACTGATGTGCATTCTTGAAAGTCTTGGTCTTTGTTTATTGTTTTTGGTAGGTGAATGACTTGGTCTTCCTGGCCTTTATAGTTTTCTCTCTCCCTTATCTCTTTATCACTTAGATTCACCATCACCCATGCCTGTCCCCGTGCTCAACAGTGTTCTCCTCCTGCTCGTCTGAACCTAGTGGTCTTGCTTGCTGGATTGCTGTCATTGATCTCATCCCATTCACCGGTTTGCTCCAGGAAGTCTACTCGGAAAAGGTGAGAGACATCTATCTTCTTGCTCTGTTTTTCCCTCAAACTGATGCAGACGCAACTTTGCTACCTAAAGCATCTGGTGGGCGTTTATTACCCGAGAGCAACCACCTATTCTTTCTTAAATCTTTCTATTAGTGGAGGCAAAGAAGAGGCAACAGCAGCAACAGAAGTTTGGTTCTTAAACCGATTTCATGCCTATCTATGATCCTGATTAAAGTTGATGTCAAATACTTGATGTCGAGTTTAATAACAAAAAACTATTACTTCAATTTTTGTTAGATAGTAATATTAGGACATTAAGATTAATTTTGAATCTCTCCATCATTGATCTCTTTACTAAACACGCACTGACGTGGAATAATTTTGCTAAGTACAAGTTTGGGATTTTACATGAAATAATCACATATCTGTTTGGAATTTTAGTCCATTAAATTGGGTAAACAACAATAAATATCGTAAGAGGATAGCTTCATTCCTCTTAGAAGAGATTCCCGGGAAATTCACGTTTGCTACAGTTCTGCGGAGCCAAAAAAATAAATAATTTTTGTTGTGTCTTTTCACATGTTCACTCTTATGGTAGATTTACCATCAACGGAAGGGGGTAAGGTGAATTAATAAGGTGTTTGTGATTTAGTATTCTTTTAAAGTGTGCCAGTGTAATCAATCGAGTTAAGTCAATTCGATTGCAAATTAAACTTCACATGAAGTAGTTTCTGCCGAAGCCCCAAGGGTGTTGCATGTGGATGACTTGTTTTCATCGTGCAAAAACCATTGATAGTTCAATGCTGGAAAACTTATTCATGTATTTTCTTTCAAGATAGAGAAAAATGTGAAGGTGTTCGTCATAAAAAAATTAAATTTTGAATTATGGAAATCAAAATTGTGCTTTGTTAGAAAAGGACCATGCGAAGACTTAGTGTTTTGTTAGAGAAGAAGGTATTTCTACGTCAGAATAGTTTCTGAGATTGTTCATCTTTTATAATGCGCATTAATTTGGTATTAAACAGATTTCACATATTTTTCAACCCCAAAAAGCCCAACTTGTCATTTTATATTGTACGCTCCTAAAAGTGAGTAACTTTCTTATATTTGTTGACTCCCCCTTTTAAGTTCTAATTCATGCTAAAGAATCTTTAGTCGGTCATTTTTAATTTTAATTTTTGAAGGCGTCAAAAAAGTTATAATATAAAATTAATTGGTGGGGCTGTGAAGCCAAGAACACATCACTCCGTGGATTTAATCTCTCTCTCTCTCTATATAATATATTTTCCCTTTGAGCCCAAGAGATTGGGGCCCAATAATGCATGTAATCGGCGAATTAAGGGTTTAGTACATGTTTTAGAAATAATTCATTAAAAAAAGTGTGAATGAAAAGTAAATGTTTATGATCGTGCATTCCCGCTACCAAAATGTAAAAGATATGATAGAAAGAAGGGAGAGGGAAAAAAATACAAAGTCACCACCTGAAAGAAGTGAAATGCTCAGACCAAAAAAAAAGGGTCATATTGTTAAACAGATTAATATGGCTCTAATCTCCTTGTGAATTTTACATTATGATGTTATCAAATTACGGAAAACTCGTCATTTTTTTTCTTAATTGTAGACCAATAGAAGACAAAAATAAAAGAGGGACATTTTCTTTCATCCAAGGTAAATAGGAAATACATTGTTGAAAGTAACCTTCTTGTTTGTTCGATCTTTTCATACTTGTCGGAATCATCAGATCACCATTGCTTGTGATGGAGAGCACGTTATGTCTGAGTGAACTTCACGCCTTTATGAACGATTCAGAATACAGAATGTTTAAAGAACGCTTCTAGAGAGAATGCCTTCTTGCTGCACAAAAAGATGTAGATAAACAGACGAAAGGCTGGATGGAGAGCACATGCTCTCCGAACGATTCTGCTCATTGATCGCATATTCTGGATATGCGAACAATGTAGGCTTTAAGTGGCAGTTACAGTGTTAAAACCTCATAGCAAGATGGGCAACGATGATCCGCTGAAGGGTGCTGAGGTAATAGTTGATAATCGGAATCGCTTGATAAGAGAATCATGGTCCTCTGAACACAAATTTCTCGTTCTTCAGTCTGATGCATAAAGTATAATTTTCAGTAGATTATATAATGATAGCTGGTGATTTTTTACTCCTTCACTATTTGCAAAGCGAACTAAACCAACTTGGTTAATGGATTAGTGGTGTGCCTGACCCTTTTTTTTGTTTAGGCATGTGCTTTATTTTTCTTATCGAACAGACAAAATTAGCCGCCTTTGATCTCTTTACATGGTCATTTATGTTGAAGGAGGAATCGATAATCTTATCATATCTTAAACATATGCAAATTTTCAGCACTGTAACTGTCACGTAAAAGCCTACATTGATCGAATATTCACCAATAAAGCAGAAAAAAAAAGGACAATGAATCATGAAGATTCTGACAATATATGACTGCGAGAAAAGCCAACACATCAGTTGTAAGCAATGAAGTTTTTGATGAAAATACGTGTGCGCTCTAAGTTGGTCATGTGTAGAAAAATCACATTTTATCCTTTGTTTGGATAACCACAAGAAAAGTCTCGATCTAAAGAAAAGGGAGAACAATTGACTAAACAAGCACTCTTGGGCAAAAAGCTATTTATTTTGATTTGTCTAACCTTTCGTATGCGTTTCTTAAAAGTCTTGGTCTGTTTTTTTATTCTCTTTGGTCAGTGCGTCTTGGTCTTCCTATAACTCATAGTTTTCGCTCTCCACTAACTTATTTTAACTTTGCTTCATCATAACACCTTTGTTGTTCTCTACAGTGACCGATTCACCCATGGCCATTACAGAGATCGTTTTGGGTTCCTTCTTGGCTTCCCTCTTTCAAGTCTTGTTTGAGAAGTTGACTCCTCTCCTTTTGGGCTCTACACAACGAGAAGGAATCAGCATTGCCCTGCTCAAGAAGTGGGAGGAAAAGCTGAAATTGATCAATGCAATGCTGGCTGATGCAGAGGACAAGCAACTTGAAGGTAGTCATCTAGTGAAGCTATGGTTGGATAATGCTGGGGACCTGGCCTATGACATGGAAGACTTGCTCGATGACTTCGCCATCAAAACTGCTCAAGTTAAGATGGAGGTAGAATCCAGCACAAGCAAAGGTCGAATGAAATGGAAGTTCTCTTGCTTTGGCCGAAATAAACCCTGCAGATGGAATCTGAACCCATCATCGCTCATGTCTAAAACCATGGTCCAAGAGATCAATGGTAGGTTGGAAGCGATCGTCGACGAGATGACTCATCTAGGCTTGAGAGCGAATGTTGTGAACAGATCCAACTGCATCAATAAAAGGGATTCTACTAGTTCTCTGCCGGAGCCTCAGCTTTTTGGCAGGGAGGAGGAAGAAAGGGAGATACTCAAAGTATTGATCCGTGAGGTCAAAAATAATGATGCCACACTAAGCATAGTCCCCATAGTTGGGATGGGCGGTGTTGGAAAGACAGCCTTGGCTCAGCAGCTATATAATAATGCCGAAGTGAATAGCTATTTTGAGGAGAGAGCATGGGTTTGTGTCTCAGATGTTTTTGATGTCCTTGACATAACAAAGACTATTTTGCAGTCGATCACCGGATTGTCCAGCGAGGGTGATCTTAATGTGCTTCAAGTTAAGTTGAAGGATAGTATATCTGGGAAGAAGTTTCTTGTGGTTTTAGACGATATTTGGAATGAGAAGTACAAAAAATGGACTGATCTCTTAAAGCCATTTGAAGTGGGGGCTAGGGGAAGCAAGATTATCATCACGACTCGCAACCTTAAAGTTGCTTCCATAACAGGAGCTTCGCCATATCATTTGAGGGAATTGTCCTTTGATAATTGTGTCAGCTTATTAGCCTTTCATACTCTTGGAGCAACAAATTTTGAGAGCCACCCGGCTTTTAAAATAATAGGCATGAGAATAGCCGAAAGATGTAAAGGTTTACCTTTGGCAGCGAAGGTGTTGGGCGGTGTCCTACGTACTAAAAGTAATCCCCATGAATGGGAAGATACCTTAAACAACAAGATATGGGATCTTCCAATAGCGGAGAATGATGAGGTTCTCCCAGTTTTAAAATTAAGCTATGTCCATCTTCCTTCTTGTTTGAAGAGATGTTTTGCTTATTGTGCGGTTTTTCCCAAGGATTACGAAATTGAGAGGGATGAGTTGGTACTCTTATGGATAGCAGAGGGACTTTTAGATGGGCAAAAAGCAAATGAGAATATCTTGAAATTGGGACGGAAGCACTTTGATGAGTTAGTATCCAGGTCCTTTCTTCAACAATCAAGTATCGACGCATCTAAGTTTTCAATGCATGATCTTTTGAATGATCTGGCAAAGTCAATTGCAAGAAGGACTTGCTTTAGCTTGGGGGGCTCTCAGGTGGCAAGTAATGAACATGATGTGTCATCTCTTGAAAAAACTCGTTATGCATCATTCATCCTACCGTGGTATGTTACATCAAAATGCCTAAAACCATATCAAGGAATGAAGGCACTAAGAAGTTTAATTCTGGTGCGTGATAAATATTTCTCTATTTCCAACAAGGTGCTGCATGACTTGCTTAAAAACTTGAAGTACTTGCGAGTATTCTCGTTATGTCATTGTTTCATCGAAGAGGTACCAAATTGTGTTGGTGATTTAAAACATCTTCGATATCTCAATTTCTCGTACACTCATATCAAGAGGCTACCTGAGTCAATCGGTGCCTTGTGCAAATTACAAGCTCTAATTTTAAGAGGTTGTCAAATGCTTTCAAAGTTGCCTCAAGGTATCACAAAGTTAGTCAGCTTACAGTTTCTTGATATTAGAGATACAATGAGTCTAAAAGAGATGCCGTTGGGTATTGGTAATTTAGAGGATCTTATTATATTGTCCAAATTTGTGGTAGGACGAGAGAAAGGGTCGCAGTTGAAAGAGTTAAAGAAGTTGCCACATCTTGAAGGAGAATTATTCATATCAGAATTGCAAATGGTAGAAAAAGATATAGATGCAACTGATGCTAATTTGCTTCGAAAGCTAGACCTTGCCAACTTATCCTTGCACTGGGATAAACATGTGGGAAATCTCCATGATCATGAGCATGAAGCACAAGTGCTTGACTTTCTGCAACCTCACACTAATCTTGAAAATCTCACTATTTTGAACTATGGTGGTGCAAGATTCCCATCATGGTTAGGTTGTACATCCTATTCTAAAATAGTGTCTTTGTGCTTGTGGGATTGTCCTAATGTTATATCACTACCCATACTTGGACAGCTACCTTCACTTAAGGAATTATCTCTTAAAGGTCTATGTGCAATAAGAACGATAGACTCTGAATTTTACGGAGGTAGAAGGCCTTTTTCATCGTTAACCACTTTAAAGTTCAAAGAGATGTTGGTATGGAAGGATTGGTCTCCCTATGTCGAGGGCCCAGAAGAAGAAGTTTCGTTCTCCTGTCTGCAGCATCTTGTTGTCTGGGGCTGTCCTTTGTTGGTTGGGACATTACCTTGTCAACTTGATCATCTCATAAGGCTTGAAATTCATTCATGTCCGCATTTGAAAAACTCAACCAATGATATTTGTCTTCCATCTCTCCATGAGTTGTTCCTTGAGGATTGTAACAAGGAGATCTTGAAGAGATTGGTCAACCTAACTTCTTTGACCATTCTTACAATTACGAATCTTGCAGAGCTTGTTTGCTTTGATCATGGGTTAATGAGTAATTTGATCAAGCTAAAGGAGCTTCATATAGAAGGGTGTGACCAGTTACAATACTTGTGGGAAGATGGAAATGAAATGCTAAAATCTATTGCCAGCTTTAGTAATCTCACTATTTTGAATATTAGTGAGTGTCCAGCATTGGAGATGGAGAATTTCCCTCCCCTTCCCATCACCTTGTCGTCTCTTAAAATTAGTGATTGTCCGAAGATGAAGTCTCTGCCAAATCATTGGTGTCATCTTACATCCCTCAAGAAACTCCTTATTAGACAGTGCAAAAATATCAAATGCTTGCCCGAAGGAGGTTTGCCTCCCAATTTAGTGACCCTCACAATTAATGGGTGCGAGAATATGGAGCAGCCAATGAGAGAATGGGGCTTACCCCTGCTCATGTCCCTCACGTTTCTATATATTGACGGAAGCAGCATGGGAGGGGAGGGAGAGAAGGCGCAGTTTCCTTCGGGGGATGAGGACGAGGAGGATGCGTGGCGTCTTCTCTATCCTTCCTCTCTAATACGTCTTCATATAACACATATGAGGAACGTGGAAAGATTATCACGCGGTCTTCGGAACCATCTCTCCTCTCTCCAACTGTTATGTATTGAAGATTGCCCGAAGTTGAGGGACTTGCCAGAGGATGGCCTCCCTCCCTCCCTTCGATCATTGTGGATAGAAAGATGCGAGAATCTGAAAGATCCATGCTCAAAACTCACCGGCGACTATTGGCCCCTCATCCAAGAGATCCCGAGCATCATGATTAATGGCCATCCGATCCAATCAATTGATTCGTCCTGCTACGGTTAGGTTTTCTAGGGTTTGGGTAAGCTTATGGTTTCGAAGGCATTGATTTCCCGTTCTGCTTCCTCAACTCGATGCTCAATACAAATCGATACTTTCCCATGTAGACGTTTCGCGTAACTTTCTGGAAGTCCAAGAAATCCCTAACATACGCATTGATTGGGTTCGGATCCAATGAAGTGAGATCGATCTGCTTTCGCTTTCATTTGCCAAATGCCGCCATTCATCCTTCGATGTGCAGTCAGTTTTCTTGCGGTTAGGGTAAGTTTCTTGGTCTTGAATGCATCAATTTCGCTTCTGTTCTTCAATTCGATGCTTCATGCGAATTAATTTTTTCCCATGGCAAAGTGTCGAATGGAATTTCCAGAAACCGATTTATCGTGAAATGCAACTAAAATTCAGGGCTGAAAGAATGATATTTAGTTGCTCGAATCCCATCAAGAGCTTCCTTTATTCTCCAATTGCACTGCTTGCGGAAGTTGATGATATTCTTGTATGCCACTGCAGCATCCATCTCATCTACTGCGTTGGGCCTGCTTTTCTCTTCAGTCACTGCAATGCACTTTCGAACAGCAAGTGATTCAGCCTCCTCTGCAAGCATGCATCTCCTCTGTTTCATTTCCGGCCTCAATCCCAACAAAGGCATGTTTTGTAAGACCCATCTTACTTAATCTTCACAAAACCTAGCTCAGGTTTACTCCAAGCACCGTGCCTTTCATCCACCCGATCATGACTCTGCTTCCATTTTTACTGGAACACACTTCAAAAGAGCTTTTTTGACCTGTGCAAGTGATAGTTTTTAGTATCTGGTGATTTAAGGGTAAAAGTTACTATATTTTGAGCTTTCCAGATATACCAACAGGTCTAGGCAATCATTCCTAGGAGTTATAGAGCATACAAATGAGTCACCATCGCTAGTGATTGGTGGTCTCCCATATTTGTGAGTTAACAAATCACAAGAATTTTTCAATGAAAAAAACAAATAGAAAATCATCAAGAGGGTATCCCAGTTCATTTTTCATTGCTGTGAATTGGGTATGCATATGATTTTGTTCGGAGCACTCTACGCATGAAAGGTAATTTTTATTCAGGACTAATTGCTTTGTCTTGTTTCAGATTTTTGGCTGAGAAATATGAGGGATGTGGAAAGACTATCAACTGTGGACGATGTAACAAGCGTGGAGTATTCTGTTTCCTTCGTCTCTACATCTCTTTGGATGAGAACTATGAGGAATGTGGAAAGATTATCAAGTGATCTTCACAGCTATCTCTCCATTCTCGAATGGCTACATTTTATGGGTACTGGAACTTGCCAGAGGATGGCTTCTTTCCCTCCTCCAAGTATTCGGCACAATGCAATTTCAAATTCTGAAAGATTGATGCTCAAAACTCAGTGGTGACTATTGGCACCTCATCCAAGATATCCAGCTCATCGTAGTTGATCGAGTTCGGGTAATATAAGAAGATATCTCTCCAATGTCTAATTTTTGTCCTTCAGGTAATGATTCAGACTTCCTTTCTTTCTTGCACACGATGTAGCTACTGTTGCTGCTGCAGGATCCATGTCTATCCTGAAATCGTCAACGCAATACTAAAAAGTTCATGTTATTCAATGGACGAGCTTCACCTAAATTTCCACAAACCAGATACCGAAGGTCCAACATTGACATTTAGGTTGCTCTGTTTTGTTTAACAAGGAAGTACGCAATGAAATGGTTAAAATGCTTGCATCGTACAGCGAGTCAACCATTTTTTTATACAAGTGACTATTCCTCAAAACAAATAATACTTGCATGGATTTGCTCACAGTGCTGGAATTATGATGCGTGGATGTGCCTGTTTGATGTTATATTTTGAACTTTTTTCATCCCCAAAACTTGTTTATCTTTCCACTCATGCAAATGCACTATGCTTTGCGTGAGAATCATGAAGAATTGTTGCTTTTATATTGATATTTTTCTGCAATTTCAGCGTTTGTTGTATTTTCTCTTCCAAATATCTTCTTTTTTATGCTCCAAATTTCGACCCGAATTATCTCAACTGTGCTTATTGGGCAAAACATCCCACTGTCATCTTTGCTTGGCAAAATCTCTCGGTAGGATCAAATGCAAACACTGTCAAGTTAGGCAACTAATGTGCTTACGTTTATCTTTTGCAACTTTACAAAAGAAAAAAACAAAAACAAAAACAAAAGGCTATTTATTTTGGCAGGCGTATTGATATGCTCTAAACTGTTTTTTTTTAGTGACATGCTCCAAAAGATTAATTCATATCATGATGTCAATTTTCGAGTTCTATATTCATGGTCAAATGGAGAAGCTTTTTTACTTATAACAACAGCAGCTACTGTAAAGATGCAAAAAATAGGATTTAAAACAGGTGTTTTCAAGTTGGTGAATATGACAACAAAATTTGAATGAGCCCTGCAGTATAAGCCATTTAAATCTGAGTTCCTTGTTAAAGTTCATCATTCATCTTTCTCCTATTCAACTTCCCACATCATCTCAGAGCACATTTTCTTTTTCTTTGTTGTTGGGAAAAGGTGGAAAGGAGCAATAAGGAAGACTATGATTTGTCCAAAATTCTGGGATATTTCTATGCAAGATTCTGAAAGATCAATGCTCAAAACTCGCTGGCAACTATTGGCCCCTCATCCAAGAGGTCCCTCCCTTCTACATTGATGGTGTTCAAATCCAATGAATTGAAATTGATCACACCCAAGCCATGACAAATGATTTATCTCCATTGACTACTTTTCCTTCTTCAGGTAATTCTTATAACTTCTTTCATTCTTTCGCTTCCATTTGCTATCTGCCGCAATTCGTTGTTCCACCTAAAGTCATCTTTCTGGGGTTGGGGTCAGTTTTTGGGTTTGAAGGCATCAATTTCTATTCTGTTCTTCAGTTCGATGCTTAATACAGATTGATTTTTTCCCGTGGAGATGTTTCTCATAGAATTTCCAAAAGCCAGCCACTGAAGGTCAGAGACTGACATTTGGGTGTGTCGTGTGTGTCCTTGATGGGGTCTTTTCTTTTTAGGCCAGCAACTCACGGTTGAAATAAGCCAAATGTGATTAAGAAGGATGGGGGATATAGATGTAGGTCCCAGTTTTGGCAAAGCTACCTAATGGGCACAGGCATTTGGTTTTCATGAAATACAACTAAAATTTGGAGCTGCAAAATGATCTTTAGCTTCTTGAATCCCATCAGGCACGTCCTTTAGTCTTTAATTGCACTGTTTGGGAAAATTGATAATATCCTTTTATACCACAGCTGCATTCAGCTCCACCACTACCTTGATTCAGCTTTTTCTTTAGCTACTGCAATGCTCTTTCGAACAGCAAGTAATTCAGCCTCCTTTGCGATCTAGCTTGCACTACCACACCTCTCGCAGCAATCATCTTCCCCGTTTCATTTCTGGCCATAATCCCAATGACAGCATGTTTAGTTCCTCCAACGTAAGAGCCATCACAGTTAATCTTCACAAAACCTAGCTCAGGTTTACTCTACACACCTTGCCTTTTGTCCACCCAATCACGACCCAGCTCTTTTACATTTTTACAAGAAACGCAGTTTGAAAGTGCTTTTTAATCTGTAGGAGTGACAGTTTCAGGATCAAGTGATTTATGGTCGAAGATTACTGCACTTCTAGCATTCCGGATATACCGACTGGTGTAGGCAATCATTCTTAAGCGTTATCAGCTTGTACCAAGTCATTCGAATCTCCTAGCCTCACATTTGTAGAATATCAACCCATACCAATAAGTCACCATCGCTAGTGATTAGCAGTCTCCCATACTTGTTAGTTAACATAGCCATAAGGGTTTTTTAGCAAAAGGAAAAACCATTCAAAAGGGTCACTAATTCTGACAATAATAAAGCAAAGTATCCCGGTTCTTGTCTTGTTTGCTTATTTTTGGTTGCTTTTGGGTGGGTATGCATATGATTTTGTTTGTCGGATCACTCTTATAGTTGTTCATTAAGCATGAAAGGCAACTGTTATTCAGGACTAATTGATCATCCCGTTCCAGGTTTTTGGATGAGAAATATGGGGAATGTGGAAAGACAATCAACGGTGGAGGATGTATGATGCATGGAGTCTTCTGTTTCCTTCCTCTCTAACCTCTCTTTGGATGAGAAATATGAGGAGTGGAAAGACTATCAAGTGGTGTTCATGGTCATCTCTCCTCCTTCAAACAGTTATAAATTCTATGTTGCCCGAAGTTTGGGTACTTGCCAGAGGATGGCTTCCCTCCCTCCCTCAACGTATTCCACATAATTCAATGTGAGATTTTGAAGGATGGATCCTCTTTTGCGGGCAACTACCAGCACCTCATCCAAGAAATCCCACTCATTGTGATTAATCTAGTTCGGATCCAACAAGAAGATTTCTCTCCACTGTCTTAAGTTTTGCTCTTCAGGTAATGATTCTGACTTTCTTTCAAACTTGTCATTTAGCTACTGCTGCTCCAGGATCCATTTTCATTATGCTTCCTCAACTCAATGCTAAAATGTTAATATTTTTCCATGGACATGCTTCACATAAATGTCCACAAACCAGCTGCTGAATGTCCAACGTTGACATTTGGGTTGCCCTGTTTTGTTTACCGAGGAAGTACACAATGAAATGGTTATAATGCTAACGTGGTATAGCCAATGACTATTCCTCGAACAAATAATACCTACATGGACTTGCTTGGTGCTGGAATTATGATGCGTCAAATGTGCCTGTCTATATCGATTATATATCTAGAATTTTGTGTGATGGCCAAAAATTGCTTATCTCTGCACTTGGATGACACATAAAGAATTTGCAAATGGAAATGAACAATGCATTGCGTGAGAATTATGAAAAATTGTCACTCTCATATCGAAATTGTTCTGCAATTTCAGCATTTGCTGTATTTTCTCTTCCAAATATCTGTTTCTTATGCCCTAGCTCACTGACCCGAATTCTCTCGACTGTGCTTGTCTTGAAGAAGATCCCACTGTCATCTGTGTCTGGCAAAATCTCTTGGGCTGATCAAATGCAAATACTGTTGAGGTAGGCAACTGATGTACTTATGTTCATCTTTTGCAACCTGACAAAAGATAAAAAAGCTATTAATTTTGGTAGGTGCATCGATATTCTGTAATTTTTTTTTTCTTTTTGTGACAAGGTCTAAATAAGATTAATCTTTATCATGATGTTGATTATCAAGGTCTATATTCAAAGTCAAATTAAGAAGCTTTATTACTTTGAATAACAGCTATTGTAAAGATGCAAAAATGGGATCTATAACGGGTTCTCAACTTGGCAAATACGACAACTAAATTTCAATGAACCTGCAGATTATAAATCCTCAACTTGATGCTAAAAAGTTCACGGTTTTCCATGCACAAGCTTCACATAATTTGCCACAAAGCAGCTAGACATTTGGGTTGCTCTGTTTTGTTTGATAAGGAAGCACATAATGAAATGGTTATAATGCTAATGGGGTACAGCTAGTCCACCATTTTTTCATACAAGTGACTATTCCTCAAAACAAATAATACTCATATGGACTTGCTCACAGTGCTGGAATTGTCATGCGTGGATGTGCCTGTCTGGATTGATGATATATCTTGAACTTTGTTTGGTGCTCAAATATGGCTCATCTTTCCACTTATGGAAATGCACTATGCTTCGTGTGAGAATCATGAAGAATTGTTGCTCCTATACCAATATTTTTCTGCCATTTCAGCATTTGTTGTATTCTCTTCAAAATATCTTTTTTTTTTTTTTTTATGCCCTAACTCAGTGACCTGAATCCTCTCAACTGTGCTTGTTTTGCAGAATATCTCACTGTCTTCTTTATTTGGCAAACTCTCTCAGAAGGATCAAATGCAAACACTGTTGAGGTAGGCAAATGATGTGTTTATGTTCATCTTTTGCAACTTGACAAAAGAAAAATAAAAGGCCATTTATTTTGGTAGGTGTAATGATATGCTTTAAACTGTTTTTTCGGTGACATGCTCAAAAAGATTAATCTGTATCATGATGTCAATTATCGAGGTCTACATTCAAAGTGAAATGATGCAGTTTTCTTACTTCCAACAGCAGCAGCTATTGTAAAGATGCAAAAAATAGGATTTAAAACAGGTGTTTTCGATTTAGTGAATATGACAATTAAATTTGAATGAATCCTGCAGATTATAATCCATTAAATCTGACTTCCTTGTCAAAGTTCAAAGTTCATCTTTCTACTATTCAAATTCCCACACCAACTCAGAGCACATTTTCTTTTTTCCTCGTTTTCAAGGAAAGGCAAAGAGGAGCAATCAGGGAGACTATGCTTTACCACTCTGTTAAGTCATCATGAAAGCATCACGTTTGCCACGATGTATTTTGATATAAGATTGTGAGAAGGCCGTTATCCAATACTACTCACAACCATTTATACATGGTAGGCAAGTTTCATTACTATGACCCTACCCAGCTGCCAGAGCTCCCGTCACGGATAAGACAAGATTCATGCGCCATCATCGCTAGGGGGTTATCCTTGTGTCCTCGCGTTCGTGAAATATCAGCTTGTGCCAATAGGCCACCATCACTGGTGATCGGCGAGCCCTCATAGTTTTGCATTAGCATTATCATTAGGGTCATTCAGGAAAAACAAAATCATCAAAACAATCACATTTTTTAGGCTTGCAATGGGAAGTACCCTGGTATGTCTTCTAGATTTTTGGTTGAAGTTGGGTGAGTATGTGTATAATGTGTATGTCTGATTACTCTTGTAATTGTTTATTCACACGACGAAGTAATTTTTACCGTGGGCTACTTGATTTTCTCATCCCATGATTTTTTTTGTTCCGATTTTCATCTCGCACGCTATATATTAATCTTTTAGTTGAACTTGAAGAGTACGATATAGTGATTGTGATTCTATTGAGATAATTATATTGACGATTGCGAGCGACGAAAGTTACGATTGTGATCAACGAAAGTTGGGGCATTAAAGAAATGTCTAGGGCCTTAGTGAGGTGAACTCCAATTAACATAAAAAAAAAAAAAAAATTGTTCCTTTTGTTTTTTTATCCGTTTCACTTTTTATTTGCATAAAAAGCAATTTTTTCTCAACGATTTATAAGAATTTAAGACGTCTTCAAAACACCTATCTTCATCTGGTCAACCCGAGTTAGATGCCTTTATACGGAGTGTTACGAATCCTCTTGTTTTTTGTTTACAACATATGTTAATACTTCACATGATTGAGTTGAACAAGGAATGTTTCAAGACTACCTAAATATTTGTCGTTGATGAATTAGATTCATTGACTTTTCGAACAACATCGTGTGATATACTAATTTATAGATGTAAATCAATGATATAATCATGTATATAAGTTGGGGATATAATTTGTTAAGGTTAAAATAACTTTTGAAAAAATTCCCCTTGTCAAGAAAAGAAAATAAAATAAAAGGCTTTTCCAAAACTTAAAAAATTGTGGATGCCAAAAGATAATGTCAAGTCAACTTTTCATTATCCATAGTATGATATCGTTTCTCTTCCCTTTGCCAAAAATATTGATATAGCATAAGAGGATGGATTTCTTTTCTCTTTGCCAAAAATATTGATATAGCACGAGAGGGATCCATCGTAGTCGATGATTCTTAATATTTAAAGTAGACTCCAAATAAGAAAAAGCTAGTAATATGACATTTCGCACGTAAAGCGTGATATTGACACCTCAGAGTTTATATATTTCCCTTAATAGAATGCCTAGTTTAACACCAAAGAGAAGCAAAAACAAAAAACAAAAAGAATTCCTAGTTAGTTCCTCGAAACAAGCCTCGAAACAAGCCCCTTCTTCAAATTCTGTAGTGTGAACTAAAAGTTAAAATTTAATAGAAAAAAAGAAGATTTTATGCATATATTTTCGAAATGTTTCAGGTGCTCAAGTGCTAAATGCAGATTCAACTTGAATTTAACGATTACAATAGTATTAAACCCTAACACCATGCTGCAAAGGCATTGAATGGGCTGTCGTTGGCATGTTGGGCCTAGAAAGATAGATAGCCCCAACTCTTGGGCCTTGATCTGAAAATGGATCCGATTTTACTTGGACTTGAAGTACAATTCGGTAATAAGGTAAAGGTTGCTATGCTGGGACAACACGCACTAATTGTAGAACTATTGAATGGGCGAGCCTAGACAGACCAAGTCAGACATCGACCATCAAAATTCTTACCCATTCCGCCCTAAGATTTTTGAAATTATTATACTTTCTTCTTATAAATAACAGCATCAGGGCGAGCTAGTGCCCATGAAGAAAGTTGCTTGCCTAGACTTGCTCAAGTCGTGCATTCGGCAAACAATAAAACAATGTCGGGCGAGTCTTGGTAGCTTCGAGCTCTAAGAGAAGAGTCATGGCCCTAGGCTTGCCCAATTGTTTTCCCTTATTTGGGCTAGGTTGAGCTAAGCTCGATGGGGCGATTCTTTTTTGGCTCTTGAGCCTACTCAAATGAATGAGTATGTTTTGTATTCGAATACAATGCAAGCTATTCAAAATATCTAGTTTCATCTTGAGAAAAAAAATGATAGATGAGATACTTGATATCAACGTTGACTCACATGAGCTCGAAACTTATGGCCTAATTATGTGCGAAAACACACAATCAGGTATGGAAAACACTGAGTTATTACAATGGCTCTCTTTAGATTTAGTTAATGACGGACTTTATAACCTTTATAATTCCCTCTCCTTCCATATTCTAGCGTGATAACGATGAGTCATCATCATCACCTAACAACAATTTATGGGACCATACGGTGAGTCGACCAAAAGACAACTTCTGTCGAAGGATTCAGTGCATAACAAAAGCCGCGAGAAGATAGTGGAAGAAGAATTTTTAGCGAGGGAGAGCACTGAGTTCGGCAGAGCTCCAGCTCAGTTTCTGACGTCTCTAGGCCTTTGCTCCGACGACAACGGCTCCTTCTACTCGGCTCCTCGCCGTTCGATCGCTAAAGCTTAGTCCTCTCTCTCTCTTTCTATGGTTTTCGGCTTTCGGTTCAATGAATCGAGCTGAGCTCTCTGTTTTTTCTTGAATTTCCAGAGGAGAGGCTTCTTCATCGACTTTCCTCCTTCTCGGTTTCTGTTGATGTCCTGGACCTTGGTTGTTGCTGATGGTAATAACTGATGCGAATCGCTGCTTGAAGATGGCGTATATTAGTTCTTTAACGGGGAGGCGTTTTAACTGTTCGACAGAATGCCTGACTCAGTCATAGATAGTTAATTCCTATTGCATTCTGCTTACCAACGTTTTGATGTCCCATTGAAGTTGCACTGCTCGTCTCTTACTGCATTTCCCGTATAAAGTTGATAGAAATGCGATTATGTGTGCTTTTAGTATGTCAAATGTGGGTCACGTGCGTTTGATGTTCACTGTTCATGCGTGCATTTGCTGTGTTAACTGACGTTGAAGATGTACATGGTATTACTCCTCTATGCTGCTGGACGTGAGAAGTTCTGGTACGGATGACCTACGTATGACTTTATATACATAGTCCTTGAGGTGCATAAATATGCATAGTGAGATGGGCATGTGAGGATATTGATGGCTCATCAAATTGTCATCGTTTCCAGCCTTGAATATAATAAGGGTGTTTGCTGGCCGCTTTTGTTCGCATGGGGAATGTGAGGATTTCAATCTCATTTCGGTAGTGTTCTAGTTGTGTGAACATATAGAGAGATGCCACATTGATGTTACATTTGTTTTCCATCAAATTGGGGCAATTCGAGGCTTGAAACATATAAAAAATGATGGTATTACATGTTGCCCTGATTCAAGTCAAGTAAAGCCATTAGTTGTCTGTTGTTACTTGTGCGGAATTGGACCTCCTTGCTATGTATATCCATGTAAGAAAGTGACGCTTTGGATTCATTATGATTTCATATTGGATTATCACATTCTTATGCTTGAAGCGTGCTTATGTTATCCTAGTAGCTTGTTGTCCGTATGTATTTGTTCAGAGAATGATAAACTTGCATTTGTGACTGGTGGGGTCTTCGTCCAGTTGAAGTGGTATTGGCTCTTTCTGTTGGGTCAGTGTGGGTGTCGCTGTCAATTTTTTTCTCATATAGGACAATAGTGCATGGATGAAAGTTGCTTTCTTTGAGGTAAAGAAGTTGAGTATATTGAGCTAAATCTTCACTGCACCATGTTGACATCTTCTCAGCTTGCCCTTCATGCTTTGAGATTGTAAAATATCAGCCCTCAGTTTTGTTGGTGGTGTAGTTGGCCGTTCATCCTTTAAAGATTAAAGAATAAAAAAATGCTAAGAACTTACTAGTTTCAATTAGGTAGTCAAGCCTTTAAGAATCGGTTTATCCACTGTTGGATGAGGTGGATTTCACATGGAACCCAACTTTTGACAATGCAAGTGAGAAATCGTGAATCCTAGAATTCATTCTTTATGTTGTGAATTCCCCTCTAGATCAAGTTACACCAGTCATTAGGTAATTAAAGGTAATTGGATGTGATGGTTGATCTGGCTAGTTTTGTTGGCTGCAATGGTGGCAACAGCATTGGAATGAGTCGCCTTGGCAGTGGTGCTGATGCCAACGGCAGCAGTGGCTGTGGAAATGGCAGTGCTCTCTCTTGCCCCATTCCTTCATTTTTTTTTTTTTCTTTTTCAGTTTTTTGCTTTTTTTTTCTTTTTAGCTTTTCTTTTTGCTTTTATTAAGCTTATATTTGATAAGATACATGAAAATCTAGACATAATTCTAATAGACAAGTACCATATAGACAAATGAATGAATAATTAAAATATGATTAAACATGAAAATTGTTAGACGAACATTATTGTCGATTTTGAGCATGAGAACAACAGACAATGCTGATTATTAAATAATATTTCATTAAAATAGGAAAAAAATGTAAAAAGTGAAGTAGCCAAGCCAATTTGCATCCTGGAAAGTCTTGGTCTTCCTGAATTTATGTTATATGCAACAATGAAAGTGCTAAAATTTCGCAGCGAGAGGAGTGGCAATAATCTACTGAAGGGTGCTGAGGTAGTAGTAATGATCGAGAGCCGCTTAATAGGAGAATGCTAGTCCTTTTGAACACGATTTTCCTGTTCATGAGTTTTATGTGTAGACCATAATTTCCAGTAGATCATACTATTAGATGGTTATTTGTGACTCCTTTGCTATTGCCAAAGTAAAACAAAGCAACTTGCTTAATGGATTGGCTGGTGTGGTTGGTGTGCTTGGCCCTTTTTCTTGTTTAGCTCAATGCACGTGCTTTTGTTTTCCTTATTGAACAGAGAAAGTTAGCCTTCTCGGATGACATGTAGTTGTATAACGAAAATTCTTGGTCTTCCTCAGTTTATGATTTATGTACATGAACAAACATATGATTGTGGAAACTCCAAATATCTGAGGATATTCTCCAAACATTACGAGACAAGCACTTGTGGACGAAATGTATTTTTTATCAATTCCTCTAACCACTATTGTGCATCCTTGAAAGTCTTGGTCTTTGTTTATTGTTTTTGGTAGGTGAAAGTCTTGGTCTTCCTAGCCTTTATAGTTTTCTCTCTCCCTTATCTCTTTATCACTTAGATTCACCATCACCCATGCCTGTCCCCCTGCTCAACAGTGTTCTCCTCTTGCTCATCTGAACCAAGCAGTCTTGCTTGCTGGATTGCTGTCGTTGATCTCATCCCGTTCACCGGTTTGCTCAGGGAAGTCTACTCGGAAAAGGTAAGAGACATCTATCTTCTTGCTCTATTTTTCCCTCAAACTGATGCAGCCGCAACTTTGCTACCTAAAGCATCTGGTGGGCATTTATTACCCGAGAGCAACCACCTATTCTTTCTTTTATCTTTCTATTAGTGGAGGCAAAGAAGAGGCAACAGCAGCAACAGAAGTTTGGTTCTTAAACCGATTTCATGCCTATCTATGATCCTGATTAAAGTTGATGTCAAATACTTGATGTCGAGTTTAATAACAAAGAACTATTACTTCAATTTTTGTTAGATAGTAATATTAGGACATTAAGATTAATTTTTAATCTCTCTATCATTGATCTCTTTACTAAACACGCACTGACGTGGAATAAATTTGCTAAGTAAAAGTTTCGGATTTTACATGAAACAATCATATATCAGTTTGGAATTTTAGTCCATATTGGGTAAACAACAATAAATATTGTAAGATGATAGCTTCATTCCTCTTAGAAGAGATTCCCGGGAAATTCACGTTTGCTACAGTTCTGCGGTGCCAAAAAAATAAATAATTTTTGTTGTGTCTTTTCACATGTTCACTCTTATGGTAGATTTACCATCAACGGAAGGGGGTAAGGTGAATTAATAAGGTGTTTGTGATTTAGTATTCTTTTAAAGTGTGCCAGTGTAATCAATCGAGTTAAGTCAATTCGATTGCAAATTAAACTTCACATGAAGTAGTTTTTGCCGAAGCCCCAAGGGTGTTGCATGTGGACGACTTGTTTTCATCATGCAAAAACCATTGATAGTTCAATGCTGGAAAACTTATTCATGTATTTTCTTTCAAGATAGAGAAAAATGTGAAGGTGTTCATGATAAAAAAAATTAAATTTTGAATTATGGAAATCAAAATTGTGCTTTGTTAGAAAAAGACCATGCGAAGACTTAGTGTTTTGTTAGAGAAGAAGGTATTTCTACGTCGGAATAGTTTCTGAGATTGTTCATCTTTTATAATGCGCATTAATTTGGTATTAAACAGATTTCACATATTTTTCAACCCCAAAAAGCCCAACTTGTCATTTTATATTGTACGCTCCTAAAAGTGAGTAACTTTCTTATATTTGTTGACTCCCCCTTTTAAGTTCTAATTCATGCTAAAGAATCTTTAGTCGGTCATTTTTAATTTTAATTTTTAAAGGAGTCAAAAAAGTTATGATATATAATTAATTGGTGGGGCTGTGAAGCCAAGAACACATCACTCCATGGATTTAATCTCTCTCTCTCTATATAATATATTTTCCCTTTGAGCCCGAGAGAGAGGGGACCAACAATGCATGTAATCGGCGAATTAAGGGTTTAGTACATGTTTTAGAAATAATTCATTAAAAAAAGTGTGAATGAAAAGTAAATGTTTATGATCGTGCATTCCCGCTACCAAAATGTAAAAGATATGATAGAAAGAAGGGAGAGGGAAAAAAATACAAAGTCACCACCTGAAAGAAGTGAAATGCTCAGACCAAAAAAAAAAAGAGTCATATTGTTAAACAGATTAATATGGCTCTAATCTCCTTGTGAATTTTACATTATGATGTTATCAAATTACGGAAAACTCGTCATTTTTTTTCTTAATTGTAGACCAATAGAAGACAAAAATAAAAGAGGGACATTTTCTTTCATCCAAGGTAAATAGGAAATACATTGTTGAAAGCAACCTTCTTGTTTGTTCGATCTTTTCATACTTGTCGGAATCATCAGATCACCATTGCTTGTGATGGAGAGCACGTTATGTCTGGGTGAACTTCACGCCTTTATGAACGATTCAGAATACAGAATGTTTAAAGAACGCTTCTAGAGAGAATGCCTTCTTGCTGCACAAAAAGATGTAGATAAACAGACGAAAGGCTGGATGGAAAGCACATGCTCTCCGAACGATTCTGCTCATTGATCGCATATTCTGGATATGTGATCAATGTATGCTTTAAGTGGCAGTTACAGTGTTAAAACCTCGTAGCAAGAGTGCTGAGGTAATAGTTGATAATCGGAATCGCTTGATAAGAGAATCATGGTCCTCTGAACACAAATTTCCTGTTCATCAGTCTGATGCATAAAGTATAATTTTCAGTAGATTATATAATGTTAGCTGGTGATTTTTTCACTCCTTCACTATTTGCAAAGCGAACTAAACCAACTTGGTTAATGGATTAGTGATGTGTCTGACCCTTTTTTCTTGTTTAGGCATGTGCTTTATTTTCCTTATTGAACAGACAAAATTAGCTGCCTTTGATCTCTTCACATGGTCATTCACGTTGAAGGAGGAATCAGTAATCTTATCATATCTTAAACATATGCAAATTTTCAGCACTATAACTGTCACGTAAAAGCCTATTCACCAATAAAGCAGAAAAAAAAGGACAATGAATCATAAAGATTCTAACAAGATATGAATGCGAGAAAAGCCAACACATCAGTCGTAAGCAATGAAGTTTTTGATGAAAATACGCGTGCGCTCTAAGTTGGTCATGTGTAGAAAAATCACATTTTATCCTCTATTTGGATAACCACAAGGAAAGTCTCGATCTGAAGAAAAAGGGAGAACAATCGACAAAACAAGCACTCTTGGACAAAAAACTATTTATTTTGATTTGTCTAACCTTTTGTATGTGTCTCTTAAAAGTCTTGGTCTGTTTTTTTATTCTCTTTGGTCAGTGAACGTCTTGGTCTTCCTATAATTCATAGTTTTCACTCTCCACTAGCTCATTTTAACTTTGCTTCATCATAACACCTTTGTTGTTCTCTACAGTGACCGATTCACCCATGGCCATTGGAGAGATCGTTTTGGGTTCCTTCTTGGCTTCCCTCTTTCAAGTCTTGTTTGAGAAGTTGACTCCTCTCCTTTTGGGCTCTACACAACGAGAAGGAATCAGCATTGCCCTGCTCAAGGAGTGGGAGGAAAAGCTGAAATTGATTAATGCAATGCTGGCTGATGCAGAGGACAAGCAACTTGAAGGTAGTCATCTAGTGAAGCTATGGTTGGATAATGCTGGGGACTTGGCCTATGACATGGAAGACTTGCTCGATGAGTTCGCCATCAAAACTGCTCAAGTTAAGATGGAGGTAGAATCCAGCACAAGCAAAGGTCGAATGAAATGGAAGTTCTCTTGCTTTGGCCGAAATAAACCCTCTAGATGGAATCTGAACCCATCATCGCTTGTGTCTAAAACCATGGTCCAAGAGATCAATGGTAGGTTGGAAGCGATCGTCGACGAGATGGCTCGTCTAGGCTTGGAAGCGAATGTTGTGAACAGATCCAACTGCATCAATAAAAGGGATTCTACTAGTTCTCTGCCAGAGCGTCGGTTTTTTGGCAGGGAGGAGGAAGAAAGGGAGATACTCAAACTATTGATCCGTGAGGTCAAAAATAATGATGCCACACTAAGCATAGTCGCGATAGTTGGGATGGGCGGTGTTGGAAAGACGGCCTTGGCTCAGCAGCTATATAATAATGCCGAAGTGAATAGCTATTTCGAGAAGAGAGCATGGGTTTGTGTCTCAGATGATTTTGATGTCCTTGACATAACAAAGACTATTTTGCAGTCGATCACCGGATTGTCCAGCGAGGGTGATCTTAATGTGCTTCAAGTTAAGTTGAAGGATAGTATATCTGGGAAGAAGTTTCTTGTGGTTTTAGACGATATTTGGAATGAGAAGTACAAAAAATGGACTGATCTCTTAAAGCCATTTGAAGTGGGGGCTAGGGGAAGCAAGATTATCATCACGACTCGCAACCTTAAAGTTGCTTCCATAACAGGAGCTTCGCCATATCATTTGAGGGAATTGTCCTTTGATAATTGTGTCAGCTTATTAGCCTTTCATGCTCTTGGAGCAACAAATTTTGAGAGCCACCCGGCTTTTAAAATAATAGGCATGAAAATAGCCGAAAGATGTAAAGGTTTACCTTTGGCAGCGAAGGTGTTGGGCGGTGTCCTACATACTAAAAGTAATCCCCATGAATGGGAAGATACCTTAAACAACAAAATATGGGATCTTCCAATAGCGGAGAATGATGAGGTTCTCCCAGTTTTAAAATTAAGCTATGTCCATCTTCCTTCCCATTTGAAGAGATGTTTTGCTTATTGTGCGGTTTTTCCCAAGGATTACGAAATTGAGAGGGATGAGTTGGTACTCTTATGGATAGCAGAGGGACTTTTAGATGGGCAAAAAGCAAATGAGAATATCTTGAAATTGGGACGGAAGCACTTTGATGAGTTAGTATCCAGGTCATTTCTTCAACAATCAAGTATCGACGTATCTAAGTTTTCAATGCATGATCTTTTGAATGATCTGGCAAAGTTAATTGCAAGAAGGACTTGCTTTAGCTCGGGGGGCTCTCAGGTGGCAAGTAATGAACATGATGTGTCATCTCTTGAAAAAACTCGTTATGCATCATTCATCCCATTGTGGTATGTTACATCAAAATGCCTGAAACCATATCAAGGAATGAAGGCACTAAGAAGTTTAATTCTGGTGTGTGATGGATATTTCTCTATTTCCAACAAGGAGCTGCATGACTTGCTTAAAAACTTGAAGTACTTGCGAGTATTCTCGTTATGTCATTGTTTCATCGAAGAGGTACCGAATTGTGTTGGTGATTTAAAACATCTTCGATATCTCAATTTCTCGTACACTCATATCAAGAGGCTACCTGAGTCAATCGACGCCTTGTGCAAATTACAAGCTCTGATTTTAAGAGGTTGTCAAATGCTTTCAAAGTTGCCTCAAGGTATCACAAAGTTAGTCAGCTTACAGTTTCTTGATATTAGAGATACAGTGAGTCTAAAAGAGATGCCGTTGGGTATTGGTAATTTAGAGGATCTTATTATATTGTCCAAATTTGTGGTAGGACGAGAGAAAGGGTCGCAGTTGAAAGAGTTAAAGAAGTTGCCACATCTTGAAGGAGAATTATTCATATCAGAATTGCAAATGGTAGAAAAAGATATAGATGCAACCGATGCTAATTTGCTTCGAAAGCTAGACCTTGCCAACTTATCCTTGCACTGGGATAAACATGTGGGAAATCTCCAAGATCATGAGCATGAAGCACGAGTGCTTGACTTTTTGCAACCTCACACTAATCTTGAAAATCTCACTATTTTGAACTATGGTGGTGCAAGATTCCCATCATGGTTAGGTTGTACGTCCTATTCTAAAATAGTGTCTTTGTGCTTGTGGGATTGTCCTAATGTTATATCACTACCCATACTTGGACAACTACCTTCACTTAAGGAATTATCTCTTAAACGTCTATGTGCAATAAGAATGATAGGCTCTGAATTTTACGGAGGTAGAAGGCCTTTTTCATTGTTAACCACTTTAGAGTTCAAAGAGATGTTGGTATGGAAGGATTGGTCTCCCTATGTCGAGGGCTCAGAAGAAGAAGTTTCATTCTTCTGTTTGCAGCATCTTGTTGTCTGGGGCTGTCCTTTGTTGGTCGGGACATTACCTTGTCAACTTGATCATCTCATAAGGCTTGAAATTCATTCATGTCCACATTTGAAAAACTCAACCAATGATGTTTGTCTTCCATCTCTCCATGAGTTGTTCCTTGAGGATTGTAACAAGGAGATCTTGAAGAGATTGGTCAACCTAACTTCTTTGACCAATCTTAGAATTAAGAATCTTGTAGAGCTTGTTTGCTTTGATCATGGGTTAATGAGTAACTTGATCAAGCTAAAGGAGCTTCATATAGAAAAAACTCATAAGGTGTGACCAACTTCAATCTTCATGTTAAATACTTGTGGGAAGATGGAAATGAAATGCTAAAATCTATTGCCAATTGGCGCTTTAGTAATCTCACTATTTTGAATATTAGTGAGTGTCCACCCTATCAATTCTCATGCTTAAGGAATGTTCAAAGATAAAATCTATTGCCAGCCTTAGTAATCTCACTATTTTGGAAATAAGTCATTGGAGATGGAGAATTTCCCTCCCCTTCCCATCACCTTGTCGTCTCTTGAAATTAGTGATTGTCCGAAGATGAAGTCTCTGCCAAATCACTGGTGTCATCTTACATCCCTCGAGTACCTCCTTATTAGACAGTGCAAAAATATCAAATGCTTGCCCGATGGAGGTTTGCCTCCCAATTTAGTGACCCTCATAATTAATGGGTGCGAGAATCTGGAGCAGCCAATGAGAGAATGGGGCTTACCCCTGCTCATGTCCCTCACGTTTCTAAATATTGACGGAAGAATCATGGGAGGGGAGGGAGAGAAGGTGTGGTTTCCTTCGGGAGACGAGGACGAGGAGGATGCGTGGCGTCTTCTCTATCCTTCCTCTCTAACACGTCTTTATATAACAAATATGAGGAACGTGGAAAGATTATCACGCGGTCTTCGGAACCATCTCTCCTCTCTCCGACGTTTAAGGATTGAAGATTGCCCGAAGTTGAGGGACTTGCCAGAGGATGGCCTCCCTCCCTCCCTCCATACATTCATAATTCATGGATGCGAGATTCTAAAAGATCGATGCTCAAAACACACCGGCGACTATTGGCCCCTCATAGATCCCGAGCATCGTGATTGATCGCCATCTGATCCAACAAATTGATTCGTCCTGGTACATTCAAGTTTTCTAGGGTTCGGGTAAGTTTATGGTTTCGAAGGCATCGATTTCCCATTCTGCTTCCTCAACTCGATGCTCAATACAAATCGATACTTTCCCATGTAGATGTTTCACGTAACTTTCTGGAAGTCCAAGAAATCCCTAACATACGCATTGATTGGGTTCGCATCCAATGAAGTGAGATCGATCCGCTTTCGCTTTCATTTGCCAAATGCCGCGATTCATCCTTCAATGTGCAGTCAGTTTTCTTGCGGTTAGGGTAAGTTTTTCGGTCTTGAATGCATCAATTTCGCTTCTGTTCTTCAATTCGATGCTTTATGTGAATTAATTTTTTCCCATGGCAAAGTGTCGAATGGAATTTCCAGAAACCGACTTATCGTGAAATACAACAAAAATTCAGGGCTGAAAGAATGATATTTAGTTGCTTGAATCCCATCAAGAGCTTCCTTTAGTCTCCAATTGCACTGCTTGCGGAAGTTGATGATATTCTTGTATGCCACTGCAGCATCCATCTCATCTACTGCGTTGGGCCTGCTTTTCTCTTCAGTCACTGCAATGCACTTTCGAACAGCAAGTGATTCAGCCTCCTCTGCAGGCATGCATCTCCTCTGTTTCATTTCCGGCCTCAATCCCAACAAAGGCATGTTATGTAAGACCCATCTTAGTTAATCTTCACAAAACCTAGCTCAGGTTTACTCCAGGCACCGTGCCTTTCATCCACCCGATCATGACTCTGCTTCCATTTTTACTGGAACACACTTCAAAAGAGCTTTTTTGACCTGTGCAAGTGATAGTTTTTAGTATCTGGTGATTTAAGGGTAAAAGTTACTATATTTTGAGCTTTCCAGATATACCAACAGGTCTAGGCAATCATTCCTAGGAGTTATTAAGCATAAAAATGAGTCACCATCAGCAGTGATTGGTGGTCTCCCATATTTGTGAGTTAACAAATCACAAGAATTTTTCAATGAAAAAAACAAATAGAAAATCATCAAGAGGGTATCCCAGTTCATTTTTCATTGCTGTAAATTGGGTATGCATATAATTTTGTTCTGATCACTCTACGCATGAAAGGTAATTTTTATTCAGGACGAATTGCTTTGTCTTGTTTCAGATTTTTGGATGAGAAATATGAGGGATGTGGAAAGACTGTCAATAGTGGACGATGTAACAAGCGTGGAGTATTCTGTTTCCTTCATCTCTACATCTCTTTGGATGAGAACTATGAGGAATGTGGAAAGATTATCAAGTGATCTTCACAGCTATCTCTCCACTCTCGAATGGCTACATTTTATGGGTACCAGAACTTGCCAAAGGTTGGCTTCTTTCCTTCCTCCAAGTATTCAGCACTATGCAATTTCAAATTCTGAAAGATTGATGCTCAAAACTCAGTGGTGACTATTGGCACCTCATCCAAGATATCCAGCTCATCGTAGTTGATCGAGTTCGGGTAATATAAGAAGATATCTCTCCAATGTCTAATTTTTGTCCTTCAGGTAATGATTCAGACTTCCTTTCTTTCTTGCACACTCGTCATTTAGCTACTGTTGCTGCTGCAGGATCCATGTCTATTCTGAAATCGTCAACTCAATACTAAAAAGTTCATGTTATTCAATGGACGAGCTTCACCTAAATTTCCACAAACCAGATACCGAAGGTCCAACATTGACATTTAGGTTGCTCTGTTTTGTTTAACAAGGAAGTACACAATGAAATGGTTAAAATGCTTGCATCATACAGCGAGTCAACCATTGTTTTATACAAGTGACTATTCCCCAAAACAAATAATACTTGCATGGATTTGCTCACAGTGCTGGAATTATGATGCGTGGATGTGCCTATTTGATGTTATATTTTGAACTTTTTTCATCCCCAAAACTTGTTTATCTTTCCACTCATGCAAATGCACTATGCTTTGCGTGAGAATCATGAAGAATTGTTGCTTTTATATTGATATTTTTCTGCAATTTCAGCGTTTGTTGTATTTTCTCTTCCAAATATCTTCTTTTTTATGCTCTAGCTCAGTGACCTGAATTATCTCAACTGTGCTTGTTGGGCAAAACATCCCACTGTCATCTTTGCTTGGCAAAATCTCTCGGTAGGATCAAATGCAAACACTGTCAAGTTAGGCAACTAATGTGCTTACGTTTATCTTTTGCAACTTTACAAAAAAAAAAAAAAACAAAAACAAAAGGCTATTTATTTTGGTAGGCGTACTGATATGCTCTAAACTGTTTTTTTTTTTTTTTTAGTGACATGCTCCAAAAGATTAATCCATATCATGATGTCAATTTTCGAGTTCTATATTCATGGTCAAATGGAGAAGCTTTTTTACTTATAACAACAGCAGCTACTGTAAAGATGCAAAAAAATAGGATTTAAAACAGGTGTTTTCAAGTTGGTGAATATGACAACAAAATTTGATTGAGCCCTGCAGTATAAGCCATTTAAATCTGAGTTCCTTGTTAAAGTTCATCATTCATCTTTCTCCTATTCAACTTCCCACACCATCTCAGAGCACATTTTCTTTTTCTTTGTTGTTGGGAAAAGGCGGAAAGGAGCAATAAGGAAGACTATGATTTGTCCAAATTCTGGGATATTTCTATGCAAGATTCTGAAAGATCAATGCTCAAAACTCACTGGCAACTATTGGCCCCTCATCCAAGAGATCCCTCCCTTCTACATTGATGGTGTTCAAATCCAATGAATTGAAATTGATCACACCCGAGCCATGACAAATGATTTATCTCCATTGACTACTTTTCCTTCTTCAGGTAATTCTTATAACTTCTTTCATTCTTTTGCTTCCATTTGCTATCTGCCACAATTCGTTGTTCCACCTAAAGTCAGCTTTCTGGGGTTGGGGTCAATATTTTGGGTTTGAAGGTATCAATTTCTATTATGTTCTTCAGTTTGATGCTTAATACGGATTGATTTTTTCCCGTGGAGATGTTTCTCATAGAATTTCCAAAAACCAGCCACTGAAGGTCAGAGACTGACATTTGGGTGTGTCGTGTGTGTCCTCGATGGGGTCTTTTCTTTTTAGGCCAGCAACTCACGGTTGAAATAAGCCAAATGTGATAAGAAGGATGGGGGATATAGATGTAGGTCCCAGTTTTGGCAAAGCTACCTAATGGGCACAAGCATTTGGTTTTCGTGAAATACAACTAAAATTTGGAGCTGCAAAATGATCTTTAGCTTCTTGAATCCCATCAGGCACGTCCTTTAGTCTTTAATTGCACTGTTTGGGAAAATTGATAATATCCTTGTATACCACAGCTGCATTCAGCTCCACTACTACCTTGATTCAGCTTTTTCTTTAGCTACTGCAATGCTCTTTCGAACAGCAAGTAATTCAGCCTCCTTTGCAGATCTAGCTTGCACTACCACACCTCTGCAGGCAATCATCTTCCCTGTTTCATTTCTGGCCATAATCCCAATGACAGCATGTTTAGTTCCTCCAACGTAAGAGCCATCACAGTTAATCTTCACAAAACCTAGCTCAGGTTTACTCTACACACCTTGCCTTTCGTCCACCCAATCATGACCCAGCTCTCCTACATTTTTACAAGAAACGCAGTTTGAAAGTGCTTTTTTAATCTGTAGGAGTGACAGTTTCAGGATCAAGTGATTTATGGTCAAAGATTACTGCATTTCTAGCATTCCGGATATACCAACTGGTGTAGGCAATCATTCTTAAGCGTTATCAACCTGTACCAAGTCATTCGAATCTCCTAGCCTCACATTTGTAGAATATCAACCCATACCAATAAGTCACCATCGCTAGTGATTAGCAGTCTCCCATACTTGTTAGTTAACATAGCCATAAGGGTTTTTTAGCAAAAGGAAAAACCATTCAAAAGGGTCACTGATTCCTGACAATAATAAAGCAAAGTATCCCGGTTCTTGTCTTGTTTGCTCATTTTTGGTTGCTTTTGGGTGGGTATGCATATGATTTTGTTTGTCGGATCACTCTTATAGTTGTTCATTAAGCATGAAAGGCAACTGTTATTCAGGACTAATTGATCATCCCGTTCCAGGTTTTTGGATGAGAAATATGGGGAATGTGGAAAGACCATCAATGGTGGAGGATGTATGATGCATGGAGTCTTCTGTTTCCTTCCTCTCTAACCTCTCTTTGGATGAGAAATATGAGGAGTGGAAAGACTATCAAGTGGTGTTCATGGTCATCTCTCCTCCCTCAAACAGTTATAAATTCTATGTTGCTCGAAGTTTGGGTACTTGCCAGAGGATGGCTTCCCTCCCTCCCTCAACGTATTCCACATAATTCAATGTGAGATTTTGAAGGATGGATCCTCTTTTGCGGGCAACTACCGGCACCTCATCCAAGAAATCCCACTCATTGTGATTAATCTAGTTCGGATCCAACAGGAAGATTTCTCTCCACTGTCTTAAGTTTTGCTCTTCAGGTAATGATTCGGACTTCTTTCTTTCACACTTGTCATTTAGCTACTGCTGCTCCAGGATCCATTTTCATTATGCTTCCTCAACTCAATGCTAAAATGTTAATTTTTTTCCATGGACGTGCTTCACATAAATGTCCACAAACCAGCTGCTGAATGTCCAACGCTGACATTTGGGTTGCCCTGTTTTGTTTACTGAGGAAGTACACAATGAAATGGTTATAGTGCTAATGTGGTACAGCCAATGACAATTCCTCGAACAAATAATACCTCCATGGACTTGCTCATGGTGCTGGAATTATGATGCGTCAAATGTGCCTGACTATATCGATTATATATCTAGAATTTTGTGTGATGGCCAAAAATTGCTTATCTCTGCACTTGGATGACACATAAAGAATATGCAAATGGAAATGAAGAATGCATTGCGTGAGAATTATGAAAAATTGTCACTCTCATATCGAAATTGTTATGCAATTTCAGCATTTGCTGTATTTTCTCTTCCAAATATCTGTTTCTTATGCCCTAGCTCACTGACCCGAATTCTCTCGACTGTGCTTGTCTTGCAGAAGATCCCACTGTCATCTGTGTCTGGCAAAATCTCTTGTGCTGATCAAATGCAAATACTGTTGAGGTAGGCTACTGATGTACTTATGTTCATCTTTTGCCACCTAACAAAAAATAAAAACGCTATTAATTTTGGTAGGTACATCAATATGCTTTAATTTTTTTTTTCTTTTTGTGACAAGGTCTAAATAAGATTAATCTTTATCATGATGTTGATTATCAAGGTCTATAATCAAAGTCAAATTAAGAAGCTTTATTACTTTGAATAACAGCTATTGTAAAGATGCAAAAATGGGATCTATAACGGGTTCTCAACTTGGCAAATATGATGACTAAATTTCAATGAACCTGCAGATTATAATCTATTTAAATCTGACTTTCTCATTAAACTTCACAATTCATCTTTCTTCTATTTAAATCTTACACCATCTCAAAGAACTTTTTCATTTTCTTTGTTGTAAAGGAAAGGCGGGGAGGAGTAATCAGGGAGACTATACTTTGTTGCTCTGTTGAGTAATCCTAAAATTCCCACGTCTGCCACGAAGTATTGTGATTTAAAATTGCAAGAAGGTCGTCATCCAATACCACTCACAACCCAGTTATCTTGGGTAGGCAAGTCTTATCATTATCCTACTAAGCTGCCAGAGCTCCAGTTAATCTTCACAAAACCTAGTTCAGGTTACTCTACAAACCCTGCCTTTCGTCCACCAATCATGACAGTGATTTATGTAGTGACAGTTCCAGGATCAAGTGATTTATGTTTTTAATGGTTACTGCATTTCGAGCGTTCCAGATATACCAACAGGCGTAGGCTATCATTCTTAAGAGTTATCAGCTCGTACCAAGTTATTCGATCTCCTGACCTCACATTTGTAAAATATCAGCCTGTATGAAAAAGTCTCTATCACCAGTGATTAGTGGTCTCCCATACTTGTTTGTTAACATAATCATAATACTTTTCCAGCAATTAATATATATATCTATCAGCAAGGTATCCCGGTTCACTTTTTGTTGCAGTCAATTAGGTGTGTATATAATTTTTTTCTGATCACTCTTGTAGTTGTTCACTGTGCATGAAAGACAATTTTTATTCAGGACTAATTGCTCGTCCTGTTTCAGACTTTTGGATGAGAAATGTGAGGACTGTGGAAAGACTGTCAATGGTGGAGGATGTAAGAAGCATGGACTATTCTGTTTCCCTTGTCTCTAATTTCTCCTTGGATGAGAAACATGAGGAACATGGAAAGATTATCAAGTGGTCTACCTCTCCTCTCTCAAACAGCTATCTTTTGTAGGTTTTATTGGTACTTGCCAGAGGATGGCTTTGCTCCCTACTCCGAGTATTCAGCATAGTGCGTTGTGAAATTCTGAAAGATCTATGCTCAAAACTCAATAGTGGTGACTGTTGGCACCCCATCCAAGAAATCCCACTCGTTGTGGTTGATTGAGTTAAGATTCAATAAGACGATTTCTCCACAATGTCTAATTTTTATTCTTCAGGTAATGCTTCGGACTTCTTTCTTCTTCCGCACTTGTCATTTAATTACTGCTTCTGCTCTAGGATCCATTTCTATTACAAATCCTCAACTTGATGCTAAAAAGTTCACGGTTTTCCATGCACAAGCTTCACATAATTTGCCACAAAGCAGCTAGACATTTGGGTTGCTCTGTTTTGTTTGATAAGGAAGCACATAATGAAATGGTTATAATGCTAATGGGGTACAGCTAGTCCACCATTTTTTCGTACGAGTGACTATTCCTCAAAACAAATAATACTCATATGGACTTGCTCACAGTGCTGGAATTGTCATGCGTGGATGTGCCTATCTGGATTGATGATATATCTTGAACTTTGTTTGGTGCTCAAATATGGCTCATCTTTCCACTTATGGAAATGCACTATGCTTTGTGTGAGAATCATGAAGAATTGTTGCTCCTATACCAATATTTTTCTGTCATTTCAGCATTTGTTGTATTCTGTTCAAAATATCTTATTTTCTTTTTCTTTTTCTTTTCTTTTCTTTTTATGCCCTAACTCAGTGACCTGAATCCTCTCAACTGTGCTTGTTTTGCAGAATATCTTGCTGTCTTCTTTATTTGGCAAACTCTCTCAGAAGGATCAAATGCAAACACTGTTGAGGTAGGCAAATGATGTGCTTATGTTCATCTTTTGCAACTTGACAAAAGAAAAATAAAAGGCCATTTATTTTGGTAGGTGTAATGATATGCTTTAAACTGCTTTTTCGGTGACATTCTCAAAAAGATTAATCTGTATCATGATGTCAATTATCGAGGTCTACATTCAAAGTCAAATGAAGCAGTTTTCTTCCAACAGCAGCAGCTATTGTAAAGATGCAAAAAATAGGATTTAAAACAGGTGTTTTCGATTTAGTGAATATGACAATTAAATTTGAATGAATCCTACAGATTATAATCCATTAAATCTGACTTCCTTGTCAAAGTTCAAAGTTCATCTTTCTACTATTGAAATTCCCACACCAGCTCAGAGCACATTTTCCTTTTTCCTCGTTTTCAAGGAAAGGCAAAGAGGAGCAATCAGGGAGACTATGCTTTGCCACTCTGTTAAGTCATCATGAAAGCCTCACGTTTGCCACGATGTATTTTGATATAAGATTGTGAGAAGACCGTTATCCAATACTACTCACAACCATTTATATATGGTAGGCAAGTTTCGTTACTATGACCCTACCAAACTGCCAAAGCTCCTGTCATGGATAAGACAAGATTCATGCGCCATCATCGCTAGGGGGTTATCCTTGTGTCCTCGCGTTCGTGAAATATCAGCTTGTGCCAATAGGCCACAATCACTGGTGATCAGCGATCCCCCATAGTTTTGCATTAGCATTATCATTAGGGTCATTCAGGAAAAACAAAATCATCAAAACAATCACATTTTTTAGGCTTGCAATGGGAAGTACCCTGGTATGTCTTGTAGATTTTTGGTTGAAGTTGGGTGAGTATGTGTATAATGTGTATGTCTGATTACTCTTGTAATTGTTTATTTCACACGACAAAGTAATTTTTACTGTGGGCTACTTGATTTTCTCATCCCATGATTTTTTTTTTTTCCCATTTTCATCTCACACGCCATATATTAATCTTTTAGTTGAACTTGAAGAGTACGATACAGTGATTGTGATTCTATCGAGATAATTATATTGACGATTGCGATCGACGAAAGTTGGGGCATTAAAGAAATGTCTAGGGCCTTAGTGAGGTGAACTCCGATTAACGTAAAAAAAAAAAAAAAAATGTTCCTTTTGTTTTTTTATCCGTTTAACTTTTTATGCAATTAAAAAGCAATTTTTTCTCAACGATTTATAAGAATTTAAGACGTCTTCAAAACACTTATCTTCATCTGGTCAACCTGAGTTAGATGCCTTTATACGAAGTGTTACGAATCTTCTTGTTTTTTGTTTACAATATATGTTAATAGTTCACATGATTGAGTTGAATAAGGAATGTTTCAAGAATACCTAAATATTTGTCTCTGATGAATTAGATTTATTGATTTTTTGAACAACACTGTGTGATATACTAATTTGTAGATGTAAATCAATGATATAAGCATGTATATAAGTTGGTATATCATTTGTTAAGGTTAAAATAACTTTTGAAAAATTTCCCCTTGTCAAAAAAAGAAAATAAAATAAAAGGCTTTTCCAAAACTTCAAAAATTGTGGATGCCAAAAAATAATGTCAAGTCAACTTTTCATTATCCATAATATGACATTGTTCTTCTTTTCTCTTCGCCAAAAATATTGATATAGCATAAGAGGGATCCATCGTAGTCGATTGTTCTTAATATTTAAAGTAGACTCCAAATAAGAAAAAGCCAGTAATATGACATTTCGCACGTAAAGCGATATTGACACCTCAGAGTTTATATATTTCCCTTAATAGAATGCCTAGTTTAATACCAAAGAGAAGCAAAAAAAAAAAAAAAAAAAAAAAAATAAAAACAAAAAACAAAAACAAAAAGAATTCCTAGTTAGTTCCCCGAAACAAGCCCCTTCTTCAAATTCTGTAGTGTGAAATAAAAGTTAAAATTTAATAGAAAAAAGGAAGATTTTATACATATATTTTCGAAATGTTTCAAGTGCTCAAGTGCTAAATGCGGATTCAACTTGAATTTAACAATTGCAATAGTATTAAGCCCTAACACCATGCTGCAAAGGCATTGAATGGGCCATCGTTGGCATGTTGGGCCTAGAAAGATAGATAGCCCCAACTCTTGGGCCTTGATCCAAAATGGATCCGATTTTACTGGGACTTGACGTACAATTCGGGTAATAAGGTAAAGAAGGTTGTTCGGCTGGGACAACACTCACTAATTGTAGAACTATTGAATGGGCGAGCCTAGACGGACCAAGTCGGATGTCAACCATCAAAATTCTTACCCATTCCGCCCTAAGATTTTGGAAATTATTATACTTTCTTCGTATAAATAACAACATCAAGGTGAGCTATTGCCCAAAGAAAAAAGTTGCTTGCCCAGACTCGCTCAAGCCGTGCATTCGACAAACATTGGTAGCTTCGAGCTCTAAGAGAAGAGTCATGGCCCTAGGCTTGCCCAATTGTTTTCCCTTATTTGGGCTAGGTTGAGCTAAGCTCGATGGGCGATTCTTTTTTTGCTCTCGAGCCTACTCAAATGAACGAGTATGTTTTGCATTCGAATACAGTGCGGGCTATTCGAAATATCTAGTTTCATCTTGAGAAAAAAAAATGATAGATAATATACTTGATATCAACGTGGACTCACATGAGCTCGAAACTTATGGCCTAATTATGTGCGAAAACACACAATCAGGTATGGAGAACAATGAGTTATTACAATGGCTCTCTTTAGATTTAGTTAATGACAGACTTTGTAATCTTTATAATTCCCTCTCCTTCCATATTCTAGCGTGATAAAGATGAGTCATCATCATCACCTAACAACAATTTATGGGACCATATCTAGCATCACCTTACTTGTCAATATGATTTCTTCTTATATTAATGCATATTAGCATTGGAAATTCTTCATTTATTTGTGTTGTCAAAGATGAGTGAATAAGTATATGCTCAATTGGCACATGGCATATGGTGTTGTCTCAAATTAGATTCGATATACAATTTCTTTAGACGACACCTTGATATTACTGAATTACCATCATGGGAGTAGTTTTAGTAATTGACGACAGGAAGCGCGCAGTGCTTGAAAATAACTTTGTGTTTCATGCAATACATTCTCGTCAATTGTAGTTTGCTATATTTTATTAAGAGAAATTATTTGTTTCCTTTGAACGCTCAAATGTGAACAAAATTGGGGGAAGATATTTATCGATATACTTCTATCCAGATGCCAACCAAAAGGGTTAAGTACAGTTTTAGTTCTTCCACTATTGTCGCTTTATGCAATTTAAGGGATAATGACACTATAAGTGCCATAATTTTGGTACGGTGATCACTTGAATATCATAATTTTTTTTATTCACCTAAGTGTCATAACTTCTTAAAAACATCACTTGGGTGCCACTACATTAAGTCGATCATTTAAGTGCTAAAATTTTTTGAAAACATTTGCCCAAATATCATAAATCCAACATGGCATAACACTTATGGTAAACATTTTCAAAATATTATGACACTAAAGTGAATGATTAAAAAATTATGTTACACTCAAGTAAATGGAAAAAAATAAAGTTATGGCCCTTAAAAGGATGACCATACGTAAGTTAAGGCACTCAAGTAATTGGAAAAAAAAAAAAGATATAGCACTCGAGTGATCGTAGATAAAAAGTTAAAGCATTTAAGTGATTGAAAAAAAGTTATAACCCTCAAATGAACACTATACAAAAGTCATTGCACTTGTAGTGCTCTTATCCAGCAATTTAGTTCTCTTACCTTTTTAAGCAATCTAATATTTTAACTTTATTAATTTGTACAATAAAATCCTTTCCATACCTACCATTACTAATACTGTCAAATTGACAATGCAATAAAATTTGACAAGCGCCACTAATGTGGCACCACATTCTCAATTTGGGAATATAATAGAGGGAGAAAATATACCAGCTGTCTAGCCCTGTCTAGACGCTGGCTAAGGTCATATAATATACTAAAGAAGTTTCGATTACAAAAAGACATGGCAAACACTGTTAAAATAAGTTCTACAACTTTTCTATGGCCAGTAAATATTATTTGTCTAAAAGAGAGAATTTTATGTCTGCTTAAAATGGTAAGCAATCAATCACAACACAATGAAATATCGCAAGCTTCATTATTCTCTTCAAAGATAATATCTCGAGAACATTTAGTATTTAATGATTGGTTTAATGAGTAAATAACTCGGCACTCTTTGCGTTTAAAATTAAAACTAGGCATAATAGGGGTTCATGGATATCATTGTGTTTGGAAAGATATAACCTTATATTCAAAGCCAACATGGGCATTTGCAAAACATTGGTATAAACATTCAGGTTTTGCCGATTAGTTTTTCAAGAGCACTTCTTAATCATACTTGAAAAGATCGTCATCTTCAATGCATTGACTATACATAACACATGGCAAATGGTACGTTGAAGCATAAGCATTTCTTTATGTAGGTGTTTAATGGGAAAATTGTTCAAAAATTCTAAATTTATTATATAGTGGCCAATTCAATAATAAATGTTTCAATTATATAAATTTAGTCATAAAATTTTGACAATTTGCTAATTTAATCATGGACCTTCCATTTGTGTCATTTTAATTATGGACCTTTTAATGATTTACCAATTTAATCATTTCGACCAATTTTGGTTTGAAATTGCTAGTGTGGATAATTTTTATAATTTCTTTCAATTTTATGAATTTTTTTCCAACGATGGGCTACAGAGAGAAAAAGGAAAAAAGAAAAGGAAAAGAGAAAATAAAAGAAGAGAAAATGAAAATAAAAAAGAAAAAAATTACAAAATTATTTATATTAGTGTTGATTATATCACATAGGATAGCGCCACCATGTCATGAATTTTCGATCAAAATTAGCTGGATTAACTAAATTGATAAATTATGAAAATATTTAAAATTAAATTAATACAATTGAAATGTTTATGGCTAAATTGGTAAATTGTCAAAAAGTTTAAAACTAAATTAATATAACTAAAAGATGTGGGAACAAATTGATCGATGTATAATATGTTTAGGAATTTTGAGACAATTTCCTTTGCGTTTAATAAGGGTGCATTTGGTAACGTTTTTATTCAAAAATTATTCCGGGAACTATTTCTATTTAGGGAGACAATATTTTACCGGAAAAAGCATTTGATAAACTTGTTACGGAACAAAAACGAACAAAACACGTTTGGTAAATTTGTGTTCTTTTTTTGTTTCTTTTAATTTTTTAATTTTATTTTTCCTTTTTTTAATTTTTAATTTTTTTTTTATTCTTTTGGCCAGTCATCGGCCTCGACCATGACTGGCTACCGGCCGACGAGGGTTGGCAGCCTCACCTAGCCATAGCGAGGCTCGCCAGACCCCGACGAGGCTTGGCCTCGCCTTGCACCAACGAGCCTCTCTAGTGGTTGGGCGAGCTTAGCCTCGCCGGATCTAGGCGAGCCCGAGCTCGCTTCGCAGGGGGTCAACGACGCTCCAGCAAGGTTGCCAGTCCTCAACAATCAGTCGCCGGTCATGGCTGAAGCCAGCGACCGGCCAAAGAAAAAAGAAAAAGAAAAGAAAGAAGAGAGAAAAATTTGTTTGTCAAAATTGTTTTGAAACAAAAGCGAGTTTTTTTTTTTTGTTTCTTATTTTTTATTCCAAATTTTTCTTGGGAAAAAAAAAAATTTTGGAGGCATGAAAGCAAAACAAATGCGTTTATGTTCTTTTTTTGTTTTTCAGAACATAAAAACACAAATTGTGTTCATGAACAAACAAACACACCTAAGCATCTTGTATGGGTCTATGATTGATTCACAGAGCTTCATCGGGCATGACACGTGTCGCAACACCCATGATCAAGGGAATACAAAGGGTGGGCCCCAAGAACTATAAAATTAAAAATGAAAAAGAAAAAGGAAAAAGATGGACCCCGATGTGAGCGGCCAACGAACCCTATCATGTCCTCTAGTGTCCCCTCATTCTTAGGGAACGGCAATAATAATCAAATCGAAATCCTAAGGAAGCGGTCAAAGGGAGCAGTTAAAGATTATTCCGTAGGCTCGAGGTCCGTCGCCTAATCATGCACCGCCAATCATCGATCACGCGCGAGTTTTGCTGCTTTTCAACGGTGGATATCCCAATCATAGTGCGGATCTATGGCTGGTAGCGTGGACCTGAGGCCTACCGGATAACTTAGCCTTCGAAAACATTTGCGCGCCAAAATGCTTTCTCTCTCCGACCGGACGGCACGTGACAAACGTAAGTGAGAGAGAGAGAGAGAGAAAGGATGTCGGGCAGGTGAAGGTAGATACGGGGGGGTTGTCCGCTTTTACAGAGGAGGAAGTTTCCACCAAACGACACACTTTGACAGAAAAAAATAATAATGTGATTTTTTTATCAATATATATATATATATATATGTAAATCGGATAACAAATATACGGGAGAATGAACCATGTAATTATGTATATTTCATGATGAAGAATTTATGAGCTTATTTTAAAATTTATAAGATAACTAGTTAAAGTAACAAAATTGAATGAACATAATTGTTATAAAGCTTGAATTAATTAATTCCGTTGATAAATAGTCACATATGTGTCCATTGCCAAGCGAGAAGGTAGTATTACTTGATTTGAAATTTGTAAAAATCACACATTAATAGAAAAGAATTAATAATTATAATTTAGAGAAATTATATAAAATGTGATGTCTTTCAATCAATATATTTAAATGGGATGAAGAATACATGGGAGAGAGGACCATGTAATTTATGTATATTTTTGTGTATTTCATAATGAAGAGTAGATGAGCCTATTTTAGATTTTGTAAGATGATTATTTAAGGTGGCAAAATTTAATGAACATCACTTTACATCAAGCTCGAATAATTTAATTTCGTGGATAAATCACAAATAATATGTGCATGGGGGAGCGAGAGGGTAGTATTTCTGGATCTAAAATGTGTATAAACGTATCTGAAATAAGTGATTAAATTTTTTTTTGTCTTCTCAATATCCTCCTATGCTCACAAATAATATGTGCGTTGTGCATTGAGAGGGTAGTATTGCTCAATTTGAAATGTCTATAAATGTATCTGAAATAAGTAATTAAAATTTTTATGTCTCCTCAATAGCCTCCTAAGCTCATACTTTTACGTCAAACATTGTATGCAAGATCAGATGTCACTCATCCCCTTTGCCTCTTTACACTAGAAAATTTTTTATTGCCAACCATTCATATTTTGCCATTTAATATCCTTTTTTTTTTCTAGTCTTGATTTTACAACATTAAACTTCAAGCACAAGGCAAGTATAACATGTAAAGAATCCTGCTTTAGATACTCTTTTACAAAAGAAAATAAAAATTCACACTTTGGGTTGCTAAACCCTAAAAAGCCCAAGTTGTCATTTTATATAGTACACTCCTAAAAGTAAGTCTCTCATGTTTGTTGACTCCCCCTTCTGAGTTCTAATTCATTAATAAATATTTTTTAGAGGGTCACTTTTTATTTTTATTTTCTGGCGTCCCAAAAATAACTTATCATATGCAACTCAACTGGTGGGACTATGAATCCAAGAACACTTAACTAGATTGAATTTTGCTCTATTTTATTTTTCCTTTCAAAGAGAGAGGGGACCAATAATGCATATGATCCCTGGAAGCGAAGTAGGGTTTTTTGGTTACACATTTTAGAAATAATTTATAAAAAAGTGTGAATGAAAAGTAAATGTTTTTTTATTGTGCAAGCCCACTGCGAGAAAGTAAAAGATATGATAGAGAGAATGGAGAGGGAAGGAAAAAAATACAAAGTAAAAGGCAGTTGGAAAATATAAATATAAAATAAACAATTGATATACTTTGTAACATAATTAATATTGTTATTCTGCTCGCGGAGCAATTATTTTACACCGTCAATGTATCAAATTCTGAGCCCGTGAAATTGGGTATGCAACAATAACTATTGTAAGAGACTAGGTTCATTCCCCTTCACCAAACATTCACGGGAAAGTCACGTTTGACATAATTTCGGTGCCAAAAAGTAATTTTTAATTATTAGCTGCAGCTTATCGACAACAATGTCATCCTTGCTAATTTTCAAGATAATATGTAGTTACGTTTATGATTGATGCGAGAATTACTCTCATAAAAAGGCCATTATTCTAATTAATTAGGAGTATTGGGATTCATAATGAGCATATCGGATCACTGAAATCAAGAACCACTTGGATCAGTCCGGATTGGACCAGTTGATTTGGTCCGGTTCCTAGAGATATCGACCTGGTTCCCATTTCTATAAAAATGGAATCGGTAATCTTCGGTCCGATTCCCAATTTTGGGAGAACCTGACTAACACTTTTAAAAAGATATAACTTTTTTAATTTCTTAAAAATAGCAATAAATCTTTATATATAATATTTTATTTCTTAAACACATAAATATTTATTAAATTAAAATTAAAATCTTCATAGAAATAAAAAAAATGGCGGTTAAATCGGATCGGATAGATGGAGAATTGATCACCCCTAATTGGGAAGACTAATATAATAGAAGTACACATTTTTTAGTCGTATTTAGACTTAATTGTTGGTTTACTTGGAATGTTTTAATAGGCTATTTTCACCGAAATAAATAACTTTTATTATGTCCTTTCCTGTGTGCACTAATATAATGGAAAGTCCTATTATATTTTTTATTTAATGAAATCTCAAATTTGCGTTTTGTTTGGGAAAAAACAATCCTAGATCCGTGTATTTTCAGGAAAAATATTTCTACGTCTGTTTGGAAATTGTTTTTATAATCCGTGTTAATCTCACATTAAATGGAATTTTAATATTATTCAACATATTCCACGAATTTTAAGAATATAATTTACACGGTGCCAATTATCTTCTTTTGTATTCATCAAATATGAGCTACTAAAAGTACGTTAATCAGATTTTATTTGGCTTTCTCGGGTAAACTTATAGTCTAGAATTATAATAATTTCATCCATGGCCAAAATACAAAATTGACAAATTTTCCCAATGCAAGGCGCCAAAGAATAATTACTTTAGTTTTGTGAGTTTGAAACCGAAAACCATGACAGTAAATACAATGTAAATTGTGGCAAAAGGAAAGATATGATTTTAATAACATAATATTAATTATGATTTATGTCCTTCTTAATATTAAAACGTTTTGGATTTCCAATTAATGGCAATGAGATTTCGTTTATTTGCACACGGTTTTGTGCATTTACTTTTTTCATGATGAGCGCTGAAATTAATATAGTAAATGCTGAGGAAACACATTAACAGTACCTGGAGAAATTATGAAAATTGTAATAAATGGAGATTGAGAATTCAATTGAGAGAGAGATCTCCTCCAACTGATGATTTAGTTATAAAGTACGAAATTGAGCACATTTAATTGGGCCAATTGAATTATCATTCATGACATGTTAATACTTATTGACAACCAACGACCAAAAAAAAAAAAAAATACTTATTGACAACCGAAATTCCATATCCATTCTTTTGAGTCATAATTACGCGATGATTTTTTCTAATTCAAAAAAGAAAAGAAAAGCCATTCTTTGCCCTTTTCAAATGAAGACTAAAAAGCATTTTCGCCATGCATAATTTGATTCATGAAATAAATGCATTGAGATTTCATTTTCATTTCAATCTCAACCTCACAATACAATCCTTGGATGCAACACGTCAATTATTTGACATAATATCATGGATTCATCATCATATTCGACTTTTAATAAAATTAAATTTATTGTCAATCACTTTAAAATACTTAAAAAAGAAGAAGAAGAAGAGTCAATTTGCCAATTACAATTTCACATTTCGAATGGCTAGAGCTCATATCATTTGTTCATTGAATGAAAATTTGGCAAGTCTGTGCAAGTCAAAAACTTGAAATCTATTAAGAAGTCATGTAAAAATATTACTTCATATATTCACCCGATGCCAAGATTAAAAAAGGGAAAAGATGATCAAGACACTGTCCCAAAAGCCAACATTTGTAATTTATCTTTTCTATTTATGGCAACACCAAACCCAACAACATTTTCTATGCCATATTGTCCCCAATAGCCAACATTTACAATTTTTTTTTAGGGTAACACCAAACCCAACAACATTTTACCAAAAAAAAGGAAAAAGGAACACTTAACTTTAGGAAGGAAACGAGGAACAACATGAAAAAATAACGGACAGCTGTGGAGCTGCGAGGTGGGCCCCACCTTACTAAAGTTTATCGCCACGAGAAAATCTCTCTCTCTCTCTCTCTCTCTCCCGCCTTCCCGCTCCTTCTTGAATCTCATCTTCTCCTCTGCAATCTCCTCCACTTTTTCACTCTCTCCCTCTCTCGCTCTCCGCTCTCCCTCTCTTCCTCCCGCTCTCGGAGGAGATACCCAGAAAGGGATAGGCCTTAGAGGGAGAGAGAGAGAGAGAGAGAGAGAGCGGGGGTGGGTTTGGAGAGAGAAATGTGAAGCAGCTTCTTCTCTGGAAATGGATACTCCAGAGAGGAACCAGATCGCCGCTCCCATCTCCAAATTCGAGGTACTTTGCGCTCGCCCTGCCGAGAATCTTGAGTACCCACTTCGGTTTTTTCGTCAATTTCATCTCTTTTCTTCCTTTTTCCCCGGGGAATCGGGTTGGTTTTGGCAATTCTTGGATCTTTTGGAGCTTGGTTGCGGGTTGTTGACTCGATCCCTGCCTGGTCTGCATGCCCTTCTTTTCTGTCCCATCTGGGTCGTTGACCTTAATTTTGAAATGGGGATTCTTTTTCCTTCGAGTTGACTGTAGTGTTTTCAGCTTCTTTGGAGTTTCTGAGAAGAATTCCGGGGGGTTTTGACGGGGCAAAGAAGAAGCTTCGAATTGTTTAAGGTTGTTCGGAAGTGTGGTCTGAACTCCAGCTAATTTGAGTAGATCTTCGCTTGGTGATGTGAATCTCTCTATATTTAGATCTCTGGCGAGTCAATGCTGAGTGGACCTTGCTTTTCAGTGATCTTCACTTGGAGATTCGAAGCAATTGTCTGGATTTTCTGTCTAATTCTCCTTCTCGGGGTCAGATTTTTTGACTAAGTGTTTAATTAGTCAAAAGTGGTGTTTTTTGGGGGAAATGTCCACAGATGTTTACTGGCGGCCATTTTTATGAGTGAACTACAGATCCTGTGTTTAATGCACTCGAGGTTGTATGAGGACTCAACTAGGTCTTAAGTGGTCATGCTCCTTCTTCTTTTATGTAATTTCTTTTCAATTCCCACATGTTGGTATTATCATCTTGGATCGAGGAGTGGATCTGATTGAATGACCCCTTTTTGTCGGTCTAACATGCCCACAAACAGCTTTGGCGGGCAGAGTTTATCATCTACTGACCGTAGCTTCGCATTTGAGAGCTCTCGGTTGTGAGATTTTCTATATTCTGGCTTTTATTCCAGTTGGCATGTTTCATTGCAACAATTCTTAAAATATTTGACATGGAAATAAAGTATGCTGTTTTGCAGGATATGTTGTTATGCTTGATTAATTTTTGCATTTTTCACGGAAGCAGAACATGATTTGAGAATTGGCCAATTGAACTTTTTTTTTTAATTCAGTACTTTCTGGTTAAGAGTCTCCATCTTGCACTTGTTTTTAGTGTGTATAAATCTACTTTATGTCGTTTCTGTGCTTTTATTTCTTCAGATAAATATATTGTGTGATCCATAAGTAATAGTTTCCTGATGATTGCAGGACTCCCCAGTTTTCAATTATATCAACAGTCTCTCCCCCATAAAGCCAGTGAAGTCCATACGTATCACTCAGGCATTCAGCTCACTGACTTTTGGATCTCTTCCGTCCATTTTCACTTCTCCACATGTCAGTTCTTCTCACAAGGAATCGAGATTTCTGAGAAGGTGATTGTCTGTCTTTCTTGTTTAGTTCTGCACAGTTGGCTCAGACTGCCTTGCTTGTATATGTCTGCTAACAGATATCTCTTGTTTTAGCCATCAAGACTCAGATCCGTCAAATATTGGAACTTCTTGTAAAGATGAGAATAAAATTCCAACAGCTGAACGCGATGTTTCAGATGTGGCTCAGTTGACTGAAAATGAAAGTGAGCTGCAGGAAAACTTTGATATCTTGGTTCCCATCGGAGAATCTTCTGTTGAGCCACTTGATGAGCACCAAGAATTTGTGCTTGACCTGCCGCAATCCTTAAAGTACAACTGTGGCAGTCCAAATTCCGACCCAACGCCATGTAGCACTGCTGCGGATTGTACTGTGTCCAAGTCAGATGCTCCTGTTGTTGAAAAGAATTCCCAAATAGACTTACCTGATGGTAGGTCACATCAGGAGGGAACTTCTCAACAGAAAAATGATACAGGGTGTGGATGGGAGAGTTTGGCTTTAGAGTCGACTGACCTTTTAATCTTTAGTTCCCCTAATGATGCTGCTGCTTTTAGGGGACTGATCCAGAGATCACCAGATGTAGAGGTGGGATATTTCACTTCTATGGTGTCAAATTTTCCTGAGAATGAGGTTAGTGAAGAACTGAAAAAGCAGTTACTGTATCAACTCACTTTTAATGAACAGCATGAAGCAGAGGAGCCTTCTTGTCAGCCTGTAGATCCCAGTGAGCAGAAAGACACAAATACTTTGCCGAATGGTGTTGCGATAAGCAATCTGGATAATCACACTGGTACTTATTTGAGTGTAAATATGGATAATGAGGTGGGAGCGCATATTCCATTTGCTAATAAGGTAAAAGACAGCTTGATTTTTACTCCACGTATTCTCTCACAAAATTTCCTGTTTCTTATGTGCTGGCACAGCATGCAAACTATAGATATCTGCCTCTTCAATAAGTAGACCAGATGCACAGAATTCCCTGAACCAAAATTGCATGCTCGTTTCTTTTATTCTCACCAAAATTCTATTAGAAGTTAATGATACTGTTCCAATTTCTTTTTTTTTCCCCTCAATTCATTTCTAATAAAATTGATTACTAATCCATCTGTACTCATTCTTACTGAAAACACATTCAATGTGCTTGTCTGTAACATACTGTGATGATGCTGAAAGTGACTTTTAAATAGTATTTGCAACTTCCAAAGCATCTTCAGTCAGAAATTCATGAAAAAATCTCATCTCTGTTGTTAGTTTCTCAATACTTTTAGCTCTTGTTTTAATCTGAACAGTTCAGTATTAGTCTTCCAGCTCCACCTCCAGCCATTTGAAGAAACATTTCTTGCTTGTGTTAATTGCTGAAACACAGAATTCCATTGGATTGTATAACAAACTAAAGTACCTCTGTCTGTTGATATGTAGCCTATCTCTGATCTACCTCGTGGTATGAGAAGGCGCTGTCTTGATTTTGAGATGGTGGGAACTCAGCAGAAGAGCTTGGATGGTGGTTCAGATGGTAATTCTTCACCACTACTTAAATCCGATGAGAATAATATCCCAAAAAATAAGCAACTGGTCGTTGTCAAAGGTGGAGGTGATTCTTCACGGTGTATTGTACCTGGAATTGGCTTGCACTTGAATGCTTTGACTTCAACTACAAAGGACTCCAGGATCGTTAAACATGAAAGCTTGTTATCTGATGTCCAAGCATTAAATGTGCACATGTCCACAACCTCGTTGCAGTCTCCCTTGACCAATCAGGAGTCCCTTCACAAGTCTTTGACTTTGAGTAATGCTGAAGAGATGGACCATGATAATGGGCTTCAGGTTGCTGAAGAAGTTTCTCAAGCACCCACTGATCTGAACTATGAAGAGAATGGCCAGACTAGTCCCCGAAAGAAAAGGCATGCATGATTTGTTTATAACTTGATGTTCAAGACCATATATTCAGATACTACTTTTGATGCTTCCCTTGTCTTTCCTTATATGTGCTATTTGATTTGCAGGAGACGAATGGAGAATGGTGGAGAAAGTGAGACCTGCAAGCGCTGCAATTGTAAAAAATCAAAATGTTTGAAGCTGTAAGTTCACCTATAAAGTATTTTCTTTTTTAAACCCTGGAACTCTTTATTCACTGAATACCCTTTTTTGTGTTTAACAATTAGTATACTTGCCATCCAGTGTTGGCCAACAAGCCATGGAAAGCTGCTTGCAGAAGTGCTGTACATTTCAAACCTAAGTAATTGGTCCTTTTTTTTTCTTGGCCCCAAATAACCGGTCTTGATCCACTACAAAAGAATCCTGCGGCAGAAAACTGCTTGCAGAAGTGCTGAAATGATAGATAGAAAGAAAACTGAGTTGCGGTGTTATTCTATTGTTTGAGCAAAGTTATTTAGGCCTGAGAAGTTATGAAAAGCAATCTTATCATATGGTAGAAGTTATGTAATCATTTAGATCTGAACTTCAACCCTTTAATAGAATACTTTGCACTGGGCCTTTCTATCCTCAGCGCAGGCTGAGTCTCCAATTCCCTTTGAATGACAATTTCACAGAAGCCAAAAGGGCATCCTTGATGTCATTATATTAGGTCATAACTGGAGTGTAATCCTGATAAAATAATTGAGAGATGATTTTTTGTAAATAACCCAGAAAAATAGGATGTTAGAAATTTTTTCGTCAGCTGAGTTATTCCTGCGAAACTTAAAAATGGAAGAGACCCTAGAAACAAATCATCCACCTAGGCCATTTTTGGCAAATCAAAACTGGATTAGATTAACAATTTCAGGAAATCTGGAGGCTATTAGTATGCTAGTTGACCTTTCAAAATTGTCTATGCAGTTACTGTGAATGTTTTGCTGCTGGTGTCTACTGCATCGAGCCATGTGCATGTCAAGATTGCTTCAACAAGCCTATTCATGAAGACACTGTTCTTGCAACTAGAAAACAGATCGAGTCACGTAACCCGCTTGCATTTGCTCCAAAAGTCATTAGGTCTTCTGAATCTGCTTCTGAATACGGGGTAAGAATATATGATATGTTAACTGTATTCCTGCTTGTTGGCGAAAAGGGGAATAAATATGAAACACTGCCTACAATGTAATTTCGTCCTTTTGTCTTGTGCAGGAAGATTCTAGCAAAACGCCAGCTTCAGCACGACATAAAAGAGGATGCAATTGTAAGAAGTCCAGTTGCCTCAAGAAATACTGCGAATGCTATCAGGTTTTTCCTTTCAGATTGTGCTGTCCAATTTGATCTTCTGCTATAATTCTTTATTAATGTTGGTTTTTGTTTTTAAAAGGGTGGTGTTGGCTGCTCCATTAACTGTCGATGTGAAGGGTGTAAAAATGCATTCGGTACAAAAGATGGTAAGTGATCCTCACGTCACCCTAGCATGTGGTTCACTGGATACCATCACCAACCTTCTACCTTTCTTATTCTGATGCGTTTTTTTACACTATTTTATGGTCTCGAAACTAAATGAAATTCCTAGATTAAAATTGTTCACTGTGGAATTCAGGTTCTGCTTTGAGAGGACCAGATTGCGAAGAAGAAGAAGAGACTGAGAAGTATGAAAAGAGCAAAGCGGAGAAAATTCCTTGGAAAATGGAAAATGAGAATAATGATGAGCTAAATTTAGCTTCTGCTCTTCCAAGCACACCATCCGGGTTTCGCAGGTTTGGTTTACTTAAATTCTTTCCGTCCTTTAGTCTCTCTCATTTTAGCTCCTTTGCTAACAGATGTATTTTCTGGTCATTTAACTTTATCTGTGTTTTGCAGACCTTTGGTTCAGTTGGCATTTCCATCAAAGCTCAAGCAGCCGCGTTCATCGTTTGTCACCATTGGATCCTCTTATGCATTGCACTCTAGCCAGAAAATGGGAAAACCGGATCTACTACCACCACCACCGAAATTCGAAAAACTTCCTCTAACTAATATGGAGGACGAAATTCCCGAGATCCTCTGCAGCAGCAGCACGCCAACAGCCAGCATAAAGAGCACCTCTCCCAACAGCAAGAGGGTCTCTCCACCACACAGCGACTTTGGGACCTCCCCGAACCTGAGGAGCGGTCGGAGGTTGATTTTACAATCGATTCCGTCCTTTCCTTCTCTCACACCTCAACACTAGAAGTGAGCCATATCATGATTTTCTGCTCGAGAATCGCCTTGGTACTTCCTTGAACTTCGCCTCGTTGAGAGGCTTGTCGCTCAATTGCAATTTTTAAGTGTCTTTTTCTTTCCAGTGGACGCGCAGTATAATAAAAGCTGTAGCATGCTCTTAAGAATACCGATGTATATTGTAAAATAGTCAAGTTTCAGTTGATTCAGCTCCACAGTTCCTTTTGCTTTCTCTTGACTGCATTCATTATTTAAGAGTACTCTAAATTCCATTTTTTTTAACCTTGTATCAATCTGGGAGGGGGCATGAGAAAGTATATTATCAGATGAATCTTGGAAATTCGGAAAAGGGTGAGATCTTTTCGTGCTTGATATCTGACCATTTCTTGAATGAAGGGCTTATGCCTTGGTATTCATAATTTTTTGGAGTGATCTGCTCCTGCAAATTCCAAGGCCTTGGTTCTCGACATATCGAATGGTTCCTGAAGCTCTGACTCAACTGGAACAGCAAATTCAGCCTTTAAGCAACTGCACTCGGGCATGCCTGTTGTTTATTTTCTCAAGAGTGGAGTGGAGGGACAAATTTAAAAATATATTTTCGAAAGGATGCAAAAAACATACATTATTTTTTACTAACGATCATTTCTATATCTCCACTTTTGAAAATATCATGAACTTGAATTTTACCTTTCAAATTTACTTTGCATCTTCATATTTATTATCTTTGCGTCCTAGTCTACGAAAATGCCATTTCCTTTCCGAAGAAGACCATCCCCAAATTCTGAATTCTCGCATCAACTTAAAATACTCTAAACCAAACCAATCAAACCCCAAGCAAAATGTCAAAATGAATCTATAAGGAGGTACAATTTGGTTTTTTCAAGTTTTGTCTAGGTGCACGTGAATGCTTTTCGTAAGGTTAATGGATCAAAAGTGAGATGCGTTTTGATACTTTACCTATGTTTTGTGGTTCATTTGGTGATGATAATAGTTCGGATTTGCTTGACCAAAAAAAAAAGTTTGAATTTGTCCCGGCGAAAATTGAAACTAGGTTCTCGATTAGATTTCAAGTTCCAGTTTCTCAATGTGAAGCTGAATTAGATTGATAAATATCCCTATTTCCATCATTGGTCATTGGAAGCTTTCGATTCAATTTGGTTCTATTAAATATGTCGAATAAATTTTAGGCTTATTCTTAGATCCCCCATTTTAAATTATTATACTTTTGCGCAAACATAATTAGATTGTTATTAGATTCGAGACATAGACTTTTAAGACTTGTATTATTAGTAGTAGATTATGAAATGGCTACATATTAGGAGTGTTGTTTAACGATCATAACTCAGTAAAATAATCATTGAATTCTTTAATAATTAAAAACAAATTTTCAATTTTACCAGTATGCCGTTTTATTTGTCACTAACACACTAACACTATAATGAATTTAACAGGTTTGAATATCTTGTGATTTCAAACAGTTGTTCCCACTTATTTATCAGTCACTCATCATTTTTCCCAAAATTGATCGCTTGAAATAATTAATTGATAAAAAATAATTCCGTTTTCGACAATAATTTTTATTTAATCATTTTCATGAATGATGAAAATATATTTTTTTTGTTTATTCATTTTTGTAAGCAATACTAATGATTATTTTTAGAAATTTTCAAATCATTTATTTGTTGCTAAACAAACAGAGCCTAACTAACATGCCTACCAAATAATAATTTTACCATTCTCAAATGTATGTTCAAAATTCACTTACGGATGAAATGATGATTTGACGACCCTCAAATCAAATACTACATTACTTTGACCTCGGTAAATTCCTTGCGTTGCCAGTTACACGTTACGGTGCTGGCCTCCGCTAGTAAGTTGCTAATTTCATTGATAAGATTTGTTTACAATGGTAGTTACTTATTATAAAATCTCGTCGTTAAATTTTACCATCAAATTGCCAAGTTAGATAACACTTGGTAGTTTATGGGGATACCAATTATAAGTTAACTTTGATTTTAATTATAAGGGTTTTACCCATTCATTTGTTAGGTGTTGCTAAATTAGATAACACTTGGTAGATTTTTAACTTTGTCTTAATCAAATTTAACGGAAATTAACAGATGATAAATTTGTTATGAATATACAAATTTGGGATTTTGTAGTAAAAAAATTGGTTTGAGATAAATTGGTCACAATTGTACTAATTTAAAAAAAAAAAATTTTATGGTAAAAAAAATTAATTTAGACTAAATCTTTTTTTGTCACATATATACCGGTTTGAAATTTTTTGGGGTATTAACCCTTAATTATAATAGCAAATTCCTTGCATTGTCAGTAACTAACTAATTGTGGGCGAACCTACGTTGGTAAGTTTACTAAGTTCACCGTTAAATTTTTGCCTTGAATGTATTAAATAAGTAGATAACTTAAATTTCATTTGAAGTCGGTAAAAATAAAATCCTTGCTCTTGTCGTCACTTACACTATGTTTGTTAGAAGGGATTAGGCGGGAAGAGCTAACAAACTAAATTGAAGATATTTCTCGATTTTCCGAGGAAACTGCCGTTGAAGTATCAACTGAGTTCGTTTCTAATTCGATATTATTAGCAAAAGATCCGATGTGGTCTCTCCCTAAGCCCCAGTTGCACTTCATTGAAATCTTTTTCAGTTGCCACTATGATTATATATCAGGGAAGAAAAAATGAATAATATTTTTTAACACGTAGCTTGATCATAATTTGACTCCACGGTTATAAAATATAATCCGCAGAATGGGGATAAAATTATCTTTTTCTCTTTATTTCTTTTAATCAATTTGCGAAGTTTAACGTTGAATTAAACAATCGCAGATTGTAGCCAGCCATTAAAAATCACTTCCATTCCATTTTTAAGCGCTAAATTTACTGACTTCTGCTAAACTCTCTTGAACACCTCCTCGTAATTGAGATTAAGCAACGCTAAAGTGCAAGCTTCAAGATAAGACCAAGGTTATATGATAAATATTTTACTAAAATGTATATTTGGCTTGTCACTAGTAGCCTCTGAAAACTTGTTAGCCTCCACGAATTGCTAAATAGCATAAATCACCAACTTTTTAAGTGAATTAAACATAAATACTTTGAAATTTCGAAAAAATCTAACAATTTTAAAAACACAATATAAGATTAAGCATTACCTCACCTGAAAAGCAATTTACGAAATGAGCAAAGAAAATGTCAATATTAAAGATGGTTTTGAAAATTCAGAAATATCAAATATATGATGAAAATAATTAATTACCTTATGTGTGCAAATAGAACATTAATCTGTTTCTACAAATCTTAACATAAAAAAGCATAAATAAGCAACTTCATTAGCGAATTAAACATAAATACTTGAAATTTAAAAATGTGCGCCAAATAGAACATTAATCTGTTTCTACCAATCTTAACATAAAAAAGATTAATTCAATTCCAAAAATAAAACACAATATAGGATTAAGCATTACCTCACCTAAAAAATAGAATATATAAAATGAGAGAATAAAATGTCAATGTTTAAGATGGTTTTGAAAATTCAGAAATATCAAATATATGATGAAACAAATTAATTATCTTATGTGCGCAAATAGAACATTAATTTGTTTCTACAAATTTTAACAAACTTGCAAGGTGATTCATCTTTAAAATTTCATCGAACTTTGAGTTGCTTGTTATTCAACTCTTGAATTAATATATAGATTACTTGTGTATGATATATCCTTATCCAACAGTCAACTCTCAAGTAGTACATATTAATTACCACAGAAAAACGAATGAGTTCTACTATGACTTCAATGCCCAAACTCTTTGTTTTGTCATTAAAATCCATAAAAATTGTACGAAAGTTACAAATATACCCTCCATCACAATTCTGTCCAATGTTGACTCTTAAAAATCCTATGTTACGACCTACATGGACAATGATAAGAAAAACAAGCTACAAGGATCAAGAGTGAACACTGTCGATGCCATGTATCACATAGACTTGATTCATTTATGCCGCTATCTTAACTGCACTCGATTTGTCCCAACTTTTGCCCCGACATAGTTTTGGCTCCACTAAAATTACCAAAACCACGTTGGATCCACGTCAGCTCTGTTTTCCTATGTTGTCCATGTAAGCCGCGCCACGCAGGACTTCCACGAATGACTTGGGCAGATATGTGATGAAAGATATAAATAAAACCGGTACATGATGCAGGTTTTGAAGATTTTGGTGACACCTAAAAATAGTTCGGAGGTATCAATGTATAACCGTCAGTAGACAACTTTTGGTGTTATCTTCCCTGTTGTAAATTCACCATGCGAGGTATGGGCCGAAAAATCTAGTCTCAGTAATCACACGGTAAGTGTATTTAAAATTAGACACTAATACAAATGACGCCTGCTACATTGCAAAGGCACTCCACGAGCACTTCATTAAAAGTCAGTCCTACAAATGACAAGGCAAAACAAACTGCTTGACCCCGGGATCACCAAAAGCAGAGAGCATTTGTGAGCTCTCAGATTGTACAGAAGTGCAGGGACAAAAAAGGAGTGGTTCAAGAAGGGTAGGAAGGATCCGTGTAGCGATACCGTTTATGGAACTGGCTTAAATTAAACCGGGCATTACCTAGATATTATGTTAATAGCTTGTCCTATCGAAAAGCATCACCTCCAACAATGCTACAACGCAGGAAGCAAAAGGGTCTTAGCTTAAAACACCTCTTTATACCAGACCAAGTGAAACAATACAGAGAGCCACTGCAGAAAATTCTAATTCTCGTCTGAATCATTAATAAGTATTGGAAGGAGCTATGTAACCATCTTCTCAGCTAAAGAACAAAACAACACCGCTCAATTATCAAAACCCATTAATTCTTGCTTAAGCAAAACATCGTCTGGTCTGTAGAAAGGACTTCAAAACTCAATATGAGAACAATAGAACCCTAAATTTAAGCTCCAATGACTTCGGTGGGAACCTCAGCCACTGGTTCGTCAGCGGGCCTATCCAACTTGACGCCAATGTCTTCTGAATAATCACCATGGACCTATCATGACAGCAGGATAAACAAACAGTTAGGTTACAGATTTTACAATGAATTAACAATCACAAACTACACTATCCAAATAAAAATCACTTTCATTTTATTTTCAACACTAAATTTACTGCCATCTTCAATAATATCTGATTAACTCTCCCTGTAGTTCATACTGACCGACTCTACAAAGCAAACTCAATCTTGTTATCCAGTCAAGCACAAAATGAAAACCAAGGTTCTATGCAAACCATTTTATTAAGTAAACCACACTAGGCATGCGTCATTAATAGGCTCTCAAGACTCATCAACCTCCATCAAGAATGTAACTAAGAATTTTTTATTTAAAGCAAATATAAGTATTTCATTTCATGAAATTAGGTTAAGAAATTGTCCCTCAATATCTCAGACACAATTAAGAAATTAAAATAAATAGAAAAAGAAATATACCTCCATCAATTTTCCAAGATCAAACTTAGGAGCTTTCAGAATCTTGACCTTCCGAATGAAAACATTCTGCAGAGGATAGATGCTTGATGTTGCCTTCTCAATTTCCTTCCCAATCATCTCAGGAATGAACTTCCTGACCAATTCCTTCAGGTCGCAAGTAGTGGCCTGGTTGACCATAATTTCCCTCATCTTCCTGCGAATCTGGAACAAAAGCATTTCTACTTTAAATCACCACTATAATCGCATAGCCAATCTCTTAAGGAAAAGTATATATTGGCACATCCAGCCACTGCCACTATGTAAATTATTAGAGCATATACATTATAGGGAGCCGAGCAGAACAAAAAATTAAAAAAGAAAGCAAACATATGATGTTGAGCATGCCATCAATCAATAGACCATGCAGATTAACTGTAATGCTTCTACTGATATGGTAAGACTGTTATTCTATCATAGACCACAGAAATAGCGTATTCTGCATGACAGATAAATCACCTGTCTGATCTGGCTGGATTGCGCATAGCAGGTTCTCTTGACCTGATTTGGACGTCTCTTGGTGAAGCCGATGCAGAACATCCTCAAAGTGTAATTATCTGTTGTCTTCACATCAACATGAGCTTCAATCAATGTCTGCCATTTTCTCACCAAGGACCTCAACTTATCGGTTGTGAAGTCCATTCCCTGAAATTATATAAAGGAAAGGCATAGGTCAAATTCATTTCAAAAGGTGTAGATGATACTCAAAAAGGGCGATGACCATGTTAACCTTACCCAGAAACCTAATTAAAAAAAAAAATTCTTACCCAGAAATTAGTCAAGACGTTCCTTCCCTGAACATCTTCACTCCTCAGACGAATCTTTCTGTAGGCATGGTCCTCATCACCCTGAAGGTCAGCCAATGACACCTCAAACACTCTGTGTTTGAGACCTTCTGAAGCAATCTGCAAATGTGCAAAATTAGTGTCATGTTAAAAGACACTATGAAGAATAAATAACTTTTCAACATCTAAAATCTGTGTGAACCCCCCCGCCCCCACCCCGGGGGAGTTGCCAAAAAAGATAACACCAACAAAGGTGCCATAATTGAATAAAAAAAGATATTCAAAGGCATTGACTTCAAATTATCCTTATTCTTTTATCCTCATAAGATCCTTACAAAGGGCATGGCAAGATCAGCGCTGAATTTTCACAAAGAAACCAGCCATGAGCGCCACAGAGAGAACAACAAATGACATGTTCAGCACTGTGCATATCAATATCTCCAATTCTTATCATAGCTAAATCCCCAACAGTAAGACCTTAATGCCTTGTTCTTCAAGGGGAGTATCACAAAAGCAATCGACAGTATTGGAGCAAATAAGCTCAACGAAGCTGGCTCTACACATCAACCACTACAAAGATAAATACAGCAAGAAAACTAACAACGATGTCTTAAGTGTTATTTAGACCACCATTCAAGCAATGGCATTTAGATCAAAGTCCAAACAAGTAAAAGAACTTCACAACGGGCACACACACATACACTGCAAAAACTTCCCCCATTTTCAACTAAGTCAATCAGATTAGATTAAACGAAAGCGAAAAAGAACACACCTTGGTACCCTGAGTACGCGAAACAAGAGTCTTGCCCACGTTCTTCACGGAGAACACGGATGGGGCCTTGATATCATACCAGTCCTTCTTGGAAAACGGATCGACCCTGCACAAATGCCCCCACAACAACAACAACAACAGAAGACGGACAAAATCAGAACAAACCAGAACATTCAACAGATCTACGAACACCCAATGAGCACCCCCCAAAACAGGAACACCGAAACTCACGCCTTCTTCTTGCCTCCCTTCTTCCCCTTGGAAATCCTCTTGTTCTTCCTGCATCAAACCACCGACCCATCAGTCCAAACGCTAAAGTTTCGAACGGCAAGAACCGACCCACGCGAGAGAGAGGGGAGAGTTACCCGACGGCCATGGTTGGGAGGAGACTAGGGTTTGCCTCGGAACGACGGAGCTGCTGGCGACGGCTCTACGGGCAAACTCCCCCTTCGACGCTCTGGTGCAAGCGAAAACCCTAATACCAGCTCTGGTAAGTGTGCGGGATATTTATATGGGGGTGGGCGAAAGATGCGGTGCGTGCGCGTCCTCCGTTTATGCGTGGACCTGGGGCAGAAGGGTAATATCGTTAAGATCGTACAAGGTCTATTTCTTCTTCTTTTTTTTTTTTGTTGGGAAAAATGCCACAAAATCCCAAATTATATTATCGCTATTAATTTATTATGAACTTTTTTGAGGTATTAAATATTTCAAAATATATTTAATATGACACCTTTGCCCTAATTTTTTTTGTGACACAAAAAACCATAAATTTATACTCTTTTGATACATTTAGTTTTTGTTATTTTGCTGTTGAAAATCATCTTTAAAAGTCTTATGTGGCAATTGACTTGGACGATAGATTTCAGATGATGTTGAATGTGGAGCTAAGGTGGACTAAGTGAAGCAAAACGATGCCATTTTTTTAATTTGGCATGGTTGAAATATTAAGGAACGTTGTTTATTTAGGCTCCATCTATCTTCCCCCTTATTCCATGTTCCACACTCACTATCCTCAAGTTCTCTTTACTAAGCTCCATGCTCTACTCTTTCTTAATTCAGTCCACATTTAAAGCTTCATTGCTCTGCTCAAGTGCTCTATCTAAAACTCCATTTGTCCACATGAACATTATTGTTTTCCTCTCTTGCCGTTTATTGAACTTGTTTTGGGGTTCTAGGTTTAATATCTTGCTCAAATCTCTCTCTCTCAAGAAAGCTCGATTGCTAGCTTACTAGTTGAAGGGGATTTGGGGTTTTAGTTTGTATGTTGGTTGATTCTCTCTTTCTTAAAGAAGCTTGACTCGACTGAAATTCAATTTGTTCGAAACTTGTTTGCTTGTTAAAGGCAATTTGGGTTTTTTTGAGGTTTCCTGTTTGTCTCCCCAAGACTCAACTTTGTGATTTGGGGCTTTTTCTAGGTTTATTTTTTTGCTGGTCTTAATTCACCAACATTCTATAAGTATTCTCTTCATCAATCTTTACTTTTGAGGTGCTTGTTTTGGCAATTTTGCTATTATAGTGAATTGAAGTTCCTAGTTGAGTCAAGCTTCCTTGAGAAAATGAGTTTCGAGCAAATTGAGCTTGAGAGAGAGAGAGAAAACCCCAAAGAGAGAGAGAGAGAGTCAGCTAGAAAACAAGTTGTTCGTGTGGACAAATGGAGCTTCAGATAGAGAACTCGAGCATGGAGAGTTTGGACATGCAGCAAGACGAACTCCAAGCGAATGGCGCTTCGTGATATTTTAGCCACATAAAAAAAAAAAAAACCATTATTTTCCTTCGCTTAGGCCACGTGGGTATATGTCAGTTCCATTCGAAGTCCAATGTCCAAGTTAGCAGCCACGTAGGACTTTTGATGGTGATTTTCAATGTAAACATAATAGAAGGTAAATATATCACACCGATATAATTTTGAGGTTTTTAGTGTTATAAAAAAATGTTTTGGGTAAATGTATCACAAATATGAATAATTTTGGATTTTTAGTGTCATATAAAAATTTAGGATAAAATGTGTTATATTAGACATAGTTTAGGGATTTTTAGTGTTATATTAGACATCATTTGGATTTTTGCTCTATATCATAATGGGCATAGTTTGGATTTTTCGTAACATTTTCTCTTTGTCTTTCTATATTATCTTCTCGTGATTGGGAGTTTCATTATGATATTGACCATGGTCCATGGTCTCATGTCTTTGAAAAATTGGCTTGGACTGCCCATAGAAATGGGCTAGTTCCAAATTCCAAATTTTTGGAACCGGTACATGTCAGTAAGTTTCAATCTCTAGAGGGAATTTTAGAACCATACATGTGGTAAGTTTCAAGTTTTAAATTTTGGAACCTACACACCCATGCAGGTAAGTTTTAGGTTATGAGAGTAGAACCTATTTTTTTGGTTGGAAGAGTGATTTACATTCTTAATTGAGCTTAACTTCCTTATTACTTTATATTTATATTTATATTGTATTGATGTTTTACTTTGAGCTGGTTTGTCACTTATTTAATTTTGCTATAATTCTTATTGTCTTGTTTATTTTTTTTTTAAATGAAGCAAAAAAGGAAAAGAAATTGGTCTCGGGACCAGAAAAATAGTTATTCCCAAGATAAATAAGGTAGGTTTCAAGTTCAAAAAATTGGAAATTGGTTTTAACAAGATAGATTTTATATTCTATAGTTAAAACCTATCTATCTTAAAACCAATCAATCCATAGTAAAATATCATTTTATAGTTATCGGATGACCGATATTCGTGTTTGGAGATAATTTTACAACTGAAATTTTCTATATGCCATCGATCCATTTATTTCCTAAACAATTTAGATGATTCATGCCCGACCTAGCCTAATGCACATCCAAACCAAACCCATCCAAAAAACAGAGAAAAAGGCCCAATGTTAAATATAAAGAACATTATAATTAAAGGTCTGGCTTTGTTGCCGTTGCTGCAGCCACACCCCATCCGCCTCTCACTTCGTCCCCTAGCCACAGCCCCCATCGCCTCTTCTGCCGCCATCCCCAACCATCGCCAGTTCCAAGCTCCCCCACATCCTCTCCGCCTCCGGTGTCTCTTCCAACTACGATAGTTATGCGAATGTTCATGGGGAAAGAGTTTGAGCGATGAACCAAATTACCGGTGATGAGATTGAAGTCAGAAGGCACAATTGCTTCATCCTTCTTGAAAGGAAAGATGGGTTCTTGGCTACAGGATTCAGGTCTCATGTTCGTTGTAATGGAAGAACAAAGGCGTCCAGCGCGATTACTTTGTCCATTGCGTGAGGGAGAGATGAAGACCGGTGCTTGCTTGCGAGACCTTGGTTGTTGCTGGCGATGCCACCGGCGATATGGGTTACCGTGGGCGACATTGCCGACGACGCAGGGCACCAGTCTTGGGTTACCCTTGTTTCTTCGCCCTTTCCCACCGCAGATGACGTAGGTAGAGTTTCCTTTTTTCTTCTTCTTCTTCTTCTTCTTCTTCTATTTTTTCTATTATACATTTCTTCAACTAATAACCTTTTTAAGCTTAATGGATGACGAATGAATTTATTTCTTAGACCCATTTAAACTCACGTATGATTAGGCTTATAACTTAACCCATTAACAACTCATTTATTAAAACTTGACTAAATCATGTATGATCTAACTCACTGTATATAGGTTTAAAATGTGTTTTTAACCCATTTTGACACTCCTAGACGTGGCAAATCTTTCTTTCTTTTTTTTTTCAATTTATTTGTTGTAGTGAGTTTTTATCATAATATTAACAAGCTCCGAATGGTGGGACATAGGGCCGGTATTTGTGTGTAACATATGGAACGGGAAACATGTAGGAAAAAAAATAGAGAGAAATGCATGAATTAAAGAAAATTACTTAAATTAAAAGTATTTGTTTCAGAAAGGTGTTGGCTTAAATAATGAGAGGTTGCTTCTCTCTTCATGATCTTAGGTTCAAGTCTTTCTAGAAACACTCCGTGAATAAAATATGAAGTGCGCCCCAAAAATCGCCCAAAGAGGTAGAGGTGTGCAAAAACTAGTCCAAACACCACTTAATTGTTAAATACAAATTGTGTACTTCTAACTTTGTTTCTAATTGGTTGGAAAAAAAAAAACTACATTTTCTAACTCCATCAAAGCTAGCATATAAAATCTCAAATCCCTTCTCTCTGTCCCTTCTTAGCTTAATTGGGTAGAAGGGAGAGAGCGATTGAGGGTGATTTTATTTGTGTTGAATATATGTCGTTTCAGTTAAAAACCACATAGTAATGATTTATGCATCCATGATGAATTGGGCCCTTTGTATAACATCTGCTTGCCTAGTTTAGAAATAATTAAACATAACAAATTTGAAGGAAAGGGTAAATGTTGGAATTTGATGAGCCAAATTCTAACTCCATCAAAGCTAGCATATAAAATCTCAAATCCCTTCTCTCTGTCCCTTCTTAGCTTAATTGAGTAGAAGGGAGAGAACGATTGAGATTTTATTTGTGTATCCACTTATGATTTAGAAAATGACAGAATTCCAAATTCATCGATAGAGTTACGAGAATTAAATAGAAAAGACAGAATTTCGCAATTAAATAGAACTGAATTGATGAATTGAACTAGAACTTCAATCTTTGAAGATTTTGGAACTCATTTATTTTATTTTAGATACATATCAGAAAACTCACATAACATACTACATTTCAAACTGACGTAAAAACAAGAATTACCTCTCAATTATGATCTCCTTAATTTTTCATTCCCCAAACTATTGCTGCCACTTATGAAGCATGCTACGTGTATTCATTTTATATATTGGAACTGATCATAGGCTTCAGGGCTCATCAAGTTGTTAGGACCCAAAATGTAAATGAGTCAACTTGAACATGTTACTATATATGGAAAAGCTTCAATTGATTATCTTGGTTTGGCCTATGCAAAGAGTTTGTATATATTCATGGGAAAATTGCAATTGCCGTCCGCAATTCTTGTATTGGATTTCAAGTTGCATCTTCCACCCACATATAATTTACCAAGTTGCTATATTCTTTTCCCAAATTACTCAATTCTCAGTATTGGATATGGTTTTTTTGGGTGTAAATTTTGGGTCTACAAGAGGGCAAATACTTATGGGTCGCATTCTAATATGCACGAAGGGCTTGATGAAACTCATCTTCTAGATACCCCAATATTTGAGGCCGAAGGGACCAGTAGTTGGGCTATGGTGACTAGCCCTAATAAGTCACCAAATGAAAAATGAAGCTCATTAGCTGGAACTGTCAGGGACTGGGCAATCCCCTGACAGTTCAAGCTCTAAGGGCCCTAGTGGCCCAAGAATGGCATAACATAGTCTTTTTGATGGAAACAAAAAATCAGGAACTAGTGATCCAGAAAATTCAAGGAGGTTGAAATACCCAAATTGGTTTGTGGTAAACCCTATTAGTTTGGCTGGTGGGTTGGTGGTTTTCTGGAATGACCAGGTCTTCTTGTGTGTGGATCGACATACTACACATTTCATTGATATGATTTGCACTAATGTCCTGAGTGGAACTCCAATGCGTCTTACCTAGCTTCATGCGTCAGCAGTATATTAACAAAGATAACACTTATGGGAAGATTTGAGACAACTCAGTTACTCAAATACCTTACCGTGGGTGTGCATTGGCGATTTCAATGAGATCATATATCATTGGGAGAAAGTGGGCAAGAGGTTAGCTGAGCCTTATTGGATGCACTCTTTTTGAGAACTTTTACATGATTGTTCACTGATGGATTTTTTTTTTTTTTTGGTTAGTCCTACTCTATTCCTACTCTATACTTACTCTCAGACTTTTGCCCTGCCTCTTGCAGGGTGTGGGAGTCGAAACCCACTCTTGAAACTTACACGTTCACTGATGGATTTAGAGAGCAAGGGTTGTACCTTCACGTGGGTGAAAAACAGAGATGGAGAGAATGCTGTAAAGAAAGACTTAATTAAGTGCTGTGTACTATGGAATGGAGACTAACTTTTCCGAAAGCTGAAGTTTTTGCCTTACTTACTCTGGGTTCTAACCATAGCCCGATTTTACTAACTACTTAAGTCAATCCAGCAAGAAGGAGGAAGGCTTTCACTTTCAAAGCCTTTTGGTTGCAGGATAAGGAGTGTCGTATGGTTATTGTAGATTCTTGGGCTTCTATACCGCTAAAGGACTCAACCTTATCCCGAAAGCTATAGGTTGCCACTACGGCACTTGCTAGATGGAGTAAATCGAAGTTCTCTAAAGGCCATCATCAAATTAGCCTTTTAAAATAGCAAATCCAAATTATATTAATCATCCTGGCGGCCACTATGATAAAGCACCAATAAATCATCTGAAAGATGAAGTACAACACTTATGGCAACATGAGGAACAGTATTGGGCGTTAAGATCATGGATCAACTGGCTGAGATGGGGGACAAGAATACCAAATTTTTCCATGCAACCACTATCCAACGAAGGCATAAAAATAGAATCAATATGCTACAAGATGAACATCAAGGATGGATTCGAGACTCCAATCAATTGAAGAATATGACGCTGAATTTCTTTCAAAACCTATATAGCTTTGTTGGATACCATGATTATGGACCTATTTTAACACAGTGTCCACAGGTTGTTATAGCAGAAATGAATACAATCTTAATAGTTGTGGTCCTCGGGAGGAAATCAAACAAGCAACATTTCAATTATGGGCTACTAAAGCCCCGAGGCCCGATGGTTTGAATGGACTTTTCTACCAGAATCATTGGAATATATTACAGGCTACATGAAGATATATTTCTCTTGGTGCAAGATTTCTTCATCTCAGATGTGCTACCCCCAGATTTTAATAGAACAATCATTTCCTTGATTCCAAAATACCGCACCCAGAGAGGTTGGATCAATATTGACCAATTAGTCTTTGTAATTTCATCTATAAAATCATATCCAAAGTGCTAGCGAATCGTCTGAAACCATGGTTACTTGAGTTGATTTCAAAGGAACATAGCATTTTTGTGACTGGCCGATAGATACAAGATAAAATCTTGGTCATCCAAGAGGTGCTCCATTAGGTCAAGATTAGGGAAAGAAATAAAAAAATTTCAGGCAGTCCTAAAGTTGGATATGCAAAAAGCCTATGATTGGGTTGAGTTGGATTTTCTAGAGGCCTGTCTTTGCCAAATGGGATTCCATGGTAAATGGGTTCAGTGGGTGATGTAATGCATTACCACGGTTTCCCTCAGCGTTAAATTAAATGGCGAATTCTTATGATATTTCCATCTAATAAGGGGGCTTAGACAAGGAGATTCCCTCTCCATACATGTTTATTCTTTTGGTGAATGCCTTATCCATCCTTATTAAGCAAGCCGTCAACATGGGAAGCCTAACGGGGATCAAATTAAACAGGTGGTGTCCTACCCTATCTCATCTATTTTTTTGTAGATGATGCTATTTTTTTCTTAAATGGACGGCTCCAAGAATGCCAAAATTTAGCAAATATATTGAATCAATACTATTTAGCAACGAGGACAAGCTATGAATAGAAATAAATCAGAATCTTCCTAAGTAAAGCTTGCCCTATTAGTTTAAAGCAAAACTTGGTAGTGAACTTAAAGTACCTATGCTTGAAAAGAATGGCAAATACTTGGGTATATCGTTTGATTGGGGTTCCAAAAAGGAGATGTTTGCTTGGATTTTGGGTTGAGTTAATGCAAAGTTGGAAGGGTGGAAAGAGAACCTCATTTCCAAAGGGGGGAAGGAAATCCTGATAAAGACCATGGTACAGGCGCTCTTGTAGTATGCCATGTCGATTTTTAAACTTCTATCTCTATATGTAAATCCATTAAGTAGAAAATAGTCAAGTTCTAGTGGCAAACTAATTGTAGTAGGTCGGGAATACATTAGAAGACTCGGGACCTACTTAAAGATAGAAAAGATAATGGGGGGCTTGGATTTCAAGATTTACTCACCTTCAATAAAGAGCTACTAGGCAAACAAGCATGGCGACTTCTCCAAAATCCACATCCTTGTGGAGCAAAGTATTTAAAGGATTGTATTTCCACTCTAAAAATTCTAGCATGCAGAAGAAGGACCTAGACCCTCCTAAGGTTGGCAAAGTCTATTGTTAGGAAGAGAATCCATTTTGAACCAGCTTTAGTGGTCAGTTGGCAATGGGCAAAAGAATACGAGTCCGAGAGGACAAATGGCCATCAAAATGAATCATTAGCGGGCCTACACCTAGAGGAGAACCTGAGAAGGTGGCTAGTTTCATCATTCCTGAACAGAACACTTGGAATGTTCCCCTACTCCGCAATAGCTTTAATGACCAGACTATTGAGGACATTCTTGCTCTACAGTTACGACTAGCATCCACTACAGACCAACTTATTTGGACAGGGATGCAAGCAAGTCTATATATATTGTGAAGAGTGGATACAATCATCTCAGACATCTAGATCACAACAAAGCTCACACCCACGTATCCTCATCCTACCAAACCCCACACAACTTATGGAGATAGATTTGGATTGTGAAGATAGCCCCTAAAATTCACATCTTAATGTGGTCCTTATGCCACAACGCTCTACCTACAAAGGACAACCTCTATCGAAGACACATTATCCCAAATCCGGTATGTCAGTTATGTCGATCTCTAATCCCAGAAACAACAGAACATATATTTCTATTATGCCAATGGACACATCGTATTTGGTCACATCCCCGAGTCAATATCGAGATCTCAGCACATAGAACACATCGAATGGATGCTTGGCTAGCAGAATTGCTTGAGAATAGGGCCAACTTACCTAATCTAGTGACTATCGCATCCAATCTGTGGCAGATCTGGAAGGTGCGCAACCACTTTGTCTTTTGCCAACATCACACACACCCAGAATAGCTTGTGGAAGTGGCTTTCACAAATGCAAAGATTACTCTTAGCGCTCGGAAGTTGGCGTCGGAATTGAGGACACCTTGCTGAACCCTAATTTGTTGTGGATTCCTTTAGAGCCTTGGCATCGTCAAAATCAATATTGATGGGGCTTTTCCAATAGAGTGCAACTATGGGCGCCATAGCGTGTGTCTACTGTGATCACTTGAAACCCTAATCGATGGTTTTACCAGTAGCATCCAAGCATCCTCCATTCTACAAATAGAGATTCAAGCCCTCATTATCACCCTCAAATATTTGTTGCAGAAAGGAAAAACGAAAGATCACCTACTGGTGGAATCAGATTGTTTGGTCCTTGTGGAGACTGTGAACCATTTCAGCTTGCCGCCGTGGGAGTGTCGGGCATTGTTTGCGGAAAGTGCGCTGCTGATCCCCTGCTTCTTCTATCTCTGCATACAACATTGTAGGAGAGAGGCCAACTCTATTGCTGATTAGGGCTGCCAAGGCCCATGGCCGTAGAACCTTTTCCCCAAACGGGGCTTTTTCACCTCCCAACTTCTCTTGGGTCTTTTTGTACTGAAGCCCTAACTAAGGGTTGTCCTAATTTACCTACTTGGATGAAATGCTACATTTTCAAAAAAAAAAAAAAAAAGAAAAAAGAGGGCAAATAGGTCTTGTTAAGTTAAGGAGATGCACAACCGAATTGCAACCGACCAACCACAAAGTTTTTTCTCTATCGCATGGATAGTTTTCTCCTACCTTTAGGGTAGGTTTTGATTCATCCCCAATGGAAAACCCTAAACCATCTCTCACAAAACCCCAATTCATCTACTCTAGGTTTTCGATCAAAATTCCCTGTGTTAGCCACTCCCTCCTTAATCCTCGATACACCGATTGACACTTCCCTTGTTTGCAATCCCCATCTGAGATACCCATCACATTTCCTTCCATTATGCTGCGTTAGCCACTCCCTTCTTAGTCCTTGGTACACAGATTGATTTCCCCGTCTGCAATCCACCGCATTAGAGCTCCGTTCAATTGTTTTGGGCTTGTATTCTTCTTTCTTGGGTCCCAACTCCTCAAGCTAGCTTGTGTGAAGGAAATTGAAGGCCTCTCTCAACACAATTCCTAGTAATCGAGAGATGGAAGGTCAGATCGAGGAAGAGAGGCATTTAGTGGCTCTTTGCAAAAGTGTAGGTAAGCTATGATCTGAAGATGATGTAGTTGATGTTAAAGGTGATATTTCTGAAGAGAAATTGACTAAATGCCGAAAAATATTGTTTGAGAAGTTGTATTCTAGATCAAATGTGAATTTTTCAGCATTTTTAAACACAAAGAAAAGAGGTTCGAGGATTGAAAATGTTACTTGTACAGTGCTAGAGCTAGGTTATTTCTCCTCATTGAAGTCAGAAGCTGAAAAATAGAGAGTATTAGATTTTAGGCTATGGTCCGTTTCAAGTAATCTACTAGTTCTACAACAATGTGATCCCGATACCCTAGAGATCTGTTATGAATTTAATCGGGTGATTTTTTTTGGCCTCCCATACTAACGAAGATATTAGGGATATTACATCGAAACTTGGCGAGGTAATAGAGGTGGAATTAGAAGTTAAAGGGAACAGTAATCACAAGATTAGCAAGTCAAAAGTCAAGCTGAATTTGGAAAATCCTCTCAAGACCGAAGTTATTGTTAATTTGGAGAGCAAGAAGCTGTGGGTAGAATTTAAATATGAGAGACTTCCGCACTACTATTATTCTTGTGGTAGAATCGGGCATTATGCCACATTTTGCAAGAAAATACCTTATGAGAATTCAAGGTTGGCAGAAGACTTACCGGAAAGATTTGGGCAATGGCTAAGAGCGGAAGTGCAGGAACTTAGTTCGTATGGGAAAATCTTCTATGGCAAACAAGTTATAATACAAGAAGAAGATAAGCGTGTGCTAGAGACCCCTATTTCTTCAGTTCCTTTGAAAGAATAGCAGTTGTAGGATCAGAATATGAATATAATTCTGTCTATCTGTGGGCATAACTATGCTAACAAGCTAGCTCAATAAAAGAATAGTCCTTTAGCACTGATATTAATGGAGGAGAAAGGTCCTCAAAAGAGAGGGAGTTGTTGCATAGATTAAGAGTCTATCATGGTACTCTATGAGGAACAACTAAAGGAAGTGGAGATGAACATGATACAGACCCAAGCAGATGAAAAGGGATTGACAAGGCACAAATCCAAAGGTACCAAGTTATTAACTGCAAAAAAAAGGAAGAGATTCTACTCGTATGGTGCTCAAACTTCAAAGGCACCAGTTTTCGATGATATATAGCTAGTGGAGACCCCAATTAAAGTGGCAAAGAAGTCAAATCAGTGGACTTTGGTGGCTAGTCCTAATAAGCCATCGGATCATCCAAAGTTTTTAAGCTGGAATTGTCAAAGGTTGGGCACACCTTTAACAATTCAAGCTTTGAGAGTTCTAGTGACTCTAGAAAGGCCTAGTATTATCTTTCTAATGGAAATTAAAAATCAAGAGTAAAAAGTGCAACGTTTAAAAAGGAGGCTGAAATTTCAAAATAGTTTTTCGGTGAATCCAAAATGAATTGCAAGGGGTTTAGTTATTTTCTGGGATGACAAGGTATTGTTATCCATCAACTCTTTCTCAGATAATTTTATTAATGTTCAATGCCAAGTCAAAGAAACCAAATAGAGGATGTATATTACTTTTTTACATGCTCCCAATGAATTTCAAGAAAGAGTATTGTTATGGGAGAATATACATAAAACAAGTGTAAATTATCATCTACCTTGGTTTTGCTTGGGGGACTTTAATGAAATTTTGTATCATTGAAAAAAAATGGGTAAAGAAAAGAGCAGAGAATTATCGGCTTACAGCTTTCAAGGATTTCTTGCACCTGTGCTCCTTAATGAATTTGGAATACAAGGGATGTGCATACACCTAGACAAATAATAGAGCATGAGAACAATTTGTTAAGAAACGACTAGATAGAGCATTATGTACTTTGGAATGGAGGATTGCATATCCAAATGCTAAATGTATCGATTTACCAACCATTGGTTTTTATCATAGCCCTCTCATATTATTACTCTACCCACGGAAGGAAAGGAGGAGGGTATTTCAATATGAAGCATTTTGGTAAGAGGATGATAAATGTGTGCATCTAGTCAAGAAAACATGGGTTGCAAATGAATTCTAAGGACTAAATATGGTGGAAAAGCTGTAGATTGTGTCATAACAACTAGCATAGTGGAGTAAAAATATATTATTTTAATACTAAAATGAGAATTGATTGGATGAGAAATAAACTACAAAGGTTGATAAATAGCTCAGAAGTCTCTAAAGAAGGTGAGGCACCAAAGAAGATAATCCAAGAAATTGAGAAATTATGGTGACAATAGAAGATGTATTGGGGAATGCACTCTAGAATCAGCTTGTTGAAATGGGGTGATAGAAATACTAAATTTTTCACGCCACAACTATCCAGAGGAAAACTAGAAACGGAATTACCCTGTTGAAGAATGTAGAAAATGAATGGGTAAGAGTGAAACAGTCTTTGAAGAAGATGACGGAGACATTCTTTAAAAATGTATATGAGTTAGTGGGGTTTTGAAATTTTCAATCTATTCTACACCAAATTCCTACCTCAATTGATGAAACGATAAACCAAAGGTTAGTAGAACCTGTCACTATGGAGGAGATTATTGCTGCAATGCAACAATTAGGAGCTACTAAAACTCCAGGAACCGGATGGGCTTAATGGATTGTTTTTCTAAAACCATTGGCCAAATATATGTTAGGATATTTTCAAAGAAGTGCGGATTTTCTTTGATACTAGATATCTAAACCCTGATATGAATAGGACCTTAATCACCCTTATTCCCAAAATCCCAAACCCCAAAAAGCTTGAACAATTTCGTCTATTAGCCTATGTAACTTTGTCTATAAAATCATTTCCAAAGTAATAACCAATAGACTCAAACCTTTGCTGCCATGACTTATTGCTGAAGAACAAAGTGCCTTTGTGGGGGGCCGACAAATTTAAGATAATATCTTGATTGTGCATGAAGTATTACATAGGTTGTGAACTCAAGAGAGAAAAAGTAAGTTTCAAGCTATTCTAAAGCTAGATATGCAAAAGGCATATGATCGGATTGAATGGGACTTTCTTCAAGAATACTTACTCAAGATGGGATTCTGTGAGAAGTGGGTGTAATAGGTGATGCAATGTGTGTCAACGGTATCCTTTAGCATTAATTTCAATGGGGGAACCTCTTCATTTCTTCAAGCCAACACAAGGGATTTGACAATGTGACTCGTTATCCCATTATCAATTCATCTTAGTGGCAAACGTCCTATCTTACTTGATGAAACAAGCAGTAGCAAATGACACACTTCGAGGAATTAAACTTAATAGTAACTATCCTAATTTATCACATTTTCTATTTACGGATGAATCTATTTTCTTTCTCAATAGTACTATATTGGAATGTCAAAATTTGGCAACCATTCTACACCAATATTGTTTTGCATTATGCTAAGCTATTAATCTCAACAAATCAGGAATTTATTTCAACAAAAGTTGCCCAGTGAATCTAAGAAGAAATATGGCTTCAGAGTTGAGAGTTCCAGAAATTGAGAAAATGGGGAAGTACTTAGGAATTCCCTCGGATTGGGGAGGTTCAAAGAAAGATATGTTCGCCTAGATTATCATTAGAGTCAACATGAAATTGGAAAGTTGGAAGGATAACTTGTTGTCAAAAGTAGGGAAGGAAATATTGATTAAATCAATGGTGCAAGCAATTCCTCAATATGTAATGTCCATTTTCAAAATCCCGGTTTTAATTTGCAAAGTTATTGAGAAGAAAATTGCTAATTTCTGGTGGAGAAATGGTACCAAAGCTATTGCGGTTTATTGAAAAAAAATGAGAAACTTTGAAACTTAGGAAGGATGAGGAGGGTCTTGGCTTCAAAGATCTACTAGCTTTCAATACAGCTATGCTAGGGAAGCAAGTTTGGCGCATTTCACAGCATCCTCAGTGCCTTTTAAGTCAATTGATGAAGGGTCTTTACTATCCTCACTGTGAGTTTTGGAAAGCTGGAAAATGTTTTCGACGTCGTGGGGTTGGCAAAGTATTATTATGGGAAGATACTCTATATCTCCGCAAGTTATGTGGTCGGTTGGGAATGGCAGCAAATTTTGATTAGAAATGATGAATGGTTGCAGAGCGGACCTATAGGCGGCCTAGCAACAAGAAACGGGCTAGTGAAAGTGGGCACATTAATAGAACAGGGGAATGGCAAATGGAATGAATCAATGGTAAAGTCGATATTTGATGATCAAAGAGTGAAGGAAATCCTTACAACCCCTATTGGATTACCTATTACAAAAGATAAATTGGTGTGGATTAACAACAAGTCATGATCCTATATTGTGAAAAGCTGCTATTTCACCATTAGAGATAGATTAACTAGCCCACAAACAACAAAAGCAACCTCATCTCACCAAACAAAACTAGAACTTTGGAAATATATCTGGCACTCTGGAACTCTACTCAAAGTTAAACTCTTTATTTGGAACACATGCGAAAATGCACTACCTACACTGGACAACTTGCACAGGAGAAGAATAGTACATGATCCATTATGTCCTATTTGTAAACAAGAAGCTGAAACCATTGAACATACTTTGCTGCTCTGCCTATGGATAGCTCGGATTTGGAGCGCTTTCCCTTTGCAAATCAAAATTACAAGAATCGGGTTAAGATGACTCGATGAATGACATACATGAGGAAAGAAGACACACGAAGTACTCTAAAATTCGACCAACTTGCTACAACCTTGTGGTGTATTTGGAAAGATAGGAACCAGTTCATCTTTGGACGACATCCCCTGCATTAGCAACAAACTTTGTTCAAGGCCATAGCTTTACAAGAAGATTTTGTAACTTGGAACAAAAAATTAAAAGGAGAGAAGAATAGCGAGATCCACACTCTCAAATGGCAACCTTTGACCTCGGATACACTGAAAATCAACATCGATGCCTCCTTTGTTCGAAACAAAGGCACCACAGCAGATTTCGAGGAGAACAGGGGAACGGACGAACACAAGGGAGCCATAGCCTGCATCTGCCAAGACTCTCGGGGATGACTGGTTGAAGGCTTCTCCAAGTTAGTGGTGGCTTCCTCGGCAAAATAGGCGGAGGCACTCACTCTCCTTGAAACCCTAGACTTCCTTCCTCTAGATCTACCCTAACTTTGCAAGTGCATTCTGACTGTCTTTTGCTCATGGAAGTAGTTTTGTCTTTGGTAGAGATGAGTTGAGAAGTGAAACCGTTCGTGGATTGGATCAGAGCAAAGCTTAAGGAGTTTTCGGGCCTCTCTTGGCCCATTGCAGCGGAGAATCAAATAGAACAACAGATTGGCTTGCTAAAGCCCAAAGAGTAATTGTCTTCCTAGTAATTGGGTAGCTAATCCCTTGATTGCCCTTTTTGATTTGTTATGCGTCGATGCTTTTGATATATTAGCTCCAAATTTATCTAAGTAAATCAATAGTAATCATATTTTTGAACAAAAAAAAAAGTCAGGGAGATGCAACATATGAGTTTCTGAAAGAACAAATATTTCATATGAAAAGCAAATTTGAGAACGATTTTTGCAATAATTCTCATATTATTTGTCATCGGTAGACTTGAGTATGGACAAATCCGCCCATGTGATTGGGCCTACTATCAGTAGCGGCCGATGCAAACTTCATGTAGGGGTGTTGAACTAGACCGAACTATTAGGGAAAACTACTGAATTGAACCAAATGCAACCCGAACCAAACCCAAATCTCAATTCGGTTCGGTTTAGGTTTTTGATTAGTTTTCGGTTTTCGAATTTTGCTTCTTCTTTTTTCTTATCGTATATTATAAGAGTAATTTTTCCGGGCCAGGTTTGATTTGGATTTTCGATTTTTGGTTTTCACTTTTTTTTTACCTATATTATTAGAGTAATTTATACCAGATTTTATAATAGAGAGAGAACAGAACCTATTATTGAAATGCTTTTGATACTTTCAAGGCATGGCAGAACTAGGAAAAATCAAGCCATGAAGATGGAGTTTCATAGCTTCCACATTGAAAACAACTTCATCGTATTTAATAACAAAAAAGGTAGATAAAAATAACCACAACTGAGTCCAAATCTAATAGCTAATATGCATTTCTAGTAGAGCTGCAGAGGACAGTTTTCAAGAAAAAAGTAGGAATATTTTACACTTTGTGTCCTCTAAATTGGGGTTAGAGGGCAATGCAAATTTGAGCAAACACCCCAGATGAACAAACCCCCAAATGCAAGAAAGGCCTCATTCCAAGACCCCTAATGAAATTCTAACCCAAAAAGAAGGGGAAAAATAGAGGAAAAAGACGAGAACCTAAAAAAATAACAAATTTAACCTCAAAACGATAGAAGAGAGAGATAAGATTTTTTTTTTTTTTTTTGAGAGGGGGGGGGGTGGGAGATATTCAGCAGTGGAAACCCAGCGTATATTCATCGCTCCCACAGTAGCCACCTGACAATCGACTCTCATCACATGATGTGTGAAAAAGTGCAAAACTCTAACCTCTCTCTCGTCTAAGAAATTCCCCCGACCCTTTTCTCTCGTCTCTCTCTTGAAACTACCTTGTTCTCCCAACGACGACAACCACTGACACCCAAGCCGAAATTGAGCTCAACTTTCGAAATCGCATTAGGAAATTGAACAACGCAGTAAAAATCAGAGAAGGGCGAAGCGCACCTTGAGCCAACCGGCAAGGTCAAAGGGGAATTTGCTAGAAATGTAGGGCTATAGCAGCGAGACAACGGCGACCGACGGCGAAAAATCATCGCTTCTTCCGAGATTTGTTCAATTGCAAGGCGAGAGAGATATTTCCCTCCTTTTTAGGGCTAGTGGGTTGCACTTGCGGGATAAGAGATTTATTTTTTAGGGTTTTAGTTTCGGACGGCTCAATTCAGTTAACCAAACTAAATCGATAAAAACAAATATGATTTTTTCCATTATCTGAACTAAAAATTGAACCGAATCGAAATACGTGAAACTTTGGTTCGGTTCATATTTTGATTCGATTCCAACGTCCCTACTTTCATGTATAATCATCGTATCCCCAAGGCCTGCTTCATGTATGGATCGCCATTGCAAGTTCTCACATGTCTAGGCCCATTCATAATTAGCCCGTAGAAAGCCATGCAACATAAAAGCCCACAGAATGTATACCTAGGCCCATAGTCCTACTACCTACGGTCCGTCTCCACTTCAAACTTTTTTTTTTTTTTTTTTTTTGGGTCTAATGTGGGAGATTTAATGAAGCTAACAACCTCTCTGCCCAACTTCATTTCATTTCTTAATCCTCATAATAAATGCCATGACTGGGTTGCTATCTTGGAGAAAACCCACCAAGCAATCTGTCATTTGCCTCTGTCCTTTCTTATCATCAAAACTTGTGCATGAAGTCTCTGTGTTTTTGGGTCAAGAGCATTGTTGTTCTGTCATTTTCAACAGCAACACTGGAGGCATAAGTACAAACATCAGCGTATCTCCATTTCTTTCAACTTCGAACAAAAGGCTTCCGATGGTAACAGCATGAGATTTTTGTCGTCTCCATTATTTTTCACACGTTTTACAATGTCGAGAATGAAGCATCGCGAGCCTCATATGGGGGAATGAAATTGACTCAATCAGCTTTTTTAGACAAGATGAAGCAACAATTGAATGACTGTCCCTTTGAAAAATACATTGGAGTTTGCTTTAAGTTAAAAAAGAGACAACACTTTCTTCAGAGACATGCTCAGCTACATAAATTCAAGATGAGAAAGTCAAAAGACAGAGGCAAGAGAGAAATACAGATTTTACACTTAGGTTGCATCAAGTAGGTGCTTCCTATTTTTTGAGAAAAAGGAAAAAAAAGAGGGAGAATTGGGAAATTGTCAGAAAAATCAGTAGTTGACTTCATGAGAAAACTAGCTCTAGGCTCTCTTCAATCACACCTCTGCTTTTGAAGATAGGCAGTGATTTTGATACGGCAGCTTCTTTATTGTCATCCACAGCGGTCACAGAGAAAGCAGTCACTAAAAGAAGCTCAATCAGTACCTGTTTCCATGAACCTGCATTAAAAAAAAAAAAAAGTAATTACTTAGCATATGTTGAGTTTTTCTTTGATGTGTCTATACCATTTATAGAGTTAGCACTACTCACATCAAATGAAACTAGGGATCTGCAGTAATTGGCGTTTGTGAGCACTGTGCTGGTGGATCCACACTCACTCTCCTTAAGCGACATTGTCGACTTATCCAGCTTGATTGACCAGGGATACTGGTAGTTTTGGGCCGCCGACCCGACGTGTGACGATGACCGCTGCATCCTCATTGCGCGTGGCACGTTCCTCCCCTCCAACGAGGGCCTTCTCCGGCTCGGCTGCCTCTCATAGTAAATGTCTGGCCTCTGTTTCGGCGCGCTCTGGGATCGGGCCTTGGCCCGGGAGGACTCAGTGTTGGCCATGTAGTTTGGGTACAATTGGTAGTCGTAAGAGAGGGATTCTGCGTACTCGGACCTAGGGAAGGCGAACGGTATCGGAGCAGGGTCAGGCTTGGACACGGCTGAGGAGAATTGCGGGCTGCTCTGAGCCATCCCGAGAGAGTAATCCTCGAAGTGGCCACTGCAGGTTCTTGGGCTGAGATCCGTAAGGGCTGACGGCGCCGGGGATATCTGGTTGTTCTCAGGCTTGAAGTATGCCCGGTGCACCGAGAATTTGGGATCGATCCACTCGGGCTCCGGATGAGTGGAGTAGCTATTCCTGTTCTTTGTGCTTGCTTTTGATTCCCCTATGTCCATCTCTACAATCTTTATATCCTCCTCCATCATTTTCTCAGATTCCTAAATGCATAAATCAAAGATTCAGTCATCATTTCCTAATAAGATTAATATCAGATATTAGAGGTCACTGTTCCATCATGTTAGGTGACTAACAATGCAGGATTAGCTTTTCTTGGCCAAAGAAATTGGATCTTACATGGTATATGTTGTGGAACCGATTGTCTTGAGTGGATTTCCGGTGCGTCAAGAGTCTTGGGTCGGTGGGCTTTGGGACCTCGGCGCTGCGTAGCCTGTTTGCCCTGGCCCTGGCCTGGACCGTCACCAATGCCTGTATGCACCGGAGAGTTGCCGTGGCCTGTTTCCTCACCAGGTGACCCCTCACCAACGCCTGCAACTTCACCAGCCCTTTCAACGCGCGAAGTGCTTTCCTCGCCTGAGAAACAATCCAAAAAAACAGATCAGATCACACCAATCCCGTTGACTTGGCTCTTGTTGGAATGGGCTACTCGTCCATGTCTCAAGGAATGCTACATCTACTTTAATCTGTGATCTCTAGGAGTATAGCATTTTTTACCAAGTAAGATCTGAACACTGATTGGATCTTGATTGCAGCAGCCTCCTCAATGGCGCTGCCTCTTCCGTTAGCTGCTGCAGTCAGCCGGATCACGGCAGCCGCAGCCTGTGCAGCTGCCACTGCTGCGTCGGCGGCAGCAGCAGTTGCTGCTGCCACAGCCATCGCGTGCTTCTTCTGCTCATTCTCAGAGTCTAGGGTGGCCAACAGGGCTGGTGGTGTTGCAGTAGTAGAGGCAACAAGTTCTGAGGAATTCAGGTCCTTTGAAGGAGTTGCTGGCGATGCGGACGATCGCCGGAAGCTCCACCGCCGCTTCTCCTTCGGAGTCGTGGGCAGGAATGAGATTGGGGTCGTCGGGTTTTCGGATGGAATCGAGGAGGGATTGTGGGTGTGATTGGCTGAGCTCTTGGCCTTCTCTTTGTGATCCCTGTCTTTCTTGCCCGTCAAGAAGTGTCTGAGCCACTTTCCTGTCTTTCCCATTTCCCTTTTATCTCTTCAAATCCGCCTAAACAGCCAAGAAGAACATGGAGGAGGAGGAGGACGAGGCAAACGAAAACGATTTGAAGGCAATGCTTAAACACTTGTTTGGAGCACTACTACTGCAATGATCTTTCTTATTATAAAAGCACAACTCAGCTGCAAGATTTTCTTTTCTTGTTTCTGGTTTGACAGCCTCATCTCACTGTCTCATTACTCTCTCTCTCTCTCTCTCTCTCTCTCTCTCTCTCTCTCTCTCAACCACCGTGTGCAGGTTTTAGAGAGAGAGAACTATTTTGTCCTGTGGTGGGGGATGTGAGGGAAGCTGAGAGGAAGCAACGTGCATAAAGCCACACCGCCGATCCCTAGGAGAGCTAATGAATCGGTGAGTTGTGTGATACCTTACCTTCCATTGACATTCTTTGAAAAGTTGTCACATTGGTGGAATTATTTTATAATCTGGAGTTACTATCGATAAATGCCATCTTATCCGCATTAGTGATTGAATTAATGTATCCAACAGTTTTCACTATGGCTTTCACATTCAATGTTCACCCAATCTTATTCCTATACCCATCTTGCCCTGGCCGCCTGCCCCCACTAGTCCCGTCCGGGGCTGATTTGGTAATCTGGGTAGAGGGTATTGGTGAAAGTTAGGCGTGGGGTGATGATCAGAGACCATGTGGAAATGGGTCAAAAGAACATGGGGAATCCTTGTAAAATACTCATTTTAAAGATTCGGGGGAGAAGATGTGCATTTGTCCCACTTGGAGATTCATAATGGGGTCATTGTATTGAGAGCTCTATCCGTAATTTTATTTAGTATTTCACTAATATTTTCTAAATTTGTTGGGACGTACAAGAGATTGGAGAGACATTGGGGTTGTGGGATGGTGGGGCCCATGTAAGGGGCAATGGTCCCTTAATCTGGATGGTTTGCCAACCGGGCCTGCACGTGCTCTCGACCAAAGTGCACACGCACATGCAACGCCAGAGAGTAAGCACTTGCCTGAACCGGACGCACGAGCAAGCCCGGTGAATCCCAGTCGTTGGATGAAGCCGGCCCTACATGAGCCGTCCACGATTCAACGGCCGAGATTTGCTGGGCTCATTTGCACCCGTAATGTGCAATAGTTTTGCAGAAAGAAGAAAGGTGCTTTGCCTGATGAAGTGTACTTTGGGGTTTGAGGTGAAGGGCTTTTTCCATCTTGTCTCCGAACCTTGATATTCGTCAAGATGCAATTTCCCTCCATCAAGTCATCTTTCACGCTCTTCTGTCTCTCTCAATTTATGCATTTCCCAAAAGAGCAGAAGTAAGTAAACCCCCAATGAGCAAAGGCAATTTAACTTGTGGGACTGAGATAGTGACAGGGGCTGGATTGTCATGTCGGCAAGTCGTGAACAGTTGAAAAGTGTTAAAAGAGGAGTTTCTATCATCCATTGACTTGAGCATTTAGCGAGTCATCGATCACTTGGTCAAGGCGTATTGTGCCCAAATATCTTCCGTTACATGCCTTACCCAACAGCTGGTATGGCAACCTAATAAGACTGTGCATCATATCTTACAAATTCCTCGTTTCAGAATTAGGAAAGAATTAGTGGACTAGGGACCAGCTTTCGTTTCTTTATAAAGAGCCCTTACTTGGATATGCAAACTAACATGACAGCATGAATCGACACAATTAACAATCCTCAAGAATGTGGAATCTGATATGTTTGCAGTCACACGATGGAAGACATGGCATCCTAGAGTATTTTGATTAGGAGACAATGCGATTACAACATAAGACCTACTGTATCTAGATAAAACATTTGACCTTTGAAGAGTTGAATTATTGACTTATAGGAATATTTTAAAAATTCTTCTACCTTTTACTTCAACCAGAATAACACTTTGCATCCTCCATTTTGAAAATTAGAATCTACAGTGAGGCACTGGATTGTATTTCGCACGTGAGTTTATTCACCAAACAATCACTTTCTCTTCCTAGAAATGCGTATCACTTCTCTCTTCCCAACCAACAACTTTTCTTAGATCCACTGTCCAAACGCAAACTCAGCTGTCTTTGACACCGTCGCCCCTGCCAGCCCTGCTTCGCGCTCGTCGCTGGCCACTCTCTCAAAGAGTAGAAAACTCCCCAGAAATGACTTGGCATTTACTGCTGTTACTAGGAACCATTTACTGCCTAGCATTGGCTGCAGAAGAGGGTCCATTAGGCGTAATACCTGTCCACAAGGAGCCATTACCGAGGGATGGAGACGCAACGTGGGAGAGCAGTTGTTGGGGAGGCAAGCCAAATCAGCGACTTCAAAGCTTCCATGTTTTCCGCTTTTAGATAAAGCCAACGGGACCGCCCCAGGGTACAATCTGAAGGTTGGCCCTTCTTCATTTCGACATGAACAATAATGGGAAAGCCTCGCTTTGTCTGTGTTGAAAGAAGATATGCCTTGAAGATATGGAATCGGACTGAATATTGTAATTGATTTGGATTGTAATTATTTTAGTACTAGAAATATTTGTTCTCTTAGGAATATTTTCTTTACTTTTTTATTCAATCCAATTGTATGATATATACATCTCTGTAACGTTATTCAATTCAATGAAGTAAGATATAATTCCTACACTTCTATTTGAGTTTCTTACATGGTATCAGAGCATGTCTTGATCTTGACATAGCTTTCGCACCTCTGTTACTGCAACCCTTCGCAGAACAGATTAGTCTTCTTTGTTTCCTTGTTGCAACTCTCGCAGAACAAAACAGCATCCAACACTCTGTTTTCTCTGTTGCTGCAACTCTCGCAGAACAAAACAGCTTGCTGTCCTCCATCTTCATCCAATTTCAGATTAACCTGCAAGACAGAATTATTGGAAATTTTTTAGGAAATTGTCATCATGACAAATCCACAAGCACTTACCTCAAGATCCGCAGAAGAGACAACACCGCCACTACCTCCTTAGATTGTCGAACCCTTGGCAATGATCGCAGTATCACAGGAGCAAGTTCAACCACAAATTCAGCCACCACAAATTCATCTTCAACATGTGCAGTGGGGAACTGCTCCGGCTCAGTTTAATATGGGGCAACCCTATTCAGGGCCACCTTACCCATGGGTACCGTATTCTTGGTACTATGGAACTAATCCAAATACATCATCGCTGGGTTATCGAGATGGTGTGCGAACTGATGGAGACCTACCAACCGGCAACGGGGCAGGCACAACCACCAATCCTCAGCAGATGGGCGGGTCGATCGAACCGGGTGTGGGAACGAATCCCTACCCGGGTCCCTTTTTTTCCAATGCGGATACTGCAACCGGATCTGGCGGATCGGGTTTTGGGGCAAATCCCTACCCAAACCCACCGCCAGGGTTTCTTCCATACCATATCTTCGCTGCTAGCAGTCGGCCGAAACCCGGCGACCCTCTTTTCACAACCAATGCTGACGGACCAGAACTAAGACTCATTGCTTAACAGTTAACTGGATCAGACAACTACTTAAATTGGTCGTGCGAGTTCCGGTGTGCACTGGTAACAAAAGATAAAGAGGGGTTTATCGACGGAACGGTTCCGGTCCCATCCGACGAGCGAATGGCATGACTCTGGAAGAAATGCAATCAGTTAGTCCGAACATGGGTCGGAAACTGCATCGCACCCGAAGTCGCGGCCGCTCTTCCCCTGATGGAGGACTCGAAACAAATTTGGGAAAATATCAAAGAGATGTTTGGAAAATTAGATCAAGTTAAAATTTTCTCCTTGATACAACAGATCTCTGATTTAAAACAAGGAAATATGTCTGTTGCTGCGATTTTTAACAAAATTTCAGGTCTGTGGAACAAGTTGGAGGCAGCCAAGGAGAAACTCGACTGGCCAGAACCCATCCTACAGCAATACAAAAGGATGCGGGACAAAGAGAAAGCGATATGCTTTCTGCTCATCTTGAATGAAGCTTACCTCTCATTTAGGTCACAGATCTTGACCATGGAGCCGATGCTGACCCTCGGCCGCATCTACCAACTTGCTGTTCAAGAAGAAAGCCAACAGAGAGCAGCCGATTACGGGAAGAATGGCGACAACGTGGCTCTGGCGGCGAAGAAATTTTCTTGCCCGCTACAGAGAGCCACGGGAGGAAGAGAGGTGCACAAAACCACTCTAGGGTTTCACGAAGAAAACCCTAGGGATATCGTTCAGCGACGGGCGGCCACGATGTGTTTGATCAATCGGACGGTCCACAAACGTTTCTTGGAGGCGGTGAATCGGACGGTTCTGGAGGTAGAGTGAGGATGGAATCCAACGGCTACCGTGGCTCAAGTGCATATGGGCCAGACGGCCCACGCGGGCGAGATTCTCTTTATTCCGATGGGCCGCGAGGAAATTCCGCAGCAATCCCCGATGGGCCGTATGGAGCAACGACGGCCCATGCCGTGAATAGGCCCAATTCATTCGGAAAAAATTATCAAAAGGGCAAGGGTAAGTTGTACTGTGATTACTGCAAGCGCCCACATCACACGATTGAAAATTGCTAGAAGCTCCATGGCAAACCCGGCGAAAAGGAGAAAGGAAAATTTTCAACTTTTTTACAGGTGTTGGGAAAATCAGCAGACAAATCAATTTCTCATGGAGAATATCAGGAGCTGATGGAAGCTTTAAAGAAATTGGATGCTTCTAACAAGGCAGGGAGTTTCGCAGGTATTTCTTATTGTCTGATGAACTCAATTGCAATGGATGCATGGATTATTGATACTGGAGCTAGTGATCACATTGTCTGCAATCAGAAATTTTTTTCCACTATTAAGAAGTTATCCTTTCCTATATCAGTACAACTCTCGAATGGAAATACCACAAATGTTGATATGACCGGAACTATAAATCTTAGCCCTCTCATTAGTCTTAAAAATGTCCTTTATGTCCCTAGTTTTCAATTTAATCTCATATCCGTTTCACAAGCCTGTCAAGACAACTCCTGTCGTGCCTTGTTTGACTCTGATAAATGTCTATTTCAGGCCCTTTCGATTGGCAATCTGATGGGCTTGGGTAGAATCTATCAAGGATTATATTTTTGGATTGATATTCCAACCAATTTTAATTCCTCTTCTGTTGCTTTCAATAAATCCATATGTAACGTTGACAGCAATAAAAATTTCCTTCATCATAAAAGATTGGGTCACACTGCATTTTTTCCTTGTCCTCAGTGCCCTATTTGTCCTTTAGCGAAACAAACCCATTCCCCTTTTCCAAATAGCAACACTCGTGTTGACAGCATTTTTTCCTTAATTCATGCTGATATATGGGGACCATATCATACCGTAAATCATGACGGTTCACGGTTCTTTCTCACAATTGTGGACGATTTCTCACGTGCCACACAGGTTTTCTCCTACAATAAAAAAATCAAGTTCTATCTCATCTTAGAATCTTGATCTCTTTATCCAAAACTCAGTTTGGCAAATCAATTCGTCGGATTAAATGCGATAATGGAAAGGAATTCTTCAGTGGTGAATGTGCGTCATTCTTTAGCTCAAATGGGATTTTGCATGAAAGTACTTGCACTTATACACCACAGCAGAATGGAGTCGTTGAGAGAAAACACCGTCATCTTTTGGAAGTGGCGCGGGCTCTTAAATTCCAGGCATCTATACGGAGGATTTACGGGAGATTGTGTAGTCACTGCAGCATATCTAATAAATCGAATGCCATCTAGAATCTTGAAGGGAAAATCTCCATTTGAACTTTTATATGAGAAGAAACCAGATTTGAGTCATCTTCGCGTGTTTGGTTGTCTCTGTTTTGTGACTACAGTAGGGCCTCGAGATAAAATGAGTCCTCGGGCTCGGCAGTGCATATTCATGGGGTATGCCAATCTCAAAAGGGTTATCGAGTTTATGAAAAATCTCTTGGGATTTCTTTATCGGTAGAGATGTGGTTTTTCATGAAGATATTTTCCTTTCCGAATTCTGCTTCCCACGTGCGGAGATGATGTCGACACTACTCGTAATTTTCTGTCGAGAAGAAGATCCATCTTACGGAGGATCCTATATTATTACTTCTCCTCCACCACAGCAGATATTACATGCAGCATCACCTTTGCCACCTGATGAGCATTCCACTGGCCATCCAATTGAGGAGGATTTCATCGAAGAGGAACCTCAAGTGATCAATTCCATCGAACCCCCACATATTGAGGAAACTTCGTCAGACGTGCTGCATGAGCCACCTCGACGATCTGGTCGAGTCACTCGCCCACCCACTTGGACAAGAGACTATGTCTGTTCTTCATCAAAGTCCTTAGGTACTCGTTACCCTATATCCTCCTATGTGTCTTTTGATCAACTGTCACCAGACCATTTATGCTGCATTAGTCGCATTTCTGAGGAACTAGAACCATCTAGTTATCATGAGGCTGTACATGATCCATGATGGCAAAAGGCCATGGAAGAAGAACTTAAGGCGTTGATTAACAATCACACCTGGGATGTCGTATCGTTACCTCCTCATCGTAAGCCCATTGGCTGTAAATGGGTATATAAAATTAAATATAAAGCAGATGGTTCTGTGGAAAGGTACAAGGCCCGGTTGGTGGCTAAAGGGTTTACACAACGAGAATGATTCGACTACCATGAGACCTTCTCTCCAGTAGCCAAGGATGTCACAGTTCGTTCATTCTTGTCGGTTGCTGCTCTTCGCAACTGGTCACTACATCAGATGGACGTCCACAATGCCTTTCTTCATGGTGATTTGGAAGAGGAGATTTATATGGATCTTCCCCAAGGATTACGGAGACAGGGGGAGTCTAAGGTATGTCGTCTCCGCAAATCTCTTTATGGTTTAAAACAGGCCTCTCGGCAGTGGTATGCCAAATTTACTAATGCACTCATGAGTGCCGGATACAAGCAGTCCAAGCATGATTATTCTCTTTTCACTTGGACAAAAGGTACGTTGTCTATCTACTTGATGATTTATGTTGACGACATACTTATTATGGGAAATGATGATTCCGCTGTGAGGAAGCTCAAGGAATATCTTCATTCCTCCTTTCATATCAAAGATTTAGGGCCACCTAAATACTTTCTTGGAATAGAGATAGCTCGTTCTGATCAAAGGATTTCTCTCAGCCAAAGGAAATTTGTGATGGAGATTGTGTCAGAATCGGGATTATCAGGATGCAAACCGTCACTCATCCCCATTGAACAGAATACAAAGTTAACCAGTGTTGATTATGACGCTGGAATATCTTCCTCTGATGATCCATTGCTGAAGGATCCGACAAGCTATCAGAGACTTGTTGGAAAGCTTATCTACCTTACCATGACTAGGCCAGATATCTACTATGCCGTACAGACTCTTAGTCAGTTCATGCATAGTCCAAAGCAATCTCACATGAATGCAGCCTTGAAGGTGGTAAAATATCGAAGAAATGTCAGTACTTCTTTCTCGAAAGTGCAATATGGAGATGATGGCCTTTTGTGATTCGGATTATGCCATGTCCCATGATAGAAGATCCATTACTTGGTTTTGTATTAAGCTTGACATTGCTTTCATGGAAGCTCCACGGTCCATCAGTTATTGATCCATGCTTTGTGAGGTGGTGTGGTTATTTACTCCGGGATCTTGGGATACAAGTTAGAGGTCCGACATTACTCTTTTGTGACAATGATTCAGCAATCAAACTTGCAGCAAATCCCATATTACATGAGAGTATAGAAGTTGATTGTCATTTTAATCAAAGAAGGCATCATCGAAACAAGAGGGATTGGAACCCCCCGCAGATATATTTACTAAACCTCTTTGCCAAAAACAACATACATATCTTCTAAACAAGCTTGGAGTCTTGGATATATACAAGCCACTAGCTTAATAATGCCTTGAAGATATGGAATCGGACTGAATATTGTAATTGATTTGGATTGTAATTATTTTAGGACTAGAAATATTTGTTCTCTTAGGAATATTTTCTTTACTTTTTTATTCAATCCAATTGTATGATATATACATCTCTGTAACGTTATTCAATTCAATGAAGTAAGATACAATTCCTACACTTCTATTTGAGTTTCTTACAGTCTGCAATAGACGGGTGGTCCAAAATTTCTGATGGGGTTAGCTCAATGGAGTTCAATGTGTTCTGTAGCTATCAAATGTCTCAATATGTGGAAGCATCAAATCAATATCCTGATTTGTCATTGTCGAGTGTACCTGATTCTTGGAAGCTTTCTGGATCAAGCTTATGTTCATTTTGCAAAAATGAATGATTTTGAAAATATTTTCCTAAAAATGAGTGTCTGAAATAATTAGTTTTGGAAAATATTTTCATGAATTTTTTCACGGGCAATGAAATTTTATTTTGTTCATTCAATTTTTATAAGTGATATGAGAGATCATTTTTAGGAAAACGTTTTTCAAATCATTCATTCTCCACGAAGTGAACATAGCCTTGGAAGAAGAAAAAGGGAAAAGACGATGAGGCCTTGCTCTTGTATGGATTGGGGGTTGTACAAGTTGGGCAAATTCACCCAATAATTCCCAAAGATCTTTGACTACATAGACTTGAGGATGTTGAGAAGCAGCAGAAGTAAATTTATGAAAGAATTGTTGTCACTGCACACACGACGCGATCTTAAGAACACTACTAGGTAAAAAGATCTTTTCCCTAATGAATGATGGGACTCAATAGTTTACTCGTCTTTAAGAATGGGAAATAGCATGATGTTCAACATGAATTTTTCGTGTAAATAAAAATGGTTTAAATGGGGTTGGGACTTACCTTGCCCATTGTAAATGTTAGGTGTGAAACACCGACGAAACATCAACAGCCCATAAACGAACCCATCACCGTAACTTCCTAGATGCTAGCGGGAAACCTAACACCGGTAATATACTTAACCCTAGATTACATGGTATTTGTTGCAATAGTTGGAGGATTTTCTCGTCTTGTACTCAGACAATAATTAGGATTATTTTTTGCACAAATGGGTCCATTTCCTAGATCCGATCAAACCGAATCAGATAAATTTAGGATAGAGGATTTGTGATGAATGATTTCGTTGAAATCTGACTAGAAGAAATTGCATCAAATTTATAAGAACTCGAGCCCCTATTCATTTTTCACCCACTTAGCAAGTTAGCCTAGCCCTTGGGAATTCAAACTATGGTACTTATAGGACAAGTGTCCTTCTGCATAAAATGTATAGTACCCCAACGATACTATGAACGTCATGCGACTCTCATATTGTGACGAACATGAAATGGTTACATGCAAGTATTGCGCCGTAGCATGGATCCAATTAAGGAGGTGGTTTTATTTGATGTAGACTCCACGAACAAAGAAAAGAACGACGGTTTGGAAAGTGAGCGATCGGTTGACCATTCCGAATACTCATTCATGATAGGAGGCGCAATCGACAAAGGGATTGATAAACTATTCAAGGGTCAACTGGGTACCAAGCGTGGTAGCTCGATAGTAAAATAATTGCACTATCTTTTACGAGATGACAAAATTTAAGTTATGTCGTCAGTCATTTCCTCGCTAGCTTTATGCCTCAAGCACTAACTACTCTCACGTCCTGAATTAACTCACTTGAGATTTGGCATGTCCTATACTGAACTTCACGATTTTGTTCTTTAGTGTACATATAAGATGTTTCCCATTCTGGTATTGCCCTTACTAAAGCATGCTTAACACTAGAGTTCTAATGTTAAACGTCCTCTTTTTATTTTGTGAACTTATTATCAACGACAATTCCAGTTGATTTAACGGGTTTGATTCGCACGTCAACCAATCAGCATTCAATTTAAAGTCTGATCTATTTTTTTTTCGTCAAAACATTGATGTCGATTTTACCACCAATTATTATATGGCTTCTCCCAAGCAGCTTGGGTTCGACCATGAACATCCTGGAGAACTCTCCGCCCTTAGGACATGGTCGATCTTGAGAAGCCATGGTTTCATTCCTTAATTCCATCTTTCATATGATGTCAGCTTGTGCTGCTCTTTCCTTTTCTCTATATCTCCTGTTAATTATTGACTCATTTTATTAGGTCGAACCTCGCTTCGGTCTACAGCGAGGTCGAACCTCACTTTACAACGAGGTCAATGTCTCTTTGTCATCCGAGCCCGTTTTCTTGCCTTGTTGTTGACGCATTGATAAAGGTAGAAAACTCAAGATTAGGGTTTCTAATCGCAATAGAGCCCTTTTTCAAACAAAAAGTGTTAGTTTTCTTTCTTTTATTTGGGAATGTCATTTTTAGATAATTTCCTAATCGTTTCCAATAAAAATCCAAAAAGTCAAATGGTTATGGTTTCCAATAAAAACCCAAGAAATCAAATGGTTAACTTTCAGATTGACCAAAGCAAAAGTCAAACACCCACATCAAAAATTGAGTTTTCACGCAAAAAGATTCCTTTTAGTCCCAATTTAACTTTAGAAATTTTTTTTTTTTTTTGCAAAAATCGATTAAGAGCCTTGTTTTCCAATTTTTAGTTATAGGGCTAAAATCAGACAAAAATAAAATTACTTTCATTCTAGTCTATGCTTAGTTCCCTTTACGATATTTGATCTAGAGATCATCACCCATTCACTCGATCAATCAATTTTGAGATTGGGAGTGCCGAAATATGGATTCTCATTTTCAGCCTTGATTAGGGGGTTCGAGTCGATTCTACATGATTTGCAAATGAACATTTTCATTCCACTCATTTTTTTTTTTTTGGAATATATCCGAATCAAGGGTCAATTTTGAGGAATTCGCTTGGGAACATTTCAATTTGAGGAATTTAGCTTACTTGAATATGAGAAAACCAAGATAATGAACTCTGATTGATGAAATTCAAGTTGACTCATTTGAGACTAAGGTATAATTTCGAAAATTGAGGTTTAATTTCATCATTAGACCCCAATTCAATTTTAGCATAAAAATTGTGCTATCAATTCAAGGTCAATTTGAGTGCAATAGGTTACTCCAAGTATGGGCAATTAATTTGATAGGTGCCTTACAATTTTAATTAAAGTCAATTTCAATCAATCTGCATCTTTTGGATTGGCAATTGCGTAAAATTTTCCAATTTAGCCTAGAAAATCCGATTACATGTACCCAAGGCATGAGGCCAATGTTCTTCATGTTAATTAGGCAATTAGGCAATAGAAAATTACTAGATTGCATTTGCATAGTTCTTTTTTTTTTGACGGGCATAGTTCAATTGGCCTAATTCCTTCAAAATTGGACCGTTTTCCTTCAGGTTAGACCATTTTTACTCAAATTAGATCAGATTTCTTTTCAATTTGGTCCATGAGTGGGGTAAATTGCATAAAATTCAAGTAGATAGGGACCAAACCGTCCAAGGGGTGGTCGACTTGGCCGAATTGGTTTGGACTAGTCAAATTAGTTTGACAAGTCACTGGTGGAGGAGGCCGGTTCGGCCCTCCTCTGGCCGGTGCTTGGTGGTCGATGACCACTACATGGTGGCTCGCCATGTGTACAACTTGCTCATGCCCTCCAATTTCTTAAATTTTGCAAACTATCGCTGGTTTTCAGAAATTATGAAAATGCCCCTAGATAGACCTTAAGTCACGAAATCGATCCAAACTGTTTTGGCGAGTTATCACTGTCTAAGTAAGCACATGTCAAATTCCAATCTTACTTAAATCACCAAGGAAATTAGTTAGACTTGTAAGATCAATCCTTAGTCGTCGCATTGAATCAACAGCTAGGATTTGATAATAAAACCCATTTTCCCTCCAAATTCAAGTGGGGCCTCACAAAATTTTAGATCAATTCTCCCTTTCTCTGGCTGCTAGCTCTCTGATCTCTTTATCTCTTCCGAGATGGATTCTCTCTCCCCTTCTCTCTCTTTCACACAAATCACGACCCACGTGGCCCACAAAGCAAAACCGAGAAAATCCCCTCACTCACCAGATCATCCATCCTCCATCGTTTCTTTTCTTCCCCAAATCAGCACATCCGAGCCCCCTTCAATCTAAACCAGCACGTTGATAAGTTTATCTTCTACACCCTGCTTGATCTGCAAATAGCGAGTTCTGCAAAACAAAATGGCAGGCGAGAGTGAGAATGAACTGAGGTTAGCAGCATTATGTAAAAGTTTGGGTTCGCTTTGGACAGAAAGTGATGTGGTTGAAGTATCCACTGAAATTCCTACCACAAAGAAGCAGGAATGCAACCTCACTCTTTTCGGTAAGCTGCTCTCCAAACCCAATGTTAACTTCCAAGCTTTTACTACTGTCATGAAGAAGGCGTGGAAAGCAGATTCAGTAGAACGTCAACAGAAAGCAACATGCCTTTTCTCATTTGTGTTCAAATCTGAAGAGGAAAAAGAAAGGGTGCTGAAAACAGGACCGTGGTCCTTCTTGAGCAATCTTTTAGTGTTAAAACAATGTGAACCAGAAATACCGGAGCATTGCTACGACTATTCTTGTTGTGCCTTCTGGGTTCATATAGAAGGAATACCACCAGGGTGGTTTAGAGAGAATGTGGTTGCTGAATTAGCTGAAAGATTGGGTCGAATTGTAGAAATACAAATGGAAGCAAAAGGGAATGGTCCATACAGAGCAGGGAAGGTGAAAGTGGAATTGGACTTGAATCTATCTCTGAAAACAGGAGCAATTCTGGATATCAGAACTAAAAAACTATGGGTGGAATTTAAGTACGAAAGACTTCCACATTACTGCTACTCATGTAGGAAAATTGGCCACTATGCAACAAATTGCAAGGAAATTCCTTATGAAAAGACTGAATGGGCAGAGAACAAGAAAGGGAAATACGGACCTTGGTTGAAAGCGGAGGTTCGCGACCATAGCCCTTATTGGGAAGCTTTCTATGGTCAATTAACAGCGCTTTTAGAGGCTGATGAAGACATTCCGGAAACACCTGCAACAACAAATGAAACGGAAAAAGGAGTGAGAGATGATTGGGAATTACGGGGTGTTGTTATTTGCAACAAGAAAAGAAATGATTGTCACTCCCCTGATGATACTCAAGAAGATGAGGTTATAGACCATAGCAAAAAAGACAAAGGGAAGTAGATAATGTGTATTGATTATCCCACAGAAAAAATCCAACCTGAAAACAGCAAGAAGAAGAGAATTTTGAAGGCTCAGAAATAAAAAAAACAGAGGCGATCAGAAGACAATGCTCTGTTAATAGTTGATGATATGGAGCTCTTAGAAACCCCAGTTCAGATTGTGAAGAAAGGGAAAGACTGGGCTTTGGTGGCTAGCCCTAATAAGCCACCGAAGACATCATGAAGATCATAAGCTAGAATTGTCAGGGCTGGGCAACCCCCTGACATTCCAGGAGTTGAGAGCCTTAGTAGTTCTCGAAAGGCCCGCTTTAGTCTTTTTTATGGAAACAAAAAATAGGGAGGTAATGGTGGAGAAAGTGGTTAAGCGCTTACAATTTGCAAACAAGCTTGTAATGAATCCAGAAGGGCGAGCAGGAGGCTTGGTGTTAATTTGGAATGACGACGTAGAGATACAAGTGCTTTCTAGTAACAATAACCTCATTGATGTGGACTGTTATGATCTGAATAGAGGAAGAAGGATGCACATCACTTTCACTTATGCCCCTACAAATTATGGGGAAAGACTCACTATATGGCAACAATTACGGGAGATCCAAGCACAAAATACACTTCCATGGGTCTGTTTGGGAGACTTTAACGAAATCTTATATGCATGGGAAAAGGTGGGAAAAAGGGCAGCCGATTATTATCGCATGGCAGCCTTCTGAGACCTATTGAATGACTGCTACCTAATGGACATCGAGAGCAAAGGATGCGCATATACATGGGCCAATAATAGAGAAGGAGAGGAAATGGTTAAAAAAGGTTAGATCGTGCTTTGTGTACCATGGAATGGCGAGTTCTTCCCGAAGAATAACACCAACACCAGCCACTGGCTCGATCACAACCTAATCCACCATCTCCATTCGAACACCCGAAAAAGAAGAAGCAATTCAGGTTCGAAGCATGCGGACGGAAGAAACCCGATGCGAGAAATCATCAAGCAAATATGGGCTGAAAGCTTATTAAGCGAAAACAGCTTCACAGACAAAGTGCATCATGTGGCCAACCATCTTGAAAAACGGAGTCAGAAGAAGTTCCCAAACGCCAGCAAACGTATTAAAGAGTTAAAGCAGCAACTCACAGCCCTAACAAATCAACATCCCGACAAATCCAGCAAACAAGAACAACAAAAGGTGGTGGAGCAAATTGAGAGGTTATGGCGTCAGGAGGAAAGGTATTGGGGAATTAAGGCACGAATAAATTGGCTGAAATGGGGTGACCAAAACAAGAAGTATTTTCATGCTACCACAGTCCAGAGAAGACAGAGGAACATGATAACCATGCTGAAGATCGATGATGATATATGGTGCAGAGAGCAGAATATGATCAAGCAAAAAATTCTGGAATTCTACCAAACACTTTATGAAACAGTGGGTCCAAGGAATGTTAATCCGATTCTAGACCAGTGCCAAAGCCCCGTAAATGAGGAAATAAACAAACAACTGCTGGAGAACGTGACGATGGAAGAAGTTAAAGAAGCAGTTTTCCAATTGGGGGCCTTCAAAGTTTCGGGACCTGACGGGTTAAACGAACATTTTTACCAACACTTTTGGGAGGAGCTCCAGCATGAAGTCTGTCAATTAGTTCAGAATTTCTTTGCAACAGGTACTTTCGATCCTACCATAAACCAAACACATATAGCTCTAATCCCGAAAGTAACACATCCAGAAAGCATAACCCAGTTTAGACCCATAAGTCTATGCAACTTTAGCTATAAAATTATTGCTAAAGTGATGGCGAACAGATTGAAGAGATGGCTTCCTCATATCATAACCCTTGAACAAAGCGCCTTTGTACAAGGGAGACAGATTCAAGACAATATATTCATTGTACAAGAGGTTATCCATTAACTCAGAATCAAGAAGAGGAAGAAGAGATTTCAAGCCATTTTGAAGTTAGATATGCAGAAAGCGTACGATAAAGTGGAGTGGGATTTTCTAAAAGCATGTTTGCTGAAAATGGGCTTTCACACAAAATGGGTGAGTATGATTATGCATTGCGTTTCAACAGCGACTTTCAGTGTGAAAGTCAATGGGGAGCCCATGAAATATTTCTCACCAACAAGGGGAATATGCCAAGGAGACCCATTATCCCCTTATCTGTTTGTTCTTGTGTCAAACGTGCTCTCATGGCTAATGCACAAAGCTATATTAGACGGGAGTATAAAAGGGATTACACCTCCTATCACATTTATATTTCCCATTTTCTTTTTGTTGGAGAAACAACCTCAGCCTCTCCTTGCTCACCTATTGTTTTGCCACGGGTCAAACAGTCAATCTCAACAAATCAGGGGTGAGTTTCAGCAGCGGCTTTCCTCTAATTCTACAAAGGAATTTGGCTCAACAACTAAGAGTTCCGATCATAGAAAAGACAGGGAACTACCTTGGCATACCAACGGATTAGGGAAAAACAAAGAAAGAAATGTTCGCCTGGATCTTAGCCAGAGTAAATATGAAGATGGCAGGGTGGAAAGAGAAATTTTTGTCCAAAGTAGGGAAAGAAACATTGATAAAAAGTGTAGTTCAAGCACTCCCTCAATATGCGATGTCGATATTTAAAGTTCCTATCTCCATATGCAGATCGATTGAAAGGAAAATTGCAAACTTTTGGTGGAAGCAAAAAGAAACTAGCAGCGGGTTACACTGGAAGAAGTGGGAAGCTCTGAAAAAGAGAAAAGATGAAGGAGGTCTCGGATTTAGAGATCTTGTTAACTTCAATAAAGCATTGTTGGCGAAACAGGCCTGGAGATTATCTCAATCAACCACAGCATTATGGAGCAGAATACTTAAAGGGGTTTACTATCCAAATGGCGATATATGGAAGGTAGGTAAAGGGCAGCGCCCTTCTTGGGGATGGCGGAGCATCATGGTGGGGAGAGAAACCATTGAAAAGGAGATCTAATGGCGGGTAGGCGATGGGAAGAAAATCAACATTCGAGAGGATAAATTGCCGGAATCTGGGGTGATAGGAGGTCCAGCAAACAGAGATGAACCCACAAAAGTAGATGAATTGATAAACGAAACAAACAGAAGCTGGAAGGAAGCAAAAGTCCATAACCTCTTTGAAAACAGAACAACCAATGAAATATTATTTATCCCGCTAAGTCCCATCCCGGAAGACGATTCCCTAGTATGGCGAGGTAACAAGTTGGGAAGGTATACGGTGAAAAGCGGGTACAACAAAATAAATGCAGACAAAACAACAATAGATCAGAATAGAGCGTCAACCTCATTCACAACCCCCCGAACTTTATGGACAGAGATCTGGAAATTATCTATCCCCCCAAAAATTCGCATCTTCACATTGAGCATTTGCCAAAACGCAATCCCAACAAAGGATAATCTACACAAGAGAAAGATCTTACCTAATCCACGGGTGAGAATCAAACGCGACCTAAACAGAATATCCCGCCTTGACAAATGGCTATTGGACAGCTTCAAAGGACAGGAAGACCCACCCGAGAAAGAGTTGCTCGCGATGATCCTTTGGTTTCTCTGGAAAGCACGCAACAATTCGATCTTCAGAGGGCAACAACTGCAAACCGCACACCATAGTTGACCTGGCGGAAGCCCACCTTCGAAATTACAGCAGATGGCAACCAAACGAAGGGAAGAAAAAAGCAGATCTGCACCTACCGAACCAGTGGAGGCCATCGGAGGAAGGAAAGCTGGAGATGAACGTCAATGGGTCTTGGAAACAGGGGGAACAAAACGGATCCATCGCTGGACTCTTGCGGGATCACGCCGGCCAGGTGATCGACGGTTTCGCGCGGACGGTACGTGCTTCATCGCCGATTCAGGTGGAAACCCTAGCGATTTTGCAAGGTTTGAAGATGTTGGAAGAGCTGCAACTTAGACCAAGCCTGCACGTCGGAGAGATAGAACTCGGGCAAGTACATCAAACTGAAGTGGAGATCCAAACTGACTGTTTGACCGCATATCAAAGCATCTTGGGCTGGGCTGAGATGCCATGGCAGGTGAAGCCCATAATAGACCAATGTACCGGTCTGCTTGCTCATTTACCACTTACAAAACTTAGCTACTGCTCCTGGAAGACTAACGCAGCTGCCGATCTACTAGCGAAGATGCACAGCAAGAAGTTATTGCCTCAAAATTGGAGGGCCTCCCCTCCTGCAGCACTTTCGGAGATCTTATTTTCAGATTATCACCTATTATCCTCTTGTAAGTCCTGTTTATTATGAAATGAAAGTACCTATCAGTTCCGACCAAAAAAAAAAAAATTCCAATCTTACTTAAATCACCAAGGAAATTCCAATCTTCCCTCCAAATTTGAGTGGAGCCTCACAAATTTTAGATCAATTCTCTCTCTAGCTCTCTAGCTCTCTAGCTCTCTATCTCTCTTCTCTCTCCTTCTCTCTTTCCAACGCGGCTTCACTGATCATCACTCGTTTCTGACGCCACACCGGCGCGGCCGCCTCTGCCTTAACACCTCCTCGTTGGTCGCAAGTGCTGCCTCCACCTATTGACAGAAAGCCGCTAAACGACTGCTTTTTCCTCTCGGTTCCAACATCGGCGTGTGTGCCGATGAACACATGGAGCTTCCATCCCGATCCGACGATCCGGTGACTGATCCTTCTCTCTGGTGACTTGCGACAAAGATCCTTGAAGGCCCTCTTTTAAATACACAAAAATAATTTCAAACTTAATGAAACTAATGCCAAATCATAGCTTGAAAAGTTCTTTAAAAATTTCATGAAGAATGCATACAAAGATTTACATCATATGAATTTATAAAAAAAATCAAACAATGCCCAAAGATTAGTTCTGGAAACTGGATTTTTAGCAAGTCATGCAATTTCAAGAGGGTCAGCACAAATAGCAAATCACGTTTTTATTTTCTGAAAATTTTTGACAATGAAGTTAAGCATGTCCCAAGCAAATCTCATGAAGACCCTCTCACCTAAGTCGGCATGCATGATTTTGTAAGAAAAAGAAAACTTGTAACGGTCATCGTGGGAAAATCAGCATTACAGAAGTAACCATATTTGGTTCATAGCTATTTTTACCATCCTAAAGCAACTCATTCGATCTGATATTTTTATACGACATTGATCAAGAAATGTCCCACAATTTTCATGAAGACGTCACATCCTGATTTAGAACATATGAATTTATAGAACACCACAAATTGACAGGTGTCATTTAGGAATAGGCAATTTCCAGAACCTAAATTGTTCGGTTTCAAGCAATTCGTATCAACCTAATGCACTTCTTTCGACCCAGCAATTGTAGGCAATGCAGATCATAAGGTGACAAACAACATTTAGGAAGACCTCGACCTCCAATTCCAAGTGTTTGATTTTACAAAAATTATTGATTGCATGCATACCAGTCATAACAACCAATTTCCAGTAACAAATATGTTCGGTTTAAGCAGAATTGACCTAATCTAATCATGTCCAATCCTCATGAAAATTATATACTTTGTAGACAAGAGGTAATGAACAAATTCTAAGGAGACTTCAACTAAAAATTTCAAATGTATGATTTTACAAAAATCGGGGAATGCAAATAGGTCAATTAGCATAGCAAAGTCACAGTAGTGAACACTGATGTTCTAAACGCAATTGACCTACGTAAACTAGCTTCAATCATCACGGAAATTTTATATGTTGTAGATTTGAACCTAATGAATAATTTGCATTAAGGCACTGACTTAAGAATATAAACACAAGAAATCATAGGAAATTGGCAAATAGAAAAGGTCATAGAAACGGAACACTTGCAGAACACGTCAATTTTCTAGATTTGACTTCAATTTTGTAAGACTCATTTGACCTAGCAAATGATGGCCAAATTGAACAAGCAAGTTCCTACGGAAATCTCGGAAAGTCTTCTACAAAACATTAGAAGTCATCAAAGATAATCACAAGCAGATACAAGGTCAATTGAAGATATTAAACAAATCTGTCCAATTGTCATCCGAGTTTCCAAAATAGACATACATGCAATCAACAAGCAATGCACTCATGTTCAATCATCATCAACAATCACTAGCTATCCTAATCATCATCTTAATCATCATCAGCTGTCCTACTCATCATTTTAAGCATGTAATAGTGTCCTAGGATTTCAATCAAAGCCCCGATCGCCTAGCATGATCTCGCTTCATCAGATTCTAGTTTAGTATGCACTATACCTTGATTTTCTTGAAGCTCGAGACAAATTGAACTAAGCGATCACCACTTCTGCGTTTAGGATTCGTCTAAGGATGTAAAAACGAACTGAGGAACACCAAAGGAGGTTCTCGACCACTAGATTTGGCTGATCAAGTCATCGATTGGATCTCTAGCATCGAACGAGTTTATTGGAACCATTAAGGATGTCATCGGTTTAAGGAGCTCCAACGATGATTTGGCCATCATTAAGCTACTGGATAGATTGTTAATTTTATTTGTCACCAAATTTGAATGGAATAGATGTGCTTTGATTTATTTATCGCTTAGATTATTGAGTCTTTTATTCATATTTGCGCACTTGCATGATCATCTCATAAGTTAGTGGATAGATCAAAATCAACTTAAATGCCTACAAAACATTTTTCCAATAAAAGAAATTGTACCAAAGTGGCATTAGAATAATCTAACGTAATCAAGTCCCCGAATCCACAATCTTTAGTTCGTTGGAGTAAATTAAATCTTTGATATTTTACTTGGGTCTCTAATCAACCTACAAAAATAGATTAATGGCAGCTCCTAAATGAAAATGATATTGCATGTTAATAACTTAAACTTAAGTTACAAATTGCTATGGGCATGGGAGAACACGAGCTAAGTATAAACTTAGTAATCCATTAATCTACTCTTATGTGGCATACCTTCATGAGGGTCGTGATAACTTATCAACTCCATTGAGGATGAAAAATCACTCTTAGTGGAGTTGGGTCAATTTTCTTGCTTTGAAAAATATTTTTCTTTGGCCGTGAGGATATTGTACATCCCTAACATTGAGTGTTAAATGTTTTTGAAATTGGAAGCTACAATGAGTGGAGTGATTGCTAACCATGGCTTGCTGATATGTGTTGAGTAATGAATGTTTACTTTCCAAATATTGAAATAGTGTTTGATGTAAACTATTGTTCATGTTTTTAATGTTTTAGCACTACACTTTTGTACACACAATCTACTATAGGACCTGGGCCACATAGGATCTCCTAGAATGGTATTGAGATGACTACCACTCCGAACGCATGCCCGCATTACGAGTCACCAATCTCATTCCTGAAATTTCTTCCTGGAAGTCAAGGGTACCTTCCTTTGTTTGTAAGCCCACGACACGGGTCGGCTTTGTGACCATGCTGGAGTCACGAGGACTTGACTTAGTACGAGTGTCTATGGCTAGTGCGGCTAGTCCCATTGTTCTCTTGGCTCCACTTTGTTAATCTATTTACAATAGAAATCGAACCACATGTTTCGTGCATATGTCAATTGATTGCCATCATTTTCTTATTGAAGCAAGTTTTCTATCCCTGCACTATGTAATTTACTTATTGTGCATCTAGAATCTATCACATCAACTAGTACATCGATTTATTTTGTCGATCTTAGTGTACCAGGCATTGCTGGCAAATAACCGGTCGAAAGATAAGTCATTGCTACGAAAACGGGAGCAGAGCACAAAGAAAGCAATAGAAACGATCCATGCACAAGATCAACAAATGAAGGAAGACTCAGCGATGTCCATGGTCCGGCAAGTCAGTCCTTGTCCACCATGCAAGGGCTTCATCATCCTAAAAACACCCAAGTCCTACTCAAATGAACACAATTTTACTATTCATGAGTTTAAAATGCTTAATTTATTATCCCGTAAGTACATTAACTGCTCCATTTATTATACCAATTTATGGCATTTTTAACAACATAGTTGAATAATTGCACTCAGCTCTTCTACCACACACCCCTAGTTATGTTTTCCCCATTGTTTGGTCCTTTTCATTGCCTTAAAAACCACATAGCAAACAAAAATAAATTCGTACAAAAGCTCAATAATCTTCGGGAAACTCTATGGTATAGGATGCACGGAACCCTAAAGGTGGTGTTGTCCTTGTCCTGCCAATCAATTATGGAGGAATTAAGAAGTCTCATCTCATCATCAACATCGATTTTCTGTAATGTGGAAAGGATTAGTTGGCAATCACGTGGCGTGTATATTTCTTGGTCCTTTCACTCGTTGTTTTGTTTAGGGAGACACTGCACCTATTGAGATTTGTCACTTTACTTGGTCTAGTCACTTGAGTACATCATCATGTCTTCCTCTTAAATAAATATAAAATATATGGGACAAATCTTGCAAAAGCATTTATAATCTAATTGTAGACAGTATGGATGGAGAAGAAATATAAGAGTGTATTTGTTTCACAAAAATGAATGATTTGAAAATATTTTCTAAAAAGTCCCTTGGACTACTTATAAAAATAAATGAATGAAAAATATTTTCATTGTCTATGATAATATTTAGAAATAAATTATTGTCAATAATAGAAGTATTTTCATTGAGTAATAATTTTAAACAATACAAGAGATAATTTTTAGGAAAGTATTTTTCAACCATTCGTTTTTTGCAAAACAAATAGATCCTAAGATAAAGATTAACTTCTTAAACTTCTTATTATAGATCATTAACATGGCTAGAAGGTCAATTTTCATTATCTTCATGTCCCATTTGATGGGTCGTTTTGCGTGAGGATTTTGTTGGGAAAGCGAAAACGTCTATGACAAGCAAGCATTGTCTCTAAAAATAAATTATGTACGTCCTTCTCAAAGGGTAATAGGCAGTGCGGTCCATTGATACTGCTGCCATTTTGCTTTTGTTAGATTTTAGTGAAATTTTTTTAGTATTTCTATTTAATAGACTAAATTTTACCCTGTGTAATTTAAATTAGTATTCTAAATCTAGTTCTAAATTAGGAGTTCTTCTTTCCCAATTTAGATCTAGGAATTTAATAATGTTTTAAGGGATTCAATACCCCTGTACTTTGTCCGTGTATAGGTCATTTGCCTCCAGTTTCAATGATGATTGTAGGAGTTCAAGCGTCTCACTAAACTATGAAGATTTGCTCTTCTAAAGGTTAGATCCATGTCTATTCAATCTATTTTAATTGTCTACATATAACAATGGTGTAGAGGAAACCGAACCTAGGCATGCGATAATCTTAGTTATTGGAGAAGAAATTTCCGATATATGCTCATTACTGACGACGATATGAGATCTAGTGATTGATCACCAATTATTTTGCTTGACAAATCCGTTATTTTAGAATGAATGTATGCTTAACCCTGCCGATGCTTTGTTAATCCTCTTTGTTTTCTGGATTTGGCTTTGTTTTGTAGTGTTTTGGCCTTTGCTTTATTTCGATTTTTTTTTTTTACCATGAAAGTCTATATACTTCTCATGTATCCTTTTGAGTCATGGATACAAATATTTTTTGACCCAAAAAAAAAACTTCTTAATCCCATAAATATTTTTAAATGAAAGCACAATTAATTCTGCTCGATTAGTCTTACATTTTGCCCATGAGGTTTAGAATTATACATAACTCCCACCCTCCATACATCTTTGTACTTTCCTAAACTTCAATCCGAGAAAGCTCAAGGGGAAAAGTGCAGATTCTAGAAGTAGGTGATGCATAGGATGAAAAAAAAGAAATTTAGAGATAACTTTATGTTATTTTTATAGAAGAAAAGCGAAGACAGAACATATGGATACAGCTTGTTATCTGAGAACACATTATTCACATAGTACAGATATTTAAAAATATTTGGTGTTTTGATTGATATTTTTATTTTTAATTTGAAGAGTTCATTGGATGGACTATATTAGAAAAGTTTAAATGCATGTGCATATGATTAAATAAAATATGGAGGACCCGTTTCGCCTTTTTTGTCTGCATGTCCTTAAGCACATGCAAGGTCGGTAAGGGTTTACGTCGTTGCTATGCTTTTTGCCTTTGTATTTTCCAATTTTTCTATTCCCCCCTTCTTCCTGGGTGTGAAGCAACTTAAATTCCTCTTGGTATGTCCTGTACTGTTTTTCTAATAAAAGAAAAAGCCTACACCAAATGTTTAACCGTCGCTTTCAACAAATGTTTGAACATTTGAAACAACCCATGCTAAGGGTTGGACTCAAGGGAGAAAAAAGAGAACCCTCGAGGGAGGGTGACCCCCAGTGAAGCTTCCGTACTCCTGCTCGATTGAGAAGAAAAACTCGGTGGGAAGTTGGGAGAAGAATGTGGGTGGGCATTGGCATATTAAAATAAGGCATTATCCAGACTGGGTGCTAGGGTTATCTAGACTATCACTAGAAACCTTCACTCGGTTGTGGCAAAACGACCCACTAAGCCAATTTGTGCTTTACTTGGTGTAATTTAACTGACTTGTCGGTCTAATACCCTAGTTGAATGACACTGTTCACCCATAGCAAATAGAGACGATCAATGGGAGGGCGGACACGAAGCCCGCGAGGCCAGAAAGACAAATATTTAGCGAATGGGCTTTCGTCAAAAAGTTGAGCCCGCCCAACTTCGGCAAGACTAGGAGGTTTTGTAGAGTTCCACTTAATCTTTACTTATCACAATGATCACTTAAAAAATGATACCATAAAATGAGGATAGGAAACGGATTTAGGAAAATTAAAGGATTTTTCATGGCTTCATGTGAATCGGTAATAAGTCGTTTCGTACAATTTTTATTCTTTTATTGATTGATAGAACGCAGATTTACTTATATTGAACAAGCAATTTGTTATGAACAAAAAAAAAAAAATGGAATATCTTACATAAGCAATATTTGCGAAGACATACCTGCACGTCTCATTAGCCTACCAACGTTAAAGACCAACTATAGAGAAAAGAACCTTAAAAAAAAGGGTCGAAGAACCTTATATATTGAAACGTGTGATAAACTAGAGGGGGCTTGGAATGGCACGTCAGCCCAAAACCCAGAGACGAGATGATAGCGATAGGCACATGGTCACTGGACTTGTCAAAGACGTTGCACATTTTCCCCCATCGCACGTGTGAGTTCCCCTTGTGGCCGGTGGCCCAGGCACCACATATATGATATTCTCAATTTGAACCCTATCATGATGGTAATCGATATATCATGTAAAAATAAGGAATGGTCACCTTAGGATAAAAATTCAATTTTTCATCGGCGAATTGTGGATTTTTGAAAAAAATGGGCCGCAAACGAGGAGCCATTAGGGCCAAGCTGCAAGTGGGCCCAACAGGCCTCACACCCATCATGGGCGGCCCAGGCGGGCCCATCAAGGACAATTAAGCCCACACTTAGCCTTTTGGAAGCTTGTACATTATATACCCATGTGCATGAATAATGCTTCGGACGGTTTCTCTCTGTCTTTCAGTCAAGTGTAGATTATGTGGTGTATCATGATGAAACCACGTTCGCATATATAGCGTTAGATGTTACAAAAGTACGTCTAATTCCCAAAAAAAAAATCTCAATTTTAGGTCCAATCTCAATTCCCTTATGAATTTTTTTTTCTTTTATTTAGAAGGAAATCGCAAACTTTGACTCTAGTTCCAAATTTGCCCCGTTAACCCACTATTCAAAAACAGCAACCAGTTGCTTCGAGATTATTAATATCAGGACTACTTAGAGATTCATTATCAAAACCTATTATTTTCATCAACACCCTCGAGAACAACACCAACCTCTCAATTTTGATAATTTTGAAAACATTGGAGACGATTTTGGACAGAGGGTTAATAAGGGCAAATTTGGAACTAGAGTAAAAGTTTGTGAATAACAAAAAAAATTGGAGCAGAATTGAAATTGGACCTAAATTGGTGGGCATTTTAGGAAATTTAGCCTGCAGAATTATGGCTTTCTACATAAGAGAAAGTGAAGAAGTGTATGAAATCGAAGCGCATTATAATAATTGATCGTATAGAATGTACGCCGCTAGTGATCAGTCTGCAGAAAAAAGGAATAGCGGATTGGCTTCTCTTGCCTCTATCTTCGCGGGACTCCTCAATCTCTTTGTATCAGCCTCGTCTCGCATAACTCGACGAGCAGTAATTATCCTGGAATGAAGATCCGTTCGAAAAGTACAAGGAAAAATCCGTTTGCTGATTAGCTCCTAGATCCTACTTCTATCATCGGTGTGTGATAGAATAAATTACTACTTAATGTACATTTCCAAGGCACATAACGTACCTCGTGATGTCGCGATCTAATGGCCCATAATAATCAAGTAATTAACTTTTATGTCGAGTAGTGCTATCCAAAAGGCTAACGCCTGATATCTTCTTTGGGTACTTTGTATTAGGTTCTTGTTCCTTGTAAGGATGGACACTGATATGAGGTGAACAAGGCATTAAGGACAATCGACATGCATGGAGCAGAATATATGGTGCATGACGTGATTCGCGTGAAGTTGTGTAATAATTAGGTAGAGCAAGCCTATCTCTCTCTCTCTCTCTCTCTTCTAGGGTTTGTGATTATTTTAGTTCTCTTGGTTTGTGATTACTTTAGTTCTCTCTTTTGTCATTCAGTCCTACCATCGCTATTCTTTTCCCCCGGAATCTTTCGATTTGATAGATAGTTTGATTCTCATTTGGAGTTATATAGGCTACTGACCTCGCTGTCGTCCCTATTGTTGCAGTTTGCCTTGCTTTCTTTTGCGAAGTTGCACAACCCTGGCTGATCTCGTCTTGCACAAGTGCAAATGTTCCACGACGCGGCCTCTTCGCGACCGAAACTCTTCGGGGCAATCGAGAGCAGCTACCGTGATTGCATTGTCGGTATATTCGAAAACGTCGTTTTAAAGAATCCTCTCCAGTCATCCCGCATCGTGGCGACTACTTCGAATAGAGTGCTCAGAGCAAGAAACTATCGAGAACGAGTTTTGTTTTCTTTTTTCTTTTGGATACCGTCTCGCTTCGAGGAAGTGGCGTGAATGTAAGTGTTTCTTTGGGATTAACTCTGCTCTTTGGGGCTAGTACTGTGAATAAGCTAACTGAACGCGGTGGAGCATTTGCTTGTGCTAAACTCCTTTTTTGCGTGATAGATTGAACTTACTCGACACTTTAGATATATATGTATATTTGCTTTAAAAAAAGGTCCGATGTTATGATCTCATCCAAATCGTTGCAACTAATATATTTGACACGCAATAACTCTTTTATATAGACTTGACGATCTATCAATTAGCATTTATGACCCAACATAATAAATACTTGAAATCTCGAAAAGCTACAGCAAATTTTATTACTACCATGTAGCATAATAAAAAATCACCCTAGCAATAATCGTGCATCCCGTGATTCACATGATATTATGTAGTAATTAGTTAGAAAAAGCCCCTCTCTCTTCTAGGGTTTGTGATTTTTTATAGCTTAGTTTTCTCTTTTTATTAGCTATTGCAAAGGACGATGTGATTTTATGACAAAAATACACCTGTGGTGCACACGAAATTGTGCACTTGAGATGCCCTTGACTATGGCCAGCAATGAAGTGGCTAGTAATATCACCTAGAGCGGGTGAATAAGTTATTTAAAACAGACTTGATGAATAAATGCATAATCAAAAAGGTCAAGTGGATGAATGCATAACTATGAGAAACGAAGTGTTGATTTGACCATTGCTTAGATAATATCTAGCAATGCAAAAACTCCTATCAAATAAAAAGTGAATATGAGCATGGAGATAGAAGACTTTGTAGAGAGAAATTTGTAGGGGTTTGGTTTAGAGTAAGCTTACATTTACTGTCGCACACTCACAACCTACTAGTTGGATTCTACTAGTAAATCAAAGAAAAATCACAATAGTGAGCACCGCTTATTCACAATCAATTGTTATCTAAGTTGGTACTTGGTTATAAACAAACTGATAGGACTCATTATCTCGCACTAAAACTTTGCTAACACTTCTCAACTAATTACAATCTTAAGTTCTTTGAAGACAAGGAAAAGATTGTGAAGCTCTCTTGAACCTTGGAATTGTTTTCTCTTAATCTATTTCTCTTTTCAACGGGATAGGTACACTATCAGTGCCAAAAGTTGTGTACGACGCTCACTTTGGTGACAAAAGTTTCCGTTAGATTACTTAAGTGCCAAAAATTTTGAAAAATGATCATTTAAGTGCCAACGCCGATGAAATTGGCCGGAAATCCGACGTGGCCTTTTTTTTTTATTAATTTTTTAAGTCGACGTGGCTCGTCGGAGAGTTGAGTCAACATCAAAACACCAAAACAACGCCGTTTGACATCTTTCCCCCAACTTCGAAACCCTAATCCCCAAATTGAGAGAGAGAGAAGGCTCGTCTTCGTCTTCTTCTTCCTCGAAGACCCACACCAGCAACGGCACTAGCACGGCACCAACAGCACCATCGGCAGCACACCAGCAACACACCAACAACGCACCAATAGCGGAGCGCACTAGCGGCACCTTCGACCCATCTTCCTCCTCCTCCTCCTCTGCCCTTGCCTCCAATTTTTCCTACAACTTATTGCTCGAGCAACAATCTCAAACTCTCCTCGCTCACCTGGTCGACCAACTACAATGGTGGCTGAGCGATGGTGGCCGAGGGACGGTGGCTGAGCGATGGTGGCCGAGCGACGACGGATGAACGACGGTGGCCGAGCGACGAAACCCTAATTTGAATCCCCATGTGAGCTAAACGGCATCGTTTCCATGAAGCCATCCACGTAGGATGGCAAAACGACATCGTTTTCTTAAGGAGGACCGAAAACAACATCGTTTAAAGGCCCTATCGATTTTATTTTTTTTAAAGCCACATAATCATTTTGGCCGGAATCTTTTGCCAGTGGCACCAAAGTGATCGTTTTTCCTCCGATTTGGCACTTAAGTGATTCGACGTAAACTTTTGGCACCAAAGTGAACGACGTACACAAGTTTTTGCACTGATAGTGTACTTATCCCCTTTTCAACGCTTTGGTCTTCTTTTATACTCCTCAGTATCCGAAACTTCCCATTGGAAATCTCCATGAGGATCAATCTCCAAACTCAATTGATGAGAAAACTAGGGTAGCTGTTGAGATAGAACAATCATTTCCCATTGATTTGGTCACCCATACAAACAATTGTTGGTATCTATGAGTAGAGTTCTTCAACTAAGAAAAGAATTTTGTCTACAGAATGATTGCCAATCGGTTAAGATTCCTTGTGTGGTTAAACATATCACAAGGATAATCTTAATAAAGAAAGTCAATCAATATTTTCTAAAGATGGAATCCATACTAGATCACAAGCTATAAAGAGATGAAATAATAGTTTTGAAATTTGTAACAAGGTTTTTTTGTAGGTAGAATATTAATGTATATATTTCAGTGTCAGATTGAGTTACAATTATGTTTGAGGCCGCTTTTTAAGTAAAAGGACTGTCGTGTTATTACTCTTGTTCTTGTAGAGCTGGAGTGTGATGTAGCTTTTTCTTCAAGTCAAATTACCAAGTTGGCAAGCTGAACTTTGCTTTTCTTTTCTTCTTTATTCAATAGCTTCTCGTATGCCTCTTCATTATTCTTCATTTTTATTTTCTGCGACGCCCACCGCTTTTCTTCACTTTGAAGCTGGTGTTGCCTCTTTCAACATGGTCGCCTTGCCTTGACCCCGACATGCTCAACCTCTGAAAGAAAACCACAGTCAATCTCAGTAGTTTTGTTGAGAAGAACTAACTACGGGTGTGTTTGAGAAGGCTTTTGGGAAAGGTTTTTGGGGAGATGCAAAGGCCGTTGAGTTGAAGAAGTTTTCCAAAATGCAAATTATGTTTGGTAAATCATGTTGTAAAAGTCCATTATAAAGTACCTTTGAGAAAAATAGTATTTAGAAAAATAAGAGTTGGTTGGCCAAGGACAAGTAGTTGCTGGCGAAGAGTAGACGGTCCGGCGGAGGGCGAGTGGTCCGATGTAGGCCGTTCAACAAAGGTAGGCGGTTTGGCGAGGGTTGCGGTACCCTCGTCGGAGGGTCGCCCAACCTGTCACGCCATGACCTCCGCCGGGGCCACGCAACCCTCTAGCGAGGGTTACGATGACTAGATCTGTGACTAGATGGGTCACCCAAAGGTCGCGGCGCATCGCGTGACCCTTCAGCAAGGGTGACCACATTTGGTTGCGACCGGATTTGGTCGTGACTAGATCTGCGACTAGATGGGTCGTGCAACCTTGAGGGTCGCGACCTCCGTGATGACCTCGCGATTTGGGTCGCACGACCCTCGCCAAAGGGTCGCGTGGCTACGGCAAAGGTCACGGTGCAGCAGGTCTCATGACCCTCCGGCAAGGGTCACGGCAATCACAATTGGTCATGATCGGATCTACGCGACCAGATCTGGTTGCGACCAGATCTGGTCATCGCGACCCTCGCTTGAGGGTTGCGCAGAAGGCACGGTGCGGTGGGCACTACTCTTGCTAGCGACTGCCTACCCTTTGCCAACGACCGCTCACGGAGAAAAAGATGAATAGTTAGGGCAAAATCGGAAAAATAAAAAATTAGTGAGGACAATTTAGGAAGAAAATTATTTATTTACCCCCTTGAAGGCTAAAAGCCCAAGGCAGTCCCCAACCTGCCTTGAGCTTTAGCCTTGTGAAGGTTGATAATTCCCAAATGGGGTTTGAAATTTTTTTATCAAATACCCCCAAATTGGCCAAGGGGCTTTGGGTGTTCAAAGTGGCTTTTAAAGGCCACTCCCAAATGCACCCTAAATGCCAGGTTAGCACAGGACACAAAGACTCGTCAAATCTACTAATTCGCTGCGAAAGGACCTTGATCAATGATTTTGTCTCACAACCGGTTACTGGAAGTGGGTACACCAAAGTCAGGTCCCAAACTGTTGTAAGACATCGAAAGAAAAGCTGGATAATCTTAGCCAGCAAAAGTGAAGCCTACAACTTTACGCAGTCTCCATTACTCCGAGAACCTAGAAAATAAAGTCACAAAAGATGAAAGGAAGAATTGGATTTAACTTCTTCTTTTTTTTTCCGTGAAGGTTTTAAGTTTTTATCATGATGTTGATACTGTCAGCAACATCTGCATATCTATATCCAATATAATATAACGTTTGCTCCACATTACAATTTATTAATCATTTGTATTAACTGGGATTTCTTGATATACTTAAAGTGATCGATTCATCTCTTGCTTAGAAATACTTCTACCATAACTATTTTGTCGGTATGCAGATAAGATTTCATAATAAAATTGATTAAAGAAATTGTATGGTCCAAGACTTAGAAATTGAAAGGCCATTGCCACAGATACAATGTATGATACAGGAATTTGTTAAAAGCGCGTGGTAGAAGTTTGGTACCTTCATTTCACCAAGAAGGAGTCTAAGTTTGAGCCCGACATTTACTCGAAAATTCAAGTCGATAAGTTGTGGGCCAACTTCCTTTGTATCTCAACAATCTGCCCTCAATTTAAATTTGCACCAGGCCCTGTAGCAGAAGCACAATGTACTCACCTGAGGAGATCGTCAAGAAGGAGTCCAACTTCTAGTCCGTAACTATATCTCGTTGGATTCAAGTTTGTTCAAAAACTTAAGTTGCTGAGTTATGAGTAAATTAACATTAGCAATTACTCCTCTTCATATCAATTTTTTGACATGGAACTTTTTAACACCACTCACACATGTATCTCAATCGAGATGAAATTGGAAATGAATATGTCATAAATATACTAGTATGAAAAGAAAATTCCAAGCGTCTAGCTTATCACTAACATAAATTTATCAAAAAAATCCGTGCAACACACTATTATCTTGTGAAGGAAGTACATAAAGAACTTTGTTTAATAATAAACCAAGATTAACGTTCACTTTCTCAACTTTTTAATGAGAAATATGTTTGCTCGTCAATGAAGTGAATTGATGAATGAAGTCTCCGCCTAACAAAAAAACTGAACCAAGAAGCTTGAATTTGAATGCGCATCCGGAGCTCTCTCGCTCATTAAATAGATGTAGGTGCACGTCGGCCAATACGGGCATGGACGTTGATAGATGTTGACACAACTTCCCGTGCCTTGAGTTGGAATAACACTTTTGGGGAGATGGAAAAAGAAATGACATCCACACTTTAAGACACTGCAAATGATCCCTTTTGAAAAATTCCGATCGGGACTTACCCGATCGATGAGACTAGGGAGGCATCTCACAGGCGCGTGATTTACCTAAATAAGCGGGCAAAAAAGGTAAGCGACTAAGTTTCCTGGACTACATTAACCTTTAAGGTTGATATAGTGCTTATAAACCTAGGGTTGGATGTGACTCTCTTGTGCCAGTGCCATAGTGTTTCGTGACTTGATATTAAGAGTGCTTGAGCCAAAGTTTAGCATTTCTAAAACCCTTAAACCCAATGTAACTACCATCTAGCATTTGCATACATTATTCCCAAAATGCTATTTTAGGGTCCCAACTTTGGTCTCACTAACATTTTTTGCATTCTCATCTTACCCTTCATTGTTCATTTATCTATGACACCATGAAACCGTCACTAGAAATTTGCGGAGGAGGTGAGGGACGCCAGGCTATAAATGTTGCTTGGCCCACCTTGCTGAGATCTCTATTTATTTATTTTTTCCAAATCTAGCTCATTAATGGCCGTGCGACACCAATAAAGGGTTGCCCAACGCTTGTGCTCAATTTGGAGCCCTAATTGATGGAGTCGAGTGTGGCTAAGTTCGAGATGGAGAGATCTCGAGATGTAGAGCTCAAGGAAGAGAGGGCAACGATCTACTAGCCCAATGGAGGGGGCAACGGGTTGTCACTCACTTGGGTTGTCCTTATCAAGGTCTTCCAAGGTCGTTGGCTTTGACCATGGAGAGACATGATTGTGTCACGGCCAACAAGTTTCTGGAGCTAAAGGGCCATGCCTTCTTGAGAAGGACCTCTTGTGCTCGCTTAGATTCCCAACAAGAAGACTTCCAAAACTTTCCAAGGGCGGGCGATACTGTCATTATGCAAAATTCTAGAATTCTCCAGTCATTAATGTTGGTAGTTGGTAGATGAGGCGGTGCGATCTCGTTCGCCGGATAAAAAGTCAATCAACGGATATAATCTGAAGGCCTCTACTATAAGAAGGGGTGCCATTCCCCTCATTTGTATCCATCCAACTATTTCGGTAATACAAAACTCATTTCTTTCCAGAGCTTCTCTCAATAGGCCCGTGACAATTGACTCAGTGATACCTCATCAATACTACCTGACTTAGTGATACCTCATCAACACTACCTCCCTTGTGCAGTATTCAATTATCAGAAACCGAATTTCCAAAAAATTGGTTGACAGACGATATTCAAATAAAGATCCTATTTCCTTTTTACCTTAAACTTTGGCATAGATCTAAGATGCCATCCCCCAAAAAGATCCGCCGAGAAATAAAGAGCAAAAAAATGATTTTTGTTCTTTAATAGTTTGGGGAATGGAAACTGAAGTTCCGTTTGGTTCTCCCAGAAAACAATGTTCATTTTTTTAACCCATTTTTAAAGAACTTTGAAAAAAAATTACAAAATTACAAAAGAATCATTTTTTAGTTATACAGGTTTTAAAAGAAAGAATAATTTTTTTTAAAACGTTTCAAAAGGAAGAAAAAAATTTGTCATGGAATAGACGGGCCCTTTCATATGTACTTGCTCTGCATTTTTTGTTTGATTCATATCGGTGAACTTTCACTTATTGCAATTAATCAGTTTTGTCAGTGTGTGCGCGGGCTGCCCAAATCTGCATCTTTTGCTATTTGTGAAAAAATTATATTCTTTTAGAAAATAAAAGTCTCTTTAAATGTGAATAACAGAACATAATAGTAGTGAACCAATTTGCATCTAGTGTGTTTTATCCCCTCATTTGAAATATGTCTTGGTTTCAGCATCTGTGAGCTCCACTGTCAGAAGTAGATTGAAGTAGAGTCGGTGATTGAACTTTGCCTATCTTCAAGCAATTATGCTAGTAGTTTTCTTTCTGTTCTTTTGTCTTGGGAATGTGTTCGGCAGCTATTTGATGAAAGTTCCAGACTGCAATTCTGCATTTGCACATGACTGAGAAGAATATTTTCTTGATGCTGCTTCCTTTTGCAGCTTGGTGGAGTTGACATGGTGCAACAGACAATTGCCCTCGCAATACGGCCTCATGTTGTTGTAAGTACCGCTGATTAAAATGTCATCTCCCAGGTATCTGTTTCAGTAGACTGCTTGATTTGCGTTTCATATTTGGGGATACTTAACTGAACTAGTGGACATAAACTGTCTCAGATTGGCTCTTCCCTTCTTTCCAGTATATATCAACCATTTGCTGTTATTTGCAATGTTAATTGAGCTTAACTTTAAAAGCTGAAATTCTAAGCTCATCCTCAGATTTAGTAGACAGTTTCAAAATCTTGCTTGATGCCTTTGGGCATATTATTAAATGTTGAGGTATTGTACTTAGGTGTTTGTATGGTAATCTCTTCTAGGTGCATCATCTATAATAACTTGCTTAGTGAGTGCTATATTCCATCAATAATTGCCTTTTATCTCCCTTCTTAGTTTCTTGTGTAGTCACTGAACTGACATGCTATTCAGTAAATTTATCAAGATACATCTATTAAGTCTTCTGTTGATACTCATTATCTTTTTACATCTTGTCTCGGACAAGTGGGAACGCCAAGACGTCTTCTTGATCATTTGTCCGACATCAAAGGCTTTTCTGTTGAAATATCTAGTAGGCAATTTATACAGTGTGGGTCATGCAAAAAAGTTTATGATGGAGGTTATAACATTCTGTACGTTCGATGCTTGCAGGAAAATGTTCCATCAATTTATTCATACTAAGTCAAAGATTAAAAAATTCTACCTGAGCTTTTCTCTGGTTCAAAATTTGGACTAGGTTATATTTCACGCTTCCAAAAAATCATACAATATTGTGCCTAGTGCACTGTTGCGGAGAGATTGAATGTGATCATTGGAGAGAACTTATTAAAGGCGGTATGTTGGTAGAAATTATAACCATGTCCACCGCTGGAATATCGAGTCCTCTACTTGCAACATCAGTGCAGATCAAAATATTGCACTCTCGTGCTTTAAACTTATTCAAAGCTCCAAGCCTCTTGGACTGCCATGAAAAATCGGATGATCAAAGATCAGCACATACCTTCCAAATGTGAAATATAATCTAGTCCAAATTTTGAACTAGAGAAAAGCTCGAGCAGAATTTTTTAATCTTTGACTTAGTATGAATAAATTGATGGAACATTTTCTTGCAAGCATCGAACGTACAGAATGTTGTAACCTCCATCATAAACTTTTTTGCATGGCCCACACTGTATAAATTGCCTACCAGATATTTCAACATGCGAAGAGAAAAGCCTTTGGTGTTGGACAAATGGTCGAGAAGACGTCCTGGCGTTCCCACCTGTCCAAGACAAGATATAAAAAGATAATGGGTATCAACAGTGTGGCACCCCTCGACGGCCCCCGATCTGTTAGGGTCACCACAGTTCGCTTACCTTTTACTTTCCCATATAACATGTCACTCTGATACAATTTCAATTGCAGCGGGTCCATACAACCATGGGGGTTTACATATTTTATTATCGGTCCTTTGCGCAGCTCATATAGCGGAAGCACATCCATCAACTCCCTTCCCTATATTCAGAAAACGATGCACACCTACTAAACATTTATAGGTAAAAGCCGAACACTTTTATTTACTTAAACCATATGAACATCATTCATCGGTACATCAAAATGCCGTAGTCTTCTATACTCGACTATACTTCAAAAGATGACGGACATCTCCTCTAACAATCATATACTTAATGTCCACCAATCAGTGTCGGCATCCAAAAGTTCCTTCCTTTGCTATCCTCCTCCTCGCGGTCATATCCAACCACTTGATCCATCTACCAGTAGTAGTGGCAGCAGAGGTATCTTATCTAGTCTAAAATGTTATTCCCCAAAAGGGATGAGTACAACCACAATAAAGATTCACCAAACTACTCATTGCGTCACACAGAACAATCAATGCATCATAACAAAGCACATATCATTCATGCATATCAAGCATACCTCACCTCACAATCATACATATATCATCATGTCATCATCATCAAGCATTCATGCATACTCATACCATATGTGCATATACCACCATGCACTCATCATCAAGCATTCATGCATACTCATGCCATATGTGCATATACCACAATGTACTCATATCATCCATGCTATCAAGCACACATCACCATGCAATCGTGCATATATTGCTATGCAGTCATGCATATCTTGCCATGCCATCGTGCATATATCACCATGATTTGTATTATCCATGCTATCAAGCATGCATCACCATGAGATCCATTCAAGCCTTCATGATTGCATTCTCAATGTCAAATAGCATCAATTTATTTTCATAAGCAGATCATGCATCATGCCATATGCATACACCCATGCACATGATTCATTTTCAATTCTTATCTTTCACAAGGATATCATCAGTTTTTCTTTCCAGGGATCAATGTTTGCATCCCACAATTTATCGCTCGTACCCAACCTAGCATCATGAGGAACCTCCAGCACACACCTCCGGATATCTCGTATCCCAACTAGCATCACGAGGAATTCCCCCGGCAGACACCTCCGGGATTACGTACCGACATACCACCAGAATTCCCTCCCTTGGGAATTACGTACCGTATACCACCGGGCATCTCGAAACTCCCGAGGACCCTTCGGAATTATGCTACTAGGCCACTGGGCATCCGGCACCCCCACATTCTGGGCATCCCGACACTCCGGGACATCGTCGGCTCACACCTCCGACGGCCTTCTCATCACCACAATGCATATTCCCATACATCTCATTTTCAATTTCACATTTTGATGCAACAAAACCAATGATTTGACAGCAGCCCTTTTTAAAATCATATAATATGCCTTGGGAAAAGTATCATTTGATGCAATGGTTTTGAAAACTTCATTGAGTTCATGAAAATTCATCAATCCTTTGATGTCATATGAAATGTATGAGTTTTATCATGTCATTGCACGAATAATAATCCAGGATATCATGATTTACATAATAAACCCAATGAACAGTAAATAAAACAATTTACAGCTTAAACAGAATGCGTGCTATTCATGAAAAATTCTAGAAAATTAGCAAACAATGGAAATAAATTCTGAAAATTTACCACAATGTAGATAAGATCTAAGAAAACATACTGAACACCATATCAAACAAGCCTTCACAGAATACATACAGGTCCATGCATCACCGAAAAAGGATCTTAACATCATCCATGCATAGTTTTGAACAAAAAATCGATTAAACCCTTAAATAAACTCAGAAAATTCTGAAATTTGGACACGTTGTATTTAAGACCTATAGGTACAAGTTTCATGAAGAAATTGTAGTTCAATTCGTTCTGGATTAAAAGATAAAATCGATTTAATTTTCCTATTCTCGGTATCGTTTTCCAGATCTACCCGTGTTGAAGAAAAATCATTTCCTTGGTCATTACTGGTCCATTTACTCTGAAATTTCAGTATGTTATTCCTCAAAATATTGCCTACAACTTTCATTAAGGATATACTATCAAATTTTAATGGTATGATTTTATAAAAATCTCGAAATCATACTAGGTCGAAGCAGCGTTTTTCCTAGATCCAGTTTCTTCAAAAAACAACAGTTTCACCGACCTATGTTCATTCATTTCCTCTAAATTTCTGATATGTTCTACCTCAAGAAGTATAATACAACTTTTGTTAAGAAATCAAAGTGAAATTTCAACAAGAAAGTTACTTTACAGACCACGGAACCACTGAAGATCATCATGACGAATTCCAGATCTAGTCTCTCCAAAGGAAAATCGTTTCACCAAGAAATACTTGTTTGTTTTGTCTCAAATTTCAGTATGTTATTCTTCAAAATGTTCTCTACAACTTTAATGAAGAGGTCTAAGTGAAATTACAAATAAAAGAGTCACATGCAACACATGAAATCACCAAGAGGTCAACAAAATAGTTTCCAGATCTAATGTTTTAGTAGAAAAAGAGTTTCACCCCTCAATACTTGTTCATTTTGTCTCAAATTTTAGTATGTTATACTTCAAGGTGTTCTCTACAACTTTCATGAAGAGGTCGAAACAATATTGCAACTAAAAAGTCATATGCAACACACAAACTCGCGGATGGGCGGACTGATCTTTCTGAAATCAGCATGCATGACCAACGAATCTCTCTTCAAAGCTCCAAAATCTCATCCCATCTACCACAACCAAGACTTACCATTTACTACACATACACACAGCAACGCAAAGAGTAGGTTTTAGGACTTCACTTGCCTTAGATTCAAGCACAAAACAGCAGCAAACAGAGGCAAAGCAGCAACGAACGGCGGACGAACAGGCGGACGAACTCTCTTCCTCTCTTTCTCTCTTCCTCCCTTTCTCTCTTCTTTCTTTGGACGGTACTCTCTCTCTTCTCCCCCTTCTGGTCGAAATCCCCCTCCCTTTTTACTCTTTGATTAACAATTAATCTCTATTTTTGCATGTAAGGGACAAGTGGCTTCAAATAATGAACAAGTGGAGGCAATTCAAAGACAAGTGTCCACCATGCTTCACCTCCTTCATGCGTTGGCTACCCCATGGGCTCCATGGGCCAAGCTTTGGGCCGAAGTGGTGGGGGTCTTAGGTTGGGTTTTTGGGCTAGCTTGGCCTAAGAATTTCGGCCCACTAACCTTTTAATAATCTATTAACATTTTCCACTATAAATACCTAACTTGCAAAAATAATAAGGCCATAAAACTTGTAGTCACAAATCCATAAATTCCAATTTATAATACACATGGCCAATGATAGAATTTTCTTTCCTATCACATAATTATCCATTAAAAGTTTGGCCATAAATCTTATTACAAATTATGGATTAAATGGCTATAAAATAACTTGATGGTACTTTCATCACCTATTCATAGACTTTAATGTAACTAGAGGTCGTCATGAATTTTGGGATGCCACAAACAGAAGACTTAATAGATGTATCTTGATAAATTTACTGAATAGCATGTCAGTTCAGTGACTACACAAGAAACTAAGAAGGGAGATAAAAGGCAATTATTGATGGAATATAGCACTCACTAAGCAAGTTGTTATAGATTATGCATCTTAGAAGAGATTACCATACAAACACCTAAGTACGATACCTCAACATTTAATAATATGCCCAAAGGCATCAAGCAAGATTTTGAAACTGTCTACTAAATCTTAGGATGAGCTTAGAATTTTAGCTTTTAAAGTTAAGCTCAATTAACATGCAAATAACAGCAAATGGTTGATATATACTGGAAAGAAGGGGAGAGCCAATCTGAGACAGTTTATGTCCACTAGTTCAGTTAAGTATCCCCAAATATGGAACGCAAATCAAGTAGTCTACCAAAACAGATACTTGAGAGATGACATTTTAATCAGCGGTACTTACAACAACATGAGGCCGCTTTGCGAGGGCAATTGCCTGTTGGACCATGTCAACTCCACCAAGCTGCAAAAGGAAGCAGCATCAAGAAAATATTCTTCTCAGTCATGTGCAAATGCAGAATTGCAGTCTGGAACTTTCATCAAATAGCTGCCGAACACATCCCCAAGACAAAAGAACAAAAAAAAAAAAAAAAAAAAAAAAACTACTAGCATAATTGCTTGAAGATAGGCAAAGTTCAATCACCAACTGACTCTACTTCAATCTACTTCTTACAGTGGAGCTCACAAATGCTGAAACCAAGACATATTTCAAATGAGGGGATAAAACGCACTAGATGCAAATTGAAATTATGTTCTGTTATTCAATTACACTTTTAAGAGTTTTATTTTCTAAAAGAATATAAACAAATAAAAAGATGCAGATTTGGGCAGTCCACGCACACACTGACAAAACCGATTAATTGCAATTTTCACTGATATGAATCAAACAAAAAATGCAGAGCAAGTACATGTGAAAGGGCCCGTCTATTCCACTATCAAAAGGTTTGTACCATTTTCCAAATAAACAGGAATGGGGATCTTAATTACAAACACCACAGTATGCTTGAAATGTTATTACTTAGTTGACATCTGACTCTGATGCCAGATTCTAAAGCTTCAAATTGCTCAGCAATCTGGATTGCTAGCTCCTTAGAAAATATAATGGCACATTATCCACTAATTACAGTAAGACATGTGGCGAGCCACAGTATCAGCTTGTCGCCAAATAAAGTGAAGTAACTCCAACCTCGTAGGAGAGAGCACACAAGCAAAGAAGGCTTGTGGAGAGTCCAATGAGAATGGGAAAAAACGACAGATCATATCTTTTCCTATGGAACAAAAGACAGAGAAGCCAAGGCAAATCAATTCGCATATAGCATCTATATATCATCAGAGTAAAGTCTGGTTAACACTGATAGCCAGAAAACGCAATGGAAACCCGACAAATAGGAGCCATTAAACCAAGCTAAGACAAACATTTTACAATGCATCTGCCTTCATTCATTCCAAAGCACTAGTGTCTCACGTATAACAGATTTCATGCTCTGAACTAGCTACAACTTACCAAAAATACGCAAATCAACCACCGCACAATCCACTCGATATCATCATTCCAGCTTTCACGTAGCATAAAAAATCTAAACAAAGTTCAGTCCTTTTAAGGAAAATTAAGCAGAATTCTGTCATCGCTCGCAAGGAACAAAGATTGAACCAATTCGACAATCTTGCATTCTCGCTCGTATTCTAGCCTCAAAGCGACCGACCCATCGACATGACACGACTCACCTATCGAAAAAGATCCCAAATGGATTCTGTCCAATGGTTATCGTTGATTCTGTCCAACGAGTAGATTAGAAGAACTCATTTGGAAAGTGCCAACGTCTATGAAGACATTGAAGAGTATATAAGGAAGATGCTCTAGTTATTCAAGTGTATGTGCGATAGAAAAATTTCAAAATCTGAAGCTCCTTGTTCTTTGCCAATTCAATTGTTGTCGCGACCTTCCCGAGTTTTTTGAAGGGTGAATTACCTAAAGAAGGCGAATGGATTACTAAGTCCGAAGACTTGGCATGGACCCTCCCAAGTCCTACCAATCGCGACTTGATAGAAATTAACTTAATTAAACATGCAATTATATTCAATTTGGAGCTGCCATTAACCAATTAGGGCAGATTAAAACCCAAGTAAAGTATGGGAGAATACTTTACTATTGCAAACCAGAGATTCAATAGGTCCGGGGATATGGTTACGCTAGATTAGTCTAACGCCCTTTCGGTATCTTTTATTTTAATTTTTAAAAATATTTTGTAGGCAATGTTGATTAATTTAAACTTAAGCTACTAACATGCAAATGGTAGTCATGCAGGTGCACAATCAATAAAATAACATTCAATAAAAAAATGCTAATAAAAATGCATGCCCTAAACATGATTTCTAAATGACATGACACCTAATTTTTATTATTATGCAATCTTAATCTAACTTAATATACATGAACTTATTTTAATGACATGTGAGATGCAATTCATATGGTATGACTTAAACTTATCACTATATGTATGCAATCTAATTTATATAATCCTAAATATGCATGTGCTACGTGATATGTGATGAATGACATGGTATTTCTACATGCATGCTCTTTTATGATTTTTTTATGATGATTTATTTTTTAATGTATATATGCAACCTATGTTAAATAATGATAATATGAGATTAATTATGAATTAACCTATTAACTAACCAAGGAAATGATCTTTTATTTTTATTTTTTAATGACATAATGTTTTTTACTGAAAAGAAAGTAACTTAATGGTGCAATGATCATCTTTTAGCATTTTCCTTTTTATTAAACAAAACAATTAAACTATAACTCACATGGCATGCATAACATTTTTTGTTCCTCTTTTTGTTTTACTAAATGAAAATTGACTTAATCTAAAACTAATTAGACTAACTAAAGTGAATAATATTCTAATTTATTTTAGGAATCAATTTAACTTAAACTATATTTTATCGTAAAAGCTATATAAAAAATCAAGACATGCCAACATTATTTAAATTAGCCCTAACAAAAATCACCCATCTAAAAGTATAATCTAAAAATATAATCCTATAAATGCAATTCTAATTTACTAACCCTAAAAATCTAAATTTACTAAATCTAAATGCTCTAATGCAATATTTAGATTTTTATGCACTTTTTGATTTTTTTTTATTTTTTGATTTTTTTAATCTTTCCTAGCAAATAATTATTTTAAAAGAATGAAGATAAGAATTAAAATAACCGAAAAAATAATCCGTTGTCTCACGGATTAAATTAACAATTATTTTAACTCTATAATGATTTAATGATTGAAATGTTATCAAAATTCCTAAAAAATTAAAGTAATTAAAAAAATGACCCGACATCTTACGGGTCAAATTAATAATTACCTTAATTTGGGATAAAACTCCTAATGTCTATAAGGTCTACAAATATTAACATACAATACTACAATTCAAATAATGAAACTTAAAAATAAGCTAACATAACATGAAATAAAAATAAATAAAAATAAACTACCTAAGGACCTGCAACATAAACAGGGGAGGCAACAAGTGGGTCAAGAGCACGGCAGCAGGCTCGGATCAGGAGCGACGGCAGGAGCTCGAGGCGGTAGCGTCGGGGCTCTGGCGAGGGTGGATCGGCGGCGTTAGCAACCCGACAGTAGGGGCACAACAGCAGTTGGCGTAACTCGGAAGGGGCGTGGTAGCTGGCGGAGCTAAGAGGGCGGGCTAAGGCGCTGCTGGGGTTCCGGCTGCAGGCGTCTCGGCGATTGCTGCAGCAGAGGTGTGGTAGTGGTGGAGACACGGCAGAACAGAGACTAAGGTGCGACGATGCAGGGGGCTGCTGCTTTTGGCGTCGGGCTGCAGGCGTCTCGGCGGTTGCTGCGGCAGAGGTGCGGTAACGGTGGAGACGGAGTCGCGAGCAAGCGGGTCGCGGGGATCTCGATCGGCGAGGACCGAGGTACTGTCGGAGGGCAGCGACCTGTTGCGATGGCGACGATGGCGAGGCAAATGGGTTGCGACCAGCTTCGGATATGCCGGCGTCGGGGGCGAAGCGGCGGTTTAGAGATGACGAGCGATGGTGCTGCAGGCGTCAGTGAGACGACGGCGGCGGGCTTCAACGGTGATGGCGTTCGGAGGTAGGACCGATGGAGCAGTAGTGGCGAGCGGCAGGGGCATCGGATCTCGCGGAGAAGAAGCACAATGACCTTTTTTACTTTCTCTCTCCTCAAGTCTCTCTCACCCGTCACTTTCACTCTGCTTCCTTTCTGCACCTTTTTTTTTCTTTTGACTTTTCTTCTTTTTCTTTACCTCTCCCACAAACCGAAGCCTTCCTCTTTGTTTTCTCTCTTTTCACTTTTCCCATTTTTTTCACGAAGAGAAGCCACCCCTTTTCGGTTCTAGAGCCTCGCATTTTATAGTGAAAGCACTCAGAGTTGTTTTTGTAGGCGAGATATTCACTCAACAACTCCAACAACAAAGTGGCTCCAAAATCACACGGTTGAGTTTTTGAATTCAAAATTATTTTTAAAAAAAATTTCGCTATAATTAAATGAGGTGTCAACAATTGTTGAGCATAAATTATACTCAGAAGAGAGTTTATACATTTGTGAGATCTTGAGGACGTATAACAGAGTCTCTACACTGTGGAATTAATGACATGGAATTGTAACGACTCTTTTGATTCATAGTGAAATTCAGCCGGTGGATTGTTAGTGCGGGAGAGTGGACGTAGGCTTGAATTAAGCCGAACCACTATAAACTTTGTGTTCTTATTCTCTTCTCTAAACTCATTTACTTTGCTCGTAACTTTATTTAATTGTTAGAGTCTCTTTTCTTTTTAAAGTCTTTTGTCAAATAGACTCAAGTTAAAAGTAAAGTTTTTCACTATACAAAAATTTGTTTTTACACCTATTCACCCCCTCTAGGTGCTCATACTAACATTTACAATTAGTATCAAAGCCTGTGTACTCATCTAAATTGAAGTGTTTTTACTTCAGAGTTAATGATCCATGACTAATATGTTGACTCCAGGTTTGGTTGAAAGGTAAAGCAACACCAGACCACCTTACTTTGATGGGAAGGAATACAGTATATAGAAAAACAAGATGAAGGCATTCCTAAAATTGAAAGACCCTCTTGAATGGGATGTGGTAGAAAAGGAATCATCCTAAAACTACAATAGTCTCAGAAAGGGGAAAAGAAGCCGTTGAATCCAACGAGATGACTCAAGAAGAGATAACCAAGAGACAAGCTCTTGATGCAAAATTAATTTATTCCTTATATTGTGTATTATCTTATACTAAATATAATAGAATATCTTCTTGTGAAAACAACTAAAGAAGTTTTAGATAGACTACACATCACCTATGAAGAAACCAATCGAGTAAAAGAAACCAGAATCAATATTCTGCTCAATCAATATGAAGCATTCAAAATGAAACCGGAATAATCTATTACTGACATGTTTAGTTATTTTACAAAAATCGTAAATGGTATTGAGTATCAAGGTCAACCAATCTCTGGACCCATGAAGGTTAACAAATTACTACGTGGACTTTCCAAAGATTGGAATCACGTAAAGACTTTAATAAAGGAGACACAAAGAATCATGCCACTCTCCGTTGATGAATTGGTTGGCATTCTTCAATCTTATTAAGTGGAGCAAATTAATGAAGATGAAGATCCCAAAGGTAAAAAAAATCTATTGCATTAAAATCTAATAATAATTCTGATGTTACAAATTCTGAAAACGGTATGGACGATGAAAAGCTTGCTCTCATGATAAGAACGTTTAGAAAACTGAACAAAAAGGGAAGAAGATTCAATTGGAAGAAACAAAGTTCTCAAAAGGTTCAAAATAAATCAGCTGAGGATGATGAATCCGATAAAGATGTGATTTGTTTTGAATGCAAGAAAAATGGGCACATCATGCCCAATTGTCCCTTATTGAAGAAAAAGAAAGGAAAAGCTGAGAAATACAAAAAGGTTCTTAAAGCAGAAACTTGGAGTGATACCGAATGTGGAGAGAGTGATGATGATTATGCTAATTTTTATCTAATGGTTCAATCAAAATCAAATTCAAACTCTAAGACAGACTCAGACAGATTCAGACTCAGATAGTGAAATCGAGGTAAATAATTTTAAAAAATCTCTAAATATATTGATGAACTGTGTCTTAGTCTCAAAACCTCTCTCAAGAGGATTTCCGAACTAAAAAGTGAAAATTCTGCACTAAAGCAACAGAAGATTGTTTAGAAAGAAAAGATCGAAAGTTTAGATAAAAGTATCATTACTTTGAAAGAAAATGCACTTTTGAAAAATGACATTTCAAGTATTTCAAAAAAGTTTTCAATAGGATATGAGAAATTAGAAAAGATTCTTTCAGTGCAAAGACCTTACTTTAACAAATCAGGCTTGGGAATGACTGCTGAAATCATCCCTCTATTTGATTTTCCAAAAGTAAAAAAAAGAATTAAACAAAGACCTACAAAAGACTTTTATAAAAATCATTTTCAAAAAGTCTTTGTAAAACCTGTAGGTCATAGTGCTCTTAAATGTTCTAAGTGCAACAGCTCAGAACATTTTGAGAAAGATTGTCATATGGTTTGATAATTTGTTAAGAAGGTTTGGGCAAAGACTATATATTACACTAACTCCATTAGACCCAAGAAAATATGAGTACCAAAGAAAGCTAGAGTTTCTTTTTTAAATGTAGGTCACTATCAAGAAAAATGTTAAATGATACTTGGATGGTGGATGCTCAGGACATATGACAGGAGACTCAAGTTGTTTCATAAAGCTTATGCAAGTTAATGGTGGAAAAGTTTCTTTTGGTGGAAATAACAAAGGCAAAATTGTCGGATACGAAACTGTAAAGATTGGAAATCTCACAATCAGTAATGTTTCCTTAGTGAAATGACTCAATTACAACTTGCTGAGTATCAGCCAACTGTGCGACATAGGTTTCAAAATCAACTGTGCAACCTCTAGATGTATTAAAGTCTATGATTTGGTAATGAAATTTGCCTTTGGTTTATGCTTTAGCTATTGATTTTCTTTTTTGACCGAGAGTTAAGTGGATGGAAATGTATCTTGTGTTCATGGGTTATTAAAATTAGTATTATGGGATAATTTGATAAGAAGAATTTTTTCTTGGATATGCACCTCATAGATTTGATTCTTATAGTTTAATGTTACAAGTTTTATGACCATATGAAATTGTAAATTTGGAATTTGTAAAAGAGGGAATTAAGATGAATTATTAAAAGTAAAATTGGATTTAATTAAGCTTGGGTCTTAGGCCCAATAGTGTGGGCCTAAGATGGGCCAAATTGGCTAGCCCATAAGCCCATGAATGGGCCGTTGACCACAAGGAGGGGAGAAGGCCAACCCATCTTCAAGCCCATCATGTGCATGGGGTTTGCCAAGTGGCAAAAAGGAGAGTTACACTCATTGGCCACCTTGGGCGGCTCCTAATGATTACAAATGATTGAATAAAAGGGAAATAAAGAGAAGGAGTGGCCGGTTTTGAGAAAGGGAGAGGGAGAGAGAGAGAGAGAGAGAGTTGTTGAGAGAGTGAGGGAAACCGATAGAGAGGAGGAGAAGGCCGCGCGAGGAAGAATTCGCCCGTGCGTCCGTCGTTCGCTGCTGTTGTGCTCACCGTTGCTCAATTTAGAGGCAAGTTAGATCCTTTGATCTGCTCTTGCTTGTTGTGTCTAGAATGTGCTATTAAATGGTGATGAATTTCGGATGTCTAAGGTGTGAAAAAACCGAAGTTTTAAGAGTGTTGTTTTGAAGTAGTAAGCTGTTCTCGAGTAAACAGTCTGATCCAGAATGTTGTAGTGGCTTACATGCGATGTTTGAGTCGGATTTTGGCTTCAACTTCTTCATGAAAGTTTGTACATAATATCTTAAAGTATAACATACTAAAATTTTATGCAAAATGGTTGAGTTTTGAGGGGCGAAACCCTCCCTCTACGAAGATGTTAGATCTGAAACTATTTTGTTAACCTCTTGGTGATTTTGTGTGTTGCATGTAACTTTTACTGAGAATTTCACTTCGACCCCTTTCACTAAAGTTGTAGAGAACATCTTGAAGACTAACATACTCAAATTTCAGGTAAAATGAACAAGTATAGCCTAGTGAAACGATTTTTCTTTTGAAGACGTTAGATCTGGAAATGTTGTAATGAACTCCAGTGACTTCGTGGACTATAAAGTGACTTTCCTTTGAAAATCTCACCTTGATCCCCTAATGAAAGTTGTAGTAGACCTCTTGAGGCAAAAAAATATCAAAAATTCAGAGGAAAAGATGGAAGATAAGTAGGTGAAATCGTGATTTTTCGAAGACTGCTAAACCTGGAATATTCAGTACTAGGAACAGGGGCTTCAACCGTCCATAATTAATTATCTAGGACAAATCTGACATTGATGTCTTCATGAAAAATCTACTATAGGGTCTTGACTACTACATATTCAAATTTTATAATTTTTGAAGGTCATTAGAGTACTTAATCAGAAATATTTCAAAAAAACGTGTAATCTGACGCATTCGGACTTAGTCAGTTTCAGTGCATGGGCCATATCATTTTGCATAAAAATTCTTTCGGCAAAGTGTTCTTCATGAAGTATCTTTCTTTGTGTCTTCTCTGAAACATATTCAAATTTCATAATTTTTTAAGTTCATTTGCCTATTTAAATGAAAATATTTCTAAAACTGTGCAAGCTGGATTGTGCGAATAGAGTGCTCAGAGCAAGAAACTATCAAGAACGAGTTTTGTTTTCTTTTTTTTCTTTCGGATACCGTCTCGCTTCGAGGAAGTGGCGAGAATGTAAGGCCCTGTTTGGCAACCATCCAAACAGTGCCTGATTCTGATTTTTTGTTCCCAGAATCAGTTTGGGAACAGAATCGCGTTTGGTAAATTTTTTGTCCAAAACTGATTCTGGGAACAAATTTACTCCCAGAATCAGTTTTGGACAAGAATTCAGAATCAGAAAAAATATGATTCTCCGTCCGAGAATCAAAAAAGAGAATCAAAAGTGCCGAATCAAAAAAAAAAATTATTTCTATATTTTATTTTTATTTCTTCCTAGTATGAAATATATATTTGTTGTATATAGAATACATATTTAATTTTATGTTATAATTTAGTATTTTTATTTATTACATATTGTAGGGATATTAGTATAGTTTATACTATGGTTTATTATTTACTATATAATAAAAATTGATTAGTTAATATTTTTATTACTTAGTATAAAAATATAATTAATCGTTGAATGGTTTATGAAAATTCAATATCAAATTTATTTTAATCTAAAAAGGTAATAATTGGAATAGAAATTTTATATAGTTACCAAACGTGTTTCTATTCTTTTTCTATTCCAGAATCAGAAATTTTATTTGTTACCAAACGCGTTTTTTTACTCAGAATCAGTTCCCAGGAACAGAATCAGAAATAATCATTTCTGGTCAGAATCAGTTCCCCGGAACAGAATCGTTACCAAACGCGCCCTAAGTGTTTCTTTGGGATTAACTCTGCTCTTTGAGGCTAGTACTGTGAATAAGCTAACTGAACGCGGTGGAGCATCTGCTTGTGCTAAACTCCTTTTTTGCGTGATTGATTGAACTTACTCGACACTTTAGATATATATGTATATTTGCTTTAAAAAAACGTCCGATGTTATGATCTCATCGAAATCATTGCAACTAATATATTTGACACGCAATAACTCTTTTATATAGACTTGACGATCTATCAATTAACATTTATGAACCAACATAATAAATACTTGAAATCTCGAAAAGCTACAACAAATTTTATTACTACCATGTAGCATAATAAAAAATCACCCTAGCAATAATCGTGCATCCCGTGATTCACATGATATTATGTAGTAATTAGTTAGAAAAAGCCCCTCTCTCTTCTAGGGTTTGTGATTTTTTATAGCTTAGTTTTCTCTTTTTATTAGCTATTGCAAAGGACGATGTGATTTTATGACAAAAATACACCTGTGGTGCACACGAAATTGTGCACTTGAGATGCCCTTGACTATGACCAGCAATGAAGTGGCTAGTAATATCACCTAGAGCGGGTGAATAAGTGATTTAAAACAGACTTGATGAATAAATGCATAATCAAAAAGGTCAAGTGGATGAATGCATAACTATGAGAAACGAAGTGTTGATTTGACCATTGCTTAGATAATATCTAGCAATGCAAAAACTCCTATCAAATAAAAAGTGAATATGAGCATAGAGATAGAAGACTTTGTAGAGAGAAATTTGTAGGGGTTTGGTTTAGAGTAAGCTTACGTCTACTATCGCATACTCACAACCTACCAGTTGGATTCTACGAGTAAATCAAAGAAAAATCACAATAGTGAGCACTGCTTATTCACAATCAATTGTTATCTAAGTTGGTACTTGGTTATAAACAAATTGATAGGACTCATTATCTCACACTATAACTCTACTAACACTTCTCAGCTAATTACAATTGTAAGTTCTTTGAAGACAAGGAAAAGATGTGAAGCTCTCTTGAACCTTGGAATTGTTTTCTCTTAATCTATTTCTCTTTTCAACGCTTTGGTTCTTCTTTTATACTCCTCAGTATCCGAAACTTCCCATTGGAAATCTCCATGAGGATCAATCTCCAAACTCAATTGATGAGAAAAATAGGGTAGCTGTTGAGATAGAACAATCATTTCCCATTGATTTGGTCACCCATACAAACCGTTGTTGGTATCTATGAGTAGAGTTCTTCAACTAAGAAAAGAATTTTGTCTATGGAATGATTGCCAATTGGTTAAGATTCCTTGTGTGGTTAAATATATCACAAGGATAATCTTAATAAAGAAAGTCAATCAATATTTTCTAAAGAAGGAATCCATACTAGATCACAAGCTATAAAGAGATGAAATAATAGTTTTGGAATTTGTAACAAGGTTTTTTTTTTTTTTGTAGTTAGAATATTAATGTATATATTTCATTATCAGATTGAGTTACAATTATGTTTGAGGCCGCTTTTTAAGTAATAGGACGGTCGTGTTATTACTCTTGTTCTTGTAGAGCTGGAGTGTGATGTAGCTTTTTCTTCAAGTCAAATTACCAAGTTGGCAAGCCGAACTTTGCTTTTCTTTTCTTCTTTATTCAATAGCTTCTCATATGCCTCTTCATTATTCTTCATTTTTTATTTTCTGCAACGCCCACCGCTTTTCTTCACTTTGAAGCTGGTGTTGCCGCTTTCAACATGGTCACCTTGCCTTGACCCCGACATGCTCAACCTCCGAAAGAACTAACTTAGTAGTTTTGTTGAGAAGAACTAACTACGGGTGCATTTTTGGGAAGGCTTTCGGGAAAGGTTTTTGGGGAAATGCAAAGGCCGTTGAGTTAAAAGAGTTTTTCAAAATGCAAAATTGTGTTTGGTAAATCATGTTGTAAAAGTCCATTATAAAGTACAAAAATAGTGTTTGGAAAAATTATATTTACAAAAGACTTTTGTTATTAAAAAAGAAAAAAGAAAAATAAGAGTTGGTTGGCCAAGGACAAGTAATTGCTAGTGAGGAGTAGATGGTCCGGCGAAGGGCGAGTGGTCCGATGCAAGCCATTCGGCAAAGGTAGGCGGTTCGGTGAGGGTTGCGGACCCTCGCCGAAGAGTTGCCCAACCAATTGCACCGCGACCTCCGCCGGGGCCACGCAATCCTCTGGCGAGGGTCGCGGTGACTAGATCTACGACTAGATGGGCTACGCAAAGGTTGCGGCGGGTCGCGCGACCCTTCAGCAAGGGTCATGGTGACCACATCTGGTTGTGACCGGATTTGGTCGTGATGGTTTTATTAATTAAAGGGCTTAAGGCCCGTCTGCCCAAGTTGGGCCCAAAAAGCTCGGCCCACGGGAATACGGCCCGTGGATGGGGGGACATATAAAAGGGAGGAGAGAGAGAGAAGACAATGGTTGGAAATCATAATCAACGTACATACGTTCCCTTTCCCGTGCTCTCTCTCTCAAAAACAAAAGAAGAAATAGTAGCATAAGGCATCATTCTTCTTCCCTTCAAGGCGCCATCGGATCAAACAGGGCCAGTTTCTCTTCCTCTTGTCGGCGTCGGTGCTTAATTTGTGGCTAACAAGGTACGCTCGAATCCGTGGTGTGCTTTATGATCGATGATACGTGTTTTCCCAAGCTTCGTCTTCCGCATTGATTTAGGGGTTCGATTCGGTGTCGAATCCGATCTTTCGGGGATCCATTATTCCCAACATTGGTATCAGAGCCCTTGTTCATGTTTTTCCCGACTTGTTTGACGATTTTTGATTGATTTTTTGTAAAAGCAATTCGACCGTACGGATCAAGGCGAGAAATTCCGACACCCGAGCGTTGTTTGGCCTTTTTTCCAAGTTTTCGTAAGTCGAAATCAAATTGTGATGGCATAGGAAGAAAGGCGACGTCGAGACGAGTCTGGTGATACGTCGAGCGCCGCCGGCGACGCCGCATGCGCCCACACGCGCGGCCGGAAGGCGCGCACGCGAGCGCGACACGCCCGGAAGCGCTGGATCGCCAAGCGCGTGCGGTGCATGCGCCGATCGGCGAACCAGCGCGTGCACGCCGCCGGCGGGTGAACCGGCACGCGCCGATCCGCGGACCGACACTTGCTGACGTCACGTGATGACGTCACCGTGACGTCACGTGATGACATCACCGTGACGTCATCCAACGGTCGGTAACCGCTCGGATGACGTCACCGATGACGTCATCGCCAATGACGTTTCGCCAGGCGGTCACCGGCCGGCGACTCGACCGGCGATCCGACCCGACCCGACCCGAGGACGTCGGCACGCGCACCGCATGTGTCGGCTGACGTCTGCGTGATGTCATCCCGCGCACGCGTGCGGCACGTGCCGTCGGTTCGCCCGAACCGTCCGACCGGTTCAACCGGTCTGTTCGGTCCGACCGGTCCAACGTCCGACGACCGTTAACCACCGTTGACCGTTGACCGTTGACCAAAAAAAAAAAAGGAAAAGAATGTGTTTCTTTTTCAATTAAGTTTATGTGGATTATAATGTGATCCCTTATTTGTTCTGCATTTGTTGCAGGAACTATGCCTCCCTAAGGTTGCGCACACCTATTCGCGCAGTTACCGATGAACAAAATGATAGGCTGTCTAAGTTGATAGTTGAGCTGACTGATCATCGATGGGAGAGAGGGGACTTAATTGATCATGTCCTTGAAGTCAACGGGAAAATTCAACAGGTCATATGGAATGGTCATCCTATGTCACAGTCAGAGATGGTGCGATTTTTCATAAACACTCTTCCACCTGAATGGCAAGATGTGTTGAATCGCATATGGGATGTCAACGGAGCTGCTTCCTATAAGAAAATTGTGATGGATTTTGTAAATGAATATTACTGTATTGTTTCAAGGGAAAAGATCAAAAAATTGAACAAAAGAGGATCTTTCCCAGTTCGTGTGCTGACTTGGTGTTAGTTGTATTGGATGATATATATTAAGTGTGCTTTGTGGACAACTTAATGTAATGATAACTACCTAATTGTGTTAATTGAAAGCATTATTGTTTTATTGGATGTCTATTCTATGTTGCTTTCTGTTATTGCTGGTTGCTGTGGGTAATTAGCTGTGGGTAATTTTAGAAGTTTTTGTAGCTTCATAGAATTGATTTTGCATATGACAATCATATTAATGATAGTTTTAAGTTAGGATTTTTGGAGGATGATTGGAAACGTAGTGACCTTTTGATTCTGAAACATTACTTGAAATTATTCATTAATATGATGGGTCTATGTAAATAGGGATGCATAAATGATAGGCATTAATAATTCGTTCATATTTGTCTGATTTGTTCAGATCAATGGCTTCAGCCACAAAGAGCATAGTTGCCGAGTTGAATAAAGGTGAAAAGCTCAATGGAGACAACTATGAAATTTGGCAAATGAAAATCCAGTATGTGCTGGAAGAGCAAGAAGCACTTGAGGCTCTTATCATGACCATGGTAGAACCTGAAGAGGGAACCACTGCACAGCACAAAAGAGACAAATAAGTTTTTTCTGCGTGGAAAAGAATGAACTGAGCAGCATGGAAAATAATGTCATGCGAGAGTTTCGGCGTTTTGACAATGCCAAGGAAATGTGGGAGGCATTGACAGCTAGATTTGGTCATATTTCGGTGACTAGACTGAGGCAGCTCACTATCAGGTTTGACTCTTATAAGAAGCCTCATGGTCAGACCATGAAGCAACATCTTAGAAAGATGTCAAACATGATAACTGAGCTGAAAGATGCTGGCGATGTCCTCACAGATGAGCAGCAAGTGCAAGCAGTGATTCATTCATTGCCTCAGAGTTGGGAGCATATGAATGTGCACCTGACTCATAATGAAAATATTAAAACCTTTGAGGATGCAATGCGTCATCTTGAGCTGGAAGAGGACCGCCTGTTGGCGGCTAAGCCCGATGCTGAACTCTATCATGCTAGTTCTAGCTCACATGAAGCTTCGAGCTCCAAACGCAAGCGCCCTAACTGGTTTGATAAGGGGAAAGGCAAGGAAGAAGCAGGTCCTTCAGGGAAGAAACCCAAATTTAACCAACATGGAAGAGGGAAGCATCCTCGAATGAAAAAGCTTGCAAGGGTGAAATGCTACAACTGTGACAAGAAGGGTCACTATGCTCGTGACTGTTGTGAGCCAAAGAATGTATGCACCCCTTGTACTTTTCAGAACTTTGCTTATGTGTCGAGTTCTGTGTTCTTAACTGAGTCTAATCCTTTGTGGACTGTGGATTCAGGAGCGACGGACCATGTAGCGAAGGATAAAGGATCCTTCGTGGAATTCCGACGAGTACCAACTGGAACTAAGTGGATCTATGTGGGAAACAACTCCAAAGCTGAAGTAAAAGGAATTGGCACATGCCAATTAAATATGCGTGGTGGGCGCACTTTGTTCCTTCATGATGTGTTGTATGCTCCGGAGATTCGTCGGAATTTAGTGTCTGTATTAGTGTTGATTAAATTAGGTTTTAATATGAACTTCTATAGTAGATGTGTGAATTTGTTTTTGGATACAAATTACTATGGTTGTGGTTATTTTCTGGATGGTTTTATTATATTAGATATTGATTATGTTAATGCTAATGTTTGTTATTCCCTTCTCACGTCTCCTAATAAATATGATAATGATGTGAATGTGTGGCATGCTAGACTTGGTCACATTGGCCAACGGCATATGAATAGACTAGCCAAAGAGGGCTTGTTGGGCAATATTGAAAAAGTCGATTTGTCCATATGTAAGCATTGCCTAGAAGGGAAAACGACAAGGAAACCATTTGGGAAAGGTAAAAGAGCTGAATTTCCTCTGCATTTAATCCATTCTGATGTCTGTGATCCAATGAATGTGAGAGGAAGGCATGGGGCTGTTTATTTCATCACTTTTATTAATGATTATACACGATTCGGATATGTCTATTTGATTTCTCATAAATCTGAAGCAATAAGTTGTTTTAAAAGGTTTATGAACCTGGTAGAGAATCAATTAGACAAGAAAATAAAAGCATTGAGATCCGATCGAGGTCGAGAATATTTATCTGATGAGTTCAGAAAATTATGTGATGAAAAAGGAATAGAAAGATAGTTGTCTATTCCGTATACTCCTCAACAAAATGGTGTTGCGGAAAGAAAAAACATAACCATACTGGAAATGGTTAGGTCCACGATGGCGCATGCTAACTTGCCTATCACCTTTTGGAGTGATGCATTGTTAACTGCTGCGTATATACTTAACCGGGTACCTTCCAAATCAGTTACTTCCACTCCATGTGAGTTATGGACAATTAGAAAACCGGACTTAAGTTTTCTTAAGCCATGGGGTTGTGCTGCCTATATTCATGAGTTCTCTCACAAGTTTGGGAAATTGGGTCCCAAAGAAAATAAGAGTATTTTCATGAGATACTGCGAACACTCAAAATGGTATGTGTTCATAGGTGAGCAGGAAAGTGGGAGTATAACTGAATTTGAATCACGGATGTCACATCCTTAGTGGATGAATTTCCTAAGAGGGGCGAAATAAGGGAAAATAACTCCCTATTTGAAACCTTGGATTAAGATAATGATGTCAATGTTCATCCAAGTGGGAGTAATATGAGATGTGATGAATTGAATTCAACTCATTCTCAATTGCAACCACCTGATGTGACAACATCATCATTACCTAATCCAAGTGGGAACATGATGGGGAATGATGTGTTAAGTGTACAATCTCCTATACGGTGAACAAGTCGCCAAAGTATTCCCCATCGATGTTTTGACATTGAAAGGGAAACTTTTATTGTTGCTCCACAAGATGAGGATGAGCCAAGAAATATTAATGAGGCTTTGAATTGCCCTAATAAGGAAAAATGGATTCATGCAATGAAAGAAGAAATTGAGTCAATGAAATCAAACCAAGTTTGAGAACTGGTTGATCTTCCAAAAAGACACAAAGCTATTGGGAACAAGTGGGTTTTCAAAATAAAGCAAAAGTTGATGGCTCTATAGAAAGGCATAAGGCTCGCCTTGTGACAAATGGGTATAATCAACATGAAGGAATTGATTATGAAGATATGTTTTCTCCTGTAGAAAGATTTACCTCGATTCGCATTATTCTGGCAATAGTGGCTAGTCTGGATCTTGAGTTACATCAAATGGATGTAAAGACTGTTTTCCTCAATGAGAATTAGAGGAAGGAACATATATGGAATAACCTGTTGGTTTCATAGTGAAAGGTCAAGAAGAAAAAGTATGTCGACTTTTGAGGTCGATATATGGTCTTAAGCAGTCATCAAGACAATGGTATATACGTTTTCATAATGCCATAATGGCATATGATTTTAAAATGATTGATGAGAATCATTGTGTATATATCAAAAGATCCAAGGATCAATTTGTGATCATATCATTGTATGTTGATGATATATTGATTGCCGGAAGCAATATGGAGTTGGTTAATATTGTCAAGAGATGGTTGTCTTCTAACTTTGCGATGAAGGATATGGGTGAGGCTGCATACATTCTTGAAGTTAAGATTTAGAGAGATCGTTCGAAAAGATCGCTGTCTCTTTCATAAGAAACCTATATAAATAAGGTTCTTGAACGATTTCATATGCAAGACTGTAAACCCATAGACACTCCTATTGCAAAAGGTGAAGGATTGAGCCACACACTGTGTCCAGGGACTCAACAAGAGAAGGAACAAATGAAATATGTTCCTTATGCTAGTGTTGTTGGGAGCTTGATGTACGCAATGATGTGTACAAGACCCGACATATGTTTTGCAGTTGGAATGGTGAGTAGATACCAATTCAATCCAAGTCCAGCACATTGGAAAGCTGTCAAGAGAATACTGAGGTATCTGAAGGGAACTGCTGATTTCAAGTTGAATTACCAAGGAAAGGATCTGCGACTTGAAGGCTATTCAGATGCTGATTGGGGAGGAGATTTAGATGAAAGGAAATCTACCTCTTGATTTGCTTTCTTACTTAACAATGGCGCCATATCATGGAGCAGTAAGAAGCAAACGTGTATAGCCTTGTCCATGATGGAAGCTGAGTTCGTGGCATTATTAGCAGCGGTACAAGAAGAAGTTTGGCTTAAGAGATTTTTGGATCATTTAGGTGTTAATGAGAAAGCTGCAAATCCATTGTTGGTTAACTATGATAGCCAAGCAGCTATAACGTACACCAAAGATCCAAAATATCATGGCAAGACCAAACATATAGATACAAAGTATAACTTTGTGAAAGATATGGTTGCACGAAAGGATGTGAACTTACAGTACATATCTACGCATAGAATGATAGCAGATCCTAAGACAAAGCCAATACCTAGAAATGTGTTTTGTGGTCATGTAAAATCTCTAGGATTGCATAGAGTCTGATGTACTAAATTGTAATTTCCCTGAGTTGTTCACAATTATGAACTAGTATTGTTTCATTATTAATGCCTATGAATCTTTGTATGATCTTTATGCATCTTAATGCTCAGTGCATTATTTTAAGTTGAGAAGTATGTCGGACGGATATAAGATTAGCCCACTCACACGGGTAATCGCCTCTGTTTACTGTGTGATAAATAGAGATGAGACTGTTTTTAAGCTTATTATATAGGTGATAATCGAGAGCTCAAGCTTAAAATACGTATATTGCCTTAACTGAGTGTTAAGATGAGGACATAATACTTATGATGTCCGAAAGTAAAATAACCCACATATTTTACTTTATCTGTCTAAAATGCAATATGTGAGTTTTGATGAATTTTGTGAATGAGTAGATACGTGAACTCAAGTTAGACATTGGGTATGTCTGAACTATCATCTATACGGTATTGAAAGGTGTAGATATACGCTCCATGGGAAAGGAGTTAATACCGTAATACGTATTTCATACTACGTATGCATGAGATGACCAATAAGAGTGGCAAAAAGTTTGATCTCAACTTTTATGACGTGTGAGACTCTTGAGGAAAAGAGTTCCTCAATTTTTAGTCCCCTCAAGACTCTTACTTATTCTCAAGATTTCTATTTAGTGTTTGCTATCTTAGGGTGTTGCCAATGGTCATGAGATGATTCGATCTAATTGGGCATTTCTAGAAAAGCAAGCTGGACTGAAATTGAGAGTTTGAAGGAAAGATGAAGATCGATTTTGGAGAATCACATTGTGGTTTTGTATTCACTGGGTCGACCAATTATGACTGTCTTTGTGATAATTATAATTGTGAATACAATATATATATCATGTTTAAAAAAGATCAAGAGAGATATAAAATGTGATTGATCGATCTAGGGTACTGCATACTAAATCTACTCGGAGTGTGACGCCCATTATGAGCTGCTATATATTCCTAACAGATGTATAGCAACGAGCTCTCAAAGTATGCTGGTCGCACGGATTATTCACCGGTATGAATGTTGAAGAGAGGTAAAGAGAATATTGTTCGGCCCACCATATGTGAGTGGGAGATGATGGTTTAATTAATTAAAGGGCTTAAGGCCCTTCCGCCCAAGTTAGGCCCAAAAAGCTCGGGCCACGGGAATACGGCCCGTGGATGGGGGGACATATAAAAGGGAGGAGAGAGAGAGAAGACAATGGTTGGAAATCATAATCAACATACATACGTTCCCTTTCCCGCTCTCTCTCTCAAAAACAAAAGAAGAAACAGTAGCATAAGGCATCGTTCTTCTTCCCTTCAAGGCGCCATCGGATCGAACAGGGCTAGTTTCTCTTCCTCTTGTTGGCGTCGGTGTTTAATCTGTGGCTAACAAAGTACGCTCGAATCCGTGGTGTGCTTTACGATCGGTGATACGTGTTTTCTCGGGCTTCGTCTTCCGCATTGATTTAGGGGTTCGATTCGGTGTCGAATCCGATTTTCGAGGATCCATTATTCCCAACAGGTCGTGACTAGATCTACGACTAGATGGGTCATGCAACCTTGAGGGTCGCAACCTCCGCAGTGACCTCGCGATCTGGATCGAACAACCCACGCCAAAGGGTCGCGTGGCTGCGGCGAAGGTCACGGCGTGGTGGGTCTCATGACCCTCCGGCAAGGGTCACAGCGTGGCGGTTGCCACCAAATCTAGTCGTTGCAACCCTTGCTTGAGGGTCGCACAGAAGTCATGGTGCGGTGGGGGCAACCCTTGCCGGCGACTGCTTGCCCTTTGCCAACGACCACTCACGGAGAAGAAGATGAATAGTTAGGGCAAAATCGGAAAAATAAAAAACTAGTGAGGATAATTTGGGAAGAAAATTATTTATTTACCCCCTCAGCTCAGCATGCTGAGAAGGCTAAAAGCCCAAGGCAGTCCCCAACCTGCCTTGAGCTTCAGCCTTGTCAAGGTTGACAATTCCCAAATGGGGTTTGAAATTTTTTTATCAAACACCTCCAAATTGGCCCAAGGGGCTTTGGGTGTTCAAAGTGGCTTTTAAAGGACACCCCCAAATAAACCCTAAATGCCGGGTTAGCGCAAGACACAAAGACTCGTCAAATCTACTAATTCGCTGCGAAAGGACCTTGATCAATGATTTTGTCTCACAACCGGTTACTGGAAGTGGGTACACCAAAGTCAGGTCCCAAACTGTTGTAAGACATCGAAAGAAAAGCTGGATAATCTTAGCCAGCAAAAGTGAAGCCTACAACTTTATGCAGTCTCCATTACTCCGAGAACCTAGAAAATAAAATCACAAAAGATGAAAGGAAGAATTGGATTTAACTTCTTCTTCTTCTTTTTCCGCGAAGGTTTTAAGTTTTTATCATGATGTTGAAACTGTCAGCAACATCTGCATATCTATATCCAATATAATATAACGTTTGCTCCACATTACAATTTATTAATCATTTGTATTAACTGGGTTTTCTTGATATACTTAAAGTGATCGATTCATCTCTTGCCTAGGAATACTTCTACCATAACTATTTTGTCAGTATGCAGATAAGATTTCATAATAAAATTGATTAAAGAAATTGTATGGTCCAAGACTTAGAAATTGAAAGGCCATTGCCACAGATACAATGTATGATACAGGAATTTGTTAAAAGCGTGTGGTAGAAGTTTGGTACCTTCATTTCACCAAGAAGGAGTCTAAGTTTGAGACCGACATTTACTCGAAAATTCAAGTCGATAAGTTGTGGGTCAACTTCCTTTGTATCTTAACAATCTCCCCTCAATTTAAATTTCCATCAGGCCCTATAGCAGAAGCGCAACGTATTCACCTGAGGAGATCGTCAAGAAGGAGTCCAACTTCTAGTCCATAACTATATCTCATTGGATTCAAATTTGTTCAAAAACTTAAGTTGCTGAGTTATGAGTAAATTAACATTAGTAATTACTCCTCTTCATATCAATTTTTTGACATGAAACTTTTTAACACCACTCACACATGTATCTCAATCGAGATAAAATTGGAAATGAATATGTCACAAATATATAAACTAGTATGAAAAGAAAATTCCAAGCGTCTAGCTTATCACTAACATAAATTTATCAAAAAAAAATCCGTGCAGCACACTATTATCTTGTGAAGGAAGTACATAAAGAACTTCGTTTAATAATAAACCAAGATTAACGTTCACTTTCTCAACTTTTTAATGAGAAATATGTTTGCTATCTCGTCAATGGAAGTGAATTGATGAATGAAGTCTCCGCCTAACAAAAAAACTGAACCAAGAAGCTTGAATTTGAATGCGCATCCGGAGCTCTCTCGCTCATTAAATGGAGGTAGGTGCACGTCGGCCAATACGGCATGGACGCTGATAGATGTTGACACAACTTCCCGTGCCTTGAGTTGGAATAACACTTTTGGGGAGATGGAAAAAGAAATGACATCCACACTTTAAGACACTGCAAATGATCCCTTTTGAAAAGTTCCGATCGGGACTTACCCGATTGATGAGACTCAGGGAAAAAAGGCATCTCACAGGCGCGTGATTTACCTAAATAAGTGGGCAAAAATCAAGGTAAGCGACTAAATTATAAAATTAAAAAATAGTTTCAATGAATCGGAGAGGCTGACTTAGATGTTTATGATATCTACATTAACCTTTAAGGTTGATATAGTGCTTATAAACCTAGGATTGTATGTGACTCTCTTGTGCCAGTGCTAGAGTGTTTCATGACTTGATATTGAGAACGCTTGAGCCATAGTTTAGCATTTCTAAAACCCTTAAACCCAATGTAACTACCATCTAGCATTTGCATACATTATTCCCAAAATGCTTTTTTAGGGTCCCAACTTTGGTCTCACTGACATTTTTTGCATTCTCATCTTACCCTTCATTGTTTATCTATTTGACACTATGAAACTGTCACTAGAAAATTTGTGGAGGAGGTGAGGGACGCCAGGCTATAAATATTGCTTGGCTCACCTTGCCGGGATCTCTATTTATTTATATTTTCCAGATCTAGCTCATTAATGGCCGTGCGACACCAATAAAGGGTTGCCCAACGCTCATGCTCAATTTGGAGCCCTAATTGATGGAGTCGAGTGTGGCTAAGTTCGAGATGGAGAGATCTCGAGATGTAGAGCTCAAGGAAGAGAGGGCAATGATCTGCTAGCCCAATGGAGGGGGCAATGGGGTTGTCACTCACTTGGGTTGTCCTTATCAAGGTCTTCCAAGGTCATTGGCTTTGACCATGGAGAGACATGATTGTGTCATGGCCAAGAGGTTTCTAGATTTAAAGAGCCATGACTTCTCTAGGAGGACCTCCTGTGTTCGCTTGGATTCCCAACAAAAAGACTTCCAGAACTTTCCAAGGGCGGGCAATACGATCATTATGCCAAATTATAGAAGTCTCTAGTCATTAATGTTGGTAGTTTCGGATAAAAAGTCAATCAATGGATATAATCTGAAGGCCTCTACTATAAGAAGGGGTGCCCTCCCCCTCATTTGTATCCATCCAACTATTTCAATAATATAAAGTTTATTTCTTTCCAGAGCTTCTCTCGATCGGCTCGTGACAATTGACTTAGTGATACCTCATCAACACTACCTCCCTTATGCAGTGTTCAATTATCAGAAACCGAATTTCCAATCCCTTGTGTAGTGTTCAATTATCAGAAACCAAATTTCCAAAAAATTGGTTGACAGACGGTATTAAGATAAAATCTTGGCACAGATCTAAGATGCCATCCCCCAAAAAGATCATACGAAATAAAGAGCAAAAAAACGATTTTTGTTTTTTAACAGTTTAGGGAATGAAAACTGAAGTTCTGTTTGGTTCTCCCAAAAAACAATGTTCATTTTTTAAACTCATTTTTAAAGAACTTAGAAAAAAAATTATAAAATTACAAAAGAATCCTTTTTTAGTTATACAGGTTTTCAAAGAAAGAATATATTTTTTTTAAACCTTTCAAAAGGAAGAAAAAAATCGGTCATGAAAACCATTCTATTTTTAAAAGGAATAATAAAAAAATCTTTCCAAAAAAAAAAACCCAATTCAATTATTTGGATTAAGAAAAATAGATGAATTGAGTGAAACTAAAAAAAAAAAAATTGAGTAATCGGTAATGGGATGATTAATGAAATGATTAATGAATCGTCCATTCAAGGCGTGTTTGATTATGGGCTTGGAGACAGCTAATCGTTCTGCTTCTCCAACCCGATCTCCAAGCCCGAATTGACCCAATATCAAACCCTATTTAAGCCGATAAATTGGGCCTGGCTCTTTAATTCGGATCAGCGCGAACCCGCCCGCCGAGCATCTCCATCCCAAACGCGCCGTTCCGAGAAGAAAAACCGCCAAACGGCAAACGCAAAAACTCTAAAAACCTCTAGACGCCTAGCGCCGTCCGCCCCTGCCCAACTCCACGCGCCGCCAGCTCCGGTCGTCGTCTCACCGTCCGCCGGACCGCTATTAATCGCTAGCCGGAAGTCAATTGAGAAGCCGATTGGTTTGAGCAACTTATTGGATTTCGGGCCACCTTCGAATCCGAGCTCGGGCGAAGGAGCGGTAACATGGCGGAGGAGAAGGAAGAGATGAAGACGTTCAAGGAACTGGGCATACGCGAGCAGCTGCTGGAGACTTGCGAGACTTTGGGGTGGAGGAACCCGACGAAGATCCAAGTGGAAGCCATGCCTCATGCCCTCGAAGGTGCCTCTTCTTCGTCAATATTCGATTTTCGGGATTTTTTTTATAGGCAAGCCGTGTCGTGTCGTTGGGTCGGTCGCAGCTTGAATACGAGCGAGAATGCAAGATTATCAAATCGGTTCAATCTTTCTTCCTCGCGAGCGATGACAGAATTCTGCTTAATTTTCCTTAAAAGGACCGAATTTTGTTTAGATTTTCTATGCTACGTGGAATGATGATATCGAGTGGTTGATTTGCGTATGTTTGGTAGATTGTAGCTAGTTCAGAGCATGAAATCTGAGACACTAGTGCTTTGGAATGAATGAAGGCAGATGCATTGTAAAACGTTTGTCTTAGCTTGGTTTAATGGCTCCTTATTGATGGGTTTCTATTGCGTTTTCTGGCTATCAGTGTTAACCAGACTTTACTCTGATGATATATAGATGCTATATGCGAATTGATTTGCCTTGGCTTCTCTGTCTTTTTTTCCATAGGAAAAGATATGATCGGTCTTGCGCAAACAGGGTCCGGCAAAACCGGGGCGTTTGCTCTTCCCATACTGCAAGCTCTATTGGACTCTCCACAAGCCTTCTTTGCTTGTGTGCTCTCTCCTACGAGGTTGGAGTTACTTCACTTTATTTAGTGACAAGCTGATACTGTGGCTTGCCACTGTAATTAGTGGATAATGTGCCATTATATTTTCTAGGGAACTAGCAATCCAGATTGCTGAACAATTTGAAGCTTTAGGATCTGGCATCGGAGTCAGATGTGCTGTGGTAAGCTTTTGGCTAAGTAATAACATTTCAAGCATACTGTCATGTTTGTAATAAAGATCCCCATTCCTGTTTATTTGGAAAAGCTGCCTTGCTGCTGGTACAAACCTTTTGATAGCGGAATAGACGGGCCCTTTCACATGTACTTGCTCTGCATTTTTTGTCTGATTCATATCGGTGAACTTTCACTTATTGCAATTAATCGGTTTTGTCAGTGTGTGCATGGGCTGCCCAAATCTGCATCTTTTGGTATTTGTGAAAAAATTATATTCTTTTAGAAAATAAAAGTCTCCTTTTAAAAGTGTGTTCTGAATAACAGAACATAATAGTGAACCAATTTGCATCTAGTGTGTTTTATACCCTCATTTGAAATATGTCCATCTTCTGTGAGTTCCACTGTCAGAAGTCAATTGGTGATTGAACTTTGCCTATCAATTATGCTAGTAGTTTTCTTTTGGTTCTTTTGTCTTGGGTATGTGTTCGGCAGCTGTTTGATGAAAGTTCTAGACTGCAATTCTGCATTTGCACATGACTGAGAAGAATATTTCCTTGATGCTGCTTCCTTTTGCAGCTTGTTGGTGGAGTTGACATGGTGCAACAGGCAGTTGCCCTCGCAAAACGGCCTCATGTTGTTGTAAGTACCGCTGATTAAAACATCATCTCTCAAGTATCTGTTTCAGTAGACTGCTTGATTTATGTTTTATATTTGGGGATACTTAACTGAACTAGTGGACATAAACTGTCTCAGATTGGCTCTTCCCTTCTTTCCAGTATATATCAACCATTTGCTGTTATTTGCATGTTAATTGAGCTTAACTTTAAAAGCTGAAATTCTAAGCTCATCCTAAGACTCAGTAGACAATTTCAAAATCTTGCTTGATGCCTTTGGACATATTATTAAATGTTGAGGTATCTTACTTAGGTGTTTGTATGGTAATCTCTTCTAAGATGCATCATCTATAACAACTTGCTTAGTGAGTGCTATATTCCATCAATAATTGCCTTTTATCTCCCTTCTTAGTTTCTTGTGTAGTCACTGAACTGACATGTTTTTCAATAAATTTATCAAGATACATCTATTAAGTCTTCTGTTGATACTCATTATCTTTTTATATCTTGTCTTGGACAGGTGGGAACGCCAGGACGTCTTGTTGATCATTTGTCCAACACCAAAGGCTTTTCTCTTCGCATGTTGAAATATCTGGTAGGCACCCATGCAAAAAATTTATGAAGGAGGTTATAACATTCTGTACGTTCGATGCTTGCAGGAAAATGTTCCACCAATTTATTCATACTAAGTCAAAGATTAAAAAATTCTGCCTAAGTTTTTCTCTGGTTCAAAATTTGGACTAGGTTATATTTCACGCTTCCAAAAAATTATACAATATTGTGCCTAGTGCACTGTTGCGGAGAGATTGGAGATTGGATGTGATCATTGGAGAGAACTTATTAAAGGCGGTATGTTGGTAGAAATTATAAGTCTAGTGGTTTGAGGTGACCATGGTATGTATGGATTGCTTAAGAGGCAAATTTCATTTAATATTTAGGGTGTACCTAGACCTTTACTCAAACTTCTAATCAGAAATCCTTGAGGAGGCGAGTTTTGAGTTCTTATTCTGACTTGACAAGCATTTTACAGTCCCTGGTGATTTGGAGTCAATCTAGACTGTAACGTGATTACTACTTGTAATGCTGATGCTGGTGGTGATGCAACATCTGCTCTTCAAACAGGTATTAGATGAGGCTGACAGGTTGCTAAATGAGGATTTTGAGAAGTCCATCGATGAAATTCTGAATGCTATACCACATGAAAGGAGGACATATCTATTTTCTGCCACTATGACAAAAAAGGTATTCAAAGATGTCGTGAAGTACATATAGCTTGGCAATTCCGTGGTACCACTTAATAGGGATATTTGTTTTATCATTAAAAGAAGTAGTTGAAATGACATTGCCATGGCGTGAATCTTTCCAAGCTCCTTAGATTTTTGTTGAAGGAACTTTGGGCATTGAGTTTCTTTCAAAACACCCTCAGTAGGAAATTTACCTTTTTCTTTGCTCTGAGACAAATTTCACCTTTTCTTTTTCATTTCTGTTTTATCATATACTTATCTTGGCTCGAGTGACAGTAGTGGGGACTTAAGTAGGTCATAGAGTTAGGCGAAATACAGTGATCGTTACTTTCAAAGTTCTTTAATGCTGTTGGCGTGTTGTGTTTCTCAATCAAGCTGCCGCAACTTCTACTTAGTATGATTAAAATTTGCTGATGTGATGGTTGGATATCCTTTTGGTGCCTATTCAAAAGAGAGTTTCAGTTCTTTTAGTCTAGAAGATAACAGCTTAATGGACCTGCTTGGAGTATCATCTTATGTATGCATTTAATTTTCAGGTTAAGAAGCTACAGAGGGCCTGTTTGAGGAACCCTGTGAAGGTATCGTTAGCACATCCAATATCATTAAAATCTGTATAATTATCATCTAGATTCTATTACTGCAGTATTCTAATCCTGCACTCGTGCAAATCTCTTTTTTACTTTCAGATTGAAGCTGCATCTAAATATTCCACTGTTGATACACTGAAGCAGCAGTATCGCTTTGTTCCTGCCAAGTACAAGGTATTGTCCTTTCAACTGTGGGCCTATTTGCGTGAGATGTTTACTGAGCCTGCCTGCCACCCTTTCTACTGCTTGTCTCCACAATGAAGCTAGCCTTGATGGTACATCCAATATCTGCATGTGTTATATTGTGAGAATGTGCCAAACATCATAAGAAACGTGGATGAATTCTTCAAGAAAGATTCACTACTTGCATATCATGAGGGGCATGACATAGGCAAGAATGTGATTCATGTGGCCAACCCACTTACTGGGAAAGGGCTTTGTTCATTTTTGCCGTGGTTGTAGTTGCAGTTATGTTGGGGCATTGAGGAAACTTTAGAAAAATAAAGATCTGGCTCTAATTTTATTATGTGGAGTAACATTCTAGGTTAATTGTATTTATCACTTCAGGGCATTGTTGGTTTTTTATATCAAAACTGTTGAGGTAGGTTTTCTCTGTTCTGATGATTTGATTCATCTTGGTCAAACATTTTGTTCGCTATTGTACAGGATTGCTATCTTGTTTATATTCTCACCGTGATGAGTGAAAGTATGACAATGGTTTTCACCCGAACATGTGATTCAACTCAAGTTTTGTCCTTAATTCTTCGAAATCTTGGACTAAGGGCAATTCCAATCAGTGGTCAAATGAACCAGGCATAATCTCTCTCTCTCTCGGCACATTTTTGTCAGCTCATAGCAAACCACATTTGGAAGGTATGTGCTGATCTTTGGTCATCCGATTTTTCATGGCAGTCCAAGAGGCTTGGAGCTTTGAATAAGTTTAAAGCACGAGAGTGCAATATTTTGATCTGCACTGATGTTGCAAGTAGAGGACTCGATATTCCAGCGGTGGACATGATTATAAATTATGACATCCCATCATCTTCTAAGGTAAGGCTTTACACTACTTTTGGTGGTTTTAGATGTTTAGTTTTTGTAGACCTACTTGGCCCATTCTTTTTCGTGCCACCTTGACAAGATGGACAAATTTTCTTCTCTGGGTATTGCTTTTCATAGCCACAAATACTAAACCCAGTTAGAAAAGCAAAGTTATAATAAAGTATACTAATGTAGCATAAATCCGAGCATCTGCAGCTTTGGCAGCTAATACCCAGAGGTCCGATCTAGGCTTGATTAGCTAGCTGGCTTTCCAGGACACCATCTTTAACCGTAAATGGCATGATACCCTGGCCCCGGGGACGAAACTCACATAACTCGTTTATGTCTAGCTTTGTGGACCTGGGATATTTTTTTTTTTTGGCATTGGCTGATGGGGTAAAGTGGATCACAGTTGCATTCTCTCAATTATCTGTGCTTTTCTGATTCAACTTTTTATGGTAGGATTATATACATCGAGTGGGAAGAACTGCTCGAGCAGGACGATCTGGTGTTGCTATCTCACTGGTGAACCAGTATGAGTTGGAGTGGTATTTACAAATAGAAAAGCTGAGTGGTAAGGAAGATATACTTTTATGTCTAGAAAAGCTTTGCAGTTTTATGGCTTTTCATTAGACTAATCGAAAGATGTACATCAGGTAAAAAGTTACCCGAATTCCCTGCTCAAGAGGAAGAAGTATTGCTATTGTTGGAACGTGTTACCGAGGCCAAAAGAATGTCACAGATGGTATCGCTTCGTCCCTATATATCTTTGTGCGTGCGTGTGGTTGCTAGGACATATATTCAACTGAAATGCACATCAATGCTTTAGTGAAGTATTCATGTCCAATTAAAACCAGGGTTAAGCTGAGTAAGACACAACACAAAACTAAACCTTAGGAAACATATTGATGGGCTTGATTGACAACGAGGGAAACTTTTTGGGCCACCCTAGGAGCCTATTGCCATAGTAATTGCCCAGCTGCGGTAAAATGGGGGGAGGGGGATATTGTTGTGATCTGATGGCGTGAGCAGATGCTCCAAGAGGCCTAGACCCTCAATGTCATAAAAAATAAAGTCATTTCTGTTCCTATGCAATGAGTGGGCAGCTTTTCTGTATTGTGGTAAAACCATATCCGAAAGTACATAGTGATGATTAGCATTTTTAAGTATACAGCAGTGGTTTGGGCAATTTTTGGTCAATACCTTCCTTTAGCAGAGTTAAATATCAAGTGAAGCCTCCATGGCGTGTCCTTCTAGATAGAGATGATGCTGAGTTTAGAGTTCTTGGACTTTGCAGAAAATGAAAGAAAGCGGTGGCAGGAAGAGAAGAAAGGCAGGAGGAGATGAAGGTGAGGAAGAAATTGAAAAATACCTGGGTAACAAGAATGGGAAGAAGTCCAAGAAGTCGAAGAGATAATGAGATCTGACTGCTCAAGCAAGAGTTTTCAATGTCGATCCAGTGGCAATGTAAATTTATTGGATGAGGCATCATTCATCAACACAATTGACTGGCTTCATGGTTTTTATTTTCAAAGAAAAAATCATCCCTGGTTTTTCTCCGATAAATGTTTGTATGTCACTGTAAATTTCAGGAAATGTTCCATTCTAAATGAGAAGATATTGTGATAATGCTCAGAACTTTAGTCTCCTTCAGTTCGTTTGATATTTTGTTTTCATTTGCTTGAGTGTGGATGTTCGGATGTTTGATTATGCACCCGGAGTATGAGAGCCAACTCCATCTCAACGACCAATTTGCGGGGCTTCGCTTGAGTCCACATGATCTGACAAGCTAAAATGGAGTGCGATTACATGGACCGGAGTTATACCATACTAGTTCCTTTCTTGGCAGGCTTAAATACATTGAGGCTCACCCTTGCGTCTTTGGTTTGACTTGATTAGCTTTCTCTGTTTTGAAATTTGGGCACGAAAATACCGCTCCTTCCAAGTATGATATATGGTTGCTGAAAAAGCAAGGTTGTGACATTTCCCATCCAATTTCACTCCATTCTTCTCTAATTTAATCCAATTGAAGTGCCACAAAGCCAAGGTAAGTGCCCACACTCAATTCCACATTTTCCCTTGTTAACTGAACCAACTAGAAAGCCAAAAATGCAACTAAAAACAGCCCTCTAATTTTCCCCATCCAATTTTACCAAACTTTGATTTTTCGCCAAAAACTCGGGCTTGCAGAAAAATCTTCGGAGTTCAAATTAATCATGATATGACAGAATTTTCAATTTCTGAAATCGGATTCAAATTCGCGGTAATTTCAACCAAGCGCAATTTTAGTAAACCTAACCTACAATGTAGCTTTTAGGAATTTTTAATGCAAATGACTAATGGTCGATTATTTTTTAGCCATATTGTACATCTTCAATTCATTGGCGACTCTCGGTTATCGTGAAAATCTCGAGGTTTCAAATATGAGCATAAGGTATAGAATTGATAGAAAAATCAGTGTAATGCCATTCAACGAGAATTTTGCAATTAGGTAAAATTACCCACACTTTAATCACATACCTTAGTCAAATCAACATATCTCTAATCTTTGATCGATTTTAACAGTGTCATATTGACCCTTGCAGATTAGCACGATCGAGCAGTCGATTTCTAATCGAATTCTCAAGTTTATCGCGTTAAAATCCTCAATGACTTCACCAGATAAACTAGTTATCCAAATGGATTAATTATCTCATAAGTGATCAACTTAGAGAAAAGAAATGTAGACAAATCAATGAAATGCCCAACTCATTCAACCGAAAATAAAATCAGAAAATGAGGATGTCCCATGGCCAACAATTTTCAAGGAGACAAACGAGATTGAGCCCAACTTAATCATGTCTAGCTAGGGAGTGGCTTTAGGTTGATTGAGCCCATCACTCCGGAAAGGCCGAACAAAGCCTGGGCAATTAAACCGTATTAACTATATATACACTTCGGAATTCCTCGTAATTAGGGGCCACCAATTCATAATTCATAACATACGCAAAAGGCTCTTGCCAAGCCCTTGGTCGAGATTCCTCACGGCAAAAATTGTCTTTGCCCCTAGCCGGCAAACCACACTGGCGTCACGCCTCCTCCCTATCATCATTGCAGCCACCACCGTTAACCTCTCGACGAAGCTGCTTCATTAGCACTGCTACCCGATGACGATGAGGTTGTTGCTTTTTTACGTTCCTTCACCGACGACAATGTGTCGGTCCCTCCCTTTTCATAGGCAACGACTTGTAGTTCCGAGCCACCAAGACATGATCCCAATTGCAAAAAGCCACCGTCCTGCACTAACACCAATCCGCTGCTTTGATCCGCCTACTCGAGTCTCGATGCTTTCGACCGTCAGCCTCTACATCATCGTATCTCTTGGTTGTAATAGACGCCTACCCGAGCTATTACTTTCGGTCCCACAAGGATGAGTAATCTACACCAAGCCTTATCCACAAGCCTCACTCGAGTTCCTTGCCGAGTCGCTGCAATGAGAGAGGTCGAGTACCATACAATCCTTAGCAGTGATCAGCCAACCGATTTGGCATTACCAAGCCACCACTGCGAGCACCACCACCTGATTGTCATTGCCGCAATGCACCTCCTCGTCCAACTAGCCAAGCTAAGCAGCCCCTCGACCAGCTAACTCTTTAGCCGACCAAGCACTGCCTTTCCTTTGGTCGTGAACCATCTTGCGGTCACCATCCAATCTGCTATCCATCGATTCAAATTTGGCGACATTAAATCGAATTAGGCAAAGGCCATATCCTAATTCAATTTAATCATTCCGTTGCTCAATTTTTCTCATTATTATCTAGTTTGAATATTTAATTGATATGCATATCCTTTGCGAATCTCCAAATTTGGAAAATTTCCTAAATTAACCACTTGCATAGGTCGACAATCCTGTTTTATCTCCTGCCAAGATTTGATTCTTGGCCACACGGAAAATTGGACAATCATGTCCTTAAGCTACTTGATAGATTGTTAATTTTACTTGTCACCAAATTTGAATGGAATAGATGTGCTTTGATTTATTTATCGATTAGATTATTGGGTATTTTATTTATATTGCGTACTCGCATGATCATCTCACAAGTTAGTGGATAGATCAAAATCAATTTAAATGCCTACAAAACATTTTTCCTATAAAAGAAATGGTACCAAAATGGCTAATCAAGTCCCTAAATCCACAATATTTAGTTCGTTGGAGTAAATTAAATCTCATGATATTTTACTTAATCAACCTACAAAAATAGATTAATGGCGGCTCTAAATAAAAATGATGTTGCATGTTAATAACTTAAATTTAAGTTATGAATTACTATGGGCATGGAAGAACACGAGCTAATATAAACTTAGTAATCCATTAATCTACTCTTATGTAGCATACCTTCACAAGGGTCGCGATAACTTATCGACTCCACTGAGGATGAAAAAACACTCTTAGTGGAGTTAGACCAATTTTCTTGCTTTGAAAAATATTTTTCTTTGGCCGTGAGGATTTTGTACATCCCTAACATTGAGTGTTAAATGTTTTTGCAATTGGAAGCTACAATGAGTGGAGTGATTGCTAACCATGGCTTGCTGATATGTGTTGAGCAATGGATGTTTACTTTCCGAATATTGAAATCATGTTTGATGTAAACTATTGTTCATGTTTTTAATGCTTTAGCACTACACTTTTGTATACACAATCTAATATAGGACTTGGGCCACATAGGATCTCCTAGAATTGTATTGAGATGGATACCACTCTGAACATATGCCCGCATTATGAGTTGCCCATCTCAATTCTGAAATTTCTTTCTAGATGTCAAGGATACCCACCTTTGTTGATAAGCTTACGACACGGGTCGACTCTATGACCATGCTAGAGTCACGAGGACTTGACTTAGTACAAGTGTCTATGGCTAGTGCGGCTAGTCCCATCGTTTTCTTGGCTCTACTTTGTTAATCTATTTAGAATAGAAATTGAACCCCATGTTTCATGCATATGTCAATTGATTGCCATCATTTTCTTAGGGAAGCAAGTTTTCTATTCCTACACTTTGTAATTTACTTATTGTGCACTTAGAATCTATCACATCAACTAGTACATCGATTTATTATTCAATCTTAGTGTACCAGGCATTGCTAGCAAATAACCGGTCGAAAGATAAGTCATTGCTACGAAAACGGGAGCAGAGCACACAGAAAGCAATAGAAACGATCCTTGCACAAGATCAACAAATGAAGGAAGACTCAGCGATGTTCATGGTCCGGCAAGTTAGTCCTTGTCCACCATGCAAGGGCTTCATCATCCTAAAAACACCCCAGTCCTACTCAAATAAACACAATTTTAATGAGTTTAAAATGCTTAACTTATTATCCCGTAAATGCATTAACTGCACCATTTATTATACCAATTTATGGCATTTTTAACAACATAGTAGAATAATTGCACTCAGCTCTTCTATCACACACCCCTAGGTATGTTTCCCCCATTGTTTGGTCCTTTTCATTGCCTTAAAAACCACATAGCAAACAAAAATAAATTCGTACAAAAGCTCAATAAAATAATCTTCGGGAAACTCTATGGTATAGGATGCATGGAACCCTAAAGGTGGTGTTGTCCTTATCCTGCCAATCAATTATGGAGGAATTAAGAAGTCTCATCTCATCATCAACATCGATTTTCTGTAATGTGGAAAGGATTAGTTGGCAATCACGTGGCGTGTATATTTCTTGGTCCTTTGACTCGTTGTTTTGTTTAGGGAGACACTGCACCTATTGAGATTTGTCACTTTACTTGGTCTAGTCACTTGAGTACATCATCATGTCTTCCTCTTAAATAGATATAAAATATATGGGACAAATCTTGCAAAAGCATTTATAATCTAATTGTAGATAGTATGGATGGAGAAGAAATATAAGAAAGTATTTGTTTTACAAAAAATGAATAATTTGAAAATATTTTCTAAAAATAGTTACTTGAACCACTTATAAAAATGAATGAACGAAAAATATTTTCATTGTCCATGATATCATAATATATAGAAATAAATTATTGTCAATATTAAAAATATTTTCATTGACTAATAATTTTAAACAATACATTTTCAACCATTTAATCATTTTTTTGCAAAACATATAAAGCCTAAGATAAAGATTAACTTCTTAAACTTCTTATTATAGATCATTAACATGGCTAGAAGGTCAATTTTCATTATCTTCATGTCCCATTTGATGGGTCGTTTTGCGTGAGGATTTTGTTGGGAAAGCGAAAACGTCTATGACAAGCAAGCGTTGTCTCTAAAAATAAATAATGTACGTCCTTCTCAAGGGGCAATAGGCAGTGGGGTCCATTGATACAGCTGCCATTTTGCTTTTGTTAGATTCTAGTACTTTTTTTTTTTAGTATTTCTATATAATAGACTAAATTTTACCCCGTGTAATTTAAACTGGTATTTTAAATCTAGTTCTAAACTTAGGAGTTCTTCTCTCCCGATTTAGATATGGGAGTTTAATAATGTTTTCAGGGATTTGATACCCCCATACTTTGTTTGTGTACAGGTCCTTTGCCTCCAGTTTCAATGATGATTGTAGGAGTTCAAGTGTCTCACTAAACTATGAAGATTTGCTTTTGTAAAGGTTAGATCCGTGTCTATTCAACCTATTTTAATTGTCTACATATAGCAATGGTGTAGAGGAAACCAAACCTAGGCGCATGATAACCGTAGTTATTGGAGAAGAAATTTCCGATATATGCTCATTACTGATGACGATATGAGATTTAGTGATTGACCATCAATTATTTTGCTTGACGATTCCATTGTTTTAGAATGAGTGTATGCTTAACCCTGCTGGTGCTTTGTTGATCCTCTTTGATTTCTGGACTTGGCTTTGTTTTGTAGTGTTTTGGCCTTTGCTTTGTTTTGATTTGTTTTACCACGAAAGTCTATATAATTCTTGTGTATCTTTTTTGAGTCATTGATACAAATTTTTTCGACCAAAAAAAAACTTCTTAATCCCAGAAATATTTTTAAATGAAAGCACAATTAATTCTGCTCCATTAGTCTTACATTTTGCTCATGAGGTTTAGAAGTATACGTAACTCCCACCCTCCATACATCCTTGTAGTTTCCTAAACTTCAAGGTGTGATCTAGATTCCGAGAAAGCTCAAGGGGAAAAGTGCAGACTCTAGAAGTAGGTGATGCATAGGGTGAAATAAAAGAAATTTAGAGATAACTTTATGTTATTTTTATAGAAGAAAACCGAAGACAGAACATATGGATACAGCTTGTTATCTGAGAACACACTATTCACATAGTACAGATATTTAAAAATATTTGATGTTTTGATTGATGTTTTTATTTTTAATTTGGAGAGTTCATTGGATGGACTATATTAGAAAAGTTAGAAAAGTTTAAATGCATGTGCATATGATTAAATAAAATATGGAGGACCCGTTTCGCCTTTTTTGTCTGCATGTCCTTAAGCACATGCAAGGTCGTTAAGGGTTTACGTCGTTGCTATGCTTTTTGCCTTTGTATTTTCCAATTTTTCTATTCCCCCCTTCTTCCTGGGTGTGAAGCAACTTAAATTCCTCTTGGCATGTCCTGTACTGTTTTTCTAATTAAAGAAAAAGCCTACACCAAATGTTTAACTGTCACTTTCAACAAATGTTTGAACATTTAAAACAACCCATGCTAAGGGTTGGACCAGTATATGTCCCTAAAAGGCTCAAGGGAGAAAAAAGGGAGAACCCTCTAAGGGAGGGTGACCCCCAGTGAAGCTTTTGTACTCTTGCTCGATAGAGAAGAAAAACTTGGTGGGAAATTGGGGGATGAATGCATGTGAGCACCGGCACATTAAAATAAGGCGTTATCCATATTGGGTGCTAGGGTTATCTAGACTACCACTGGAAACCTTCACTCGGTTGTGGCAACACAATCCACTAAATTGATCTATGCTTTGCACAGTGTTATTCAACTGACTTGTCGGCCTAATACCCCTAGTTGAATAACACTGTTCACCCATACAAATAGAGATGATCAATGGGAGGGCGGCCACAGAGCCCGCGAGGCTAGAAAGACATATTTTGCCAATGGGCTTTTGTCAAAAAAGTTGAGCCCGCCCAACTTCAGCAAGACTAGGAGGTTTTGTAGAGTTCCACTTAATCTTTACTTATCACAATGATCGCTTAAAAAACGATACCATAAAATGAAAAGAGGCAATCTAAATAAACGGGTTTAGGAAAATTAACGGATTTTTCATGGCTTCATGTGAGTTAGTAATAAGTTGTTTCATACAATTTTTCTTCCTTTATTGATTGATATAATGTAGATTTACTTATATCGAATAAACAATTTCTTATGAACAAAAAAATATGGAATATCTTACATAAGCAATATTTGCGAAACATACCTGCACGTCTCATTAGCCTACCAACATTAAAGACCAAATATAGAGAAAAGAACCTTAAAAAAAAAAAAAAATTGCTCGAAGAAACTTAAATATTGAAACGTGTGATAAACTAGAGGGGGCTTTGGAATGGCACGTCAGCCCAAAACCCAGAGACAAGCGATAGGCACATGGTCACTGGACTTGTCAAAGACGTTGCACATTTTCCCCCATTGCACGTGTGAGTTCCCCTTGTGGCCGGTGGCCCAAGCAGCACATATATGAAAACGGGCCTTAGGTTGGTCTCCTTAGGATAAAATTTCTCAATTTGAACCCTATCTAAAGAATAGAATTATGACAGAAATCGATAAATCATGTAAAAATAAGGAATGGTCACCTTAGGATGAAAATTCAATTTTTCATCAGCGGGTCGTGGATTTTTCATTAGGTTGGTTTTTCATTATGTAAAGAATTTTATTTAGGATTTCAAAAACTAATTCGATATTGGCTTGAATTGAACATTCTGTCTAAGAATTTTTTTTTTGTAATTTTATTATTTATTATGATGATATGATAGATAATTGTGCCGATGAGGAAAATAAGAATCCGCAAACAAGGAGCCATTAGGGCCCAAGTTGTAAGTGGGCCCAACGGGCCTCACACCCATCATGGGCAGCCTGGGTGGGCCCATCAAGGCCAATTAAGCCCACACTTAGCCTTTTGGAAGCTTGTACATTATATACCCATGTGCATGAATAGTGCTTTGGACTATAATTTAATTAAATCCCTAAAGTATTTTTTCTAGAAGTTTGTTGGCTTAATGAAACAAGAATTGTTATCTTCCAAGGAGGGATAGGCGCCTATTTGATGGGGAAAGGGGAGAGTCTAACTTGGTTAGTTTCCTTAGTTCATTTCCAACTTGATCACCTACTTGAAATCTAGCATTTAATTGAAGAATGGATAGGACAAGAACTCTTGATGGCCATTCAAAAGACATGGGCAAGAGTAATTCAAGGAATTTTGTATTAAGTTCATCAAAGTTTTGATGAAACTTGGAAGAGAAGCCCTATTCTCTCACTCTCATCCCTCAACTCTCTCTCTCTCTCTCCCTCATGCCATCTCTCTCTCCCCCTCTCCTTTTCTCTCTCCACCGCATACCCCCCCCCCCCAAAAAAAATTCTCTCTCTCTTAGCCCTCACTCTCTCTCCCTCCCTCACGTCTCTCTCTCTCCCCCTCTTTCTCCCCTCTCTCGAATTGCTCATCACCATTGTCAACCGCCATCTCATGGTGCGGCTCGCTGCACATCGTGACACCGTTCGCCTTCTTGCTTGTCATCGTCCTCTATCCAACAGTGCCCACCCGCCATTGCCATTGCCACCACCATGACACGTCCACCGCCACTCAAGGCCATGAGTCATGCTGTTGCCCATTGCCATCCTCATCGATGTCTCATACCGCTTCCTTGTCGTGTCACACACCACCGCCACCATCCATCGCCATGATCCACGTGCCATTGTCTCCGCCACCGCTCACTATCAAAGCTTATAAGCCAGTCCAGTGAGTGGTTTCCTGAACCTTGATTAGGATGGTAGAATTAAGGTTAATGATAATTAGATTAAGAGATAGATGGATTAGGTGATAACTTATCTTGATAAGTGATAAGTAGTTGTAATAACTTATCTTGATAAGTGATAAATAATAATGATAGCTTATCTTGATAAGTAATAAGTAATGATGATAACTTATCTTGAAAAGTGATAAGTTTTTATGATAGCTTTTCTTGAAAGTAATAAATAATAGTGATAGCTTATCTTGAAAATTGATAAGTGCTTGTGATATCTTATTTTGAAAAGTGATAAGTTATGTTGATAAGTAAACCCATGGTGTGATATTGTGTGGAATCGAGGGATGATTGCCATGAGAATGAAAATTAATAACATTTGTTCTAAAGTATTGTTTAAAAAGAAAGCTTAGAAAGGCATGATAGGAATGATTCATGAAGTACTGCAGTGAGATGTCAAGTTTTATGTGTTTGCATTGATAATAATGGAATGAGTTTATCATATGATTATTTTGGTGGACAAATAATCAATGGGTGATCATATGGAATTATTTTATGGCATCTTTGTGTGTAAAAATTGCTAGTTCATAATGTGTGAGGATTAAACACTCTTGCATTAGCTAATTTGGAAAATAAAAATTGGCTTGAGTGGTTGATGTGCTTTTGTGATAACTTAAATTGTTCTGTACTCATATGACTACAAGGGACAATGTCCAATGGATTCTGGATGCCTAGTGGAGATCCAAATGCCGTTCGCGGATGGATTTCGGAAGAATGCTGTTAATTGAATACTGTCTTCAAGTGAGGTGAAGACATTGATGTGCTTGATGGGGGTAGGACGATGCCTGATTACGCTCAGAAGATCATCGACATGAGTATTGGTCGTGGCCAAGAGCGATCATAATAACCTGGACTCATGTGGATGCATTATGCATAGAAGTGATAATGGTTGTGTCTAGATTATTTGTGTTTGTCATGTGCCTACTGGAATTGTGGACTCATGTGGAGAATCATTCATGTAATTGTTGGATACGTCATTAGGGCGTTGTATGGTGAGTTGCTCATTTCATACTTATAGATGATGCAAAGCAAAGGTTTTACTATTGATTTGTCATTGACAATTAAGTCACACGTAGAGGGTGTCTCCAAAGCAACGTACTCTCCCACGCGAGGTTTAGGGAGTCCACTTATTGAGTTTTCTCACTCATTGTGGTTTAAAGTTTTCATGCCCAAATCATGAGTAGTCCATTCTGCCACGTGCATTTTGGGGTGTCCGTTGATTAGGACACTCAAGTGACCCCTTCTCAATAGAGGAGACCAACATTGTATACGAGAAGTACATGACCATCATTTGAGTGGACGAGGAGCTGACAAGCTTGATGCCCCATCGATTCATGGCATGATACGTATGGTTCAGAGGATGGGCTGCCAAGCAGGGGATGTAGGAGTGCCATCTAGGACCCTATGATCATGGAAGTCCTTGACAACTCTATCACTGACCCGGAGTCAAACTCAGACCCGCAGCCTGATCCCAAGCCCGAGCCAATGTACTACGACATGGACATTTATTAGGCACGTAAGGGAGGTACCACTTTTTGAGGTCGCCCTCATATGATAGAGGAGCTAGGTTTACCCCCAACCCCTTTTGATAATCGGAAAGGATATGCGTTGCGGATGTGTAATTATTAAACTTCCAATATACTAAATTGATGTATATATGTATATATGTATGAAAGTGTTTGTGTTGATATGTTTCCTTACTATCCCTATCAATGTATATGATTGGATGGAGTTGATTCTGTTTCCGCTTGTGTTTAATTGAAAATAAAATGAATGGGTCGGCAATTTTGGAACGTCGTAATTAAATGACCAAAAGAAATAAGAGATGTCGCGTGTCCAAGGGTCAGGACGTGACATGCCATGATGATGTCTGAGATTGCGACCACCTAGCCAGCACGCTGCTCTTGCTTGCCTTGGTGATGAATAGGAGGAGCAAGGAGAGAGCGGCGAAGCCGCACGCGATAGCATTTGGCCACCACAAAGTACTTGAAAAGAAATGAAATCAAGAACATATTTCGTGTTAAGTTAAAAAAAAAATATATATTCTGTTCGAACTTTTCATGTACTAAAGAAAAAACTACTTAATTCAATTCATGTTGTTGTTGCAATGAAAATGATAAAAAATTATCATATTTCCATCGTCACCAAGAAAAAAGATTAACCCGTCATGATATGAGGGGACCCAATGCAACTTTTGATGCCCGAAGACTATCATTACAAGTGTTAGGATACATGTGTGATTTGTATTAGAGAAGTCTTACATTGAATAAGTGGTGTAGTGTAGAATAGTTAATATATGCAAGTTGGCCCATAACTCATTGACTTAAGTTTTTGAATAAATATGAGTTTAACTAAATTTATTGACGGGCTCAAGATCCCTTTTGGGGATCTTCCTATGTGAAATTATCCACTTCTGCTTGTGCATTCCCAACAAATAATATCAAAGCCAATGATTGATTGGTGCTTCACTTTTGTTGCATTGGTGGGCAATCTCCCCAAGTGAAATACTTCTGCTGAGCATTTCCAACAAATGATATTAAAGATGACGGTTGATTAGTGCTTCACTCCAGTTGTGCCAAACTCACACGTAATGTGGTGTAAAATAGTTAATATAATCCAATTAGCTCATAATTCATTCGCTTAAGCTTGTATTTCAATCTCAATGGTCGATTGGCACTACACTTCTGCTGCACCAGATTCACATGTGATGTGGTATAGAGTAGTTAATATATATCTAAGTTGGCTCATAACTCATTGATTTAAGCTTGAATTTCAATCTCGAGTCTACGTTGTTTTGCCACGGCTGTGATTATATTATAGAATGCCTTCATCGCATGTGATGCTATGGAAAGCTTATTTTCTCTGGAAGTGATTCACTGATTCAAGATCGCAAATGCAATTCATAGGTGTGGATCCTACGCAGCGACTACAATGACGCTACTGGAGTTATACTTCCACACTATCGGGCGATCGGCCCTCCAGTACTTCCTCGATGACTAGGTTGCTAGGTCGAGCAATTGTACTGGCTAGGGAGTTGCTCCGAAACTATCTCCGGCCCATGGTAAATCGACTTCGATTCATGTTCCAGACGGGATAGAGCTGTAACTTGTTCCATAATTGTGCAAGGATTCCCTTCATCTAAAGCTGGTTAATTTTTCTCATCTTTCAAATTAAAACATAAGCGCAGCTTTTGACCTTTTACGGCAACTTGATAAACATTCTGTTGAAATTGTCTAAGATGGACTTTCACTGAGTAGTGTAGAAATTAGTACTCCTCTACCATCATACTCATAGACATTTCCATCTTCTTCCCGATTACCCTATGTATGTGCGGAAAAACTCAAGATGTTAGTCACAGTATACGAAATTGAGACCCTTGTATACTTCATACCACGAGAATGTCCTGCTTAATCTTCTCGACAGTGCAGTCTTCGACATTGTACATTGCAGCCGTCACTGCCATCCTGATACTTCGAGCCACGATGTGAGAGGCAAGAATTTCTACTCGATGTTGGTCAAAGACACTAGAAATTTCGTCGGATTGACATCGTGATCACAAAGCAAGCGAGACTGCTGTCAGAAAAAGTGACGCTGATCGATGTGCTGTTGGTTATTACTTGGTCAGATGACATCTTCAGCTTCTCCAGCCTCACCCTCTCTTCTTCAAGGGACCTGATGTAAAGAATCGCTTCTTGCAAACCTTCTGCCCTTGGAACCTGTAATAAACATGATCGATAAGACTAAATTGAGCCCATAAAATTTACCGGTATTTTGCTTGATGATATCATTGACTTAGTGAACTGCTAAAAGATAACTACTTAAGATGATGGAGATGATTTTTCTGTGCACCAATGATCAACATGGCTATTAGGCTCGCAATTTGGTTTAGAATGCCGTAATCATGTCTGCGATTCATGTCGATTCTCACCACTGTTAAAAAGCACCCCAGTTTTCACTCTACTGAATAACCTAGATCGACTAGGTTTGCTGGAATCAAAACCCCGGGTCCCATCTAATGAAAATCGTATCCTTTTTATCCTTACTATTAACAAAGTCGCACGAAATGTAAAAGATGAATGGGAATGCGCACAGAACCTCGGGACATATTGTTGGGGTTTCATGAATCATGTATAAAAAAAAAATTAACAAAATAAATGCAGCGGAAACAAATATATATTTTACACATGATTCTCCTTAGGCGTTGTTCGTGCGTTTTAATCAAAAATCTAAACAAAAAGGGAGTTAAACGAAATACCTCTCGAAGCGCGCTTTGAAACAAGTCGGTTCAGATGTTCTACAGTTCGAGTCCCACAAGCGTCGGACCTCTAGTTCAGACACACCAACAACGAACGTCGAACGGAAGAGAGAATTTCGGATAACCACTTCGATCGTGCTAGCAATCACGTGGAAACAAACCGTCGTATCCTTGATGTATAATAGTCACGACCCAAACGCGATAACGTTCTTCTTTCTTGCGTCTCAAAGACACAAGAACACGCACACAATTTGCTCCCCTTTTGGAAAAGAAATTACTCGTATGTTTCTAAAAACACAAGAAGCACGCCCACACTTTTCTCTGTTTTTCAACAACACCTTTTTCTCACATCCTCAATTGCTTTTTATATTTAAAAATGACCAGCAACGGTTGCTGATCAATGGACGATCAGCAACCGTTGCTGATCGTCCATAGTGGACGATCGTGCATGAGCGGTTGCTCATGCACGATGGTCGTGCATGAGCAACCGCTCATGCACGAACGTGGCATGATGGTCAGCGGTTGCTGACCATCCATGCTTCGTGCATAATGGTCAGCAACCGCTGACCATTATGCTTCGTGCATGTGCATGAATTCGTGCACATGCACGAACCTTTAATTTTTTTTTTTTTCATTAGTTAATTAATTTTAGGGCATACTTCTAACAATCTCCCACTTGCACTAAAACCAACTTATTTGGTATGTTAATATATATCCACTTTGGGCATGCGTGTGCATCATATGCAAGTAGGCTCGTGACTATAATACAAATTAAATTAAATCTCATTTAATTTAATTTCAAATCGACTCAATTCGATTGCAGTAATTGCAAACACATTTGCAAAATATTTCTCTCTTGTTCCACGTCATCTTAGTTGTTTATGGTGTGTGACATCCCTAGGTTCATCACTAAGCTGGTCGTATGACTTGTACTAACACATTAGTACTTCCAAAAGAATTAATTGTCCCGATTAATCTTTTAGGTCCTACAAGCCACGATTGACATCTAGCAATATGTCATGGCTACCCAGATAGTGTGAATGCTTTAAGAACATAATGAACCTGTCAGCTTTGGCTACAGTGTAATTCAATCCCTATGTCTTACTATGTCCCGATCAAACAAAGACCATGGAATATTTGTCAAGTCATTAATTCGATCATATGCACAAATCTAATTGACATGCATTTTATTCAAGATATAAACAATTTATTCTCGGTTACAACCCCGGCCGAGGATTTAAATGCAGTGTCACAATTAGATCGCATAGGACATCATTATCATACCTTGCATATAACAAGGAGACATATTCCATATTGCGCACACGTGTAACTTCGTATATGAACAAACTATGACCATCAAGTATAAAGACGGATCGACGACCCGACATTATGTGTACCCGTGAACCATAGTTGTTCAATACACAAGTTAACACTGTGCCTCAGGTCTAAGGATTATTTACACAAGACCAAAGCATGAACAATTAGACATTGACCATGCTAAAAGCTTTCATGTCGCTAATCGTTCCATATGCGTCACGTTTAGTGAATTTGTCTAATACAAAACACCTGTGTTCTAACTCAGGCATCATAATACCCAATGACATGTGACTCATCATTCCCTTAAGTATCCAATACTTAATGGCGAAGTTAAGAACACACCGGTCTCAACAGGATTATTAATATCCACTTAATAATCCATCAACCGGGAACAATTTAAAGATTCAGTCTAACTATGAACCCGTCACATATATTCTTGACGTCTCAAGAATAGGTCTAGTTGCAATTGATCTTATGGAATCATTCATCAATATAAAATAATTGGACAAATGAATGAATACGTCGTTGCCATTAATTAAATAATAATAATGAAAGTACAACTGAAATCCCTAATATGTAACTATTACATAGTAGCTTTAGGGCATACATCCAACAATTTCCCAGTTACACTAAAGCCAACTTGTCTGGTACCTCAAACCCATTTTGTCAATATGTCTTTCAAAAGAAGACTGAGGTAAGGCCTTAGTGAAGGGATCTGCCACGTTTTCTCGCTGAGGCAATTTTCTGCAAGGCGATATCACCTCTCCCAACAATTTCTCGATGAGATGGAAGCGTCTCTCAATATGCTTGGACTTCGGTGAGACCTTGGTTCCTTAGCTTGAGCTATCGCCCCATTGTTGTCACAAAACAATGTGATCGGTTGCTCAATTGAAGGAACGACTCCAAGTTCTGAAATGAACTTCTTCATCCAAGCGGCTTCCTTTGCTGCTTCGAAGCAGCTACATACATACTCGCCTCGGTGGTGGAATCGGCGTTATGCTTTGTTTGGAACTTTTCCAACTAACTGCACCACCATTGAATGTGAAGACAAACCCAGACGTAGACTTATAATCATTAGGATCCGATTGAAAATCGGAATCGGTATAAGCTACAACTTTAAATTCTCCTTCTCCATATATCAAGAATAAATCTTTAGTCCTTCGCAAGTACTTAAGAATATTCTTGATTGCTATCCAGTGCTCTTCTCCTGGATCAGACTGATATCTGCTAGTAATACTTATAGCATGCGCAATATCAGGTTTAGTACATAGCATAGCATACATTATGCTTCCAATAGCGGATGCATATGGTATCTTTGTCATCTGCTCTCTTTCTTCAGGAGTGTTGGGACACATCTCCTTAGAAAGACGGATCCCTTGCCTAAAAGGCAATAATCCTCTCTTGGAACATTGCATGTTAAACCGTGTTAACACTTTGTCTATGTACGTAGATTGTGAGAGGCCAATCAATCGTCTTGATCTATCTCTATAGATCTTGATACCTAAAATGTAGGTTGCCTCTCCTAAATCTTTCATGGAGAATTTCTGTGACAAGAATAGTTTTATCGATGATATCATTGGTACATCATTTCCAATCAAAAGTATATCATCGACATACAAAACCAGAAATGCAATTGCACTCCCACCGATCTTCTTATATACACAAGGTTCATCCGGATTTTTGATGAAGCCAAACGATTTGACTACATCATCAAAACGGATGTTCCAACTTCACGGAGGCTTGTTTGAGTCCATAAATGGATCTCTTAAGCTTACACACCTTCTGTTTTTCACTATTGGATTCAAAACCCTGTGGCTGTTCCATATAGATGTCCTCATCGAGAAATCCATTTAGAAAAGCCGTTTTGACATCCATCTGGAATATCTCATAATCAAGGTGTGCAGCTATAGCCAACATAATCCGAATGGATTTTAGCATGGCCACGGTGAGAAAGTTTCGTCATAATCAATTCCTTCTTTTGACGATATCCTTTCGCCACCAGCCGTGCTTTGTAAATTCCAATTTGACCTTCAACATTCATCTTCCTCTTGAAGATCCATTTACAGCCAATTGGTACAATACCATCGAGCGGGTCGTCAAGGTCCATACCTCATTGTAATACATTGAGTCCATTTCGGATTTCATGGCTTCTAGCCATTTACCAGAATCGATGTCCAACATCGCCTCCTCATAGGTCTTAGGATCACCGAGTTGATCACTATCATTCACAATGAATAATGGTTCAATATGATCAACCGAGTGTCTATAACGAGCAGGTAGGCGAGACGTTCTCGCACTTCTCCTAAGAGGTTGTGTATCAGAAGCTCCCACTGAATCAGAGGTTGGTATCTGAACTCGGTTATTTGGTACTGCATTATTTTCTTCTTGTAAGACTATTTTCCGCCCAGCACCACTTTCTTGGATGAACTGATTCTCCAAGAAAGAAGCGTGCTTGCATACAAAAATTCTTTGGTCTGAATGAAAATAGAAATAATATCCAAGAGTTTCCTTTGGATATCCAATGAAGCGACCTTGTTCAGATCTTGCCTCCAATTTTTCCACTTTCAGCTTTTTCACAAAAGCTGGACAACCCCAAATCTTAATATGATTAAGACTAGGTTTCCTACTATGCCATATCTCATAGGGCGTAGTTGGAACAGATTTGGACGGCACTCTATTCAGTATATATGCAGCAGTCTCAAGGGCATATCCCCAAAGGGATATTGGCAAATCGGTGTAACTCATCATAGATCGTACCATATCTAATAAAGTACGATTTCTTCGTTCGATACACCATTATGTTCGGAGTTCCAGGAGGTGTCCATTGTGATAAAATGCCATTCTCTTTAAGAAAGTCCAGGAATTCAGTACTAAGGTATTCACCTCCTCGATCTGATCGAAGAGCCTTAATACATTTTCCTGTTTGTTTCTCAACTTCAGCCTTGAATTCCTTGAACTTTTCAAAGGATTCAGATTTATACTTCATGAGGTATAAATAACCATACCGTGACTGATCATCAGTGAAGGTAATGAAGTAATTATAACCATCTCTAGCATATTCATTAATTGGTCCACATACATCTGTATGTATTAATTCTAATATGTCAGCAGCTCGCGCACTTTGTCCCACAAAAGGCGCTTTGGTCATTTTTCCTAGAAGACATGCCTCACAAGTTGAGTATGATTCAAAATTTGAAGGATCAATGTATCCATCATTACTCAACTTGTTAATTCTGTCTTCTCCAATATGACCTAATCGGAGATGCCAAACATACTTTTTATTTGGACCGTCTCTAGGGCGTTTATTAGTTATGGCATTTATATCAATTCTATTTTGCTTATTGACATTGGTAATCGCATTACCGGACATTGTAATGGTATAAAGATTGTTGGTTAATAAGCTAGAACCAACACATATTCTATTATGATAGATAGAACATACATCATCAGCAAAAGAAAATTCATAATTCTCTTTACCCAAACGAGGTACGAGATGATGTTCCCGACAGCATTCTTATAATGCAAACAGTTCTTTAAAACCAATACATGTCCAAGGCAAACATAAACGAAAAGTCCCTATAGCTAATGCAGCAACTCTTGCTCCATTGGCAAACGTCAGGACAATCTCATTTCGCCCTAGCATCCTGCTTATTTCCAGATTCTGCAAAGACATACAAATATGTGAAGTTGCAGCAGAATCTAGAACCCATGAGCTGGATTCAGCACTAACCATAAGATTGGTTTCAATAAGCATAGACACCATACCTTCATAAGGTCGGTTCTTGGGCTTAACCTTCAAGCTCGCGAGGTACCTCTTACAGTTCCTCCTCCAGTGCCCTTTGACACCACAGTAGTGACATTTCCCTTTATCAATCATGGGCTTTGGTTGCACAACAGGTTTGGCAAGCCTCTTCCATTTATTCTTCTTTAAAACAGTCTTACCCTTTGAAGAAGAAGCCTTAGCCATAGCCACTATATTTGGCCTCGTGTTATGCATTTCCTTCTCATAAACTACCAACATGCTATGTAACTCAGCAAGAGTTTTATCCATCTTATGCATGTGGAAGTTTTGGACAAAACCAGAGAAGGAATCGGGTAAAGATTGGAGGATCAAATCCACAGCTAACTCATTATCCATAACGAGATTCAACCTAGCCAATTCTTCAATGTGCCAGATCATTTTCAAAGCATGATCATTAACAGATGATCCTTCAGCCATCCTCATACGGTACAATGCCTTAGATATCTCATATCTAGAGGTTCGACCATTCTCATCAAAGTATTCCTTTAAGTGCAAAATGATCGACGCAGCATCTTCCATAGATTCATACTTCTTCTGTAATTCATTATTCATAGAAGCAAGCATATATGACCTAACTTTTAAGTCATCATCACGCCACTTATCATAAGTGACACGCTCCTCTTGGGTCCCACCCTCAGGAAAGGAGGTTGGCATCTTTTCATCAAGCACATACCCAATTTTTTCTGAATTGAGAACAATTCTCAAATTCCTCACCCGATCGGTGAAATTGGGTCCAAATCAAACAATTCTTGTCAAGTATAGAAGCGAGTGGGTTTGTGGTCACCATTTTCGAGTAATAATATATCTGTTGCAGAAAATAAATTGTTAGCCGTTGTATCTTTCAAAGTAACTATTTCATTTTGGTCTTTAAATGAAACAGATCCTCCCACTAAATTTATCTTCGAATCCCATACTCCTTAAGATGGGAAGCGGTAATCTTTGTTAGGTAAAGATTACTAGTGGGGATTGGAGTCCCACCAGTCCAAAGTCCACCTCACCTAACAGTTATTGGTGTCCTATGAACTTAGTGAGTGAACCAGCTTGTTCAACGCATCATATGCGATTCCCAATCATAACTTCGGCCTCTAGACCATGAAAGCCTCACCTAACAGTTATTGGCATCACGATCATAGTTAAGTCTAGCCCATCGTCTCATGCAAGTATTGAGAACACAAATGATTCCCTCACCTGACAGTTATTAGAAATCATTTGGCTCCAACCCCACAAAGATCATATGCATAATGGAGTGGTCCAATATTATAAATGGTAATTAACCCCTATGTATCCATAACCGGTTAGTTAACCACTATAATATTGGATCAAACCACGACGATGGAAGGTCACGAGTCCGAAACCCGTTTCGACTTAATATTCTTTGTAAGGAGATTTGGGTCGTTATTAACGGTCTCACTTTGCACATTAACCGGTTTAACATGCACGATATCATAAACAATAAATAAATAGATATCACATAAACATCTATCCTATGTGGTGATCATGGAATTATGGTTCAATGGGTCTCGAGCCAAAGAGACCCATTTAGCCATTTTAATGTTTTAATTATATGGACCTGCTCTTCACTTTTTCTTCAATCTTTGAACTCTTCAAAGACCGGGCCCAAAGAGCTCACCGGTTTAATGGCTCCTCCAATGGCTCCTCCTCTCTTGTAGTATTTACATCAACAATTGAAATACTAAACTATACTAAAAATTACATATCAAGAAAAAATTAAAGTAAAATAAAAGGAAGGACGCAGCCTCCATTTAATAATTACATCCCCAAAAAGAATACCTGTAATCATCATACATTCATCCATACAACAATCACAACAATTAGGGATTTTTCCATGATCACCACCCTTCCTTACGAGCCATAAATTCAAAATTTAAAGCTCTGGAAGGCATGCATAAAATTCTGCATATCATTTGCAAAGTATAAACATCAAGTATAACAAGTTACGGATTTTTGATTCAAAATTGATTTAGTTCTAATTTTTTGCTTTGTTGATTAAATTTATCACATAAATCAATCAACTTCTATAGGCCACATAAGAGCAAGAGAACCAATTCTCTTAACAAAAGTAAATTGGCCATTAGAATGCAAAAATAAATTTGAACTATAAATCAATTAAACGCACGAAACGCCTAAGGTTGGCTCTGATACCACTGTTGGAGTTTCATGAATCATGTATAAAAAAAAATAACAAAATAAATGCAGCGGAAACAAATATATATTTTACACATGATTCTCCTTAGGCGTTGTTCGTGCGTTTTAATCAAAAATCTAAACAAAAAGGGAGTTAAACGAAATACCTCTCGAAGCGTGCTTTGAAACAAGTCGGTTCGGATGTTCTACAGTTCGAGTCCCACAAGCGTCGGACCTCTAGTTCAGACACACCAACAACGAACGTCGAACGGAAGAGAGAATTTCGGATAACCACTTCGATCGTGCTAGCAATCACATGGAAACAAACCGTCGTATCCTTGATGTATAATAGTCACGACCCAAACGCGATAACGTTCTTCTTTCTTGCGTCTCAAAGACACAAGAACACGCACACAATTTGCTCCCCTTTTGGAAAAGAAATTACTCACGTATGTTTCTATAAACACAAGAAGCACGCCCACACTTTTCTCTGTTTTTCAACAACACCTTTTTCTCACATCCTCAATTGCTTTTTATATTTAAAAATGACCAGCAACGGTTGCTGATCAATGGACGATCAGCAACCGTTGTTGATCGTCCATAGTGGACGACCGCTCATGCACGAACGTGGCATGATGGTCAGCGGTTGCTGACCATCCATGCTTCGTGCATAATGGTCAGCAACCGCTGACCATTATGCTTCGTGCATGTGCATGAATTCGTGCACATGCACGAACCTTTAATTTTTTTTTTTTTCATTAGTTAATTAATTTTAGGGCATACTTCTAACACATATGCCAGGGACCATAGACCGGAGCTTTGAGTGCAACTCGGTGATATTCTCTGTCCTAAGCTTGTCTCTCTTCGAGCCCTCGAGTCTCCCTTAATCATCATTCTCTGGCCTCCCCCCCTTTCTCAGGCTCGATCCCTGCATGACAATGGCGGTCTTGCTGCGACCTTCCATGGCGAACTCCCTAGAACTTCTTGCCGCTCCGGGTCTAATAGAGCCTGTCTTCAGATTTCACTTCGCACTGAGACATGTCCGATTTATGTTATACCATGAGTGTGTGAGCGAGGGATTACTTTTCTGCAGAGGGCGGTTAGAAATGTGCAACTTACAGAGAGACAGGACAATGATTCCGAAAACTCAATCTCCCCCTCTCTCTCTCTCTCTCTCTCTCTCTCTCTCTCTCTCTCTCTCCATGTGTCGTGTGTCTTCGTTTCAATGTCTCCTTATAGTACCAAATCAAGAATAAGATGGTCCCATTGACTCCGCCACTTGGCCACAGTGCGCTAAAACAAAAGAATCGAGACAGCAAGATGAAGTTTAATACTTCGTGATCGACCAAGAATTCTTAAATGCATCGACCAAGAGCCGTAGCCGCACGCTGCAGCGTTAGCCATCATAAGTTATCTTGAAAAAAAAAGGGGGGCTTTGAGGTTAGAACTATTGGTATCAGATGCCCAAGCTTCGTTGATTAAAACAAGTGCCATTTTCAACTGCCTCTTAGTTCTACTTATCACTTTCTCCATCAAATTTGTGAATAAAAATTACAACGTAAATTTCAAAAAAAAGAAAAAAAAAGAAACTTGAAAAAACTCATTCCACATGTTAATATTTGAAACTTCTAAATAGGTTACATGTCGTTGAGATTAAATAAAAATCAAAATTTGAGTTCCAAAAGATTCTAGAAAATATTGAAAGTGAAAGTCACTCTAAATAGATTTCATAGACGACAAAAAATTTCCATACTTTATTTATTGGTAACTCGTAATATTTTCAAATGATTAAATCTTGATTTTGAGCTTTCCTATGTTTGACAATTGACATACCCGTCGTCCAGCTATAGAGAATTCAACTTGGTTCCGTATTCTTTATGTAACTAAGCCTTCCACTTTCTTAGGAACAACGATGGGCTCCCTAACCTCCCTAGGAAATAAGTATTTCCACCTTGGCCGATTTCATCAAAGAGCTTATAAAACCCCTAATCCAAGACTCCTTAGCTTTTGAATAACGATCTAGATTAATTCATGCTAGGTAACCTTCCAAAAGGAGATAATGATCCCCTGTTGTCAAAGCGACGGGATGATAGTATGGGGCTGCTCCATTTTATGCTCATTACTACCAAATCAAAATCCTAAATTCAACCCTCATCCCAGTTCTCTCTTTCTCTTTCTTTGACCAAGATGTGATCACTCATGGGTGGCTCCTTTGACCCACCCAAACCGGAAAGGTAAATGAGCGAGTTTAGACAATGGACTCGCATGTAATGCCCGGCTCACCTAACTATAGCTTGAGATTGGCCCCAATACTTATATGTAAATTGTATATTGTTGGCATTTTTGGACATTACTATAGGCTCAACATTTGGGCCTAGCTAGGGTTGTTTAATGATCGACTCTACTTTGACCCTGTCACACCCCAAACTACAAAGAATGGGGATGACACGGCCGTCCTTCCCACGAAGAACCCATCCTTAAACACAACTAATAACCTGATATCAACTTATATATGTCAAACCGTATATACATATCAGATAGACCAATAGATTGGTTACAACATCAGAGTTCCTATAATCCACCACAAAAAATATACAATTAGAACTCAGCTAACCGAACCACTAGCAACAATTATGTATACCATTTCTTTAAACCATACCCAAAAATAGAGCTCCCCAAAAGTTTCCCACCGACGGTGCTCTCGCTCTATTTGCTACTAACTGAGGAACCTGAAAAGATTAAAGAACGGGTGGAATAAGCAACAACAGCTCAGTAAGTAGTACATATCTTCTAAGCAGATCGAACAACCACTATTTATGTATACAAAGCAATACCAAACTTCATAACGCCAACTCAATATATAAAATACATATCAAATTATATAAGAATTATTTCTTATCATCAAAGCTTTATACTAATATGGAAAGCTCATTTAAATTACTATTAAAAGTTGAGTATCAATGGTCAAGTCCATTAAATAATCTCCATCAAATATCACATATCAATGGTCCATCAATTGACTAATTTATTGCTCAATATTCTACCATGGTCACAACACAACACCCGGTGACAAGGCGACCAAGCTTTTCCCCTTGGCAAGGTCTCCACCTACAAAGTTGATGACTAGGCCTAGAAAGATATCCTAAACCTAGTATGCATACCTCCAAAAACCCCTCATTGGGTTCATAGTCATATTGAGCATAAATAACAATTCTCCAATACTAGAAATTCAATTCAGAAATCAATATCATAAACCAAGCAAATAACCTTTTGCAACATCGCCCATCATCCATTTCCTATCCATTTCTCAGATCATCATAAACATTTCCATAAATAAGTCGCAAAGCAATTTCATATATATATTTCTCCACAAACTTTGTATAACACGTTTTTCAAATATTCACAATCAATCAAAGAGTAGTAATTACTTGATCCAACTTTTATACAATAAAAATGCTCTTATCGATTCAATATATATACATATATATACTTCAAGACATAATTTTACAAAACCAAAGAGGATATAGTACCACTCATCTTGTTATCTATAACCAAATGACGAACGATACTCGTACCATCGAACTCACGGCTCTATCAAATAACCAAGGAATAATGTTAAAATCAAAATAAAACTCTACATTAACTACGAAACAACTAAACTACACCTTAACTCTAACAAAATGACTCCTACGCATTAACAAATCGCATAACCAAAGCGATTGTTCAAGCCGTTCGCAACACGAGTTTAAGCGCAAAACTTGATTGCGCCAAAACTTTCTCCTCAAATCCTGATCTGAACATTCCTATAGTCAATAGAAAGCCTTTCAAACATATAACAAGAATCCTGACTTGACCATCCCAAAATCAAGCCGAAGAATGATAAAGTATGGGCCCAAAGCTGCTAGATGCGTATTGTTCACTGCACACGGGAAGCTTTGAAATTTTGTTTTGGACAAACCATAAGCTCAAATCACGATTCATAAAATCCCACGGCTCCACAACACCCTAAACTATCATTCCAACAAAAATACGCGGCTCAATGACTCCAAAATTGGATTTCGCTGCTCGATTTTCCAAAAATTTCAAATTTGAGCCATAAACTCATAAATTACTTCAATTGGACGAAGGATGGGCCTAATCTATTACCGGGCGGGAGTCGAGTCGGCTTGACGAGACATTTGTCATGTGCACATGCAAAAACCTCTTTCCTTTCTTTTTCTTCTTATTCTTCCTTCTTTTCTCCTCTTTTCTTCTTCTCGAACGTGGGCTTTCTTTTCCTTTTTATCTCTTCCCTTTTTTTTTTCTTTTGCTTTCATTATTTAAAGTGGTCCCACTACCTTTTCTTTAACTTTTTCAAAAATCTCAAATATTACAGAGCCATTGCTCAGACCCACACGCTCACCATGGACCACAATCTTCACTTCACGCCCGAATTCGAAGGCTCGGCATCCAGGGCCATGGAGGGTGCCGGGCTTCCAGGTTTAGGGCCATGCCCCAAGAGATGGTCCCCATGGCTTCTCCACGGCACGGGACTCGACTATCAGGACGGGATCCCGTCAGCCACGGACGACGATAGGGATCTCGCCATTACTCCCCCGTAAAATTTAGAAAGTTAGGATCAACAGGCGAGATTTAATTTTATTCAAGGCAAACACCACAGTTTTTCGAGAATTAGATTATCCCTGCATGTAGAAGCCTCAACTACCCAACAACACGTGTAATCAAAATAACCTCTTTCTGACCCAGGAAAAAATCTATCTTTATTGACTTCAGATTGACTCAGTGACTTCCAGTTCAACTCCCACCCGAAGTAAACCAAAGTCATTCCGAATATTTTTTTCGTCTTTGAGGACAAGCGAGAGAGACAAAAAAACGGAAGCGGGTCGACCGATCTTTCGTTACTGATCATCGGGTCGCCGCCCCGCAGCACTTGCTTAGCTTGCCTTCTTGATCAGCGATGGCTTCAGCCGTCGCTGCTGCTGCTGCGGCTGCTGCTTGTCTCGCCGTGATCTCCGTTCTGCTGCCCACGCTTGCTCTCGGCAACGTCTTGCCCCCTCTCCTTTCGCCTGTCGCGGGTTCGCGTCGTTACTTCCCTGAAAACCATGCTCCTCTGTTTCGTCGTTTTCTGATTCGGTTACTGTTCTTGTGGGGTTTGCCGATTTGGCTCAGAGAGGAGTTTGCTTTGTTTTAGTCTGGGGCTGTCCTTTTACGGACATTTGGCCAACTGGGGCGTTCTCGACTGCCGTTCGATTTGTTTTTTTTTTTTTTTTTTTTTTTTAATTTGGTTTGTTTTGGTGCCTCGATGTTGCAGATGATGTGTGCAAGGAAGTGCAATGTGGGAGAGGAACGTGCAAGCCCAGTGGGAATATCACTTTCTTTACTGAATGTGAATGTGACCCTGGATGGAAGCATACTCTTTCAAGCACTGATCTTCATCTGAATTTCCTCCCTTGTGTAATTCCTAACTGTAATCTCTCTCTCTCTCTCTCTCTCTCTCTCTCTCTCTCTCTCTCTCTCTGTGCAGCTGCTATTCAGGATTAGATGTTGAGATAAAAGTGAATTGATGTGAAGCAATGATCTCAGTACATGTCTTCTGTTGGGTTGCTCTCTGTATTTTACCGATAGTTTTGTATGGCAAATGAAGAGATGGTAATGGATGATTCACAACGGCTAAGTTTTCAAAAGAAGACTTCACTAAATTACTGATAGCGGGGATAGATCAACTTCTGTCACCCTGCCTAGATTGTCACGAAGTACGTCCAACTTAGTTTCATATTGTGCATAGAAGAATGTTTCCAGTATTTGCCGAAGAAAACAGAAACAAGACTTTATAAGCCGGGGTGATCCTTTGTCTGTTTGATCTGTCCGTCAATAATTTATTTTCAGCTAGTCATCCTTCCAAATGAGTTCAGGTGGATCATATGTGGAACCATCAGTATGCAGCATTTCCTAAATGGAAGACGAGGAAATCTAATCGGGTCATAGGGCATGATCAAATATGAGTCTATGAACACAATGGTTTTAACTGTTTATCTGTTTAAGCTATACTATAGTGTTAATTGCTCCTTTCTGCTTTGTTTGTATCAGTTTACCAGGTGGATTCTCTATGCATTTCAAATGAAGAGGGGAGTCCTAGATTGATCGTTATTAATAATTTGAAGGTGAAAAGAACCCCAAAATAATCAAAGAGGAATGTGTCATAATCATCAATTTCTAAATTATTTTTTAGCTTGAGTTGGTAATGGAGGTCAATCAAATTATCATCTTGTCTATGGTTTCGTGTTACTCTGAGATTTTGTCTGACATCGTTACTGCAACAGAAGTCCGACCCAAAGCTATTAGTTGGAGAGAGACTACATGAAAAAGCGCATTGAATTGATAGATGGGGGAGCCTCACACTCGAGATAAATCTAAGGGCGAAATTAGCTCTGGTGTCATGTCAAAAAGTTATGCTGAAAAACTTAAGCTGCTAAGTTAATGGAGATTACTTGAATATAAGAGTTGTATAGACCCTGTAGACAAGGGATGTGGGTTAGTTAACGTTAGAAAGAAAGTTAAACAAGCAACCATAACATGTGATGTTCATGCGATACCTAAACTGATGTTGACAAACGTATTCTCATTCCTCCACCTAATAAGACATAAATTTGGATATTCTGAATATTGCTATTGATTTCTTTTCTAAAAAGTTATAAGACACGGACTTGTATGGTTGCTGAAAGGAAAGACTTAAAAGTTCGCTGTCTTCATGCATGTTGGCTTGAGCCTTTGCTAATAATCCCACTTCCTCATTCTGTCTTTCTTCCTTGGAGCTCTGACTGTTACAACTAGACTTAGCATAGTTTAACTTCTCTATGATTACATGTTTATAGTTAAACCAACACTCAAAATCAACGAATAGTGGCAAAACAAAAAACATTGACGGATACTGATCTTTCTAGAATTTATATTACCAGACTTGCTTTCACTAGTTGTTAGCCAAATGAGAGAGAAGAGTCCATTTAATGTTATAAAGATAGGTAGTGTCAATATCACAGAACTTGTCTACATGTGCAGTTGTTTTAAATGGCAAGATGAGTATCATCTATATGAGTTTGAAACTGCAGTTGACTGGGATCGACTAGTCTTGAGGCAATAATCTCTTTCATGTGCCAACATGTATCGTGGACAAGAATGAAATATCCGATACTTAACCTTAAAAATTTTACTCTTATAGTTATTTCTTTTGTTCGTTAACTTTATATGATTTGGTTGCTGCTCTGATACCATTTCTCTTGCTTCCCCATTTTTTTGCAGGCACCCTTGATTTCTCATGCATGAAATCCCCTGCTTCAGCTGAGGAGAAAGCAAGACAAGCTAACGAATCAATTTTCAACCGTAACTACTTACCTTTGATCTGCTTGATGTCTCAAGTTGCTTTATGCTGGTTTGTATATGAGTTCATGCTAAATTCGGTTGCCTTCTCCATTTATAGCCTGTCATTGGGCTGATTGCGGAGGTGGCTCCTGTAACAAGACTTCAATTGTCTCGTACAGTTGCCTATGTTATGAAGGCTACTACAATCTCTTCAATCTCACTGCTTTCCCATGCTACAAACAGTGTGAGTCCTTGATTATTTTTCTCTAAACATGAAAGGAACAGTTTTTCTGTTTGTGTTTTTCTGTAGTTTAGTGGCTGTGAGAAATAGTTGTTCTCTATGGTTTAATATTTCCTCTTTTCCTAATGCGCCAAATGTTGGTGAGCCTAATTAGCTATTTCCTTTTGAAGGTGCAATTGGTTTGGATTGCTCGAATCTTGGGATTTCATCTTCAAATAGTACTCCTTCAGCGCCCCCTTCGGCAGCCAGTGATGGGTCTAGAGGTAAGGTTCAAGCAAAGTCCCAAACTAAATTGGCTTTTGAGCTCTCTGAATTGCATGAACAACTCTTTTGCCACTAGTGAAAAGTAATAGATATGCTAACAAAGGTTAATGTGTCTCATGAAAAAAAAAAAGATTATTAATTTACTTAATTTGAGTCCAAGCACAGGCATGAAAAACTAAACAAAACTTCTTCACAGAAGTTCAGTCTTGATGTGGAAGAAATTGAGAAGGTGAAAGTTGCAGTTTATGCTTATCGAATAAAATGCATCAAAAGCTGGCCAAAAAGGGGGGCAAAAATAGATTAACATCAGTCAAGAGACTTTGTTCTTAGGCTGTCATGTTTTCAACGTCTCTCTTCTTTCTGCAACAGGCTCACTTATGCAAGGGAGTTATCGCTGGTTAGTTGCCCTGATGTTCTTTTTGGGCATTCTTCAGTGCCCATAAAGCAAAAGGCAAAGTAGAAAGCCGATATCTCTTGTACCATGTTAGAACTGGAGATTGCGGATGACGTTTTTGTGATAGCCTGATTCGGAGGTCTGTTTGATGCGGGATGTTTATTGTACTCCAATGAGCTGTTGTACAAATTAGTTTGATTGAACACGACAGACAAGTGAATGGGCATAAAATTTTTCATGAGAGTGAGATATTAGTTTATTGTCCAATCCTCATGCTTGTATTAGTCCTCTCATTTCCTTAAGATCTTAGTACATGAATCGTCTTGCTCATAAGTTCTTTCTCCTTCTGCTTATTCCTATAATTCATAACAAGAATGTCGGAATCTTTCGCTGTTTAATTTTGCAAGAAGCTTCACTATAACAGCGGGCGCAGCCCCCTGGGCCAAACCCCGAAACAGAATATTCTTGAGGTGACCTATGAGGATTCATCTCTGTTTATGTATCGCCTAAGCGGCAAGCTATCTTTCCCCGACATGGGATTAGGATGTTACAGTTGTGCATACTTTCTTGACCACATATTTGTGGAAAGTCATATAAGATGTAATGTGCCTAATTGCTTCGTATCTTAGCTCATTGCTTCGGTTGTATTTTCTTTTGAATAGCGATAGTGTATGAGCAAAAGAGATATGAGATCATTTAAGGGCCTATGTTCATTCGGTACAACAGTTTTCGCCCTTTTCACTGTTAACCATTGAGGATCGATTTGCTGAGCATACTTCGTGCATGCAGAATGCAAACGATCCATAGTTGTACCTTTGATAGGATTCATTATTCAATTGATCAATGGGTGTTCCATTTAAATCTGTGTGTTCCTTTATTCTTCTCAGTTTTAATTATCACTGTAATTTCTGTATTGGTCATAACATTATATGATGTAAGAAAGCTAGCACATCTACACAAAGTTTTCATTTGTAGCATGGATTGATTTTTGTGCTTCAAAAGGTAAACTTCCTCTTTCGGTCTTTCAATTCAATAAAGTTCTTGAAATTCTAATCTCTCTAATCAAGTGTTTGAATTTACATATATCTTCTAATCAAATTTCTCCTCCTCTAAGTCCAGATTAAAGTTGCATACATTTTTAAACTTTCCACATCACATTCTTACAACCCTAATGAACATGTCCACTATATTTGATTCCATTTGAAACCGGATAGAGTTGATTAAAAAAATTATGCAAATTCAAGGGTTCATCAGATAAATTAAAAGTTTGAGGATTAAATTAAGAATGAAGACCTGTGGTAATGATATGGACACCTTCAATTTGATCCTAATTTTCTTACGAGAATTAAATAATTAAAGGATGCACCTCCTATATCGTGCACAACATTTCAATGGTGGGGCATATAGAACTTCCAAGACATGGAAAAAAAAAGGGAAAAGAACGATTTCCTCTCAAACTTTACTGTGAGAGAAGGAAACATGTTAAGACTTACAGGAGAGCCTAAACCAATGGAAAATAAAAAAAGCTAGTCCTTGAGAACAGAAGACCTTATATTGATTGGCAAATGGCAACTAATTTCCAAAACAAGAATGTGTCATTTATAAATGGGATTCCATTAGGAGCATTAATTTTTTTAGATAAATTTTTTGAGATTCTCTGTATCTAACCTGATTAGGCATGATTTTCAAGACAAGAATAATAGTTGTATAAGAAATGGATTGTACTTTGGGCATTAAGTACAACAATATTTGGAATTTCCAAAACAAGTATGTGCCGTTTATAAATGGGATTCCATTAGGAGCATTAATTTTTTTGGATAAATTTTTTGAGATTCTCTGTCCGCATGGCGTACCTATAAGCATAGTATCTGACCGATATGCTAGGTTTACTTCGCGATTTTGATAATTGTACAAAATTTTTGTTCCTAGAATAGAAAAAGAACAAAACGCATTTGATAAACTTATATAATTTATTTTTTTTAATATTTTTATTTTATTTTTCCTTTTTCCTTTTTTTCTTCTTTCTTTTTCTTTTTCCTTTTTTCTTTTTCTCTTTGGCCAATTGTCGGCCACTACCGTAGCTCGGCCTCTTCAGGGGCCGGCAACACTCCGGCGAGGTCGCCGACCCTCGTCTGGTCGTCGCCGGCACCAACCATGGCCAAGGCCGGTGACCGACAAAAGGAAGAAGAAGAAAAGAAGAAGAAAAATGAGAAGAAAAAAAAGTGTTTCTTGAAAGTGTTCCTGGGAATAAGAAATAAGTTTTTTTTTTTTTTCTGTTCCAAACCTGTTCCCAAGAACAAAAAAATAGATTTTTTGTTTTAGAGAACAAAAGTGCAAACAAATGCGTTTCTGTTCTTTTTTTATTCACTGGAACAAAAATTTGCGTTCTAGGGAACATAAACAATTTTAAACAAACACTCCCTTAGTGGAATATCAACTAATCAGCACTCAAGATGGTGCTCGAGATAAATTAATACACGTTATGATAGTTAGTAAATCAGAGTAGAATAAACAAATCACACAAGGATGTATAGCAGTTCAACAATAAAATCTACATCTACTCTTAGACTAACAGCCTTGACAATGACTGGATTCCGCTAATAATCAACATTGGAAGTTACAATTGGCTAATATAGTTTCATTCACTTGATAGATCATACTAACAAGATACAAGAATACTACACTTACTTTTGTACACTTGACTATTAGCGATTACAGTGCTAAAGCAAATATAGGGAAGTTTACATATCAGATTCAGTGAAGATTTCTAGCTTAAAAGGCAATAACAATATGTATTCTATTCTTGTGGCTAACCCTCTTCACAGCTTCACTGCTCCTTATACACAATATATCCGTTGGAGGCCTTCAAGGATGATCAACTAGTCGTTTGAGAGTCGTTAGGAAGTTCTCTACCAGTATCGGGATTGATCAGTAGGTTTCTCAAAATGTGTATTGCTGTCTTATCTTAGAAATTTGTCAGCTACTTTTCCGATACCCATCCCGGTTTATTAGCAACGGGATCTAGAGCTTTAACAGCTCTTTTATGAAGCATTAACCCTTTTCCTTTGAGTGCATAACTCACTATTATCATACCTAATGCATCACTACTTCAATCTATTGCACATCATCACTAGTGTATATTGTAATTGACTAGGTTAACCATAAAGGAAATAAAGTAGAAAAATAAATAAAGGAAGGAAGAGGCAACAATGACCGAATCGAGTTTTGTTTGTTTGGGAGTAAGGAACCTTAGATATTGCTTCAAATGGCGGCAAATCATGTCTTTGCCAAGTCGATGATGGTGGCGACGAGACCAAGTGAAGAAGGATGACGAGGTGAGCTCAAGGTGTTGTCACCTGACCAGGCGACATTGATGCTAGATTCTGATAGCAAATTTGGCCTGCCGATCGAGCCTAATCTTTAAGCTGATCTTTTAATCCTATAAAAAGAATACCTTTCGAATTTGTTTCTAATATATCCCAGTCCCTTTAACGCCATTTGTGAGAGCGAATTTAGTATTAGATTCTTTCCCAAATCCAATTCGTCAAAAGAAGATTATCTAATTTTTTATTCAACAACGGATAATCAAGGGAGAATAATTTAACAAATGCATAATTCAAGGGAAAATATTTCTTTGGCTGCATATCAGCCTTTTTAAATTTATTAATTTTTCTGGAATTTTTGGTGTGAACAGAAAAAAAAAAAAAGGGTTAGTCTTAAAAACGTAATCGTAATGGCAATGCCATAAAAATTTAAGGCTGAAGGGGGCAAAAAGGCAATTAACCGAAAAAATTTGGAGGGAATTCAGTCTTGGGAAAGGTTTGATTTGATTTCGACTGGATAGGATTTATTGATAGCCTAAAAAGTTGGGAACAAAATTAAAAGTAAGAGACGGTCTACTCTCATTACCTCTTTCAGTTTACTATAAAGATAACTTTCATTATTTCTGAAATTGGTAGTAAAAATCTAAGAAATGGCCTTGGCTTTGACGATACTCATTCTATCAATCTTCGCATTACTTCACTATCAAATCGGTTATACGAAGGCGCATCTCGACATGACGGGAACCGGGGTATATGCTTGGGGACAATCTTTCTACTCCGGCCGCAGTGGTCCGACTCTACAAGAATTACAAGATTAGGAGGACGCATGCGAAACCAAGACTTGCAAAACAAAGCATCAAGGGTCGATGCGGTGAGGACATGGTTCGGCACCAATTTGCAACTCTAAAGGAGCAACATCAGTCTTCCTTGTGGTAACGAAGTCGTCTCCAGAGATATAGCTCGGCATATATTATCGACAATGCAAAATCTTCAACCAATTTAAGAAACTATAAATATGATGGAGTGAGGGTTGCTGTGACAATCGCGTCTGGCACCGGAGGAGTTCTTACCGGCGGTCAGACAACTTACGAGCAAATAAATGGCATCTTTTCTTCTTTAGAACCTTAAGTGGTGCACTCTCCGATGAAGCTTAGGCCGATAGGGTGGGATCAAAACTTCTTGTCAATCACTGGCTCATTCCCATTAATTAAGGTGTATCCATATTTTGTGTACACCTCATATCCAACTAATTGTGAGATTAGGTTATGCTCAATACGAACATGCTCAATGGGCAACTTGGACGGGGTGGTTCTTAAAGAGTGCTTGGCCGTCCGTTGAAAATGGGAAGATTTGAATCTTCCAATTTTAAACCACTCGTAAGATTTAAATTTAGGACTTATCAAATGAAGTAACTGAAAAATGGAGAAGCCGATTGAAATCACTACATAGGATTTAAAACTTGAAATTTATTGTTACCTTGAAATTGAAATTTATTATATTCCTATTGTATGAAGCTTCATCCCCGTAGATGAATAGGAACGACATTAAAACAATTCTGTGGATACTCATTTATATAGTCCACCTCTCTTAATCAACCCTATGAAAATACAGGATAAACCGGCGTCCCATCCGGATTGAACAAGCCGAAATTTTGCTCCACGCCCGGAGACTTTTTATTCTCATTAAACATTGCAAAGATAAATCCTTCCAAGTAGTGGTCTGGCCTCTTAGGAGTTGCTTGCTTGGCTAGAAACTTCTTCACAAAATTTTTATTATAAGTTTGTGCAAGCTGCGGAGTGGTGAAGTTCCCGTTTCCGGCTGACGGCCAACCGCTCTCAGCAACCACCAGATCCACGCTGCTCACACCTTCCTTCTCCATGGCCCAGTAGAAAGCATCCAATATCGCATCAAGCAGGTTCGAATAGCTCAAGTTGCCATCCCGAACCACTGGACCGAGCGCGGTGAATTGAGCATAATCTAATCTCACGTTAATTGGATCCGATGCATATGCAAAATAGGGATATGCATTAACCAGTAATGGGGAGCTAGTGCTCGACAAGAAGTTTATGATTCCAACCATGTCGGCTCGAGCTGCCTCAGCAAATACACCGCTCGAGGGTGGGTATGAAGTCCCCAAAGTACTACTCGAAACTGCTGTGGACACCCTCAGTCCAGTATATTTATAATTCCTTATGATGGTTTGTAAATTTTGCATAGCCGGTAATACATATTGAGCCAAATCTCCAGGAACGACTTCATTACCGGCTGTAATATACTGAAAATTGAAGTCGCTTATGTAGGGTTGCACATTGGCGTCAAACCATGCCTTAGCCGAATCGACACTTGATGCTATGGATGGTAAGTCTTGGTTTTTTAAGCCTAGCGTGACATCTATTCCACTGCCCCGAAGTGCTTTGAGTGCTTCAGGGTTCGGGTCGAAGAGTCGTATTTTTCCAATGCTGTACTTCTTGTAGAGTTGGATGACCGTCGCCGGAGGGGGGAGATTGTCGCCGACCATTCCATAGTTCACACCGATGTCAGACAGTGCGACTGCAATTCTGATATGGTAGTGCAGCGATGCTACGATCGATAGAATGAGGATCATCAAAGCTGGTGCCATCTCTGAGATACCTATTCCAAAAGTATGAAAATTATCGTTAATTAGTAATCCTGAAAGATAAATTAAGAATGAAGACCTGTGATATTAGACTGCGCACGGCTTCATGATATGGACACCTTCAATTTGATCCTAATTTCCTTACAAGAATTAAATAATTAAAGGATGCCCTTCCTTTATCGTGCAAAACATTTCAATGGCGTCTCTAATAGAACCTCCAAGACATGAAAAAAAAGAAGGGAAAAGAAAGATTTCCTCTCAGACTTTACCGTGAGAGAAAGAAACATTTAAAGACTTACAGGAGAGCTTGAATCAATGGAGGATAAAACAACTAGTCCTTGAGAACAGAAGACCTTATATTGATCGGCAGATTGCAAGTAATTTCCAAAACAAGAATATTTGCCGTATATGAATGGGATTCCATTAGGAGCATTAATTGTTTTGGATAAAATTTGAGATTCTCTGTGTCTAACCTGACTGTGCATGATTTCCAAGGCAAGAATATTATTTGTGTAAGAAATGGATTCCACTTTGGGCATCAAGTACAACTATAATTCTTCCTATTCCCTTAAATTGCGCATATCCGTCAATAGATTATGCACATCAAGTGAGTTTCCAAACATGACAAATCCTAAAGGGCACGGGGCGGATTAGAAACCCGTCGAAGAGGAAGGGTACTTTGCATAGTAGGCCAACCGAAGGCCCTTTACTTTGAGAAGCAAATGGCTGCACTCTGCGATAAGCACGTGAATTTTTCAAGACACATGTTCAGCATCTTGAAGCATTCTGACTAAACGTGAATTTGTACTTTAAAATTTATAGGATCAAAAGTGGCCATCATCTTTGATGGTGCAATTTCCCTTGATGCTTCGCCTTGTGTTACGAGCAGCAACTCGACCGTAAGATGGTGGCCGCCGCCGAATTCCTTCCAGCAGTCCCAAAGCCTTCCGCTAGCAAATCCAGCTATATCCGACAAGCCCTCTAACTGCACCAGCGACGACACAGCTGCAGGCACATCAAGGTTCAACAACGACGAGCCTTGCCGCGTGCCCAGCAGTGTTCCAGTTCTACCCGGCAGTCCTTTGCTCCGAGTTTCAGTCCAATCCTGCCGATCCTTGATTTCCCCGTGGCCTCATATTACCGCGACCTGCAGCTGCCAAACGACATAACATCGGCTTCATTGCCCCTGCTCAACCTACCGGCCACTCTGTTTTCTCTATTTGAGGTTTCACGACGTGTTCTTGAGCAGCTTACTCCCATGCACCGCCGTTGGTTTCCCTGCTGCAGGGCCACTCCTTTTTGTCTTTACCCGGTTTTGCTCATGGCTGCTTGTTCTTGCTTGTGGTGTCGCAGGTCTGCCGCACAGGCCTTTCCATGGCCATGCTCAGCCCGCCAAGCAAGCTCGACATCTTTCCTCGAATTGTCGTCCAGCATTCTCCCCGTGCTAATTTCCTTTGCTGTGGTAGCTGGTCTGCTGCAATACTAGCCCGGCCATTTTCGACAGACATTTGCCAATCATCGCAAGTCCCGCCGCATAAGCTCTCCTCACTGGTCCCTGAAAGGCTCCACCGTGGCCAACCATTTGAGAAACGAATTCTCCACACTGGGAAATTTTCCAAACCCAAATTAATTTCAATATTCTAAAGAGGAGAACATTAGAAGTACCAAAAATTGTGTACGACGCTTATTTTAATGTCAAAAGTTTTTTTTAATCACTTAAGTGCTGCTTTTTCAAAAAAAAAAAAAACAACGATCACTCTAGTGTTAACCCTAATTTAGATAACCGAAAATCCAATGTGGTCATATTTTATTACTTTCTCAATTCTACATGGCTTGCTAGTGTGCCTAATCAGTATATAACTCATAAACAACATCGTCTAAAAGTTATAAATAGTGATTGTTGGAGTGCTAAGTTTTGTTTGAAATGATCACTTTAGTGGCAGCATTCATGGTGAAGAGTGCGTTGTTAAAAAGTAATTACTTCATGTGTCTGAAAAGGCATTGACGATTTGTTCGGTTCTTGCTTTGAAGTGTTAGGTCATATTCAAATCTTGTAACCTATTTGGGCAACAAGTTTGAAATTTGATAATTTGAGATTGGAGCCTCGAATGTTAAGACTGGAGGGTAGTCGAAATTATGCCTTTAAGCCGCGGGAGTTGTTTGTAGTTACTCGGATTTTAGATGATGGGTAGAACCTCATAGAAATGCCATGTGGATTGGATTTTTTAAATAACATGTCAGGTCATATAAGATTATTAATTATAAAAGCCATATATTATTTTTGAACGGAATTTCTCATCATTGATACTTAAATAATTATTTTTTTCCGATCCAAACTTAAGTGATCCAACAAAAAAATTTAAAACTAGTGTACATAACTTTTGTTACTTCTAATGTCTTTCTGCCCAATATTTTGTGTCCTAAAATAGATTGATTGACACTAATATTGATTTGTTGGAGATTTTTAAGCACATCTAAGTTAGGAAAGTTTCTTATTTTGAGCCATGCGTAAATCGACGATCTTTACGCATTAAAATTAGGTTATGGATAGCACAAAATCGGTAATTCGATCTTTAGGCACTAAGATCATTGCTGATATATTTGTTCCCAAATTTGAGTTGAACTAGTATCTCTGGTGATTGAATTTACTTTAAGGATAATGCCATGAAAAACTCTAAATTGTTACACCTATAACAAATTTAGCCTCCGTTAACTTTTGTCAAATTTTACCGTTAAATTTGTTGACATGGATGACACATGATAACATTACAAGTTTATATGGAAATCCATATGATTAATACTATGAAAAATCTCAAACTAGTACACATATTACCCTTCATTAACTTCCATCAAATTTTACCAATTAAGTTGCTTATGTGGATGACATATAATGACATGGCAAGTCCACATGGAAATCCCTAAGGTTAATATCATGAAAAACCCTAAACATTTGCACTTGTAATAAATTTACTTCAAACTAACTTTTTGGATTACCAAAAATACAAACTAATATACACATGACACATTTACCCTCTATTAATACTCCCAAACAGGGCTGAGTTGTGATATGCAGAGTTTATATTCCAAATTTTTCTAACATTGCCTCTATATCACCTGAATTTTTTTTTTTCTAATTTACTACAAAATATTACCAACAAGGAAAAGGCTTTGCTATTAAAGTAAAATCAGCGCCACATTCATCATAGGCAATATCTTGAGATAAAACACAACAGAGATCCGGCGATACTTGATTGATTGAACGAGAACTAGGAGACTCGCATCCAAGTCTGGCAAGATGAGTGGGTAGAGAGAGAGAGTCCCAGTGTACAAGCCGTACGCAACCGACCAGATTCATTATCAAAATGTCAATAACATCATCTACACAAAAGGTCCAAAAGCATGTTTTATATCACAACCATCCAAAAAAACTTCAATAAATACTAGATTTAAAAAAGCTTTACTCTAGACTTCCAACTCTCCTTATAGAATCATTACCTTGCGTCACTTTGAGATTGTTGAGTTTGAGGGGGTCCAGAAAATTGAATTGAAAGATCCACTATATGATTTGCACCGGCTTGATGAATTTCTTGTATTATGTTACTGCCAAACATATGAAATTGAGGGGAAACGTAATGTTATTATGTTGATCACGATGGATTACAAAAATGTTAACAAAATAAAATGTTGACCCTCAAATATGAGTTTCCAATGGCTTCAGATACATAAAATTCATATCCTTATAGATCATATAAGAAGAGGAACCATGTCAACATTTTACTCTTGGCATTATCAAAACCATATGAATTGCACTTATAGATTACTCACCCTCCTCTTCTCATATCTAACAATATTTGATTGTCACTTTGTTTGTTAGATGCCCCTCTTTCAATGCTTGGTTGGTTTGGATGTTTCCTTGGCCTACCTCATTTTCCCTGTATAATACACTTATATAAGAAAGGTATTTTAAGGGAAAATGTATCACATTTGTATTTGAAAATCCTTATAGTTAGTTTGATCTCAATAGGCACCGGAGGCTGGAGGCATGTTACCTTGTTGTGTACAATGCCATGACAATCGGAGCATTTCATGGCAATTCCAGATTTTGATATTTTAATAGGATTAGTGTTGGTGACCCTTGGTGTCCAACACTAGAGTCGGCTTCTCGTTCTCGATTGTCAGTGCTGCCAAACAGCCGTTTTTCGTTCGGAGTGAGCTTGCAGGTCAGCCGAGACACCCTGTCCAGTTTGAGGGCATTGCCTTCCAGGCCGTCAAGGCTCACCTTCATGTCAGCATCGTCGAACTCCGCCTTCTCCTTCAACACCTCCGACTTCCCTTATGATAATTTCGAGAATCGAATAATTCATGTTGCACTAACAATTTATGATTAGGCAATCAAGGACAAAATTTTATCTTTAAATGCATGGCTAACCGAGCAACAAAAGATAAAAAGCAAGAAAAGCAATCCATACATATTGTCGTCGTAACAATATTTTCGGCTTTGCTTTACATTGGGAAATTAGTAAAAAGTGCCCCGGAGCGCTTGTGTCACTAAACATTCGAGTTGATGTTGATGATCCACGTAGGCATGTAGCTGTAGCTTGACAAGGATGTTGCATGGCATCTCATGCCTCATTCTTTAGATTCTTACCTCACTTCAAGCTCTTAAACGGATTTGGGTTGACAAATCTGTAACGTGAATAGACCGAAAGGTACTCTATATCTGAAAAGGAGTGAAAAAAACTCCGAGATCATCGCATTCGGCCATGGCAATAGATGGACCTTCGTCCCTAGTGAACAAGTGGATCCCTCATTGAACGGTTGAGACACCGTGAAAGAGCTGGAACTCAACATCAGATAAGCTTCGGACATGAGGAAGAGTGAACGATCAGATCCTAAATCAACAAGAACCATAGAGTTTAATGAAATGTCGTTTCAAGGTAGGCCTCTAGCTGCCACGGATGATGGAAAAGAGCACACAGTGTCAAATTAACTTTATGAAATATTAGGGTCTTAGAAGAATGTAGGGGGTGGGATGATGGTTACAGCCAAAGGTTCCAACTAAAATCGGGTTGGAATTTAATGTAGGGGGTGGGATGATGGTTACAGCCAAAGGTTCCAACTAAAATGCGTTGGAATTTAAGTTTAGAGGAGAAGTCTTAAGCGGACTCGACGGGCGGGATGTCTATTTTTTTGCCCCATCTCTAAATGAAAGCGTAGGAGATGGCGACTAATTGATCCTAATATGCATGGGCTTGACATCGATTGAGAAAACAACTTTGGGAGCTGTTGATGATTTGTACAATTATGGCCCGGCTTTTAACTAGGGTTCCACTAAGAATCCTCAAGAGGTTGAGTCATTGCCCAACAGCTCAGCACCAACAAGTAACTAAACAACATAAAAGGTTTAATTTTTTTTAATTTGAATACCTTGATTATACATAAACGAAAAAAAGGAGAAAAAAATCAATGGTTAGAAATATAGCTAGCTGGAGTAATCTGGTGCAATAATTTCCTTCGCGGGAAGTTATCCATGAATGTTCTAACAATTTTAAGGGTGATTGATAGTAGACTGATCTTTGAACTAAAGACTTCCAAAATTTTGGAACCTAGAAAGGCGGCGTGTCTTTTTCCTTACAGATCAATGTTGGACATGACTAAAGGTAAAAAAACAACAAGAAAAAAGAAAAAAAAAAAAACAAATTGCAAGGAAGGAAGCAAACTATCCTTTTGCTTTTTAAGACAAAACAGAGCTTAGGTGTGAGATCCCACAATGACTAGTGGGAGTTTGTGATAGTTTATTAATTATTATAACAAACTTAGGGCTTTTTAATAAATAGACAAAAGTTAAAGCACTGTATAATGTCGATTTGGCCTAGTTCCACCCTAGAACTTGTAACAGGATTGAATAGTGCCAATAAACACTGGAACTAGGAACCATCTGGAACCAAACTATGTTGGAACTAGGCTAGCGCTCAACCTAAGCCAAAGTGCATATATGTTAAGGAAAATGCTTGGCTAAAACGGGAGAAAGACATTAGCGTTTCACTTGAAAATTTCCACAAGCTTCCGCTGAAGAAAGGACACTGTGGCCATCCTTTGACTGTCATGCTGAAGACAATGATGCTAGCGCAACTCTATAGGTTAGGCTAATGGACGATGTCCAAAATTTACAAAATCTTAAATAATCAAATGACATCTTCATGAAGTCATAAAAGTTTCCGTAGTGTAGGTGCCATGAATTTTGGGTCATCACTAACTTAGACATCCTGAACTATATTTTTATTCTGGAGATTTTTGTTTCTTTTTTTCCCCCAAATAAAAAGTAATTAAATATTAAATCACATTTAAAGCTTAAGCTTTTAAAACAAGTAGCAATGATCCCACCAAATCTCATATGATATCAAAACTAGAGATCTTAAGTTCAAATCTTATCAAACTCCATTTACCTCCCCAATTAAATTCCACACTTAGTAGTAAGTAAAAGACTAGACTAAGATTGAAGCGGAATGTTAGAATCATAAAATATTAAATTATGTATTTATCTAACATTTAAATTTTTAGAATAGTTAGCAATGATATCACAAAATCTCACATTCCTTTTAATATCTTGATGCGTGCAATTGATTTTTTATGTTAATTGTGACTAGCAACTTTCGTTAATTTATTAACATGTTTCTGTAAAGAAACGACCACAACACCTTGCCTAGCACTACAAGAATATAGGGCTATGGTGATGATATTATCTAGCAAAGAAATTGTGTTTCATCTCTATAGACCAAGCAATGACGATGAAACTTTCGATTGGACAATTCAAAAAAATTTAAAGACTATCGTATAAACAGAGTTAAGAAATCAAATCACACAAGTTTCAAAAAGTTCAAAAATGAGAATTGCAAATAATTTAATTCGCTTGTTTTACAAAAAATCAACTTTCTCGAGAAAAATATTCCTAGATTTGATTACACATTTTTCATCGGCTATGAAATATTTTTCTGTTTACTCATTTTCCTAAATAATTTGAGTGCCAAAAAATGAGACAAGCATTTTCTGACAGCAAATTTTCTTCGAAGCAATTTTATCCTAAAACTAAAATCCTTTTCTATGTATATCCTCACATTTTTCCCCCAAAGTTTATGGGATGCTTCATCATTCCCCACGGCGTGACAAAAACATGTGTGCGGGTCCTCAAATAAAGCCGAGTGGGGACCTATAGAACTCAACGGGTCAATGTTGGGGTCCATGTTTGAGACCAACCTTGGACCCTGAGGACGTCTTTAGTTCACTCAGTGGAATATGAATCGGGCTCATAGGATGTCCAAAGGAACACGTAGATCCAGCTTTAATGATGACAATGAGATCCCTCTGTCCCACGAACCCTATGATCCCACCACTTAAATGACTGTCTCATCTCGCCCTTTTTCTATTCATATCTCTTGATGTCCAATAATTTGATCTATCCATTGCAAAATGTGTGTGGCTTTAGATTTTAGGACACATGAGGAACAATCATAGGATTCATCATGCTTAATGTCTTGAAAAGATGTAATGGAAGAAGGAAGATAAAAGCCATAAGCTCAGTACTGAGCATTCTAATGGGTGCATTTGTAGGGTCCTGCACGCAGATGAGCCATCTCTTTCATGGCTATTGATATTTATTTGCTTTGAATCAAGGAAAAGTACAAGTTGCCATCATCCTTGATTACTTTGATTCTTTTGTCTATAAAATACAGCTGGCTAGGGACATTCGAACTTTTTTTGTAGCAACTTTATTAAGTAATATGAAGATTTATGATGAGATATTTAAACAACTCAACATGCATCCAAGTACATGAAACTTAAAACATATTGATTAGACTAGATATTGGCAAAAACAAGACAGTGCTATTGAGATTACAACGGACTACGTCTTTCTAAATGGAAAAATAACGGTCGAAGTTTTGAAATTGTCACACAAGGTACATGCTGGTATTCGACTTTGTTATTGTACATTTTTTTTTTTTGTGACCCGAGAACTCCCGAACAGCCAGCAGCTGGCGGGATAAACCCGAGACGAACTAAGTCACCACCACAAATCCAGCCGCAGGTGAGTCGCGCAATGGGGACGCGGGGTCTCGAACCCCTCCCCCCTCGTGGGGAAGAAAGCGCAAACCATCGCGGCCACTTTTAAGGAAAAATGCAACAAAATGCTCAAAATTTTTCACAAAAATGAGATCGAATTTTAAAATTTTCCAATAAAGCAATCAAGTCCTAAACTAATCAAATTGGTAAATCGAGCAAATGCATTAATTTCATCCAATTTGAATAACAAAAACTAATGATGCGGCATTTCTAAATTATCTTCCTAAAAGAAAGGTGATGATGCGGTTGCCATATCAGCCATTTTAGAAAAAAATATATTAAAAGAGAATACAAGGAAAGCTGAAAGGAAACACACCAAAAAATGGAAAGACCGGAACGTCGGGAAATGAGAAAAACATCTTTCGATGGTAAATTTTCTCCAAAACAAGACTTACCCTAAAACTAAATCATTTTCTATCTATATCCCCCCAATTTCCTTCACAATGACAGGAACACATGTGCAAAATAAAGGCGAGTGGGGATCTATTGAACTAAACCGGGTCAATGTTGGGGTCCATGTGTGAGACCAACCTTCGTAACTGAGGATGCCTTTTAATTCATTCGTTGGAATTTGAATAGGACTCGTAGGGTGTCCAAAGGGACACGCAGCATCCAATTTTAACCATGACAATGAGATCCTCCTGTCCCACCAAAGCTGTCCCCCCAACGCAATGATCCCACCAATTCATTCACTTCTGCGTATCTCTCTCTCTCTCTCTTTCTCTATTCAAATCTCTTGATGTTCAATAATTTGAACCATCCATTGCAAAATATGCGTGGCTGTAGAATCAATGGAGGACTAAATCTATATTCGTGACAAATTATCGGAAGAACAAAGTTGAGAAATTGACATTTTTAGTTTCATGAATGTCAAGAAAAACAATTTGGGCTTTATGGTTAGTCGGATAAGTCCCTACAAGGTAACGACACCTGTGTGTAAATGATCCTTCAAGAGTGGTGACCACTCTTTAGACATGCATCCTTCGATGTGGACGTTGAAATAGTGAATGCTCTTTCATCCTAATGTTCTTACAGGAATCAAATGGTAATAGTTAAATAATACTATAAACATCGTTCCGAATACGGGACCAACAACGAAAATTTCTCTTTTAATCTGAGTTAAATGGTAACAATTAAATAATACTATATATACATCCTTAATGGATACGCTGCCTTCACTCTCTCTCTCTCTCTCTCTCTCTCTCTCTCTCTCTCTCTCTCTCTCTGAGATTACTAATTTAAAGACAATTTTCATTATATTTGAAACTGGTGATAAAAATTCTAAGAGATGGCCTTGGCTTTGACGATACTTCTAACATTCACTATGAAGTCGGTTTTACGAAGGCGACAAGGACATGATTTTTGGAATGGTTGGGGAAAATCTCCCTAATCCGGCCACGGTTGTCCAACTCAAGTATCCGAGATTGGAAGAACGCATAAAACACCAAGACTTGCGAAACATAGCGTCGTGTGCTGATGCGTCCAAGACATGGTTCAGCACCATTTTGCAACACTACCGGAGCCACGTCAGTCCTCCATGTACTTCCGCCCGTAACGAAGTCATCTCCGGAGATTTAGCTCGGTATTTATTACCAACAACTCAAAATCTTCGACCAATTTGAGTAATCATAAATATGATGGAGTGAGGGTTGCTGTGACAATCACATCCGGTCCTGCAAGAGTTCTTACTTGCGGTGGTAAAGCTTCTGGGCAAACGAATGACTTTTCTTCTTCTTACCCATTTGGCGTGATGCTAGAACCTTAAGCGGTGCATCCTCTGATGAAGTTTAGACCAACATAGGGAGATCGTAAACTTCTTGTCAAGCACTAATTCATTGCCACTAATTAATGTGTATCCATACTTACATACACCTCGTATCCAACTAATGTAACATTAGGTTACACTCATCTCAGTGTGACTTGTTTGGTGCTTCAAGATGGCAACTTGAGTTATATGAACATGCTCAATGCAATCATACACATTATAATGGGCGATGGAGAAAGAAGGCACAGCAATCTGCATGCAGTGGTTTCTACAGAATGCTTGACCGTTGGTCGAAAACTTTAGATTTGGAACTTTCAATTTTATTCCACAGGAAAGATTTAAATCTAGGACCATTTAGTAAAGCTACTGAAAAGTTTAGGATCAAATTGAAATCTATTTATAAGATTTAGAAGTTCCAATCTATTGATCCTTGAAATTGAAATATATTAGATTCCCGTTGCATGAAACTTCATCTAAACAACACGTTGACTTTAAACTCTAGATCCAGGTAGATGAATAGGAACAATGTCAAAAACAGATCAGTGAATGTTCAAACATTATTCATTGCTCATCTCCTAGACTACCTTGAAAATGATTCAGTCTGCTTCCCTCAATCAACCCTTTGAAATACAGGATAAACTGGCGTCCCATTCGAATAGAATAAGCCCCAATGTTGATCCACACCTACTTGCTTTTGATTCTCATTAAACATTAGTGGAATCCTTCCTAGTGTTCTGGCCTCTTTGGAGTTGCTTGCTTGGCAAGAAACTTCTTCACAAAATTTTGATTATAAGTTTGCGCAAGCAGTGGGGTGGCCCAGAGTTCGTCTCCAGCTGAAGGCCAACCACTTCCGGAAACCACCGCGTCCACGAAGCTCACGCCTTCCTTCTCCATCGCCTAGCAGAAAGCATCCACAATCGCGTCTAGCATATTCGAGTAACTCAAGTTGCCATCTTGAACCAATGGCCTGGTCGCAGTGAATTGGACATAATCTAATCTCACATGATCGGGATCCAAGGCAAATGCAAAATAGGTGTACACATTAGCTAGTAATGGGGAGCTAGTTTTGAACAAGAAGTTTATGATTCCAACCATGTCGGCTCGAGCTTTGTCAGCGAATGCACCGCTTGAGGGTGGGTCTAAACTCCCCAAGGTGGCGATCCCAACCACTGTGGACACCCTCAATCCAGTATGTTCATATGAATTTATAATATTTTGTATATTTTGCATAACCGGTAATACATATTTAGCCAAATCTCCAGGAACAACTTCATTACCAGCTGTGATATACTGAAAATTCATTAGCGGGATGTAGGGCTCCACGTGGTTGTTGAACCATGTCTCAGCCGCTTTAGCACTCGATGCTATGGATGGTAAGTCTTCGTTTTTTATGCCTAGCGTGACGTCTATTCCACGGTTCTCAAGCGCTTCGAGCACGGCTGAGTTCGGCTCGAAAAGTCGCACTTTTCCAATGCTGTAATTCTTGAAAAGTTGGACCACCATGTCCGGAGAGGGAGCTGTCCGCAGCCACTCCGCAGTTCACACCAATGTTGAGCTGCGCCTTTGTAATTCCGATTTGGTAGTGCAGCAATGCTACTATTGATAAAGCGTGGATCGTCAAAGTTGATGACATCTTTTAGGATAGCAACTTTCAAAAGCATGAAAATTGTCATTAGTTAGCAACCTGAAAGATAAACTAAGAATGAAGACCTATGGCATTAGACATGCACCGCTTCATGATATGGACACCTTCAAATAATTGAATCTTACTTTGAACCTAATGTTATCACGAGAAAGAAACGGTAAATGGATGATCTTCATCGTACATAACATGAAAAAGAAAAAAAAAACATTATTTTTCTCAAAATTCATTATGAGAGAAAGAAACATGTGAAGACCCACCGGCGAGCTTGATTAATGGAAACTAAAACAACTTATCCTTGAGAACAGAAGGCCCTTTCTTGACTATTTACATTGTCAAATTGTAACTGGCTGGCAATTAATTTCCAAAACAATAATATTTACTGTATATGAATCAAATTCCACTATGAACATTAATTGTGTTAGGGATAATTTGGAGGTTCTCTCATCTCCTTTGATTATGTATGATTTCCAAAACAAGAATATATGTTGTATAAGAATTGGATTCCACTTTGAGCATTAAGCCTTAGAGGTAATTAGTTGATTCTTCCCTCGATTATGCATATATGTCCTTAAATTATGTACATCCTTGATTGATCGTAACTGACTGTAGTTGATATTATATTATCCACTTACCTTAGATGGTCAATTTTTTAAGATACGTAAAGCACATCCTGCTCTATTCAGTACGAGATAAGCAGAGACTACAAAATCCTATTCAGCATATTCTTGTCTTGGTATCTTTTCTTTCAGCCGATTATATGACAATTTTTTTTTTGTGTTTTCGTGACTTCATATATATCCTCGTTTGCATGAAAATCTGATGCAAGTGCCGTATCCAACCAAGTTTTTATTATGAGAAAGCTAATGAACTACTTAAAGCGGCGATGATAACAAATCCGGAATATGAAAATAAAAGTCTATTGAAGAGCACCAACCTTCTCCGTCCATAAATTCCTTGGATAGACATAAACATGAATATATCACAAAAATCAAGTAAGCCAAAGATACATTTATATCACATTCTATTCTATCAAATAAATACAATATTCTTTTGGTTTTTTTTTTATAAGAAATATTAAGAGAGCTTTTTTGGTCATACACAAAAAAGTAATTTGCTTATGGGTTTTAATACATGCTCAATTTAGTCTATAAATCTTATGAAAATGTTTAATGTTGTCTCGAAACTTGAATTTAATAAAGGAAAATATTGAATATTTTTATATAGTTGAAAGACTAGATTAAACATTTACAATACAAATCAAGTATCACATTAAATAAGTTAAAAGTTTAGAGACAAACTACACATTAGGCTAAAGTTCATATAAATTAAAAAATTAAAATAATAATATACATTAAACTAAACTTGAAAGATAATTTGTGTAATTATCCCAAAAGTTTATAGGCTTTGTTAGTGTAACAGGTTTTGGATTATCGTTGGAATAATAGTTTGTTGTAAATTATAAATTTTTTAAAAAAACTGAATTTTAAAATAATTTATAATTATTGATTATTTAATTTTTTATTATTGAAATAGATTGTTATTTATCAAAAGTTTATCATCCGTACACTAACGGAAGTTGCAATAATTGAAGGACAGAGAACCTGCGTCACGACTGAATATAGAAACAAGTGATTAATGACTACTGGGCGGCGAATGTACCTGTAGATGGGCTCGTGATGGCTCTGGTCCCAACTCACTGCCCAATAAACTTTATATTCATGAGTCAAATAATAAATACTTGAATTACTTTGTCGGCTTGACGCAGTTTTAGCACCCAACAAAATGTACGCACCGCGATGAGCAAAGTACAGACATTCCCCAGTGGCAAAAACAGTGTATTTGCAAATTGCAGCGCCACATAATTTGACCTCGCAGGCATTCTACAGACATTTTTGTCCACTCGACAGAACTAGTTGTAACCCTGAGATTAAAAGGTCGCAGAGAGAGATAAAATGCATTCCCAATCTAATTTTGAATTCGTGAGACTTTCCTCACTTTGTGTCCCTCGAGTGAATAATCATGTGCCTTAGCCTTCATTTAATTTAATGAAAGGAAAGGGCCAATATTAATCGGGTCCAAAACTTCTCAATTAATACAATCATATCCGATACCTTTTCAAAGTGCAAGAGAGCCTTTTCATTTCTGATGAATGTTTAGGTCCTGGTTGCCCATTTAATTTTATAACAAAAAAAATGATTCTATTGACGTTTAATTCACCGCTGGTTCGCGTCCTTCGTTCCGTGAAAAACGTTATTTGATTCGGCCACTGTTCTTATACAGTTTGACAATCTAGCTAAACGAGGAATTTTGCTTTGTGTTTATCCGGGGTTGTACTTTCTATGACATCTGGCCAAGTGGATGCTCTCGACGGAGTTCGATTTGGTTTTTTATGTGGTTTCGTTTGGTCCCTCGATGTTGCGGATGATGTGTGCAAAGAAGGTGATGTGGAAAAGGACCATGTAAGCCCAGTGGGAACAGCATTTTCTTGTTTGAATGTGAATATGAACCTGGATGGAAGGAGGCTCTTTCGTGCACTGAACATCATCTCAAGTTCCTCCCTTGTGTAATTCCCAACCGTAATCTCTCTCTCTCTCTCTCTCTCTCTCTCTCTCTCTCTCTCTCTCTCTCTCTCTGCAACTGCTAATCAAGATTAGAACCTGGATTAACTCTTTTGTGCACTGATCATCATCTCAAGTTCCTCGCTTGTGTATTAGTTAAATATGAAAGTGCATTGATTTGCAGAGTTCATGTCTCCCTGTTGGGTTGCTTCTATCTGGATATTGCTAGGTTTATATTCCATGATGTGGCGTGTAGTATTTGTCATGGATGATTGATATTAGTTAAATTTCCATAAATATATTAAGTCAAACTTCTGTCGAACTGCATAGATTGTCATCAAGTACGTCCGACTTAGTTTCATTCTATGCATAGAAGAATGTCTCCAGATTTTGTCAAAGAAGAAGACAGACAAGATTCCGACATGTCCACCGAGAGAAGATTTAGCACTTCTTCTGTTTGATCCGTCCACTGATAATACATTCTCAGTCGGTCATCCTTCCAAATGAGTTCAAGGAGTAGCGTATGTAGAACCATCAGTATGCATTATTTCCTAAATGAAAGACAAGGAAATATAATCAGGTCATAGGGCATGATCAAATTTGATTCTATGAACACAGCAATCATAAACTGGTTAGTAGTTTAAGCTATAGTGTGAATTGCTCCTCTCTGCTTTGTTTGTGTCAGTTTACAGGTTCTCTGTGGATTTGATTGAAGAAGGGAGGCCCAGATTGATTGTTGTTGATATTTTGAGGGTGAAAAGAACCACAAAATAATCAAAGAAGAATCAGTCATAGTCGCCAATTTCCATATTAATTTTTAGCTTGAGTTGGCAATGGAGGTCAATCAAATTTGCGTCTTGTTTATCATTTCGTGTTAGTCTGAGATTTTGTCTGACCTTGTTGATGTGAGAGATCCAACCCAAAGCTTAGCTCTAAGGTGGAGAGAATATGAATACGATGCCCACAACCTGACTAAGAACGGCACATACAATTAATGAATGAGGACACGCAAAATAAATTTAGAGTGAAACTTGGCTCTCATCTCATGTGAAAAAAAAAGGTCAAATCGAGAAGCTTAAACTATTTGATGAAATAAAAATACATGAACATATGGCTCAAATAAGACGTATATAAGCGATATGGGATATTTTAACAATCAGAAAATTAAATAAGCAACTATAATATGCGATGTTGACACTATACCTGCTGCTATGGTACTTTATGTTGATCTTTCTAGTGGGGGTGAGTAAGATGAATAGATCGAACTATCCAGCTTGATCCAGTTTCAAGGACTGGCTAGTTCAGAGGAGTACCAATCCAATTCCTAGTTTCTAAAAGTGGTACTAGTGTCTAGGTTGTCTAGTTCCCCCAACTAGACCGCTCAAACCAATTGTTATTTTTTTTTTTTTTAATGCCTTACGCAAGCCTCCTCTCCTCTTTCAATCTTTCCCTTAATTTGGGTCTTCTTCACCTCTTATTGAATTCAAAACATTCTCTCATTTAAACTCAACCGGTTTGACTAGATCATCCTAAAACCGGATCAAGAACCAATCACCCTACTTCCTAGTAATCGATTTGACGTCACTAATTGTTAGCCAAATGAGAGAGAAGAATCCATTTGATGTCATGAAGATAGGTACTGTCAAGATCACATGACTCATCTACACGTCTGGTTGTTTTAAACGGCAAGATGTCCTATGTCTATTTAGTATCATCTACGATTGAAACTGCAGTTGACTGGGATCTACCAGGCTTGAGGCAACAATTTCTTTCTTGTGACGATATGCATCTTGTACTGGAAAGAAATATCTAACATTAACCTTAAAGAGCTTATTCTTACAGTTGTTTCTTTTGTTTAACAACTCCATATCATTGGTTGCTGCTCTAATAGACATTTCCTTTCTTGCTTCCCCATTATTTGCAGGCACCCTCAATTGCTCTTGCATGAAATCCCCTGCTTCAGCTGAGGAGATGACAAGCTAATGAGTTGATTTTGAACAGTAATTACTTTTGATCTGCCTTCTCTATTTATAGCCTGTCGTTGGGCTAATTGCGGAGGTGGCTCCTGTAACAAGACTCCAAGTTTCTCGTCCAGTTGCCTTGCTACAATTGAAGTCCTGCATCAAATGTTGGTGAGCCCAATTAGTTAGTTCCTTCGGGAGGTGCAGTTGGAATAAATTGCCGGAATCTGGGGATTTCATCTTCAATTAATATTTAACAGTGCTTCAGCACCAACTTTGTCTGACAATGAGGGTTCTAGAGAAAAGGCTTAAGCGAAGTCCAAAACTCAATTGGATTTTGAGCTCTCTGAATTGTAAAAACACCTCCCTTGCAGCTAGTGAAAAGTATTTTACGTACTGACAATAGTTTTTGTGCTTCATTTGTGCTCATGAAAGAGAGAGATGATCAATTCACTCAAGTTGAGGGCGACATTGACGAGAGTTTCTACAAAATTTCACATATTTTCTCTAAAGAATTATCTAGTCCCGACAATAATTTGGATTGACCGATCCAATCTAATAGTTACGGAAGTAATGGAAGTGACGGCACAGGCATGAAAAATTAATCAAAATCTCTTTACTTGCATAAAACCTATCAAGAACTGCCCCCCCCCCCCCCCAAAAAAAAATAAAAAAAAAAAAGAACTAGATTAGTCTGTGTATTGTACACAGATGAGCTCTTGTTCATGTAGTTAAATAGACAGGTGAATGTGAATACAAGTTTTCATGAGAGCGAGACGTCGGTAGATTGTGCAAATGTCGTGCTTGTGTTAGTTACTCTTATTTTCTCATGATCTAGAACAAGAATCGTCTAGCTCAAAAGCTCTTGCTTTTCATTGCTATGCCAAGTACTCATGACAAGCATGTAGAAGTCTTTCGCTGTTTTCTTTTGCAAGAAGCTTTACCGTGACGACGTGCACAACCCACTGACCCAAACCTCCAAGAAGAATTCAAGTGGTGAGAAACTAGGAGGATTGATCATATATGTATCGTCCTAAGCGGTAAGCTGTCTTTCCCCGACATGGGATTAAGACGTTACGGTTGTTTATACATTCTTAACCAAATGTAGGAAGTCGTATAATATGTAACGTGTCCAATTGCTTCAATTTTTTTCTCGCTGCTTTGGCTATCTCTTATTTTTCACCTGTTCTTTCTTTTGAGTATTCATGGGCGAGGTCATTTTAGGACTTACGTACATTTGGCACAACATTCCTGGCCTTTTGTAGTGTTAACCATGGTCGATCGGTGTGATTAGCATGTTTTTATGCGTGCAAAATGCAAATGATGCGACGGTTATACTTTGATTAAGTTCATTATTAGTGAAACATAGATTAATTAAGGTGGTGGAATCACTCTATGCCTGTGCTATTACTAATAAAGTAGAGGGAAACTACATTAAATGGATCGACCTTTGAGCTGATGAATTTGTTTCGGGCTAACCAATAATGTTGAGGTGAATATAATCAAAGGTCCGAATCTTAAATCGCAGCCCAGAATGGTTTGAAATCACGTGGTTTCTTATGTTTTTAAGAGTAGCTCCTGAATCCTTATGTTTTTCATTTATTCATTAATCATGAAAAAAGAAAAGTAAAGATCCTAACCAACTCATTAAGAATAAACCAATTCTCTTTATATGTTTTTAATAAGTCTATTACATTTAGACAAATTCTTCACTCATTGCATGGATTGATTTTTCTATTTTAAAAGGTAAATTTCTGCTTTCATCCCTTCAAAAATTTGTGCAATTTGTTTCTTCAATCGAGTTCTTAAACTTTAAATCTCTCTCATTAAGTTTTTCTAAATTCACATAAATTTTCTAATCTAGTGTCTCCCACTCTACGTCCACTTTATTGGAGTTGAGGCACTCTTCAAAGGCATCCTGAGCCTAATAACCACAATAAAACCTCAACGATAATGAAATATCTACCTATGAACGTTTTTTCTCATGGCTTTCCACAGCAAACTCTCATGTCAAATTCAATTGATTGGATTCGAAACTGGACAGACTTATCTAGAAAAGTTGTGCAGATTCAAAAATTTGATCGGACAAATTATAATTTCTAACATCTTTTAACCGAAAAATTACGTTAGCTCAAGGACGAAAGGAATCAGCTCTTAATCGTGCAACTGGGCCTGTACGAAGATCCAAAATTTACAGCTCCACTGTTGCTTGTCCAGGTTCTCTCTCCCTAGCCTACGAGGCCATTCCATCTATGCTACTAAAATTTAATAATGGAAAGAGGAGAAGAAAATCTTTCTCGTGATCACTTCAAGTCCCAACACAAACATCGCCTCCTTCCCATTCTACGGCGCCTCCCAAGCGGCGGCGCACGGTCGTTATTATATTGTTTATGTACTTTCTTCAGGAAGAGGACACTAAATAGGAACCAGCTCACGTTGTACTGGCCAAATGAAAGCCACGACTTCTATGACGAGAAATGATGACATAAATTATTTTTAAATTATGATTCATAAAAAAATGGAAAATTTTCAAATAAAGACTTATAGTGCCATTATTTTTTCAAAAGAGGACCTGAAATGAAGTTTATCTTAAATAAGGATCCAAAGTGCTTTCATTTTCTCAAAAGAAGACCTGTAGTGGAGTCTATATCAAAGAAGGACCCAAAGTGATCATTTAATTTCAAAAAAGAACCTCATTTGCTGGCTAGTGAGTAAATGCATCTCTAATGCATATTCCGATAGCCTGATCAGGATATATATATATATTTTAATTTTTATTTGTTTTTTTCTTTATTATTATTTTTTTGGGTAAATGGTGGCATTGTTCATCATCTTCTTTATCCTCTATTCATCTTCTTCTCAAAAACATCAGACTTGGGAAGGGCCAGCGGAATATACATCGAATATGCATCTATTCACCGGCCGACAAATGAGGTCTTTCTTTGAGACTAAATGACTATTTTGGGTCATTCTTTGAGACAAATTTCATTTTAGGTCATCTTTTGAGAAAATGATGGCACTTTGGGTCCTTATTTGAGACAAACTTCAATTCAGATCCTCTTTTGAGAAAATGATGGTACTTTGGGTCCTTATTTGAAATTTTCCCTAAAAAAAATTTCAGTTACTATGATTTATGAACTTTTCATCGAAGATGTTCATATAATTTAAAATGATGATAAATATATAAAAAAATTAGGATTCATATTGAATAAATTTAAAGTTCAAAAATCAAATTACATATTTAGTAAAAATATAAGAATCATTTGTATCATTTTTCCTAATCAAAATATAGATAAGAAAGAATTTTAAAATTACTCTTGAGTTTTCACTAAATGAAGGAAGGAATGATTGGGAAGTTGTGATGGAATATTTAATTTGAGGCATAGTTTGAGCGGATCCGTTAAACTTTGCCATACCTTGGTGCTAGTGAGAGTAAATCCCAATAATTCTTAGGCTATGGCACATGTAAGTCGCATACAAATTAAAACTTACGTAGATTGAGGAGTAGCAAATCGAGACTTCTTGAGACCGAGCGCGACTGGAGGATTCGAACCTATGGTTGAAGAATCCCTAACTATTGAAAGTAAGTTTTACACCACTAAACTCACCATTACATTGATATCATTTCTTGTTTTAGTAATAACTAGTGAGGGCTTTGCTACAATCATCAAAATATTTTCATTATCAATAATAATCTATATATCTAAATATTTTCACAAATAACAAACTTATTTTCTGCTCATTCAACATTTTCAAATCATTTTTTCTACAAAACAAACAGAACATACGTGTTGAAGTTATTAATAGTGATAATTAAGATATTTCAGTCCTTGATAATTAAGACATTACCAAGCAAGATGGCTCTTCTTGATATATCAGTCCTTAATAGTGATAATTAAGATATTTCGCTTCAATATTAGAAAATTATTTGTTTCCAATCCTTTTACGGTTCTCATCTCATGTGTAATCTATAACTAACAATCATATCATTTTAAAATCAAAATGTCCTTATGTTACCAAGTTGTGCCCACCATGATATAAATACTTTGAACTTTTTTTGTATCATTTAAAACCGAAACTTGCCTATTGCAATATAAATAAAGAAATCCCGAACTTATACTAGAGATGAATTGAACTAGAAGATATATATATTACACATGTACAGGTTCAAATTTTTTGTGAGACAAAAAAATTGAGGATATTTATATCATAATTGATAAATTTAGGATTTTTTTGTTATATAAAAAAAAGTTTAAAATATTCACATCACATTGGATATAGTTTATGATTTTTTGTGGCATTCATTCATTAATAATTAATAATCATATTATTTTAAAATGTCTTTATGTTACCAAAGAAAAAGAGCCCGAAAAAGTTTTAGAGCCAGCTCGATCGGTTCCCACTCGCGTCTCTTTTTGAATTCTGTGACCCCATTCGCGGTCAAAAAACAAATCCTGCTTTTGGAACGTCTCGACCTCCGAAAGCATCAGCGGTTTTTCAATTTTTTTTTATAAATAAGTGTGTCCTTTTGAGATCAACGGTTGATTGTTGGACTTCACTTGTCAAGCATATGTTATTAAAAAATAGTTTTTAAAATAATTATCAGTCATATCACCAAAATAATCCGCTCAGTTAAAATTTATAACTTTTGTCTAGTTAATTACTTGACAGATATCACGACATTTACTACGAAACTTCCTACCCTTTTCGGCTGAGTATGCAAGAAGGACCCTTTATCTTACTCTTTGTTTGCCTTTAATCACCGGTCTTTCTCTCTCTTTTTTCCTTTTCAATAAATTAGTAATTCTTATTCACATGTCATAATCAAAATTTGTAATTGTACTTGTGTATCGAAAAAGAAATTTTTAATTAATTATTCTATGAAATTTATTTACATTACAGTTGTGTCAACTGGTGCCGCTTTGTCATGTGATATAATTTACACGTTTCAACACTCATCCGGAATTGCCGCTTTACTTTTTTTCACGATGTCCTCTAACCGGAAACGCGCATTTTGAATTGACTGAAGCGAGAGCTACTTTGGATGTCTATCATTGCCGGCGTAAAAGAGAAATTAATGAATACTAAAGTACGATTTGAGGGGTCGTTCCTTGGAACTTGGAACTACTTTTTTGCCCTATTCTCTCTGTGTGATTTGATGAAGAGATGTGAATGGTGATGGGAAGCGTGCCGTTATTTAAGAACGGATCGAGCAAGAATTTTCAGTGAATTAGATGAAAAAGATATAGGCAATTTTTTACTTTTGAGCTTACTAAATAAGGAAAATTGTAGGGTTCATCACTTATAGCCCAGTAGTTTGGGCGATTCCACTTCACAAATCAAACGAATAAGTATCTACAGTTGAAAAATTCAATATCAACACAGTGAAATTGAAAGTGTAAATAGATTTACAAAGTAAAAATTATAAGTCACCCGAAATACACTAATTAAATGAAATTGATAGAAGTAAGTCATTTAATTGCCGAGTAAAACCGTTGTGATGACCACCATCTTGAGGTGATTGTCACGACTAATATCGGTCTCAGCCTCCAGCACCATATCATCGATACCATTGAGCATCGCTACCAGGAGATTTGACATTGAGGCATACTCTAGATGGTATAGATTGTTAAATAAAAAATTTCATTTGACATCTAAATAGAGCAACACTAAGTGGTCAGCACTAAATTAGTTCATGAAATTTATTTTTTCTTGCAGAAGATGTGGATCTACTTGCAACCTCAGTTATGCTTCGATACGCTTGAGCTCAACAACATGCATGTTTACTCAATCCATCGTAGACACTTGACAAGATTTGGTTTGAATATTCACTGTCGTAGAAAACAAATAATTAATCTCAATACTAACTAGACAAGAAAAGAATCTAGTTACGGGACGTATGTGGTTCAATCGGTATTACCTACTTCATGACAAAAAGCGTACAACATTTCACTACTAATCAAAACGGACTACACAATGGGAATTACTTACAATTGCAATTGAATCGTTTAAACAACCTCGACATTTCCAAACCTCATAACTCATAAGATATTTAACCTTTATAATTTCTTATGAAATAATTTGTCAATTTTACAAAAGAAAAGATTTAATTGAGTGAAAAGTTATAATCGTTTTAGAGTGTAATTAAGAAAAAAGAGGGGACTCTATGATCTCACGCCAATAATTTCTGCAAATACAAGCCCCCAAGATCGATCTTCTTGTACGACAAAACAAGCATAATAGAACATTTGCAAACACATGAAATATTATTATTCTTACATAGAAATTCCTTGACCGACTCCACCTCCACTTGGACTCATACATGAAAATTTTGCTTGTTTGTTCATTCGTCAAGTTACGGTTTCTATTCGGACTAAGATTTCTATTCAGATCACATTTTTTTACACGCTTAAAGTGGAGATATATTTTAACTTTGATAACACAAATACAATCCGATGACTGATATTCAAAGGTTTGAATCCAACAACTGAGGAGAGATATGCCAAATTTCCCATTTATAAAATTTCAAAACTATAGAGCCATTATTATATGATTATAGCGTATGCTATGTAATGGATACATGGAACAAGACAACTGGATCCAGTGGAAGGCACCGACAGACACAATTTGTCGGAGTTGACTTAATTGATCCACGCATGCAGGTAGCCGTCGGTTGATGAGCATATTTCACGACAACTTGCGACTCTCATACCTTATACCTTATTTTTTTTCACAGATTAGGGTTAGTAAATCTATAATGTGTATAGAATGATTGATACTTTATACCTGAAAAGGAGTGACAAAAACTTCGTGATTATCACATTCAGACATGGCGGTAGACTTTGGTCCCTAAGTGACGGCCTTTTGTGGATGTCATACAACAAATCCAAGAGAGATAAGGTATTAGCATCTCTCTAATTTGACGGCTTATTAATTGAACGGTTGAGACTTTGTGAAAGAGCTCGAACTTGAGACCAAATAAGCTTCAAACTGAGGAAGATAGAGTGGGTCGAATGCTAAATCGACATGAAGAACAGAGTTCGATGAAATGTCTGTTTCAAGGTGGGCCTCTAGCTGCCATGGACGATAGAACAAAGCAGACCATGTCAACCCCTCTCATAAGATCATTGTGTCTTGGAAAAATATAGGTGATGAGATAGTGGTCGTAGTCAAAGATTCCACCTATAATCGCTTTGGAATTTAAGTGGATTTGACAAGTGGGGCGTCCATTTTTACCATCCCTAGACGAATGTGTATAAAACAATGACCAGTCGATCGCAAGACACTTGAGCACAATCATAAGATACTATATTGGTTGAGAAAACAATTTAGAGAACTTCAGTGATTTATACATTTATGGTCCGGCATTTATCTAAAGGTCCACTATGTATGCCCTGAGAGGACTCCTAAGGGGTTGAGTCATTCTCCAACAAATCAGCACCAAAACATAACTAAAAAAACAGAAAATGTATGATTAAGAGACTTTATCATATAAAAAAGAATTTAAAAAAGTAAACTCAAATTGCTTGAGTATTAAAAAGTTAGAGAATGAGAATCCCACGCTAATATTTTTTGCTTCATGCAAAATGAACTTTGTTGAAAAATATTCCTGGATTTAATTACAGATTTTCCATCGGCTATGATTTTTTTTTTCAATTTAATCATTTCCCTAAACGATCCTAAGGAAATTTCCTTCTAAATAAAAGTTACCCTAAAACTAAAATCCTTTTCTATCTATATCTATCTATATCCCCACATTTCCTTCCCCCTTCCCCCAAAAAAAAAATAAATAAATAAATTATGGAATCCTTCATCTTTTCCCGCTGGGTGACAAAAAACACATGTGCAAGTCCTCGAATGAAAGGCCAGTGGGGATATATCGAACTAAACCGAGTCAAAATTGGGGTCCATGTCGGGGTCCGACCTTAGAACCTGAGGATGTCTTTAGTTCACTTAGTGGAATTTGAATAGGCTTCAGAGGGCGTCAAAAGGGACACGTTAGCATCCAGTTTTAATGATGACATTGAGATCCTCCTGTCCCGCCAAGGCGCCAACCCAACCCGATGATCCCACCACTCTAATCACCTCTCTTATTTCTCCCTCTTTGTCTATTCACATCCCTTGATATTCTATAATTTTGAACTCTCCATTGCAAAAATGTGTGTGTGGCTTTGGATTTTAGGACACATGAGCGCCAATCATAGGATTCATCATGTTTAATGTCTCGAAAGAAGTAATGGAAGAAGAAAGAGAAAAGCCACCAATGGTGAACAGTGAATTCCGAGGGTCCTACACGTACATCAGCCAATCTTGTTATGGGCATTGATAATCCTTGTGCTTTAGGCCGAGGAGAAGTAAAAAGTAGCCACCATCCTTGATTACTTTGGTTCTTTTGTCTAGAAAATACAGCTAGATGATGGTATTCTAACCTTTCCACTATAGCAACTTTATTGAGTAATATAAAGATTTATGATGAGATTTTAAACAACTAATCATACATCCAAGTACATGAAACTTGAAACACATTGATGACACTAGACATCAGCAAAAAGAGACTATTATCGAGATTATGGTGGGCAAGGTTTTTTTAAATGGAAAATTAGTGGTCAAAGTTGTAAAACTGTCATTTGAGGTACATTTTGGTATCAAATTTTGTTATCGCACATTTTAATCCTAATAATCTTTAAAATAGTGAGATTAAGTGTGTTCAATGATTTTTCCTACCAAAAAAATTGGCATGTCACATTTTTTAAGGACAAGTGCACCAAAAAGTCAAAAAAAAGTTGCAAAAATGTAATTAAGTAATTCCATTAACTTTGTTAATTTAAGTTTGTTTGTTTGCGAGTTGCAAACCTTAGATGTTGTTTCTCATGGTGATGAATCATGTTTCTAGCAAGTCGGTGAGTACGGCGACAAGACCAGGTGAAGGAGGATGGCGAGGCGAGTTCAAGGTCGTCTCGCATGGTCCAGTGACTTGGTCCGGTGGCATCAATCCCGGATGCCAATAGCAAATTCAGCACAAGCTTAATTTTCAATTATATTTTACCTTTTGATCATACAAAAATACCTTTCGAAATTGGTCTTAAATATATCCCACTTCCACTCCCTTTGACACCATTTGTGAGACCAAATATCATTAGATTCCTTCTCGAATTACAATTATGTCACTAAGGAAAGAAGATTATCTAATTTATTATTCAAGAAAGGATATTCAAGGATAAATTATTTAACAGGTGCATAATTCAAGGGACAGATATTTCTTTGGTTGCATGCTAGCCTTTTTTTAAGAGAAAAAAAATTGAGTTATTCCAAAAAACACAATCTTGATTGCAACGCCATATATATTTAAGGCTCAAGAGGGAAAAAGGCAATTGAATCACAATTATTTGGGGGAATCCCAGTCTTGGTATAGATTTGATGTGACTTCGATTTGTGAAGATTTATTGATAACCTAAAAAGGTGGGAATAAAATTGAAAAGAGAAGAAAATGTGGGGACTTCTGTTGCTCTTTAGCCTTACAAAAAGTGGCAAAATAATAAACTCCTTGAATGTGATATTATACTAGAATTAATGGAGTTCTAAAGGCTTGTTTGATAACCAGTCAATTTTTAGTTAATTCTATTTTTTTCCTCAGAATGAAAAAAAAAAAAAACTCATTCTGTGATGTTAGCTAAGTTTTCTACTCCCAAGAATAAATTTGTTTCTAGGAATAAATTTGAAATGGAATCAATAAAGAGAGAATGTTACTTTTTATTCCGAAAAACAATTTTAGAATTGAGTCATTTTCCTTTTTTCTCTCTTTTACTTTTCATTTTCTTCTTCTTCTAGCCAGTCACCTAGCTTGACAATGGCTAGCAGGCACCCCAGAGGCCTATGTGAAGTCGATGGTGACCGGCTAGAGGAGAAAAAAGAAGAGAAGAAAAAAAAAAAAAAAGAAAAATCTTAAAATTATTAAAAAATTAAGAAATCCTTTGTCACAAAAAAAAAAAAAATTGATGGTTGTACCAAACATATCACCATTTTTTTTTCTATTCCAAGAGATAGCCCCTTGGCTTTCACGATACTCATTCTATCAATCTTAGCATTACTTCACAATGAAATCGGTTTTACGAAGGCGACATCGACGTGAATTAGAGAATGCTTGGGGACAATCTCCTAAGCCGGCCACGGTTGTCCAACTCTACAAGAGAACAAGATTGGAAGAACGCATGAAACACCAGGACTTGCAAAACATAGCATTAGTGCCGATGCGTCCAAGACATGGTTCGGCACCGCAAAATCTTCAACCAATTTAACTATAAATACGATGGAGCAAGGGATGCCGTGACAATCCCGTCCGACACCGCAAGCATTCTTACCCGCGTCGGGACAGCTTTTGGGCAAATGAATGGTTCTTCTTCTTCCGACGCATTTGGCATGGTGCTAGAACCTTTAGCGATGAATGCTCCGGCGAAGCTTAGGCCGACATGGGTGGGATCGTAAACTCATTGTCCAACACCGGCTCATTGCCACTAATTACCTTTTATCCGGATTTGCATACGCCTCATATCCAATTAATGTGAGATTAGGTTACACTTAATTCACCACAACTCGTCCAGTGCCTCAAGATGGCAACTTGAGTTATACGAACATGCTTTGTCCAATAACACACCTTATAATGGACGAAGGAGAAGCAAGGCATGGCGGTGGTTGATGGCCAACCCCACTCGGAAACAACTACGTCTACTTAGCTCATCCTATGCTTCATGTTACACTAAATTCACTAGGACTCGTTCAATGCTTCAAGATGGCAAGTTGAGTTATATGAACATGCTCAATGTAATCATGCACCTTATAATGGACGAAGGAGAAGCGAGGCATGGTGACGGCCGACAGCCAACGTCTCTCAGAAACAATTTTGTCCGCTTAGCTCACGCCTACCTACTCCATTGCCCAGTAGAAGGCATCCACAGTCGCACATAGCCTGTTCGTTCGTGTAACTCAAGCTACCATCATGAACCTAAGAAATGGTTGCGATTAATGGAGCATAATTTGATCTGACATTAGTTGGATCTGAGGCATATTCAAAATGGGGCTACACATTAACTAGTGATGGCGAGCTAGTGTTCGACAAAGAGTAGATAATTCCAATTAGGGGTGTGCATGGTCCGAGCGGGCGGTTCCCAACCTAGAACCGGGAACCGCCCGCTAAGGACCGGTTCAAAAAATTGGAACCGGATCCACTCATTTGTTGCATGGATCCACCTGGAAACCGGACCGCTGGTTCAGTCTGATTCCCGGGTGGATCCATGGAACCCATCTTAACGCGAGACAATTTTGGTTTTCAATATAGAACGGTCGGGTCTATGAGTTAGGAAGGAGGGGAAGGGGTCTATGGTTAGGTTTTCAACATAGAACGATCGCGAAACAATTTTCCGCGACTGTGGCGAGTGGCGGCCGACGCAAGGGGGCGAATAGCAGTGGCAAAGGAGCAATGGCGGCAGCGTCGACGCTCGGGGAGGAATCGAAATGGCGATAAGATTAGGAGGAACCGAAAAAGAGATAAAGAGAGAGAGAGAACCGAAGACGAAGGGAGTGAGGAAATGAGATATAATCTAGGGTTTTTTTTTAGTATTTTTTTTAATATTAAAAAGGTTTTAGCCGGGTCCGGATGGGTGGATCCACCCATGGAACCGGGAACCGGATCAGTACCCACCGGTTTCGAAAAATTGGAACCAGGAACCGGACCGGTTCCCTCAAGAACCGCCGGTTCCGGGCAGTTCCAGTCCGATTCCGGACAGTCCGGGCAATTCTCGGATATTTTGCACACCCCTAAATCCAACCATGTCTACTTCAGCGTCGTCGACGGATGCACCGGCTTGATGGTGGGTCTAAACTCAGGGTACAAGTCGCAACTACGGTGGACCCTCAGTCCAGTTAATTCATAGGCGTTGAACCATACCCTAGCCTCTAAGGCACGGGATGTGATGGATGGAAGTCTTGGTTTTTTATGCCTAGCGTGACGTCTATTCCACTAAACGCAAGCGCAATGAGCAGGTCCGAGATCGCACTTTTCCAATGCTTTAGTTCTTGGAAAGTTGGACCGCGGTGCCCGGCTCGTGGATTGTCTCCATCCATTCCGTAGTTCACACAGGCGTTGAGCTGCGCCTTCGTAATTCAGATAAGGAAGTGCAGCGATGCTACTGTTGATAGAAGGATAAAATACCAACAAAATCCTAAACATATTGCATAAATACCATTTTAGTTTTAAACTTTTCAATTGGATCAATTTAATCAAATTTTTTAATTAGATCAATTTAATCATAAATCTTATCGACGAGGGCTAGTGATAATTTTGTTTGTTATTTTAAACAAAATGAGTGCTTTTTACTTTGTCTTACATAGAAAAGGTAAGAGCAAGTGGGTTAGTTTAAATATGTGGGTTTTCCTTTTTGTAGTTAAAGGAATGATTGGGTGAAGTTAGATCCCACCATACCCGCGTGCGGGTGCGCGATTATTTGGCACATTTAGCACTTAGCGCGCCCGCGATTTAATTAGCATTAATCCCTTGCTATTTATTTATTTTTACTTTTTTATTTTTAATTCAAAGGTTGCCTTTTAATTTGAGAATTTTCGGAAATGAAATATAAAATGAAAATTCGAAATTCTATTTAAAAAAAATATATTCCGAATTTTATTTGTGTCTTTTCAAGACAACCTTTAAAAAATTACTTATTTATTTTTGCAACATTTTCCGAAAATTATTGTTCGGTGTTCGATTTCTTCCGAAAAGTCGCGGTTGTTTATATTTTCTAAAGGTCGTGTTTGTTCATTATTTGGCATTTTTTTACGAATAGTTGCAAGACTATATATATATACTTGTCAATTTTCGGAAGAAAAGCATAGTCATTTTCACAACCATTGTTTCTTAGAGAGACTCCGAGACTTTGTTGTATCTTGGAGGATTTTTGCATCATTGGGAAAGTGATATCACGCATCAAAGTCCGAGTTATTTTACTCTATCCGATTTCATTGTTCAACCAATTTCGAAGCAATATTTTCACAACAGCCTTTGCTTGGTCTAGGTGAGGGCCCCCATGCCTTTGCCAGCCACAGGCGAGGGTTCCATGTGAGGGTCAACACCCTCATGTGTTAGCCACGTGGCCCATGATGCCCTCACTCTTGCTTGTGTCGAGCAAGTGCGCAGTAGCCCTCAACCTAGCCAACAAGGTGTGGAGGCCCTTGCCCAGACTAACCAAACACCGGTGACCTCACTAGCCAAGAGGATTTTTTTTTTAAAAAAAAGTAAAAAACTTATAATAAATTTCACATCAATGTCGGTTGCATCACATAAGATTGTCGAATCCCTTGTTAGTAATTCTCAGCCTAAATTGGGCAAATTGATTGAATTGATATCCATGCAAAAAGATTTAGAATTGATTGAAATAATTGGAAAGTTTAGAATTTATTTAATATTAATACAATAGATTTATTAATACTTTTCTCGTTGATAGAACGAGGATCGTCAAAGTTGATAACATCTTTTAAGATTACCTATTTCAAAAGCATGAAAATCGTCATTTAGTTAGTAATCTAAAAGACGAAATAAGAATGAGGACCTTAGGTATTAGATATGCACCGCTTCATGATATGGACACCTTCAAACAATTGAATGCGACACTGATCCTAATGTTCTTGATAGAATAAATACTCTTCCTTTATCGTACCTAACATTTCAATTGTGTGGCATATAAAACTTCGGAGACATGAAAAAGAAGAAAAATAAACATTATCACTCTAAAAATTCACTATGAGAGAAAGGAACATGTAAAGACCCATGAGTGAGCTTGATTAATGGAAATGAGACCCATTAAATAGGTGGGTTGAGTTGGATTGCAAATGGTCTAACCCAAATTGTTAAAACACTTCTATATTTAATCTAATTTTAAGTTTTATATATATATCACTAAAACATTTCAATGTAAGACAAATTTAGTGGACGATTTTTATAGTTTTTATAAAAAAAAAAAATTGGGTTTTTTCAAGTTGAATTCTTTTTTTTTTTTTTTTTCTTTCTAAGTTTGGACCGGCAACCATGGGAGAGGGCTGGCCAACCCTCATTGACCATAGACAAGGGCCAACGACCCTTGTCAATCACTAGGCGAGGTATTGATACGGTGCCCATGTGACTTAAATAAAATAAAAAACGATATTGTTTTGGCCAAACAAAATCTAATAAAATTTTGACAGAAGGTAAATGGATCACATAAGTACAAGTTTAAGGTATATATGTTACGGTGTGTAAAATTTGAAGTTTTTTTTTGGGGGGGTTACTTATAAGAAAAATGACGTTTTATATAAGTTTTTCATCCCATATGTTATTACTAGAGCTCCCACCTAAAAGAAATATTAAAGAGCCTATATACCAAATAGGTTATATATCTAATCTCAATTTTGTCAATACAAAAAAGTATATCAAATATGCAAAATAAATATGAGTCGTGTTGTAGGTTTGTAAGATGATAGTCAACCATTGGAAATTTTCTGAATTATCACAGGCATATTCGCAATTGGTATTATCATCTCAAAATTGAAGAAATCCAATGAAAAATTCTACACAAAGTTTTGACAATTAGAATATGATACACGAAAATAACAAGATCTTGTAATTTACGTTAATGTGAAATCATCAAAGAAATAAATGAGAAATAATAAGGACATTAAAAATTTACGTGATTCGGCTTGACTATCGGTATGTACATCCATGGGAGAGTTGGCAGCAAATAATCTACTATAATTGAAAAATTAAAGTTTATAATAGTTCAAATACTAAATGTTTCCCACACATAAATTTAACTCTAAATTCAAAGTGCTTATAAATAAATAATTCACTTAAATATAAACTCACGATATAAAATTACCACACATTTAAGCTCAACCAAAGCACGCACGGCTCTATCTTTGGCTTGACGTGTGGCTCCTTTTCTCCGTTATAAGTAAGGCTGCAGCAGCGAAAAGAAACCCTCCTGGAGATATTCGCTTTTATATATGTCTGTATGCGCCTAAGGTCAAAAGTTTGGACTTGGACCCACCACATAACAAACCAACGCCCACAAAGAATTTTGCTTCTGCCGAAGTGAATTTCCTCTTTGTAAGTCTTCCAACGAAGTCATCTTCTTCTCTCTTTTTCTTCTTTTCCTAAAAGATAAATAGAAATATAAAATAAAGCGTGCCCCTTTTGTCTTGTAGTGGTAAATCACATACTCCTTACTTCCTTGCTTATTTTGCACTTCCAAAAGAATGTCCAATAAGAAGAAAGATTTTTCATCCGATTTCAAACTCGAGACATTAATTTAACATCGGCCATGAATGATGTTCTCAAACAACTAAGTGTTAGGGATCCATTTTAATAACAAATGTTCCAAATAGTTGTCATACGGTATCTTCTATATATTGAGTTAAAACTACTCTTACGATCACTTATTTCTTCTAATATTGCCCTCAATAACAAATGAAAATGTAATGTATTGATTCTCAAACCACCCATGTATAAGGAAAAACATATAATCATCATATCTCTTAAAATTTTCCATTTCATCCACTTTTCGATACTTGAAACCACTCGTTTTCTTCTCATAGGCAACCGACCAATTTAACGCATAAACGTAGCACGTGTTTTGATGCGGGTATCATCTATACCAAAAAGTAATTATATATTTTATTTTTCAAAATTCAGGAACGTGGATGTGGCAACGGGTTAAAAGATAAGAAAAAATAACATAAATGATCTCTTAACTTTAGCAGAATATATAACGTCATCCTTAAATTGTTAACAATTAATATGTTCCATGAACTATAAGTCAATATACAATGTCAATCATAAACTTTTAATTTATTCAATATGATGCATGAATTTTTTATATATATATATATATATTCAATTTATTTCCCAAACCAAATAAAAATGTTTAATGTTATCCCTAAACTTGAATTAATAAAACGATAATATTAGATATTTTTATATAGTTTGAAGACTATATTGAATTTTCACCAAAAAATTACGGATCACATTATGTAAATTAAACATTTAGGTATGACAACCCATAAATCTCGTTGAATAAATTAAAAATTCAGGGTAATATTATTTGTTAGGTTAAAGTGTTGAGGGTTGGCACGGCTTGGGTAAATATTCCAAAAGTTTATTACCCGTGCACAAACAGAAGCTGCCATAATTGAAGGACAGAGAACCCGCATCAAGACAGAATATAGAAACAAGGGATTACTGGGCAGTGAATGTATCTGTAGGTGTGTGCTCATGATGACTTTGGTTCCCACACATTGCCCGATAAACTCATATGCACGAGCCAAATAATAAATACTCGAATTACTTTGTCGGATTGACATAGTTTTAGCGCCCAACAAAATGTCCGCCCCGCCATGAATAAAGTACAGACATTCTCAGGTGGCAAAAACAGTGCATTTGCAATTCGCAGCCCCACATAATTGACCTCACATTACATTCTCCGGACATTTTTTTTTTCCACCCGACAGAACTGGTTATGGCACAGTCAAAAGAGTCGCAAAGAGAAATTAAATGCATCCCCTAATCTAGCTTTTGAATTCGTGAAACTTCCCTAACTTTTTGTCCCTCGATAATCACGTGCCTTAGCATTCATGACTTAGAAGAAAAAAGGGGCCATGGACATGTAATCGAGTCCAAAACTATTCAAGTAATAATTCGAAGTGAAACCAAGTTTCTCCGTTTTTGATGAGCGATGTGTCTATATAGTATTGGAAAATTGTTTAAGTGGCAACTTAAAACTGTACTTTTCAATATGAATTTAGGATTTAATTGTACTTTTTAACAAATGTTAACAACTTTAACACATAAGTTGAAGTATTTAGGACTCAATTGCCTCTTAGATAAAAAGTTTATGACTTGATTGCTTTCAAACTCTTAGGTTTATATTTTCATATGCAGCCTTTTCTCATTGTAGAAGTCAAAAAGAAAAATCATGACATTTTCAATAACATATATTAGTCATTGTAAATCGTTTTAGTTCTCACGATTTAGTGATCTGGAAGCATAAAACAACACATACTGGTGTACATCAGCTGAGCACTCTTTAAGAATTGGCCTATTGCATTATATGTGCTTCATTCTATACCTTTTATCTCCTTGGTTGTTAGCTAATTTCAATAATTCTCTAATTTTTTACTACTGCTTAATTATCATATAAAAGGAATAAATTGCAACAATATTTCTCTAATTACCACATTAGCTTCTTCTTTTAACATTTTTTTTAAATGGTTAATGAAAATTTACCCTGGATTGATTTTTCATATGCTATATTTGGCTTCACTTCGATTGGGATCTATTTAGTGCTTGCAATTGGTACCAGCATACCATTTCTTTTATAAGTTCATCGGTTGTGAGCATGTTGTCTGATTTATACGTATGTAATTTTAACTTTGCAATAGTTAATCATAATTTATCACGTAGAGAGATAACGATTAAGTAACTGTTTTGTTTTGGGACCTAACAGTCTTTAGTAGTGGTAAACATTTTCAGAGTAGAATCCTCTATTAAAAATTACTACGCCAAGGGAAATCTCGGCCTTTTGTTCCACATTGGCTTCTCTTTATTTACATGGGAAACTCAAATTATACTCAAAATTGTACGTCTTAAAATTTGTCACAAAATTGAGTCTTAAAATTTTTAAAAATTACAAGCAAATCTTAAAAATTATTACAAAAATACAATTGAGTTCTAAAACTTGTTAAATTTGTGCAATTAAGTTTTGAAACTTGTTAAGTGAATGTAATTAAGAGCTTCCATTAATTATTTCCAACTTGATAAAAGGAAAATGCTTACAAGTTTTGGAATTTGATTGAGCTAACTTGATAAGTTTTAGAATTTGATTACACATTTTAAATTTTAGGACCCAATGACATATTCGTAACAAGTTTTAAAACCTATAGTACATTTTATTCCTAAAAGTTTCATTGAACATTTAAATCATAATTCCTAATATATTTAAAAAAAAATTCAAAATATATCTGTTTCTGTTTTGGTGGAATGGCGCATAGGCTTTCACGGTGGGCTCCTACCCTCATCGACTGCATATCTCTCTGTAGAAAAAGAAATCCTGAACATTTTTGCAGATGCATTATTGAAGAAGCAGAGGGAAAAAGCAAAAGCCTGCCAAGCAAATGAAGTCTTGCGCAGAAGAGGGTACCAGGAAGGAAGGCAAACCTAAAAACAAAAAGACGAAGAAAGAAGAAATCGAAACAAGGGGATGATGACGTAGTCAGTTCACGCGTCCCTCGCTCATATTTGCGAAGAGAAAGGCCAGCAGAAGTATAAAGAAAACACAAGAAAACAGAGCGCCCCCAAGGAACAAAATATAATAAATGGGAATGAGAGCAGACCGAATCTCTGCCGAGAAGAAAAGAAGAGAAAGAAGGAAGCGAATTCTAAGCCTGTCAGCGGCTATCACTGCGCTGTCTCCTTTGCAGATGGCCAAGGCTGCAGAGAGTTTCAGTGTTCTTGAGAAGTGGAGAGTACTGAAGAGGAGGCTGCTTCTTCCTCCGTTGGTTATTGGCCTGGGCTTGTATGAGGCGGGAGAGACATAATCACTCGGGCCACAATATCTGCTAGTGCTCCTGGTCCTCCCATTGCTCTGCTCTGCTCTCCACTAGTTGCAGAGCCTTTTGTCCTGACGTGGCGGTCAAAGCCCGGGGTTGACCTGGACCCATCTGACGTGGACATTGTCTAGATAGAGAGAGAGAGAGAGTGGCATGGTCAAAGTCAAATTGCGGAGAGAAACAGTGTAGTAGGGCTGTCCAATCGTTGAACCTGAGGAGCCTCGTTGACGAATGGTATTGTGAAGGGGAACGGGAGGTGTGCTAGAAAGTCGGCGCGGGCAGCTCGGTTTGCCTGGCTCGGTCGATTTAACTTGGAGAGTTCATTGATTTTTTGTGTGTGATCAGGCTTGAGTAAGAACGTGTAGGCTCAATGTGAGGCTCGACCTGCCTAGACTCTTCCGTTGACTAGGTATGGCGATAAGGACAAAGAGCGAGTATGGTTTCAGGGCACAAACGAAAAACGAAAAATGGATTAGTAGAAACCAGCCCGATTTTAGGTTTTAAGATATGTAGGATAAGTTTTGTGTTTTAAAAATTAGAAAATATATTTCGATGATTAGGTTTTTGGTTCTAAGAAGACTTCATTAATATTTCAATATGAGTTATGATTAGTAGATTGTCATAACAAATAGTGGTAATTAAAGATTATAATTTATAACAATCGTTCAATTATATTGAGTAGATTTGGAATTGACCCTAGAAACTATGTCAAAGTATGTTCTAAATTCTAGAATATGCATGATTGGTTTTAAGTTTCAAAAATTTGGGAACCAATTTAGATGGGTTATTGAACTTGGACTAATTTTGAAACTGCTCATCCCTAGCAATGATTCTTTAGGAACCTAATGGCTATCTATGTACACAAGTGAATAAGAGGCTATTAGGACAATTTTTATAGGAGGTCGACTGTATCAAATTCGTTCTGTCCCTAATTCTCGGTGCATAAATGTACTAGATCTCACCAAACTAAATTGTTTCTGTCAATGTAGGTACGTGTGCCCTGTACATGTGAGGATTCGGTCAATTGCCAAAAGAAAGAAGGACGAAAGGCGTTGTCTCCTTGTGCTGCTATTTTGCTAGTTCACTGTTCAATTTTTCGTCTTACTTTTTCTAACATCACCACTTTAACCTGTATAATTTTAATTTCGTGACGTGGACACTTTAAATTTTTCCAGAAAAATTATCCAACTGGTTCAAAAAATATTTTACATACATAAATTCAGTTATAAATGTTTGGATTTTATCATTATAATTATAATTTTTTTCATAATATTCAAATATAATTCTTTTGGTTGATTTTCACTTAAAAAATATTGATAGTTACGATCCAATCATTATTAATCATTATCCATAACATGTAGGCGACATGGAAGAATTTAAGCGAAACAACTTCATTTTCCATACTTTTCTGATTTTAAAATTTGTTCTTTCCTTTACTTTCTTTTTTTTTCAATAAATTTTTGTGTTCACTTTAACCATTCCGAGCAGCCCAATCTCAGTCTCCAGGTCGTGAGCAACCGTGAGAGCTCCAGAAGGTCTCCAACCAAATCGACGGCGAGATCTCCCCTGCTGAGCTCTCCAGCGTCCGTTAGCCACCAGCTTGGCCTCCTCCCCCGCCGAGATCGCGCCGCGCCATTTGGGGACACCGACTCCAGCAAGGACGGCTCCATCAGCCACCTCCGGAGTTCATGACCTATCTGCCGATCCGGCTCGTCCCCGCCGAGGCGGAGATCCGCAACGCCTTCGACCTATACGACCGGGGGGACAAGGACGGCTCGGAAACCCTCAATCTTTCTCTCCTCCCGCTCAAACCCATCTCGCTTCTTTTGGGTCCCAACGCAAAATTGAGAGAAAGCTCAATCTTTGCCAATTTGTCAATTAGAGTAGAGCGTATTCAATGAACAGTAACAAGAAATTTGAGAAAGAAGAAGATTAACGGTTCAAACGCAAGAAAAGGGGAAATTTTAAAAAGTTTAGAATGGTTATTATCACAAATGGTTTGCTAAAAAACTAACCATACTATATAGGATGACAGATGGCGAATAAACTTCCACTTTGTAAATTTTATAGTCTAAACTGGTTGGACATATTATATTGAAAAATCATCGATGTGTCTAGCACTAAACTGTCTAAGTTTATGACTATATTGCATACATATAATCGATTTAAGACTATTGATTGAGTAATTTTTCTTAATTATTTTACTAATATTTGGATAAATTTGATCAAAAGTCAACCTCATCAATTTTCTAATTGAGTGATACAATGGGGGTGGTTTGTTGGATTGATCCACTATTTGATTTGCTGTGAATACTGGCGTATTTTGAAAAGAACATGAATCGTGTTGGAATCAAGTTGTTACTAATCATGATTTGATGATTTCACCTGAGGGAAGATAATGAAATTTTTGGTGTCAAAACTCGGAAGAAAACTATATGAATATTATACTAGATATCTTATGATACTCCAAGAAAGAATTTAACCAAAAGAAAATAATATGATGAGGGCAACACGGAGGTGCTACCTTTTCCTCATGCTTAATCAAATCCCCAAACCTAGATATCTAATTTTTTGCAGACCAATTGATCTCTAGTTTATTGATTAGCTTTTCCTAACATGTAGAATTTTAGATTTCCAATTAGTGGCTAGTTTTAGATTAATTTAGCTGCTTGGATCTTTGCAGTACACACCGACATAGAACAGATATTTGAAATTACATCTTTTGTATCATTTTCTATATTCGTCTTTGTTTCTAATTATAAGTTTCAAGATCGCGGGGGCGAGGACAGCACACATTGCAAAAAATCGCAATCAATGGAAGCCACCATACTCCTGCCTAGACATTAGTGACATAACGTTTATTTCATAACCCATGTTGAATCGAATCCATGTATAATGTGTAGGTAAGTACTTTCTTTTACCACAATAAGATTGAATTCAACGTGGACACAACTAACATATATTTTTCTAAACTTTCCAATAAGCAAAAATCTAATAGGGTGGATAGGGACAAAAGTTTGTGTAATGATCAATAAATTGGGTGAAACTTTTGACTCAAGAGGAGTTACATGACCCTCATTTGAACTATAGTATTATAGCCAAATGGGGAGTCGGTTTTTTTTTGTCATTTTCGGCCATAAATCCATTTTTTACTTGTATGCTTCGAGTTCACGTAAATCCAATTAATCTCAGCATTAAATTTTAAGGATCTCACTTGACTCAATGACCAAGATAATAGAGGGCAGGCATGTGAAAATTTGTGGGAGAAATCTTCAGAAAATGGAAAGATGCGGACCGACGTCTATTGAATTCTTGGGTGAGATCTTGAGTGAATTTAATGGGAGATTTGGAGTTTTGAATAGGGTGAAAATATGAGAAGGACGCACAAAAATGCATGGGGGCAACGTTTCAAGAACGCCCATGTGTTTAGTTCCATCTAAGTATGAAACCAGGAAAAACCCAATTGATCAGTGTGATTTTTGTTTGAAAAACCCAACATTTCTCTAAGTTTTTTCTACTTTATTGATTATCAGAAAAGAGAAAAGCGGCCTCCTGATAGGGACGAAGCTTCGCATCGTTTAGGTGTGCACAAGTGAGGTTACACATTTGTCTGATTCTGTAAAAGTTGATGCAATCTAGACCACACTTTTTGGTGTATGGTGGGCATCTTTAATGCAATTTCACCTCTAACCCTTAAGCATGTGAGCTGGTCTGCTGATTTTCTAAACCTTGTCTTGAAAATTGAACATGTACTGACAAATATGAGAAAGACTTGATCCTTGTACCATTGGTCAAGTGATTTATATCTCCAACACAACATGAGCTAAGGTTAGGTTATGAGTGGCTCAAAACTAAGAATCGACAGCATAAGCTCAAATTGAATTCACAAGAGCAAGAACTTAGCACAAAAAATAAAATGAATGAAAGCACGGATACATTAAGTGAATTCTTGCGATTTGGTCGAGCTGCCTGTCCTTCTCTCATGAGACGTCCTTTTTATACTCGTGCCCTCACGTCCAAGATGCGTACCTTTTGTTTTAGATGTGTCCCTCACAAGTCGGCATCGATTTCTAGTATGAGTTTGGTATTAGTTTTATTCACATATCCACGGATGCCAATCTGCTTCCGCGGCGTTTGATCATGATATCTGTCACTTCATTTTAAGGATGACGATAAAGTTGAAAATAATTGTTCTTGAAATTTTCTCGGACTTTGGTTTGACATCATGCCAGTCACTTTTGTCGTGTTAATGCCAACTCTCACGTCCATGTTAATACCAACTCTCATGCCTCATATTTGGCCATGATGCCCATAACCCTAGATTTCAAGATGAGGTGGGGCCATTGACATAATCACATATGGTTAATGTTGATTTGGTATATGACAAACCTCATGTTGATCAAACCTATGCTGGTCACAGATCGATTGGCATAATTTCCATAACACCGTGTAATTATAAAGGCGATATCTCGCTCCATATAGTATATGTCTCACAAAATCAATGTCTCTAATTCCCCATTTTTTGACTATTCGTAGGTGTCAACAATAGTAGATGCAATTTCTTGGGTCTTGAGAATTCTCTACAAAAGGGTGAATCCATTTAACCGGACATATCGCATCTCCTACGGCTCGAGCATTTATTGATGGCCACTGTTCACCCGATTTCACGTACGCATCAGACAAATTTTCATGATCATTGCCAAAAATCCTCCTATCAATCCATACGCGCAACGCGTCGGATGTCCATCCCCCCGTTTCGTAGTTTCTTCCTGACCTCTCCTTGGAAAATTGGCCCAATTCAATTAATATTCCAGATGGATACAGTTCGATGGTTCGGTTTGTGTCCGAGTAGGGTCCCAAAATTAATAAGATTTCCATCAATTTCCATGCTCTTTTTAATTTTTTTTTTTCCATTTTTCATTTCAATCTTTTCTTTCTCATGATCCAATCCAATAATGGAAGATGGATATAAGTGTTGTCACCGTCCTCTTGCCCCTCTCGTAAGGATGGATGGTGGGGAATGAGATTATCTAAGGTTCACATCCTTCAGCATGGCCGAATTGATTATAGTAGTTATGTAGTTATTTTCCATGGTCCACTTGAAAATAGTCCATCATGGGAGCAATATCGTCTCGTACGATATGTTATGACCCATAACAGTATGGTCAAAGGTAGGTGTCATATGATGATTCGAACGACATATTACTTTGCTCGAGCGAAGGCCTAGTACTATGACGGAAAGTAGGCATTGACCGATTCAAGTTGAGTAATTTGTGGGGGGTTATCTTGATATCGTAACATTCATTAGAGCTGGATTTAAACACGTTTCGCTCGATCCAAATAATGTCGACGTGCTACAGTCAAAGAGCCATTTAAGATTTGGGTATGTCCAAAGCTATCTAACTTTTCATTTGTACCTACGCGACGAAAGGAGCAAAGCAAAGAAAAACAGAGGACTGAAGGGAAAGAAGCAAAAACGATAAGGTAGGTAGGGAGAGATGGCTAGGGTTTAGGGTGAAGGATAGAAGGTTAAGATGGTGAAAACAATAGCTACCTTCATAATGGCCAGGAAAGGAGCTCTTTCATAAGAGAGAGGAGATAGCTTTACACGTATTTTACTTACCATTCAACCCAGGTGTCTTCATTCGAAGATAATGACATGATAAGACGGGTCGGCTGTGCATTTCCCTCCTTCGATTCTTTCGGTAATTTTCTTTGTTATCGCGATTCGATTGCATGATCTTACCTGAACTTAGAGCAGAAAGTCCACATTTTAAACAGTTCATTGATATTATGATTCCATGTTTCTGGATCAATCCAGTCTTTAGTAGGACTCCGCAACATTCCGAAAGTTGCAAAGCGACAGGGCATCTTCATTTACTACCCAATAGTAAACTCTGATTCCGAGGAATTGCATGCACAGTATTTTGATTTGGACTTCTCAAGTATAAATTGTCCCACTTCTCTAGTTCGCCCGTGCTAGGAAAAAATCTAGTATCAATAATGTATCAGTAGTACCAAAGTTCATCGGTTGCTTGTAAAGGTATGGATGTTATAATTATGAAAGATGATATACATCAAAATTTCACGTTTTGCAAGATTGCAAAGTACATATGCAAGACAAGTTAAAGACTCAAAAGATGAATACGGTTTGAAATATTATTTTCAAGAGCCATTTTTAATGAGCATCATACATATTGAATAGATAGTATGAGATCAATATATTCATGCTCATCAGTAATTTAACACTATTCGTGAAATGTGGGTTTTGTATAGGTGCTTTATCTATGTACTTGTTTACAGAGAGAATATAATAAGCTATTTTTGAAAAATCAATATTATTCATTCTCGTAATTCCACGTGAAATATACAATGATAATCTGAATGTGATGTGCAACCGTGAAGCCTTTTATCTCCTGGACTCTAACTTGAATAAAGCATCTAATGATTGGAATGGCTTTAGCTTTCAATGTCATGTCCATCTTTCTACTTTTACAATTTGCAGCGTGATTTTTGTTCTATAGCAGATATTGCCATTCATACTTATTTCAAAGTCGTGAATAGTGTTCTCATTACAATTTGCTAAGTTATAACATTTTCTTTTTTTGGCAGGTCACTTTTTCTTTAATTGGAATGATCAAACCCTAATTTACATACAATATTCCTCAAAGATGTTCATAATAATGTTTCAGGTGGGCACAACAGATTTATGTAAATTTCAATTTCCATGTTTCACGCAACCCATCAAGGCAGCCAACATCTAGTCTCTACACAAAAGGTGGGCTATTGAAAAATTCATCAACTCACTTTCTCAAATAATTTCACATTAATGAAGACACACTATTTCCCAAGTCGTGTATTCACTACCTGACACCGCCCGTCCATGATGAAAAAGAAAGGAGAAATCGATAAAGACACAACACAATCCCATGAAACAAAAAAGAAAACATGGAAAAAAGGAAAAGTGAAAAAAAACAACAACAAAAAATTAGCAGAAAAAAAGAAAAAATCAAAAGATGCCTTCACTTCCTACGCTTAAAAAAGCTTATATAAACGCGAGCTGACACACCGACTTCCCCTGTCTCTCTCTCTCTTTCCACCTCTGCCTCTCGCGGAGACACTCTGCTTCCTGATCTCGCTAAGTACACCGCAAACTACACACCGCACGCGGTCGCCATCGACGCTCGACCTCGACCTCCCCTTCCATCATCCCCCACAACATGGAGAAGCCGGTGGCGGAGCAGTGGCGGCTCGACCCCATCTTCTACCGCCCGCCGGAGACGCCGATGGAGCCCATGGAGTTCCTCTCCCGCTCCTGGAGCGTGTCGGCGCTGGAGGTCTCCAAGGCCCTCGCCCCGCCCCCCTCGATGGCGGGAGCGCCGCCCCTCCCCAAGGGGGCCTCCCCCGGGTCCGCCCTCGGCTGCGGCGGCGGCGGCGAGGGCGGCGGCGGCTGCGGCGGCGGCGGGGTGATCCCGGAGGATCTGGCCGGGGAGCTCGAGGAGGGCGCGACCTTCTCCGGGAACCCCTTCTCCTTCGCCTCCTCCGAGACGTCCCAGATGGTCATGGAGCGGATCATGTCTCAGTCGGTGAGTGCTCAGTTCTTTTGTATTTCTTTCTTCGGTTTCTTAGCGAAGTGGTGTCGCTCGCATTGCGACGTTTCTTGTGAATTTTGACTTATTCGCGCTTGTCTCATTTGGCCCGAAAAAGTGCTCTGCTTTTTGTTTTGGGTTAGCAGCGCAAAAATTGCTCCCCTTCTCTCTGCGAAATCATGAACCAATCTCCATCTTCATCACCATCTCCATCTTCTTTGGCTTTTTCCTTCAAGATCATTATGCACACGCGCACGCGCACACACGTCTACTGCGTTTTTCTGCAAAGACCCGGCTTCTGAAACTCACTGCCATTTTTGGCAATTCCTTCAAGCTTCACGTAAGCTCGACTTTCCCCTGCACTTTCTCATCAAACGCAGGCACGCCCGTGACCCTCTTTTCTCCCTCTTCATTTCCTTCGTCATTTCGATCACATCCTTGCCGACCCGGAAAGAAAGATTCCTCGGTGATGACATTTTTCTTTGTTGGCCATGGCGATTCTTTTTGCAGCAAGAGGTGTCGCCGAGAACTTCAGGGAGGCTCTCCCACAGCAGCGGACCGCTCAACGGGGCTCAGAGCTGCGGCTCCCTTACCGACAGCCCCCCGTCTCTCCCTCCGAAATCGACGACGCCAAGGTTAGTTTTCTTCTCTTTCTTGACTTTTTTTCCTTCACTGTTATGGTTTGCTCTGTTCTTCCTTTCGCCTTTGAATTTTTTCTTCTAGACGCGAACCGACGCGATCTCGCCTCCTCACGTAAACAGATACGGACAAAACTGGAACATAAACTTGGAAAAAAATTCATTTTTTTATCATGGTTACAGAGAACAGAGCTCGGACCGAAGTTCGACGCGACCCAAGTTTTCGTTTTTCTTTTTTTCTTTTTTCTGCGAGCTGGGATTGGGAAGCACGAAGACTGTGGTCGTGCAGAGAGAAGCAAAACGCAGCGCGAAACGAGCGAACCAGCTTTTGCTTTAATCGAAGCCACGGCCCCTCCCCCCTTAATTGCACTCGGATAGAGTAGACCTGGAACTGCGATGCTTCCCATTTCTCAATGCAATAATTCGCGCTTTCCTTTTCATTTTTTCCCTTCTGGGTTTTCACCCTTTTTTCCTAGAGAACAGAAAAATTCCTCAAAACTTCTCTCGGGTTCACCAAGGAATCGCGAGTGTTTTGTTTACTCGGATCATTAGTTTAATTAGTTTAATCCTTCTGGTATATGCGTTGAACTGGTCAAGGTGAGGGCGAGACAAGATCTGAAATTTTCATTCTCTGCGCAAGTACGGAGGATTCGTTTTGGTGTTGCAGCGAGCATTTGGTGGAACATTAATGTACGGTGTGGCATGGAGCCACTCGTTGGACTCTTTTTGCTCAATTACGGTCGTGTCTCGAGCTTGGTCGCATTAATGGATTTATGTATGGTCCCACCCCCTTCCTCCTTCCTACCCACAATGAAAACATAAAAATGTGGAAATGAAGGGGGGAGTTGGTGGCGCGTTCGTTCTCTGCCCCGCGTACCACTTTCAACGACTTTCTTCGCTGGCCCGTTCGCTAATTATAGCCGAAAACCGATCGTCCCCCACCATGGCCGACGACCATGATGGGCAATGTCCACGTGCACGAGCGATGACCATTTGAACGAAAATTGGGTAAAAAAGAGTGAAAGGGAGAGGATTGGTTAAATTTGAAGGCTTGAATGTGTTATGCCTCCATGGAATGGAAGACCCACAATCATCTTTCCATGCAGTTTTGCCGGCCGAACAACCCTCTCAATGTCCACCAGTTCAGGATCTCCTCCACACCAGGGGGCGGAGGAGGAGGAGGAGGCGGCGGCGGTGGTGGCGGGGGTGCTGTGGTCAGCGGCGGTGGTGGCAAGACGGTGGGGAGGTGGTTGAAAGACCGTAGGGAGAAGAAGAAGGAGGAGGCCAGGGCCCAGAACGCCCAGCTCCATGCAGCCATCTCTGTCGCGGGGGTCGCCGCGGCGGTTGCTGCTATCGCGGCTGCCACTGCCGCCTCTTCGGCGTCGGGCAAGGACGAGCAGATGGCGAAGACTGACATGGCTGTTGCCTCGGCCGCAACCCTGGTGGCTGCCCAGTGTGTTGAGGCTGCTGAGGCGATGGGGGCCGAGAGGGAGCACCTTGCTGCAGTCGTCGGCTCCGCCGTCAATGTGCGGTCGGCTGGCGATATCCTGACCTTAACCGCGGGCGCGGCTACAGGTATGAACACATTTTTGGATTCGATCTTTTGAGTTGAGAATTGAGTTATGAATTTCTGTTGGATTGTTGTGATTACGAATTGATGGATCGAATTGTGTCCTGGGTGGATCGGGCCCTGGTTCCCCAGCTCTACGTGGGGCGACAACATTGAAGGCGAGGACATTGAAGGAAGTGTGGAACATAGCAGCGGTTATTCCGGTGGAGAAGGGGGTCGGAGGTGCCGCCGGCGGTGCTAGTCTCACCAATTGTAGTTCAAACAGCAGTAGTGGCGAACTTGTCCCGGAGGAGAATTTCCTAGGAATCTGCAACAGGGAGTGGCTAGCCAGAGGAAACGAGCTTCTTAAGCGCACTCGCAAAGGTAATAAAATGCAGTCTCGAACTTCTTGGGTCCAATACAAGCAGAATTTTTTGGTTGCATCTGCTTTGATAAAATTATAGCAGTGTAGGTTGTTGGGTCCTCTATTAATCACAGAAATTGGTAGTTTCTAGTCACAAGGAATCTCAAGGCGAAAGGTTCATGTGAATTGTGGTGGATACTTAAGTCATTTAGGCCATCACAATAGAAGGAATTGTTGTTAAGTTGTTCGAGTTTATCCTACGGGTCATTGCGCGATGTGTCCGAGGTTGAAGCCATAACATTTCCGCCTGTTTTCTTCATTTGTTAGTAAGCTGCATTGGATTTTGATGATTGACAGCCCGTTTGCAGACTCTTTTGTGATGTGATTTCCCCTGTTGAATGCAGGTGATCTTCACTGGAAGATAGTCTCTGTTTACATAAACAAATTCAATCAGGTAATTGGCATATTTGGAAGCTTGTACTTTGTGGTTTTCTTTTCCATGTGATGACTCAATAATTGGGGCATAGATTAGACTTTTGTAGCTTTGAAAGTGAAGATAGATGGTCTAAAAGAGATACTAGACAAGACTAAAAGTGAAAATATCTGTAAGATGACGATGGAATAAATGGATCCACTTTCCTTACTTTCTACCTTTGGTCTCTATAAAATCCTCCTCTTTTGCGCAGGTGATGCTGAAGATGAAGAGCAGGCATGTTGCTGGGACCATCACAAAAAAGAAAAAGAGTGAGTTTTGATTGCTTTTGTCTCTCTCTAATGATAATGTGAACGCTGTAAGTGGATGTGGGTCTCTTCTATTTGGGGATTTGTGAAAGCTCAAATCCAATTTTCTTCACTAAAGTTGGAGAGAAAGATCAAAAGGTTTCGTCTTTTGCTTTATCTCTTTTCCTGAACCCTGTTTGAAATTATTCCTGCAGATGTGGTCTTGGAAGTGCTTAAGGACATGCCGGCCTGGCCGGGCCGTCACTTGCTGGAGGGCGGTGAGGACCGGAGATACTTCGGGCTGAAGACCGTGATGAGAGGGACCGTAGAGTTTGAGTGCACGAACCAGAGAGAATACGATAACTGGACCCAGGGCGTCGCCAGGCTCCTCTCCATCGCCGCCGAGCGAAGCAATAGACATAGAATTTGAAAGCTTTCGTGTGTGATTGGGGGATTTAACTATGTGGCCACCCTTTCGAATCGAACTATAATCTTTATAATCTGTTAAGAAGTTTTTTGTCCCAGGAAGGGGGAATATGTGTAAGTCTCTTCTTAGATTTGGGTTGGGGTCTTTTTTCTGGTTTCCCTATTGTAAAAAGGAGGAAGGAATTCATGGCAAAATTCCATCTGGGTCTTCCCTAAAATCCTAAATGTTTTTTGGGTTTTCCTCCACCATATCGTATATTCTGTTCTAGTAGATTTCTTGACTGAACGAGCGCCCCTTCCGAGAATATGTCAAATGCTTTATCCACAAGAAAGCATGTAAAATGAGGACCATCATGATGATGCAATGAGATTTGGTTCTTGTTTGTTTGTGATACGGACAGAGATTAAGGCAAAGTCCACAATTGTGTCCCCCCTTTAATTTTCCGTCTTCTGTCCTGATCTGAAGTTGGGAAAAAGTAAAAGCTAGACAAAGCGCCTGCGAAAGCAAAGAGAGAGGGAGGGAAAGAGGACCATGTGATCGTGTATGTCCTTGTCCTTTAGCCGCGAGGGAAAGGAAAAAAAAGAAAGGAGGGTCTTGGACTGGGCGGTCAAAAAAGTTAAGGAAGAGTCTCATTTAAGTAAGGAATAACATAAAGAGGAAGAGAGAGAGAGATTTGGCTTTTGATTCTGCGAGAGAGAGAGAGAGAGGGGAGCCCTTTGTTTTTTATTCATGCGATTGTGGAATGTGGTGGGCTTTTTTGGTTATTGTGTTCATCTGTCATGCACAATGCATATTTTAAATCGGTCTTGGTGGCGACCACATGTGATTTTAAAATGTAGTAAAGTATGCTCAGTTTGGACTTTGGATACGAATGCCTAGGTTTATAGCCAAGGAAAACTAAGGGAATGTTTGACGTCGTTGGTGTTGTCTTTGTCTTGTTTTGGCACACTTGGATTCTGTCCAGATGGATCCGCCATTAGTCTCCCCTGAAATCTAAATCTTTTTCTGTGTCTGTCTCACATGGGAAGCGACGATCCCGAATTTCCTTAATCTTTTCTCTATTTGCCAAATCAGGGATGTGTCTAGCTTTCCGCTTGTGTGATGGAGCCAAGTTGAGTTAGTTGATCCAATGCATACTGCAACCAAATAGGCTCTGCTCTAAGGGGAATAGGTACAATGAAACTTTAAGGCCTTTATTGTGTTTCTTTTTTCCTTTTTTGTCATAAAAAATGGGTTAGACGGGATTGAAATATATCTCTCATTATTGGGAATGTTCAGGTTAAAGCACTAACAAAACATTAATTGTATATTAGGAGAGCCTGTCACCACAACCCCCACCAGTTGTGAGTGGGGAAGCCCAAGATCAGCGATGAGGCATCACTTAGGTCAATCCATTACAGCCAAGGTTTGAGATTGATAGTGGAGTAGGTTACCGTGCTTGCAAACTAGTCTTGGACCATGGAACAATTACTTGGTTGGTGATCCATAATCTATCTACAAGGATGGAAAAGATAGCTATTTTCACATCCGGGATAGCATTTGGCGATAGGTGCAATCCCTACCTACTATGTATGTGTACAACAATTAGATTTCACGCATGCATACAATCCGATTCTCATGTAGAAATAGTTTTCTCTTTAAGCAACGGATATGATGAAAATCCTTGTACTACTTAGCAATGAGAATATTTTGGGAATTATCGGCGACCAAGTATACACCTTTTCCCCTCACTTTGAGGGGCGAAGAATAATGGTGGGCCTCTGGATTTTTCTTTCCCACATCCCCCCGATTTTGCCCTTATTTTTTTTTCTGGCCCTGAATTCTTCACCAACTTTTTCTTTCATTTTTGCAGTCACCTCCCCACTTTTCCACCTTTTTTCCAGAGAGAGAGAGAGAGAGAAATCGGGATTGGAAGTGGGAAAAGATAGGGAAGAAAGGGAGTCGGAGTTTGAACACATGGAATAAGTAATGGAAAAAGCATCTTTGAAAGACAAGAGGAACATGGGATTCACGGCACTTTCACGTTCGAAATAATACCAGAGATGAAATTGAAAATTGCACTAAAGCCCTAAAGCTTTGGGGAAATTTTAAATTGGAACATCCTCCAGAAGAAACCTCAAAATTAATTTGATAGTTAATATCATATTGCATTCGACCCTCAACTATGTAATGACCAATATCAATCCGTGAAATTGGTGCAAACCCACCAATATCTCTATTTGCTTGCTAAAGATTATTCCTAACTTTTAGTTTTAGATTGTCTGATTAATACGTTACAAGAGTATGGGATAAATTTAGTTTTCTTCAGATTTAGGAATTAAATGAAATTAAGCTATGATTTCGACATGATAGCAAATCTTTTGTGTTACAAGAAAGCTATTTAAAGGAAGCTATTTAAATAAAATTCCGAAGTTTAGGATCTAAAATAAAATTTATTTGAATCATCGTAGCTTTTCCAACTTATCTTAAAAATTGTTACGTGGACCGGCCCTCAAGGCCCACGTCAACCTGTGCATCTGAGTATTTCTAGAGAAGTATGATCCTCCCTTGAATAAGATAGTCGTCAAAAAGGCCCAAAACAGTAAATAGCATCTCCTTTGGTTCGACTTAGTAAAGAAAACACTTCCTTGTTTTTATTTTTTAAATTTTAAAGGGAAAAGGCTATCTGAAGTTTGTAAAAGTATTGAAAACATATAATATATTTTCATTTCATTTGTACCTTGTAAAAAAAATATCAGTATTCTAAGTAAAAATTAAAAAAAGTCACTTTTCGAATGCTATAAAAAAAGGGAAAAGTACAACATACAAATCACACCAAACCCATAGGTAAATTGCAAATGTTGCATCGAATCACTTCCTTCGGATGGATTATTGTATTTCTCCATAAAGACCCAATCGAAAAATTTCAAACTAAATTTTCTTCCTTTTTTTTTTGAAATTTTGTAAAAAATAAAATAAAACCTAAAACTAAAAGGAAGTAATAACCCTAACTTTTGAATGCAAATTCTCGATCTCATTGTCATGTCTCAAGCCGAGTCACATTTGTAAAAGGCTCTCCGCTCGTCCAACTCGATTTGAACATTCGAAAAGTCAATGGCACGTTTCATAATCCTACGCATGCGGCCCACGGGCCAAGAAAGCCCACCCCTAGTTTGCAAGAAATATCAAGGCCCAATTTGAATTTTGACCCAAAAATTAATGCACCCGTTCTCAAATTGTTCCTCTTACCAGCTGAGAGGCTACAAAGGCAACACCACATAGAGAGGCACTTATCCGCTTCCCACCTTGTAAGAACTCCAGGTACCTGAGAAGGAACAAGAGAGACAAAACATTCTAAGTGAAAATCATGCCTCCCTCTTCCTTTCCGACCACCGCCAGCGATGTGTTTGAGATTGGCAAGTACAAGGCTGAACTCAGGAGAGTCGAGGCCTCGGCTACATCGCCGGCGACAACGGCGTCGTGCGCTACCGCGGACCGGCCTCCGAAGCCTCTCCTGATCGCGTTCCCCGCAGACGCCCCCGGGGAATTCCCGGTGCTGGTGTTCCTCCACGGCTATATCCTATACAACTCGTTCTACTCGCAGCTCATCCGGCACGTCTCGTCCCACGGGTTTGTCGTCGTCGCCCCTCAGGTTGGCCCCCATTAATTTCTCTCCCTCCCTCTCTCTCTCCGTCTTCCATACGATTTGCTTCTTTTTTCGCGGCCAGAACTTTAGAGGAGGGAGTGCAAGGTGGGAAAACTATTGTTGCATCTTGTGCTGGGGGTGAGATCAATTGAATTTCGTGAATTGACTCGATTAATTATCTTAATCATGACAATTTACGCTTGAAAAACGGGTCTCTGGCAGACAAATGGAGTCAAGCTACTGTAAAATTTCTAGTCATTCTTTTCGTTTTCCTCTAACTTAGGGTGATTATGTTTTCACGCCATGATGCATGAATAGCGGAGCTCCTATCGTTTTTGTCTATGCGTTTATAGATATTCAGTACATGAGATGTTTACATGTTCGGATTAACATCCAAGGCTCTAGTCTTAAGGTTATATGTAAAAGTTTTCGGAGAAATCCTGGCCCTTAAATTTAACAATGACAAAGTCTTTTAACAGCCTCCATAAAAAGCAATAACAAATCAATTCTATTTAAGTGTAATAACATGTTCTAGGCACCCAGAATCAATGTCGACCAAGGTGCCTCTTTTTTTGTGTGATGTTGTGAGCATGAAGTTTTTGTCTTCAAAGTTTTATAGGCTTTTATTAATTGCCCTAAAAGTTTAAAATATTTTGTTTTTATATCATTGGGGTGCTTGGGCTTTTTGAGCACTTAATAATCCTCATTGAGCATCGGGTGTGGCCACTCCCTATATCATACGCATATCGAGTAATCATCGGAGACACAGGTCCATGTTTCTAGAGATGGTTCAAAGAGAATATGCAAATGTAATGATTCAAATATAAACTTTAAACGAGAAGGATGAACACGCTTATTCACTTGAATAATTCACTAATATTAAATTATTTGATAAAGATGTTTGATAGATCGAGACACGAATAAAAATAGGCGAATTGTGACCATACACAAACATAGAAACAAACAATTCTCAAGAAGACTTAGCGAGTTGGGTTGTTGTTTCTTGCTTCCAAGATGACTTGGTGGAGAAGTATTGTAAGATGGTGGACAAAAAGCTTTCGTTTTCTCATTATGTTTTACTGACTATTTGGCTTGCTGTCCTTTTCTTTTTCTTTTTTTCTCTTCTCCGAGGGCAGCTCATTGTGGAGGGTAGTTCAAGTGTTTTTAGTCCTATTTGCTTTAGCTTGTCCTTGTCATGTGGGCGAGATATTTTATGATGTTCACATTGCCCACAAAACGTCTCCCATGGGCATGTAGTCAAATGTCATTGAGAGGAGAATCTAATGCAATCAAGGGCAATGGCTAGTCAACTAAATTAAAACTATATTTATAAATGGGTATTAAGCAAGTGAGCTATACATGATTATCATACTATTTAGTGTAGAATTTTAGATACGTTATATTTTATCTATAATTATTCAATTAAATTAATAAAGCATGTTCTCAATCCGATTATTTAGTCATTTATAATACTTAATTCGACAATCGAATAATATCAATTCTTTCTCAAATCGGTTAGATTTACTTCCCATATGAGGATTCGGATGTTAAGTTGATTTCACTAATTTGGTAAAATGTATGTAAAATCCATCTTGTTCCTATATGTCAATTAATGACATCTGTGAAGACATGGATATGAATAATAAGCTCAATCTCTCTCCTACTTTCTCTTGAAAATCACACATTCTGAACCAACGTCTAATTTCTCAATATATGTTTGCTTAAGTCTTACAAAATTTAATTTTTGTAATTATTTCCGGAATTGTAAACTCGGGTTTTGACAAGAGTTTTCCCTTGAAGAGAGTGCTAATCATAAAATGAAATTAGAAAATTTGGGCAAAACTAATTAATATCTAATATAGAGAGGCATCAAATGAACTTCATTCTTTTTCTCCTTTGCTATTTCATCAGCTGTACACCGTGGCCGGGCCGGACACGACCGACGAGATCAACTCCGCCGCGGCGACCACGAACTGGCTGCCCCGCGGCCTCGCCGGCCTCCTCCCGCCCCAAGTCCGCCCGAACCTCGCCAAGCTCGCCGTCGCCGGCCACAGCCGCGGGGGCAAGGCCGCTTTCGCGCTCGCCCTCGGCAAGTCGACGACCCCGCTCGCCCTCCCCTTCTCGGCCCTGCTCGGCATCGACCCGGTCGACGGCATGGACAAGGGCAAGCAGACCCCGCCTCCCGTGCTCACCTACGCCCCCCGCTCCTTCGACCTCGGCATGCCCGTGGTGGTCGTCGGGTCGGGACTCGGCGAGGTCCGGAAGAACCCCTCTTCCCGGCGTGCGCGCCGAGGGGGGTCAACCACGCGGACTTCTTCGCGGAGTGCCGGCCACCTGCTTGTTATTTCGTCGCTGAGAAGTACGGGCACCTGGACATGCTGGACGACGAGACGGAGGGGCTGAGGGGGAAGGCCACGTACTGCCTGTGCAAGAACGGGAGGGCCAGGGAGCCCATGAGGAGGTTCGTGGGCGGGGTCGTGGTGGCGTTCCTGAGGGCTCATTTGGAAGGCGACGACGCGGCCTTGATGGGCTTGAGGGATGGGCACGAGGCCGCTCCGGTGGAGCTGCAGAAGGTCGAGTTTCTGCCGTGAAAGCTTTTGAGTTCCGTTTCGGCTTTTTCCGTAGAAGCAAAAGGATTCGAACTTTTGTTATGATCCTGTTTGAGGGAGAATAAAAATGCGCTGTGATGATTATTGATTTGGTTGTAAATGTGCATCATATAGTTTGCCAAAACCTTGTTGTAGCCCGAAGTTTGTATGTAAAGTTTGTGAAAGGGTAGTATCGATTTTGCGTCGTAGGATGGCGAATGGAGGATTTCATGAAGAATGATCACCAAATCGATGTAGAAAATTTGATCGTGAAGCATATGTGAGGCATTTGCTCACAGATCCGGCGGATTAAAGCTCCAATCTCATGGACTTCGCGCTCTCCTTGCTTGTCGAATGGGAGATTTTAGCCGCATATCCTTTCGGTGGATGGATAGCTGGTCTCCTGCGCGCCCAGTTATCGATGTTTGAGGGAGTTGGACAGACGAGATCGGAATTCTCTAAGCAGATAATGGTCAAGGAGTTCTTCTCCAGTCCTTTCTGGCGGGGTTATTGTGTGGACGGTCGATGTCGAGTTCATCGCGCCCGGGTGGCCCCTCTTCGGTCATGGCCGAGAACTGATTTTGGAAACCTTTCCCCTTTTCGTCTGGTAAAGGTAAGGTGATTTGGAAGCCCAGTACTAATGGAGTGTTCTCCATCTCCTTGGCTTTGGATCATATCAGGATGGTTCATCCCCGGCACCTTGGGCTAAGTTGGTTTGGTTAAAGGAATGGTTCTGCAGTTTGCATTCGTTATGTGGCTTGCCATTCAAGAGAAACTTCCCACTTGGGGTCGCTTGTATCGCCTTAGGTATTTGCCGATTCATTGATGTTTTACGTATGCTTAGGGGCGTTAACAGTATGGTTCTACCTAGTTTTCAGGAAAATCGAATTGAATTGTTTGCATCTGCATTACTTTTAAACCAAATAGTGACCTAAACCAATTCAGTTTTCTTTTTTATAATTTGAAGAAGAGGTTTAGTAACAAAATAGAGAGATTGAGTAAATTATAATATTAAGAAGGGGATGATTTTTGGTTTGATTACTAGAACTATTTGAACCAAAATAAAAAATAATTATTTTTTCATTATCAAATCGAAAATTGAACATATCCAAAAGTACACGAAAATTCGGTTTAGTTTCAATTTCAATTCAAGTTTCCGGTTTGGTTTTGACACCTTAGTTATGCTCCCATCAATGGAAGTCTCAGAGTCATCTTATCTTCCAGTGTCCATTCTCCATTGAGGTATGGAGACTTGCTCTTGCCCCAGTCAGTTCCTTCCAACTTCTTTACAGCGTGGCGTGGCATTCTTCAAATTCTGAGTGGGTCGGCAGGAGTTTTTTTTTTTTTTGGGTCAGAATAAAACTTTCCATTACTTTAGGGACAAGCTCAATTACAACTTAAATGAGCAGGGCTTGAGGAGGCCTAAAAGCCCAATTACATGGCAGGGCATTACACCTTTGGGTCTTTACCAGCCAATAAGCAACTTTGTTCGCCTCTCTATAACAATGGGCTAAATGTGCTTCTGGCAATTAGGCTAAGAGAGTTGTGCACTTGGTGAATAGAGGAGAAACTTCCCACGAAGGCTGATCTGAACTCGAACAAATTTGGCCAGACGATCCACGATCTTGCCCGAAGAATCTCGATAGATGCTAGTGATCGCTCCTTCCGTCGACCCATCAACGAATGGGCCATCGAATTCCATTTGATATGTCCCTGTTCTGGAGGTTGCCAAATTGCAGGTGAGGGTTTTGGGTTTTGAGTGGGGATTTCAGCTCTCGAGTTCCATCTCTCGAAGCTTTCATGCATGGCCAAAGCGGATTCCAACAGTTATCTTCGCCTCTGGTTTTTGTTTCCTGAAGACTGCTTGATTTCTTGATATCCAAATGCTCCAAAAAGTGATGGCCATAAAGCTCAAAAGATGGAGAATTTGAGGTGAGACTTTTGAAGTTGAAAAGCCATTCCTCAATTCTGTTTAATCCAAGACGAGAAATTTGAATGCCTGTTGCAGGGTCAGACCAAACATTGCTCGTCCTGAGAAATAGGATGAGAAGGTGTTCTATGGTTTCTGGTGCACTATGACACAGCGGACAAAGTGGCTTAGGTAAGATCCTTCGCTTGGATAGATTCTCGCTAGTAGGGAGTGCATTTTGACGTACACTCCACATGAAAATTCTGATCTTGGGGTAGGTTTTCAGAGACCATGTCTGCTTCACAGAGTGCTTTGGGAACTTGGGAGGACGAAGACGCTTGGTTTACATTCAGTTTTGACTATGTAGCTCTAAGACAGTTATAGCCACTTTTCACCAAATAATCTCCAATTCGATTGCCTGTCCATACCAGTTATCAATCACCCCCTCTCAAGGGGATAGTTAGAATTTCAGCCACTGTTTAATCATCCAAAAACAAGCGCAGAGTTTGATCTTTCCATTGCGAATTCTTTGAGTTAATTAACTCTGCAACTATTTGTGTTTCATTCCAATTTGCTGGTCCCCTAATTATGCCTTTTTTTCATCCATTTACCCTCTTTAATTATGATTTGTTTTCCATTCTCCATTGACTGCATCACTTCATTAGATATAGCCTCTCTCCCCATTATTAGGCTGTGTCATCCCCAATATGGTCTTGATCCCTTTTTTGCATGCCAAAAATCTAATCAAAGCAAGGAAGGAAATCTTAATCAAAACAGAGGTGTAAGCGATTCCACAATATGCTAAGTCTATACTTAAAATTCCAGTTTTCACATGCAGAGCTATGGAGAGAAAAATCGCTGCTTTGTGGTGGAAAAATAATCAGTCCAAATCAGGATTGCATCAGAGGAAATGGGATCTATTGTAGCAAAGGAAGGACAATGGAGGGCTCAGGTTTAAGAGTCTACTCACATTCAACAAAGCAATGCTAGGCAAGCAAGTTTGGAGAGTTGCCCAATCTTCATCAGCTCTCTGGTGCAAGATACTAAAGGTTGGCAGGAGATTAAGTGCATGTTGAATGGTTGCATTTATAATGAGAAACATTGCCAATTCATTTCTAAACTTATTATACAAATTTATTAAGTTTTGAAGTTTTTCAATTTAAATCTTTGAGTGAAAATGCAATCAAGACTTCCAATTCTTGGCCAGCATTGGCCTAAAGTTTTTGATTTGACTATGTAGTCATCGTTGATAGTCCTAAGTTCTATGGCTGGTGACTTAGACTCTATTTGTTTTGTAGAAAATGTCGCGTTTTTGGAAATTATTTTTCAGGAAGCCATTTTCCAAGAAAATGTAATTATTTTTCGGTGTTCGGATGGAATTTGGAAATGAAGAGAAAATATTTTCTGTTATTCAATAAGGAAAATATTTTCCTCCAATGCACTCCTTTTCATTTATTTTATTTTTTAAAATTGATTTTTAATTTTTTTAATTTTATTTTCTTTGTTTTCTTCCTCTGCTTCTTGGTTGGCGATCGACCACAAGCAAGTGCAAGGCTCGTCACTCGCTCAGATCTAGGCTCGAGGCTCTAAGCTTGAGCTCACCGGCCTCGAACCTCAACCTCAAGCCTCACTAGAGGTGTGTGAGCCTCGTGCTTGTTGGTCATGGCGACCGGCCACAAAAGAAGAAGAAAAGAAAAAGAAATAAATTTAAAAATGAAAAAATACTTCGAATTAAAGAGGGTTTGAGGGTTTGATATGAGAGAGACAAAGTGATGAAAATGTTTTCTGCTTTTTAAAAATGGAAAATATTTTCCCTAGTTTAGAAGAATTTTTTTTTTTATATGGAAAATGTCTTTCTCAAGTAATTTATTTTCCGTGAAATGAACATCGGAAAATCTAAAAAACTTTTTCCACGAAACAACAGAGCCTTAGTAGAAACAACTTTACCCGAAATGATGCTGTTTTTTTTTTTTTTTTTTTGAATTTTCTGACTTTTAATACATCTATTTCCTTCTTTTATGGGAAATTTTCAATCCCTATTTATTCATCCTCCGTGTCTAGTTCCGCTTCACTTTATTTGCACATGGAATAGAACAGGCACCCCTGCCAAGATCGCGTCGTTTGCTGAATTGGCCGCTGCCGTCAAACTATCATTGGCCTCTCCACATAAACCGTGCCTCGTCTCCAAAACCCCTATGTCTTTGCTTTCTAGGGACCATTTTTTTTTTTTCCAATTTATTACATTTCTTCCAATTTAATCTTAAATGTTTTCACATTTTGTCAATTAAGTCGATCCAACTAATTTTAGTTGAAAATTGTTGATGTGACCGCCAGGGATCTTACATGACATAATTAACATTAACGTGAAATATTTTAAATAATTTTGTTTGGTTTTTATTTTATTTTCTTTACTTTTTTTTTTGACTTGATGGACGGCAAGGGTGTTATGGCCATCGTCGAATCTGGGCAAGGGCCACAATGCCCTTTATGGATCTAGGCACTATGGCCCTCGCGCAATGCCCTCATTGGACACAGCCAGGGCATTTTGGTGAGGGCTATGCGGGGCATCATGACAAAAAATAAAAGAGTAAAGACGAGAAAATAAAAATAAAAAAATTATAAAATAAATGTCGATGTTAGTGTTAGTTATGCCCATATACCCATCGATGACCACATCATCAATTTTTGGCCAAAATCAAATTACTTAGGGCGCGTTTGGCAACGATTCTGTTCCCGGGAGCTGATTCTGACTAAAAATGATTATTTTTGATTCTGTTCCTGGGAACTGATTCTGAGTAAAAAAGCACGTTTGGTAACTGTCCAAAATTTTTAATTCTGGAATAGAATTGCGTTTGATACCGTGCTAATTGATTCTGTTCCAAATTAATTTCTTTTGATTTTTAAATAAATTTTAAATATTTTTTTTACTTTTCTTTTTTCCTATTCTTCATCTTCTTCTTCATCTGGCCGGCGACGCTCACCGGAGCGTCGCCAGCCCTCGGTGAGGTCAGCTTTCGTTGGCCGAGCCTCGCTGGTAGCTGGGCAAGGCTTGCCCAGCCCCGCCGAGGCTCGGCCTCGCCAGATCTGGCGAGGCTGAGCCTCGCCGGTGGCCAGGCGAGCCTCACTGACAGCTGGGCGAGGTTCGCCCAGCCACCAACGAGGCTCGACCTCGCTCGATCTAGTGAGGCCAAGCCTCGCCTAGCTGCCGGCGAGGCTCGCCCAGCCCCGCCGGTGGCCAGGTCGGCCTCACCGGGGCTGGGCGAGGCCGGCCCAGCCATCGGCGAGCTCATCGGACCTCGCCCTGGTCTGGCGAGCCTCCAGCGACTGGTGGCAGACGGCGGTGGCGGGCGGTGGGCGGCAGCGGACGGCGGCGGACGGCAACCGGGATGACGAAAGGGAAGAGCGAAGGTTTTATCGTTTTGATTCTTTTTCTGATTCTCGGATAGAGAATCAATTTTTTTTTATTCTCAAATCTTGTCCAAAATTGTTCCCGAGAACAAAAATTTTACCAAAGGTGATTCTCGTCCCAAACTGATTCTGGGAACAAAAAATCAGAATCTGGCACTGTTTGGCATGTTGCCAAACAGGCCCTTAAAGTTGTATATCTATCGGGTCCAAATCTATGTTTGCTCAAAACTGCTAATCACAACATTATAGAACAAAATTTGGTGTTATTGAATGTCTCAACGCAAGCACTGCACTTGAGTTTTCAGCTGCCATTGATACTTTGATAGAAACTCAAGATCCAATAAACTAGATTTAGAGTCGAAGGGACTTAATTATTAAAAATAGTTATGCAAGTTCAAGGACTTAATTAGACAAGTTGAAAAGTACAAAAATTCTAGTAGAAAAGAGGGTGACACTTTTTCCATCCTCTATATGACTAAATCCACCTAGATTGTCTTCAAAAATTCAATTGCAATTTAAAGCAGTGATCCCAAATTTATTTACTTTCTTTATTTTTCTATATCTATGTAGGATTTACTTATCATAATTAAGAATTCCACTTTTTTAGTTTTTGTTTATTATAGATTTCCCATGTATATTAAAAGACATTGTATTTTATTTTATTATTAGATATTACTTCCATAAAAGTCTGTTTTGTCAAAAAGATAAATTTCCAAGAAACCTAGTCCTTTTCTACGTCGCTGAACAAATTTATGGATAATTGTCAAGTAGATTATAGAACAAATTTAAAAAAGAAAACTTTTTAACACATTGACTTGCTTCTATATTTTCACTTTTGTTATATATATCACCATCAAACCCCTTCTTATCAAACTTTTTTTTATATGCATTATAAAGGGATGATCACATAAAGAAAGAAAGAAAAACCTGTTTGAAGATTTTCAAGAATAACATTACAAGACAGTCTCCAACATGAAACTTTAGAAAAAAATTAATTAAATCAAAATGATGCATAAAAAATATATTTTTGAAAATGCTAATGAAATATCATTATTTGGAATGACTAAAATTAATGTCATCCATGAATTGTTTATAAAAAAAAAATCAAGATATCTCATTGTACATAATGCTTTTAGTGTTTTCTTAGATAATCCTTTGAAGTCTTAAATGCTGTGTGTAAAAGTATTTTGCTAATATCATGAGGAATAAATTTGCTTATATAGTAAATAAAGAATTTTAATATAAAACAAAATTAAAAAATAAAAAGTTCACGAAGAAAGTGAGCTTTTGAGAAAAGATAGACAAAATATAGATAAGTTGTTATAGGATCGAGAGTTAATACTACGAAAAACATAAAACCGGTACACTAGTCATAAATTTATTCTCTGTTAGTTTTTATTAAATTTTATTGTTAAACTGCTGAATTGGATAGCACATGGTAATTAATGAGTGTATCCGTCTGAGGTTTTACCCTCCATTTGTCCCATGCATATCGATTTATAGTTTTTCGTGATATTAATCTAATTTAACAAAAACTTATGGAGAGTAGCTTGAGGTTTTTGTGGTCAAAAGATTAGTTTGAAGTAAATTTTTCACGTGACTAATTTGGGATTTTTGGTGACTAAAAAATTAATTTCGGTAAATTTGTTATAAGTGTACTGGTTTGGGATTTTTTCATGGTATTAACACTAAGATCAATGATGAAGCAAGAGACTTTTCAATTCTTTACTATATTAAAGAATGTCTTTTCCCCTTATTATTAGCGATATAAATATTACATGAAATATATGAAATTTATAGGAATATCTAAGAATGCACTTTTCTTTGATATACTAAAAAAAAAACATGTGAAATACTTAATTATGATAACTAGATTTAAAGAAAAATAGTAAAAAATGAATGGAGCTATCACTTTAAATTGCTATTGAAAGATTGAGAGTAATTTTGTCTTTTTATTTTAAATAGAGTGGATTTAGCCATTTAAAAGGTGAAAATAGTACCGCTATTGAAAGATTGAGGGTAGTTTTGTCTTTTTATTGTAAATAGAGTTGATTTTGTCATTTAAAAGGTGAAAATAGCATCAGCCAAATATTTTTTTGCAAGTTCAAAGACCAAAAGGACATTTATGAAACCACCGGCCGTGGTGGCTTCGCTGGGTAGGCTTCAGTCCTTTGAGGGAAGGTTAGGAGTTCAAAGCCCTTGTAATGCAAGTTGCAAGGGGGTTGGGGGAAGGCCAATTTTTTTTTGCAAGTGGCGTCAGGGTGGTGGTTTTAAAGCCAGCGTACTCACAGGGGTTTACGTGGCGGTTGTTGGCGCCTTCCTCCAACAAAAAAAAAAAAAAAAGAAAGGACATTTATGAACATTTCATGCCCAATTTCAAATTTCTCTTAGCGATATCCAAAGACAATGGCAAAATGCAATTGCGATAATTGAAATCTACGAAATGTGAGTGGGCCTAAATAATCATTTGCACAATTCATATGATACTTGATTATTGCGCAATTCATATTATACAATTGAAAGGATACCACAAATATCACAACTTCGTATAACGCACACTTAAGTGCCATAATTTTTTACTTCAATCACTTGAATGTCATAACGTGTGTACAATGCTTAATTAAGTGCCATAACCTTTTTCCGATTACTTTAGTGCCATATAATTTTTCAATCAATTATTTGAGTGCCATGACCTTTTAAAAATGGTAATTACAAGTGCTATGTCACAACAGATTTCTAGCACATGGGTGAACAATTTAAAATTTTTTTGGCAATTAAGTGACCGATGAAAAGTTATGGCATTTAAGTGAACTTTTCTTTAGAAGTTATAGCACTTAAGTGATTGAAAAAAAAAATTACGGCACTCATGTCATTGCTGTAAGAAAGTTACGATACTTGTGATGTCCTTATCTCTCAATTAATTTGTATATATTCCAACCAATTGTTGGATTTTTAATTTGGAGCTCTTCTTCCCTATTGTACAACTAATTTTGCAAAGTTGATCAAAGCAAGATGTGGGGAGAAAAAAATACAAAATAAGTCCTAAATCTATTGCATTAATACCAATTCAATCCTAAACCTTACAATTGGACTAATTTGGTCTTATACCTTTTTACATTGACATTAATTTAGTCTATCCGGCCGATTTAGACCGAAAATCATAAATATGGATGTCGGCCGTCTAACATTGCATGGCCAGCACATAGCTGATGTTGACTTGACATTTTTAATAATATTTTAATAATTTTTAAAATTTTTTAAAAATTTGATAATTTAAGCTAGTGATAAAGACAACAAAATTATCCATGCCCAGACTTGATGAGGGTTGTGGCCCTCATTGGCCCAAAATGAAGGAAAAAAAGACAGAAAGAAAAAAGAACAAAAAAAGAACAAAAAATTATAAAAATTTCACCAAATAATTGAAATATATTTTAGAAATACCTATGTCAATGCCAGTAGTACAATACAGAATGGCTAGCATCCACATCAGCGATTTTCAGTCTAAATTGGTTGAATGGACTGAATGGATACCAATGTGAAAATGTTTACGATTAAATTGATTAAATTAAAAAATTTAGAACTGAATTGGTATTGATGTAATAAATTTAGGGTTTTTAATACTTTTCCCAGAACATGTGGTCCCATTTTTTCATACAAAAAGGGACAAAATCATTGGCCATCTACCAAATGTTGAGTAATAGGTATTCGGGTACACTCACCCTCCGTCTATTCTCAAATTTATGATATGGACCGCGCTTCACTGGTGACATCGGGCTTTAAATACCATGTGGCCGTTTCAAACGGTGGACACATCGAAAAAATTAATTATGTCATTGGGGGACCAGCAGATTCTCAATTCCTAAAATGTGGTCCAATCTAGCACATCGTACCACTTATCCCATGAATTTGAGTTTTTGTTTTTTAGCATAAACTCAGGCTAGTGATAGAGAAAATAAAATTGTCTCTACTCTATGCACCTAATCAACACAACAAAGGTGTTTTCTTAGCTACTAAATTGAACCACTGGATATATGAAATCGAATTCTTATGGCCTGTGTTTGGACAATCAATCAATACATGCTCGTTATGATCTGTTCATTGTCACGATACAGACATAGTCTCGAGAGGTGACTTTATCAAAGGGGATTTATAAAAATCATAGTTTTTGCCTATGACAAATGCTGTTTACACGCCCTAAATGGCTATAACACTCCATGCCTTACTGAGTTGACAGAAAGAACCTCACGAGACCTGTCTAATTAGAATTAGAATTGGAAAGGGTGAAAATTGCTATTTATAAAGATGCAAAAACCGCACATTATCATACAAATACAAGACCATCCGTATCAATTAAAAACCAATGCTTTAGTCCATCATCTTTTGATTTTTTCCAGTTTGTTTCTTACATAGGCTTCATTTGCTCTCTTCTACTTACTAATGTGATTAAGCTGATTTCTGTAAAGGATTTTTTTGTAAGTAGTCGAACCTTGTTGGTATTTTTATTAACTAATAATTTGAAATATAAATTATAATCGTAAAGAGTTCATATCTTTAACCAAAAAAAAAAAAAAAAAACCCTTAAAAAACTTGAACTAAAGAATCGTCTATTAGAAGGAGTTGTTAGCCATTGATCTTTAGAGAGAAATTCAAAATAATGTATTTTATTTATATTCTGTTGAATTAGAATCCCGATCGTTAAATTTATTAAATACTCGAATCTTAGATGACTTTCGTAAAAAACAAAGTAACGAGCATGTGAAATTTGTTTGAATTAAAAATGAAAGAAGAAGAGACAAGGTTGATAAAAATCATTAAATTGATTGATATATGTTAAATGTGTATTTTCCTCTATCATCAACAAATGAAATTGTAGTAAGAACGAATTTGGACCATTTAAATTTTAGAGCGTGTCTAAAACTATTTGATGTGTGGAAATCACATGAGCCAAAACTTATCTCTATTTCTTCTACTACAAATGACATACCTCGCCCCAACTAAAATAATTGAATTGCCTTTTTTTTTGAAAGCCTAGGAAGCCCTAGCACTCACACATCTCAAAATGCTCGAACTCTCAATGAATCTCTACCAGCACACCTTCCATGCTGTGCCAGCCACCACCTCCATGTTAAGAGCTTCTCTACTAGGACAAAGCCGCCGCCGGCTCGTTGTCGCGCTGATCTTTACTCCTCTCACTGTCTATCCCAGCTTCTCTCGCCATGTGCCACCGTCAACCTCCATTGGTCCTCCTCCCTCTCTCCTCCACTAAATCTCTGTCTTATGTTTCTCTCTCATCTCTGCTCTCACTTTAGCGTGCTCACTAGGGGCACCGAGGCACTCAAGCCTGCATTACCTAAGTAGCAGAAGTGCTACTGTCTAGGAGAGATCGGGAGCTCAAGTCCAGGCCTATGAACTCACCTTCATGTATAAATTTAGTGTTAGGTCTGTTCCCTCTTGATCTAGGTATCGTTCGGCATCAACTTAACTTTTGAATTTCCATCGTTGCCCAACTTCAGCCCTAGTCCTATTCTCTGGACCGAATCATGAAGTCTGTTGTTGGGCCTGCATTGCTATGTCATAAATCAAAGTAAGTGAATTATATATCGGCAACTTAATCAATTAGTTACAAGTTCCAAATTTATTTCAATTAGTTAGGTGGATGGATGGTCCCATAGCGATGGCATTATCTCCGTTTCAAGCCTCACGTGTTTCATTTAAGTCATGTTTAAAAGAGGCCATTTTATGTCCACAAAATCCTTTTGAGTCTGTCCTCAGGATTCACTATTTATAAATACATGCATCATATAGCGAAACTTATCACTACTAATTCACACAGGAATTATAGAAGCTATTACCGTAGATTTCAGCTATGGCCGCTTCAACAACGACTACCGACGTGTTTTTGTCTGGAAAGTACAAGACTGTGCTTATAACGGTAGACACATTGTCTTCCGGTCTCGTGAATCCGCCTCCAAAGCCTCTTCTGATCGGATCTCCGGCTGAAGTTGCCGGAGAATTCCCTGTTATGGTGCTTCTCCATGGTTTTATGATGGAAACTTCCTTCTACTCGCAGCTCATCCAACATGTTTCTTCTCATGGCTATATCATGGTTGCTCCTCAGGTAGATTATCTCTCTCTCTCTCTCTCTAAAATTAAAGGTTTTAACAGTGTTATTGTCCCATCGAACATTTTGTGACTTAACCAAGTAAATCCTTCCTTTAAATCCTTCCTTACATAGCGGATTAAATGATTTTTTACATAAAATAAATAATTACATTACGGTTGATTAGAAGTTGTCAAATGCAATCAATAATATAATGTGCATGAGGTTTTAGTTTTCCGACATGGTTGTCAAACAAATCCTATATCTTTTCTATGTCATCTGACATAATATTGCAAGTATATCTGCATCCTCATACAGTATATTCTATCCATTCCACCATTCATCCAACTAAATAAGATGAATATGTTGACAAATAAGATTGTCACATACCAGCGAAATATGGAAAATACTAGACTTACTAAAATTAGTTTACAAAATTGATCTACTAAGTGATGTGTCAAATTATGCTAATACCTCATTATTTATTAAAATATTAACACAATGGTAGTTATCTACCATTAAAATTTCATGATTAAAGATTTTATTAATCATAATATAACGAATGCCTTAATTTCTATAAATACTAGACAATGCTAACATTTTTATATAATTCATTATGTCAATCATAATACCAATTGTGATATGATATAATGCCAATTGTGATATGATATAATGCAAATTTATTTATTATAATACCATATCATGTGCTCAGCTCTCAAGTATATTCATAAATCAATCACCAAAAAGTAAATAACTATCTGATACTCATGAAAATCAATATTCATGCCAAGCAATTAACTTATTGTTAGTATCTCAAAACAATTTAAATACACATAAAAAGGTCTATATATTTTCAAAATTAAAAAGAGAGAAAGAAAGCTTTATGGGTGGCTGTGATCAAAGCTGATCACATGGATTGGTGGGGCCTCAACACGGCACTGGGGCCCGCCCCGCCTACATAGTACGAGGTACAAAATGATTAAAGCCTGGACAAAGCTCGTCCTTTCTTGGAAGTATCTTGTTCAGTGGTAGAAGTGGTCCAGTTCAAATGAGTAATAGGTGAAAACTTCAAATTATTATGATTATTTATAGAGAAAAAGGAGTATACCTTAGACCATAAGGGTGCCAAAAAAAAAAAAAAAAAGAAGCTCAGAAAGTTGAAATACCAAAACTGGATTGGCTTGGAATATCTGAGTTGGAATTGGGTCGGGGTTGGTTTCAGCCTGATTCTGAATTTCATTTTCAGTTGGTCCATGCTACTAAGCTTGAGACGAAATTAAAAAAAAAGTACATTTGAAAATTATAAGTTTAAAAAGTATAAATTAGGGGGAACTTGGGTCTACGATTAAAAACCTTATCTTATGGAGTACGAACTACATTGGTGTTGTTCGTTGTCCCTATGGAGAGTGACTATTCCGTTGACTTTGTCCGAGATAGCAAGAGACCGATGAAACACCCCGTCGTCATCTTGGACAAACAACTAGAAAGGGAGGGAGCATCTAGCAATCACCATTTAACGGTTGTTGTGAATTTGAATTTTAGCATATTTTCTCTTTCATATTATATATATCTTTCTTGCCTTTTCTTGATAAACTTCTTGCTCTTATTTTAATTTTCTGGACTATTTTAATTAATACTAAATAGATGAAGTTTTAGATTTAATTTATTAATTTGCTAAATTTTTTGAATTATTTCTTTGTTAGAGCTTTCTAAAATTTTCACGACACCAAAGTGGTACTGTAAAAGCATAGTGGGTAGGGTTAGATTAGGTCTGAATTGGGTAAGATTTGAAAAGCATATTATTTATTTAATGGAAATGAGCGCATATGAGTTAGCAGGTCAATTTGATATGCATTCACATATAACTTATGCTTGAAGCAATCCACTTATTTGTCACATAAACATGACCCAAACTTAGAATCAGAGAAAGTAATTTGTATATGAAATCGACAGTGATCACATTGTGTATAACCCGACCAATAATATGATTATTTGTGTGCAATGAATTTCATCATACTCGACATCGTGTGCGTATGCATGCCAATTTTGATTAATCGGTTATATCATGCGTCACCGTCATATGGTGTGTCCTTCACATGATATATCTCCATAACAAGATAACCATCAAAAGATGCATAATCTGAAAAACCCTATTGTTTTTGACTCATCAAAACAAGTTTCTCATCTTCAACAGCTTTACACGTGTCCCGAGTGTGACAGCACCGATGATATCAATGCTGCAGCGGCAACCACGAACTGGCTGTCCCAAGGCCTCGCCGCCGTCCTCCCGCCCCAGGTCAGCGCGAACCTCGCCAAGCTCGTCCTCGCCGGCCACAGCCGCGGAGGCAAAGACGCCTTCGCCCTCGCCCTCGGCAAATCATCGAAGCCGCTCACCCTATCCTTCTCTGCCTTGCTCGGCATCGATCCCGTCGACGGCTTCGCCTTGTGCTGCTGTAAATTCCAGACCAAACCACCCGTCCTCACCGAAGGCCCACAGTCCTTCGACCTGAACATGCCCGTGATGGTCGTCGGGTCGGGCCTGGGAGAGGACAAGAAGTACAAGGTCCTCCCGGCGTGCGCGCCGAAGGGGCTGAACCACGTGAAGTTTTACGAGAAGTGCCGGTCGCCTGCTTGGCACTTCGTCGCGAAAGACTACGGCCACATGGACATGCTGGATGACGTCACCAATGCGATAGGAGGGGTGCTCACGTGCTTCTGCGAGAGCGGGAGCTCGAGGGAACCCATGAGGAGGTTCGTGGGAGGGGCGGCGGTGGCGTTCTTGAGGGCCTACTTGGGAGGTGACGATCGAGATCTCATGGCCTTGCAGGACACGCCCGACATTGCTCCCGTGCAGATCACGGTTGAGGCTCGCCTGTGAAAAATTGGTCGGGTGAAGATTTTCTGGGAACTGTCGGTTGATGTGTTTTGTCTTTTTTGGAGCTGGACAAGCTACCGAACGCTTTGTGGGGGCATCATAACTGTTTGAAATGTCCTTGCTTGCTTGCCCAAGGTTTTTGTGTAATCATTTATTTATAAATCATCGCTTATATTGTTTATCAAAATAAATGAACGGAAAAATATTTTCATCGTTCACGAAATAAATTAGACATAAATCATCATCGACAATAAAAATATTTTTTGATTAAACATTTTAAATGATATAAACAATATTTTCAGAAAAATATTTTCCTAACAATTTATTTTCTTGAAACATTGTCCCTAAATTTTCAGTGCTATGGGATCATGGAGTGATCCTTCATAGACGTGGGATTAACTGCCTGCTTATAGCCCACGTCTCGCCTCTCTTGCACAAGCCCAGAGACTAAGATAAGGTTTATTTGAGTAGGTTGGGTTGGACTAGGCATGAATTGGGTTGGGTATGAATAGCATATTTGTACTCAATGGAAATGAGTGAAAATGAGTGAGCGATTCAATTTGGTTTACTTTTTTTTTTGGTTTCATGTATAACTTATGCTTGATACGATCTACTCGTCTGCCATGTATAGATGACCTAGACTTTAATGAATATATTACATGGTAGTGATGACGTGGAGTATTATCTCCACCAGTCACCATTTTTATGTGTGTTATAAATCTTATCATACTCGATTTCACGTATGTATATGTCTCAATTTTGATTAATCAGTAACATCACATGTATTCGACTCGTCAATACAAGATAGACACCATTGGTGACGTCAACGTCGCGGCATCCACGAACTAGCTGTGCAATGCCTCCTAACGCTCCTCTCGTCCCAGGTCCGCTCAAACCTCGCCAAGCTCATCCTCGCCTGACATTGCTCCTCTGCAGATCACGGTTGAGGTTGGCTTGCGAAATTGGTTGGTGAAGATCTTTCTTGGAACCGTTGTCGGTCCATGCATTTTGTCGTTTCAGAGCTGGACAAACTACTGAATCTTTGTGTGGCTTCATAATTGTTTGAAACATTCTTCTTGCTTGCCCAAGGTTTCTATGTAATTAGTGAGCAAATATGCGAACTGTCAGATCCAAAATAAACAGTTCGAGACAATTTTCGAAAAAAAAATCATCCCCGTTTGCTCCTCTTGGCCGAGGCATCACCACCTTCACACAATCAAATCTATATATGTTTGGCCTTCCAATATCTCGCAAAAATAAAGCAAAGTTACAACTAGTCTCTACTAACTTTAAATTCAATTTTTCCTTTAAATCTCCTCACAACTAACCTTCAAGCCAATCCAATTGAGTTACTAGAATTTTCTTTTTAGTTTCACCTGTCAAGTGGTTACAAGGTAAGTTCACGGGCTTCATTTTTTTTTTTTTAACAGACTAGTTTTGTTTTTAATGAAAAAGAGTTGACTTTAAGGTGATTAAAAGCTTTGTTTTTTTAAGATTCTACTCAAGGTAAGCAAAAATTCTATGAACTAAATTAGATTGATCTACTTGTTAATGCCCAAACCGGATTGGCTCAAAATTTCTAGGTTTGAATTAGGTTGGGGTTGATTTTGTGCCTTATTCTAAATTTCATTTTCGATTGGTCCGCATTACTCAGCTTGAGATGAAAAAGAGAAAAAAGAAAGAAAAAGAGAGCACATTTAGAAAAAATAAAATTAAAGATTAAAAATGTAGAAATAAATCAATCGTTAATAAAGACACCAGACCATAAAAATACGAAATGAATGATCAAATATAAATGAGTTGGAAATGAGATAATGATCAAATATAAATGAGTTGGAAATGAGATGGTGCTAGGGCATATGAGATACGCATCATCCACGAGTCACGATTGTTTAGTTTCTATTTTGCCGAACTATAGTGAGCCCAAGAGTTATCTTGAGACAAAATGCGATGCATATAGTACTTGGAGAATCTAAGACAAGGACTATCGCAACCTCTTTTTTTTTTTTGCACCTGCAATCGGGTACGAGCGCCTAAGGAGGCTAATGGCTCGGCTGAATTTATTATGCCTGGACTCTCCCAAGTCCACCAATTCACAACTTTAATAGTCTAAGTTTTTAACCTGTAAGCCAATTTTTAAAATGGAGTCACCACTAATCGATTTGGGGTGGGTTGATTAGAAACCCAAGTGAAGTATCAGGAGAAATACTCACTCCTGCGCAACTAGAGAAATTAGGATCGGGGACTTGATTACACTAGTTAATCACTAATGCCCTTTCGGTACCTAATCTTGTTTAAGCCTTGAGGTTTTTTTGGATGTTTGAGGGATTTTCCATGCATTTTTTGCAGGAAAAACATGTTTTCAGTCTTTTTCTAATTTTTTTTTGGACATAAAAGGGATTTTTTGGGATTTTTTTGGTATTTTTGGAAAAAAATACAAGTCTTTGTGGCTTTTTCTGAATTTTTTTGGATTTTTCATGAATTTTTGGCCTTTTTTGGATTTTTGGCATTTTTTTGGAAAATATGGAATATTTTTAATTTTTTTATTTTTCGGAAAATAAAATATTTTTTAATATTTTTCAATATTTTTGGAAAATAAATTATTTTTTATTTTTCTCGATTTTTTGAAAATAAAACATTTTTTGAAAATAAATTATTTATTTTTTAGTATTATAATATTATTTGAAATCAAAATAATTTTAAAAAACGGTTTGGGTCGGGTTTGCGAGTTGGATCCGACCCGAGTTGGCGACCCGAACACGGATGGGCCCGCGTTGCAGGCCCGACTCGGATTTTTCTCCTTTTTCCTTTTTTTTTTTTTGGATGAAACGGCGTCGTGGCCAAGCGCTTGGATATGCCCGGCCCGACCCAACGACCGGCTCCGTGACCTGACTCCCCGGCGAACCCTACCCAGATCCGACCCGACTCGCGACCCGACTTTTGGCCGCCCCAAATTTGCGAAACCTTACCCGGATCCAACCCACTTGACGACCCGTCTTCTTCCCTCGCCGACTTGGCTCTAGAACCCTCGAGATCTGGCAATTCGCGGCGCCGGGGGGGGGGGTGGCTGGAATGTCACCAAGCGATGACTCGACGACGGATGGCAGCTAGGGTTCCGACGACGACGACAGGCGATTGTTGGGTCCTCAGAAACAACGGCGGCAAAGACGACGGGTGACTATTGGGTTTTTGGGGATGGCAGTGACCCAGCTTGGGGCGAGATCTGGTGCAACGGTGAGGTGTGAAGGCGGCAGTTGTCATTACTTGCTAGCGGCAAGAGTGTGGCACGGCGGCGGTAACAGAAGGTAGCGGCGGTCGGGACGGGGCAGTAACAGTAGGCCCTCAACCTCTAGATCTGGTGTGGCTTGCACGAATCGATCGTGGCAACGGCGTTGGAATGGTGGCAGAGCAGTAGTAGCGTCGGCTAAGGTGAGTCTTCGGCTTCCCAGATTTGGCCCTCCGGAACCTCCTCTCTTCGGCTTCGACCTTCTACGGCCTTGGCTTCTTCCACTCCGGATCTCTCCCCCTCAGGTTCGCTTGCCATCAGCCTCCCCCGAAGTCTCTCGGAGGGAGGTCGGTTTGAGCTCGCGACCCCATTTCCGCCTTGCTCGCTCTTTGAGCTCCCCGAAGTCTCTCGGGAACCCCTCTGAACTTGCTGGCTCGTGTCCTTCAATGACGGAAGTGCTCCGCTATTTATAGGCAAGGAGGTCCAATCGACGAAGAGGCTTGGCCGCTGGTCTTTGGCTTGCCGACCGGACCCCCACGGCTGAATCGGCGTCCCATCCGCCACCTGTCCGCCAGCTACCCCCCCACGCGCGTCGCTGTTTGTCCGTTCATCCGGCGTCGTGCCCTCTGCGTGTGTGTTGCAGAGCAGACGAAGGAGGAAGAAGATCGAAGAGGGCCGGGCTGGAGGAGGAGGAAAATGGGCCATAGGGGCCCACGCAGAAGGGGAAGAGAAGGAGAAAAATGGGTTGTTTTTTTGTTTTATTTTTGTTTTTTGTGTTATTTGTTGATTTATTATCTAATAAAAACTTAATAAATAAAATAAAATAGACCTAAATAAAATTAAGGCGTCAATAGCTGCCCCTCTTTGAAGGTAAGCTTGCAGAGGTTGCATTCAAAGACAAACTGACGCCTAAATTTTATGCATACATGCGTAGCGGATTATATTTTATTTAGGACCTATTATCCTATGCAAAAAGAGCAATATAACATTACATATACTAAGACAGATAATAAGATATCTGTAGTTACTTACCAGGAGTGAGTGAGATAGGGTGTGAACTCCGAGCTTGGCAAGTATCAAGGCATCATCTTACCTGGTGATATGAGGAGGTTACTTTTCCAGGGCTCGAACCATTCTTCGGTCGCCTGTTAAAACAAACCACGATTTGTCTACGACCCGAACCTTTCTTCGGTCGCCTTGACGGGAAATTGCTCATCCAGGACCCGAACCACATTAGTGATATCAATTCAATCATAAACCTTACAATTGAACTAATTTGGCCTTAAACCTTTTTACCTTGATATTAATTTACTATATCACTCTATCCGACTAATTTAGATCGAAAATCATAAATATGGACGTCGGCTATCTGACATGGCATGGCCAACGCATGGCGATGTTGACATGAATAATAATATTTTAATAAATTTTTGAATTTTTTAATAATTTGATAATTCGGGCTAGTGATAAGACAACAAAATTATCCATGCCCAGATCTGGCGAGGCTTGTGGCCCTCATTGGCCCAAAATGAAGGAAAAAGGAAAGAAACAAAAAAGAAAGAACAAAAAATTATAAAAACTTCACCAAATAATAAAAATATATTCTATAAATAACTATGTCAATGCCAGCCATGCAATATAGAATGGCTAGAGTCCACATTAGTGATTTTCGATCTAAATTGATTGAATGGACTAAATTTGTACTTATATAAAAATGTTTACGATTAAATTGATCAAATTGAAAAATTTAGAACTAAATTAGCATTGATGTAATAAATTTAGAATTTTTGATACTTTTCCTGCAAGATGTGGTCCCGTTTTTTCATACAAAAAGGGACAAAATCATTGGCCATCTCAAAAATGTTGAGTAATAGGTATTCGTGTACACTCACCTTTCCTATATTCTCGCATTTATGATATGTACTACCTTTCACTATCGACTGTTGATCGGGCTTTAAATATCATGTGGCCGTTTCAAATGGTGGACACATTGAAAAAATTAAGTCATTCGGGGACCAGCAGATTCTCAATTCCTAAAATGTGCTCCAATCTAGCCCATCGTACCATTTATGCCATGAATTTGAGTTTTTGTTTTTTAGCATAAACTCAGGCTAGTGATAGAGAAAATAAAATTGTCTCTACTCTATGCACCTAATCAACACAACAAAGGTGTTTTCTTAGCTACTAAATTGAACCAATGGCTATATGAAATCGAATTCTTATGGCTTGTGTTTGGACAATCAATCAATGCATGCTCGTTATGATCTGCTCATTGTCACGATACAGACATAGTTTCGAGAGGTGACTTTATCAAAGGGGATTTGTAAAAAGCATACCCAAGTTTTTGCCTATGACAAATGCTGTTTACATGCCCTGTATGGCTATAACACTCCATGCCTTACTGAGTTGACAGAGATAACCCCACGAGAACTGTCTAATTGGAATTAGAATTGGAAAGGGTGAAAATTGCTATTTATAAAGATGCAAAAACCGCACATTATCATACAAATACAAGACCATCCGTATCAATTAAAAATTGATGCTTTAGTCCATCATCTTTTGATTTTTTCCAGTTTGTTTCTTACATAGGCTTCATTTTTCTCTCTTCTAGTTACTAAGGTGCTTAAGCTGATTTCTGTAAAGGATTTTTTGTAAGTAGTCGAACCTTGTTGGTATTTTTAGTAACTAATATTTGAAATATAAATTATAATCGTAAAGAGTTCATATCTTTAACCAAAAAAAAAAAAAAAAAAAATCCCCTTAAAAAACTTGAACTAAAGAATCGTCTATTAGAACGAGTTGTTAGCCATTGAACTTTAGAGAGTAATTGAAAATAATGTATTTTATTTATATTTGGGTAAATTAGAATCCCGATCTTTAAATTTATTAAATACTTGAATCTTAGATGACTTTCGTAAAAAACAAAGTAACGAACATGTGAAACTTGTTTGAATTAAAAATAAAAGAAGAAGAGACAAGGTTGATAAAAATCATTAAATTGATTGATATATGTTAAATGTGTATTTTCCTCCATCATCAATAAATGAAATTGTAGTAAGAATTAATTTGGACCATTTAAATTTTAGAGCATGTCTAAAACTATTTGATGTGTGGAAATCACATGAGACAAAACTTATCTCTATTTCTTCTGCTACAGATTACATACCTCGCCCCAACTAAAGTAATTGAAATGCCTTTTTTGGAAAGCCTAAGAAGCCCTAGCACTCACGCATCTCAAAATGCTCGAACTCTCAATGAATCTCTACCAGCACACCTTCCATGCTGTGCCAGCTACCACCTCCATGTTAAGAGCTTCTCTATTAGGACGAATCCGCCGGCTCGTTGTTGCGCTGATCTTTACTCCTCTCACTGTCTATCCCAGCTCCTCTCGCCATGTGCCAACGTCAACCTCCATTGGTCCTCCTCCCTCTCTCCTCTACTAAATCTCTGTCTCATGTTTCTCTCTCATCTCTGCTCTCACTTTAGCGTGCTCACTAGGGGCACCGAGGCACTCAAGCCTGCATTACCTAAGTAGCAGAAGTGCTACTGTCTAGGAGATATCGAGAGCTCAAGTCCAGACCTGTGAACCCACCTTCATTAAAAAGCTTAAACTAATGAGTTATGAGCTAACTTAAATATACATTAACCACTTCACATCACATCAATTATTCGATGTGGGACTTTTTCAACGTAATTCTCATGTGTATCTCAACCATCTCCCTCTTATGTGTAAGTTCAGTGTTAGGTCTGTTCCCTCTTAATCTAGGTATCATTCGACATCAACTTAACTTTTGAATTTCCATCATTGCCCAATTTCAGCCCTAGTCCTTTTCTCTGGACCAAATCATGAAGTCTATTGTCGGGCTTGCATTGCTATGTCATAAATCAAAGTAAGTGAATTATATATTGGCAAGTTCCAAACTTATTTCTTTTGGCAAGAATTTCCAAATTTATTTCATCGATAGTAAAATATTCTCTGTTCCGCCTGATATGGCCGGTTAGGTGGATAAATGGTCCCATGGTGATGGCTTTAATTTGTCTGCGTTTCAAGCCTCACGTGTTTCATTTAAGTCATGTTTAAAAGAGGCCATTTTATGTCCACAAAATCCTTCAGTCTGTCCTCAGAATTGACTATTTATAAATACATGCATCATATGGCGAAACTTATCACTACAAATTCACACAGGAATTTAGAAGCTATTACCGGAGATTTCAGCCATGGCCGCTTCAACAGCGACTACCGACGTGTTTTTGTCTGGAAAGTACAATACTGTGCTTATATCGGTAGACACATCGTCTTCCAGTCTCGTGAATCCGCCTCCAAAGCCTCTTCTGATCGGATCTCCGGCTGAAGTTGCCGGAGAATTCCCTGTTATGGTGCTTCTCCATGGTTATATGATGGAAACTTCCTTCTACTCGCAGCTCATCCAACATGTTTCTTCTCATGGCTATATCATGGTTGCTCCTCAGGTAGATTCTCTCTCTCTCTCTCTCTCTCTAAAATTAAAAGGTTTTAACAGTGTTATTGTCCCATTGAACATTTTGTGACTTAACTAAGTAAATCCTTCCTTACATAGCAGATTAAATGATTTTTTTACATAAAATAATTAATTACATTACGTGTAATTAGAAGTTGTCAAATGCAATCAATAATATATTGTGCATGAGGTTTTAGTTTTCCGACATGATTGTCAAACAAATCCTATATCTTTTCTATGTCATCTGACATAATATTGCGAGTATATCCGCATCCTCATACAGTATATTCTATCCATTCCACCATTCATCCAACTAAATAAGATGAATATGTTGACAATTAAGATTGGCATACCAGCGAAAGATGGAAAATACTAGACTTACTAAAATTAGTTTACGAAATGGATCTACTAAGTGATGTGTCAAATTATGCTAATACCTCATTATTTATTAAAATATTAACACAATGGTAGTTGTCTACCATTAAACTTTCATGATTAAAGATTGTATTAATCATAATACAACAAATATCTTAATTTCTAAAAATACTAGACAATGCTAACATTTTTATATAATTCATTATATCAATCATAATACCAATTGTGATATGATATATTGCACATTTATTTATTATAATACCATATCATGTGCTCAGCTCTCAAGTATATTCATAAATCAATCACCAAAAAGTAAATAACTATCTGATACTCATGAAAATCAATATTCATGCCAAGCAATTAACTTATTGTTAGTATCTCAAAACAATTTAAATACACATAAAAAGGTCTATATATTTTCAAAATTTAAAAGAGAGAAAGAAAGCTTTATGGGTGGCTGTGATCAAAGCTGATCACATGGATTGGTGGGGCCTCAACACGGCACTGAGGCCTGCCCTGCCTGAATAGTACGAGGTACAAAATGATTAAAGCCTGGACAAAGCTCGTCCTTTCTTGGAAGTATCTTGTCCAGTGGTAGAAGTGGTCCAGTTCACATGAGCAACAGGTGAAAATTTCAAATTATTATGATTATTTATAGAGAAAGAGGAGTCAACCTTAGACCATAAGGGTGCCAAAAAAAAAAAGCTCAGAAAGTCGAAATACCAAAACCAGATTGGCTTGGAATATCTGGGTTGGAATTAGGTCGGGGTTGTTTTCAGCCTGATTCTGAATTTCATTTTCGGTTGGTCCATGCTACTAAGCTTGAGATGAAATTAAATATAAGTACATTTGAAAATTATAAGTTCAAAAGTATAAATTAGAGGGAACTTGGGTCTAAGATTAAAAATCTTATCTTATGGAGTGCAAACTACATTGGTGATGTTCGTCGTCCCTATGAAGAGTGACTATTGTGTCGACTTTGTCCGAGATAGCAAGAGACTGATGAAACAGCCCGTCATCATCTTGGACAAATAACTAGAAAGGGAAGGAGCATCTAGCAATCACCGTTTAACGGTTGTTGTGAATTTTTAGCATATGTAATCTTATATATATCTTTCTTGCCTTTTTTTGATAAACTTCTTGCTCTTATTTTAATTTTCTGGACTATTTTAATTAATACTAAATAGATGAAGTTTTAGATTTAATTTATTAATATGCTAAGTTTTTTGAAATATTTCTCTGTTAGAGCTTTCTAAAATTTTCACGGCACCAAAGTGGTGCTGTAAAAGCATAGTGGGTAGGGTTAGATTAGGTCTGAATTGAGTAAGGTTTGAAAAGCATGTTATTTATTTAATGGAAGTGAGCACATATGAGTTAGCGGGTCAATTTGATCTACATTCATATATAACTTATGCTTGAGACAATCCACTTATTTGCCTCATACACATGACCCAACCTAGAATCGGAGAAAGTAATTTGTATATGGAATCGACAGTGATGACGTTGTGTATAACTCAACCAATAATATGATTATTTGTGTGTTATGAATTTCATCATACTCGACATCGTGCGTGTATGCATGTCAATTTTGATTAATCGGTTATATTACGTGTTACTGTCATGTGGTGTGTCCTTCGCATAATATATCTCCATAACAAGATAAACACCAAAAAATGCATAATCTGAAAAACCCTAATGTTTTTGACTCATCAAAACAAGTTTCTCATCTTCAACAGCTTTACACGTGTGCCGCGAGTGACAGCACCGATGATATCAATGCTGCAGCGGCAACCACAAACTGGCTGTCCCAAGGCCTCGCCGCCGTCCTCCCCTCCCAGGTCAGCGCGAACCTTGCCAAGCTCGTCCTCGCCGGCCACAGCCGCGGAGGCAAAGGCGCCTTCGCCCTCGCCCTTGGCAAATCATCGACCCCGCTCGCCCTGTCCTTCTCGGCCTTGCTCGGCATCGATCCCGTCGACGGCGCGGCCTCGTGCTGCTGTAAATTCCAGACCAAACCACCCGTCCTCACCAAAGCCGCACAGTCCTTCGACCTGAATATGCCCGTGATGGTCGTCGGGTCGGGGCTGGGCGAGGACAAGAAGTACAAGGTCTTCCCGGCGTGCGCGCCGAAGGGGCTGAACCACGCGGAGTTCTTCGAGGAGTGCCGGTCGCCTGCCTGGCACTTCGTCGCGAAAGACTACGGCCACATGGACATGCTGGATGACGACACCAAGGGGATAAGAGGGGTGGTCTCGTACTGCATGTGCGAGAACGGGAGCTCGAGGGAGCCCATGAGGAGGTTCGTGGGAGGGGCGGCGGTGGCGTTCTTGAGGGCCTACTTGGGAGGCGACGATCGAGACCTGATGGCCTTGCAGGACACGCCGGACATTGCTCCCGTGCAGATCACGGTTGAGGCTCGCCTGTGAAAAATTGGTTGGTGAAGATTTTCTGGGAACTGTCGGTCGATGTGTTTCGTCTTTTTTGGAGCTGGACAAGCCACCCATGGCTTTGTGGGACATCATAACTGTTTGAAGCGTTCTTCTTGCTTTGCCCAAGGTTTTTGTGTAATCAGTGAAGAAGTATGCGAACTGTCCGAATCCCAAATGAACGGCTGAGAGTCTTGGAGAGTTGGTAAGAATTGGAGGGGTCCCTCCTAAAGATAATGCACGGAAAATATGAGAGTAATGACGATATGATTACGGGTGGGTTTGGGAAGACTTTTGAGAAAAGTCTTGAGAAAATATAAAAGCCTTTAAGTTAAATGAGTTTTTTAAAATACAAATTGTGTTTGGTAAATTGTATTTGTGAAAGTCAATTATGAAATATCTTTAAACAAAACAGTGTTTGGACAAATTAACTGTGTAAAAGACTTTTGTCATTGAAAAAAAGGAAAAAAAGGAGAGTTGGCCGATTATCGTTGGTGAGGGGCAGGTGGTCTGACAAGGGACAAGCGTCCGGCGAGGGTCGCCACAACCAAATCGAGCGGCCCTAGCGACCTCCGCATGGAGGTTGCAGCACGATGGGTCATGCCACCGTTTGGCGAGGATTGCCGCAACCCAAACGATTTGGGTCGTTGCGACCCTCGCCGGAAGGTCGCGTGACCCGCCGTGCCGCGACCTCCGTGTGGAGGTCACTGGGGCCGCTCGATTTGGTTACAGCGATCCCGATTGCGACTAGATCGTGCGATCCCTGTCGCGGCGACCCTTGCCAAACGGTGCGTGACCCACCGCGACCTTCGTTCAGAAGGTGGTTGGGGCTCACAATCTAGTCGCCTCATGATTTGGGTTGCCGAAGGTCACACGGTCCAGATTTGGGACGCCGCAACCTCTCGTGACCCAATCTGCTGAGGTCACAGCGTTGTCGGGAGTTGCAGCGGTTGCGCGACCTTGCTGTGACCTAGATTTGGGTGGTCGCTAGGGGTTGCAGCGGTTGCGGCGACGCGACTCACGAGGGGTCGCCGAGGTCACGCGACTGGCCGTCGACGGTCGCCATGACCACATCGGCCTCATGCCGACCTCCATCCAGCTCGTCGCTGGCCCCTCGTAGCTCCGCGCAACTTTGCTGGTCAATCTTAACGAAGAAGAAGGTGAATAGTCATGAGGACAAAATTGGAAAAACGAAATGTTAATGAGGGCATTTGTGGAAGAAATTTTTTTGTCTTCTCTTCTCTCAGCATTGCGAGAAGGCCGAATGCCCAAGGCAGCCCCATGGCAGCCTTGGGCTTTCAGCCTTCCAAAGGCTCACTTTTCCCCAATTATGTTTACAAAATAAGTTCCCAAACATCATTTTTTAGCCCAAAGTGGCTTGGCAAAGCTACTCCCAAATGCACCCTACATGTTAATACCACAAAAACTTTTAAATTAGTTTATTTATGATAAATTTACTTCAAATTAATTTTATAATTTTGACAAATCTTAAATTGATATGCTTATGATAATTTTTTTTTTTGTTATTGATGTACTTGTTTGGGATTTTTAGTAGTTAAAAAATTGATTTAAGATAAATTTATCACATGCTTATTAAGTTTGAGTTTTTCGTGATATCAACCCTACAAGTACTGAGCTTTTATGCATTTTGTGATCAAGTGTCTAAACTTTTTTTTTATCATTAATTGAGTATCTTAGCTTTTTGAATTGCAATCAATGTCCTGCTTCCATTAAATTGAATATTGTGTCATTTGATTTTTGCTAAGATGGTTTACATGATAGATCAAATGATGACATAGACTCCACGTCATTTTATTATTTCCGAATTAGAACAAATAATTTTTTTTTTCTTTTGCATCTTCTTTTTCTATTTTTTTTTTGTGTTCATCTTTTCTTCTCCTTTTTCAAAGTAGTCACTACACTCTTCTCTTTAATCGTTCATAGATAATGAATAATTTGGAAAATATTTTTAAAATATAATCACTTGTATCGTTTACCAAAATAAATGAACAAAAAATATTTTTATTGTCCACGAAATAGGTTAATCATAAATTATCGTTAATAATGAAAATATTTTTTTGATTAAATATTTTAAATGATATAAGCGATATTTTCAGAACAACATTTTCTTGAACAATTCATTTTCTCGAAACATTGTCCCTAAATTTTCAGTGCTACGCGATCATGGAGTGATCCTTCATAGCCGTGGGTGTAACTGCCTGCTTAAAGCCCATGTCTCCGCTCTCTTGCATAGGCCTGGAGACTAAGATCTGGGTGGGCCGTCGTGGTGGGCTCATCAATGCACCCTAAGATGAGGACTAGGCATGAATTTGGGTTGGGTGTGAGTAGCGTATTTGTACTCAAATGGAAATGAGTGAAAATGAGTGAGCGAGTCAATTTGGTTTACTTTCATGTATAACTTATGCTCGATATAATCTACTCTTCTGCCACGTATACAGGACCTAGACTTTAATGAATATATTACATGGCAGTGATGACGTGGAGTATTATCTCCACCAATCACTATTTTATGTGTGTTATAAATCTTGTCATACTTCATTTCACGTATGAATATATCTCAACTTTGATTAATCAGTTACATCACATGTATTTGACTTGTCAATACAAGATAGACACCATTAGTGACATCAACATCATGGCATCCACGAACTAGCTGTCCAATGCCTCCCCACGCTCCCCCCGTCCCAGGTCCGCTCAAACCTCGCCAAGCTCACCCTTGCCTGACATTGCTCCTCTGCAGATCACGGTTGAGGTTGGCCTGTGAAATTGGCTGGTGAAGATTTTTCTTGGAACTGCTGTCGGTCCATGCGTTTTGTCGTTTCAGAGCTGGACAAGCTACTGAATATTTGTGTGGCTTCGTAATTGTTTGAAACATTCTTCTTGCTTGCCCAAGGTTTTTATGTAATTAGTCAGCAAATATGCGAACTGTCAGATCCAGAATAACGAATAAACAGTTTGAGACAATTTTCGAAAAAAAAATCATCCCCATTTGCTCCTCTTGGCCCAGGCATCCCCACCTTCACACAATCAAATCTATATATGTTTGGCCATCCAATATCTCGCAAAAATAAAACAAAGTTACAACTAGTCTCAGCTAACTTTAAATTCAAATTTTCCTTTAAATCTCCCCGCAACTAACCTTCAAGCCAATCCAATTGAGTTACTAAAATTTTCTTTTAGGCTCCGTTCATTTCGCGGAAAACGTGGCGTTTCAGGAAAATATTTTCTAGAAAGTCATTTTCCAGGAAAATGTAATTATTTTCCGGTATTCGACTGAAACTCGAACTTTGAATGGAAAATATCTTCCACCGTTTGTTAACTAATTTTATTGTTTTGGAAAAATTATCAAAAAATTGAATTTTAATATTTTTAAATGACCAAAAAATTAGTTTTATCTTTTATATTTTTTAAAAATGAATTTTTAATTATTTGTATTTTTAAAAATGAATTTTTAATTATTTGTGTTTTTAAAAATCGAAATTTTTATTATTTATTATCTTTTCTTTCTCTTTCTCTTTCTTTTTTCCTTTTTCTTTTCCTTCTTCCCTCCTCCTCCTTCTTCCTCCTCCTTCCTTCGCTGTCACAGGCCTAACAATGATCAGTTGCCCAGCGGCTGACCAAGACGTGGTTGCCAGATCCGGCGAGTTCGAGACTTGACCAATCTTGCCCGAGCTCGCTAGAGGATCGCCAAGCTCTTGTGAGCCGCGAGCTTGCTGGATCTGGTGGTGGAACTTAGGCTCGCCTGGATTGGGAGCCCAAGCTCCGTCGCTAGATTTGGCGAGCTCGCGGCTCGTTAGAGCCTGGCGAACTTCTGGTGAGCTCGGGTGAGGCTTGAGCCCCACCGGCTCGCTGAATTTGGTGAGGCCTGAGCTCGCTGGGCTCGGCTTCCCCAGATCGGGCTAGGCGGAGCCTCGTTGGCTTGAGGTGAGGCTCGAACTGGCTCGCGGTCCATCGCTGGCTGCCGCTGTGGCCGACGAAGCCAAGGCCAAGGAAGAAGATGAAAAGGAAAGAAAGAAAAATAAAAAAAAAAAGAAAAATAAAGCATAAAAATAAAACGAAAATATGTTAGCGAAAAGAAGTAAAGTGGAATAAGTTATGGAAAATGTTTTCCACTTTTGAAAAGTGGAAAATATTTTCCTCACTTTTAAAGGTTGTTTTTTCCAACAATGGAAAACATTTTCCTTGACTAATTCATTTTTCGTGAAACGAACACCGGAAATCCGGAAAATGTTTTCTTGGAAGTTATTTTCCGTGAAACGAATGGAGCCTTAGTTTCACCTATCAAGTTGTTATAAGGTAAGTTCACGGGCTTCATTTTTTATTTTTTTATTTATTTTAACAAACTACTTTTGTTTTTAATGAAAAAGAGTTGTCTTTAAGGTGATTAAAAGCTTTGTTTGTTTAAGATTCTACTCAAGGTGAGCGAAAATTCTATGAACTAAATTAGATCGATCTACTTGTTAATGCCTGAACCGGATTGGCTCAAAATTTCTAGGTTTGAATTAGGTTGGGGTTGATTTCATGCCTTATTCTAAATTTCATTTTCGATTGGTCCACATTACTCAGCCTAAGATGAAAAAAAAAAAAAAAAAAAGAGAGAGCACATTTAGAGAAAAAAATATAAAGATAAAAAAATGTAGAAATAAATCAATCATTATATAAAGACACCAGACCATAAAAATACGAAATGAATGATCAAATATAAATGAGCCAGAAATGAGATGGTGTTAGGGCATATGAGATACGCATCATTCACAAGTCATGATTGTTTAGTTTTTATTTTGCCAAACTATAGCGAGCACAAGAGTTATTTTGAGACAAAATTAGGGGTGAGCATGATCTGGGTTGGGCCGGCTCACCCCCTAACCCTGGGATCAACTCGCACAGTGTTGGTCCTCAATTCTTAAGCCCGAAAACTAACCTTATTGAGTTTCGGACCAAGGACCGGACCGACCCAGTGGGTTCGGTCCAGTTCTAAAGTCAACCCGAGACTAACCAATAATTTATTTATTCTATTTTTTGTACTATCTAAAAAGGCAATCGAGGACCGGACCGACCCAATTGGTTTAGTCCGATTTTAGGGTGAACTCAAGACCAACTAATAATTTTTTGTTTCATTTTTTGTACTCCCTGAAAAAGCAAGCGAGAACGGGACCAACACTATGGGTTCAGTGACGAGCAAGGTCAGCTAAGAGAGGCGAGTGATGAGTGTCGAATGGGGTGAGCGTTGAGCATCGAGCAAGGAGCAACAAGTCAGGAGAGCATCGAGCAGAGACTTGCTCTTGCCCCAATACATCGCTTCCAACTTATGGTGACATTCTTCATATTCTAATGCATATGAGATTCTAAGTGGGCTGTCGGAGGTTAAGCGCATGTTGAACGGTTGTGTTTATTGCGAGAAACATTGTAAATTCGGTTGTAAATCTATTATATGGATTTATTTAGTTTTGAATTTTTTAATCAAATTAATTTAGTCATAAACTTCTGAGTAAAAATGAAATCAAAACTTCTTGTTCTCAACCAAGTTTAGCCTAGGGTTTTTGACATGATTATGCAGTCACCATCGACTACCTTACCTTTTACTGACCCTACCTTTTATGGCCAAGTACTTAGGGTGCGTTTGGTTAGACTTTTGGGGAAAACCTTTGAAAAAATACAAAGGACTTTAAGTTAAAGGAATTTTTCAAAATGTTAATTGTGTTTGTTAGATTGTAATTTAAAAATTTATTGTGAAGTATCTTTAAGTAAAATAACGTTTGGAGAGATTATATTTATAAAAGACTTTTGTGATTAAAAAATTTCATCAAAAGAAAAATAAAAAAAGTTCATTGACGAGGGCAGACGGTTGTAGGCGATCAAAATCTGTTGCTGGCCGACCTATGAGGTGGCAAGACCTCACGCGGTCCCCAAAGACCACCGGTAAGGGCCACTTGGGTTCGAGTGACCTTCGATGAGGGGGTGACCAAGTAGCCGCGACCTCCGTGTAACCTTGTGCAACCTAAATCTAGGTCGCTTGGGTCACCGGAGGTGGGTTGCGTGATCGACGACCTAGCAACCTAGATTTGAGTTGCGCTCGGCGAGGTCGTACGACCTTCAGTGACCTAGATTTGGGTCGCGGTGAGATCGCACTAGGTCGCCAGAGGTCGCGTGACTTTGCCATGACTTAGATCTGGGTTGCCGGAAGTCGAGTGACCTTGGCGAGGGCTGTTTGGTCGTGCGACCTTAGGTAGCCCTTCACGGAGGTTGCGCTATAGATCTGGGTCGCCACAACACTCACTAGGGTCACCCAACTGCTTGCCCTTTGCTGGCGACTACTTGCCCTTCGCCAGCGACCACTCATAGTTATGCCGGTCCTCTTCAATGGAGAAGAAGAAGATGAGCAGTAGCTCAGCATGCCCAGAAGGTAATGGCTCAAGGTATTCTCTCAGCTACTTTGGAAGGCTTGCATTTGGAAAATGGGGTTCAATAAAAATTTGCCAAACACACTTTATTTGGCCTAAAAAACTAGCTTTCCCAAACACGCCCTTAGTATAAACAACTTTACTTGAAGCAATGCTGTTTTTCTGAATTTTCTTACTTTTTATTCATCTATTTCCTACTTCTACGGAAGAGGAAGGGAAAATTTCAAGCCCTGTTCGTTCATCCTCGCTGTCCCGTTCCACTTCATCTTCTTCAAGCATGGAGCAGGCACCCCCGCGAAGATCGTCTATTGCTGAGGTGACCGTTGCCGTCGAACTGTCATCGGCCGCTCCACGCAAAGCGCGCGTCATCTCCAAATCTCCTCCTCCATGCTCATCAAAGCTTGGGGGCATCGTGATCTGGGCGAAATCGATGGCCGGGGGTTGTTGCTGACTTTGCTAGGTATAGTTGTCTTGATTTTTGTTTGCTTGGGCTGTTTGTTTAGTTCCTGTATTGGTTCGTCCTGTTATTTTCTGTGTAATCCCCATTGCCTTCATACGTCTTAAATTCTTCATTTTACAGTGTATTAACCATATTACCCATCACTTTTTCTTCCTTTGAATGTTGCACCCCACATACCCTCAAATGTTGGGGGTCCTTTCTTGAATTTGTTTATTCTTTTTCTTCCACTTTCCTTCTTTTTGTTCTCTCTTATGTTGAAGCGTATTGCGGGCGTTTCTTCATCTTCCTCCTTTGACGCCTCTATGCACATTAACAATTGGGTGATCTCACAGAGCCTCAGGAGCTTCCTTTCTACCTCACCGTTGCTCCTCACAAACCCTCGGCATGTCTCGTAGAACCACCCCTATGCTGATACAATCTTCCTTGAGATGTAATTCTCCATGATGATACTTTAATTCTTGTGGTGATTCTTGAGAATTGGAATAGGATGATCTGGGTGCTCGAGCCCATGGACAACGTAAGCAAAGATCTGAATGTGAAGAGGATAATTTTGATGCATCTATAGCTAGTCACCCAGGATGATAAAGAGCTTGACACTCTCATTAAGGAACCATCACTAGAGATGGTGACATCATGAGATCCAAAAGTCCCTAATTAACAAAATCACCGAGATGAAATAGGAAAGTGAAAAAAAGAAGAAGAAGAAACAAATAAAAAAAAAATCTCAAATAGCCCCAAATTTTGACTCTTTGCAGGTACAATATGGAAAAACGAGGGGTAATATAGTCAATACACTATAAATGGGAGGGTGAAAGCTAAATGAGGAGTGGAAAAAACCTGACCGGAAAATATCCGCAAATACTGATTTACAATTGTTATACCCATGGGTAAACGCCTAAGTTAATAATACTATTTTATCTCTAACGAGATTCCTTATTAAAATTTCAACATATACAATTTCGGTGGACACAGTGCAGTTTCACCAATAACTTCTTTAAAAAGTAATTGTTGACACCTAAATTTTGACGACCCGCTTAATCATTTATTGCATTAAAAAATTAGGGGTTAATTTTATTTTTGAAAAATAGTTAATTGCATAGCATATAGTTTTAGGTGCATGTATTTCTTAATTTGCATTTACATTGGGCCGGTGACAAATGGATTCAATTTGATGGTTCAGAATATTAATTTGGTGAATTGGACTAAGCCCACGAAGGGAGTAAATTGGCCCGAGCCCATATCCTCGGAAAGATTTTACGGATTGATTTGTGTGAGGTTTCAAACTTTGGAAGAATCCTTTTGCAATCCTAAATCGTATCAAAAGCAAATATTGCATTTGGAAAAAAAAAAATTTGTGAATACGGATTTGGAAAAATTAAAACCCTAACCGTGGCTTATAAATAGATTAAATGCGTAGGGTTTGAGAGGGGGCCACGCAATCAATACATACGGCCACAATTCTGAGAGCATAGGGAGACACACATGAGAAGGGACGATTGAGGAGAACACAAGAACGAAAGACCAGATAGAGAGATGCCATCGGAGAGGAGAACCGTGAGTTCTCTTGGCCGAGCCGTGCCGAGATTCCTGACGCACTGCCCCCTGTCCCAACGCACTATTGCTTGATCCACCTCCCGATCTGCTGCTTGAGCTTGCTGCTCTATGCCATCTGGAGCCCAACGACCAGCCCCGAGCGTTGATGACGAAGCTGCTAGCCACTTTACGACGATATCGTTGTCGCCGATCATACACCTGCTGTGGTTGTCCACAAGCCGTGGAGACCCGATCCTTGCTGCATGGTACCCTCACCGTGATGAAATTTTGAGTTGTTTTCAAGAATTTTATGGCGGCACCCGAGTTCTTCAAGGAGTCGTAGGCTTCCACTCATTCACGTGATTCCCACGCTTGACCAACATCCAATGCATGATGGGTGGAATCGAGAACAGAGATCCACTCACATTGACCATGTACAGAACGTGCCTAAAGAAGGGACAATAAAAAAGAGATTTCGAAGTCCCCACGCTTGGTGACTTTTGCTCTTACTTGCTGATTGTTTGATTTTCCATCATCACGAGCACCACCACATCTAGTCGCGTGTAGCCGCACCGCAAAATCCTGAGCATTGTGTCTGCGGGAGAGTTGTTGCTAAAACAGAAAAAGAAAGAACTTATTTTGTGCAGGTTTCTGAGCGACCCAAGCACCGTGGAGCCGTGCTTCATGTCAACCTATATCGTTGTCGTGCACATAACACTTGCCGCCGTTCGCCGTCGAGAAGCCGGTCACAATCCCAGTTCGATTGCACTTGGTCCAAATTTGGAAGAATATCCTCAAACTAGGTAAGATGCACGTTTGCTAGTATATTTGCATATTTTATTGCCTAATATATGTCTATTAATATCTAACGTGCATATCTATGAGTGATAGACATATCTCCCAATTAGGATTTATTTCCTAATCCGCAACCGCACGTTAATTTTTTATTCCATCTATAAGGCTTTAGATGGAATAATTAATCACGCGGGAGTAAAATTGATATGTTGATATCTTGATCTTTAAGGCTTAAGATCAATTTATCGATTTTATTAGCAGAGTATTATCTCTTGATCTGAATGATGTGCGATACTTTTGATGATTTTGAATGAATTGTCCCGTCTTAATTGCCTTGTTTATCTCGAGATATATTTGAGTTAGAATATTGCATGTCTTAGGGTTTACATGTTCGGAAGATGAATTTTGTTTCAAATTTAAAAAAAAAATCAAAAAAATCAAAATTCAAAAAAATCAATTTAGGTTGCTAGATTTTAATTTAGGTTGCATGTTTAATTAGTTGGCAATTATTAATTTCGAAAATTAATAAAAACAGCCAAAAAAAAAAAAATCATCATGCATATATCATGTTGAATTAGCGCATTCTTTACATGTCATTGCATGTTAGGATTGCATGTTTATCAATTATAGGTAGATAATCTCTCCTAGATAAATTGCATGTTTTGTTAGGAAAATAAAAATGTCATTGTCATATAGAATTAGGTTCATGAAATGCACGTCATTTATTGATTGTTGTTAGGTCCATTTAATTAGAAATTGCCCGTCATTAGATTAGGTGATTTAATAAATGTCGTGTGACATATAGCTCGCATATTAAATTGTATGTTGCATGTCATTTTAGTTAAAATAATTTTGTATGTCATTGCATTGCATCATACGTCATTAGAATTAAGTCATTCTGGTTAATTTAGATTGCATATTTAATGATTGCATGTTCATTAAGAAATCATTAGTTTTTTTTTACTCATTCATATAGTTTAAGACATATTGTCATGCCATATCATTTCATATTAGATTAGAAGCATTGCATTGCATATGGACTACATTTTCATTGGAAAAGAGAAAACAAAAATTGAGTAATTGCTTGTTAATTAGAAACCATATCTAGGGTTGTTGATGTGGATTTTAATTTAACAATGCAGATGCTTTCGTTACTTTGAGGTAAGTTCTGCATTATTTAATTGCTTTCTTGGGTGTTAAATTGGTGATTTGCGCACCTGCATGAACACCTCACATGTTAGGGAGATAGTTTAAAATCAATTCGAGCTGCCTGCAAAACTTTTCTTTTCAAAATAAAAGAAATGGTACCGAAAGGGCGTTAGAGAAATCTAGCGTAAACAATTCCCCGTAGCCATAATCTCTTGTTCGTAGGAGTAAAGTAAATCTCCCATTACTTTACTTAGGTTTTTAATCGACCCACCAAAAATAGATTAGTGGCGACTCCTAATTGAAAATCAATTGCATGTTAAGAACTTGAATCTAAGTCGCGAATTGGTGTGGGCTTGGGAGAGCCTGCGTTAAGTCTAGAATTAACAATCCATTAGCCAAACTCTAGGTGGTTCACACCTGAAAAATTGGTCGCTACGGTAATTATTCAAATATTTCATAACAAAAGTGATTTTGCTTAACTTGCGAATATCAATTTTTCAAACACTCATAACACGTGTGCATAAAAGATGCTACTTAGTCCGTTGAGAGTGATATGTTATAATACTCCTACCCCCTCAATTGAAGAATGTTAAAATGTCTCGTCGACACGCCTTCGTTGTTTTAGATAAGTTTTTTCATGGTGAAAAGTCTTACTAAGCAAGTGTTTTTTTTTTTCTATTTTTGGTAAGGTAAGTATTATAATGATTTTAACCAACAAATGTACAAAAAGGACAAGGCACCAAAAACTTACACTCATAGAGACCGACATGTCAGTACGAGTGGAAGGGTGCCCAAACAAAAACGACAACAAAAGACCAAGATCAAAAGACCACAGCAACCGAAGGAGATTCAGCAACCGAAGAAACCTCCCAGGAACGAGCAGAAAATAACCTCCTACTCTCAGAGAATAAAGAACAGCAAAGTCACTCAAAGATTGAAGGGTGTAATCCCTAGCTTTGTTGTAACCTTCTGTTTCTAGGAGTGTCTGGCACATGACGGAAGATTAGTGCTTTATCCTTAATGGCTTTACGAAGATAATTCTTCAATGCTGTAAGACAGAGATTGGTTGTGGAAGATAATGTTATTCCTTTCTTTCCAGATGATATAACAAATGGCCCCAAAGGAAAAACGAGCCAAGGATTGGCAAAAGCTGTCATCAGCAAAATGATTCATGGCCCACTCAAGGTTTTCCAACCATGGTTTGTTTTGCCAAGCAAGGTTGCATTTAGCCACCCAATAACGAGCAAGGCTTCCAGTAATTTGGTAAGCAAAAAACAAGTGATCATTGGAATCTGGTCGAAGAGAGCAAAAGGCACATACCACATGCTGGATTCTGCCATACGCTAGTAAAGAGACTTGGGTAGGTAGGCGGTTTCGAGTAATAAGCCACATAAGAGTTTGATAACAAGGGGGCAAGGATGAGCTCCAAATAAAAGAAGACCAAGGCACCACCCGACCCTTTGGATGGATCAAATTCCAGGCCGACGCAGTAGAGAACTTGCCCGAGGGATGGCCCAACCACTGAAGGCGATCAAAATCAAATGAGAGTACCGGGGGGGTGGTTGGTTCACCCCAATTTGCCAAGGAAATAGCAACAGAAGGAACAGGGCTAAGTAGAGTGAGACCAACCGCGACCGACACTGAATGAGGTAGACCAGAACGATATATTTCAGCATTGGAAAAGAAATCGCTGAGTGGCTCCTTCGAGTGCCAAGGGTCAAACCAATAGGAAACCGAGAGTCCATTCCTAATCTTCCAACGAAAATGTTGCCGAAATTTATCTTTAAGGAGGAGCAATTTCTTCCAAGCCCACGAACACTTGCTTATCTCTAAGCAAGTGTTTCTGACTCCAAATCCTATTAATTGGGATTGTACGTCTGCTGGGTCCGAATTTACTTATGCCCACAGATACTGGTGCTATTAGATGTCTCAACATAAGTATGGCACTCGAGTTTTCAATATTAGACGCCTTCTTGGTATTGATATTTCGATAGATAGCTGAGCTCCAATAAACTAGATTTAGAGTCAGAGGGACTTGATCAATAACAATAGTTATGCAAGTTCGAGGAATAAATTAGACAAGTTAAAAAGTACAGGAGTTCTATTGGGAAAAAAAAAGGTGGCACTATTTCCATCTTCGTAAATCCACCAAGTTTTTACCAAAAGGACAAAACTGTCCTCAATAATTTAATCGCAATTTAAAGAGGCGGTCCCAAATTTATTTACTGTCCTTATTTTTTACTTATTTTTAAGTTTTTCTATATCCACGTAACATTTATTTACCATAATTAAGAATTTCACATGTTTAGTTTTTGTTTACTATGGATTTTGCATGTATATTAAAAGCATTGTGTTTTTTTTTTAAAATTTATTATTGGATATTACTTCCATAAAAGTTTGTTTCATTGAAAACATAATTTTTTAAGAAACCTAGTTCTTTTTTGTGTTGTTGAGCAAATTTATGGATAATTGTCAAGTAAAGCATGGAAAAAATTTAAAATAGACAATTTTAACACATTTACTTGTTTATATATTTTCACTTTTGTTGTGTATATCACTATCAAACCCTTTCTTGTCGATTTTCTTTTATATACATATACATATAATGGGATGATCACATAATAAAGAAAAAATGTTCTTTGAAGATTTTCTAGAGTAAAATCACAGGATATTCTCCAACACGAAACTTTAGAAGAAAACTTAATTAAATCAAAATATAGATAAAATGAGAATTTTTTTTTTAAATACCAATGAAATATCACTATTTAGATTGACAAAAGTCAATATCATCCACGGATTGTTTATGAAAAAATATCAAGATGTCTCATGGTATGTAACGCTTAGTAAATTCCTAGATATTCCTTTAATGTCTTACACACTCTGTGTAAAAGTATCTCACCAATATAAGAAGGAAAAAAAGATAAATTCATTGATATAGTAATAAAGAGAGTTGGTATATATTGACTAATGAAATTAGAAAATAATGAGTTTATCAAGAAAGTGAACTTTTGAGATCAGATGGATACTGAGATCAGATGGATTAAGACTAGATAAATTGTTATATGATCAATTATGAACAAGAGACTTTTCAATTTTTTTTTTCCTATATGAAAGAATGTCCTTATGCCTTGGTGTTGGCGATCTAATATTACACGAAACATGTAAAACTTATAGGAATATCTACGAATGCACTTTTTCCTTTTTTTGGTAAGGGATTTTTTTTTTTTTTTGGTAAGGGTGCACTTTTTCCTTAGTATACTTAAAAAAATGAAATTCGTAATTATGATAACTAAACTCTAAATAGAAAAAGAATGAGTGGGGCCATCACTGTAAATTGCTATTGAAAAATTGATGGCAGTTTTTTTTTTTTTTTAACTATAAATAGGTGCAATCCAGGGGTGGAAATAGTGCAAGCCAGAAAAAAAAAAAAAAAAACTAGTTCCGGGACTAAAGGTGGACATTTATGAAGATTTCACGCCCAATTTTCAGTATACACTTAGCGAGATCTGAAGACAATGACCAAGTGCAATTACGATCATTGAGATTTATGGAATGTGAGTAGGCCTAAATAATCAGTTGCACAATTTATATGATACAACAGTCCAATCATATTATCACTTAATTTGTATATATTCCAACCAATTGTTGGATTTGTATTTGAAGCTCTTCTTCCCTATTTTAAGTCGATTGGTCCATTTTGGTAAAAGCAAGATGTCTGGAAAAGGAAAAAAAAAAACCAAACATATTGAATTGGTGTCAATTTTAATCTTAAATCTTTAAATTGGAACACTTTGATCATAAATTTTTCATATTAGTATCAATTCAATCCATTTGGTTAATTTAAACCGAAAATCACTGATGTGGCACGGTTATTTTATGTGTCATGGACATGAACATTTTCTAATTATATTTTAATAGTCTCGGTTTTTTAAAATAATTTTATAATTTCTTATAATTTTTGCGTTCTTTTTCTTTGTTCATTTTGGCTGGCGACCCTAGGCGAGGGTTAGCCAACCCACGCCAATCACAAGCAAGACAGCCTTAGGCAATGCCCCTCACGCCTATGCCTATGATCATAGAAGCTGTTAAGGCCCTCGCCCAAGTCCTTCGTGGCCTTGCCAGCTCTAGGCAAGGTGGCCCTTGGCCAAATTTAGTGGGGATCATGACCGTTGCTAGTCGAAATGAAGAAAAAGAAAGAAAGAAAGAAAACAAGGAAAAAGAAAAGAAAAGAAAAAAATTATAAAAATTTAGCAAAATTATTAAAATATAATTTAAAAATATCCAAGTCAATGCCAGCTATGCAATGCAAAACAGGTAGTCTACATTAGCAATTTTCAACCTAAATTTGCCGCATGAATTGAATTGGTACTAATGTGAAAAGTTTTATGATCAAATTGGTTAAATTGAAAAGTTTAGTACTAGATTGTTATTGATACAATAAGTTAGGACTGTTTGGTATTTTTCCCACAAGTGTGACCCCGTTTTTTCATACAAAATGGGACAAAATCATTGGCCACCTACGAAATGTTGAATAATACGTATTCAGGTACACATACCTTTCCGATATTCCACGCATTTATAATATGGACCACACTTCACTGTCGAGTGTTAATCGGGCTTTGAATACCTTGTCGCCGTTTTGAAACACATCGAAAAAAATTAAGTGATTTGGGTGGGAGGGTGGGAAGGGGGGGGTGGGGGAGGGAGGGACCGTGGCTTCTCAATTCCTAGCATGTTGTCCAATTTTGCCCACGATATCACTATGAATTTGAGGTTTGTTTTTCAGCATAAACTCGGGCTAGTAATAAAGAAAACAAAATTGTGTCTGCTCTATGCACCTAATCCACACAATAAATGATTATTTTTTAGCTACTAAAATGAATCGATGGATTTATGAACTCGAATTCTTATGACCCATGTTTGGATAATCAATCAACGCATGCTCGTTATGATCTCTACATACATAGTCTCGAGAGGTGACTATGACAAGTGCCGTTTCCATACCCTAAATGGCTATAACACTCCATGCCTTACTGAGTTGACGGAAATAACTTCATGAGATCTGTCTAATTAGAATCAGAATTGGAAAGGGTGAATATTGCTATTTATCAAGATGCAAAAACCGCACATTATGATACAAATATAAGACCGACTGTATCAATTAAAAAATGATGCTTTAATCCATCATCTTTTGATATTTTCTCTTCGTTTCTTACATAGGCTATATATTCTCTCTTCTACTTATCAATGGGCTTGAGTTGATTCCTGTAAAGGATTTTTTATAAGCAGTCGAACGTTGTTGGGATTTTAATTAACTAATATATTTGAAATATAAATTATAATCGTAAAGAGTTCATAGCTTTAACAAAGAAAAATCCCCTCAAAAAACTTGAACGAAAGAATCGTATATTACAAGGCGTTGTTAGTCATTGAAAATAATGTATTTTATTAATATTCTGTTAAATTAGAAACTCGGTGGTTGAATTTATTAAATACTTGAATCTTAGATGATTTTCTTAAAATTAAAAAGTAAGGCACATGAAAAACTTCTTTGAATTAAAAAAAAAAAAAAGAAGAGACAATAGTTTTGGAGAGGTTGATAAAAATCACTAAATTGATTGATATATTTTAAATGCGTATTTTCCTCTGTCATCAATAAACGAAATCTCAGTAAGAATTATATTGAACCATTTAAATTTTAGAGCATGCCTAAAACTATTCATGTTAGGAAATCGCATGAGCCAAAACTTATCTCTGTTTCTTCTACTTCAAAGTACATACCCCGCCCCAACTAAAATAATTGAAATAACCGCCTTTTTTTAAAAGCCTAAGAAGCTCTAGCACTCACACATCTCTAAATGCTTGAACTCTCAATGAATCTCTGCCACCACCTTCCATGCTGTGCCAGCCACCACCTCCATGTTAAGAGCTTCTCTACTAGGACCAAGCCGCTGCTCGTCGTCGCGCTGATCTTTACTCCTCTCACTGTCTATCCCAGCTCCTCTCACCATGTGCCACCGTCAACCTTCATTGGTCATCCTCCCTCTCTCCTCCATTAAACCTCTGCCTTATGTTTCTCTCTCATCTCTGCTCTTACTCTAGTGTGCTCACTAGGGGTGTCAGGAACGGAACTGAAAACCAAACTAAATCGAATCGAATTGAAAAATTTGGTTTTTTTTCGGTTTGATTCGGTTATTGGTTCTGTTCTCATTAAAAATCAATATTCTTTTATTAATTCGGTTCTTATTGGTTAACTGAACCGAACCGAACCACAAACCGATAAAATCAAAATTCTCTCCCGACTCCCGTCTCCTCTGGCTCTCTCTCTCTCTCTCCCGCAGGGCTTCGGGCTAGCTCCGATTCTTAGCTTTCACTGCTCGAACAGGCACGCTTCCTTCTTTGACCCTCTCTCTTCTTCCCCCACCAACTCTCTCTCTCTCTCTCTCTCTCTCTCTCTCTCTCTCTCTCTCCACCAGCTGCTCAAATCATTACTTTGCTTTTGATCTGCTTGGGATCTTGTTCTTCGAGTCACGGACCCCTGTTGTTGTTGTTACTTCAGTTGATCTGATTTGAGCGCTCGGGCTGCGATTCCATCGAGGATGGCCACGGCGAAGGCGGTGCGATCGTAGGGGATGCCGGTGAAGGAGAACAGCGCAAAGCTGGAGGAAGGCTCACCGTCTTCAAGTCCAATAAGTTCGATGCCAATGTTGGGGGATTTTTGTGAATTTTCAAAAAAAAAAAAAAACCAAAAACCAAAAGCTAAAAACCGAAAAACCGAACCGAACTGGTTCATATTCAGTTCGGTTCGGAAGTTTTTTCAAACGGTTCAATTTGGTTCAGTTTTTCAAAAAAACCGAATCAAACCAAACCATTGACACCCCTAGTGCTCATTAGCGTCACCGAGGCACTCAAGCATGCATTACCTAAGCGTTGAAAATGCCCAACAAAAGTCCGATACCTTCGTCTTGAGGAGATCAGGAATCCAACTCCAAGCCTATAAATCTACCTTTACTCAAAAGTTGAAATTAATAAATTATTGACTAACTTAAGTATAAATTAATTGCTCTACACCATATTAATTCTTCAACGTGGGACTTTTCTAATATAACTCATATATGTATCTCAACCACCTCCCCCTCATGTGTGAGTTTAGTGTTAGGTCTGCTCCTCCTTGATTCAGGTATCATTCGGCATCAACCTATCTCAACTTGAATTTCCATTAATGCCCAACTTCATCCTTAATCCTTTTCTCTAGACCGAATCTATCGTTGAGACTGCTTGCTATGTCATAACTTGAAGTAAGTGAACTATGTTTTGGCAACTTATTCAGCTAGTTAGAAGTTCCAAATTTATTTCATCGATATTAAAATTCTCTCTTCCGACATTGGCGGTTAGGTGGATGGATGGTCCCATAGTGATGGCCCTAATCTGTCGCCGCTTCAAGCCTCACCTGTTTCATTTAAGTCATGTTTAAAAGAGGCCATTTATGCCCACAAAGTCCTTTTGAGTCTGTCCTCAGGATTGAGACTCTATATAAATACATGCGTCATATGGCGAAACTTATTGCTAGAAATTCACACGGGAAATTTGTAGAAGCTATTATCGTAGTTTTCAGCCATGGCGGCTTCGACTTCGACTACCGACGTGTTTCAGTCTGGTAAGTACAAGACTGTGCTTATAACAGTAGACATGTCGTCTTCTGATCTTGCGAATCCGCCTCCGAAGCCTCTTCTGATCGGATCTCCAGCTGAAGTTGTCGAAGAATTCCCTGTTATGGTGCTCCTCCATGGTTATATGATGGAAACGTCCTTCTACTTGCAGCTCATACAGCATGTTTCTTCTCATGGCTTTATCATGGTTGCTCCTCAGGGAATCTCTCTCTCTCTCTCTCTCTCCAAATATGTAATAGTGAGAGCACTAAAATTAAAGGTTTTTACAATGTTATTGTTCCCTCGAACATTTTTTGACTTAACTAAGTAAATCCTTCCTTACATAGCGATTAAGTGATTTTTTGGATAACTAATTAAGTATATTATGTGTAATTAGAAGTTGTCAAACACAATCAATAATCTAATGTATACGAGGTTTTAGTTTTCTACGTGGTTATCAAACAAACCATATATTTTTTTTTTGTCATCTGACATAGTATTGCAAGTAATCCGCATTCTCGTACAATATATTCTATCCATTCCACCATTCATCGAGCTGAATAAGACATTTCATTATTTGAAACTAAATATGTTGACAATTAAGATTGTTGGATACCAATGAAAGATGGAAAATACTAGACTAACTAAAATTAGTTCAAAAGATTGGTCTACTAAGTGATGTGTCAAATTATGGCAATAGCTTACTAATGGTAGTTGTCTACCATTAAATTCTCACGATTAAGGATTGTATTAATCATAATATACGATAACCTTAATTTCTATAAATACTAGATAATACTAATTTTTTTATATAATTTATTATATCAATCATACTGCCAATCATGTAACGAAATAATGCATATATATTTTATTATAATACCATATCAGTGCTCAACTCTCAAGTATAATCATAAATCAATTAGTAAAAGGTAAATAACTATTTGATACTCATCAAAATCAATATTCATGCGAAGCAATCAACTTATTGTTAGTATCTCGAAACAATTCAAATACTCATAAAAAGGTCTATATATTTTCAAAACAATAAAAGAGAAAATGAAAGCTTTATAGTGGCCGTGATCAAAGCTGATCACATTAGGGGTGAGCATGGTTCGGGTTGGTCCGGGCCACCCCCTAACCCTAGGACCAACCCGTACAGTTTCGGTCCTCAATTTTTAGGACCGAGGACTGACCCTATTGAGCTTGGGACCAAGGACCGGACCGACCCAATGGGTTCGGTCTGGTTCTAGGGTTAACTCAGGACCGATCGATAATTTTTTTCGTCTTAATCTTTATACTCCCTAAAAAAACAAACCCAAAAATTCAAATTACACATCCAATAATAATGTGGCATTATGCAACTAAACTATGAATACTAATACATATTTAGCAAATTTAAGATGACACAATAATAGAAATTTCATACCTGCTAACTGCTCATTGAGATATGAGACAAGATGGAAAGTTATTGTAATCATCTATTTTTAATATTCATAACACTATATGCAAAAGCGTTTTCCTGCATTTGATCATGTAGAGTCCACTCAACCAAAAAATGAGTTTCACACCACTTGACTAGCATTTGATCATGTAGAGTCCACTCAACAAAAAAATTAGCTTCACGACACTTGACTAGCAAATCACCATAGCAACTGCAGTACTACTCTACTCTTCAAAAACTTCTACCATTTGACACAAATTGAAAAGCAAAGTGTAGTTGAAATTCATTAGTAAAATATAATTAAACCATAAGAAGTTTAAAATACTTACTATAAACCATGAATATATAACTTCGCATCTTGTTAATTCACTTGAACTTCTAAACACCTGAAAACAAAACAAACAACACATAATTAATACTCAACAAAACTTTTAAATTGAAATTACTATTAGTGCTATTGATAGAACATGTCAATATAATATAATATAACATATATTTTACTTAGGTTTGAATATATAAAAGAATTATAAATAATATAATATAATATAATATATATGGTTGGTCCAGGGTTGAACCAACCAAAAACTCTTAGGACCGAGGACCAACCCGCATAGTGTTGATCCTGGAATTCCAGGACCAAGGACCGACCCAGTTCCCTTGAGAATCGGACCAGGACCAGGACCGACCGACCCTAGACCGCTGCTCACCCCTAGATCACATGGATCGATGGCCTCATCATGGCACTGAGGCCCCTACGCCTGCATCGGCCGAAGTACAAAATGATCAGTGCCTGGACAAAGCTCTTCCTTCCTTGAAAGTATTTTGTCCAGTAGTAGAGTTGGTCAAGTTCAAATGAGTAATAGGTGAAATTTTCATACTACAATGATTATTTCTAGAGAAAAAGGAGTCGACCTTAGACCATAAAGGTGCCAAAAAAAAAAAACTCAGAAAGTCCAAATATCAAAAAAGAAATGATTGAGTGATAATCTTTAATAATTATTTTTATGAAAAAAACAGTAGATTATAAATTATAAAAAATCAAATAGTAAATAATTATAAATTATTATTGTATATACTCTTTCAAGAATTTGTAATTCATAACAAGTTATTATTTTCATAATACCTCAAAGACTATTATGCTAGTAAAGCTCATATCACAACTCAGTTTACTTGGAATGCCTAGGTAATAACGGTTTCAACCTGATTCTAAATTTCATTTTTGGTTGGTCTATGCTACTATGCTTGAGATGAAATTAAAAAAAGCACATTTGAAAATCATAAGTTTAAAAATATAGATTATGAGAAACTTGGGTCTAAGAATCTTATTTTATGGAGTACAAACTACATTGGCGGTGTTTAATGTCCCTATGGACGGTGACTATCACGTCAACTTCGCTTGAGATAGCAAGAGATCCATGAATCACCCCATCGTCATCTTGGATTAGGCTGAGTTGGGTCAGGTTTGAAATGCATGTTATCTATTTAATGAAAATGAGTGCATATGAGTTGGCGGGTTAATTTGATCCACATTCACATGTAACTTATGCTTGAGATAATCCACTTATTTGCCACATATACATGACCCAAACCTAGATTTGGAGAAAGTAATCTGTCTATAGAAATCGGAAGTGATGATGTGGTGTATAACCCAACCAATAATGATTATTTGTATGCTATGAATTTCATAATATTTGGCACCATGTGTGTGTACATATCAATTTTGATTAATTGGTTACATCATTTGTGGCTGTTGTGTGGTAAATCCTTCACATAATGGATCTCCTTAGCAAAATAGACATCAAAAGAAGCATAATCTGAAAAACCCTAATGTTTTTGACTCATCAAAACGAGTTCCTCATCTCCGACAGCTTTACACCTGTTCCGAGAATGACAGCACCGACGATATCAACGCTGCAGCGGAGACCACGAACTGGCTGTCCCAAGGCCTCGCCGCCGTCCTCCCAACCCAGGTCAGTGCGAACCTCGCCAAGCTTGTCCTTGCCGGCCACAGCCGCGGAGGCAAAGGCGCCTTTGCCCTCGCCCTCGGCAAATCATCGACCCCGCTCGCCCTGTCCTTCTCAGCCCTGCTCGGCCTTGATCCCGTCGACGGCATGTCCGCGGGCTGCAGGAATATCCAGACCACACCGCCCGTCCTCACCTACGTCGCGCAGTCTTTCGACCTGAACATGCCCGTGCTGGTCGTCGGGTCGGGCTTGGGCGAGGACAAGAAGTACAAGGTCTTCCCGGTGTGCGCGCCGAAGGGGCTGAACCACGCGGAGTTCTTCGAGGAGTGCCGGTCGCGTGCCTGGCACTTCGTCGCGAAAGACTACGGCCACATGGACATGCTGGATGACGACACGAAGGGGATAAGAGGGGTGGTCTCGTACTGCACGTGCAAGAACGGGAGCTCGAGAGAGCCCATGAGGAGGTTCGTCGGAGGAGCGGCGGTGGCGTTCTTGAGGGCCTACTTGGGAGGTGACGATCGGGACCTGATGGCTTTGAAGGACACGCCCGACATTGCTCCTGTGCAGATCACGGTTGAGGCTTCGCCTGTGAAAAATTTGTTGGTGAAGATTTCTTTGAACTGTCGGTACATGTGTTTTGTCTTTTTTGGAGCTGGACAAGCCACCGAACGTTTTGTGGGGGCATCATAACTGTTTGAAATGTCCTTCTTGCTTGCCCAAGGTTTTTGCGTAATCAGTGAAGAAGTATGCGCAGGATAAGCAGGTATAGTAACCTCCTACGTCTAAGGTGAGTGAGGGTAGATGAAATGCTCACTACTGAGTTAGCATGCCTTTTGACACTGTTCAACCATAGGTTAATTCAATACCCCTGTTGAAACGGCCGAGAGTCTTGAAGAGTTGGTAAGAATTGGAGGGGTCCCTCTTTAGGGAACCAAGCGCAATCTTGGGCAAAGCAAAGATAATGCACAGAAAATATGAGAGTAATGACGTTATCATTACGTGTTAATACCACCAAAATTTTCAAATTAGTTTATTTATAACAAATTTACCTCAAATTAATTTTATAATCTTGACAAATCTCAAATTGATACACTTATGATAAATTTTTTTTGTTATTGATGTACTTGTTTGGGATTTTTAGTAGTTAAAAAATTGATTTAAGGTAAATTTATCACATGTTTATTATTTTTGAGTTTTATGTGATATCATCCCTACAAGTACTGAAACTTTTATCCATTTTGTGATCAAGTGTCTAAACTTTTTTATCATTAATTGAGTATCTCAACTTTTTGAATCGCAATCAATGTCTTGCTTCCATTAAGTTGAATATTAAGTCATTTGATTTTTGCTAAGATGGTTTACATGATAGATCAAATGATGACATAGACCTTGGCGTCATTTTATTTTTTCCGTATAAGAACAAATAATTTTTTTTTCTTTTGCATCTAACAAATAATGTTTTTCTTTTGCATCTTCTTTTTCTATTTTTTTGTGTTCATCGTTTATTCTCTTTTTTCAAAGTAGTCACTACGCTCTTCTCTTTAATTGTTCATAGACAGTGAATAATTTGAAAAATATATTTTTTGAAATGATTGCTTGTATTGTTTACTAAAATAAATAAGCGAAAAATATTTTCGTTGTCCACGAAATAAGTTAGACATAAATTATCATCGATAATAAAAATTATTTTTTTATTAAATATTTTAAACAGTATAAACAATATATTCAGAAAAATGTTTTCTTAACAATTCATTTTCTTGGAAACATTGTCCCTAAATTTTCAGTGCTACGGGATCATGGAGTGATCCTTCATATACGTGGGTTTAACTGCCTGCTTATAGCCCACATCTCGCCTCTCTTGCACAGGCCCGGAGACTAAGATCTGGGTGGGCCATCGTGGTGGGCTCATCAATGCACCCTAAGATAAGGTTTATTTGAGTAGGTTGGGTTGGACTAGGCATGAATTGGGTTGGGTGTGAATAGCATATTTGTACTTAATGGAAATGAGTGAAAATGAGTGAACGAGTCAATTTGATTTACTTTCATGTATAACTTATGCTCGATAAGATATACTCGTCTGCCACGTATACATGACCTAGAATTTAATGAATATATTACGTGGCAGTGACGACGTGGAGTATTATCCCCACCAATCACCGTTTTATGTGTATTATAAATCTCATCATACTTGATTTCATGTATGTATATATCTTAATTTTGATTAATTTTGATAAATCTCACCAAAAACAAACTACACTAGTGGCGTTCGCTGCCTCCTGAGGACGGGGACTACCGCATCAACTTCGCCTGAGATGGCAAGAGACTGATGCCCGATCCCATTCGGCAACAACTGATCGTGTCCCAACTAGAGAGAACCAAGGCAAGCGACTACGTGATGGTCGCAACTCAAGTGAGATGGTCGTTTTAGGAAGGGAATGACCTCACGCGGGGAGGGAAGGAGCACCGGGCAATCACCATTTGGCGGTTGTCATGAATCTGAATTTTAGCATCCTCTTGCTCATGCTCTGATTTTGATGATTATTTTAAATTAATAATAAGTTGATGAAGTTATAGATTTGATTTATTAATTAGCTAGATTTTCAAAATATATTATTTTCAAAGTTATCTAAAAATTTTCACGACACCAAAGAGGTTCAACAAAGGCATCAAGGCACTAACACTAGTAGATGTGAAGTACCAGTTGTAGTGATTTAATCAATGCACTCCAAGTGGATTATCTGAGTATGTTGGGTTCGATTAGGTATAAATTGGGTCGAGTATGAAATGCGTGTTTTCTATCCAAACAAAATGAGTGAATATAAATTAGTGGGTCAATTTGATCCACATTTATATAAAACTTATGCCGGACACAATCCACTCATTCGCCATATATACATGACCCGGATCTAAATCAGAAGAGGCCGAAGATCCTGGGATCATCCCAACCCAATCAATGTTTCCATATCTTTTGGCGTATCACTAGTACTACCGTAGATGTGAGCTTAGTGATAGGGGTCAATCTCCAAGAGGTAATTGAGCGTCTCTTTGATATTGAATTCAGTTTACGTCTCCTTTATCAAGAAGAAAGAGTAAACTTCATGTAAAGAATAAATCATCTGGTGATAATGACATGGTATATTACCCAACCAATCACAATGATTATATGTTATGAATCTCATCATACTTGGCATCATGTATGTATACATCTCAATTTTGATTAGTTGGTTACATCATATGTCGTTGTAATGAGGTGTCCGTCATACAATACGCTTTCTTTGCCTGGATAGACACTAAAGAAGGCATAGTCTTTCAGATTAATCTAATGTGTTAAACTTATAAAAACAAGTTTCGTATATTCAACAGCTTTACCCCGGTTTCGGGTGCGACAGCACCGACGAGATCAGCAGTGACCATGAATTAACTGTTCCAGGGCCTTGCTACGGTCCTCCTGCCCTAGGCCCGCTCGAACCTCGCCGGCCTTAGCTGAAGAGGCGAAGATGCCTTCGTGCTTGCCCTCGGCTAATTATCCACCCCACTCACCCTGCCCTTCTCGGCCTTGCTCTGCATCAATCCTGTCGACGGCATGGCCACGTGCTGCCAAAAGCTCCAGACGCCACCACCCGTCCTCACCTACGTCGCAGAGTCTTTGACCTGAAAATGCCCGTGACGGTCGTTGGATTGGACCTGGGCGAGGACAAGAAGTAGCCGGTCTTCCCGACGTGCGCGCGGAAGGGTTTGAACCACGCGGAGTTCTTCGAGGAGTGCTGATCACCTGCTTGTCACTTTGTCGCTGACGATTACGGCCACATGGATGGACAAACTCGATGATGACACGGAGGGGTTGAAAGGGGCGGCCACGTACTGCATGTGCAAGAACGGGAGCTCCAAAGAGCCCATGAGGAGGCTCGTGGGAGGGGCGGTTGTCGCGTTCTTGGGGGCCTTTCTCCTATTTGGAAGGGGACGATCGGGACTTGATGGCAATAAAGGACACGCCCAACATTGCTCCTGTAAAGACCAGAGTGCAGATTCGCTTGTTAAATTTGGTTGGTGAATAATATATATGTATGTGTGTGGGGGGCATCATTATTGTTCGAAACATTTCTCTTACCAAAGGTTTGTGCATACTTTTTTAAGAGATATGAATTGTCCGATCCAAAATGATGGAAAGGCGCCACCTTGCCTCGAGAAACTACCCAGAGCTCGTCCATGCATCCAGTTATTAGATGCTCATCATGACTAACCTACAAATCAAGGTGAAAAAAGGGCTATTAACTGTGAAGACCATTCATCATTGGTCAAATTGAAGTATTTTGGCAAGAAAATCAATCTCACCATCAGAATTTCTCCTTGGAACAAGACCAGGCCTTGGATGAGCACCTCAACCGCATCCAATCCGACAGCCGGGGATGGTAAAAAACGCAGAATCATACTCATCTATTCTTAGACAAGAAACTAACAATCTACAAAGATAACACTTTAGTAGTCATGGTCATTAAAGCAGAACTTAAAGTCCACATTTATAAACAAAGAGATTTCCACATTAATTATGTGCAAATCTAACTACTGCCTATAGGCACAGATATCAGAAATACTTGTTATTATAGATTACTAGATGTGATCGCTGATTGATTCTACTGTATTTTCAATGTAAAAACCATATTCCAACCATTTCAATTAGTTCAAGACAATAACAAGCTAACTGAAAAAGTAGTCTTAAGTCTAAAGGTGGAGAAAAATTAGGAAACTTACCAGATGATTGAAAGGCTAATCAAGTAAAACCATGTGAGGTTTCTTGAAAGTTATCTTGATAAATGCAACTCTGCTTTTCTGACCACCTATTTATATGGTCAAAGCACCATGTTACATGGGCAATAACAACCAAAAAGCCTTGGAGAAAATACACAGTAAACTGCAATTCACATTATTAACTAACCTTTGATAGAGCTTCACAACATCTCATGAAATTTGCTTCAACAAAAAATTTACATATGCAACAGTAGTAGAGATGGAGGAGATGTATCGGACAAGGCGTACATTGGTTGAAGTGCAAGATTTCTAGTGTCACCAAAGGAACCCAAGTGAGCTCGAAGCTTTCGTTTCAAAACTCCCTGCAGGAAGAATGCCACATAAGAAGGTATTTTCAGATAAAATAACATCATGTATGACAATAGAGTATACATAAACAATTGATGCTTTAAAGAACTGGATAAGTTTGCCCTAGATGTCACCGCTGACAATCCAAACATAGAGGCAGGCAACACATCATTACAATCTCAACCAAACAAGCATAATTATATTGGCTAAAAATTTTTAGCAAACTAATGGTAATAGTTCCTAATCCGCCGGAGATGAAGACCCAAACAGAAGGTGATTTATGGAATATCAATGTCGTTAGGAACTGGAGTTGTATTGAAAGCTTGGAGCCAGAATTTAAACCCAGATCGACTGCTTAATACTACGAAGGATCATCATAAACAAAAAGAATGTTCTCGATTCTAACGAAAATAATAACCAAAAAAAAAAAAAAACGCATCGCCTTGCTTCACAATTATATCACAGCTTCCACATGACTAATCACGCTTTTAGTTTTCACTAGAAGAAAATATCAAACACATCAGTGCACCAAATAAAATCAAAAGCATCTTTCTTTCTTCTTTTTTTCCCGGAATTGTGAAATCCGACACATGGCATTGACATAATTAGCTGGCATTGACATAATTAGCCCTACCTCCATAGTATCACAATGGTATTTGCAAGTGATCCTTCTAAGGGATTTTGCCAATATAGATCACAATGGTATCTGCAAAACAACCAAAGTGAATGAGCTTAAGGGCACGAGAATACAGATGTTGGGAAGAAAACATACAATAAGTGCTGAAAATGCAGGGGAATATGATTGTGGAACGCTATGATTCTCGTGAGTCTCATGCGAAGCATGGTGCATTTACATTCACAATTTGTATGGTGAGTCGATCAAGCGCAAAAATAAGCAGAGTTTCTGAGAATCACGAGCAAAGTTCAAGACATGACATCGATACAGCAAGAGGTAGGACTGTGAACATTTCTCCTTACACATGTCAATCTTTCACCTTCAGCGGTTGGTTTTTTAGAAATTTATGCGAAAAATCTCAATGAGGAAAATCATATTTGTATTAAGCATCAAACTAAAGTAACATAGAGCCGAAATCGATGCATTCAAGATGAAAGGACTTACCCGAACCCTAGAAATCCAACCATAGATGGAAGGGATGGATCGCAGTAGTTAGCAAATGAAAGCGAAAGTGGCTCGATTGCACTTGATGGGACCTGAGAACCCAATCGATGCGGATGTTGAGGGTTTCTTGGATTTCCCAAAATTCATGTGGAGCTTCTTCATGGGAAAGTATGGAATTTGTATCGAGCATCGAGTTGAAGAAGCAGAATGGAAATCGATGCCTTCAAAACCATAAACTTACCCAAACCCTAAGAAAACCTGACCATACTGTTGGAGTTTCATGAATCATGTATAAGAAAATTAACGAAATAAACGCAGCGGAAACAAAAATATATTTCACACATGATTCTCCTTAGGCGTTGTTCGTGCGTTTTAATCAAAAATCTAAACATAAAAGGGAGTTAAACGAAATACCTCTTGAAGCGCGCTTTGAAACAAGTCGGTTCGGATGTTCTACGGTACGAGTCCCACAAGCGTCGGACCTCTAGTTCAGACACACCAACAACGAATGTCGAACGGAAGAGAGAACTTCGGATATTCACCACTTCGATTGTGCTAGCAATCACGTGGAAACAAAACGTCGTATCCTTGATGTATGATAGTCACGGCCCGAACGAGATAATGCTCTTCTTTCTTGCATCTCAAAGACACAAGAACACGCACACACGTTTGCTCTCTATTTTAGCAAAACATCTTTTCTCTAAAACACAAAATGCACACCCACCTTTTCTCTGTTTTTCCAACCCCTTTAAGTGTTTCAAAAACAACTCTTTTAAACTAAAAAAAAAAATAAACCGATCAGCAACGGTTACTGATCGATGGACGATCAGCAACCGTTGCTGATCGTCCCCACTCATGCACGAACAATCGTGCATGAGCGGTTGCTCACACACGAGTTCGTGCATGAGCGGTTGCTCATGCACGAGTTCGTGCATGATGGTCAGCAACTACTGACCGTTCATGCACGAATTCGTGGATGATGGTCAGCGGTTGCTGACCATCCAAGATTTAATTAATTAATTAAATGAACACATAATTAATTAATTAATTCCTTTAGTGCATATATCTAACAATCTCCCACTTGCACTAAAGCCAACTTGTTTAGTATGTTAACATATATCCACTTTGGGCATGCGTGTGCATCATATGCAAGTAGGCTCGTGACTATAACACAAATTAAATTAAATCTCATTTAATTTAATTTCAAATCGACTTAATTCGATTGCAGTAATTGCAAACATATTTGCAATAATATTTCTCTCTTGTTCCACGTCATCCTAGTTGTTTATGGTGTGTGACATCCCTAGGTTCATCACTAAGCTGGTAGTAAGACTTGTACTAACACATTAGTACTTCCAAAAGAATTAATTGTCCCGATTAATCTTTTAGGTCCTACAAGCCACGATTGACATCTAGCAATATGTCATGGCTACCCGGATAGTGTGAATGCTTTAAGAACATAATGAACCTGTCAGCTTTGGCTATAGTGTAATTCAATCCCTCTGTCTTACTATGTCCCGATCAAACAAAGACCATGGAATATTTGTCAAGTCATTAATTCAATCATATGCACAAATCTAATTGACATGCATTTTATTCGAGACATAACAATTTATTCTCAGTTACAACCCCGGCCGAGGATTTCAATGCAGTGTCACAATTAGATCGCATAGGACATCATTATCATACCTTGCATATAACAAGGAGACAGATTCCATATTGCGCACACGTGTAACTTCGTATATGAACAAACTATGACCATCAAGTATAAAGACGGATCGACGACCCGGCATTATGTGCACTCGTGAACCATAGTTGTTCGATACACAAGTTAACACGTGCCTCGGTCTAAGGATTATTTACACAAGACCAAAACATGAACAATTAGACATTGACCACGCTAAAAGCTTCCATGTCGCTAATCGTTCCATATGCGTCACGTTCAGTGAATTTGTCTAATACAAACACTGTGTTCTAACTCGGGCATCATAATACCCAATGACATGTGACTCATCATTCCCTTAAGTATCCAATACTTAATGGCGAAGTTAAGAACACACCGGTCTCAACAGGATTATTAATATCCACTTAATAATCCATCGACCGGAACAATTTAAAGATTCAGTCTAACTATGAACCCGTCACATATATTCTTGACGTCTCAAGAATAGGTCTAGTTGCAACTGATCTTATGGAATCATTCATCAATATAAAATAATTGGACAAATGAATGAATACGTCGTTGCCATTAATTAAATAATAATAATGAAAGAACAACTGAAATCCCTAATATGTAACTATTACATAGTAACTTTAGGGCACACATCCAACAATTTCCCAGTTACACTAAAGCCAACTTGTCCGGTACCTCAAACCCATTTTATCAATATGTCTTTCAAAAGAAGACGAGGTAAGGCCTTAGTAAAGGGATCTCGCCACGTTTTCTGCTGAGGCAATTTTCTGCAATGCGATATCACCTCTCCCAACAATTTCTCGATGAGATGGAAGCGTCTCTCAATATGCTTGGACTTACGGTGAGACCTTGGTTCCTTAGCTTGAGCTATCGCCCCATTGTTGTCACAAAACAATGTGATCGGTTGCTCAATTGAAGGAACGACTCCAAGTTCAGAAATGAACTTCTTCATCCAAGCGGCTTCCTTTGCTTTGCTTCAGAAGCAGCTACATACTCGCCTCGGTGGTGGAATCGGCAGTTATGCTTTGTTTGGAACTTTTCCAACTAACTGCACCACCATTGAATGTGAAGACAAACCCAGACGTAGACTTATAATCATTAGGATCCGATTGAAAATCGGAATCGGTATAAGCTACAACTTTAAATTCTCCTTCTCCATATATCAAGAATAAATCTTTAGTCCTTCGCAAGTACTTAAGAATATTCTTGATTGCTATCCAATGCTCTTCTCCTGGATCAGACTGATATCTGCTAGTAATATTTACAGCATGCGCAATATCAGGTCTAGTACATAGCATAGCATACATTATGCTTCCAATAGCGGATGCATATGGTATCTTTGCCATCCGCTCTCTTTCTTCAGGAGTGTTGGGACACATCTCCTTAGAAAGACGGATCCCTTGCCTAAAAGGCAATAATCCTCTCTTGGAACATTGCATGTTAAACCGTGTTAACACTTTGTCTATGTACGTAGATTGTGAGAGGCCAATCAATCGTCTTGATCTATCTCTATAGATCTTGATACCTAAAATGTAGGTTGCCTCTCCTAAATCTTTCATGGAGAATTTCTGTGACAAGAATAGTTTTATCGATGATATCATTGGTACATCATTTCCAATCAAAAGTATATCATCGACATACAAAACCAGAAATGCAATTGCACTCCCACTGATCTTCTTATATACACAAGGTTCATCCGGATTTTTGATGAAGCCAAATGATTTGACTACCTCATCAAAACGGATGTTCCAACTTCTGGAGGCTTGTTTGAGTCCATAAATGGATCTCTTAAGCTTACACACCTTATGTTTTTCAATATTGGATTCAAAACCCTGTGGCTGTTCCATATAGATGTCCTCATCGAGAAAACCATTTAGAAAAGCCGTTTTGACATCCATCTGGAATATCTCATAATCAAGGTGTGCAGCTATAGCCAACATAATCCGAATGGATTTTAGCATGGCCACGTGAGAAAGTTTCGTCATAATCAATTCCTTCTTTTTGACGATATCCTTTCGCCACCAGCCGTGCTTTGTAAATTCCAATTTGACCTTCAACATTCATCTTCCTCTTGAAGATCCATTTACAGCCAATTGGTACAATACCATTAGGCGTGTCGAGTCCAAGGTCCATACCTCATTGGAATACATTGAGTCCATTTCGGATTTCATGGCTTCTAGCCATTTACCAGAATCGATGTCCAACATCGCCTCCTCATAGGTGTTAGGATCACCAGGTTGATCACTATCATTCACAATGAATAATGGTTCAATATGATCAACCGAGTGTCTATAACGAGCAGGTGGGCGAGACATTCTCACACTTCTCCTAAGAGGTTGTGTATCAGAAGCTCCCACTGAATCAGAGATTGGTATCTGAACTCGGTTGTTTGATACTTCATTATTTTCTTCTTGTAAGACTATTTTCCGCCCAGCACCACTTTCTTGGATGAACTGATTCTCCAAGAAAGAAGCGTGCTTGCATACCAAAATTCTTTGGTCTGAATGAAAATAGAAATAATATCCAAGAGTTTCCTTTGGATATCCAATGAAGCGACCTTGTTCAGATCTTGCCTCCAATTTTTCCACTTTCAGCTTTTTCACAAAAGCTGGACAACCCCAAATCTTAATATGATTAAGACTAGGTTTCCTACTATGCCATATCTCATAGGGCGTAGTTGGAACAATTTGGACGACGCACTCTATTCGGTATATATACGACTGTCTCAAGGGCATATCCCCAAAGGGATATTGGCAAATCGGTGTAACTCATCATAGATCGTACCATATCTAATAAAGTACGATTTCTTCGTTCGAGATACACCATTATGTTCGGAGTTCCAGGAGGTGTCCATTGTGATAAAATGCCATTCTCTTTAAGAAAGTCCAGGAATTCAGTACTAAGGTATTCACCTCCTCGATCTGATCGAAGAGCCTTAATACATTTTCCTGTTTGTTTCTCAACTTCAACCTTGAATTCCTTGAACTTTTCAAAGGATTCAGATTTATACTTCATGAGGTATAAATAACCATACCGTGACTGATCATCAGTGAAGGTAATGAAGTAATTATAACCACCTCTAGCAGATTCATTAATTGGTCCACATACATCTGTATGTATTAATTCTAATATGTCAGCAGCTCGCGCACTTTGTCCCACAAAAGGCGCTTTGGTCATTTTTCCTAGAAGACATGCCTCACAAGTTGAGTATGACTCAAAATTTGAAGGATCAATGTATCCATCATTACTCAACTTGTTAATTCTGTCTTCTCCAATATGACCTAATCGGAGATGCCAAACATACTTTTTATTTGGACCGTCTCTAGGGCGTTTATTAGTTATGGCATTTATATCAATTCTATTTTGCTTATTGACATTGGTAATCGCATTACCGGACATTGTAATGGTATAAAGATTGTTGGTTAATAAGCTAGAACCAACACATATTCTATTATGATAAATAGAACATACATCATCAAATGAAAGAAAATTCATAATTCTCTTTACCCAAACGAGGTATAGAGATGATGTTCCTAACAGCATTCTTATAATGCAAACAGTTCTTTAAAACCAATACATGTCCAGAAGGCAAACATAAACGAAAAGTCCCTATAGCTAATGCAGCAACTCTTGCTCCATTGGCAAACATCAGGACAATCTCATTTCGCCCTAGCATCCTGCTTATTTCCAGATTCTGCAAAGACATACAAATATGTGAAGTTGCAGCAAAATCTAGAACCCATGAGCTGGATTCAGCACTAACCATAAGATTAGTTTCAATAAGCATAGACACCATACCTTCATAAGGTCGGTTCTTGGGCTTGACCTTCAAGTTCGCGAGGTACCTCTTACAGTTCCTCCTCCAGTGCCCTTTGACACCACAGTAATGACATTTCCCTTTATCAATCGTGGGTTTTGGTTGCACAACAGGTTTGGTAGGCCTCTTCCATTTATTCTTCTTTAAAATGGTCTTACCCTTTGAAGAAGAAGCCTTAGCCATAACCACTATATTTGGCCTCGTGTTATGCATTTCCTTCTCATAAACTACCAGCATGCTATGTAACTCCGCAAGAGTTTTATCCATCTTATGCATGTGGAAGTTTTGGACAAAACCGAGAAGGAATCGGGTAAAGATTGGAGGATCAAATCCACAGACTAACTCATTATCCATAACGAGATTCAGCCTAGCCAATTCTTCAATGTGCCAGATCATTTTCAAAGCATGATCATTAACAGATGATCCTTCAGCCATCCTCATACGGTACAATGCCTTAGATATCTCATATCTAGAGGTTCGACCATTCTCATCAAAGTATTCCTTTAAGTGCAAAATGATCGACCCAAGCATCTTCCATAGATTCATACTTCTTCGTAATTCATTATTCATAGAAGCAAGCATATATGACCTAACTTTTAAGTCATCGTCACGCCACTTATCATAAGTGACACGCTCCTCTTGGGTCCCACCCTCGGGAAAGGAGGTTGGCATCTTTTCATCAAGCACATACCCAATTTTTTCTGAATTGAGAACAATTCTCAAATTCCTCACCCAATCGTGAAATTGGGTCCATCAAACAATTCTTGTCAAGTATAGAAGCGAGTGGGTTTGTGGTCACCATTTTCAGAGTAATAATATATATGTTGCAGAAAATAAATTGTTAGCCGTTGTATCTTTCAAAGTAACTATTTCATTTTGGCCTTTAAATGAAATAGATCCTCCCACTAAATTTATATTCGAATCCCATACTCCTTAAGATGGGAAGCGGTAATCTTTGTTGGGTAAAGATTACTAGTGGGGATTGAGTCCCACCAGTCCAAAGTCCACCTCACCTAACAGTTATTGGTGTCTTATGAACTTAGTGAGTGAACCAGCTTGTTCAACGCATCATATGCGAGTCCCAATCATAACTTCGGCCTCTAGACCATGAAAGCCTCACCTAACAGTTATTGGCATCACGATCATAGTTAAGTCTAGCCCATTGTCTCATGCAAGTATTGAAAACACAAATGATTCCCTCACCTGACAGTTATTAGAAATCATTTGGCTCCAACCCCACAGCATCATATGCATAATGGAGTGGTCCAATATTATAAATGGTAATTAACCCCTATGTATCCATAACCGGTTAGTTAACCACTATAATATTGGATCAAACCACGACGATGGAAGGCCACGAGTTCGAAACCCGTTTCGACTTAATATTCTTTGTAAGGAGATTTGGGTCGTTATTAACGGTCTCACTTTGCACATTAACCAGTTTAACATGCACGATAACAAAAAACATAATAAATAAATAGATATTACATAAACATCTATCCTATGTGGTGATCATGGAATTATGGTTCAATGGGTCTCGAGCCAAAGAGACCCATTTAGCCATTTTAATGTTTTAATTATATGGACCTGCTCTTCACTTTTTCTTCAATCTTTGAACTCTTCAAAGACCGGGCCCAAAGAGCTCACCGGTTTAATGGCTCCTCCAATGGCTCCTCCTCTCTTGTAGTATTTACATCAACAATTGAAATACTAAACTATACTAAAAATTACATATCAAGAAAAATTAAAGTAAAATAAAAGGAAGGACGCTGCCTCCATTTAATAATTACATCCCCAAAAAGAATACCTGTAATCATCATACATTCATCCATACAACAATCACAACAATTAGGGATTTTTCCATGATCACCACCCTTCCTTACGAGCCATAAATTCAAAATTTAAAGCTCTGGAAGGTATGCATAAAATTCTGCATATCATTTGCAAAATATAAACATCAAGTATAACAAGTTACGGATTTTTGATTCAAAATTGATTTAGTTCTAATTTTTGCTTTGTTGATTAAATTTATCACATAAATCAATCAACTTCTATAGGCCACATAAGAGCAAGAGAACCAATTCTCTTAACAAAAGTAAATTGGCCATTAGAATGCAAAAATATATTTGAACTATAAATCAATTAAACACACGAAAACGCCTAAGGTTGGCTCTGATACCACTGTTGGAGTTTCATGAATCATGTATAAGAAAATTAACGAAATAAACGCAGCGGAAACAAAAATATATTTCACACATGATTCTCCTTAGGCGTTGTTCGTGCGTTTTAATCAAAAATCTAAACATAAAAGGGAGTTAAACGAAATACCTCTTGAAGCGCGCTTTGAAACAAGTCGGTTCGGATGTTCTACGGTACGAGTCCCACAAGCGTCGGACCTCTAGTTCAGACACACCAACAACGAACGTCGAACGGAAGAGAGAACTTCGGATATTCACCACTTCGATTGTGCTAGCAATCACGTGGAAACAAAACGTCGTATCCTTGATGTATGATAGTCACGGCCCGAACGAGATAATGCTCTTCTTTCTTGCGTCTCAAAGACACAAGAACACGCACACACGTTTGCTCTCTATTTTAGCAAAACATCTTTTCTCTAAAACACAAAATGCACACCCACCTTTTCTCTGTTTTTCCAACCCCTTTAAGTGTTTCAAAAACAACTCTTTTAAACTAAAAAAAAAAATAAACCGATCAGCAACGGTTACTGATCGATGGACGATCAGCAACCGTTGCTGATCGTCCCCACTCATGCACGAACAATCGTGCATGAGCGGTTGCTCACACACGAGTTCGTGCATGATGGTCAGCAACTGCTGACCGTTCATGCACGAATTCGTGGATGATGGTCAGCGGTTGCTGACCATCCAAGATTTAATTAATTAATTAAATGAACACATAATTAATTAATTAATTCCTTTAGTGCATATATCTAACACATACATGGATGAATCAATTCACTGGATCAAATCATGATCAATGAGGACGCACGGGATCTCTTGGATGAGGGGCCAATAGTCGCCGGTGTGCTTTGACAATCGATCTTTCAGATTCTCACATCCATATATCTCGAATGATTGGAGGGAGGGAGGGAGGCCATCCTCTGGCAAGTCCCTCAACTTCGGGCAATCGACAATCGATAACAGTTCGAGAGAGGAGAGATGGTGGCGAAGACCGCTTGATAGTCTTTCCACCTTCCTCATTCCTTCTATGTTAAGAACAGTTAGAGAGGAGGGACAGAGAAGACTCCAGGCATCCTCCTTGTCCTCGTCCCCCGAAGGAAACCACACCTTATCTTCCTCTCCTCCCATGTTGCTCCCGTCAATAAATAGATGCGTGAGGGATGTGAGCAAGGGTAAGCCCCATTCTCTCATTGGCTGCTTCATATTCTTGCACCCTGATATCCAAATGCGCTGCAAATTGGGAGGCAAACCTCCTCTGGGTAAGCATTCGATATTTTCACACCTCACAATTTCTAGCCACTGAAGGGATGTAAGGTGATGCCACTCGTCTGGTAGAGACTTTATCTTTGGACAATCAGTAAGCTAAAGAGTCGATAGGGTGATGGGAAGGGGAGGGAAGTCCTCTATCTCCAATTATGGACACTCCCATATTTCCAAATGAGTGAGATGGGAGAGTGTGTGAAGGAACCGTGATATGCTCACCAAATTCTCACATGTACTTATAGCCAAATAATTCAGTGATTCTGCAATGATCTCTTCAAGCGACTCCATCCCCTCACACGCAATAATAGTAAGCTTCTTCAGAGAAGCAAGTCTACCCTTGTCAACTAGAAAGGATATCAAAGAATCACATTTACTTATGCTAAGATATTTAAGTTGAGATATCGGGTTATTGCTATTGGGGTTATCTTGAGGAATATTCAGTCTCATGATTTTTGGACAATTATGAACGGTCAAATCTCTTAATGTGTACATCTTGCTTGGAAGCTTTCCTAAACTGGCGCAATTACTCAATTCCATCTTTTCAAGGTTGCATGGCAGCTCTATTTCTATTTCTCCCGCCACGAATGATGTGAACTGAGGACAGCTTTTGATGGTTAATTCCTGGAGGCAAGTAAGATTTAGCATTTCATTTCCATCTTGCCACAAGTAGTTTAGCTTGTCACACCGTCCTATATAAAGCTCCTTCAGCTTAACCAAGTAGCTCATAAACCTATTATCAAAGCAAACAAGCTCCATAAGATTCTCAATTTTGAGAACAGTCAATGAAGTTAGGTTGACCAAGGTTTTTAAGATCTCCTTGTTACAATCATTAAGGTATAACTCACACAGAGATGGGAGATAGACCACGATGGTTGAGTTATTCAATTGTGGGCATGAATGAATTTCAAGCTTCATGAGAAAATCAAGTTGACCAGGCAAGGCCCCGACCAACGAATGACATCTTCGGACAACAAGATGCTGAAGACAAGAGAACGGGACATCTTCTTCTTGACCCCCAACAGGATGAGACCAATCCTTCCATGCCAACATCTCTTCCAACTTCAAAGTTGTTAAGGATGAAAAAGGGCTTTTACCTCCGTAAAATCTAGGGCCTATCATGCTTACTGCATGTAGACCTTTAAGAGATAATTCTCTAAGTGAAGGTAGCTGTCCAAGTGACGGAAGCGATGTGACATTAGGACAATCTTGTAAGCATAAAGAAATTATCTTTGAATAAGAGGGACCATCTAACCATGAGGGGAATCTTGGACCAACATAGTACGAGATAGAGAGATGTTCAAGATTAGTGTGAGGTTGTAGAGAGTGAAGCACCCCTGCTTCATGCATCCCATTCCGCAAATTTCCAAAATTTTCACCCCAATGCAAGAATAAGTTGGTAAGGCCTCGCTTTCCAATTAAATTGGCATCCACTGCATCTCTAACCTCTTTCACCTTTTGCAATTCTGATATGAATAATTCTCCTTGAAGATGTGGCAAGTTCTTTAACTCTTTTAATTGTGACCCTTTGTCTAGTCCTACCAAAAACTTGGACAAGATTGTAAGATTCTTCAAATTACAGATACTCGATGGCATCTCTTTTAGACTCATTGTATCTCTAATATCGAGAAACTGTAAACTCACCAATTTTGTGATTCCTTGAGGCAACATCGAAAGCCTTTGACAACCTTTTAAAATCAAAGCTTGTAATTTGCACAAGCCGCCAATTGACTCGGGTAGCCTTTCTATATTTGTGTATGAGAAATTGAGATAGCGGAGATGTTTTAAATCACCAACACAATTCGGTACCTCTATGATGGAATAATGACATAAGGAGAACGCCCTTAAGTACTTCAATTTTGTTAGCAAGTCATGCAGAACTTTGTTGGACATGTGAAATTGGCAATATTTGTGAGATCTATAAGGCAATAATATTAAACTTCTTAGTACCTTCATTCGATGATATGCTCTCATGCATTTTGATGTAACACTCCACAATGAGGTGAATGATGCATAACGAACTTTCTCAAGAGATACATCATCTTCGTTACCGGCCAACTGAGACTCCAAGTTAAAGCATATCCCACCCGCAATTGACTTTTCTAGATCATTCAAAAGATCATGCATTAAAAACTTAGATGTGTCGACACTTGATTGTTGAAGGAATGATCTAGATACTAACTCATTGAAGTGAGTCCGTCCCGTTTCCAATGTATTCTCCTTTGATCTTCCTCCATCTAAAAAACCCTCCGCGATCCATAAGTGTACAATCTCATCCCTCTCAATTTTGTAATCCTTGGGAAATATTGCACAATAAAGAAAACATCTCTTCAAGTAAGAAGGAAGATGGACATAGCTCAATTTCAAAACTTGAATAACCTCATCATTTTCTCCCGTTGGAAGATCCCACATTTTGTTCTTTAAGATAGCTTCCCATTGATCAGGATTCCCTTTATTACGTAGGAGACCTCCCAATACCTTCGCTGCCAAAGGTGAACCTTTACATTTTTCAGCTATTTTCTTGCCTATTGTTTCAAGATTTGGATGCCTCTCAAAATTTGTTGTTTTAAGAGCATGAAAGGCTAATAAGCTTGTACAATTATCAAGGGACAACTCCTTCAAAGGATATGACGAATCTCCTGTTATGGAAACAACAGTATCATTGCGAGTCGTGATGATGATCTTGCTTCCCTTAGCCCCAGCTTCAAATGGCTTTAAGAGGGCAGTCCATTCTCCATAGTTTTCATTCCAAACATCATCTAAAACCACAAGAAACTTTTTCCTCGATAGAGTGTCCTTCAACTTAACTTGAAGCCCGTTAAGATCTTCACCCTCGTTGGAAACCTTAGTGATCGATCGCAAAATAGTCTTGGTTATGTCAAGAACATTAAAAACATCTGAAACACAAACCCATGCTCTCCTTTCAAAGTACCTTACTCACTCTAACATCATTATATAACCGTTGAGCCAAGGCTGTTTTTCCAACACCACCCATCCCAATTATAGGGACAATGCTCAATGTTGTATCAACATTTTTAGCTTCACCAATCAAGAGATCAAGCAATTCTGCTTCTTCCTTCTCCCTGCCAAAAAATTGAGGCTCTGGCAAAGAACTGCTGGGGAGCCTTTTGTCAGTGTAGTCAAATATGTTCACAGCATTCTCTATCAAGCTTAGATGAGTCTTCCTAGTGATAATCCCTTCCAACCTATTAGAGATCTTTCGCACCTTAGTTTGAGACACAAATGAGCGTGGGTTTGGATTTGATATGAAGGATATATGTTGGCTAACAAAAGGAACTTCCATTTCACTAGACCTCCACTCATGCTGGATTCTGCCTTCGACTTGGCTTGGGTGGCTTCAATGGTGAACTCATCAAGAAAGTCTTCCATGTCGTAGGCCAAGTCCCTAACATCATCTAGCCATAGCTTCACTGGACCTTTGTTGCTCACTTGCTTGTCCTCTGCATCACCTAGAACTGAATTGATTACAACCAGCATCTTCGTCCACTTATTGAGCAGCTCAATGCTAATTCTAGAGAAGGGCAGTGCTCCTCCCCTTGCGCATAGTCCGAGCCCAGAGAAGCTAACTTCTCGAATAGGACTTGAAGGAAGGTACTCAAAAGGATCTCCCCAACAGCCATTGGTGAATCATAAACTGTAGAGAACAACATTGGTTATGGAGAAGCAAAGTGATAACAAGCTAATGGAGAGAGAAAATGGGTGAATCAGTCACTGTGGAGAACAAGGGTCATAGTGAAGCAAAATGATAGTGAGCGAATGGAAAGAGAAAAAACAGAAGTTCACAAACACCAAGACTTTCACCAAGCAAAAACATTAAACAAAGACCAAGCCTTTCATGGATGCACATCAATGGTTAGAGAAATCAAAATAAAATACTTTTTACCCATAAGTTTTTGTCTCATAATGTTTAAAAATTACCTTTGTCTGTTAAATAAGGAAAACAAAACTTGTGCTTTGGGCTAAACAAGAAAAAGGGTGGGTCAAGCACACCCACTAATCCGTTAGGCAAGTTGCTTGATTTGCTCTAGAAATAGTGAACCAGTCAAAAGTCACTAAATAACAATATATAATCTAGAAAATTATACTTCACGCATCACACTATTGAATGGGAAAATTGTGTTCAAAAGGATCACGGTTCTCCTATATCCCCAATCATTTACTATTTCCTCAGCACCCTTTAGCAAATCATTAACGCCCATCTTGTTGCTAATTTTCAGCATTGTAACTACCACTTAAAGCATACATTAATCAAATACGAAATAGGGGATCAAAGAGCAAAATCTTTTAAAGAGCGTGTGCTCACCCAAAAAACATATGCTTTCCATCCAGTCTTTTCATTTTTTATCTACATATTTTTTGCAGCAAGAAGGCATCTTCTTTTCATTAATCATCATGAGATCCGTAATCGTTCAAATTCGTTCAAAGAGCACCTGCTTTCCACATATAACGTATGTGCTCTCCATCGAAGATTGGCCTTGGCAAGAGGGCGCATCTAGAGATAAAGATTAGCTATTTTCTTTCTGTCCATGACGGACGTAACCCAATGATAGTGGCTTGACTTATAGAGGGCGAGGTCCATTGGAACGAGAAGAAATGCATTGCATCAGTCCAAGTTACGTTAACTTTTTTAATATTGGATTAATCAACTGACACTCGCCTAGGAAGACTGATTCATTAGACAGTGTATTCGGGAATCGTTCAGAAACAATGTGCTCTCCATCCAGAAAGCATGTTCATTTCATCTAAGCCTTTTCATTTGTTTATTTATGTTTTTACAGCAGAGGAACGCATTCATTAATCATTTCATCCAGCCTTTTCATTTGTTTATATATGTTTTTACAGCAGAGGAACCCATTCATTAAATTTTGTATTCGGAATCGTTTAGAAATATGTGCACTTCACGCAGAATTCACGTGCTCTTCCTCATAGGCAATGGTGATATGATGATTCTGATCAATAGAAAGAAGAGAGAAGGAGGTTGCTTCCAGCAATGTTTTTCCTATTTACCTTGGGTGAAAGCAAATGTTCCTCTTTTCTTTTGGTCTTTCATTGATCTATGATAAAGAAAAAATGACGAGTTTTCCACAATTTGATAATATCATAATAAAAATTCACAAAGAGGTTATAGCCACAATTATCTGTTTAGCAATATGAATTTTTTGGGAGTTTGAGCATTTCACTTCTTTTAGGTGGTGACTTTGTAGTTTTTCACCTCTTGGTTCTCTCTATCATATCTTTTACTTTTTCATAGTGGGCATCCACGATGATAAATATTCACTTTTCATTCACACTTTTTTTTTTATGAATTATTTGTAAAACATGTAGGAAACCCTTAATTCGCCCATTAAATGCAGTATTGATCCCCCCCCCCCAACCCTTCTTTTTCTCTCCTTTCTTCTCTCTGTCGGGCTTAAAGGAAAGAAAAAAGATAGAGCAGAAATAAATGGAGTGATGTGTTCTTGACTTCACAGCCCAATTGATTGTATATCATAAATTTATCTTTTGGACGCCTGCAAAAATTAAAATTAAAAACGACCGACTTTAGGAGTGTACAATAGAAAATGACAACTTGGGCTTTTTAGGGTTGAACAATATGCGAAATATGTTTGATACTAGATTAATGTGCATTATAAAAGATGAAAAATCTTGAAAACTTTTCTGATGTAGAAATACCATTTTTTTTTTTTTTGACAAAACACGAGTCTATGTGTCTTATTTTTCTAATAAAGTACAAATTTGATTTTCTAATTCAAAAATTCTTTATCACAAACAACGACACATTTTTCTTTATCTCCAAAGAAAATACATGAATTAATTTTATGCATTGAACTATCATTGGTAAAACAAGTCGTCCCCGCATAACACCCTTGGGACTTCGGCAAGAACCACTTCACAAGAAGTTTGAATTGTGGCCGTATTGACTAGACAGGATTGATTATCATCACACCTTAAAATAACACTAAATCTCAAACACCTTATTATTCATCTCATCCTTTTCGGTTGATGGTAAATCCACCATATCTATATAATAAGGACATTTTATTATAAGAGCAAATATGTGAAAAGACACAACAAAAGTTATTAATTTTGCTAGAGGAATGAAGCTATTATGATATTTATTGTTGCTTACTCAATTTCATGAACTAAAATTCCTATAAATTCACGGTGTAAAATAATTAATTTACGAGCAAGAATAATTACCGATTCCATTATAAATGAATACTTCGATCTCAGGGACTGCTAATTGTGTAAAATCATATCACGTCAATGTGCATTTAGTAAAAAGAACCATAACAGAGAGATTAAAAGTTGATCTTAATGTCCTAATATTACTATCTAACAAAAATTAAAATAACAACTTTTTGTTATTAAACTTGACATCAACTTTAATTGGGATTATAGACATGCAGGAAACCGGCTTAAGAACCAAAATATTGTCGTTGTTACATTAGTTTGAGGGAAAAAGAGAGAAAGTAGATAGATGTCTTTTACCTATTCCGAGTAGACTTCTTGGAGCAGATCAGTGAATGAAATTAGATCAACCACAGCAATCCAGCAAGCACGAGCGTTAGGTTTGGACGAGCAAGAAGAGAACACTATTGAACAGGAGGACAAGCACAAGGTTATGGTGAAGCTAAGTGATGATGAGTTAATGGAGAGAGAAAACTATAAAGACCGGGAAGTCCAGACTTTTGAGCAACGAAAAAATATTAAATAAAGTCCAAGACTTTCGAGAATGCTCATTAGTAGTTGGAGGCAGAATAAAATACTTTATCCACAAGTGTTGGTCTAGTAATGATTAGAGATTATGAATGGAATATAGATGGTGTTACCGAAAGCAATATCATGAAGATTTTAAATAACATGGTAATGCTTACCAATGCCTACAAAACATAGCAAGATATTTCTGATCATGCTGTTGCTAATCTTTTAGTAGCCAGATTTAGTGAACAACTAAAAGGTTGGTGTTTCCACTATGATGTGACTGTGAAGATCAAAGTTTCCCCAATTGTACATTGTTCTTGCATATAAATCATGAACTCAGGAAGACCAAGACTTCTCGTTATACACCTACAAGTCATTAGAGATGGCTAACGTTATTTATTCAATAAGAGAAAAGCTAATTTTGTCTATTCGTCCCCATTGAAGGAGGAATCAAGGAACTTCCTATATTTCCATAATAATTTCAGTAAATTATTTTCTTAGACATATGTGAATCTTTAGTCTTTTGTACTATAACTGTCACGTGAAAGTCTACATTGATCACATATTCACCAATAAAGAAGAAAATAATGAAATCACAAGAATATTGATAATATATGGAGAAAATATGTGTGCAGTCGAAATCGATCATTGAAAAAAATTTCCTCTTATCCTCTATTTTGGATGGCCACAAGAAAAGGTATAGAAGCCAAAAGTCTTGATCTAAAACAGAGGTTAAAAGGTGATTTTTCATCATATGACCAACTTAGAGAGCATGTAGATTATTGTTAAGAATTTATTACTCACGAGTGTTTTGTTAGCTTTTTTGATGTTGTACATTCTCAATAACCTTATTGTTTCAATATCTTTGCTTTTCACATCATTGGTGAATATGGAATCAATGTGGGCTTTTACGAGGTGGTTATGTGCTGAAAATTCATTGAAAGATGAGTAGTAATGATCTAGTTGAAGGGTGTTGAGTTAATATTTGATGGTTGAGAACTGTTTGACAGGAGAATCGTGGTCCTTTACATGATTTTCCTGTTCATAAGTGTAATGCCTAGATTATACATTATTAATTGGTAATGCCTAATCTTCTTTCTTGTCTAGCGATGAATAAAGCTAATCATAATTAATAGGACTAACAAATAAGTATCTTTGTGCAACTTGCACCGAGTAAAATTTAGTTTTGAGACCTAAAATATTGAGGATACATCCAATAGAGTTTTCAAAGATAACTAACTTTGTCTCTTCAATAAGGAGAATATAAACGGGTTCTTTGGACTAAACAAGAAAAAGAGTAAGGCACACCAACCAGTCCATGAAGCAAGTTGTTTATTTTACTCTGGAAATAGTGAATGGATCACAAATCGCCAACTAATCCATTAATCAACTTGCTTTGGACTACCTTGATCCGTTTAAAGCATGGTGATTCTCCTGACAAGCAATTCATGATCAACAACTATTTCAGTGCCCTTCAACGGTCCATTGCTGCCATCTAGTTGGGAATGTTTAGCACTATGGTTGCCACATAAAAGCCTATGATTTAAAAAAGTATGATTGGATGTGAGAGAAAGAAAAAAAATTGCTCTTCACTTCAGTTGCCGGCGTGCCTTTTTGAAATTCTCGTTCTCTCCATTGTCTCCCTTCATACGAGCTGGTGTTGGAAAGCAGAATCGGCTTTTCGTCACATGGGCACCCAGCTGACGAGGAGAGAGAGGAGAGAAGCGGCTAGGGGCAACGGCCAGAGGAGCTCATCCGAAGGAAAAGAAAAAAAAAATTGGGAGAAACGATTTTCATCTTCATTTTCTCTAAATATCAGTATTTTCTGACCATAGAAGCTGTGATGCATCCTCCATCTTCATCCATTATAAAATCCCTACAGCTTAGACGGAGGTTAACAGAAAGCCGGAAAGACAAGAGAGAAAAGAAAAATTGCAGAGATAACGGAAAATGGAGAGAGAACCTTACAAAATCTAATCCTCTTTATTCATGAAAAATTGTTCAAATAATCATAAATCTATTGTACTTTTGCCAATTTAATTATAAATATTTTAATTTTGTCAATTAAATTTTAAACTTTTTTATTTTGCCAATTAAATTCATTTAATCAATTTTGGTCAAAATTTGCTGATATGATCACGGCCATCCTACATGGCATAACCAATGTTTATAATGACAATTTTTAATAATATTTTAATATTTTTTTCAAATTTTTTTTTAATTTTAAATTTTTATTTTCCTTTTTTTCTTTGCTTTTCTTTTTCTATACTTTTTTTTTTTTTTTTGCCAGCAGGCGACCTCACAGATTCTCAGCCCTGCCGTCGGCAAGCAAGGGTCATGACGTCGTGAGTAGAGCTAGAGTTCATGCAGTCATGAGCTTGAAGCTCAAGTGTCCGTGGCCACGAGCTCCAGATCTCGTATCCATGCCTTAAGCTCTCACGATCGCTGCCACAAGCTTGAAGCTCGAGCAGCAGGCGAGGCGAGTTGAGGGTCACAGCCTCATGAGTACTCGAGCTCAAGCGGCCATGGCCAAGAGCTCAAGATCTGGCAGTCGAGTGGCCAGCCACAGCCGTCGTTGTCTTTGCCGTCACAGCATTAGAGATTCGCGAAAAACAAAGGCCTCTTTTTAGGTCGATAAACAGAGGGTTCAAAATGGAAAATTTTCCACTGTTGCAGTTCTTTTGGCTTCGCGTACTTCGAGTAACGTTCATCAGTTGAGGGATTTCGTTAGTGGAGCGAGCGATGGCGGAAGCAATGAAATATTGCGTGATGACGGTGACACTAGGATCTTTTAGAGAGCAAGTGCTCTCCCCCCAGAAAGCATGTACTTTCCATCGAGTCTTTTCGTCTGTCCATCTACATCTTTTTGTGTAGCAAGAAGTCATCTTCTCTTCATTAATCATCATGGATTCGTAATCTTTCAAAGAGCACATGCTCTCCACCCATAATGCATCTAGAGATAAAGGTTAGCCATTTTTTTTTCTATCCATGACGGACGCAACCCAATTATATTGTCTGGACTTAAAAGGCATGGTCAAACAAGAAGGTTGCTCAGTCAGCAACCCACTGACATTGGCTGAACGAGAAGAAATGCATTGCACTGCTCTAAAGTCACGTTAACTTTTAACGTCGGATTAATCAATAGACACTTGCCTAGGAAGGCTTGTTCATTAGACAGTGTATCTGGGAATTGTTCAGAAACCATATGCCCTCCCCTAGAAAGCATGTTCTCTCCATCCAACTATCTTAGATCTTTTTGTACAGCAGAGGAACGCATTCATTAAACATTTTGTATTTGGAATCATGTGCACTTCACCTAGAAATCACGTACTCCCCATCATAGACAATGGTGATACAACGAATCTGATTAGTACAAAGAACAAACAAGAAGGTTGCTTCCGGCAATGTTTTTCTTAATTACCTTGGGTGAAAGCAAATGTTCCTCCTTTCTTTTTGTTTTTCATTGGTCTACAATTAAGGAAAAATGACGAGTTCAATCTGATAACGTCATAATGAAAAATTCACAAGGAGGTTAGAGCCACATTTACCTATTTAACAATATGACCTTTGCTTTTGGGCAACCGTGTGCGTGTGCAAGTGTGTATGTGTGAAATATGGGTGGATATAAGTGGACTACAACAGCTAGGGAGTATGGGTAAAAAAAATAGGGCTTTTATTAGGATAGTTGGTATTACAAAGGAATGAGTATTTCTAGTTTTTCTGCTGCTGGCAACAGACACCACAACTCCTATTTATAGGTGTGAGTCACCGCCTTCCTCCACTGACATTGAGTATAAAAATTAATATAAAATTACAAGCTTGCTTCTTTGTCTCCTGCTTGTGCAGCTTCTTCCAAATCTTCTTATTCTTCATTTTTCTATTCTCTGCAACTCCACAGCTTTTGTTGACTTTTGTTTACTTTTCTTTTGCCTTTTTGCTGCCCACGTGGCACTTGAAGCTTCTCCAACATATGAAAGTCTTCACTTTTGGCTTGTACAAGTTGTTGCCGCCACTTGTTCTTCCTCCATTAAGCATGAATAGTCTGGTGTGTTCTAGCACTTTCCAAAAATGGATCACATTTTAACACTCCTCCTTGATCCATTTTTGTGATACTTTGAGCATGCTTTTCAATGTCTCGAATTTTGCTGTTGATAGTGCTTTAGTGAATATGTCTGCAATTTGGTTTAGTCTTACAATACTTTCGCTTAATTTCTCCTTTGTTTTGCACTTCGCAAATGAAGTGATATTTTATGTCAATATGTTTGGTTCTTCCATGGAATACCGGATTTTGATATAGCGATTGCGGACTTATTGTCGCAAAGTATCGAAGTTGATTCCATCTATGCTTCTCCAATGTCTTCTAGAATTCTTCGAAGCCATATTGCTTGACTGGCGATTGTAGCAGCTACGATGTATTATGTGCCTTTGTCACTCCTTAGGACTTTGATTCTTTGGCCACTTTGATTCTCAACATGGCTCTTGAATTTTCTGAAGATAGAGAAAACCTCTTATCTTTCTTGAAGAAAGTATACCCACGTCATTTTTGTGTACTTGTCAATGAATAGGATGAAATATTTATTCTGATTGAGTGTGGGGGTTCTCATTGGTCCACATACGTCCGTATGGACTAGCTCTAATGGCTTCTTAGCTCTCCATGCACCTCCAGCTAGGAAGGATTGTCTCTATTGCTTTCCAAGAAGACAGTCTTCACAAACATCTAAAATTTCTGTAATGGCTGGAAAGTCTCATCATATTTTTTTGATGTAGAGTTTTTAGCCTAGCAAAGTTAAAGTGGCCAAACCTTCGATGCCATAGCCATGAATCATCAAGTTGAGCTTTCATGGCTATATCTTTGACATATTTCCATCGAATAGGAAAATTCTTATATTCCGTCTTAACGGAGACAATGAAATTTTTATATTTATCATACATAATGCAAGCATCTCCACTAAAATATAGAGAATACCCACTTTGTATCATTTGGCCCACACTCAATCAAAATAAATATTTCCTCTCCACTATGTATTTTTTCCTCTCCATTCTGAAAGTCATATCTTTTATTTTCTCACAATGGGCATCCACAATGATAAACATTTGCTTTTCATTCACACCATTTTTTAATGAATCATTTGAAAAACATGTACTAAACCCTCAATTCACGGATTACTTTCTCATAGTGGGCATTAATGATCTAGTTGAAGGATACCAAGGTAATAGTTGATGATTGAGAACTGCTTGATAGGAGAATCATGATCCTTTGCACAATTTCCTATCCATAAGGGTGATGCCTGACTCTTTTTCTTGTCTAGCGATGAATGAAGTTGACCACTATTAATAGGACAAACAAACAAGAATCTTTTTGCAACTTGCATCGAGTAAAATAAATGTTTTGAGGCCTAAAATACCAAGGATACATCCAACATACTCATCAAAGAGAGTTTACTTTGCCTCTTTGATAAGGAGAATAGAATTGCGTTCTTTGGGCTGAACAAATAAAAAAGTCAGGCACATCAACCTGTCCATGAAGCGAGTTGCTTTATTTTGCTCTAGAAATAGTGAATGGGTCACAAATCACCAACTAATCCATTAATCAAGTTGCTTTGGACTACCTTGATTTGTTCAAAGTATCATGATTCTCCTAACAAGCAATTCACAATCAACAACTACTTCAGTGCCCTTCAGTTCATTGCCACCATCTAGTTATGAATTTTTAGCACTATAGTCACCACGTAAAAGCCTATAACTAAAAAAAAAAATGATTGGATGTGAGAGAAAAAAAAAAAAGCTTTTCACATCAATTGCCGGTGTGCTTTTTTTAACTTCTCGTTCTCTCCTCTCCCTTCACGCGTCTGAACAAGAGTGACCAACCAAAAAGTTTCAAAACATTTATTTTGGTTGGTCCAATTAATTATAATTATGGTCAGCCTCATTCATCACTAGACAAGAGAAAGGGTCAGGCATCATCAATTAATAATGTATAATCTACTAGAAATTTTAAAATATTGAGGATTCTTGCTTTCCGTCATACATCTACAAGTCATCAAAGATAGTTAGTTTTGACGGTTTGATGAAGAGAACAGAAACTCGTGTTTTGAGCAAAACAAGAAAAAGTCATCAAAGATAGTTAATTTTGACGGTTTGATGAAGAGAACATAAACATTTGCTTTGAGCAAAACAAGATAAAGAGTCGTGCAGTCCAACTAATCCACGAAGCGAGTTGCTCCAACTAATCCATGGAGCAAGTTGCTTTATTTTACTTCGGAAATAGCGAATGAGTCACAAATCACCAACTAATCCATTAGGCAAGTTGCTTTGGGCTAAATTTTCCTATTCAAAATACCATGATTCCTCTATCAAAGCAATTCACGATCATCAACAACTACAGCACAAGATCATTGCCGCCCATCTTAATCCATTACAGAATTCCCAGAACTTAAGAGGAGGTTAACGGAGAGCAAAAAGGACGAGAGGGAAAAGAAAAAAATCACAGAGAGAAGGGAAAATGGAGAAAGAACCTTACAAAAATCTGATCCTCGTTACTCTTTCGTGATTCCCGTGCCGTTCGCCATTGTTCTCGCTGTAAATCTAAATCTAAGTAGCACGGACACGCGACACGACACGGCACGTCAATATGTTATTTCTTAAAAATAGAGAATTCCGACATATTGGGACACGTTATATATTAAATGAATATTTTTATTTTTAATTAATTTAATTCAAATTCAGTATATTTATTTTTTGAAATAATTTTTTAATCTCATTTATTTATTTTTCTGATTAAAAAAAATCCCCACTAGAGTCCACCTCACTCTCTTCTTTCCCTCATCCATTTCCTTCCACCCTCGAATTTATTTTTCTTTCCCTCCTCACCATTGTCCATTCCCCCCATCCCCAAATTTTTTTTTTTTTTTATTTTCCTCCCCACCATCGTCCATTTCCCCCCACCTGTCACTTTCCCTCCTCCTTGCCGCTCGCTGCACGACCCCCTTCCTCGCCGCTCGCCGCTTGCTGCACGGTCCCCTTCCTTGCCGCTCGCCGCTCCTCGTTGCACGACCCCCTTCCTTGCCACTCGCCGCTCGCCGCACGATCCCCTTCCTCGCCACTTGCCTCTCCTCGCCGCACAACCCCCTTCCTCGCTGCTCGCTGCTCGCTGCTCGCCGCTCACCGCACAACCGCCTTCCTCTCCTCTTCCTCTCGCCTTCAGTCCTTTCTCCCTCACAGCTGCAGCCTCGGATCCATGGCAAGCGGCCCTCGCCTCAGTCTATGCTCGGCCATCTCTTGCCGTCGCTCACGGTCTGCTCCCTCACCATCGCTTCCATCCTCCCGGACAGGCGTGTCGAAACATGTCGGGCAAAGGTTGACCATGTGTCGGAAATCCGACACGCGTTGACCGCATGTCTAACCGTGTCCGACCGTGTCAACATGTCTGACACACTTCGACACATGTCAGACATGATACGGAATCTGTAAACCACCATCGATAGCTGCTCCCGCGTCACCCTTGTTCGGCTCTGTTTTTGGCCAAAAAGGTCTAAAGAGTCCAAATCTCGTTTGAATCTGCTCTGCTAATTCTAGTTTCGATCATGGACGATCGTGAAAGCTTCAATCATTAGCTCGTATGCTTGTTGCTATCCTGGCATAGGTGACAAACCAGGGAACCTCGGTTTCTGAACTGCGCTGTTTTGACGAGATTAAAGGCCGAACCATGTCAATGTTGCTTAATCATTGAAGTTCTGAGTTGTTTCACGATGATTGGTATTGATTTTGTTGTGTTCGTAGTAGTTTCGTATAAAAATCAACTCGATACCATGTCTGGTTCCATACCAGCAATGCCCGTAACGTGTTCAATTTAGATATTGTTGTGAAATAGTCCTTACCATTGGTCAATCTGAACAAGTATTGATGCATCTTATATGTTACAATTTATGTTGTCAGTCATTAGGTGAGAATTTTAATATGTTCCTAGTCACCAAGAACATTTCTGAATAGTCTTTTGTTTTCTTTTCTAGTTGCGTAAGCCGGTGACCGACAATGTTGTTCGTCGTGTTGAGATGGTGGTGCTGAATGCATGGCCTGAGTGTTAATCTATATCCATTTACTCTGGCTAGTTCATTCCATCTCTTATTGTCTGTGTGCTTTGATTGTCTTGTGGTCGGAAGATATTAGTGGTCAAAAATGATGGCTGAAGGCGGCCGAAATAGCGGTCCGGGAACGAATTGAGATAGGCGACGGTAGGCAGGGATATTTTCATTATAAGGTTGGAAGGTTTTTTGGTTCATTGAAGTTTTAGATGTCTTTAAATTGTTGGCTTTCAAACGATCAAGGACATCAGACCTAAAAAAAAACTATCAAGGACAGAGAATAAGAAGATGGTCTTTATATTGGAAATTAGAATAAATCTATAACAGAAATTGGGCTTAAGGTAGGCTTAATGTGGTCAAAAAATGGGCTTAGTACATTAATCCTTAAAGATGGCTTAAGAGAAGTGTATCTAAAATTGGGCTTTGAAAAGTTCTTTTTAAATTGAAGTGGGCTTGATATATGAGCCCAGTGATGTCGCAAACTTAAGATCCAAAACCAATCAGACCAAAATGTGGCCCAAGTTCCAACTGGGCCCAGGGACCCGAGTCCCCATTTACCAGAAATAAATATATAAACAATTCGAGAAAATGAAAAATTGAAGAATGTTTAGAAAATAGGTCTTGATTAGGTTATTAGATTTAGCTTAGTTTCATTTAGTTAGTATACATATAACAAAGGGATTTTATTGAGTACCTTTGATTTAGTTTAGGTTTAGATAGAGTAGTCTTTAGAAAAGAAATAGGGTTAGATTGAAATTTAGCTCATGGGTTGCTATCTTGGGATTTAATAGCAATGCCATGTTATATTTTTTACCAACTCATACTAAATTATTCTCTATCTTTTAATTATTCTTTTATTATTGTTCTAATAAGTTGGTTCTAATTATGTATGTCTCTTTTGTGCCGTGATTGGCTCATTCCAACTAATTGTTTAGGCTACATTTTTAAGATCACAATAAATACCCAAAAGATTGCAATGGACATCTAGCGGATAAAATTTAGGACTTATAATTTGATAAAAAGACTTCATGGATAATCAGTTAACAAATCAATCAAATTAGGGTATTGATAGGGCATTAGTTTGAATAGCACGAGTAATAAAATCCATGATCCTAAATCTCTAATTGCATAGGAATTGAGTTAATCTCTTGTACCTCATTTGATTTCTAGCTAACCCCAATAAGCTAATGGCAATTCCTTCGCATGATAGAATTTTCATAAGCTAATCAGTCGAAATGAATTTTCCAACATAGCATAAGATAAATGTTTGAGAAAACTCGTACCGATTGAGAATTCTGGTCCCCAACTCGACATTATCTTTAAACCCGTCTTTTTTATCCTTGCCGGAGGGTCGCAACAGCCTTGTAACAATCCGAGCTCAATGGAGGATGAAGCGAAAGCATCTCGCAAGAAAGAGAGCTTCACACACAAAGAAGTGGGGAGGGGGAATGGGCAAACCTTCTTGTTCTTGAGGGGACGGTGGGTTTCATCAAAATTTGGAACGAGTGCGACCTCAATTTCGAGAGAGAATTGACTGTTCAAGCGTGCCCAAGCTAGGTCCAAAAGTATTATGTTAACTTGATTCTTCTTAAATGATTTAAAAATGGATTTTGTGAAAACTCATTAAAGACCCAATCTTATTGATCTATATTATTTTAGACCCACTTTCACCTGTCATTCAAATGTTAAACAATCCATATATAACTCGGTCTTAAAAATGTGAGCTAGAAATCGGGCTCATGACTCATGACTCATGACCCATATTGACACCTTTAAGTTTAACAACTTTTATGATCGTTCATTATAAAGAAATGGAGTGGAAAGAGAATAGTGATCCTTTTTGTTTTGTTAGAAAAATTTGCGGAACGAAAAGAAATAGCATCGAAATGTTTAAAACTTCCTCAAAATATGTACTGTTTGAGGAAAAAGTAACGGGTACGAAATAACTGTGCGCAATAAGCCTCTTAACATTTTGTTAAGGAATGGCCATTTCCCTTGTTTAGTGGAGAGGTCATTCTTTTCTTTGTTCTTTTTGTGTTATTTTTTGAAGAAACAAATCGAGGAAAAGGAATCACACGACTTGACCTATTTTTCACCAAAAAAAAAGAAAAAGAAAAGAAAAGATAGAAAATCTTTTCAATGAAATATCAAGTCTCCATCGAAAAGAAAGAAATTTATTATTCCGATCTATATATAAGAACTGCCCCTAACAAGAAAATTGAAGCATTTTTTACCCTTGAAATAGAGAGATATTCAATCCTCACTATTCTAGTACTAGTTCTGTAGGCATGACCCGTTTGAATTAGAGTTAGGCCGCTAACCCTTTACCGATCCAAATCCCAAACGAACTGATAATTCCTTACCACGAAAACCCGTTCGGTGTGCAATTTCTTTTAGCCCATTCACTTTTCACAAACTAAAAGAGGGGAAAAAAAATTTTCAAAACGCAACGTGAGATTTTCTATAGTATAGAAAGAGAAGGAAAATCAATGCTGGGTATCTTGGGTCCCATTGAAGGACATCGACAGAATAGTGGGACTCGAACATTTGAGAATTTCTCAGGAACTTATACAAATTTGGTGGGGGTGGGCATGTGATATCGAGAAGAAGAAGCAGAAATTAGAATGTATATGGTGACTTTTTTCTGCAAAACGGTCACGGATCTTCAAGGGGGCTTGAATAGCTAAAAGGAGTCTGTGTCTGGATCTCGATTTGGTGAAGCAGGAGGCCATTTCCTCTCGTGCATCCATTATTTTGGCGTGGGCCGCCACCATTCAATTTGGAGGCTGGTGCGATGGAGGGCGATTGGACTATGAGGAGAAAGGTTCCAAAAAAGAACAGAACCAGAAAGTAAAGATTGATATTGTTTAAGAGGCAAGCCGGATGGGACTTTACTTTTAGTGTTTTGAGTTCTTTAGGGAAGAGACGCGGTCGGATACACATGATTTCACGATGTTATTTATAGGTAAGATCGGTTCTCAAATGGTAAATTTATGTGGTCACCTTGAATACTCTGTTATATTTCGTGGGGTTGGGGGGTGTTAGTTCTCGTGAAATGAGCTAATAGTTAAAGATGGTATTAGAGTTGAACCTCCTTCAATAGACGTATTTCAACCATCTTGGTAATGTTGGGAAAACAAGAGCTTGGGACCTTCTCAAGTAAAGATTCTACCTCCAACTTCATTGAATACTCTTTTTGAGGGCTTGGTTCAAATGAACTAGATCAATTGATTACACAAACACTTTAGTGCAACTTAGAAACTTTGGTCAAAGATAGTGGTGAGCATGGGTCCCGAGTAAGCTCCAGAGCTAGACTGAACTATCCATACCTGACCAATTCTGATTTGATTCTTGATTCCAACAGCTATTGCTATTATTGGTTTGGTTCTCGAGGGGCAACACTAGACCGAACTAGAGAACTGGACCAAGATAAATGTCATTTTCTCCTTTTACTCTTACATTACATCTTATTGCCACCTTTAGTTCCTTGCTTGCCTCTAAAGGAATTTCATGGTTGCTTTGTCATGACTTGACAACAGAGTTATTGAAATCTTTGGCTAAATAAATAAAGTTACAATGGCCAAAAACAAGGGAAGTTCCTGACAAAGTCGAAGACTTTGCCAAAACATGAAGTTGATTGGGGGCTCGCATTTTTCTAACTTGTTTAGTAGACAAAACAATGTGTTAACGATGGAATATTGAAGCGTTGAGATCATGTTGGCCACCGGTCATCATCAGATTAACTTCATAGGTGAATTTTTTAAAGAGGAGTGAAACCAGAAAAAAAAAAGAAAAAAAGAAAAAGGAATCGGCTAATTTTTTAGTTGACCTTTGAACCAAATTGGACCAATCTCATTGCCTGATCAAACAGGAACATTTGTTTATATATTTTTTTCCACTGATAAGCAATACATTTGTTCTCACGAACATGGGGACTCATTAATTTGGTAAGTATCCCATCTAGGGGTGTGCATTGGACCCGGGAACCGCCCGGACCGCCCGGAACCGGATCGGAACCGCCTGGAACCGGCGGTTCTTGAGGGAACAAAAAAAAAAAAAGCCCTAAAAAAAACCCCGAGTATCCACGCCGCCGCCCTGTGTTAACGATGGAATATTGAAGCATTGAGACCATGTTGGCCACTCGTCATCATCAACAAGGTATTAACTTCATCTCTGAATTTTTCTCTTTGCTTTTTTCTTTCCCTTTTGCAATTTTATTATTGTTTTCATTAAAAGAATTCATGGTGGATAATGAGCTTGAGAGGGAAAAAAAAGAAATGAATCTATTATTCGATTAATTATTGAGTTTTTGACATTTGAACCAAATTTTAGACCAACCTCATTGCCTGAAACAAACAAGAACATTTGTTTATATATTTTTTCCACTGATAAGCAATACATTTGTTCTCACAAACATGGGGACTCATTAATTTGGTAAGTATCCCATCGAATTAGTTGGATCGCGTACCAAAAACTCCATGCCCACTGTTTTTTTCATTTCAATTTAACTAAAAGCTGGAAATTAATCCTTTTTATTTCCTGCCAAAATATAGAATATTACTCAAATCTTAGGAAATCATAAATAAAAAAATATATACATAAATTTATGTGTCGATTTTAGATAATTTGCGAAATCCCATGAATTTCCACTCCCTTCCCTGGCTGCAATAATTCCCCTGCAAAGGGACACAGCAAAAAGAAAACGTCCTTTTTGGAGCTAATCAATGCACAAAATCATCAATTGATTGAGAAAAGGAAGGGAAAAAGGGAGGAGATATGCCGAGACGTACTTCGTCATCACTATCTCAGGTCAGGCGCAGCGATACAGAGAAAGTCAAATACCGTAGGAGAGACGAAGACTTGAATGCTGTCGTATCTCTCAACAGTTGCAGCATAATATTGCGATTATCGTTATCATGGCGAGAAATAACAGAAGAAAAAGTAGAATCGCAGGTGATTGATCAGGGGTCAGAGAGAGAGAGAGAGAGAGAAGAGAGACAGAGAGAGAGAGAGAGACGGGTGTCCTTTTTCTTGCTACTTTTAAGGCTTCGCCGAGCACGGGACACGGGAACGGGAAAGATGGAAACCCCACCTTTTTGGTTCACATGCTCTGTTTCCATTTGCTTCTGCGATCATGTACGGCCCTCAAAATCCTGTTCCCTCTCTCGTTGCCATCCGCCATGTTCCTCCTCCATATTCATAGTATCCGGTTCTCAGTGAGAGAGAGAGAAAGAGAGAAGGAAGGGAAATTCATCGACAATTTTGATAAGAAAAGGGAATATGTTGAATGCATAGATACCAGAAGTACTGAATTATCTAAAGGACGAGGTGCTATTTCTTTTTCTTGTTGCAGCCCTCATGGGATAAAATTCGAGACGATACAAGAGACTATTAGGCAAGCAAAAGTCACTTATCTAGTCACTAGACGACGCTTACACTTCATATGGGTTCTTCAAAACTTTTCCAACCACAACTTGATTAAGTGAGATTAGAGCCCCGTTAGACCTATTATAAGAGATTGAGAGAGAGAGAGAGAGAGAGAGGAATTCTTTGACAATTTTATAAGAAAAAGGGAATATGTTTTGAATGCATATGTACTGGAAGTGTGATCTCCGACTTGAGTTGGTGATTTATGCATGAGGATATTGGCTAATCATTTGAGTGCTATTTCTTTTTCTTATTTGGTTGTTGCAGCCCTTCAGAGATGAAATTCAATGTGGTATAAGGAATTGTTAGCCAGGTGCAAGTGACCTCCTTGATCACTACGTGGCACTTAGACTTTACGTGGGTTCTCTTAGACTTTTTTTTTTTTTTTTTATGGCAATTTGACTTCTCATCATTGGTTAAATGAGATTAGAGCCCCAACCAACATATTGCAAGGCTTGTTAGAGCTAAGTAATCAAAGTTTTAAATAACCTTAGAAGTCTAATTGCATAATACTTCAAAATGACCAATAAGTCTCTTTAATGACATGATAATATTTGTTCTATATATAAATCTTTTGGGATTAAATATCAAGAAATCTAGTCCCAACTTTTAGGAAACTCTAAATGCCTAAACAATATGAACTAGTTCCAAATGAAAACTATGCGGAACTGACCTTTGGCCAAAATAATTTAGGTATCAACATTAGTCTAATTAAGCTTCTTAGTAATTTCCTTATGTTGAGAAAATTATTTCTTTCATATTATTCTGCTTACAATGACATGAAAAAGAAACATCTCTTCTTAATTATATCATTACATTCTTTTTCATCTGTATGGCATCCCTTATATATATGATGAAAAGTTTATCGAAAAAGATTCTAGATAGACAAAGAAACATTTATTCAGTTCATGGTCCCAAGACAGGTCGCTCTCAATTTGACATTTTGCCCCTGAACTCTGTCGACCAATCTTTGTAATTGGGAAATCACAACGTCTTCATTAAATGAAGATGAATAACTAGCTTGGCTTCACTTTGGTAACTTTTGTAAGAAAAATGATTTAAATATGAACGACGGTATTTGTATAATTATTGATTTTAGTACTTGTGAATTATTAATATTTTTCACCATGAAAAAATGTCACGGAGATGAATGATAATTACTAATCAAGTTCTTTATTTTAGGTTCTTATTCCTCATGTCCTATTCCAATCATTCCATTCTCACCGACAACAAGTGGGTCCCAATTTATGTAAGAAGAATTGAGTTGGGATGGATGGATCTGTATATAAATTCAATCATAAATGTTACAGATATCTTTGAGATTCTTCATTATTCTTTTAATTGTGCATCTCCATCAATTGTATATACCATCCATTGATTATAATTGATTATAATCGATATCGTAATTATCAATATTATAATATCTTATATCCTAAAATAATGAATTTGTGAAAGCCTATAAATAGTGCTTTTCATTATGAAATATACAAAAATTATACAATTTTCTTTTGCATATTCTTATCTATAAATATCACACTAAATAAAACAACATTCACAAATAATTGAAACATTATTAAAAAAAAAAAAAGATACTCACAAATTTTTTTAGACACTTGTGAATGCAGCTCCAGACTTTCATGGTGGATTTAACAAAGCACAAGGTCGAGGGACAATTTGTCTCAAGCCATCCCTGCGTAATTTCTGACATTAATGCGAGTCGGAGAAAACCGCAATAAATAAACAAGGAAAATAGCAAAATTCCTAGGAATCAATGCAAGTGAAAAGAAGGCAAGCACAAAAACAAGTGTCGTACCCGGGGCACGTGAGTGGTGGGTCCTCACGTGTCTCCCCAGGGTTTATCCCAGTCGCAAAGCGGCGTACCAGGTTCCCTGGGTCATCAAAAAAAAAAAAAAAAAAAAAAAAAAAAACAAGTGTCGTCTGAGGAAATCTTTGCATTCCCAATATGTTCCCCTGTCCCGACCAAAAATCAACGTCTCACAAAATTCTAAAAGATACATATATTTAATTATAAATTCCAGATAGTTTACACTACCCTACACTGCACCAAAAAATAAAAATAAAATAAGAAATAAATAAAAAACTTCACTTCTTTTTTCCCCTTTTTTTCGGGTATCTCTGTTTCAGGGCATGAACAGCTTGTTCCCGCACTTGCATCGCCAGGCCTCCGGATGGTACTCAGGCGGCGTGTCCAGACCGGGCTGGACCGGCACGTGAACCGGTTGGCAAGGCGAGCAGTCCCCGCACTTCGATCTGCACGACGGCGGCGCCGAACCGGGCCCAGCGAGCCGCCTCCGAGGAGACGCGGCGGCCGCCCCCGACGACGACCCACTTGTTCTTCCGCCGGAGAGTCCCTCGCGCATTATCGGGACTCTGTCTCGGGCGAGTGGCCTGGCCGACGCCGGCGCGAGGAGGAGGAGGAGGAGGAGGAAGAAGAGCGCGAGCGCGGGGGCGAGGACGGCGACGGTCGGCCGCCGCCGCGCCTGGCGGTCCCGGCCGCGGCGCGACGTGGCCATCCCTGCGGTGTCGATGAAGCAAAGCGAGGGAAAGTGATGACGGACTTGGTGGGGCGCTTTGAAAAGTCTCTCTCAGCTTACTCTCTCTCTCTCTCACTCTCAGGGAAGAGGAGACTGAATGACCGTGTGTATCCGTGTGTCTATCTGCGAGAGAGAGAGAGAGAGAAATGGTTTGATTTTCAGTTGATATATGATTGAAGAATTTTTATTATTTGTTTACTTCTCTCTCGTTTTTATTTTTATTTTTTGGGTGTGAGATGCGGGAGTCAAAGTCAAAGACAGAGACCAAAAGATTAGAGAGAGAGAGAGAGAGAGAGAGAGAGAGTGGTGATTTGTTTTATTGTTTGGCTTAGGGCAAGGGCGTAGGAGGGGCCTACTTCTGCATCTGGTTGATTGGGATCGATCATTGAGGGTGAGTGTGTTGGAGTGATTGGTGGATCCTATGTTACTCTCACTTTACCGGTCTAGTGTCTTATTAGGTGATTATTGGGGAGGAGAAATTAAGGCGTTAGCATAGGGGAGTTATTGTAATGTGGTAGGAATTTAAAAAAAAAATTAAATTCGAAATAAAGTGAAGTCGAAATAATGCGGAAATTAGTTGCGAGGAGAGAAAATTGCAACTGATTCATTTCAAGTGTCAGCACTTGCTTTACAAGGAGAGTTAGTCATGAAGAAATTAGTTGTGAACTCAAATAACATAAAATTTAGGGGAGAAATATATTATCAGTGCCATAAATTGTGTACGGCACTTATTTTGATACCAAAAGTTTCCGTCGAATCACTTAAATGCTAAATCGGAGGAAAAAATAATCATTTTAGTGTCACCGGCAAGAAATTATGGTCAAAATGTTTACGTGGCTTTTATATTTAAAAAAAAATTGATAAACCCTTTAAACGATGTTGTTTTTGGTCCTACGTAAGAAAATGATATCGTTTTGCCGTTATATGTGGATGACTTAGAAAAAACGATGCCGCATAGCTCATTTGGGATTGAAATTTAGGTTTTTTTTTTTTTTTTTTTTGTTCATCTTGCCGACCTAGCTAGCTCGGCAATCGTCATTGGGCCACCATGCTCGGCCACCATTGCTTGGCCACCGTCGCTCAGCCAAGAAGTGATGGGAAAATAGGAGGCCACCGTCGGAGGAGGAGGAGGAAGAAGGGGGGTTGAAGGTGCAAAGAGAGAGAGAGAAGACGAGGAGTGCAAGGGAAACAAGGAAGGCACAGATGGAGATGGTGGATTGGGCTCTACTTAGAGAGTGGCTAGTGCTGGTGTTGTTCTTCGAGGAAGAAGACGCTGTTGTTGCCATGGCTTCTCTCTCTCTCTCTCTCTCTCTCTCTCTTCTCTCTTGATTTATGGATATAGGTAAGACACCAAACGACATCATTTGGTGGTTTACATGCTGACTATACTCTCTAGTGAGCCACATCAGCGTAAAAAATTAATAAAAAAACTACCACGTTGATTTCCAACCAACTAGATTGGCGTTGGCATTGAAATTATCGTTTTTCAAATTTTTTTGTACTTAAGTGATCCAATAGAAACTTTTCCCACCAAAGTGAACATTGTACACAACTTATGACATTGATAATATACTTCTCCCCAAAATTTAGATGATGCATGAAGTATTTATAAGTTCTTAAGAAGATTATAGAAGATACTTGATATCAAATCAAGAGGGTCAATTACCAAAAAATTCTTAAACTTATTACAATTATGCTAGTTCAATTCTAAACATTTTGCAATTGCATTAATTCAGTCATCTAACCCATTTTGACCAGCCACACTAACATGGACAACGGTCGTCCAATGGATCACGTGAATAATTTTTAATAATATTTTTTTTTCTTCCTTCTTTCCTTGTTTTCCTCGACTGTCGAGGGGGAAAAAAAGAAGAAATAAAAGTAAAAATAAAATAAAATAATTAATAAAATGTTCATAAGGTGTAAAATGTTATTAAAATTTGTCCACGACAGCTTTAGCCAAATGGTCAGTGTTTAAATCAATGTTAGTTGGCTAAAATTGGCCAAATGAATTAAACTAGCATAATTGCAATATATTTACGATTTTTTTTTATAACTCTCCCCAAATCATGATGCTATTTTACTAGTGTTTGGCAACTAGAGGCTATTAGCAGCACAATCATTTAAAGGGAAAACCATGTTTACCCTCAAGGTCTACAAGGCTATTACCATGTCTCCATAAACACAACTAGAGGCTATTAGCATCATAATCATTTAAAGGGAAAACCATGTTTACCCTCAAGGTCTACGAGGCTATTACCATAACTCCATAAAAAGATTAGGGTTAATACCTTGAAAAACTCCAAATTAATATACTTGTGATAAATTTACCTAAAATTATTTTTTTGACCATGAAAAATCCTAAACCGATATGACAAATTTACTCCGATTGATTGTAAAAAAAATCCTAAATTAGTATATTTATGGAAAATTTACCTCAAACTAATTTATTCGACCGCAAAAAATCTACAAATTGGTAAATTTGTGATAAATATACTCTTCACTAAATTGGATTAATACCACAAAAAAATCACTGTGATAAATGGAGCGTAAAATTCCAAATTAATATACTTGTCAATTGTCATGTATCATTTAACTTAATAATTTAATAGTAAAATTTAAGAAAAACTAACATATGGTAAATTTGTCACAAGTATATCGGTTTGGGGTTTTTGGTGGTCAAAAAAATAGTTTTAGGTAGATTTTTCACAGATGTACTAGTTTAAGTTTTTCAAGGTATTAACTCAAAAGATTACGATATATATTATGGAGTTAATGTTTTTATTAAAATCAAAGATATAGAATTCTTGCGTGATTAAAATTTTTATTATTGGAAAATTAAATATAGATGATACTTGTTCATCGGCAAGACCAGTCCTTGCCCCCATAAATTCTTGTGAATAATCTTATAGGCTAGTCTATGAAAGATTATGGACGCTAATTATTGTGATTGAAGTGGTTTTAACTTAAGCCTTTTTTTTTTCCTTAAGTAAGTAGAGCAAATTAGCCTCAAATGTGCATTATGCTCTTTTCCATTTGTTTTTGGCTTGTTCCTTATAAAGTGAAAGGAAAAAAATAAAAATAAAAGAACAATGTAGCCACGAATTAGACATACGCCAACATTCAGAAAAAATATTATATATATAACAAAATTTTTCGATTTAAAAGGTCGTAAATGAAAGGACTGCAAATAGGCTAGCTTTATATTTTTCCTTTGTTTTGCTCCAATTTTGGTGAATAAATAAATTGCTATTTGAGTTTAATTAGTGCCCGAATTTTTACAATATGACAATAATTTTAAAGATATGGAAGAATTTCGATGAAGATTCCTCCATGCCGTGGAGATCGGTTTAGTGTTCTAGACAATATTCGCTAATTTCATTAGTTACACATCAGATTTGTTCATATGTTACAAAGTAAATTCATGTTTAATACAACTTTGCTCTGCTTTTAATAAATAAATTTGCTTGATACTTGCTGAAAGTTGAAAAACAGAGACTACAAAAAAATCAATTTCTTTTATTTGATCCTATCTTAATTATATATCGGTCCTCTTTTTTCTTATTTATTATTTTTGTTGATTCTCTAGACATAACCCATGACATATAAAATCCTGGTGATCTTTTTTTTTTTTTTTAATAAATGGAGAGTCCGCCTTGAAATCATCCGCCAAGCATCAAAGTGCCACCACATGTACCCATTTTTTCAGTAAAATTTAATTAAATAATTTTTTAGTGCTTGTAACATTACTCTCTTTTATATTAGTTAAGAAAATATTTGCCATCTTTATTAGGAGTATCGATTTTAGGGTAGGCAAGTTTCAAAAACAAATCTGGTTTTCAACTTATCCAATTAGAGTTTGTTTCTAATTTTTGGAACTAAAAATTGAGTCAATTCTTTCAAGAACTAGTTTGATATCTAACTGATTAGTTTCATGGTCAAACCAAGGCCGAGTCCCCAATATTTTATCCATGGACCTACCCGACCACGTATGGACTAGCCTCAAATCGATCAATCAAAACCGATCCGGTTCACTTTCCGGATTGAACGAGACCGGTGCTCAATCTCTACTCTTCTAGCAAAATGGAGATTTTTTTTTTATTATTGGGCCAAAGATTTTATCTATACTTGAGGAAATTGCCCACCACAAAACACTAGTGAAAATCCAAGCACACACGTGGCAGGCGAGGACACGACTTAAGGTTGATTTTATTCCCGGAGAGGTCGAGGAACACACACGACGGGCGAGGCCCGTCCTCGTCCCTCCCTATAAAACCACGTCCATGTTGCACCTCCTTCCTCGAGTTCCTGCGACCCTGCTCGCGAGCGAGTCCTTCGAAGCCGGTTCCCAGTTCAGCAATGGCGATCGAGGTGAGCTTCGAATACTCAAATTCACGTTCGGATTTAGGGGCGAATGCGATTCGGACTGAACCTTCGTGGGGTCGTGGGAAAAATCCTGGAGCAGGCGTGGTTCATGGACGAGAGCGACGGCGACCAGAGGCTCCCTCACCACCGCAGCCCCCCCGAGTTCGTCTCTCTGGACCACTTGGCAGGTCCTCTTTCTTTCCTACGAATTCATTGATGTTGTTGTTGATGGGGTGATTGAGCCGGAGAGCTTTTTGGGTTGTTGCAGATGCGGGAGTTCTGTACTGGAAGCTGAACCTAGCGACTACGAGAACGATGAGGAGCTGCGCAAGATCAGGGAGGCCAGAGGGTACAATTACATGGTACGTTCGTACTCATTTTTAGCTCTTATACTTGATGAGTCTTTAAGAGAAATGTCTTTGTAAATGAGTTGGAGGAAGCCCCTGTAGTTCGTATCCTGTGAAAGTATTATCTCTAGATGCACCAGTTCCTTAGTTGTCGTAATATGGCAGAGCCGATTGCATTGTTCGCACGTGATGTCCATCTCAATCTATCTTCAAGTCTTGAAATTTGGAAAATTCTCGGTCGAGATTTGGCTTGCTTCTCCTCCTCCACTTGTTGCTGCACCACGGTGTGAGTTGATGTGCAGATATCTTCTCGCTTTGAGAGATTGTTCGGTGCATGTTGGTCGCGTGATCTTAATTTGCACGTGTAGTGAGGATTGAATCCATCATAATACTTTTCTGATAATTGGACTAGAAGCTGAGACTCTTAGATGACTGGATTAAAGCATGAGCTGGAAACTTGGATTTAAAATGAAGTATAGAGCTATTTAGGGAGGATTGCAAGGTGTAAATGGAGATTATGCTCCGGCGGATTAACTGATGGAGGCCGCAGATTCAACTTGTATAGGTACAGATGCGATGAGAAACAGACTAAGTTTAGTGGAGATGGAGACGACCGACCAAATAATGTGCTTGGGGGTAACCTTTTACTTGAGCATTGATTTACTTAGATAAGGAGTGAATCGGGATAACAGCGGAGTCATTCCTGTGGTTGCCGAAAGTTGTCGTGTTACCTCTTACTTCCTAAGATGCCGATCGGTTTCCGACCCTTTGGCCTATACCCTTTTGTTGGAATGTTCTCAGGATCTGCTGGATTTGTGCCCGGAGAAAGTGGACAACTACGAGCAGAAGCTTAAGAACTTCTACACGGAGCACATACACGGGGACGAGGAGATACGCTACTGCTTGGAAGGGAGCGGATACTTCGACGTCCGAGACAAGGAGGACCGCTGGATTAGGATCTGGATCAAACCTGGCGACCTCATTGTTTTGCCTGCCGGAATCTACCACCGGTTCACTCTCGACACCAGTAACTACATCAAGGTATTGGAATCTTTGTCTGCCGTGGCGATTTGATCTTGTAAATGCGTTAGTTCTATGTTCGAGTGAGACCATTTGGATTTGACACAATGCATCGAGATTCATTGCCGTATGATGTCGTTGGTGTACAGTTGATGAGGCTGTTTGTCGGTGAACCGGTGTGGACGGCCTTCAATCGCCCCCAGGAAGACCACCCGGCAAGGAAGCAATACGCGAGGAGCCTGACCGATAAAGTGGGCGTCGCCCTTGCAGCTCATTGATTCTCATGAGTTTCGAGGAATGACCAGTCGTGCTTTTGGAATGTATACTGGTACTACAGAAGCTTTGGGTCCGAATGTCGCCTCTCTATGTATACTCTGTACTTTGTGGATCGAAAACTGTTGTCTGATGTACAATCTCCCCTTAGTCTCAGTTCTGGATGGAAAAATGATGTCTGAGATGCTTCCACGGGCCGTGCCGGGCCACCATGGCACACTTGGATCTTGCTAGATTGAAATATTCCTCGCTCGATCAAGCATCCACTAGCTAATCCTGTTGGATTGCGCCGATGGAAATCATAATCATATAAGAATAATGTAGTTCGTATGAAGAACTCAACGGTTAGGATACGCAACTGCTTTTTAAGAAAGAGGATCATGAAAAGCAAACGGCTGTGATATGCAAATGTATTTTCTGAGAAATCAGAATCGCTGACAGTACGTAAAGCTTTGAGTATTTAATTATCAAGTGATTGGACCTTCTTAATCTAGGAAAATCCCAAGTTTTAATGTCCATACAGCTTGGCAGACTCACAACCAACCACGTGGACTCATCTGGTCCAGATCCATATTCCAAATGTGCACCGTCGCACCTTGTGTATGATTTTGCAAAGCAATGGCCCTCAAATGAAAATTTAATCGACAATTTGGCATTAATAATTTCTGAACTTTCATCCAACGTACAATATTATTTTTGAGTTATTAATTTATTCATAAATTTTTATTTATTCCCTCGACTTTGTTAAATCAATCACTCGTTACTATTGAAATGTTCTCTTAATCACACCGGTGCCCATGTTTTAGAATACATTTCCTAAACAAAAAACACTCTATTTATTTTTATCTTTTTACTTTTTGGTCTTTATAAATGTTACGATAGTTTCACTTAACTTCATTTTATTTTTCTTTGTGATCTCAATAAAAAAATGAAAAAAAAAATATTCTAAAATCTGGATAATAATGTAATTATAAAAAATTATTAATAATACCAATAGACTAATTTGAATTCTTTTTTTTTTTTTTTTTGGTTCAAAGATTGATTTGACTTTGTGAGGGAATGATTCAACAATTTAGAAATACTTTAAAAATCATATTGAACAAATTAATAGTCCAAGCATCACACTGTATATTAAGTCAAAATTTAGGCACTATTGATATAATATTTCCTAATTTAATCGCTTGGCAAGTACCTTGAAGGCACCATTTAACAATCATTTAGTTGTGTTCGATAGTATGAATTTGAGTCCGAATAGGATAATGTTATCCTATCTAGTGTTTGGTGTTGTTCTCCAGACATGATGGACCTGAATATATTTGGATAAAATACTAAATAAGAAACTTGAGATAGGGAATAGATAAACCTGGATATAATAACAAAATTTGAATTTTTTGAATATTACTTTGCTGGCCATCGCGCAAGAACAATCATCACCAGGTTTGAATAAATTTTTTAAACATTTTGAATATTACTTTGCCAGCCATCGCGCAAGAACCACCGCCAATCATTGTCACTCTTCTTCTTCTTGGTATGAGCATTGTGAGGATGCATTAATATGTGGACTAGAGTTTCTGATACTTGTTCTTCTTATTCGAACGATGTTGTGAGGATGCATTAATATATGAGGACTAGAGTTTCTTATACTTGGCGGCTTTCACTCCCCAGTAGTGCCTTGATACCCTCAAATCGATTCCTTCATCGTTTTGCCGTAAAATCAATTTCTCTTGTGATTTTACTTCTAGTATTGAGATGGATTTGTGATGATAAAACAATATCATCTCTGCATCCGGATCACAATAGCAAAAGAATACCACAGTTTCATTTATTTTTCATATTTTTTTTCCTAGGCACTCTTGCTTTGACCTCACCTCAATAGTGAAGAACTATTTTGTAGGCTCTTGAGTTAGTACTTCAGCGGCAACCCAAGTGAAAGACTAGATTGCTAGCCAAAAGGCAACCTGAATCGACCCCTCTGAGCTCTACCTCTTCATCTTTATGACATGAAGACAGGGGATCGCGACCCTCGCACAAGGTTTTGCACAAAATGGCAACCGAGAGGGCCAAGGATGGGGTGTCAGATTCAAGGCATTACGAGGAGTATCAAAAGTGGCAAGTGGAGGGTGAAACAACTCAATACTGACATAAGATTTTCATAAAATCTTAATCCTAGATAAGGTTGCATCAAACATATTATGCGATTTTCTATTATATCGAGAAATTTAATCTTATCTTATGATATCCTAAGCCAATCCGAATTTGAACAACTAAACACAACCTTCAAGAAGATCTATGTCCGCTTCTCTTTTAACTTTTTGTATATTATTATTCATCATCAGAAACGGTCATAAATAAACTATCTTGACGATTCCAAATTTTTTACTACCAAATTTGTCATAGTAAAAAATCGCCAACAAAACGAAAACTCGAGTGTCGCCCAAAACACATTGCCGGAATGTCGGTGTACACTTTTGTCCTGAAAATCGGAATGCCGTGAGCTGATCCACCATCGCTCCCCTCCGGTTCAATTAACCTGGACACAAAAGCTTTGTCCTTTCTCCGGAGTTTTCTACCCGAAAGATATCCCGAGTCGGATTTCTCTCTTCTCCACCGTTTGGCCCTCTTAAATTTTTCCCTAAGAAAGGGTATTAAATATCGGTTCTTCCATATTAAATGCGCAGCTGGCTTCTTCGCTCCTCGCTTTAGCTCGTCGCCGAGAAAGCTACCGATTGCCCCACCTGCGACATCGACGAAAATGGCCGTCTCCGACAAGGTATTCGCTTCGACTTTGGGTTGCGGTCTTATGAATTGCTTGTCTTTAGAGTCGTTCGGTCAAGAGAGGAGGGAAGGTCTGAATTCAAGTCGAGCGAAATAACGTCACCCAGCTGGCTCTGTTTTTTGAGTTTGTCTATGTTGCCGGGCTTCTGGGTTTTGGGTAAGCTGCTGTTACTGGGGAAACCCATGATTTTTTGAGCCGAGTTAGGATTTGTTGGCCGCAGTTCTGGGATTCTTGGAACGGGGAACTTGAACCCTCGAACAGATATGATCCTGTGTGGTAAATGCTGAAGAAGAATTGAGAAGCATCCCGAAGAGAAGTCTCAAAAGAAGAAAAATGCCGATGTGAATTACTTGATGGAGCCATCTTGAGGCCTACTCCTAATTGAACTTAGTTTGGCTTGATGCCCTTCCATCTTGGATTCAAGTAGTATGTCCCACGACGCCACCCTTTGGCCATGGTATATTAGATGGGTATCAGATCCACGGGCAAAAATTGCTGGGATAGATTGTTTCACGCGCGTTCTGATAGCTTAAAACTTTTGAAACAAGTGGTTGTTGAGGATCTCAAGTGGACTAGTGAGAAGCAATCTGTTGAGTCTTGGTAACCAACTGGAAAAAGTGCAGCCAATACCTTAATTAAGCAAGCTAAGTAAAAAAGTAACTATTAATAATTTAATATGGTACAAAGAAGGTGTGGAAGTCTAGTTGACTTAAGAGCTGATTGCCTCTTTTCTGGCGGATGTCATTGCCTGTTTACAAGTTGCCAACGTTAGAGCTTGTACTGTGGAAAGAGGCGTAGTTGTACTAGGAGAGCATTAATATATTGCAGTCCTCTTTTAGGTCCTTACAGTCGATTCAGAATATAGGATACTTGTTTCTCTCTAGATAATTTTTAAAGATGCATCTGTTCCAGGTCCTTATAGAAGGGTACTTGTTTCTTAATTTCTATTAGAGATGTATCCGTTTCATTTCTTCTTTCAAACTTGTTCTTGGGTCTTCACGGCATGTTGATTGTTTGTGTCACGTATGCATCTGCACCTAACAGTGTGCACTGGTTTGCGTGTTCTGAAGATCAATTCGCTGTATGTGGTATTCATTAGCTCTTATTTCAATTAATTTAGAGTATCCGATAAATTGGTTTGATAACGAAGGGTTATTTTGATGATGTATTTTGTATCAGTGGTCACGATCTAAGCATGAGAACAAGGAAACTATAAAAGCCTTATCCACCATTAAACTTTAGGTAGGAAAACAATTTTTGGATAGAACTGTTACGGTCGTTCCTTGAGGATGGAAGAGGGTGGTCAAATTTTTGTCATGAATGTTGTGATATAGTGTGGGTCCTTTAATGCCTGTTCTGCATTAATGCTTTCAAGCTTTGTGCTGGATAGGATCCTGGAGAGAAATTCATTCAAGTATGGTGTATGGATGACGGCAATGAAGACCAAAGACTTCCGCATCACCGTGAATCTGAAGAATTTATTTCCTTGGAGCAGCAGCTTGAAGGTATGCATTCTGAGGAAGCACTATTGTAAGATACAATGAAATAATTCTGTTTTCTAATTCATTGGGGGCTATCATGTTCTTGCAGAATTTGGCATTCTTAGCTTTCTATCAGATTCTGACAACTGTGAAACTGATGAGGAATTGAAGAAAATCCATGAGGTGTGTGGATTCTCCTATATGGAATGTGGCGATTCATCTATTTCAATTCATACTATTATGCTGCATATTCATCAGCTTTGGTAGTTTGTAGTTGCTTTAGGATAATATACATATATATATATATTATTCTTTTTGTGTTTGCTCATGTTGTGGAACTAGACTTGGGTCATGATCATATGTTCAATTGCTTGTTTAACTTATCCTTTGGTGAATGATCTTGTTTGAAATTTAATCAGACAATGTACTTGCATTGTTTACATGTTCTAAAATGACCGATGTCTATTTTCTGCCTAATAATCCCACTGACGACCTTGGTCCCTCTTAAGCTGCTCTACACTTCCAATGTCAAGCTTGTTTGCTAAGTCTGACGGTCAACACCTGCTAGCGACACTTCTAATGTACGAGGATGTAGGTCTGTCGGAGGCGTATTAATGAGCATAACCCAATCTACTTGCCGTCCTCTACATTCACTAGATGCACAGGGGGCCTGATCTATGCCGGGCGGTCACATGACATGACTAATGCGATCGAATATCATTGGAAAAAAAAGAGCGGGCCTCAAATTCACGAGCCACCATGACATGGGTGGCTTGCTAGAACAAAATATACCTCGCTCGACCAAGCTTTCCCTAGTCGAGGTCGAGCAAAAAAAAAAAAGTGAAAAAAATAGGAGAAATTGAGAAACGGAAAGAAGAGTTTCTTTTAACTGAAAAAACCCAGGGCGAAAAATCGATAGTCATTTAAGAATAAGGTAGGTTTTACAAAGAAATCAGCTGTTAGGATACGCAACTATTTTTTTCTTTATTCTTTTTAAATGGGGGCATGAAAAAGGCAAATGGCTATGATCATGCAAGTAGCTTTTGAAGAATCAAATTGTTGTCTGTACGTTAAGCTTTGAGCATTTAATTATGGAAAAATGACACAATGTCCAACATAGTTTTAAAACTTTTAATGTTCAAACAATGTTGTTCCTAAATTTTCAAATTGTTTAATGTGGTATATGTTCAATTTATCTCTTGGACTATATGAAAATATTTAATGTTGTTGAATGTGATCTATGGACTCAACTTTGAATAACAAAATTAAACTAGTCATTCTTCATTCGATACTATTTAGGAGTTTTCATAATCACACCATCTCCATATTTTATAATATCCCTTAATTTCAATCCATTCCTAAACAAAAAAAACTTTTCTTTATTTTTACCTTTATTTTTAATTTTTTTTATCTTTATAAATGTTACAATAGTTCCACTTAAATATTTATTTTTTTATGACCTCTATAACAAAAGAAGTACAAGCCTCATTTAGAGTTATACTAGTTTTATATTCTCGCTATTTTAAGAACAAGTGTTTTGATAAGAATATCTATAGGAACCATCGTAATTTATCTATAAATAATCATACTTATATTAATCTAAATGTTGTTCTAAATGTTCTTAAGGACTCAATCTTTTTTTTTCAGATAGATGATATAAGATTTATTTTAAATACTGCAAAAGAATTTTGTGTTAAATAAGGACTCTTTAACCTTTTAGTGGTTTTCTAAATTAATAAATTTTCATATAGCTAAAAATCCATCATTGTCAACCAAGAAATCGAAATATGATTTTCATTTTTGGAATATTAACTTGATAAATGGGAGAACTTTGATCTTTGACTTTGCAAAGGATGGATACAAGGAACAAGGAGACAAAGACCTCTTTAGGATTTGTTAATTTTGCCTATATTTTTTTTGGGGCTGGCCTCGCCATCGCTCGAAAGGTCGCATGAGCCTGTAAAAAAATTTCAAGTGAATATTTGGCTAACCATCAAGCTCAGATTTTTATTTGGAATTGATTCAATGTTTGTCACCCAAATCACGTTGTCATCCCTGTTTTTCTGGTGTGAACTTTGTCCTGAAAATCGGCATGCCGTGAGGTCGGCTGACCCGCTATCGCCCGCTCTACCGTTCAATGAATCTAAGAAAATAAGAGAAAAAAGATAAAAAAAAAGTGTTTCGATTTGTGTTAAAACAAAAAAACACAAAATTTGCATTGTTTTTCATTTGATTTGATCAACTTCGGGTCTTTATTTAAAATTTTCCCCAATTTTTAAAGATAGATGAGATTTGCAAGCTTTAACCTTTTCGTTTCCAATCTAAATTTCGCTAAATCCGTCGACTAAGAAATCGAAATAGCAGGAATTTCAACTCGATAAACTCTACCTGGACGGCGATCCCGTGGGGCGGGACTCGCCATCGCTCGAAAGGTCGCATTAGCCTGTACAAAAAAACTCATGTTTGTCACCCAAATCACGTTGCCGTCCTGTCCGTGTGAACTTTGTCCTCAAAATCGGCATATGCCGTGAGCTGACCTGCCATCCTCCTCCCGTTCAATGAATCTGGACACAAAAAGCATTGTTTTTCTCTGGAGTTTTCTACCCGGGAAAAGAAAATCCCGAGTCAGAATTTCTCTCCCTATCCACCGTTTGACCCTCTTAATTTTTTTACCTAAAAAAGGAGTAAGGATCGTTTTTGGCATTATAAAACGCGCAACTTGCTCCTCCACCCCTCGCTTTTTCTTGTTCTGGAAAGCTACCGAGTGCCCCACCTGCGATATCGACGAAAATGGTCATCCCCGACAAGGTAATTGGCTTCCACTCTGCGTTCTTCTCTTATGAATTGTTTTTCTTTAGATCTCGATCGGTCAAGGAGAGGAGGGAAGGTCTGAATTCGAGCGATATTAGGTCGCCCAGCTTTGTTTTATTGGGGTTTTTGGAGAGTTGACTCTGTTTTTTTGCGTTTCTCGATGCTGCTGGGCTTCTGGGTTTTGGGTAAGCTGTTCTTACGGTGGCAACCCATGATTTTTTTAGCCTAGTTAGGATTTGTTTGCGGTGGTTTTGGGATTCTTGGAACGGGGAACTTGAACCCTTGAATGGATATGATCTCTGTGGGAGGTGCTAAGGAAGAATTGAGCAGCATCCTGAAGAGAATTCTCAAAAGAAGAAAAGTTTCCAGTATGAATTATGTGAAGGGGCCGGCTTGAGGGCTTACTTGCTCCTAATTGAACTAGTTTGGCTTGATGTCCTTCCATCTTGGATTCACGTGGATGTCACGCCACCCTATGGTCATGGTGTATTGGATGGGTAATGAGATCCACAGGCAAAAATTGTTGGGATGGATTGTTTTGCACGGGCTCTGACAGCTTAAAACTTTTGAAACAAGTATTTGTTGAGGATCTCGAGTGGGTTAGTGAGAAGCTGTCCTCTTCAAGGGACATGAAGGTTGAGTCTTGGTAACGGGCTGGAAAAAGTGCAGCCATTACCTTATATAATGTAGCAAGTTGAGTCAAAAAGAAACCATTAATGTGGTAGAAAGAAGGTGCGGAGGGTCTAGTTGACTTAAGATCTGATTGCCACTTTTCTGGCGGATGTCATTGCCTCTTTATATGGTGCCAAAGTTAGAGCTTGTACTGTGGACAGAGGCATAATTGTACCAGGAGAGAATTATTATATTGCAGTCCACTTTGAGGTCCTTATAGTCAATGCAGAATATAGGATACTTGTTTGTCTTACATAATTTTAAAGATGTATCTGTTTTAGGTCCTTATAGTCAATGAAGAATATAGGGTACTTCTTTCTCTTAACTGTTCTTAAAGATGTATTTGTTTCACTTTGTGAACTTGTTCTTGGGTTTTCACAGCATGTTGATTGTCTGTGTCACGTATGCGTCTGCACCTAAGGGCATGCACTGGTTTGCATATTCTAAAGATCAATTTGCTATACTTGGTATTGATTAGCTTGTATTTCAGTTAATTTAGAGTATCTAATAAATTGTTTTGATAGCCCAGCATTGTTTAAATGATGGATTCTGTATCAGTGGTCACGATCTAAGATGAGAACTAGGAAACTATAAAGCCTTTTCCACCAATAAAATTTAGGTGGAAAACAATTTTTGGATAGAACCATTATCATCCTTCCTTGAGGATGGAAGAGGGTGGTCAAATTTGTGTCGTGAATGTTGTGATATACTGTGGATCCTTCAATGCCTGTCCTGCATTTGGGGTAATGCTTTCAAACTTTGGGCTGGGTAGGATCCGAGAGAGGAAGTCCTTCAAGCATGGTATATGGATGACAGCAATGAAGACCAAAGACTTCCACATCACCGTGAACCTAAGGAATTTGTTTCCTTGAAGCAGCTTGAAGGTATGCATTCTGAGGAAGCACTCTTTTAAGATACAATAAAATAATTCTGTTTTCCAATTCATTGTTAGCTACTGTGTTCTTGCAGAACTTGGTGTTCTTAGCTGGCGATTGGATGCTGACAACTATGAAACTGATGAGGAATTGAAGAAAATCCGTGAGGAACGTGGATACTCCTACATGGTATGTAACTTCATAATATTATAATTCATTTTCACTGGCCATGGTAGTTTGTATTTTCTTCAGGATAATGTTAACATTCGTGTTTCTCCATGTCGTGGAACTAGACCTGGATCCTGATCATATGTTCCCTGCTTGTTTAACTTATCTTTTGGTGAATGATTGAGTTTGAAAATTAATCAGATAATGTACTTGCATTGTTAAGGAATGATGCTCACACGTTTTGAAAAGACTGATGTCTTTTTTCTGCCTAATGTGATGATCACCTCGAGGACCTTGGTCCCTCTTAATCTGCTGGACACTTCCAATGTCAAGCTTATTTGCTAAGTCTGATGGCATGAATCTTCTTTTATTTTTGCCCAGGATTTCTGTGAAGTTTCCCCAGAGAAGCTGCCAAATTATGAAGAGAAGATCAAGCACTTCTTTGAGGAGCATCTCCACACTGATGAGGAGATTCGTTACGCTGTGGCTGGAAGTGGTAAGTCCCTGATTTTCTTCTCTCAGCTTTCTATATTCTGCTTTCCATTGAATTCTCTAAACTTTTCTTGTCGTCTAGGTTATTTTGATGTTAGGGACAAGAATGATGGTTGGATTCGCGTGTGGGTAAAGAAAGGTGGAATGATTGTTTTACCAGCTGGAATGTACCATCGCTTTACCCTCGATTCAGATAATTACATTAAGGTATTTACAGTACATGCATACTTCACTTCTTTGATCCAGCACACGTGGAGGACACAAAACACACACACAAGACACACATGAAGAGAACGAGAGAACTAGATTTGGGCCTTCTAAACTTGTTGCAGCTGTTTTATAATCAGTGGAAGAATGAATTTTCTAATCAGCAGAAAGAATTTTTGTTTACTCTCTGCTAAGTGATCTTTTATATAGGCTATGCGACTGTTTGTTGGTGATCCAGTTTGGACCCCATTCAATCGTCCCCATGACCATTTACCAGCGAGGTACTGATCCGTCCTTTCCTTCTAGTCGCTTACATCTCCAGTTTCTCTGATGTTTCACATACACCATGTTGCTCCCGAGTCTTAGAGAATCAATTCTTCCTTGCAGGAAACAGTACGTTGAAGCTTTTGTTCAGAAGGAACGTAATGATCATGCTGTCAATGCCGCAGCATAATGCGTCTTCTCCTGTTGGGCTTTCATGAGATATAAACACCCAAATATATGACTTGGTCTGTAATATGTGGCTTCTCAGCTTGATTTATCAATTTGCCCTGACTTGGCTTATATAGCATGGGTCGTTATGCTTATAGTTATGTGGTTTCGGATCTGTCTCTGCTACATTGGCTGGTCCTTGTGGATAGACAAACGAATAAAAGCGGTTGTGCTGCCTTATGCTTTGGGCCTGTTGTCTATTTCAACGATCTTCTAATGGGCGATTTGTCCCTCGGTTATCTCCATCTTTTTGGGGGCATAAACTCAGTATGAAATGAATATCGTGTTCCGCCGGAGGTTTAGTAAGATGTTGCCATGAAACGTGTCGATGCGGTAAAATGGTAAATTGTGTGTGGCATGCGTGGAGGGCGTGGAGGGCGATTTCTAATCATCTGCTCTGGTGGGCTGGTGAAGAATAGAATTTCAGCATTTTGCTTGTTGGCATCTAGAGATTCTTGTGGAGGCGAGTTTGTAGCACACCCTCAACAAGCGAAATGGGAAATCCTATGTCCGGCTCGAGTCCAAGTTGCACTTCTCTTGCAAATTCGGGTGGCCACTGTGCATAGACTCTAGAGGTGGCAAAATTGATCTTAGATTCATATATCACTCATTTAAGCAATAAATGGATCATATATGGGCCATTTATTTTTTGAAGAAACTAGCTAAATAGGTTTAACAATTGAAGATCTAAGATAGATGAATCTTAAGTGGGTCTTAAATGGGTTGGAGTTAAAATCCATTTTCAACCAAAGCCTTACAATGTCTCTCTTCCCTCTATCAGACTCAACACTTTGACTGCTTCAATTCAATTTGAGTTTTCACACGCTTTATTTTAGGTTAGATTTTGTCGATGGGCTCAAGCTCTAAATGTAATCTTCAATACTAATTGCGTGCCAAAATAGGATTTTGTAGGATAAAAGGTAGAGCGAATCAACCCAACTCATGATATTATTCTGAAATCAAAGGCTAGTTCAAAAATTCTCTCTCAACCCACTTGTAGATCATTTTCTTTACCCCGTATCACATTGACTTGCAGATGATCTGGATTCGAAGGTCAAATTATGCCGCTTCCCTTGAGATTGTGTATACTTGTTCTCATAATGAATTAATTAAGTGGTATTCAAAGCTGGATTTTAACACACTAGATTAAGCCGACATGTTGGTTTCAATAAAAAAGAATACTATGTTCAAGCCACGGATCCGCGTAGACAATTCGTATTTCTTCTCAACCGACTTAAATCCCAAGAATCTTTGTCAAGCTAGATTTGACTTCAAGACCATTTGGGGTTCACCAATTGATTTTACCAACTCAATCAAACCGTTTTTGATGGTATTTAGAGCTAGTTTCAACACACTAGATTAAGTTGACATGTCAGGCTCAATCAAAAGGAATACTACATCCATGCCACGGATTAGGTTAGATGCCCAACATTTCTTCCTGGCCGACTTAAATCCCAAGAACCCTCATCAAGCAAGATTTGAACTTGAGACCTTCCGAGTTCACCGATTGGTTTCACCAACTCGGTCGAACCGTTTTCGATGTTGCATCGGGTCGGCCCACCTCTTCTCTCACCCTAGTAAGTAGGCCCATCTCCAAATCACTTTCTCAAGGCCCAACCACAAAACCCAGGAGCTTCCCCTCCCAAATTCTTAGATCTCTGTGTCCGCCTCAGTCGCCTTCTCAGTTCCAACGCTCCATCGTCGCTGCTCTTCTCTACTGCCCTGTGCGGACCGTGCAGGTATGTATGGCTTTGACGCTCGTCTCGAGTCTTGCATGCGGGGCGTGCTTCTTGATCCGCCGCTGTTTCTTGGGTTTGATGCCAGTTCCTCCGGTCATGGAAATGCCAAGATTTTACCGGGGTTTGTGTTCCCAATTTGTCCGTGCTGGCTCAGCGCTGGCTCGTCCCTTGATTTGGGTTCTTGAGTCAGTGTCGGCACGCGTTGGCGATTCCGTTTCGTTATTTTAGGATGCAGTTCTTGTGCAGTTCCAGTTGGGGGGATGAGGGTCGACGGTGAATGTTTTGGGTTGAGCCCCCCGTGCCCGCAAGGTGTTCGACCATATTCCTATTAGAGCCTTGGTGTTGTGTTTTTTGCCCACTTGAGGGGGAGAAGGAGGGATGTAGAGCCTCGGATTCTTAGGTTTGCGATGGCACAGTTCAAGGTTTCGTTTCGAACAACATGGATGATTTTGCGTAGTTTTCCCATGGCCAGAATGTTATCGTGGGCTTGCTACTCTTGCTACATTTTTCTAATCAACCTTGTCTATATTTCCTTTCAGTTTTTCCCCTTAAATTTCATTGAAGGGAAGACTCTAGTCATACAAAAAAGTGGAATGGTTTTCAGATGGGAGCTTGAACTTTTACTAACTCTAGTCGTTTTGTGTCTGGAAATGTGCACTATTTGCTTGAGGAGAGATGGGATCAAGAAAAGGACAATGAGCAAACATAATACAATGTTTGAGAGTATGTCCTATCCCACATCTCAAATAGGAAGAGATGCAGAAAGCGTTTGGGCTTCTTGCTCCATATGCCTGCTTTAATCTTTGCCAAGCTAGAATGAGACATTGAATATTCAATCACTGAGCTGATCAAGCAGCATCTCAAGTTACTCTAAAATGGTTGAATCACTAGATTGAAGATTGCTGTCTAAATGTGACCTTGCCTAGTAATGTATTGTTAATTAAAAAATGTTTTGCAGTGTCACTTCTCATAGTCTTCTGCAAATAAATCTAACTGGTTCCTTCTGAAACTTTGCTAGTTTTTTATTATTATTCATGTATATTGGTTCTGTTCTATAATTGATCATTGTGAAAAATCAAGGAGTAAGTGATTGGTGAGATTTTTGTTATTTGCTCAGTCATGTAATATTATTTTACTTTTCTTTGGCAGCATCTTAGTTTATTTTGTATCTGCGGGTGTGCTGTCTGTTCATCTTAGTTGTCCAAACATAGCTGTCTGGGGTTTGTCATGGAAAAAAACTAATTTTGATGTCCCCTTCAGTGTTGCTGAGAAAGGGAAAAGCATGAATGCCTTCAAAGCTTACAAGGCTTGCACACCGATTGCATGGAGCCCCAACTTATACATAACCTTGGTTAGGGGCATTCCTGGAACCAGAAGACTTCACCGGCGTACATTGGAGGCACTGCGGCTTGGCAAGTGTAACCGAACTGTTATGAGATGGAACACCCCTACCGTTAGGGGAATGTTGCAACAAGTAATGATTAGTCAGTTACTGCATTTTAGTTTTGTTTATCAATGTTATTTGCTTACTTGAAGAATCTATTGCATGATTAGGTCAAGAGGCTAGTCGTGATTGAAACAGAAGAGATGTTCAAAGCCCGTAAACAGAAGGAGGCAAACCACCGAGCTTTACGTCCGCCATTGGTCATAAGCCATCTGCCTGCCCCAGATTGCAGTTCTTAAAAACAAACTTTGTCCTCTTAGGTCAGATCCTTCTCCAATGTTGTTTCATTGGACAATACAGTTTCTAGATGTGTTACTGGATAGAAATCCATTGGCTGTACTAGTTCCATCATGATTGAGTGGTTTACCGGAAGATATATTTTGCTGTGAGTTAATTAATCAATTGATTGCTACATATCTGGTGGAAGTGAAATAAAGGGCAGAGTCCACAATCTGGGTCCATGAAATTATACTATCTGCCTGTGGACAGCCAAAAAAAGAAAAGGCAGGCTGATATATTTCAATGGGTGATTGAACTTAACATTCTCCAGATATCTTGTTGCTGAGTTGGTGAATTTCCACCATTTTACAAGAAAGGGTTACAAACTGAAGTTTCATTCAGTTTTGTTTGCAAAATCTGTTGCTTTGAGAATTTGGAGCTCCTCTTCTAAGGAGGAGTCAAATTCACTCAATCCATCTTTATTAATATTGCTTAAGTTGATTTACTTTTGAAAAGGCTGAGATCCTTCCGATCTCTGTGGTCTTCATTCATCCATTGTCATCTGAGTTTCATCATGATGTCCTTGGCAAAGGTGCTTGTGGCTTATTAGTCTGCAATTACCATCTCATACATTAAGCAAAGCTTCTTTACTTCCACTTAATATGAATAGATGTTTCTTCTCAAGGAGGAAGTTTTCTTTGAAGTATACTGCATGTTGAATAATCCATTGAAATATCCTTTGAGAGAAAGATCTATAGTATGACCAGCTCTAATTTGAGAACTAACCAAGACGGTTTTGGGCACAGTATTTGTATTAAGACAATGCTTCACTTTATATTATGCTTCTGAGGATTACATTCTGAACTACTTTCACTGAGTACATAACTCTAATTCCAAAACCCCTACACAAGTGCTCCTCCCTTAACAAATTCGGTGAAGGCTAACGCAACTAGTCCCAACATCGCCAATCTTCCATTCCACAACTCGGCATTGGAAGTCATCACCCCATCAGACTTTGACTCAACTGTGACTCCTTGAAGTAGCGGAACAAGAGAAGCGACCGAGAGCAGAATGCTCGTCCCTATGAACCACGGGATGCCACCTTCACTGATCTGAGCGAACAAGTCCTGGCCTTTAGACAATTCAACCGCAATGGCTGCCACGAAGCCAATCATTGCGAGTCTGCCATTGATCCTCTCTGGTGCCGGCCCACTGAATGCAAACACATCGGTAAGGCCGGTGCTCACCTGTCAACATGATAAACGTTAGTATATGCAAGGAGTGGTTACTAGCAGTCTAGCAGGAGTGACTTTCTCACTTGATCAAAACTCAAATTAGCATGAGCATCGCCAGTGCAATTTCTTTGACAACATTTATCCTTTAGCAAACTTCAATCCTAAAGTTTAATCTCTTTAGTAGATAAAAGCTACGTGTGTCAGTGAGGCCTTCCCAAAACTCTTATCCATGTGCTAGGAGACTCTTGAGCGTAAGTATACCTTTGATTTCGATTTCGGGGATGGGTTCAGATCCGGCTTGCTCTCCTGCAACATTCATCACGTAACAATGTTAATTCAATAAACTCCCCAACATCACATCGTTGATGTTTTAGGCAAGATTGTTTGAAAATCTGCTACTTTACCTCGGCCATACACCTCACACGCAAGCCACCTCGAGGAGCCAATCTAGGACTAAGGTTGGCAGGGAAGAATCCTCTCACAACAGATATCCTGGAGCTAATGTTGATTGCGGTCCTAGGACTCACAGGGATCGAGTGCATCAGGATTGTTGAGGCCATGATCTTCAAACAAGGACCAAAAGTTTTGGGACAACTAGGAGAACAATACTTAGCTCAAGGTGCGCAACTGAATCGACTCTGAGTAGACTGTAGTGCTACTGTCTTGGACTTTAAAGTGAGAGATATGAAGTACCATTTATATAGTGCCGGGGAAGAGAGAGAGAGGGAGAGACTGACGGATGGTGTTGGTTCCACGCGATGCACGTCTGTAGGGGGTTAAATGGTTTCACCTCGTCCGTTTAATGGGAAACTGACGACGTGGGCCTTCGAATAGCCCTGAACAAAACAACGGACAAAATGGTTTGTAGGACTTCAGTTCTTGTTGGCTTCCGAACGTGAGGCCAAGAGAAGAGCGACGTAGTTGGAGGTTTTCAAGTTCGGTAAAGAACAAATTGGACCAGACGAGAACTTTCAAGTACCGCTGTCCATTGGCGTGACCTTGATGAAGACAGCATGCCCCGACTTCGCAGCTCAAGCACGGCACAGTACTCTCTTCAAGTCACTCTCTGTGTTTCAAAGGCGCATTCACAAGAAGGATCTAGAGTACTCTCGAGAAATTGAGCTTCAACAAGAATTCCGGTTCATGAGCATTTGATGCATCTTGGTAGCTGGCTATGATGAAGTTGACATTCGATCCCCTTATGACCCGCTAGACCAGTGGCCGAAATATATGTTGAATTCATCTACTGTCGGGCAACCTCTATTGGCTAGTGAGTTCATAACTCGATAACTTAAGATTCTAATTGAAAGCAGAATTGGCTAGATACGTTAATCAGCTCTAACTTGGGTTTGCTTGTAGTCGCCTTCCAATGATGAAGGCATGAGACTTTTATTTTGCATCAAAATGAAGTCTCGCACATCAGCACTGATATGCCGTGATTGAAGCACCTGACTTTCTTTTAGGTCCCACAGATATATTAATGAGTTTATCTATATATTCTTTATCCCTCTCCTTATGATAAAGGTATTGAGCTTTTATTGCTCACAATGGAAAAAGAAGTGCTCCGATTTTGAAGAGCATTAACTACACTTGCATCTCTGTCCTTACAATTCGCATTTTCTGGACAAATTTTGATGCTGACAACATTTCATTGGAGAGGTCTTCATAGAGCATCATGATAGGCATTGCAGGAGCTTACGCTATTGAACCAAACTTGCCTACAAACTGAGGAAATATACTCGTCTTGGCTGGGCTTACGTGCCACTGATCTAATATTGTCTTCAAGGTTCTTGACTTTTCTGATCCCTCATTGCAGCTGAAAGTTAAAGCTCGTTATAGACATCACAACATCGACAACTGCCTGATAGTGGCATGGTAACACTAAATCTACTATTATGTGACTCAGCGTTTGCTGAAATTGTTACTTGGTATTTGAACAACGCCTGGTGAAGAAGCCACGCTTTGGCCAGTTGAGGAGCGTTGCAGCCATGCTTTGTGGTGAGGTGAGCAAATTTTCAATATATAACTTTGTTCTTGTGGAAGTTATCTCTAGTGAATCTCGGATGCATAGCTTTTCATATAACAATAGAGAATTAACATAGAAACATATTTGCCACTGATACATCACCAGGAAATCCAAAAATTTTGTTTCTAAGGAAATAAACTGTCATCTGTATAATCCCACTGTCCCTGTGTGCTCTGATTCAATCCTCTTGCAAATTAAGAGGTTGGTTAGAGAAAGTAGTTTTTGGAATGTGAAGCGAAAAGTGTTCTAAGATAGGCATTAGATGTTGTGCTGTAACTGGGCACTTCTAGTTTGGGTCTCTTAGTTGCTGTTTGTTCAGCATGTAGCAGGATTGCTCCTTGCTTGTTTTTTATACTAATAAATTCTGAATATTAAAAAAAAAAAAAAAAAACCTAGTTTGGATGGTCACATAATTTGAATTCTCTTGCCAATAGACTACTGATCAATATCATCGCAATAAATTGCAAAAAAAATACCGCCTGGCTCTCCACCAGCAAGCTCTCAACGACTGCCTTCCTATAAAAGAACCCATGATTTAGAGGACTGTATGCTACTCTCCCAATGCCAAGTTCTCCGAAATTGAAAGTCCTGTAAAAACTGCCACACATCTTGAGGATAATAGGAGTGGAGCTGCAAAGTGGAATTAATTCATCCTCTATTTTGCAAGTCCACAGAGAATACTCCATCTGCACAGCTGTGTTTGGATGAATAGCATTAACTCTCTTTACTGTATCAATGCTAGCTTCTGACAAACCAATGTACTTCATCTTCCCTCCCTCCACCGGCTTCTTGAGTTCTCCCACCTATCTTACCAATTGCAACTGATTTAGTTAAACCAATTTTTTGCATTGTGTGTGCTCATTCTAGTTGTCCATCCATCTCTGTCTGCGGTTTGTCATGGAAAAAGCTAGTTCTGATGTCCCCCCTTCCAGTGTCGCTGAGAAAGGGGGAAGCATGAATGTCTTCAAAACTTACAAGGCTTGCCTGCTGATCCCATGGAGCCCCAACTTGTACATAACACTGTTAGGAGCATTCCTGAAGACCTCTTCAGTGTACATAGGAGGGGTTGCGGCTTCGCAAGTGTAACTGAACTCTTATGAGATGAAACACCCCTACCATTAGGGAATGTTGCGACAAGTAATGATTAATCAGTTACTGCATTTTGGTTTTGTTTATCGATGTCATTTTCTTACTTGAATAACCGATTACATGATTAGGTAAAGAGGCTAGTTGTAATTGAAAGAGGAGATGTTCAAAACCTGCAAAGAGAAGGAGGCAAACCACTGAGCTTTATGTTGGCCATTGGTCATAAGCCATCTGCCTGCCCCAGATTGCAGTTCTTAAAAGCAAACGTTGTCCTCTTAGGTCAGATCCTTCTCCGATGTTGTTTTGTTGGACAATGCAGTTTTTAGATGTGCTATTGGATGGAAATCCATTGGTTGTAATAGTTCCATCATGATTTGAGTGGTTTATCTGAGGATATATTTTGCTGTGGGTTAATTAATCGATTGATTGCTACATATCTGATGGAAGTGAAATAAATCTGGGTCCATGAAATCATACCATCGACCTCTGGACGACCAAAAAAAGGAAAGGCAGAAAGAAGCTGTGATAAATATTCCAATAAATAATTGCACCTAACATTCTCCAGATGTCTTGTTGCTGAGTTGGTTAATTTCCACCATTTTACTTGGATGGGTACAAACCAAACTTTGGTTTAGTTTTGTTTGCAAAGTCTGTTGCTTTGAGAATTCGGAACTTCCTCATCTAAGGACGATCTGAGTTCGCTCAATCCTTCTTTGTTATTGTTGCTTTAGTTTATTTACATCTGAAATGCCTGAGATCTTTCTGATTTAGGTATGTTCTTTGTTCACCCATTGTCATCTGAGTTTCATCCTAATCTCATTGGTAAAGGTACTTGTGTCTTATTAATCTGCAATTACCATCTCATAAATTAAGTGACGCTTCTTTACTTCCACTTCAAACGAATCGAGGCTTTTTCTGAAGGAGGGAGTTTTCTTCAAAGTATACTCCATGTCGAATGATCCAATGAAATGCCCTTTGAGAGAATGATTTAAAGTATAACAAACTCTAATTTAAGATTTAAACCAAGACGGTATGGGGCACAGTATTTGTATTGAAACAATGCTTCACTTTATATTATGCTTCTGAGGATTCCATTCTGAACTACTTACACGAGTGTATAATTCCAAAACCCTACACAAGTATTCCTCCCTTAACATATTCAGTGAAGGCCAACGCAACTAGTCCCAACATTGCAAACCTTCCGTTCCACAACTCAGCATCAGAAGTCATCAACCCGTCAGACTTTGACTCGGCCGTGACTCCTTGAAGCAGCGGAATAAGAGATGCAACCGAGAGCAGAATGCTCGTCCCTATGAACCACGGGATACCACCTCCACTGATCTGATCAGACAAGTCCTGGCCTTTAGACAGTTCCACCGCAATGGCTGCCACAAAGCCTATCATTGCAAGTCTGCCATTGATCCTCTCTGGCGCCGGCCCACTGAATGCAAACACATCTGTGAAGTCGGTGCTAACCTGTCAACAGGATCAACGTTGGTATATGCAAGGAATGGTTACTAGAATGAGTGACTATCTTACTTCATCAAAATTTAATCAGCAGAGTATCACCAGTTCAATTTCTTTGACAACACTTATCCTTCGGAAACTTCAATACTAATGTTTAATCTCTTTAAGTAAATAAAGGCTCCATGCATAAGTAAGGCCTTTTCAAATCTCTTATTCATGTGCTAGGAGGTTCTCAAGCATAAATATACCTTTGATTTCAATTTCGGGGATGGGTTCAGATCCGGCTTGCTCTCCTGCAACATTCATCACGTAATAATGTTAATTCAATAAACTTCCCAACATCACATCGTTGATGTTTTAGGCAAGATTGTTCGAAAATCTGCTACTTTACCTTAGCCATACACCTCACATGCAAGCCACCTCGAGGAGCCAATCTAGGACTATTGTTGGCAGGGAAGAGTCCTCTCACAACAGATATCCTGGAGCTAATGTCGATTGTGGTCCTAGGACTCACATGGATCGAGTGCATCAGGATTGTTGAGGCCATGATGTTCAAACAAGGACCAAAAGTTTTGGGACAACTAGGAGAACAATACTCAGCTCAAGGTGCGCAACAGAATCGACTCTGAGTAGACTGTAGTGCTACTGTCTTGGACTATAAAGTGAGTGATATGAAGTACTATTTATATAGTGCCGGGGAAGAGAGAGAGAGAGAGAGAGAGAGAGGGAGGGAGAGACCGACGGATGGTGTTGGTTCCACGCGATGCACGTCTGTAGGGGGTTAAATGGTTTCACCTCGTCCGTTTAATGGGAAACTGACGACGTGGGCCTTCGAATAGCCCTGAACAAAACAACGGACAAAATGGTTTGTGGGACTTCAGTTCTTGTTGGCTTCCGAACGTGAGGCCAAGAGAAGAGCGACGTAGTTCGAGGTTTTCGAGTTCGGTAAAGAACAAATTGGACCAGACGAGAACTTTCAAGTACCGCTGTCCATTGGCATGACCTTGATGAAGACAGCATGCCCCGACTTCGCAGCTCAAGCACGGCACAGTACTCTCTTCAAGTCTCTCTGTGTGTTTCAAAGGCACATTCACAAGGAAGGATCTAGAGTTCTCTTGAGAAAATTGAGCTTCAACAAGAATTCCAGTTCATGAGCATTCGATGCATCTTGGTAGCTGGCTATGAAGTTGACATTCAATCCCCTTATGACCTGCTAGACCAGTGGCCAAAATATGTGTCAAATTCATCTACTGTTGGGCAATCTCTATCGGCTAGTGAGTTCATAACTCGACAACTTAGGATTCTAATTGAAAGCAGAATTGGCTAGATACGTTAATCAGCTCTAACTTGGATTTGCTCGTAGTCGCCTTCCAATGATGAAGGCATAAGACTTTCATTTTGCATCAAAATGAAGTCTCGCACATCAGCACTGATATGCCGTGATTGAAGCACCTGAATTTCTGTTAGGTCCCGCAGATATATTAATGAGTTTATCTATATATTCTTTATCTCTCTCCTTATGATAAATGTATTGAGCTTTTATTGCTCACAATGGAAAGATAAGTGCTCCGATTTTGAAGAGCATTAACTACACTTGCATCTCTGTCCCTACAATTCACATTTTTTGGACAAATTTTGATGCTGACGACATTTCATTGGAGAGGTCTTCATAGAGCATCTTGACAGGCATTGCAGGAGCTTACGCTATTGAACCAAACTTGCCTACAAACTAGGGAAATATACTCGTCTTGGCTAAGCTTACGTGCCACTGATCTAATACTGTCTTCAAGGTTCTTGACTTTTCTGGTCCCTCATTGCAGCTGAAAGTTAAAGCTCGTTATAGACATCACAACATCGACAACTGCCTGATTTGACATACCTCTCCTCATTTTGTGAAAATCGAAGACTAGTGGCATGGTAACACTAAATCTACTATTATGTGACAGCGTTTGCTGAGATTGTAACTTGGTATTGGAACAACGCGCGGTGAAGAAGCCATGCTATGGCCAGTTGAGGAGTGTTGCAACCATGCTTTGCGGTGAGGTGAGCAAATTTTCAATATATAACTTTGTTCTTGTGGAAGTTATCTCTAGTGAATCTCGGATGCATAGCCTTTCACATAACAATAGAGAATTAACATAGAAACATATTTGCCACTGATATATCACCAAGAAATCCAAAAATTTTGTTTCTAAGGAAATAAACTGTTGTCTGCATAATCCCACTGTCCCTGTGTGCTCTGATTCAATCCTCTCGCAAATTAAGAGGTTGGTTAGAGAAAGTAGATTTTGGAATGTGAAGTGAAAAGTGTTCTAAGATAGGCATTAGATGTTGTGCTGTCACTGGGCACTTCTAGTTTGGGTCTCTCAGTTGCTGTTTGTTCCGCATGTAGCAGGATTGCTCACCCTGCTTGTTGTTTTTTATACTAATAAATTCTGAATATTCAAAAACAAGAAAAAAACCTAGTTTGGATGGTCACATAATTTGAATTCTCTTGCCAATAGACTACCGATCATTATCATCGCAATAAATTGCAAAAAACATACCAACTAGCTCTCCATCGGCAAGCTCTCAACAACTGCCTTCCTATAAAAGAACCCATGACCTAGAGGACTGGATGCTACAATCCCAATGCCGAGTTCTCCGAAATTGAAAGTCCTGTAAAAACTGCCACACATCTTGAGGATAATAGGAGTGAGCTGCGAAGTGGAATTAATCCATCCTCTATTTTGCGAGTCCACAGAGAATACTCCATCTGCACAGCTGTGTTTGGATGAATAGCATTAACTCTCTTTACCATATCAATGCTAGCTTCTGACAAACCAATGTACTTCATCTTCCCTCCCTTCTCCCACCTATCTTACCAATTGCAACTGATTTAGTTAAACCAATTTTTTGCATTGTGTGGGCTCATTCTAGTCGTTCATCCATCACTGTCTGCAGTTTGTCATGGAAAAGCTAGTTCTGATGTCGCCCCTTCCAGTGTCACTGAGAAAGGGGGAAGCATGAATGCCTTCAAAACTTACAAGGCTTGCCTGCCGATCCCATGGAGCCCCAACTTTTACATAACAATGGTTAGGAGCATTCCTGAAGACCTCATCAGTGTACATAGGAGGGGTCACGGCTTCACAAGTGTAACTGAACTCTTATGAGATGGATTACCCGTACTGTTAGGGGAATGTTGTGACAAGTAATGATTAGTCAGTTAATGCATTTTGGTTTTGTTTATCGACATCATTTGCTTACTTGAATAACTGATTACATGATTAGGTAAAGACGCTAGTTGTAATTGAAAGAGAAGAGATGTTCAAAGCCTGTAAAAAGGAGGCAAACCACCAAGCTTTACCACCAAGCTTTACATCCGCCATTGGTCATAAGCCATCTGCCTGCCCCAGATTGCAGTTCTTAAAAGCAAACGTTGTCCTCTTAGGTCAGATCCTTCTCCGATGTTGTTTTGTCAGACAATGCAGTTTTTAGATGTGCCATTGGATAGAAATCTATTGGTTGTAATAGTTCCATCATGATTTGGGTGGTTTATCTGAGGATGTATTTTGCTGTGGGTTAATTAATCGATCGATTGCTACAAATCTGATGGAAGTGAAGTAATCTGGGTCCATGAAATCATACCATCCACCTCTGGACGGTCAAAAAAAGCAAAGGCAGAAAGAAGCTGTGATTAATATTCCAATAAGTGATTGCACTCAACATTTTCCAGATGTCTTGTTGCTGAGTTGGTCAATTTCCACCATTTTACTTGGAAGGGTGCAGACCGAACTTTGGTTTAGTTTTGTTTGCAAAATCTGTTGCTTTGAGAGTTTGGAACTGCCTCATCTAAGGACGATCCAAATTCACTCAATCCTTCTTTGTTATTGTTGCTTTAGTTTATTTACATCTGAAATGCCTGAGATCTTTCTGATTTAGGTATGTTGTTTGTTCACCCATTGTCATCTGAGTTTCATCCTAATCTCATTGGTAAAGGTACTTGTGTCTTATTAATCTGCAATTACCATCTCATATATTAAGCAACGCTTCTTTACTTCCACTTCAAACGAATCGAGGTTTTTTCTGAAGGAGGGAGTTTTCTTCAAAGTATACTCCATGTCTAATGATCCAATGAAATGTCCTTTGAGAGAATGATTTAAAGTATAACAAACTCTAATTTAAGATTTAAACCAAGAGGGTATGGGGCACAGTATTTGTATTGAGACAATGCTTCACTTTATATTATGCTTCTGAGGTTACATTCTGAACTACTTACACGAGTGTATAATTCCAAAACCCTACACAAGTATTCCTCCTTTAACATATTCAGTGAAGGCCAACGCAACTAGTCCCAACATTGCAAACCTTCCGTTCCACAGCTCAGCATCAGAAGTCATCAACCCATCAGACTTTGACTCGGCCGTGACTCCTTGAAGCAGTGGAACAAGAGATGCAACCGAGAGCAGAATGCTCGTCCCTATGAACCACGGGATACCACCTCCACTGATCTGATCAGACAAGTCCTGGCCTTTAGACAGTTCCACCGCAATGGCCGCCACAAAGCCTATCATTGCGAGTCTGCCATTGATCCTCTCTGGCGCCGGCCCACTGAATGCAAACACATCTGTGAAGTCGGTGCTAACCTGTCAACATGATCAACGTTAACATATGCAAGGAATGGTTACTAGAATGAGCGACTATCTTACTTCATCAAAATTTAATCAGCAGAGTGTCACCAGTTCAATTTCTTTGACAACACTTATCCTTCGGAAACTTCAATACTAATGTTTAATCTCTTTAAGTAAATAAAGGCTCCGTGCATAAGTAAGGCCTTTCCAAAACTCTTATTCATGTGCTAGGAGGCTCGCAAGCATAAATATACCTTTGATTTCAATTTCGAGGATGGGTTCAGATCCGGCTTGCTCTCCTGCAACATTCATCACGTAACAATGTTAATTCAATAAACTTCCCAACATCACATCATTGATGTTTTAGGCAAGATTGTTTGAAAATCTGCTACTTTACCTTAGCCATACACCTCACTTGCAAGCCACCTCGAGGAGCCAATCTAGAACTATTGTCGGCAGGGAAGAGCCCTCTCACAACAAATTTCCTGGAACTAATGTTGACTACGGTCCTAGGACTCACAGGGACCGAGTGCATCAGGATTGTTGAGGCCATGATCTTAAAACGATGACCAAAAGTTTTGGAATAACTAGGAGGACAATACTCAACTGAGCGTGTGCAGCTGAATGAACTTTGACTGGGCTGTTGTGCTACTTTCTTGGACTATGTAGTGAATAATATGAAGTGGTATTTATAAAGTGCCGCGGAAGAGAGAGAGAGAGAGAGAGAGAGAGAGAGAGAGAGAGAGAGGGTGGATGGTATAGGTTCCACGCGATGCATGTTTATTGGGGTTAAATGGTTTCTCCTTGTCCGTTTAATGTGAAAGTGAAGACGTGGACCTTGAAATAGCCCTGAACAAACAACGGACAATGATCTGTGGAACTTTAGTTCTTGTTGGCTTTCGAATGTGAGGCCAAGAGAAGAATGACGTAGTTCGAGGTTTTCGAATTTGGTGAAGAACCAATTGGACCAGACAGAGAACTTTCAACTACCGACATCCTTTGGTGCGATTCGATGAAGACAACATGCCCCGACTTCACAGCTCAAGCGCAACACGGCACTCTCTTCTAGTCTCTCTTTGCGTTTCAAGGCGCATTCACAAGGAAGAATCTAGAGATTGCTCAAGAAATTGAGCTTCAACAAGGATTCTGGTTCATGAGCACTCGATGCATCTGGGTCATTGGCTACGATGAAGTTGACATGTGATCCACTAATGGCCCTCTAGACCAGTGAACGAAATACGTGTGGAATTCGGCTACTGTTGGGCAATGTCTATCAGCTAGTGAGTTCATAACTAGTCAACCTAAGGTTCTGATTGAAAGCAGAATAGGCTGGATATGCCAATCAGCTCAAACTTGGGTTTGCTCTTTGTGGCTTTCCAATGATGAAGGCATGAGACTTTTATCGTGCATGATTGAGGCCCCTTAATTTCTGTTAGGTCCCTGCAGATCTTTAACGAGTTTATGTATATATTTTATCTCTCCTTATAATAAAGGTATCGAGCTTTTATTGCTTACAGCGGAGGAATAATTAGTCTGATTTTGAAGAGCATTAACTACACTTTATATCTCAATTCATTGGAGAGGTCTTTATAGAGCACCTTCATAGGCAATGCAGGAGCTAATGCTATTGAACCAACCTTGCCTACAAAGTAGGGGAAAATACTCATCTTGGCTAAGCTTGATGCCTCTGTTCTAATATTGTCTTCAAGGTTCTTGACTTTTTTGGTCCCTCTATCATCGCCAGCTGAGAGCTTAGGCTCGTTGTAGACATCGCAACATCAACAACTGCCTGATTTGACATACCTCTCCTCATTTTGCAAAAATTGACGACTAGTGGCATGTTAACACCAAATCTACTATTATGTGACTCAGTGTTTGCCCGAAAGTGTTACTTGGAATTGGGATAGCGTGTGATGAAGAAGCCATGCTATGGCCAGTTGAGGAGCATTGCAACTGTGCTTCGCAGTGAGGTCAATAAATTTTTGATATGTAACTTTGTTCTTCTCTAAGTTCTCTCCTGTGAATCTTGGATGCATAGCCTATCACATAACAATAGAGAATTAACATAGAAAAATATCTGCTCCCAATAATATCACCACGAAATCCGAAAATTTTGTTTTTTAGGAAATAAACGGTCATCTGCGAAATCCCATTCTCCCTGTGTGCTCTGGTTCAATACTCTCGCAAATTAAGAGGTTGGTTAGAGAAAGACTTAGTACTCGTTTGATTGTGAAGAGAAAAGTGTCCTAAGATAGGCATTAGATGTAGTGCTGTAATTGGCGACTTCTAGTTTGGGTCTCTTAGTTGTTGTTTGTTTGAGGTAGGAGGATAGCTCACCCAGCTTTCTCTTGTCGATGCTAATAAATTCTGAGATTTGCCAAGTTTGGATGGTCCCATAATCTGGATTCTTCTGCCAATGGACTAATGATGGATATTGCCAAAATAAATTGCAGAGACATACCAAATGTCTCTCTAGGGGCAAGCTTTCGATGACTGCCTTCCCACCAAAGAATCCACGACCTATCGGAATGCCGAGTTCTCTGAAAGACACCTATCTTACCACTTGCAACTGATTTAGTCAAAGCCACTTTTTCGCATTTCGTGTGTTCGTTCTAGTTGTTCATTCATCGCTGTCTGGGGTTTGTCATGGAAAAAGCTAATTCTGATGTTCCCCCCTTCCAGTGTCCCTGAGAAAGGGGGAAGCATGAATGCCTTCAAAGCTTGCAAGGCTTGCTTGCTGATCGCATGGAGCCCCAACTTGTACATAACACTGGTTAGGGGCATTCCTGGAATCAGAAGACTCCACCGGTGTACATTGGAGGTGTTGCGGCTTCACAAGTGTAACTGAACTGTTATGAGATGGAACACCACTCAGTTACTGCATTTTGGTTTTGTTTATGAACGTCATTGCTTACTTGAAGAATGTATTACATGATTAGGTAAAGAGCCTAGTCCTGATAGAAATAGAAGAGATGGTCAATGCCCGTAAAGAGGAGGCAAACCACCGAACTTTACGTCCGCCATTAGGTCATGAGCCATCTGCCTCCCCCAGATTGCAGTTCTTAAAAGCAAACATTGTAATCTTAGGTCAGATCCATCTTCAATGTTGTTTGGTCAGACAATACAGTTTCTAGATGTGTTATCGCATACTAATCAATTGGTTGTAATAGTTCCATCATGATTGGGCGACTATTTTGAAGATACATTTTGCTGTGAGTTATTTATCAATATTTTCTACATATCCTATGGAAGATATTTCAATGGTTGATGGCAACATTCTCCAGAAACATTGTTGACGAGTTGGTGAATTTCCCCCATTTTTGGAAGAGGTAAATTTGAAGTTCGATCTAGTTTTAGTTGCAAAATTGCTTGCTCTGAGAGATGCTTTTGATTTTCCACTATCCAATGAATATCCGAACTCGCTCCATTCATCCTCGTTATTGATGCGTTAGTTGATTTACTTACTAAATGTTTAACATCCTTCTGATTCAAGTGTGTTCTTCATTCACCTTTTAGTCATCTGGGTGAAATCATTGGCAGAGGTGATTGGGGCTTATTAGTTTGCAAGTACCATCTCAGATAAATCAAGGTATGTTTAGACGTTTCATTAACGGAAGAATTTTATTTCAAAGTACACTCCATGTTGATTAATAACTTGACATATTTTTTGATAGAACGAACTACAGTATGAATACCATAAATTGACATCAAATCAAAGAAGGCATTATACACATCATTTGCACCCAACTAATAGTTCACTCTATTTGCTTTGGAGGATTACATTCTGAATTACTCTTTTCCAATTATGCAACCTCAATTCCAAAACCCTACACAAGTGTCCCTCCCTTGACATATTCGGTGAAGGCCAACGCGACCAGTCCCAACATCGCCAACCTTCCATTCCACAACTCAGCATCGGAAGTCATCAACCCGCCTGACTTCGACTCAACTGTGACTCCTTGAAATAGTGGAACCAGAGATGCAACCGACAGCAGAACACTCGTTCCCAAGAACCACGGGATGCCACCATCACTGATCTGAGCAAACAAGTCCTGACCTTTGGACAGTTCGACTGCAATAGCCGCCACAAAGCCAATCATCGCCAGTCTGCCATTGATCCTCTCCGGTGCCGGCCCGCTGAATGCAAACACATCTGTGAAGCTGGTGCTCACCTGTCAATATGATTAACTACATTAGCACTAGATGCATTTTCTTCGCACAGTTATCATCCAACTAACTTGTCAGCATAGTGTCACCAGTTCGATTTTTATAACCACACTTATCATTAGGAAACTTCAACCCAACAGTTAAACTTTTCGAGTAGATAACGCCGTAAGAAATGCCTCCTTGAAGCTCGGTTTCATGTGCTGGCGGACTTTTAACATAAATATACCTTCCGTTTTGGCTTCGGAGTTGGGGATGGGGTTGGTGTAGGCGATGAAGAGGGAACATCAGAAGCTGGTGTCTCCGTGCTACCTTCCGGCTTGATGTCCTGCAATATTCACCACGCACCAATGCCTATTCAATCGACATCCCACTATCATATTACAGACGCATTAATCGAAGGGCACTATCGTGCTACTTTACCTCAGTCATACACCTTACGCGCAAGCCACCTCGGGGAGCCGTCCTAGGAACATGGTAAGCGGGGAAATGGCCTCTCACGACAGATCTCCTGGAATTAATCTCGATCGCGGCACTAGGACTTGCAGGAATCGAGCGCAGCAGGATTGCTGAGGCCATGATCTTCGAACAATGACCAAAAGGTTATAACTCAAAGTGCTGCAATTAATCGAATTTGACTAGTTTGAAGCGCTGTTGTGTTTGGACTATGGAGTAAGTGGGATGGAGCGGCACTTAAATAGAGAGAAGAGAGAGAGAGAGAGAGAGACTGGTGGACGGTGTTGGCTCCACGTGATGCGTGCTCGCGAAGGTTAAGTGGTTTCGCCTTGTCCGTTCAATGTGAAAGTGACGACGTGGACCTTCAAATAGCCCCGAACAAACAAAGGACAAATGACTTGATGGGTCCTTAGTCTTGCCAGTCGGCTTTCGAACGTGTGGCCAAGAGGGGAGCAACGTAGTTCGAGGTTTTTCACGGTGGAGAAACGCGTCGGACCTGCAATGCAACTTCCATGGCGTGACATTGATGAAAGCGACGTGCCCTGACATTGCAGATCAAGCGTGATACGCCACTACTCTCTTACTGTCTCTCTTTCACGTTTCGAGGAGCTCCTTCAACAGGAAGGATCTTGAGCTCTCTTGAGAATTTGAATTGCAACGGGAAAATTTCGTGCAGGAGCACTAGTTCATCTGGATTGTCCATTATTATTGCAGTTGCTTTAGTTGATTTACTTCTGGAAAATTTTGAGATAATTATCATCTCGTTAATTCATCAACGCTTCTTTCCTTTTGCTTCAATAGAAATTGCTCCTACTTCTTACGGAACAAGTTTTCTTAAAAGTATACTCCATGTTACATAATACATCAAATTATCCTTTGAGAGAATGATCTATAGTATGTTAACTACTGCAATGTGAAATCTAACCAATAAGGTATTGTGCCCAATCTTTGTATTAAGACTATGGTTCCCTTTATTGGCTTCTAAGGACTACATTCTGAACCCTACACAAGTGTTCCTCCCTTGACGTACTCAGTGAAGGCTAGTGCGACCAGTCCTAACATCGCCAACCTTCCATTCCACAACTCAGCATCGGAAGTCATCAACCCGTCGGATTTGGACTCGGCCGTGACACCTTGAAATAGCGGAACGAGAGATGCGACCGAGAGCAGAACGCTCGTCCCTATGAACCACGGGATCCCACCTTCATTAATCTGAGCGAACAAGTCTTGGCCTTTGGACAGTTCAACCGAAATGGCCGCCACAAAGCCAATCATGGCGAGTCTGCCATTGATCCTCTCTGGCGCTGGCCCGCTGAATGCGAACACATCTCTGAAGTTGGTGCTAACCTATCAACATGATCAACGTTAGTATACACAAGAAGTGGTTATTTATTCGGTGAAATTAATTAGTCAATGTAAAATGCCATATAGCTAGTACGTTTCGCATGTACTATTCTATGCACACCTAGTCTGTCGCAACATTTGTAGTCCGACTAACTGGTCTTGTCTATGTATTAGAAATAGTTACCGGAGGACTATAATTGGTAGACAAAGTAATCATGTCATTAGAATGAGTGACCATCTCCCTTGGTGCGAAATTCAATCGGCAGAGTATCATCAAAATTTAATTTCTTTGACACTTATCAGTAGGGACACTTCAATCCTAAAGTTTAATCTTTTTGAGTGGATAGAATCTACGTGTCTAAGTAAGGCCTTCCCAAAACTCGGATTCATGTGCTAGGAGACTCTGAAGCATCAATATACCTTTGATTTCGGATGGGTTCAGATCCGGCTTGTTCCCCTGCAACATTCACCAAGTACCAATGTTAGTTCAATAAACTTCCCAATATCACATTGTTGACGTTATAGGCAAGATCATTCGAAAATCTGCTACTTTACCTCAGTCATACATCTCACGCGTAAGCCACCTCGAGGAGCCAACCTAGGACTATGGTTGGCAGGGAAAAGTCCTCTCGCAACAGATTTCCTGGAACTAAGGTCGATCGTGGTCGTAGGACTCACAGGGATCGAGTGCATCAGGATTGTTGAGGCCATGATCTTCAAACAATGACCAAAAGTTTTCGGAAAACTAGTAGAACAATACCGAAAGGATGCAATCGAAACGAATCCGACAAAATTGGAGTACTAGCGTCTTGGACTGTAGTAGAACGAGCGATCTGAAGTGGTATTTATAGAGTGCTGGAGAGAGACTGGTGGATGGTGTTGGCTTCACGCGATGCATGTTTGTTGGGGTTAAATGGTTTCACCTTGTCCGTTTAATGTGAGTGACGACGTGGATCTTCAAATAGCCCCGAACAAACAAAGGACAATGGTTTGAGGGACTTCGGTTCTCATTGGCTTTCGAACTTATGGCCAAGAGGGGAGTAACGTAGTTCAAGGTTTTCATCGGTGGAGAAACCCACTGGACCTTCAACTACCATGCATCGACGTGTCCTCGATGTCACATTCCAAAATGCATAAGAAATGGGATGACATGATAGTCCTTTCACACAAAAAGATGGAGCTTTGAACATAACCAACAACCTATAAACTACAAAAAAGGAGGATGACACAACTGTTCTTCCGCACGAAAGACGTAGTTGCAAACATAATTAACCGCCCGATATCAACGTGTATATATATATATGTATGTATGTATGTATGTATGTATGTGTGTGTGTATGTATATATGTAACGTGTGAAAAGACAGCTATGTCACCCCTTTTTTTTTTAATAATAATAATAAAACTAACCTAATGGTTATGACATCAAAGTTTCTATAATCTACCAAAGAATATGTATAATTAGAATTCAGCCAACCCAACAAATTATCAACAATTACGTATACCTCTCCCTTGAGCCATACCTAATATACAATTCCCAAAAGTTCCCTACCAATAATGCTTGTGTCCTACTTGCCTCTAATTGAGGAATAAACATGGAAGACGAGTGGAATTAGCAATCGTAGTCCAGTGAGTTGCACATTTCTTCTAAGAAAATTGAGTAATCACTATGCATATATTTCAAAGCAATACCAAAACTCCATAACCCAAACTTTAGGTATAAAATACATATCAAATCATAAATGAGTTGTTTCTTGTCAATAAAGCTTTATACTAATAAAATAGCACATTTAAACCATCATTGCAATGTAAGCATCAATAGTCAAGTTCATCGATTAATCTCTATAAAAAAAAACCATGTCAATGGTATATTTCATTGACTAATCTATTACTTAATATACTATTACGAACGATACAACGCTTGGTGACAAGACGATCAAGATTCCCTTTTGGCAAAGTCCTCCACCTACAAAGTTGCTGGCTTGATTCAAAATAATATCCTAAATTGATATACATACTCACAGCAGATTCATAGTCATATTGAGCATAAACAACTACCTTCCAATACTAGAAATTAATCTCATAAATAAAGTAAATAAATTTTCGCAACATAACCCATTTGTCATTTTTCAATTATTCATAAAGCCTTTCATAGACCAATTTGTGAAGCAATGTGTATATATATAATATTGCTTCACAATATCTTGCGTAACACGCTTACTAAACATTCATAAATAATCAAGGAGTAGTAACTGCTCGATTCGACTTTTTATGCAACAACAATGCCATTTTGTAATGCATACTATATATAATCCATAGAATTTTCGGAATATGAGTTTTACAAAATCAAAGAAAAAGTAGTACTACTCATCTCAAAATGCCTATTACCAAACAACGTAGCTATATACGCCAACAATCTCATAATCCTAACAACTAAATGAGAATTAACATCAAAATCAAGTAAATTATTATAACAATTACAAATTGGCTAAACAATGCTTAAACGCTTATAAAACAACTCATATGTACTAATAAATCACACATTTAAAGTGCTTATCCAAGTCATTTGCACTGCGGAGCTCCCATGCAAACCTTAAAATGTTTACTTTGACCAAACAATTGCTTCAAAACAACTCTCGTCAAGCCTTATGGCTCCACAATACCATAAACTACAATTTCCATGAAGTTTTTTTTTTTTTTTTTAATAACTGAAGATCCGCCGGAGCCCCCTTTCACTTATGCTAACCATTTTCATGAAGTTCATAGCTTAACAAATCAAAAATCGGTCTTCACAGCTCAAATTACCCCTAACCCCGACAACTAAATCAGTTGGAGGACCGAAGGGTATGGGCACTTACTAGGCATTGCAAATCAAGGTTGAATTTGCTTGGCGATTCTTTCTTCCTCCTCCTCCTTCCTCGTCCTCTCTCTCTCTCCCCCGCCCCGCTTTGTTTTGCATTAGCTCTCAATCTCTTTATAAAATTGAGCTTGCCATTTTCTTACTTTTACTTTTTATTTTTTTCTTTTTTATTTTTTAAATGTGGGTCCCACGGCCCTCTTTGACATGGTCGAAGAAAAGTATCCAAATACCGTCTTTGCATATATATTAGATAAACCAATAAGTTGGTTGTAATATCAAAGTTTTTATAGTCCACCAAAAAGAATATACACAATTAAAACTTAGCCAATCCAATAAATCATCAACAACTATGTATACATTCTATCATCCTTACAAATATTTCTTTCTCGAAATTTAGACATACCTTAATCATCAAACAAATGATAGGGTTTGTGTTTTGCTTCTTCGTTTCTTGTCGTTACAAAAACCTTCCAACCACCCTTTGCCCTTGCTAATTTTCTAGAAGCCTACCAATTATAGGGGCATTCTTCTGCGTGGAGCAGTTGCGTGTTAAGTGTCGCGGTTGTCCACATACAAAAATGAACTTTGCTATCAGCAGGCACATCCCTCTACATAGGACAATATTGTGCAATATGTTCCATTTTTCCACAAAGAAAGTATACTGTTGACTTGCGGTAACAAGGACTACCGAGATATCTCTTACATGTAATGCAAGAACCTTGAGTATTCTAACTTCTAAACTTCCTTAGTAGATCACTACTTCTTTCCTCACTATTGTCGCATGCATGGCTTTCTTGATAACCTATGAGCTTAAACCTCTTGTGCTAAGGCATATGTACCACTCTCCAACATGTCATGTTCAACCTAATCATTTGATCGAAAACATCTTTATGTGTTGTCAACACGAGAAACGTGAGTATAGTACAAATATAGAATTGAAGTGCTCACTGAAAGTGTTCAACCCTAGTCTTTTCACTAACTACAAACCATCCTCAAATCCACTTAACTTATTAGAATGGGCCGTATACTCTACAACTGTTGAGCAACCTTTAGATATATTGACAAAGTCATTTATCTTTGCTTGAAATGAATCTAGGAAGAATTGTACATTAAAAGTCTTAGTAAAGTCTTTCCATGAAATGATTGCATCATTACTTTTGAGGGCCGATCTAGTTCCTTCCCACCAACAAATAGTTTCCCCTTTCAAGTATTGAGTGGTGAAGTTGACCTTTTGATTATTGTCGATATTTTTAGCTCTAAAACTTCCCTTTATGTTTTTAATCCAACCATTGGCTTTAAGAGGATCCAACTTTTCATCAAACTTAGGTGAGTCTATCTTTCTGATTAGTGCGAAGGTGCATAAGTTAGTTGCTCCACCTTCACTTAATTCTTTCGTTTGATGATAGCAATGGATCATTATCAACATAAAATTAAATAAGGGAAACAGTTTTTGAGACTCTTCCCTAGTTTCACCTAAGTTGGGACTCCTATCAAATCGATTTTCTAGTCTTCTCTTTGAAGCTATAGCTTGAGAAGTTTAAGGCATATCTTTGGTGTTGGGAACAGCGACTTGTTTGCCTTTGTTATTTCTATGAAGTGAGGTAAGCGTCTTTGAGTTGGAACACATCATAACCTATATCTAAAGTGAAACATTACCTTAGCACAAAAAATATTAGCGTGCTAAAACTATCACACAATCCCACAACACCACATAAGATTTATGTCAAAACAAATCACAAACTAAGCTTTGATACCAAAAAATGTCACACCCTAAAATCAATGAGAAAAGGGGATGACACAGTTGTCCTTCCACATAAAAGATGTAGTCTAAAAAATAATCAACAATCTGTTAGTAACAATATTAGAGTTTTTATAATCCTCCAAAAAGAATATATACAATTAGAGTTTAACTGATCCAACAAACTATTAACAATTTTATATATTATATATATAAGTCCTTTAAGTCATATCCATGATAAAATGCCCAAAAGTTCACTAATAATAGTACTATTGCCTTACTTGCCATTGACCAAGGAATTGAAAACATAAAAGATGAGTGGAATAAGCAACTATAGTCTAGTAAATAGTACATATCTTCTAAGCATATCAAGTAACCACTATACATATTTAAATGTAGCTCATTTGCACCAAATTTGTAATATAAAAACTTTAAAATTAAAATGAGTTATATATGTTACTTTAGCATAATATTTGCATAGCATAAATACACGTTTAAATCAATAATAATAAAACAACTATTAATAGTTCAGCCCACTGATTAATCTCAATACACATGTGGATGGTACATTCCAAAGACCAATCTCAAGCTCATATATCAACCATGATCATACATAACACTTATTGACAAGGCAACCAAACTCTCCCATTGGCAAGTTCTCCACCTATATAACTAGTGGCTGGCCCACAAGGATATCTTAAACTAATATGCATATCCACAAGTCATTTAATGGTCTCATAGTGATACTGAGTATCAATACCAATACATAACACCCTCCATATTCTACAAAATCCAATCCAAAAATCATTACATATATTACAATACGTTTCCCAAATTGTTTCAAATTCCATTTCATAAACTACTTCACAAATCATTATATAAATTTTTCATAAATTATAATTCAAATTAAGGACTTCTCGTGAATTTAAACTATAATCCAAAGATAACATTTTCATATTTAATACACAAATGATAGTAAATGCTCGATTCAATTTATCCAAGAAATATGCTCATTCTTTGCTTATTCTTTACTCATAACATAACTTATCCATTTCATTTTCTATATATAACTTTACAAATTCAAAGAATAGATAATACCATTCAACTTGGAATACCTATGATCAAACAACGTAACTATACATGCCGACAATCTCATATTCCTAACAATTAAACAAGAATCGACGTCAAAACTAAATAAAATACTACAATAATTATGAGACAACTATACTAATCTTAAATGCTAACAAAATGACTCCTACATGCTAACAAAATTCTCAGCCAAAGTAGATATTCAACATTATCCGCAACACAAAACTTGAGCATGACATTTGGTCGCGTTATAATTTTCTATATCAAATCTCATTTCAAGCAAACTCACAATCAAAAGGAAAATCTTCGAAGTGTAACCCAAAGCTTGGCCGACCCAAAATCAAGTCAAAAACTAACGAGATATGACCCGAAAGACATTGGTCTCGCATTGCTCATTACTCAGCTAACTTCAAAATTTTATTTTGGGCAAACTATAAGTCTAAATCAAATTTCGTATAATCTTAGTCTTTGTTACATCCTAAACTATCTTTTTTATATGTATACACAGCTCAATGATTTTTTAATTGACATCGAAGCTCAAAATTGACTTAACATCAAATTTGTGTTGTAACTTTGAATATTGCTTATGTTAGATGAACGAAAGGTGTGATTACTTAGCAGGTGTTGCAAATCGGAGTTGAATTGATTTCACCAGATTCTTGTGATGCAAAACCCTCTTTCCTTCTCTTCTTCTTCTTCTTCTTCTTTCTTTTCTTCCTCTCTTTTTCTTTTCTTTCACATACATGTCTCAATCTTCTCTATCCCATTTCCCTTATATATAAACTAACCATGCACTTCTCTTATGTTTTTTTTTTTTTTTGGGCCTTTCCCCTTTTACTTTTTGGCTTAAAAAAAAAAAATATTTTATACTTGATGCAAACAACATGCCATGACTTCGAAGCTCAAGCATGACCCACTACTCTCTTCTTGTCTCTCTTCAACTTTCAAAGGCACATTCACTAGGAAAGATTGTTGAACTTCATATGCGTAGCTCTTGATATCAATGAGGAGTTGCGGCAACGCAACTCAAATATCAATTATTGAGGAAGACATGCAAGGTTCACTTCAAGAAAACACTCTTATTAATGAATGATGGCATGCCAAGCACACTTTCACACTCACTTATGGGAGTTAAGCTTATTCACACACTCTTAGATAGATGTCAAGCTCAAGTCTCACGGAGGGTGTTCGGGTATTTATAAGTCCAAGGAGCTGGTTATGCCTCCTAAAATATCTATATTTCAAGTAAAATATCTTTCTAAAAATATCTTAGATGCTTTTCGATAATGTTTCCCTAGAAATATATAGATAACATCTTCCTAGATATTTAGAGAGAAAATATCCTTTAGATATTTTTGTCTTTCTCTATATAATTCTAGAGAAAATATATTCCTAGTTATTTCTACATTATTCATTAAATAATCTTCATTAATATATTTAGATATTTAGCTTATATAGAAATAACTAAAATTCTTGAGAGAAGAAAGGAGGTGTATTTTTTCAACACTCTCCCTCACCGGCTACTTTTCTATCAATGTTGATCGTGTCACCATACAAAGTTGTTTTTTAAAATTCCCCAGCCGCCTTACTGTCTTCATTTAACCTTTTGTGCGCTCCTTCATGACTTCTTCCATTTTCAATGCTAGCTACCCCGATTTAACATTGTCCGCTTTAGCTTCAATTGGTCATTTGACTGCGTCTTTCAATTGGGCTTTGTGAAGCTTGATATTAAACAATGCCAATTTGGTTTGTGCTTTAGTTGCTTTTTCCTTCATCTCACCTAACTCGGCATTCATAATCGACAACTCTTCTATAAGACCTTTGAGATTATAACTTACGTGGTCAAGTCTTTTACTATCAATTTTCACTCTATGCTTCAATTGATTCAATCCCTCGTGAAGCACTTCATCATAGATATCTTGGTCCTTTTTGGTATAGGTCTTCTTCTTATTCTTACTCTTATTCCACTGATCCTTGCAACACAAGATGTGAGGTGGAATTTGGCTCTTGTTCTTTGGGTAACATTTCTCTTTCCTATCTCACGTTCTCTATTTTCCTTGAACTTGTGTAGTTTCTTGAGCTCACATTGGAGCTTCTCATGCTCTCTTTCTTTCATTTTGAGCTCCTTGTCCTTTTGTCTTAGCATCTCCTCTATCTTCACCCTCTTGATTCTCAACTTCTTCATTGTCTCATGCATCTTTTGAAGCTCCATCTCAAGGTTGCATGCTAGCAACACCACTTTTTTCTTCAAGTTTGCCATCGGCTTGCTATTCTTCTTTGACAAAATGACAAAGGTTGTCATATTATATAACTTGGTGATAGAGGAGGCTGTGAGCTCTTCTTTTTGCTCCTCTAAAACCTCTACTATTATTATTGGAAAGTCCACTCCTTTTCACATCACCTTTGGGATAGAAGTTGTGACATCCTGAATTTTAGGTTTTTTTTTCGATTGAATAAGTTGGGCTTTTCATCAATGCGTCTATAGTTTTTTCTCTCGAGTTGGCCACTCACAAGATAACTAACCTATCAGGTGAAGCCGTTAAGGAATATAAACGCAATAAACTTGAGAATTCGATCAAAAATAGACTACTCATCATGCTAATTTACAATAGTCAATATGGCACTATCAAAATTGATTATAAGTCAGAGATAGGTTGGTTCAACTGAGGCATGTGATTAAAAAGTGGGTAACTCCACTTAATTGCAAAATTTTGTCGAATGGCACTAAACTGATTTTTATGCCATTTTTGTACCCTATGCTCATATTTGAAATCTCAAGATTTTTATGACAACCGAGAGTCGCCATTGTGTCGAAAATGTATAATGTGGTTTGAAAATAATCGACCACCAGTCAATTGCGCTAAAAATTCCTAAAAGCTACTCAGTAGGTTATATCATGCTAAAATCACGTTCGATTGAAATTAACCATGAAATTAAACCTGGTTTGAAGAATTAAAAGTTTGTGCATGTCACAACTTATTTTAGGAACGTCAACTCATCCTTCAAAGAATTTTTAGCGAGCCCGAGATTTTTATGGAAAATCAATTCAGACAATTCGGAAAATAAAGGAAATTCGGAAAGGCCAAATTGAGAGGATTTTTGGCCTCCAAAGTGAGCTACCTGGCGAAGAGAAATTGTGGAAATTATGTAGGCTTCCTCCACAGCAAATTTGGTTACCAAATTGGGGAAGTTTGTGAAAAAATTGAAGTCCAAAGTGAGGAAATTCGTAGGCTTGTATGAGGGTTGCAACATTTGGCACCAAAGTTGAGCTTTTGTGGAAAATTATGCAAGAAAGTATTATGGGGGACAAAGAGGATGAACTTGAGGGCTTGTGGGACCAAGAATTGATGAGTGTAGAGAATTACATTAACTTCCCCACTTCTCCAACTTCCTTCGCACGCCAAGCCATCGGTTCTTCCCCCCTTTGCTGCCTCTACTTTCTTTTTCAATTTTCTTTGGCTCGAGTGCCTCCTTCCATGGACAAGCTACTTTTGCTTTTCTTCATTTCTGTCGAAAGAATCCAAGGCCCACATTTCCACCAGCGATCGGCCATCTCCACCGAATTTCCTTCAAGTCAATCGCCAACACCTACGCACATTCATCATCTCCTTTTTCCCTTTGTGCTCCAGCGACGCCACCTCCACAATACGTCATTCACCCCTAACCATTCCCCACGCCAATAACCCCTCTAGCAAAGCTTGACATCAATGCCAGCAGAACTCCCCAAGCACTAACTCCACCGCTTCATGCTCTCCTCCTCCTAGCAGCAACACCCGCATGTAGCAATCCACCGAAGCCAGCCCCACTTCTATCCTTTTGTGTCTCTACCCCAATCAAGCCCAGCTGCTCAGCTTCCACTAATTCAACCCAACGCAAAGCCTGAAGTCAAGCCCAACACCATCGCCAATGTTGCTCCTTACGCTCAACCCAATCCTAAGCCGAGGCCAGCCCACTTGAAGCCGACCAGTAGCCCTCCATAAAATAGGGCCGAAGCTCAACCTTAGCTAAGTTGTGTTGGGCTATTTTTAGCCCAATTCATACTCCAATTGGCATCGTCGTAGGCTCAAGTTTTGGCCGCCATCGTGCTGCCATCACCGTGAACCGGTTTTTGCGCTAAATTGGTGAGTTTACTCACTAAACTCTGCTTATTGAGTTAATGACGTTTAAGAGGTGTTTAGATTATGTTAATTAAGGTTTATGTGGTTAGTTAGAACGGATTAGTGATTTAATTATTCATTTATGCATGTTAGATGGATAGAACAGCTTAATTAGGGACTAGATAGATCGTGCTATTTATCTAGATTGGTTCGAAAAATTTTCCGGCCCGTTTTGGTGTTTAATTAAACATTTCCAGCCTAAGTTTCTATTTTTGATAATTAATTACATTTATTTAATTATTTTTTATATTTATTGAATTATTTAATATTTTCCGGAAATTATACCGAGATAGCTAGTGATCGGAATTTTGTGTCAATTGCATTGGTGTGCTTAGTTTGTGCAATTGAATACTATATTATGCAAATTGAGTGGAAATTGTAATTTTGGGTATTTATCCCAAAATTGTGAAATTTTGGTATTTTGTTTAGAAAATATCAGGACGTCAGTTTTTAATGCCAAAAAATTTTTTAGGCACTATAATAAATAATGAGATTTTCAAAAAGAAAAGTATAGTATTTTTGGCTCAAATTGACTGTGTACCCACACACAATTATTTTATCAAGTGTTTTTAATATGAAGAAAATAAACCAAGTTCGTTATTTTAATTAAAGCATTTAAATGCAGAGCACAATGCCCTTGGCTATGAGTGAGTGATCATGTGATCGTTCATGGTCATGGCAAGATGACTATTGAAAGTTGAGGTGACATATGTTGTGTTAAGGAAACCCGATGGGTTGTGAGCCGGTAAAGAACTAAGTGCTATACGATAATAGAATCTCATGTGAGCAACCTCTAGTACATTGTACCGTTGCTTGTTGTAGTCAAGGTCTAAGTGCTACATGGTGAATTGAGTCACATAGGAGTCATCTCTAGAAGCCTTGCAGTACTGTCATAGTTAAGAAATAAATGCTACGCGATAGCGAGATTTAGTCAAGAACTAAGTACTACACGATAGCAAGATTTTGTGTGACTTACATCTAGAACCTTATACTAGTGGCTTTTATAATCAAAAACTAAGTAATACATGACAGCGTGACTTTGTGGGAGCCACATCTAGTACTTTGAGTTATTGTTGAGTATAGTCGAGAACTAAGTGCTACACGACAGTGTGAATTCGTGGGATCCACCTCTAGTATCTCATACTATGATTGATTGTGGTTATGAACTAAGTGCCACATGATGTCAAAACTTCATGGGGAGAGGGCACCTCTAGAACTCGAGCTTGGTATTGAGTATTGAATCAGAATATTGAGTGGGGATGCTGAGGTTAGATTGGGAATTTGAATATTGAGAGTGAATAATTGGGACCCTTGTGAGAGATTGTTTGATTGAATGATGGATCGATTATATTGATTTAATTGATTGATTGATTGATTGACTAAGATTGAAATGAGACATTTCAAATGCTCGAGTGTTGTTACTGCACTTATGTGATATATGAATTGTGCTAACATACAGGAGAAAACTGAGAACGAGATAAGTTTTTGTATTGTGTGCATAGATTGCCTTTAGGCATATTTCTTTTATAGTCAGGGTTTAGGGAGTGAACTTGCTGAGACATTATCTCACCCGGTTGTGGACTTAACTTTTCAGGTTCCTAGTGTGAAGAACTCGAAGCTTGAGGCAGCAGGGTCAAGAGCACGGGGCTTAGAAGTTCTTTTTGAAGATAGACCCAATGTACTTAGACCCTAGAGTTGGCCTCTGTTTGTAAACTAGATTGTGATTTTTTAATAATGTGTTGATTTAAAATTTGTTGTCTTGCTTTTTTATATCATGTCTGTTGTTGTCAGGGGATTAGTTTATACGCTTCCGCATATGCATTAAAATGAATGGGTCGGTGATACATCCTGAAATGTCGCAATTTTTATTGACCACCAAGGGATGGCCACATGCTTGAGGTTTAGGACGTGACAAAAGTGATGGCATTTCTTTCTATCTGCCTAAAGTAACAAACTCTAGTAAAGTGTCCTACAAAAGTTATGGCATTTCTTTCTATTTGTCTAAAAAACTAAGTATTACACAATAACAAAGGCAAACAAGTCAATGCTCCCAACACCAAAGATATACCTTAAACTTCTCAAGCTATGGCTTCAAAAGGTATGGCATTTCTTTCTATCCCATTTCTTTCTTTCTACCGTCTACTACACCTTTCACTGCTTCCATCATCACAATCATCCTCAGTGAGCTCCCCCTAGCTAAGTGCTCTTCCTTTTTGATCGCTTTTACTATTCTCCATGATTAATCCTTTGTTTGCCATCCTTAATGCTTGCACCATTTCTCCTCTAACCCTCAAACCCTCTTTTATTATTGAAGAGAGAACTTCATTTTACTTAACCGAGACCTTAGAAATTTGTCTATCTCAAGCCTCTTAGTTGGTCAATACATTTTTCAACTTGTTTAGAGTTGGCTCTTTTGTTCATCCACAAGTGGCCTTAACGATATCATTATACTATAACCTTAATCCGTGAATGATAATTCTCTCATCCTTGTCTAAGAGATGGTATTCTGAGAATTAAATTTTGAAATTTCTTCACAGATAGATCTAAGTTTGGAGAAATATTGACTTGGCATCATATTTTGTGACAACACCAATAATAGCTCGTTTTGCAGCCTTTGCAACTATGCAATATTCGTCCTCGCGAATAGTATCGCCAAGTTATCACATGCCACATACGGGCATTTGCGTTCTTGTTGTGCTGTGACACCTCATTTTCAATAGTCACAGCAAAAACTACATGTGGGTACTCCAATTTTTGTAATGGGACCTATTGAGCTTTTTGACACTGTTCACCATATTTGAAATGTCAACTTGGATATAATGCTCTACACGTTACCAAGTAAGTTTGATCCTAGATCAATAGATCACAGTTCTTGATTGTGCACTGGCAAAATTTCAACGTACTCTGATACCTGACCATTTGCTCAAGTAAAATGGTCTCGAGCCATTGTTTTCATGTACCACGATCCCGATCGGGCTGTTCACTATTCAACTACTTGCTTTGATACCAATTGATGAATTGCGGAAGTGTAAATTTATAATGTGTATGTGCATGTGGGACAAGACTTTGGCAAGTGATCAAGCGAAGGAGCAACCAGTGTAAGGAAGGGAAATGATGTTTAATGGTTTAAGTGTATTACAGGACATGGGAATTTTGGTCTCAACTCTTGATATTGTCACACCCCAAAACTATAAGGAATGGGGATGACATGGCCAACCTTCCATGAATTATGTATATCTCAAGCTATATATATACATATCAAATAACTAATAAGTTTGTTGCAATATTAGAGTTTCTATAATCCACCAAAAAGAATATACATTTAAAACTCAGCTGTCCAACCACTAGCAAAGATTATAATTTCTTAAACCATACCCAAAATAGAACTCCTAAAAGTTTTCCAAAAGCGCTCTCGCCTTACTACTTGCTAACCTTGGGACATGGAAGATGAATGGAACAAGACATAAAAGCATATCAAACTTCCACATTACACATTTAAAACTCAAGGCATAACTCATTATCACCAAACAAAATATGATAACCTGAATAACAAAATGTGTTAAATGTTACCTCAACCTAGCTATATCAAATAGCCAAATTTTCCATTCATCCATAATAACAAAACCAGCATGAACTCATCATATCTCATATCAATGGTTCATTTCACACTCAATATCCAAACTCAAGGCCCTAGAGGTGAAAAATGATGTTTAATGGCCCTTGACTACAAGGCTCTAGAGGTGGCTCACACGAAATTTCGTTGTCGTGTAGCACTTAGTCCTTTACTACCACACATTTGATTTCGTCAACACAACACATATCATGTTTCAATAATCATCATATAACCACATAAATCGATTATACCTAAACAACAAACATAGCCCTACAAGAGAGATTTGTCGAATCATCTCACCATAACTCAAAATTTACCGAGCACTATATCCATCAATATATAACAAATAGGTCCTCATTTCCTCACAAGTATATGTCGGTTAATCTTACCTTGATACATGAGTGACACAAAACCAAAGATGACATTAGTACTACTCACCTGGGATTTGATCCTTTCTCGCGATCCTACCAAATGAGCGAGAATCAACATTAAGTTTTGGTAGCACGCCACATCAACCACGGTCTAATAAATCGCATACCCAAAATAATTATTCAAGCTGTTTGTAACACAACACTTGTGTGTAAAACTTACTTATACTATAACTTTCTTATCGAACCCCGTTATTAACATACTTATAGTCAATAGAGAGCTCTTCCATCATACTACAATAATCCCAACTTGATCAAATCCAAAATAAGTTGAAACTGCTGGACGCACACTGTTCACTGTGAAAACTTCAAAATTTTGTTTTGAGCAAACCGTAAGTTCAAATCATGATCCGTCAAATATCATTTCTACAAAAATATACAGCTTGAACTTCGCCGCTCTATTTTCCAAATATTTTGAATTGAAAACACACACAAGTCTCACCAGCTTCAAGAAAACCAAAAACCTTTTTTCTTTTCCCCCTTCTTCTTCTTATTCTTCTTCTCCTTCTTCTTCTTTTTCTCTCCTGTTTGGTCGACTCTTATTAATAACTCATCTTTCATTTTTCTTCTTTTGGGCCCCACCAGCCAAATGTTACAGATACCAAATGTTGAGTTGCGGAAGTGTGACTCAAATATCAATTATTGAGGAACACACAAGTCTCACTTCAAGAAAACACACTCTTATTAATAAAGGCACCCTCTTACAATGTTGGTTGGGAGAACTCTTCTACACACTTGTGCGCTAAGCGCACACTCACTTATGGAAGCTAAGCTCCCTTGTACACTCTCAGAGGGATGCTAATTTCAAGCTCCACAAATAAGGGTGCTTGGTATTTACAGGCCTAAGGAGGTGACTATGCCTCCTAAAATATCTTCATAAAAGTTTCCTACATATATCCTTGATGTTTCTAGTCTACATAATGTCTCATTAGAAATATCTAAATAACATCTCCCTAGATATTTATAGAAAAAATATCTTATAGGTATTCTTATCCTTCTCTAGATATTTCTAGAGAAAATATCTTCCTAGTTATTTCTACACTCTTCATTAAACATCTTTCAATAAAACTATCTAAATATTAAGGGGGTGTATAACAACTGCCTATTTTTATTCCAGAAACAAATTTTCTATTCCAGACTTGGTTTCTAGAATAAAAATCCGTTTGATAAACCTATTTCATTTTTCTATTTCTAAAATAGATTCTTGTTCTAGAAATAGGCTTGGAATAGAAATCAGAAGTATAAATTCTACTTCTTTATTTCTGGAATGGAAATGAGAAATAAAAATTCTTCTCATCGTTCATCAACCGGTCATTCATGTGTCACCGTCGACCACCGTTTGTAGGTCGCTCGCCAGCTGCCGCCGCTGCCACGTTCGCCAGCCACCGGTTGCCGGCCGTCGCCCGTCATCGATCGTCGGTCCACTGCCATTTGAAAAGAAAAAAAAATTTATCATTATCAAACGGATTTTTATTTTTAGAGTAGAAATTTTGTATCATTATCAAACAATTATTTTTGCTTAAAAACTCTTCTAGAAATAGAAATAGAAAAATGCATTTCTCTTCCATAACCTATTTCTATAATAGAATAATTATCATTCACCCTCCAAAGTAATATGGAAATATTTGAAATTCTTGAGAGAAGAGAGGCGATGCATTTCTTCAAAAGGGTCTAGAGCTCTTTCAAGAAATTGAACAGCAACAAGAATTCGGAGCGTAAGCACTCAGTGCATCAAGGCTGTCCATCATTATTACTGTTGCTTTAGTTAATTTATTTCTGGAAAATCCTGAGATGAGTGTGTTCTTCTTTCACCTTTTAGTCATATGAGTCTCACCGTCGACTCATTCGCAAAGGTGCCTGCAGCTTATTAATCTGCGATTACCATCTTGTAAATTGATCGATGCTTATTTACTTTCGCTTCATATGAATCGATGTTTCTTCTTACGGAAGGAGTTATCTTGAAAGTATTCTTCGCATGGAATAGTCCACTGACATATCCTTTGAGAAAATGATCTACAATATTATAACTGTAATGTCAAATCTAACCAAGAAGGTATTGTGCACAATCTTTGTATCAAGATAATGGGTCAATTTATTGGCTTCTGAGGATTACATTCTGAACCCTACCCAAGCGTTCCTCCCTTGACATATTCGGTGAACGCTAGCGCGACCATTCCCAGCATTGCCAACCTTCCGTTCCACAACTCAGCATCGGAAGTCATCAACCCATCTGACTTAGACTCGGCCGTGACTCCTTGAAACAGCGGAACAAGAGATGCGACCGAGAGCAGAATGCTCGTCCCTATGAACCACGGGATGCCACCTTCACTAATCTGAGCGAACAAGTCCTGGCCATTGGATAGTTCAACTACAATGGCTGCCACGAAGCCAATCATTGCGAGTCTACCATTGATCCTCTCAGGTGCCGGCCCGCTGAATGCGAACACATCTGTGAAGCCAGTGCTCACCTGTCAACTATGAATTTAATCAGCAGAATATCACCAGTTAAATTTCTCTGAAAACACTTATCATTGAGAAACTTTTATCCTAGCGTTTAAACTCTGTATATACAAAAAAAAAGCGACCTGTATTTGGCCTCCCCAAAACACGTACTCATGTGCTAGGAAGCTCTCAGGCATTAATATACCTTTGATTTTGATTTCTGGGATGGGTTCAGATCTGGCTTGCCCTCCTGCAATATTCACCAAGTACCAAGGTTACTTCAAGTAACTTCATAATATCACATTGTGCACGTTGCAGGCAAGATCGATCAAAATTCTGCTACTTTACCTTAGTCATACACTTCACGCACAAGCCAACTTGGGGAGCCAACCTAGGACTATGGTTGACAGGGAAAAATCCTCTCACGATAGATTCCTGGAACTAATGTCGATCACGGTCCTAGGACTTGCAGGGACTGAGTGCATCAGGATTGTTGAGGCCATGATCTTCAAACAAGGACCAAAAGTCTATGGAAAACTAGAAGAAGGGCACTCAACTCAAAGGGTGCAACTGATTCGACTCTGACTAGACTGAAGTGCTACTGTCTTGACTATACAGGGGCTTATATGAGGCGGCATTGATACAGTGCCGGGGAAGAGAGAGAGATGGAGAGGCTGGTGGATGGTGTTGGTTCCACGCGATGCATGTTTGTGCGGGGTTAAATGGTTTCACCTTGTCCGTTTAACGTGAAAGTAATGACGTGGACCTTCAAATAGCCTTGAACAAACAACGGACAAGTGATTCGTGGGACTTCAGTTCTTGTTGGCTTTCGAATGCCAGGCCAAGAGGGAAGTGACGTAGTTCGAGGTTTTCGACGGTGGATTAACCCATTGGACCTTCTACTACCATGCATCAACGCGACCTTGATGAAAACGACATGTGGCAGCTTTGCAGCTCAAGCACGGCACGCCACTCCCTTCGAGTTTCAAAGGCATATTCACTAGGAAGGAGCCGTAGCTCTCTTGAGAATTTGACCTGCAACGAGAATTCACTCGATGCATGTGCTCGCGGGATATGATGAGTGTTTCATGCGATTCCCTTATGACCCCCTAGACCGGTGATCGGAAAATGCGTTCAATGTGGGGCGATGTCTATCAGCACAAACCTAAGAGCGTTTTACCAAAGCAGAAGGAATCCAAGTTCAAATAATTTCTTGAGGTAGTGAGCTCATAACTCAACAGCTTAAGGTTCTATGTGAAGGCTGACCCAAGTGACTTTCCGATGATTGAGGCGTGATACTTACTGTAGTGCATCTTGATCAAAAATTTAAGTCTCGCACATTATCACAGCTTTCATTGAAGCACCCTAATATCTGTTAAATCCCTTTAGATAAGCCAGTTTACACCAGTTCTCAATAGGAGGAATAAGGATTCCGATTTTGAAAAGCATTAACTACACGTATCAAAACTAATTATCAATCTCAGTCCCTTACATTCACATTTTTCAGACAGATTTTGATTCTGACAAAATAGAACCGAACTTGCCTATAAAGTAGGGGAAAGTACGCCTAAATTGATAATATATCAGAAATTCTTGCTGACCCACTTTTCCTGGTATCGGACATGCTTAAATTAGAGATATCAAGCAGAGTTGTTCAAACGAACGGTTCAGGACAATTCATCAAAGCACTTCAAGAAAAATTTCAGCTAAGGAACATATTGCTCTCTGTAAGATGGAATAATTTTTTAGTGTAGCAGACACTAATCTATATCCACAGAAAGATTAACCAGTGTCTCTAAGCAACAATTTTCATGCACCGAATATTATCTGTCTCTGTCAGAAGCTCTTCGGAACAACTTATGATTTCTACTGCATCGTGCTCCATCAGCTGAACCTCACCATTCCACAACCGATGAAATATCACATCAAAATAAAGCGCAGGCAGAGCATCTCCACCTTACAACATAACACCTCTGTTTGTCAAATCCAAAAGTTCAGGCATACACTACAGTTTCTAACTCAACAAGCTCGTAGAATGGAGGAACATAAATGTCTTTCACATCATTGATTCTCTGATTTCTCAGGCTCCCCATGATGAGACTGCAATGTGGATATCACAACCAACGACCTCAAGCTTTGACTAGAGTATTCTCCCTTAAAACAACTAGTGGAAAGAACGAGGGAGAAACACCTCCATCGAGTCAATCTTTCAATTATGCCGCGCATTGTCTTTGTGGAGTATTTGCATTTTTCCACGAATACTTAGCAAATGATTCTTCTAACTCTCTTTCCCCACTCACTTCGTTCACAGCCACGACCTCACAAATTTCTCTCATCTGGTCCTGGCTAAGCTTAAATGCCACTGATCTAATATTGTCTTCAAGGTTCTTGACTTTTGTGGTCCCTATATCATCAAAGTTAAAGTTTGTTATAAACATCACAAAATTAACAGCCGCCTGATTTGACATACTTCTCCTGATTTTGCAAAAATCGACAGCTAGTGGCATAGTAACACAAAATCTACTATTATGTGACTCAATGTTTGCCCAAAATTGTTACCTGGTATTGGGATAACGTCATCCCCTTGATGAAGAAGCCACGCTAGGGCCAGTTGAGGAGCAGTGCAACCATGCTTTGCAGCCAGGTCAGCAAATTTTTGATATATAATTTTGTTCTTCTCTAAGTTCTCACCAGTGAATCTTGGATGCATATTCTATCACAAAACAATAGAAAATTAATATAGAAGCATATCTATCACTGATATATCACCAAGAAATCCGAAAATTTGGTTTCTAAGGCAGTAAACTGTTGTCTGCTGTATGCTCTGATTTAATCCTCTCGCAAATTAAGAGGTTGATTAGAGCAAGACTTAGTAGTTGTTTGAATGAGAAGGCAAACGTGTCCTTGTCCTTAGATAGGCATTAGATGTTGTGCAGTAACTGAGGACTTCCATTTTGGGTCTTTCAGTTGCTGTTTGTTGGGCTTGTAGCAGGATTGCTCACCCTGCTTTCTGTTGTTGACGCTAATAAATTCTAAATACCAACAAAAAGTAATTTACCAAGTTCGGATGGTCACATAATCTGGATTGCCAATGGACTAATGATTAATATCATCAAAATAAATGGCGAAAAAACATACCAACACACTCTCTGGGGGCAAGCTCTCAACAATTCCCTTCCCACCAAAGAATCCATGACCTAGAGGGCTATATGCGACTATCCCAATGCCAAGTTCTCTGAAATTGAAAGACAGGCAAAAACTGACTCATTTCCATGATATCTTGAGAGGAAACAGAAAACATCTTAAGGATCATAGGAGTAGACCTGCAAAGTGGAATTATTTCATCCTCAATGTCACGAGTCCACAGAGCATACTCCATTTGCACAGCTGTGATTGGATGAATGGCATGAGCTCTCTTTATCGTATCGATGCTAGCTTCTGACAGACCAATGTACTTTATCTTCCCTTCCTCCACCAGCTTCTTGAGTTCTCCCATCTATCTTACCAATTGCAATTGATTTAGTTAAACCAATTTTTCACATTGCAATTGTTGGAGAAAAATGATCATACGCTAGAAAGCAATATGAAGAAACACCATGATTCAACAGTGCTTACAGTATCCTCTATCGCCACTGTGGTGTCCACCCTGTGCTGAAAGTACAAGTCTATGTAATCAACCCCGAGTCTCCTAAGACTACCTTCACAGCATTCTCTTACATAATCAGGAGTACCTCTGATGGCAGGTTGAGCCCCCGCCAACCTTGCTATGCCGAATTTCGTTGCTAACTGAACCTGCTCTCGCGGAAGCTCCTTCAGAGCCTGAGTGAGTAATTAATTTGGTCCCAGTAACAGGACAACCAGCAAAGAAATTAGGCATAGTTTCAGTCTCAAAACGTCCATTTCTCAAGAATCTTCAGGGTCAAACTTATCAAAGAGAGGTTAAATCTTGATGCGTGAAAGCTAATTAAAACAGGTATCACCTTTCCGATCATGATCTCATTGTCATGATCTTGACCATAGACATCTGCTGTATCGTAGAAGGTGATGCCCTTCTCGAATGCTCTCTTTATGAGTAAACATGCAGCTTCATGGGAAAGAGGAGTATTCATGGCACCAGAGAGTCCTGCACATCCAAAGCCTAGTCGAGAGACCTGCACAAGATGAGACGTCACTTTCAGTAGTCATCTCTTCAATATCCTATCTCAAATCTGGTGAAGATAAAAAATTTCTTCACTATCCTAAGAACAAGAGTCCTGAATAAATAGTTCCCCTACTCCCTTGAAATGACTTGAACATGCTAAGTGTCCATCCTCGCTTGCCCTTGCCAGAACTAAGAGCACACCCAAGCCAACCTACTCTTGAGCTGCTACGAGCCAACTCAATTCAACGTGATCCTTTCAAGTTTGAGGCATGCAAGTATTGAATGGAATCGAGAATGTGATTGAGCATACTTAGACCCTCATAGCTGAATATAAGATATCCAAATTAGAGTAATACATCTAAAAACATAAGAAACACTTATTACGCTGTTTTCCAATTTCATGATACTTTCAAAGCTCACTTAGCTCGAATTCCAGCTTAGCTCGCAGTCTCACATAGAATTCTTGCTTTTGGACAGTCGATTTGAGCTTAAGCTCATTACCGAACACTTGACCGAGTCGAGCTCGAGGAGTCAACTGGGGATGACTTGACTGTGATCACACCCTTAATCCAAAAACCCAGATCACACTCGTCAACTAATGCAAGGAGCCAAGGACTCTGGGCACGATGATGCACTCTAAAGCTTCTGAACAGTCCCTTGGTCAAATATCACAATAATCAGGCACCATCTTTGGGGTTTGAAACGAAAACTACTGCTCTTGAAAACATGAAGACAAGAATTCAATAATCACCTGAATAGAGAAGGCTCACAAGGACAAAAGGAAGCAAAGATTGTTACCTCCAATCCCTGGCTGCCCAGTTTCACCCTGGGAATCTGAAATCGCTTCTCCTCCTCCATTTTCCCTTCTCTATTTCTGCTTCTCTTTCTCTAACGAAGATGGGTTGAGGATGAAGAGGAAAAGGACAGATTCTTGAGTCCTGCCATGACCATTGTCGTTGACGATGACAGCGGCAACTTTTTCTTCGGGGTTAGTCCGTCGACGTAAAAATTCCAATTTGTTATACCTGTAGTCAATTTATCTCAATTTAATTTTCGATTATAATAAATTATTATCAATTAATTTCTATTAAATTATATTAATACCATAAAAAAATCACAAATTGATATATTTATCAATTATCACATGTTATACATCTTAATAATTTAACGATAAAATTTAACAGAATATATATTTATTATAAACGTATCAATTTGAAGTTTTCCTTTATATTATATTTATTTCTGATTATAAGAAAATTTTGATTGGCTTGAGCAGAGAATAAGTTGAATAATAGTGTTGTCATACACGACGGTAATGGACTACAGATCCAACTGATTCTTCCAGAGTTTTGCTAATTGCATAGGAATGAAAAACTGGAGTTGTGAGATCCCCTTCAATGCGACTAATTGCAATCATTATATATTAGATAAGAAGAGAGATTGATAAAAGGTCTGGGTGCCAACTTCGTCCAATTTTACACTTTTTCACCATGAACTGAGTATCTCAAAGATTGTGGTATTTCTTTGGATTGGTAGTAATGAAATGGATGCGGGTTACGACGTGGGTTCTCGTTTTTCCTTTGCGTAAAGTGATTTTTCGTTTGATATCCTGGTTCACCGTACCAAATAGGAACATGCTCCATATGTTCCGACATGACAGGAGTTTGTTAGCGGTGATCGGTAATTTTTCATGTTCTAATTCGAGCAATTGTACGACTATTGACCATGACACAGTAAGAGTTCTTATCTAGACCCAAATCTATCAAACGGAATTCATCATGACTCTCAATTTTGTGAATCTTGAGAGTGCTAAAAATTTAATTCCAGATTCATTGCGGACAAGCAACCTAGCAACTTGTAGCACTAAAATGGCGAACTTCCATGGAAAATCATCATTAATTCCCTCATGCCAATAGAAGCAACACTAGGATGATAGATTTGGGGAAAATTTTCAAATAAAGGTATAAAATGGGCTGTTTTCTTAATATATGGGTTAAAGTAGATTTTATCCCAAAAAGATCCCTAATGATCAATTTAGTCTTAAGTAAGGACCTGAGCTCATCGGCCTACCAAATTTTCGTCTGTCAATTTGTACGTAAGAATCTCATGCTTATTCCGTTAATTTTGTTGAAAATTTTGCACTTTGACCAAATTGGGAAGCACCAAATTCAAGCTAGGGTTGTTTGACAGTTCCTCGTAGGGGAATTTTCCTCCTAATATCGCTAATATAACTTCTGTTTCGATCATCTTGTTCGATCTTGGTTTTGTGATCCGAGATCATTTTCCTAAATTAGTGCAAGTGATCTTTCCTTCGTCCAAGAGAAGATGATTATCGCTTGTTGAAGCAACTTTTTTAACAAGTTGTGATTATGTCATGGAATACCATATCGATGACAGTGACGATAGCAATGATAAATGCACCCTCCTTCCATACCTACACTGTCGACTTCTATTTTTCATTTGGGTGAATCTCACAACCCACAAGAGCCAAATAAACACGGGTTAGCTCGAGCGTTGCGAATCAAGCAAAAGATTGAAGGAAATCGAGAACGGGATATGAGATTCACTCCCCCATTCAATTGCATTAGATTGGGGACACAAGCAGATGTTTGAGTGCAGGAGTTACACGAGAATCCACTCCTAGTGGCCACCGGCGATGAAGGCATGAGACTTCTACAATGCGTCCCAATGAAAAATGAAGTCTTGCACGTCATCACGGATATGCCATGAAGCACTCTTGTTTCCACTAGGTCTCTCTAGATCTGTAATAAGTTTAAAAATATATATTCTCTTTTTGATGACGAAGGTATTGAACGTCTGTTACTAACGCCATTCTCATTGGGAGGGATACAGATTCTGACTTTGAAAAGCATTAACCACACGTATCAAAACTAATTATCAAACTCAGTCCCAACAATTCGCATTTTTGGGACAACTTTGATTTTGACAATTCTTCATGGTATGAATCATCTTGATAAGCAACGCAGAAGCATGCTACAGCAAAGAACTTGCCAACAAAGTAGGGGAAAGCACTCCGCAATTGATAACGCATCAGTTATTTTTCCTGACCTGCTCGTTTGGCGTCGAACATCTTTATCATTAGAATGATCGAGTTGAGCTGTTCGAAATAATGGTTCGGGACTAATCGCCAAAGCACTTCGAGCAACATTTTCAGCTAAAGGAACGTTTTCTTGAGGAGAAAGACACTAGAAATACCATATAAATTTTTTTTTTTTCAAACACTTAAATGCCCTTAAAAAAAAAAACAATCATTTAAGTGTCAATTCCAATTTGAGTCGCCAAAAATCCGACGTTGCCATGCTTTATTAATTTCTTGATCTTACTTAACTTTCCAGCATGCCCACTCAGCATATTAAAAAAAGAAAGTGATCAATTCATTACTATTCATTATTAAAATATATAATAACTTTATTGCCAATCGATGTTAAAAAGTTGTCTATCTCAAGCCTCTTGGTTGGTCAATACATTCTCCAACTTGGTTAGAGTTGGCTCTTTTGCCCATCCACAAGTGGTCTTAACAATACCATTGTATTCTAACCTTAATCCGTGAATATTCTCTCATCTTTGTATAAGAGATAGTATTCTGAGAATTAAATTTTGAAATTTCTTCATAAATAGATTTAACTTTGGAGAAATATTGACTTGCTATCATATATTGTGGCAACACCAACAATAGCTCGTTTTGCAACCTTTGCAACTAGGCAATATTCATCCTCGCAAATAGTGCCGCCAAGTTATCACGTGCCACATTTGGGGTCTTTGCATTCTTGTTGTGCCGTAACACCTCATTTTCAATAGTCACAGCAAGAACATATAGAGCCTTACCTACTTTGATGTTCCACTTTATTAACTCGCCATTGTTCGTGGGTGGTGTGGTGTTGTTGCCACCCATGACATCTCACAAGTCTTGACCAAACAAATAAAACTACATGTGGGTACTCCAATTTTTGTAATTGGAGCTGTTGAGCTTTTTTATGTTGTTCACCATACTTGAAATAGCAACTTGGATATAATGCTCTACACTTTACCAAGTAAGCTTGATCCCAGATTAATAGATCACAGTTCTTGATTGTGCATTGGCAAAATTTCGACATACTCTGGTCCTTGACCATTTGTTCAAGTACAATGGTCCCAAGCCACTATCTTCGTGTACCACGATCCCAATTGTTCTATTCACTATTCCCAACTACTTACTTTGATATCAATTGTTGGATTGCGGAAGTGTAAATTTATAATGTGCATGTGCATGTGGGACAAGACTTTGGCAAGTGAGCAAGCGAAGGGCAACCGAGGTAAGGAAGGGAAATGGTGTTTAATGGTTTAAGTGTATTACACGGGGAAAAGTACCAAAAAAATAAACGTATTACATTGATATCAATTCAGTCCCAAAATTTTCAATTTGACCAATTTAGTTTTAAACCTTTTAATATTGGTATTTCAACCAATTTTGGCCTTCTGACGCTAATGTGGATGTCGGCCAGTGGCCAAACACCGACGTGGCAATTTTATGATTTTTTAATGATTTTTTTGATTTTTTATTAATTTTTTTCTTTTTTTTTTTTTTTTTTTAATTTTTCCTTTTTCTTTTCCGGATGTGGTCGGCAAGCCTCCGTGAGGCTCACCAGCCACCGTTGGAAAAGAAAAGGAAAAAGAAAAAAATTAATAAAAAATTCGAAAAAATCCATTAAAAAAATCATAAAATTTGTCACGTCAGTGTTTGGCCACCAATCGACGTCCACATCAGCGCCAGCCAGCTAAAATTGGCTGAGTGGATTGAATTGGCACCAATATTAAAAGGTTAAGAACTAAATTGGTCCAATTAAAAAGTTTAAGACTCAATTGGTACCAATACAATAGATTTATAACTTTTTTGGTACTTTTCCCGTATTACATGACATGGGAATTTTGGTCTCAACTCTTAATAGAAAATGTTGAGTTGCAAAAATGTGACTCAAATATTGCGGAAGACGCAAGTCTCACTTCAAGAAAACGCACTCTTATTAATAAAGGCACCCTCTTACAATGTTGGTTGGGAGAACCCTTCTACACACTTGTGCACCAAGCGCACACTCACTTATGGAAGCTAAACTCCCTCGCACACTCTTAGATGGATGCTAATTTCAAGCTCCACAAATAAGGGTGTTTGGTATTTAGGCCTAAGGAGGTGACCTTCCTCCTAATATCTTCATAAAAGTATCCTACAAATGACCTTGATGTTTCTAGTCTACATAATGTCTCATTAGAAATATCTAAATAACATCTCCCTAGATACTTATAGAGAAAATATCTTATAGGTATTCCTATCCTTCTCTAGATATTTCAAGAGAAAATATCTTCCTGATTATTTCTACACTCTTCATTAAACATCTTTCAATAAAACTATCTAGATATTAAGGTAATATGGAAATTGTAGAGAAAAGTTACTTTGTATTATTCAATAAACTTTAATATATATACATCAAAACTAAACCCTAAAAGTGGTAAAGACTAATTTACCCTTCTTACTCCTAACACTCCCCCTCAAGCTGGAGCATAAATATTAATCATGCCCAGCTTGTTACAAATATGTTCTATCCTCCCATTACCCAAGGACTTAGTAAAGATGTCTGCAAGTTGTTCACTGGTTCGAACATGACTGGGAAGAATTACTCCATTTTGCAACTTCTCTCGGATAAAATGACAATCAACCTCAATGTGTTTTGTTCTCTCATGAAACACGAGGTTGGAAGCTATATGCACAGCAGCTTTATTATCGCACCATAGAGTCATGGGTACTAAATCTTTAAAGCCTAACTCAGTCAATAACTGTCGAATCCACACTAATTCACACGTCACTTGTGCCATGGCTCTATATTCTGACTCAGCACTAGAGCGAGCAACAACACTTTGTTTCTTACTTTTCCATGATACTAGATTTCCTCCGACTAAGGTACAATATCCAGTAGTTGATCTTCTATCATCTGGAGACCCAGCCCAATCAGCATCAGAAAAACCTTCAACTCTGTTATGACCATAGTTTTGGTAGAGAATTCCTTTTCCCGGAGCTTTCTTCAAATACCTCAATATCCGAATAACTGCATCCCAGTGAGATGTACGAGGGGAAGACAAAAACTGGCTTACTACACTGATAGGAAAAGCAATGTCTAGTCGAGTAACTGTAAGATAATTCAGCTTACCTACCAATCTTCTATATCTCTCAAGATTATTAAGAATTTCTCCTCCATCAGCAACTAATTTAACCCCTTTGTTCCATGGGTGAATCAAGAGGCTTTGATCCCAACATACCTGTCTCAGTGAGCAAATCCGAGACATATTTTCGCTGTGACAGAATAACACCTTTTTGTGATTGTGCCACTTCAATTCCTAGGAAATATTTCAATTTTCCTAAGTCCTTAGTTTGAAACTGTTGATGAGGATAGGCTTTTAGCTCAGCTATACCAACCAAGTCATCTCCCGTGATGATAATATCATCAACATACACAATCAAGAATAGTTTGCCTCCCCTTTATTGTTTATAAAAGAAAGAATGATCATTTCCACATCTTGATAGCGCAAAAGACAATACAACCTCAGAAAATCTTCCAAACCATGCTCGTGGAGATTGTTTCAAACCATATAAAGATTTTTTTAATTTGCAAACTAGTCCAGACTCCCCCTGAGCAACAAACCCTGGAGGTTGCTCCATATAAACTTTCTCATGAAGAGTGCCATTCAAAAAAGCATTCTTAACATCAAGCTGAAATAAAGGCCAATTATACGTTGCAGCAAGAGAGATCAAAATACGAACAGAAGTAAGTTTGGCAACAGGAGAAAATGTGTCTAGATAGTCAACCCCATACACCTAAGCATACCCTTTTGCAACAAGTCTTGCTTTTAAACGAGCAAGAGAATCATCGGGGTTAACTTTTACAGCATACACCCATCGACAACCAATAGCAGTTTTGCCTAGAGGAAGTGGTACTAAGTCCTAAGTTTGATTAATCTCAAGAGCCTGTAATTCTTCTTCCATTGCTGTCCTCCAACCAGAACTTTGTAACGCCTCAACAACAGACTTGGGGATAGGATATTGTTCAACAGTAGTTAAAAAGGCTCGAAACGTAGGAGACACAGAAGAGTGAGAAATAAAATTTGCAATAGAATGTTGAGTACAAGTATGTGTACCTTTGCGATGAGCAATAGGAATATCAAGATCGGATACAAGAGGAGGGACAGCTAATGGCGGATCTAGAGCTGAAGTCGACGTAGTAGTGACATGAGGAGCAGGGGGAGCAGTAGTAGCATCACGATGACGTCGTGTATAAACCTGGAGAGGAGGTGGTTTCTCTATAGATACTGGTGAAACATTGGGAATAGTAGACCGAATGGTGGTCAAATACAAGTCTTCATCTAATTCAGACACATCAATTAGAACATTATGATAAGAAGTGGATTCAAAAAATGAAACATCAGATGTTACAAAATATTTTCTCAGTAATGGAGAATAACAGCGATATCCCTTTTGAGTGCAAGAATAACCCATAAACATACACTTGAGTGCCTTGGGATCAAGTTTTGATACTCCGGGTCGATAATCACGAACAAAACAGACACAACCAAAGATACGGGGTGGTAAGACAAACAGTGGTTCACTAGGAAGCAAGGTGGAAAAAGGAATACCACCTTGCAGAATAGAAGAAGGCATGCGATTAATGAGATAACATGCAGTTAGAACAGCATCAGACCAAAAGGTTTTCGGTACCTTCATCTCAAATAACATGGATCTAGTAACTTTCAATAAATGCCTATTCTTCCGTTCAGCAATACCATTATGTTGTGGAGTATCAGGACAGGAAGATTCATGGATCATACCATGTTGAGTCATAAAATCATAAAATGATGTGGAAAAATACTCCTTAGCATTATCAGAACGCAGAACTTTAACATGCATGCCAAATTGAGTATAAATTTCAGATATAAATGCACGAAAAATAGAAAATAACTCTAAACGATCTTTCATTAAATATAACCAAGTAACTCTGGAAAAGTCATCGACAAAAGTAACAAAATATCTGAAACCTGAATTGGAAACCACACGACATGGACCCAAAATATCTGAATGAACTAATAAAAAAGGAGATGCTGATCGTTTAACGACTCGAGGTGTATAACTAACACGATGTAATTTGCCAAGTTGGCATGACTCGCACTCTAGACTAGAAAGAGATTGAAAACTAGAATCTAACTTTTGAAGACTAAGTAGAGAAGGATGACCAAGACGACAATGGATTTGATGTGGGGACGCAACACTTGTGCAAGCAACTGAAGAAGCATCTTCAAGTACATACAGCCCCCCTTCCTCACGTCCTCTACCAATCGTCTTCTTTGTAGCCAGATCCTGGAAGACACAAGAATCAGGATAAAAAGTTACTGAACACTGAAAGTTTTTGGTTAACTTATTAACAGACATTAGGTTAAATGGAAGTTGTGGAAGATAAAGCACTGAGGACAAAGGTAATGAAGGACTTGGGTTAACTGTGCCAATTCCCCTAACATGTGTAGGTGACCCATTGGCTAGAGTAACTATGGACAAAGATGGAGAAAAAGAGGAAAATATACCTGAAAGACCTGACATGTGATCAGAAGCCCCTGAATCAATGATCCAAGGACGAGAAGTAGCCGAAAGACATGCAGTAGCATTACCTGTCTGAGCCAAAGTAGCAGTGGAAGAAACAGGCTGTGAGATTTCGCCACCACCGTTCACCGGAATAGGGCTTCTCCCTCGCGCGGCTCACTCGTGTGGTTTGCTTGCGAGACTCGCTCGTGGGACTCACTCGCGGGGCTCACTCAAGCGGCTCGCTCGCGGGGCTCTTTCGCGCGGCTCGCTCGCATGGCTCTTTCGCACGGCTCGCTCGGCTCGCGCCGCTCACGCTACCCGCACGGCTTGCTCGTGCGACTTCCGCGCGCTCATGCTTGTGCGACTTGCTGGCCTACCAAGGGTTTTGACGACCCTATGCTTGTTGGATTTGGTGGTGTAGCTGTCCCGCTTCTTGTACGTGAGGTCGGTGAAGGAGAGGGAAAACCCTAGAGAGAAAAAGAAGACAAGTTGAAGTAGCAACATAGTGCAATAGCACTCATCGGGATGATTTTGTGGGTTAGAATTTGTTTTAAAGTTGCTGATTTGGCTGATTAATGAAGCAAGTTGCTGCTTGGGTATAGTGCAATTATTTATTTGATGATTTGAAAGTTGTGTGGTAGCTTCTGTCATTTTATTTGGTAGTGGTAATATTGGGTTATTGAATTGTTGAGGCTGAGTTGTTTGACGGAAGCTAAGGTCAGAGTTTGCTTATTCTTATTTGGAAAATGGGCGATGAGAAGAATAATACTGTGATGAGTGAGGTGATTTCCTCTTCATCTAATCGAATTACTGATAAGAAGCCCGCAGGTAGTGCTAACTTCCATTAATGGAAGAAAATCATGAAGCTTACTTTGACAGGTAGGAATCAACATACACTTAACTGAGTTTAAGCCCAGAGATGATGTAACTTGGGATGGTGTTGATGCACGCATTCTTAGTCAAATGTTGAATTCTATGGAGAGTAATATAGTTGACATGGTAACTCATGTTGATACAGTCAGAGAACTATGGGAGTATTTGAATGTGCTGTATTCTGGCCAAGATAATTTGTCGCGGATTTATGAGCTGTCGCAAGAGTTTTATCGATTTGAAAGAAAGGGGCGCTCTATTACTCAATGCTTTGCAGACTTTAAGAGATTGTATGAGGAGTTGAATGCTGTTCTCCCTATTTCAGCTGATGTTCAACAAATGCAACGTCAAAGGGAACAATTGGCTGTAATGGGATTCTTAGGATGTCTTGGTTTTGAGTGTGAAAATGTTAGGTCTCAGATTCTTGGAGGAGAGAATATAGCATCCCTCACAGATACATTTGCTCGAGTTCTTCGAGTATCTCATGAGTCCTCTCATGATACATCATCAATGGTGGGGAGTTCAGCCCTTGTGTCCCAGACTCGAACTGGTAGTGGTAACAGGAGTGATGGAGGAACCCATGGCGGGTATAGTGGGCGTGGTGTCCGAGGAGGAGGCCGAGGCATTGGAATAGGGAGAGGTCAAGGTAATCAGCATCCTTATGGACAATTCCATATATCTACTGATAATTCGGGAACTACACGAGTTTGTCATTACTGTGGCAAACCTGGTCATATTCAAAAATTTTGCTACAAGCTACATGGGAGACCAGGGCAGCAGCACCAGTTTGCTAATATGGCATCTAATATTGACCCTACTCCACAGTCATCTGAAGACAAGGTGGTGGTTATGTCTGGTGAGGAATATGCTCTAATACCATGTAGAGAAAAGTTACTTTGTATTATTCAATAAACTTTAATACATATACATCAAAACTAAACCCTAAAAGTGGTAAAGACTAATTTACCCTTCTTACTCCTAACAGAAATATTTGAGATTCTTGAGAGAAGAGAGGCGATGCATTTCTTCAAAAGGATCTAGAGCTCTTTCGAGAAATTGAACAGCAACAAGAATTCGGAGCATAAGCACTCAGGGCACCAAAGCTGTCCATCATTATTACTGTTGCCTTAGTTAATTTAGGCTGCGTTTGGTAACGTTTCTGTTCTTTTTTTGTTCCAGGGAACGAAACAAAAAAAAGTGTTTGTTCTCCGGGAACACTTCTTGAACAAAAATATGCGTTTGGTAAATTTGTTCCGGGAATAAAAAATAAACGAAACACGTTTGGTACATTTTTATTCTTTTTTTGTTTCTTTTAATTTTTTTATATTTTTATTTTCATTTTTCATTTTTCCTTTATTTTTTACTTTTTTCTTTCGGCCGGCCGCCGGCCTCCGGCGACCGGCCGACGGGGCCCGGGCAGCGGCCTCGCCCGGCCACGGCGAGTCTCGCCGGCCCCCGGCGAGGCCGAGCCTCACCGTCGTTGGGCGAGGCTCGGCCTTGCCTTGGCTGGGTGAGCTCGGGCTCGCTAGATCCGGCAAGGCCGAGTGTCGCCGGCCCTCGGCGAGGCTCGGCCTCGCCGGATCTAGGCGAGCTTAAGCTCGCCCTGCCATGGCGAGGCTCGACCTCGCCGGATCCGGTGAGCCCGAGCTCGCCCAGCCAAGGCGAGGCTCGGCCTCGCCCGCGCCGGCGACGCCGAGCCTCGCCTTGGCTGGGCGAGCTCGGGCTCGCCCAGATCCGGCGAGGCCGCGCCTCGCCATGGCTGGGCGAGCTCGAGCTCGCCCAGATCCGGCGACGCTCGGCCTCGCCGGCGCGGCGAGCTCGAGCCTCGCCGGATCTGGCGAGCCCGAGCTCGCCCGGCCAAGGCGAGGCTCGGCGTCGCCGGCGCGGCGAGGCCGAGCCTCGCCTTGGCTGGGCGAGCTCGGGCTCGCCCAGATCCGGCGAGGCTCGAGCTCGACCGCGCCGGCGACGCCTCGCCTCACCAGGGGCCGGCGACGCTCCGGCGAGGTCGCCGACGGCGTCGCCGGCCCTCGACGGCCGGCCATGGCCTCGGCCGGTGACCGGCCAAAGAGAAAGAAGAAGAAAAGAGGAAGAGAAGAGGAGAGAGAGAAGGAGAAACAAAAACCAAAAATTGTTTCTTGAGAATTGTTTCTGAAACGAGAAACAACTTTTTGTTGTTTCTCGTTTCTACTCTTTTTTTGTTTCAGGAACAAAAAAACAAAAAAAGAACAGAAACGCAACCAAACGCGTTTCTGTTCTTTTTTTGTTCCCTGGAACAAAAAAACAGAAAAAGTGTTTATAAACACTTCTCAGAAACGAAAACATGCAGGCCCTTACTTCTGGAAAATCCTGAGATAAGTGTGTTCTTCTTTCACCTTTTAGTCATATGAATCTCACCGTCGACTCATTCGCAAAGGTGCCTGCAGCTCATTAGTCTGCGATTTCCATCTTGTAAATTGATCGACACTTATTTACTTTCGCTTCATATGAATCAATGTTTCTTCTTACGGAAGGAGTTATCTTAAAAGTATTCTTCACCTGGAATAGTACATTGACATATCCTTTGAGAAAATGATCTACAGTATGATAACAATTGTAATGTCAAATCTAACCAAGAAGGTATTGTGCACAATCTTTGTATTGAGATAATGGTTCAATTTATTGGCTTCTGAGGATTACATTCTGAACCCTACACGAGTGTTCCTCCCTTGACATATTCGGTGAAGGCTAGCGCGACCAGTCCCAACATCGCCAACCTTCCATTCCACAACTCAGCATCGGAAGTCATCAACCCATCTGACTTAGACTCGGCCGTGACTCCTTGAAACAGCGGAACAAGAGATGCGACCGAGAGCAGAATGCTCGTCCCTATGAACCACGGGATGCCACCTTCACTAATCTGAGCGAACAAGTCCTGGCCATTGGATAGTTAAACTACAATGGCTGCCCCTGTAATATTATGCAATAATGTAATATTATGTTAGTGGGCCCCAAAAGAAGAAACTGAAAAAGAAACCGAAAAGTTAGTAAAACAAAAAGGAGAAGGGAGAGGGCTCGGCTAAATAGAAGCTGAGGGGTCCTCTACCAAAAAAAAAAAAAAAAAAGAAAAGAAAGAAAAGAAGAAGAAGAAGAAGAAGAAGAAGAAGAAGAGAAATGGGGAAGAAAGGAAAGGAATCTTGGCACGTGCACGTCTCGGATGCCTCGCTAAGCCGACTCGACTCCATAACACAGCACCCGGTAAGACATCAAGCCCTCATTTGTCCGATTGAAGTAATTTTTGGATTTAGGATTTAAATTCGAAATTTATGGAAAACTGAGCGGCGAAGTCTAATTTTGGAGTCGTTGAGCCGCGTATTTTTGCAAGAATGGTAATTTAGGGTGTTGTGGAGCCGTGAGATTTTACGGATCGTGATTTGAGCTTATGGTTTGTCCGAAACAAAATTTCAAAGTTTCCCGCGCACAATGAACAGTACGCGTCCAGCAGCTTTGGGCCCGTATTTTGTCATTTTTCGGCTTAATTTTGGGACGGTCAAGTTGAGATTCTTGTGATATGTTTCAAGGGCTCTCTATTGAATATAAGTACGTTCGGATCGGAGTTCGGAAGAGAAAGTTAAGGCGCAATCAAGTTTTGCACTTAAATTTCGTGTTGCGAATGGCTTGAACAATCGCTTTGGTTATGCGATTTGTTAGCGAGTAGAAGTCCTTTTGTTAAAGTTAATGCGTAATTTAGTTGTTTCGAAGTAGAGACAGAGTTTTATTAGATTTTAACATTTTTCTCGGTTATTTGTTAGGACCTTGAATTCGACGATACGAGTATCGTTCGTCGTTTGGTCGTCGACGATGAGGTGAGTGGTACTATATCTTCTTTGGTTTTATAAAATCATGTCTTGAAGTATATATATTGAATTGAGAAGAGCATTTAAAAGCTAGATCGAGCAATTGCTATCCTTTGGTTAATTGTGAATCTTTGAAAAGCACGTTATACAAGGCTTGCGGAAAAACATATATAAAATTGCTTTGTGATGATTTATGGAAAGATTTATGATGATTTGATAAACGAGTATAAAATGGATGATGGGCTATGTTGCAAAATGTTATTTATTTGGTTTAAGATATTGATTTTTGGATTGGATTTCTAGTATTGGAGAATGGTTATTTATGCTCAATATGACTGTGAACCCAGTGAGGGGTTTTTGGGGTATGCATATCAGGTTTAGGATATCCTTCTAGGCCTAGCCACCGGCTTTGTAGGTGGAGACCTTGCCAAGGGGAGAATCTTGGTCGCCTTGTCACAAGGCGTTGTGTCGTGACCATGGTTAGTTATTGAGCAAAAGATTGATCAATGGATAGACCATTGATATGTGTTTTTGATGGAGATTATTCAATGGATTCGACCATTGATACTTAACTTTTGATGGTGATTTAAATGAGTCTTCCATATTAGTATAAAGCTTTGATGATGAGAAATAACTTTTATATGATTCGATATGTATTTTATATATTGAATTGGCGTTATGAAATTGGTTTGTATACATGCATAGGGGTTGTTCGATCTGCTTAGAAGATATGTACTACTCACTGAGCTGTGGTTGCTCATCCCATTCCTCCTTTAATCTTTTCAGGTTCCTCAGCTAGTGGCGAATAGAGCGAGTGCATAGTCGGTGGGAGCTTTTGGGGAGTTCTATTTTGTTTTTGGTATGGTTCAAGGAAATGGTGCAAATAATACTTACTAGTAGTTGGATTGTCTGAGTTTAAACATATATCTCTTTTTCTTTTGGTGGATTATAGAAACTCTGATGTTGCAACCAATTTGTTGGTTTATCTGATATGTATATATATATATATATGGTTTGAGATATATATAAGTTAATATCAGTTTGTTGGTTGTGTTTGAGGCTGCGTTCTTTGTAAAGAAGGACGGCCATGTCATTCCCATTCTTTGTGGTTTTGGGGTGTGACAGCCACGAAGCCAATCATTGCGAGTCCACCATTGATCCTCTCAGGTGCCGGCCCGCTGAATGCGAACACATCTGTGAAGCCAGTGCTCACCTGTCAACATGATTAACATTAGTTTACACAAGGATTAGTTATGAATTTAATCAGCAGAATATCACCAGTTAAATTTCTCTGAAAACACTTACCATTGAGAAACTTTTATCCTAGCGTTTAAACTCTGTATATACAAAAAAGCGACCTGTATTTGGCCTCCCCAAAACACGTACTCATGTGCTAGGAAGCTCTCAAGCATTAATATACCTTTGATTTTGATTTCTGGGATGGGTTCAGATCTGGCTTGCCCTTCTGCAATATTCACCAAGTACCGAGGTCACTTCAAGTAACTTCATAATATCACATTGTTCATGTCGCAGGCAAGATCGATCAAAATTCTGCTACTTTACCTTAGTCATACACTTCACGCACAAGCCAACTTGGGGAGCCAACCTAGGACTATGGTTGACAGGGAAAAATCCTCTCACGATAGATTTCCTGGAACTAATGTCGATCACGGTCCTAGGACTTGCAGGGACTGAGTGCATCAGGATTGTTGAGGCCATGATCTTCAAACAAGGACCAAAAGTCTATGGAAAACTAGAAGAAGGGCACTCAGCTCAAAGGGTGCAACTGATTCGACTCTGACAAGACTGAAGTGCTACTGTCTTGACTATACAGGGGCTTATATGAGGCGGCATTGATACAGTGCCGGGGAAGAGAGAGAGGTGGAGAGACTGGTGGATGGTGTTGGTTCCACGCGATGCACGTTTGTGCGGGGTTAAATGGTTTCACCTTGTCCGTTTAATGTGAAAGTAACGACGTGGACCTTCAAATAGCCTTGAACAAACAACGGACAAGTGATTCGTCGGACTTCAGTTCTTGTTGGCTTTCGAATACCAGGCCAAGAGGGAAGTGACGTAGTTTGAGGCTTTCGACGGTGCAGAAACACATTGGACCTTCTACTACCATGCATCAGCGCGACCTTGATGAAAACGATATGCCGCGGCTTTGCAGCTCAAGCACGACAACCCACTCCCTTCGAGTTTCAAAGGAACATTCACTAGGAAGGATCCGTAGCTCTCTTGAGAATTTGACCTGCAACGAGAATTCACTTGATGCATCTGCGTCGTGGGATATGATGAGTGTTTCATGCGATTCCCTTATGACCCCCTAGACCGGTGATTGGAAAATCGGTTCAATGTGGGGCAATGTCTATCAGCACAAACCCAAGAGCGTTTTACCAAAGCAGAAGGAATCCCAGTTCAAATAATTTCTGAGGTAGTGAGCTCATAACTCAATAGCTTAAGGTTCTATGTGAAGGCTGACCCAAGTGGCTTTCCGATGATTGAGGCGTGATACTTACTCTAGTGCATCTTGATCAAAAATTTATGTCTCGCACATTATCACAGCGTTATTGAAGCACCCTAATATCTGTTAAACCCCTTTAGATAAGCCAGTTTAAATACAAATTTGACTTCTCTACTTACGACAAAGATATCGAACTTCTGTTGCTTACACCAGTTCTCAATAGGAGGAATAAGGATTCCAATTTTGAAAAGCATTAACTACACGTATCAAAACTAATTATCAATCTCAGTCCCTTACATTCACATTTTTCAGACTGATTTTGATTCTTACAATATAGAACCGAACTTGCCCATAAACTAGGGGAAAGTACGCCTCAATTTATAACATATCAGAAATTCTTGCCGACCCACTTTGCCTGGTATCGGACATGCTTATCATTAGAAATATCAAGCAGAGTTGTTCAAACGAATGGTCCGGGACAATTCACCAAAGCACTTCTAGAAAAATTTCAGCTAAGGAACATATTGCTCTCTGTGAGATGGAACAATTTTTTAGTGTAGCAGACACTAATCTATATCCACAGAAAGATTAACCAGTGTCTCTAAGCAACAATTTTCATGCACCGAATATTATCTGTCTATGTGTGAGAAGCTCTTCCGAACAACTTATGATTTCTACCGCATCGTGCTCCATCAGCTGAACCTCACCATTCCACAACCGATGAAATATCACATCAAAATAAAGCGCAGGCAGAGCATCTCCACCTTAAAACATAACACCTCTGCTTGTCAAATCCAAAAGATCAGGCATACACTACAGTTTCTAACTCAACAAGCTCGTAGAATGGAATAACATAAATGTCTTTCACATCATTGATTCTCTGATTTCTCAGGCTCCCCATGATGAGACTGCAATGTGGATATCACAACCAACGACCTCAAGCCTTGACTAGAGTATTCTCCCTTAAAACAACTAGTGGAAAGAACGAGGGAGAAACACCTCCATCGAGCAAATCCATGGTCAACCTTTCAATTATGCCGCGGATTGTCTTGGTGGAGTATTTGCATTTTTCCACGAATACTTGGCAAATGATTCTAACTCTCTTTCCCCACTTACTTCATTCACAGCCACGACCTCACAAATTTCTCTCATCTGGTCTTGGCTAAGCTTAAGTGCCACTGAGCTAATATTGTCTTCAAGATTCTTTACTTTTGTGGTCCCTATATCATCAAAGTTAAAGTTTGTTATAAACATCACAAAATTAACAGCCGCCTGATTTGACATACTTCTCCTGATTTTGCAAAAATCGACAGCTAGTGGCATAGTAACACAAAATCTACTATTATGTGACTCAATGTTTGCCCAAAATTGTTACCTGGTATTGGGATAACGTCATCCCCTTGATGAAGAAGCCACGCTAGGGCCAGTTGAGGAACAGTGCAACCATGCTTTGTAGCGAGGTCAGCAAATTTTTTATATATAACTTTGTTCTTCTCTAAGTTCTCTCCAGTGAATCTTGGATGCATATTCTATCACAAAACAATAGAAAATTAATATAGAAACATATCTATCATTCATATATCACCAAGAAATCCGAAAATTTGGTTTCTAAGGCAGTAAACTGTTGTCTGCTGTATTCTCTGATTTAATCCTCTTGCAAATTAAGAGGTTGATTAGAGCAAGACTTAGTAGTTGTTTGAATGAGAAGGGAAACGTGTCCTTGTCCTTAGATAGGCATTAGATGTTGTGCGGTAACTGAGGACTTCCATTTTGGGTCTTTCAGTTGCTGTTTGTTGGGCTTGTAGCAGGATTGCTCACCCTGCTTTCTGTTGTTGACGCTAATAAATTCTAAATACCAACAAAAGGTAACTTTTTAAAGTTCGGATGGTCACATAATCTGGATCGCCAATGGACTAATGATTAGTATCATCAAAATAAATGGCGAAAAAACATACCAACAGGCTCTCTGGGGGCAAGCTCTCAACAGTTGCCTTCCCACCAAAGAATCCATGACCTAGAGGGCTATATGCGACTATCCCAATGCCAAGTTCTCTGAAATTGAAAGACAGGCAAAAACTGACTCATTTCCATGATATCTTGAGGGGAAACAGAAAACATCTTAAGGATCATAGGAGTAGACCTGCAAAGTGGAATTAATTCATCCTCAATGTCACGAGTCCACAGAGAATACTCCATTTGCACAGCTGTGATTGGATGAATGGCATGAGCTCTCTTTATTGTATCGATGCTAGCTTCTGACAGACCAATGTACTTTATCTTCCCTTCCTCCACCAGCTTCTTGAGTTCTCCCATCTATCTTACCAATTGCAATTGATTTAGTTAAACCAATTTTTTACATTGCAATTGTTGGAGAAAAATGATCATATGCTAGAAAGCAATGTGAAGAAACAACATGATTCGACAGTGCTTACAGTATCCTCTATCGCCACTGTGGTGTCCACCCTGTGCTGAAAGTACAAGTCTATGTAATCAACCCCGAGTCTCCTGAGACTACCTTCACAGCATTCTCTTACATAATCAGGAGTACCTCTGATGGCAGGTTGAGCCCCCGCCAACCTTGCTATGCCGAATTTCGTCGCTAACTGAACCTGCTCTCGCGGAAGCTCCTTCAAAGCCTGAGTGAGTAATTAATTTGGTCTCAGTAACAGGACAACCAGCAAAGAAATTAGGCATAGTTTCAGTCTCAAAACGTCCATTTCTCAAGAATCTTCAGGGTCAAATTTATCAAAGAGAGGCTAAATCTTGATGCGTGAAAGCTAATTAAAACAGGCATCGCCTTTCCAATCATGATCTCATTTTCATGATCTTGACCATAGACATCTGCTGTATCGTAGAAGGTGATGCCCTTCTCGAATGCTCTCTTTATGAGTAAACATGCAGCTTCATGGGAAAGAGGAGTATTCAGGGCACCAGAGAGTCCTGCGCATCCAAAGCCTAGTCGAGAGACCTGCACAAGATGAGAGGACGTCATTTTCAGTAGTCATCTCTTCAATATCCTATCTCAAATCTTGTGAAGATCAAAAATTTCTTCACTATCCTAAGAACAAATTTCCTGAATAAATAGTTCCCCTACTCCCTTGAAATTGAACATGCTAAGTGTCCATCCTTGCTTGCCCTTGCCGGAACTAAGAGCACACCCAAGCCAACCTACTCTTGAGCTGCTACGAGCCAACTCAATTCAACGCGATCCTTTCAAGTTTGAGGCATACAAGTATTGAATGGAATCAAGAATGTGATTGAGCATACTTAGACCCTTATAGCTGAATATAAGATATCCAAATTAGAGTAGTACATCTAAATACATAAGAAACACTTATTACGCTGTTTTCCAATTTCATGATAACTTTCAAAGCTCACTTAGCTCGAATTCCAGCTTAGCTCGCAGTCTCACATAGAATTCTTGCTTTTGGACGGTCGATTTGAGCTTAAGCTAATTACCGAACACTTGACCAAGTCGAGCTCGAGCTAAACTCGATCGAGCTCGAATAGTCAACTGGGGATGACTTGACTGTGATCACACCCGTAATCAAAAACCCAGATCACACTCGTCAACTAATGCAAGGAGCCAAGGACTTTGGGCACGATGATGCACTCTAAAGCTTCTGAACAGTCCCTTGGTCAAATATCACAATAATCAAACACCATCTCTGGGGTTTGAAACGAAAACTACTGCTCTTGAAAACATGAAGACAAGAATTCAATAATCACCTGAATAGAGAAGGCTCACAAGGACAAAAGGAAGCAAAGATCGTTACCTCCAATCCCTGGCTGCCCAATTTCACCCTGGGAATCTGAAATCGCTTCTCCTCCTCCATTTTCTCTTCTCTACTTCTGCTTCTCTTTCTCTAACGAAGATGGGTTGAGGATGAAGAGGCAATGGACAGATTCTTAAGTCCTGCCATGAACACTGTCGTTGACGATGACAGCGGCAACTTTTTCTTCGGGGTTAGTACGTCGACGTAAAAATTCTAATATGTTATACGTGTAGTCAATTTATCTTAATTTAATTTTCGATCATAAAAAATTTTGATATATTTATAATAAATTATTATCAATTAATGCTTATTAAATTATGCCGTCCATATACAATTCATACTAGATCTGATCAACTGTTCATCCTACCTCCTCTACATTCTTGACAGTCCATCTTTGTTTCAGTAGTCTTTCAGTGGCATGTTTCAATCATCTTCCCTATTACTTAGAAAAGTGAGCCGCCAGCTCGGGGGGATATAGCTCTGTTGGTAGAGCTCTGCTCTTGCAATTGGGTCGTTAAGATTACGGGTTGAATGTCTAATTATCCAGGCAGTAATAATAGTATCATAAAAAACCACAAATTGATATATTTATCAATTATCACATGTTATACATTTCAATAATTTGACGATAAAATTTAACAGAATATATACTTATTATAGGTGTATCAATTTGAAGTTTTCCTTTATTTTATCTTTAGTCCTGACTATAAGAAAATTTTGATTGGCTTGAGCAGAGAATAAGTTGAATAATAGTCAGTAATGGACTGCAGATCCAACTGATGGTAATGGACTACAGATCCAACTGACTCTTCCAGAGTTTTGCTAATTGCATAGGAATGAAAAACTGGAGTTGCGAGATCCCGTTCAATGCGACTAATTCCAATCATTATATATTAGATAAGAAGAGAGAGTGGTAAAAAGGTCTGGGAGCCAACTTCTTTTAACTTTACAGTTTTCCAACATGAGATGAGTATCTCAAAGATTGTGGTATTTCTTTGGATTGGTAGTAATGGAATGGATGCGGGTTAGGGCGTGGGCTCTTGTTTTTCCTTTTCGTAAAGTGATTTTTCGTTTGATCTTCCGGTTCATCATGCCCACTAGGAACATGCTCCATATGTTCCGACGTGACAGGAGTTTGTTAGCGGTGATTGGTAATTTTTCATGTTCTAATTCGAGCAATGATCAAATAATTAACTGCTTAAACATATCGCACCTCATTTACACAACTATTGACCGTGACAAAATGAAAATTCTTGTCTAGACCCAAATCTATCGAACAGAATTTATCACGAACCCTCAATTTTGTGAATCCTACGAGTGCTAAAAACCAAATCTCCAGCTCGTTGTGGATGAGCAACATAGCAACTTGTAGCACTAAGATGGCGAACTTCCATGGAAAATCATCATTAATTCCCTCATGCCAATAGAAGCAACACTAGGATGATAGATTTGGAGAAAATTTTCAAATAAAGGTATAAAATTGGCTGTTTTCTTAATATATGGGTTAAAGTAGATTTTATCTCAACTTAGTTTTAAGTAAGGGCCTGAGCTCATTGGCCTACCAAATTTTCGCCTGAAATTTGTACATAAGAATCATGTGATTTTTCTGTTAATTTTGTTGAAAATTTTGCACTTTGATCAATTTGGGAAAGTGCCAAATTCAAGCTAGGGTTGTTTGACAGTCTTTTTAGGAAAATTCAAAAAAGTCTTAAACTTTTGCAATTGTATTAATTCAGTTTTTAATTTTTTTTAAGCCAATTTAGTCATAAACTTTTTTACAATTGTGTCAATTTAGTCCATCCAACAAAATTGGCCGGCCATGCTAACATGAACACCAGTTGTCCTACGAAAGCTAATATGGCAATTTTTAATATATTTTTTTCGATTTTTTAAATTTTTTTAAATTTTTTAAAATTTTCTTTTTTTTTTTTCCACCTTCTCCTTCTTCTAATCGGTGAGGTCAACCTCGCCAACTAGTGGCAAGGCTCATCCCCACCGGCCATTAGCGAAGGCGAGCCTCACCCGGCGACGATGAGGTCGCCGTCACCAAATCTAGCAAGGCTTAGCCTCGCCTAGCCATGGCGAGGTTGAGCCTTGCCTTCCTTGGGCGAGGAGCCTTGCCAGATCTAGTGGGGCATCGCCAGATCTAGTAGGGCCTCACCCAGTGATAGCAAGGCCTTGCCTTCCCTTGCCTTTGGCCAGCGCCAACCGACCAGAGGAAGGAGAAGGTGGAAAAAGGAAAGAAAAAAAAAAGAATAAATATTTAACAATATTTAAAAATTTGAAAAATAAAATAAAATAAAAATATATTAAAAAATTGTCATGTCAGCTTTTGTTGGACAACCAACTCCACGTTAGTGCCGATCAGCCAATTTTGGGCAAATTGACTAAACTAACACAATTGTAAAAGGTTTAAGACTAAATTTGCCAAAAAAAAAAAAAGTTTATGACTGAATTGACACAATTACAATAGATTTAAGACTCTTTTGATAATTATCCCCAATTTTTTCACAGGGCAATTTTCCTCCTAATATTGCTAATATAACTTCTATCTTGGTTTTGTGATCCGATCTAGGTCAATTTTTCAAAATGGAGCTCAAATCATAACCCTAAATTTCCCAACTCCTCTAAATTCCTTTATTTCAATCGAGCTAATTTTCCTAAATTAGTGCAAGTGATCTTTCCTTCATCCAAGAGAAGATGATTATCGCTTGTTGAAGCAACTTTTTTAACAAGTCGTGTTTATGTCATGGAATACCATACCGATGGCAGTGACGACAGCAATGATTAATGCACCCTCCTTCCATGCCTACACTGTCGACTTCTATTTTTCATTTGGGTGAATCTAACAACCCACAAGAGCCAAATAAACACGAGTTAGCTCGAGCGTTGTGAATCAAGCAAAAGATCGAAGGAAATCGCGAACGGGATATGAGATTCACTCCCCCATTCAATTGCATTAGATTGCGGACACAAGCAGATGTTTGAGTGCAGGAATTACACGACAATCCACTCCTAGTGGCCACCTGTGACGAAGGCATGAGACTTCTACTATGCGTCCCGATGAAAAATGAAGTCTTGCACATCATCATGGATATGCCATGAGGCACTCTAGTTTCCACTAGGTCTCTCTAGATTTGTAATGAGTTTAAATATATATTTGATCTCTTTTTGATGACGAAGGCATTGAACTTCTATTGCTTATGCTGTTATCACCTATATAGCACTGACATGCGACACGTGACACGCGACACGTCATTTCTAAAAAAGTAGAGAATTTCGACACGTTAAATATTAAATAAATATTTTTATATATACATATGATTATTTCAAAAATAAAGAATAGAGTCAATTTATTTAAATAAATTTATAATTTTTCATGATGATCATAATTTATTATTATTCAACATTATTCATCTTTTTTCTGTTTTGAAATCACCCTCCACCCTCTCCCTCCAAAAAAGAAAAGAAAAAAGGGACATCTTGCTCAGGACAAGCATCCCATTTTATTTTATTTTTTTTTGGCTTTCATGGCACCATCATTTTTTACTTTTATTTTTCCGGCTCTTCCTTGAAAACCCAAACACTAGCTACCTACTATTCCTTCTAGGTGTGTCCTCCTTACACGGTACCTCATTTTTAAATATTTTTCTGCACTCTTTGGAAACCCAAACATAGCTGCCTCATCCCCCTTTGACTCCTCCTTTACGGACCCCCCTCCTTGGAAAACTAAATCGTAACCTCCTCCTTCTATGCTCATCCTCCTTGCACGGCACCCATTCTTTATCTTTTAGAAACCCTTCAAGAGCAGCTTGAAAACTCTCGGAAAACGGCCGCTCCCTCCTGCATTGCACGATCCTCTTCCTCTCAATCCCTACTCTCTCTTGGTCACCTCGTTGCAGCTGCTCGCTGCCTTGCTTCTGGTCCTCTCTTTTTTGCGGTCGTAGCCTTGTCTCCAGTCCTCTGTCGCGGCCATCTCGGTCGCCTGGTTTTCTCTTCCTCCAGCCTTCTCTCACCGTCGCAGCCTCACCGTCGCGGCCTCACTGCTGCTGCCTCACCTCCGCAGCCTCGCTTCCTCTCCCTCGCCTCGTCTTCACCCTCCATTGCCAACGATTTACTCTCCCTTCACGCTTGCAAATCCGCTCCAGAAATCCAGCCTCTTGCTCGGACACGCTCTGACTCGTGTGTCAAGAAGAGTTGACCACGTCTCGGATTTTCCGACACGTGTTGACCGCGTGTCCGAGCGTGTCGGCACGACGCGTGTCCAACGCGACACGGAAGGTTCCGAGCGTGTCCGTACGTCATAGGTTATCACTGAGAGGAATACGGATTCTGACTTTGAAAAGCATTAACTACACGTATCAAAACTAATTATCAAACTCAGTCCCTACAATTCGCATTTTTCAGACAAATTTTGATTTTGACAATTCTCCACGGTATGAATCATCTTGATAAGCAACGCAGAAGCATGCTACAGCAAAGAACTTGCCAACAAAATGGGGGAAAGCACTCCACAATTGATACCATATCAGTTGTTTTTCCTGACCTGCTCGTTTGGTGTCAAACATTCTTATCATTAGAATGATCGAGTTGAGCTGTTCGAAAGAATGGTTCGGGACCATTCGCCAAAGCACTTTGAGTGACATTTTCAGCTAAAGGAACGTTTCTCTCGAGGAGAAGAACAATAGAAGTGCCATACAAAATATTTTTCGAATCACTTAAGTGTCAATTCTGATTTGAGTCATCGAAAATCCGACGTTATCATATTTTATTAATTTTCCAATCTTGGTTAACTTGCCGACATGCCTAGTCAACATATAACTCTTAAACAAAGTTATGCAATAGGATAAAAAGTGACTACTTCAATGCTATTTATTGTAAAAAAAATTATCACTTCAATGTGTCAAAGTGATCAATTCAATACCAAAAGTCACCTCAGATAAAACTTTTAATTATAAGTGTCATGTAATATCTCTAACTGGAATTTCTTGCCAAAGGCACCTAAATGATCATTTTTCTCCAATTTTGGCACTTAAATGAATTAACGAAAACTTTTGACACTAAAGTAAACGACGTACATAACTTATAGCACTTCTAGTGTTTTTCTCTCGTTTTTCTTGGTTTTTATTTGTTGCTCTCTATAAGATGGAATGAATTCGAGTGCCGCATGTGTTAACCAATGTCCGCCAGAAAAATTAACGGGCGTCTCTAATCAGCATTCTCCGTTCATCGAATATTATCTGTCCATGAATTCGGACCAACAAAGTATGGTCCCTATCCTGTCGCGCTCCATTAGCTGAACCTCCCTGTTGCACAACCGCGGAATTATTAGGTTGGAATAAAGCACAGGCAAAGCATCTTCACCTTAAAACAGAACACATCTGCTTGTTGAATCACAGCATTCAGGCATACCCTACATTTTCTGCCCCAAGCAGTCGAAAAACAACGAAGGGAAATAAATGTCTTTTACATCACCCATTCTCATGATTTTGAAGGCTCCTTATGATGAGACCGAAATATGGATATCACGACCACCGATCTCACACTTCTACTGCAATATTCTCCTCGCAACAAGTAGCGGAAATAACAAGGGAGAAACACTTCCATCGAGCGAATCCATGGTCAATCTTTTATCCGTGCCACGCATTATCTTGGCGGGGTATCTGCATATCTCCATGAATACTTGGCCAACGTTTCAAACTCTCTTTCCCCACTTACTTCATTCATGGTCACGGCTTCACAGATTTCTCTCATCTCGTCTTGGCTAAGCTTAATTGCCACTGATCCAATATTGTTTTCAAGGTTCTCGGCTTTTCTGGTCCCTATATGTCATCGCAACTGAAAGTTAAAAGTTTGAGATAAAACGTGGGAAAATCAACAACTGCCTGATTTAACATACCTCCCTTAATTTTGCAAAAATCAAAGGCTACTGCCACAGTAAAATTAAACCTACTACTATGTGACCCAATGTTTGCCCGAACTAGTTACCTGGTATAGGGATAACATCATCCCCCTGATGAAGAACCCATGCTAGGGCCAGTTGAGGAGCGGTGCAGCCATGCTTTGCAGCAAGGTCAACAACTTTTTGATATATAACTTTGTTCTTCTCTAAGTTCTCCCCAGTGAATCTTGGATGCGTATTCTATCACATAACAATAGACATCAGCATAGAAGCACACACTACCACTGCTATAAAACCCAGAGATCCAAAAATTTGTTTTAAGGCAGTAAAAGGTCGTCTGCATAATCCCACTCTCTCTGTAAGCTCTAATTCAATCCTCTTGTGAATTAAGAGGTTAATTAGAGAAAGGCTTAGTAGTTGTTTGAATGTGAAAAGTGTCCTTAGATAGGCATAAGACGTGCTGTAACTGGGCACTTCTAGTTTGAGTCACTCAGTTGCTGTTTAATGAGCATTGCCCTGCTGTTTGTTGATGCTAATAAATTAAGTATGAATGGCCACATAATTCGGGTTCTCTAGCCAATAGACAAATGATTGATACCGTCAAAATAGATTGCAAAAAAACATACCAACAGGCTCTCCACAGGCAAGCTCTCAACAACCGCCTTCCCACCAAAGAACCCATGACCTAGAGGGCTATATGCGACTATCCCGATGCCAAGTTCTCTGAAAGTGAAAGACATGTAAAAACTGGCTCATTTCCATGATACATTGAGGGGACAAAAACAGACGTCTTGAGGATGATAGGAGTAGACCTGCAAAGTGGAATTAATTCATCCTCAATTTCGCGAGTCCACAGAGAATACTCCATTTGCACAGCTGTGATTGGATGAATGGCATGAGCTCTCTTTATTGTATCGATGCTAGCTTCTGACAAACCAATGTACTTTATCTTCCCTTCCTCCACCAGCTTCTTGAGTTCTCCCACCTATCTTACCAATTGGGAATGATTTAATCAAATCAACTTTTTACGTTGTATGATGATCTGCTCGAAAGCAATGTGAAGAAACACCATGATCAGACAGTGCTTACAGTATCCTCTATCGGCACTGTGGTGTCCACCCTGTGCTGATAGTACAAGTCTATGTAATCGATCCCAAGTCTCTTCAGACTACCTTCACAGCATTTTCTTACGTGCTCAGGAGTACCTTTGATGGCAACTTGACCTTCCTCCATTGCAAAGCCGAATTTCGTTGCTAACTGAATCTGCTCTCTTGGAAGCTCCTTCAGAGTCTGAGCGAGTAATCAATTCGGTCTCAGTTATAGGACAACCAGGGGAAAAAATAAAAAACTAAGAGGCAACTGAACACATTAATAGGAGGTATCGTCTGAGTCTCAAAATGTCCATCTCATAACAATGTTCAGGGTTAAAAATTATCAGAGAGAGATTAAAATCTTGAAGCATGAAAGCTAATTTAAACAGGCATCACCTTTCCGATCATAATCTCATTGTCATGATCATGACCATAGGCATCTGATGTATCGAAGAAGGTGATGCCCTTCTCGAATGCTCTCTTTATGAGTAAACATCCAGCTTCATGGGGAACAGGAGCATTCCAGATACCAGAGAGTCCCCCGCATCCAAAGCCTAGTCTTGAGACCTGCACAAGATGAGAGGATGGCATGAATTCAGTATTCTTCTCTTCAAGTTATTTCAATGTCTTATCTCAGATCTGGAGACAAAAAGAAAAATTCACTATATTAAGAACAAGGATGCTGAGCTAAATGTTCCCCTACTTCTCCCTTGAAATGACTCGACCGTGTTTCCTGTCCATCCTCGCTTGTGCTTGCCAGAGTTAAGCACACACACTAGGCAAGCTAAACTTGAGCTGCTACGAGCCTAACTCGAACTCAACTCAATCCTCTCAAGTTCAAGGCATTCGAGTACCGAGTGGAATCAAGAGTGTGATCGAGCATACTTAGACTCGAATAGCTGAATTCCTATATCCTAGTTAGTATTACATCTAAATACATTAGAAACACGTATTACGTTGTTTTCCAATTTCAATATACTTTCAAATCTCCCTTAGCTCCAGCTTAGCATGCCGCCTCATGTAAAGTTTGTACTTTTGGACAGTATTTGAGCTCAAGCTTATTCCTGAACACTTCATCAAGTCAAGCTTGAGCTCAGATCAAGCTCGGTCGTGCTCGAGTAGTAAAATAAGATTGACTGGACTTTGATTACACCCTTTTTCAAAACCACAGGTCACACTTTATCAACTAATGCACGGAGCCAAAAATCAGGTGCAATCTCTGGAGTTTCTATGAGCACTACGGTGCCCTCTAAAGTTCGTAAACAGTCTCTGGGTGAAAGCTGTCATAAACTCAGGTACATTCTCTAAAGTTTGAAACGAAAACTGCTAATCATGGAAACATGACAAGAGTTCGATGATCACTTGAATAGAGACGGCTCACAAAGACAAAAAGGAAGCGAGATTGTTACCTCCAATCCCTGACTGCCCAGCTTCACTCTGGGAATCTGAATTCGCTGTTTCTCCTCCATGTTCTCTCTCACTTTTTGCTTCTTCTTCTCTAGCGGAGAAAGATTGAATATGAAGAGGTGAAGGACATAGGCTTTGACACTGACAGTGACGCCTTTTTTGTTTCCCTTTATTTGGTGACCAGGAGATTCTAATCGACAGGCAGAAAGAATAAGCTGTACAAGACTTGAGCTGTACACCTAACGATAATGGAGTGCTGACCCATTTGCTTTCTTTTATAATCACGCTATCTGATTAGAAATGAAAAATCGGGATTGCAATGTCCTTGTCGATGTGACTGATTAACCATCATCAGATTTAACTAGTGCACTAAATTTCGGAGATATTTATAGAGATATAAAGAAGAGAAAAGTGATTTATTAGCCATCATCAGATTTAACTAGTGCACTAAATTTCGAAGATATTTATAGAGATATAAAGAAGAGAAAAGTGTTTTGAAAGTACTAAAATTTATCAAAAAGTGTAATTAAATGCTAAAACTTTTAAAAAGTCTAATTAAGTCATAAAAATTTACACGAAATGCACTTAAATTTTTAAGAAGTGCAATCAACTGAACAACTTAATTGGACCAAATTAACAAATTTAATTACACTTTTTGAAAATTTTAGAATTCAATTGCTCTTTCTTGACAAATTTTAGAATTCAATTATACTTTCGTAACAAGTTTAAGGATTTAATTTCATTATCTAAAAATTGTAAAACTCAATTGCACTTTTATAATAAATTTTAGAACTTTCAATATAAAGAAAAAAAACTGACAAAAAGATCTAAAGGCCAAATTCAGCATAAACTATATTATTTCATAGGGGTCGTGTTTCTTCGAGTTGGCAACAATAGAATGGATGCAGGTTCGGTTGTAAGTTATTTTTTGATCTCTACAAAAGTTGAATTTTCGTGCTTCCAAGAGCGGAGCTTCTGGCTCGCCGTACCTACCGGAAACATGCTCCAAACAATCCGACACGCCAAGAGTTTGTTGGTGGTGGTCAGTAACTTTTCATCTTCTAACTCGAACAAGAACCAAATAAATTGACTACTTCAACAAATCACACCTCATTTGCGACTATTAGCCAAGACACAGTGAAAATTCTAGTATGGACCTGAATCTATTGGACCGAATATATCATAACCCTCGATTTTTGTGAATCCTGCGTGTGATTCCAACCTAACCTCCAAATTCATTGCAGATGAGCAACACAAGGATGACGGATTAGCAACTGGTGGATCTAAGATGGCGAACTCCAAACTTTATCGCCAAATAACAAACTATAAGAACTTCAAAAATGGCAAAATAGACACAATCTTAGTGAAGCCTGTTCAAAGTAATCGCCATGAAAGAGGCATTATCCATGTCGATTTCTCTATGTTCTGTCCAGAAGAACTCCATAAAATTAGTCAGGGAAACCTAAAGATGCACACAATTAACACAGTCCGACTTTTGAAGACGCATCTCCCAAAAGAATCAATTCTCTAAAGAATCAACATTGATGGCGGTTTCAAGAACTTTCATCTTCTACTGGTATTAATTTCCAGTACATGATCTTCTGGCCGACAAAAGTAGTAAAGTGATGCCAAACAAATCAGTACGTCAGTAAGAATGAGACCCGCCACATCAAATACAAACTTCGGTGCAAATAATCCCCATACCTGAAACCAAAGAAATCAATGCACAAGCTATGAACACAAGTTTAGTAATTGAGATGAAACATTGCATCAAATGTGGCATGATTGTTACCATCAAATGTCTCCTTTGTATCATAACACACAATATGGTTACCGTGACTGTAGCAGCCATAATGAGCCCAAACATCATATAAGCCTGAGAAGAGAGAGACCTCACATGTTTAGACAAAGCTAAGATGTTTAAGATACTTCATGAAACAAAAAAAGATAGACAAAACATGAATGGCTCATTCAATTGTTCACTTACTAGAGACAATTGCACAAGGAGTTCTTTCTGAGCAAACAACTTGCGACGTAAGACAAGAAATGGAAGTCCAAAAACCGGAATAATATGCGAAAACCCAAATGTCTCTATGGTAAGAAGAATTGCTTGGCGTATGAGGACAAATTCATCAAACCTGGAAAGAAAACAAGGAAATTTTAAATAATAAACTGGACCTCACAGAATGATCGCGACAGCAAAATTATACAATAAAGAAACAAATGATTGTGGATTGCAAATAGATAATTTTGAGCTTATGGAAGTAAACAGCAACAATTCATGGCTGGGCTGTCAAAAACAATACATCAGAATATTGAATCTTTAAAAAAATTCGCGTATCTATGACTCACCCAATAAATGCAGCACCGTAGCGGAGGCCATCAAAGGCACACCTGAAGAAATACATTACCGGACATTAGAAATAAGAAATGATAATACCACATAGAGGTTCACGAAGATACTACAAGAATATGGGATAGAGTCCTAGCAAACATGAGGAGAGGTCCTAAGTCAACCGAATTATAAGCACACAATAAAGAAAAGTACAACATAAGAAAAACCACCACCATCACCAGTACCTAGACTTTCCAGTAAGTCAAAATGGCTAAATAAACTTCAGCGTTCAACTAGACTTTATTTTAGACCAGTTAAACAGTGCGTTACTTGGCAAAAATCTATACCAAGAGCACAAAAAGCAATCTTACCAATGACCAGTACAGAAGAACATAGAAAGAGCTAAAAGGCTCCATTCTGTTACTGAGAGAGGATTGACAACCGAAGGTTTAGCAGTTCCATTGCTCTCTTCTTCTATATTCTGCAACATCACTATGCAATATCCTGTAAAAACATATTTCCATTATCCTGAATTGTCTAATATGGAGTGTCAGAACTTAAAGGAGTATATTTAAAGTGCCAAGGGAATCCATGAGAAAAATAAAGCACCTCCAAGAATGGATGCTAAAGTGATCAGAGGCCCCTGCTTTCCTGACAGGATAGTTACAGTTGGACTCCACGCAGATAACATGATCACTGTTTTGCTAAATAAGCTTCTGTTATCGACTTTGCTTCCGTTACAGAGCTGGCTAAAAGCCAGTAGTAACATCTGTCCAATTCCAATGGCATATATAATCCTGGGAATAACATTCCTTGAAGCATCGATTTGAGCCAGGCCTAACATGTTACTTTCAGAGGCCCAATGCACTACTATAAGAACATAACTGGCAATAGTTCCCATAACAACAATCCGGCAAATCCTCTGTGAAGAGCCATCGGCAGTAGACTTGTACAAAAGATAGGCCAATCCAATTAAAGCAAGCATTGGCAAGAGTTGAAGAATGTAAACCAGAACAGGATGATTAAAGTCAATCCCAATCATCCATGAGGTACTAGAATGCAAAAATGCTGAAGTGGCAGCCTGCTTGGATAGCCCAATTTCGATGGTAAATCTCAGAAGGCAAATTAGGATGAGAAAGAGACAGGCCTAGATACATAAACACAATAGTCAGAAGCAGAAGTCACAGATTTTTAATTGTATAATCCTCACATAATTTCATGCCAAAGATTACTAAAAGCCTCAAATATAAACAAAGTACCTACTTCAAAAATCATTTTTCTTTTTATGATTGAATATCTGATCTTAGCAACTCCAGCCGTCGCCAAAAGAAAATTTGCCACTTTCCCTTCTTCCACTGACAAAAAGGTTTGAGGAGAGAGGAAAAGAATATTGGCAGTGTCAGTAACACAAGATGATGTGCTAACGTGAAATGCAAGTATTTAGGGATATGAAACTTACAAATGTAACTATTTGATAGCAAACTGCATGCACGAATCACCACAATAAAGAAAGCATATATTAACCCAAAGGAAATTCCAGAATTTCCTGATGGATTAAAAGAACCATTGTGCAGCTCATTCACCATTTTGATAGCAAGAACGTGGACGAGAAGCGACACCAGCATCATCCCCAAACCAATACCCATAAAAGTTAAATTAAACTCAGTCCATTTTGATCGAGCTAGTTCAGCAACACTTGCTAAAAATCTGAAGTAGGCATTGATTTGGCGCTTCAGGGTAGATAACTTTATATGTTCACTATTGTATGAAAGCGATCCATCTTTTGAGCAAAAGTAGCTTCTGCTTCAGCATACAAGTTTGCTACATGTACCAGGTCATCTGAGGAAAACCCAATCAAAGATGAAGCTGAATAGATATCGATATACCTCTTCACCTACACAGTATCCACAAATACAAGAAAAACAGGTAAGCTGAGAACGATGACACGGTTGCTCTTCATTTAAGAAAACAATTATTCAAGTTGATGCCTTGATTAGCATCTTGTCCAGTCATGACAAAGTACCGCAGATGACAATGACCCAGTATTTTTCTCCAGTCAAAGATAAAAGAATCATAACTCTCAAGTTAATTTTAAACTTGACCATCATTACTCTGAGTTCTATGATAGAGCACCAGCCCCAAGAAGATCAAACTATAAGATGTTACTCAACAATACGCTTACAGAAAGTTAATTACCTGCCAAGCGTTGATGCATAGTACATTGACATAGTTATGCAACCATTCTGCAGACTTCAAATCATGTTCTGGCTTGTCCGCCTTGAGTTCCTCCATATTCCATGTCCCACCAGCTAAAGCATAGAGTTCAGGATTAACCCGCCCAATGCTGAAAAAGGTCAATCTTGTGAGTTCAGTTGAATATATTCACAGAAAACTCTCATCTTCTTTTGAGATGACTGAAGTGAATGATGTTCATTGGTCAGAAACAAGAGGACAGAAAAATTTACAGACCAAAGCACCAACAAAGGATAACTGAAAGCAGATGTAGCAAATAGGTACAAATATCTCAATGGACCAACATTTTTCACTCTTCTGACCTGAGATTCTCAAGAGTATGACTAAATAGAACCATAACATGATACAACTTAAATCTATTAATATTTGGGGTACTAACTATTGATAAACATGTGATTGAAAATTAGATCAAAATTCTCTATCACTGTATTAATTGTTATCTTTACAATTCAATATCCAAGTGAAATTTCTACTTTTTATTCAATATACGAATAGATATTCATTATGAATCGCTATTAAAGGATAATTCATATCAATATAAAATACCCAGGAGTTTAAAACCCAAGAATTGTTCCAAGTACACCATCTCACAACAAATATGCATGAAATTTACTAATAGAAGCTCAAACACAAATCACATTGGGGACATGTGGAATCTATATAAAATATAACACAAATTGAATTTAGTGACACCATAGTGCTTTCTCCCTGAAATCACTTCCTTCGAATTAGAAACAGTGAAACAACCTCTGACCCATCTACTAACGTTTAATTAGTAAGAGAATTCTGATACAAAGATGATCAGAGGCTTAGCAGCACCAGAGAGCTTACACTGCACCTTCCAAAAGGGAAGGGAATGCCCAGCAGTGCTGAAACTGTGACTGCAAAGTCAAGCTGCAGAAAAATATAAATCTAATTACACATGATAAAAGGATAAATCAAATTCTCAATCACTTGAAATTAAAACTTCTTAATTAGTTAGGCAAATAAGTTGGTAACCTGCTGGATGGAGCTGATGCAAAACCTTTCGTCCTGAAAAGTTTGAAAATAAGAGATTAAAAAGAGTAGAATATCTATCAGAGTTATTAAGGAAATTTAAAGTGGAACTACTCATCAGAGTTTAACTATCAAAAAATAAAACCGATTACAACCTAGATGCAAATAATAAAAGTAGCATACTCTTGCAAACTAATCCTCAGCTAAATTACAAGTTTTGAATCTGTGCTCTCAATGTACTTTCTCCATAATTATGCATATAAATTTCACTCCCCATGCCCGTATTATTCTGCCTATGAAATCTTATTTTTGACCTTATGATTAAATGTATGCATCTTATGAACATCACTGAGAAAGAAAATCCTAAAAAAAAAACATAGAATGGTAAAACTAATCGCACAAAATTTCCTAGAAGAACAGAATGAAGAAAGCTCAAAGAGATGAAGTACCAAGGTGTATTCACAAGATATGTCAAGTTCAGATGGTATGGCAGAAGGAGGCTTCTTAAAACTCTTTGCAAAAATTGAAGTTTCAACCTACACAAAAGAATCCATATTAGAAATAACAATGGAATCAAAGACCAAATAAAGTTCAAAGTGTTAGCAGTGACATACCTCTTCAGCACTCCCTCCCCCATGATCACCATTTAAGGTTTGCCCATGGTCACCCAGCACAAGGAGAAATGTATTTTCATGCAAACCACCAGGTCCTGATTGGCTTTCTAGCACACTAATCACGTTCTGGAAATCTCACTATATTAGTTGACTTTATGAGAGAACACAGGCAAGGAAAAGAGGCTCACAACACAACATGGGATATTGCAGTAAAACCACATCAGAACAGCTAAAAAATCTCTGAAAAAGCAGCTGCAGATCTCTGAATCAGAGTAACTAACTTAGCTCTACTCTCAGGTTTTCAAGAGTCATAAAATACAACAGACAGACAGATGACAACACTTCACTTAAAAACCCTAATGCAAGCATCAATAAATTTCAAATTGCTGAGCATATGAAGCAAGGATTAGTTATCTAACAAGAAAGCCACAGTCAATAAAAACACAAAATGCAAATTTGTCCATCAATCAAGGAAAGTACCTCAAGAACAGTGTTGTACTGTTCCAACTTCTCATCATGGGAAGGGAATCGACCCCAAATATGTGCCCTGCATGATCCTAAACCAAGTAAAGACAATATATCAGATGCCATCTACTATTCCTAACTGCAACGGCATTAACAAATGACTGCAGACTACTTCATAGAGAAATGGAGTCAAAAGGTCCATATGAACACAAAGCATGTGCGCCAGAGAGAGAGAGAGAGAGAGAGAGAGAGAGAATCTGTAAGGCAAAATGGATACAGATGCATTTCAAACAATCTGAAGACCAATAACTAGCAGCCTTCCCCACAAAGAGCATCAGCATGAGATAAGCCACTAATTCTTTCAAACTTGACACTTCTTTGAACACATCATAGTAGTATCATTTTTCAGGGCATAAGCGTGTGTGACCAATAATTAGCAGCCTTCGCCGCAAAGAGCATCAGCATGAGATAAGCCACTACTTCTTTCAAACTTGAGACTTCTTTGAACACATCATAGCTGTACCATTTTTCAGGGTATAAGTGCTCATGAGCTCTAATCTGATTTCCATTGATCAAAACAATTGTTTGCAGCTCCATTTCTGAGTTTTTCACAATATGTGGCTCTTAGTATTTAACAAGATGCATTCAACTAGCAAATGATCGTTCAGGAGAATTGGCAGCTCTCTCTACTCATTTTTATGTAGCATAAATCTGCCAAACTGTCAGGAGATAACAACATCTCTTTGATGAGAATTTATCTGCCAACTGGCCAACATATATGCCTCAAAATAATCCATAAAGTTTATATTGGCTTGAACATGACTCACCGCAACATAAGTTGCGGAGATAAACTCACCACGCCTAGAAAATGTGCAATTAGAACATCCCAATCTTCTTGGTACAATGACGGAAGCAAGTTGTCAATGCATCCATTATCCACCTAGACAATGCAGGCCAACTTATCCAATTAAGAAGCTTACACAAGATGCTTAAACCATCAAGGAGAAACCATCTGGGATTTGCATGCAAAAGAATGTAAGCACTCACCGTGTGAAGATCTTTTACATTAAAGGAAGGGAAAGGATAAGATCTTTTGAAATGATCAGGAAACAGCTGCACCCATGTATCATCCCCCATCATCAATACTCTCTTCCCATTTTGGACTAGCTGCAGCAGGTTGAGCATGTGTGGCAAGTGAGATTGTTCATGAATAATGACTGACATACCTAATATCGCTTATTAAGGTTTAGAGAATGAGCAAACCTGATTTATCAAATTATCTTCAGTGATTGCAGGTGCACCAAAGCTATTTCCTACGTCGACAAACGTTGGCAACCCACCCGTTGTCAAGCCCTGTGACCATTAAAAGAGTAACCAGTTGTCATCATATATCCCATATTATGTTTTATGTGCAACAGCACATGCTTCACGGAGTTAACAAGTATGACCACAAAGTATGACCACAAAGTATGACCACAACATCTGTGTCAGCATATCTCTCTCATCAAATGACTTCAGAGGATCTCATCAAATCACTTAACAAGTACAACCGCAATATCTGTGTTACCACATTTCTCTCAGTAAATGACTTTGCAAGGTGCAAAGCCTTTCCATGATTAAATAGTTGTTGTACAAGCATAACGCTACTATAAGGTCTCCATGTAAAATACAACCAGCTTTATTAATTCTTTTTTCTTTCATGACCAACAAACAACGGATTAAAGAACTAATAAACAAGAAAATTAAGTAGTCGATGGAATTAAACTTAGCGATAACAGAGACAAACTATGTTCAACAAAAAGAAATTTAAGCAACAAAAAAATTCACAATGAACACTAATAAACACCAAGCTGGTTCAAAATTGCATGAGAACCCCAATAACCCTGGATGGCATTTTGGAATATAATCAGAAGTGAATGCTATCACCTTCAAACGCTGCAAGCTCGTGGTAGGTGGATCAGCAATTGCTTTGAAAATCTTAGCAGATGATCCTTCTTTAAATGCCAGCTTTTGCAGCACTGGTAATCTATCCATCCATGGTTTTGTCTCTATAAGGGGAAAAAAAAGTAACAGTAGGAATCACAATGCCCGCATTGCTGAGAAAAGTAACTGCAAATAAACAAGAGCCGAACGGCTCATTATTGACAAAAAGATCAATCAACTACTTTTAGGCGTCATAGACTAAGAAGCATGATAGATATCCTATTCTCATGTAGAAGGGCAAAATTAGAAACTTTAAAATTCCCCATAGTCCAAAAAATGGAAAAAAGGAACATACGTTTGCTCATTCATTCATTCACCAAAGTACGACAGAACACACGCAGAAACCATAACTTGCGATTGAACCGCCAAAAACATCCAGACACTGACCTTTAAATAACACACTGGGCGCAACAAAATCGAACCTGCAAGACCCAGCAACAACGAAAAGTCAAACCACAAACCCAGATGCCCCCCGACCTCCACAACAAACTCACAGCGCGTCTTTTCGTCAAACAGACGGCGCGCAGCATACCTGAGCGCATCGAGGACGACGATGACGACCCTATCGACCGTGGGCTTAGTCCAGCACCGCTCCGAGCCGCCCGTCCCGTTCGAGCCCGCCGCTCCGGGACGAGGGGCGCACGGGGAGCCGGCGACGTCGGAGCAGCCGCTGTGGAAGGGGAGCTCGGTGCGGGTGAGGAGGAAGCCGCGGGTGAAAATGGCAATGGCGGCGACGTGGAGCGCCGTCGTCGCCCAGAAGACCCACGTCAACCTCCATTTCATCGCCGGAGGTTCGGGGGCTTCGAACGTGGGATGGGATCGAACGAAGGGAACGCGCGATCTCTGTCGCGGGATCGGTCGGAGCTCGGTCGGTCAAGAATGCGATGGAGAGTCCTGAGGAAAGGAAGACATGGAGGGCAAAATTACACTTTGCCCTCCGAGATTTTGATATTGTTGTAACTTGCCCACTGAGAATTTTGAAAATTGTAATGTTCTCCGTAATCTCTCGGAATTTGTTATAATCTCCCCCCAAGCATCGACTCTGGCTAATTTTCGGCCGAACCTCTCTGGTCACGTGCTTGTCGCGATAATTTGATCTAGATTTGAAGGTCGAATTCATCTAATAAATGAAAAGAGAGAGAGAGAGATTGCATACTATCATGATTGAGAAAGACCTCATATACTTGGTTTCTAGAATGTCATCAGGGACAAGCGAGACGATAATTGCGTTGAGATCTAGAACTCTCTCAGCATAAAAGTCGGTAGTTATTAAGTCGAGAAATACAATTTCATCCACTGAATCGAAAAACATAATCAAAGAGCCACTAGTATAAGAAAGGGCTTCATTATATCCATCTCCATTTAAAATCTAAAGTTTCTTCTCTTCTAAAGCTTCTCTCTCTCTGAAAATGGCTTAACTCAGCAAGATTTCGATCGTAAACGATTAGCCCGATCAAAGAAGTCTAGTTACCACATAATTTCGATCCTAAATGATTGGTTCATTCTTTCTCTAGTTTGCTCTCTCTAGAAGTGACTTAGCTTAGCCTCCAAACGATCTAGGAAGTCTACTGGCTGCAAAGTTTCGATCCCAAACGATGAGCCCATGAAAATGGCCTGATTGGCTATAACAATCCTTTATAAGTATATTGACTAAGAAATGTTCTGCCCTATTTATTTTTATGAAAAAAAAAAATTCTGCCTCCATAAGATGCCTTCAGCTGTTACACATTCAGATCCACAAGTTAGAAGGGCTTCTCCCTCGAGCATTAAAAGCTCATTGTGAAACTGTTAAGATTTTGGCAGATCCACAATGCAGACTTCTCCTCGAGCAGTTAAAGCTCATAGTGAAATACACATAAAACTACCTTCATCTTTAGAATGTATATTATAAGGGGGTGCGTGACAATTACCCATTTCTTTTTCAGAAACAATTTTTTTATTTCAAACTTGTTTCTGCAATAGAAATCCATTTGATAAACTTATCCCATTTTTCTATTTATGAAATAGATTTTTGTTCCAAAAATAGGTTTAGAATAAAAATCAGAAATAAAAATTTTCTACTTTTCTATTTCTAGAATAGAAATGAGAAATAAAAATCGTTCATCAACTAGTCCTTCATCCGTCGCCACTGACCACCATTCATTGGTTGCCGCCCATTACCGCATCCACCGCCCATTGCCCATAGCATGTAGCCAGCTGCAGCTCGATCGCTGTCATTTGCCACATCATAATGGCCACTAATCGTCTACCATTGGCCGCCCGCCTTGTTATCCTGCCGATCGCCGGTCCACTGCTGTCCGCCGATCCGTCGCCATTCAAAAAAAAGAAATTTTGTGTCATTATCAAATGAATTTATATTTTTACAATAAAAATTTTATATCATTATCAAATGATTATTTTTGCTTAGAAACTCATCTGGAAATAGAAATAGAAAAATCTATTTATTTTCCAAAAATCAATTTCTGGCCAGAATGGTTATCATAAACATCCTAAATATCCTACTGAACATAAAACAACCTTCATTTTTAGAACCAGAATCTGTATATTCTGAAAATCCTACTGAGGGATGGATCACCAAGCCCATATACCAGCATGAATGACCCATATATTTGAGCTGGCATGTGTGAAGTTCTGGTCAAGATTTCGCGGTAGTTGAGTCAATGATACTTTATAGATTGCTTAATTTTCTCACCCTCCTGTTGTTCTCTCTCTCTCTTCTCTCTCTCTCTCTCTCTCTCTCTCTTTTTCCTTTTTCATTATCATTTTTATATTTTTAACACTACTTCTAGATGAGAATCGGAGTAGTTGTAAAAACAGAAAATAATGTTAAATAGTTAGTCTCTTCGCTCAAAACAAGTGTAACCTCCTTCCACATGAAAGAATTGTGAATAAGCCAATGAAGAAACTGTTTTTTCATCACCGCATTTTGGTAGGAATTGGAATGAGATAGTTTTGTGAAGGGCTCAATAGAGAATTGGGTCAGATGAGCTTACAAGACCGAGAAGCTATTATAGCTGAATAACCCCATTTGTTTTGAGGTAATCTAAAATTAGGAAGTTGGGTGGAGTAAATATAAAACTAGGAAGGAAGAAAACCTAGCCGAATGGACGTATGGTCGAGATTAAGCAGCAACGACAGAAGAAAGCAGAGAGAAAGGAAGAAATGATGGGAAAAGTCATTATCAGACACACTACAATACTATTCTTTAACTCCCTGCACCAGCATTATTTATGTTTAGTCCTCATGATATGAATTAGGTTAGCTACTAACTGATAAAGTCAACTTTGTTCACCTCTCTGCTTGTCTAATCTATAACCATCTCGTTTTGTTTGGTAAGGACTTTCACCACCGCCACGACAGAGTCAGCCAACCACCATTTTCAGACCTTGTCAAGGAAAGATCTCCTAGTATGCATGCTAAATTCTGGGTTGATCATGTTTTCCAGGAAAAGTAGTTCAAAATGGAAACATTTCTCCTCAGAAAGCAGCTTTCCCAGGAACAATCCCGTCCCTTGTTTCCAGTCTCCGTCCTCAAATTAGAAAGCAAAAGATAAGGGACACCATCTGTTCGCCAGGGCTTCGTAGCCCACATTCACAGTTCATAATGAAGTTAGAAACCAAAGATTACCAGAAGTCATTGTCTAACTCACGGACTATATGTTTAAGCAAAAAGCAGTGGATAAGATGAGGAGGCACATCTTTTCCTCTGCTACATCTCTCTAAACTCATCTATGACCGACTGTGGCTTGATAATGAATAAAATTGTTACAGGCGACTCAGACTCGGTTGTATCCCACTGATTTGCTGAAGAGCCGGCGGATGTATACAACTTGAAGAGTGCTTACACACGCCAGCAAGAGGTATTCGGCAACAGTGTAGTATATAACACGTTTCCTCGTGCTCTCATTTGCTGCAGCAGAACCAGCCATATAACAGTAAGTGCCCGGACAGAAACAAAACAACAATTAATGAAACAACCAATCAGCTCATACAACACTAAGCCAAGTCAAAATTCTTCCATGCAGAATGCCAAAGTAGATTGATAGTGATCAATCTCAATATATTGATAATTAGAACAGAGCAGAATAATTTGTTACATTGTTGAACCCAAGAGCTTTTGTGCAAGACCGAAATACTGGAAAGTCTGACCGCAAACATTGGACCATGCAAAGTTTAGTCGTAGTATAGAAAAGTTGCACACTAGCATTCATAAACTGACTCTTCAAGAAAACTTACTTTGAAAGAGGGAGATTTCTGAGTTCATATAAATTCACATAAACAAGAAATGAAGCAGCAAAAATCTTATTATAGAGAAAATGGCAAAACCAAAAGCCAAAAATTACACATCATTGGCAGATCCACAAGTCAGATTCTGGAGTGCTTCCCCTCGAGCATTAAAAGCTCATAGTGAAAGTGTTAAGATTTTGGCTAACCGCACGCGCATGTGTATTAATTAATTAATTAAATATGGTGCCAAATATATTCAGCTTAAAAATACCGAGCAGCCGAAGAGGTACAATGCAAGCACATGCCCTCTTTGGCTTAACCTTTCCATCAAATAAGATATACACAAAAACAACAGACAATTTTAAAACCAGGAACTTGTATATTCTAAGAATCCTACTGAACTGAGGGATGAATCACCAAGCCCATATACCAGCATGTATGACCCATATATTTGAACTACGTGTGTGCTATGACAATTTCCAGTCAAGATTTCATTATAGTAGAGTCAATACTAATGCATCACACTAGGCATGCCAATAGGGAAAACCAAGAATCTTACTATGACGATGACGAGAATCACGAGCTTTCAGGTACTTCTGCTCTAATGTGACAGATTCCAGTGCCTCTCTCAACTCAGCAATTTTAACATTTATAGGGTCCAGGTGCTCTGCATCACACAACCTAAATAAGTCTCCCAAGCTAAAAGTTATATCAAAGTACACATGGTAAGCAAAATAAATACTATAATTGGATGTCCACATTAAAGAAAAATATAAATAGCACGATAAGACAAACCATCTTTGGCTAGATCATGCTCATTCGGAATATGTCCAGCATGAATGTTGAAAGAGACAGTCTCTGGTGTTGAATAGGGATTGTGAAAACAGAATTTGTACATTCCACTTCGTGGCGCCTTGAATTCAAACTTATCCCCAGATGTTCCCTTCAAAGTCTGTACAACATTACCTCCTGGAGATGTAACCTACAGAAGAGACATCAGATTCAGCAATTGAATCTGATTGTACAAACAGGTAGATTTTTGACTACATATTTGCATAATATATATTTTCATCTCCAGAGACTTTCACCGAAATTTTATCTTGAGAACAACCTAAACTCCCCCCCCCCCCCCTTTTCTTTCTTCCCCCCAAACCAAAAATAAAATAAAAATAAGGAGAAAAACCTCTGGGCAGAAACCCAAGGCCCAACTCAATTCCTAGTCCTAAATTATGCCTCAGCCATATACATAAAGTATCACATGCATAAATATCAAATGCACCAGGTATCAACAACTGTTTTATTATGTTTAAACTTTAAAGACATCATCTGATCAAGGAGGAGAAGAAATAATGGGGGAAAACCTTCAACAGCGCATCAGCCTTGAGAGAAAAGGAAAGCACTTTAGCACTGTAAACTAATTTTATGATATGACTAGTGGTGCTAAACTTCTAATGAGCAAGAGAACCACCAACAGTTGCAAACAGGATACATCACGATGAAAAGCATGCTCAAGGTTGTCCGTAGTCATGCTCGACATAATATAAACCAGATCCATTCCCAAGCAACCTGATTAGGTTCAAGCAGTTCATACAAGTTACAAAAGAAAACCCTGAATTGCCAACAATAAGAACAAATTGCTTGTATGGACATTCGGCCACTGCAACTGCCAAATGTGCAATGAAAAGCAAAATCAAGACTTCGTTACCTATATTTACTAAACCCCGCGACAAGTCCGGGCAATCCAAATTCCCAAAAATCACATTCCAGTCTCACTATAGCGCCCCCGACAGAATTTATCAGAGAAAGAAATCGACCCAATCGAAACTGAAAATTTGCAAACAAAATTCAGGAGAACAAAAGCTTTCCGCGAAGTGAACAAATCAATCATGAACATGGATCCTATCCAAATTTCCTCACTATATAAATCAATCAGTTAACGAAAAACAAAAGGGGTGGAACAAAACAGCAGAAAGGCCCGACATTTATCGAAAGCAAATCAAAATTCGTCCTATGTCCACCAACCCAGAAGCCAAAAACGAATCACAACAATTCTCAATACGCAAACGAGTTCAAATCAAACACGAACGAATCCTAACCCCAAAGACGACAAAAGAATCGACTCCAAACACAAGATCTAGACGCAACGCTCGATTATTTTCAAAACCCACGAAAAGAAAGGAACAAAAAACCGAAAAAAGGGCAAGGCAGGCTCACGATGAAATCGATCCCGGGGTGATCGGAGCTCCAGAAGATGTCGTGGTCGACGACGACGAAGTTGCCGGACACGGTGTCGCCCTCGTAGAGCACGTACTCGTACACGCACTCGACGTCGTTGACCGTCACCGACAGCGACGACGCCGGCGACAGGGCGGAGGTGAGGACGAGGCCGATCAGCAGCAGCAGGTTCGCGCGTCTGGGTCGCGGCGGCGTTCCCATGGCGGGTCGGTCGATCGGCCGGTCGCTTCCGATTCAGGTCTGGCGGAGTAACGACGGAGGAGAGTGGCGGATTTCGTAATTTTCGGCAGTCGATCTCCGTCTTTATTCAAGAATTTAATCGGGTTAGACATTTGCGCTGGTGGTTCTATGCGGCACGTGATCTTGTCTTCCCCTCCTTCGGGCCTCGTCATTTGCTCTGCTTGTGTCATTATAAAGGGCTACCCATCATAGCCCAATTTAGCAAGTAAGGCAGAAAAAATGTAGGCCCATGAGCCCGAAAAGCCCACCATGCTTGTATGGTTTTCTTTTGGGAAATCTTGAAGAGAACCCTAAAATAAACTTATCACGAAAATCCAATTGAACCTTAAAATTAAAAAAAATATAACCAAATACTAAAATTCATTAAATTGGTACAATTGAATTCTTTCGTTAACTTCGTCCATTTAGACTAACGAAAAATATTGATGTGACTTTTTTTAATATTTTATCTCTCCTAAATGTGGCAATAACATGGTTAAAACATGTAAGACTAGGCTAAAACAATGTCTTTTGGATTGAACTATAATTTTTTAGACATAAGCTTAGTTAAATAAAAAAAACATTATTTAAAAAGAAACACAAAAAAGAGCATAGGCAAGGGTGAAAGCCCCTATTGCCAACCACCCCATCACCAAAAAGGGCCAATGGGGGTCATTAGGGCCTTGGATAGGGCTAACAACCTTCACCAAATGCAGGCGAGGGCTTGACAACCCTCACCTGGCTATGGCGGCCCTCAACAAGGGTTTCCAACCCACATGATGATCGACAACCCTTAGCATGATTCGACAACCCTCTCTAAGGACCATTGCAGTGGGCAAAGGTTGCTAGGCCCTTACCTATAATCGTTGAGGGTCATTGGCCTTGGCTAAGGCCTTAGTGACCCTCACTAGCCCTAATCGATGATGGAAGTGATGACAATAAGGGACTACCGTCCTTGCCTATAGCTTAATTTTTTTCCTTTTTTTTTGTGTTTTTGGAAATACTTTTCCAATTTATTTAATTAATATTTTTGTCATTAAGCCACATCATTGTCACGTAGGAGAGGAAAATATTTTAAAAACTACATTAGCATTTTCCATTAGTTTAAATGGATGCAGTTAATGGAAAACTTGATTGTATCAATTGGATAAGTTTTAAATATTGATTGCATTTTTTGTAAGTTTTATAACTTAATTGTATTTTTGTGATCAATTTTAGGATTTTCAACACAAATATCCCTTCTGTTTTTAATGCACCAACTGATTTTTTTTTTTTTTATTTTATGTGCAATAGGAAGCGATCGCTCCTTGAGTGAGGAAAACCGGGACTCCAAATATTAGAACTGAGAGCTGGATCCACTTGCCCTAGAATGGGTCGGCTTTTCTTTTTTCATTTTGTCATATACAATATGTGAATAAGCCCGCTGAGGTTTTCGACTTATTTAACTCTTTTGGCAATGGACCCAGGACCGCTTTGGCACTAACTCAGAATTCAGCACCAGCGATCGAAATGGAGTGCTGTGCTGATCAGGTGGTCATCCATCTGGAAGAAACAGTGACAACAAGAAGCAAGTTTCTACAAATGATTTTTTTTTGCTTTTTTGTAGATATAGTATTCTCATTTATGATTTCTCCGAGATGGGATGGATGAAGTTAGGTTGATCATCATTCACACTGAAGTTGGAAATATTTGCATTTTCTTTAAATAATTCTCATGTAGCAATATATAGCGGGTCGAGCTCAGGATGAGAACACATCTATAGAGCAGGATTGTCCCGCTTCCCGCGTCTCATCTCACCATTCAAAAAATGAAAAGTCCATCCATTATAGATTCCCTCGCTTGTAGCGGTAGCCATCCACATCATCATTGTACAAAGAGGAGAAGTCTTTGACGTGCTCTCTATTCGAATAACAATATCCAAACAAACGACATGAACGAAATAGCATCATCAAGAATTCGTAGAGGACCTTAGCTTTTTTTTTTTTTTATATAGAAACAATATTTCTTAGGGCCTATTTGATAACATTCCTATTTTATTTTTTTATTATTTTGTTCCAAATAACAGAAAAAGAAAATAAATCTGTTTATGTACATCAGTTAATTTTCAATGATTAGGGAATATGTTAAGAACAAAAACAAAAAGTTAAAAAAAAAAAAAAACTATATTTTTGTTCTCGAGAATACAAAGAGAAATAAGGTCATCTTAGATAAATAAGCTCAGTGTAACCTAATGTTCGTCTTTATTATAAAAATTTGATATTTCTACATAAAATAAAATTTGGATTAGTTCTCTAGATTAGACTGGAATTAGCGGTTCTGAAACTAGCAACTCTAACCTATGAAGCACCGATACTCTCTAAGAGCTTTTGTGTCGTGTTGGATACTTTGACACGGTCCGACACTCTCCGACACTCGGTTAACGCATGTCGGAAAATCCGATACCTAGTCAACTTTTTCAACACTTTTCAACATTTGAGTCGAATTTCAACATACAAATTTCTAACACATGATTTCGATATCGAGGTCAACTTCAAAATTTTTCAATAAATGAGATGCCCAAATGTATATATGTGAAAAAATAAAACAAAATAATAAAAATAATAAATAGAGAAATAAGAAAAACCTATTTTTCTCTTCTCTTCTAACTCTCAGTTTCCATGATACACATTTTACCCTTTAAGTTTCTTTTTTCCCTCTTCCGACATATCTAACATGCGAATCTAGAATATAGATTATTTGTTTTTTCTCCAAGTTTTATGAATTATTGGAATAAAGTTGAATTTGTCAAATTGAAACAATGAATAATATTAATAAATGGTGGATTAATATTTTTAGTGTAAATTCATTATAGGCTTTTTTAATTATTTATGTATTTGTGAATTCGAATAAGATTAATTTGATTGAAATAATCATAAAAAGTATATATAACAATATATATTTAATATACAATGTGTGACAACATGTCAAAATTCTTTAGTTTTTTCTAAATGACGTGTTGGCGTGTCGTGTCCCGTATCGCGTATTAGTGGTGTCGTGTCCCGTATCGCGTATTAGTGTTGATGTTACTTAAGCTCCGGCTCCTGATTCTTGATTTTCAAAAAGTTGAAATCAGGGGTCACGTGGAGGACCGATCACCCCTAGTGGGCGGTGTCCCACCACAAGGAATGCTTGAGAAGTTGCTTCCTTTTTATTGCCTTTAGAAGAAGAAGCACAAAGAATCCAAGGGAGAGAAGAACAAAAACCCAAGATCAGATCTCAATCATAGACCTTTGTACAATGTCCCCCTCATTTTTCTTTTTTCTTAAGCTAAGAACTTTTTTGTTTTTGTTTTTGTTTATAGTTTCTTTGTCCCTCTCCTTTCACCATCAATTTTTTTTTTAAATCGTTTTCTTTAATTATCAAAAGGAATTTCTTATTTAACTCATCTTCATGAACACATTTTGCTGTTTTGCTGAGCATTTCACGGGAAGAAAATGCTCAAGAATATGCTCGGCCCATCTAGTGAAGTCCACGTGCCACGTCACCACCGTCATCCTGATAAGCTCTGGTACTTTTCTTTTTTTAAAAAAAATTTATCCAATAATCGGACGGTTTAAGATATAAAGACAGTTGTCAGACAAGATTTGCCGTGTGGCCCAATCACGGGGACTCGGACTACGAGATTTGGTCAAAATTTATTTAATACCGCAATTAAACCTTTTCTTATTTTGGCATTTTCCCCAGCTGCCACGTGTCCATTTCTTTTTTGGGAGACCGGGTTATTACCCTCGTTTTTTTTTTTTTAATTACCGCGAAAATGGGAAAGGAAAGGAGGATACTACCTCCAAAAACTCTTATTTTAGATTTTCTTTTTAGTTTGTTTATTTTAGATTATAAAGTGTAATAACAGTCAGTTTCCGTGATCTTCGGGAATCTGGCAATAAGAATTAGTTCCATTTCAAGCTCTTGCGGTTACTATTCTAATTCCTGATTTCAAAAAAAAATTAAACTACTTCTATGAATACTTGGATAAGAATCGGATAGAAAATTGATATATAGCAATTACATGTTTTGAATTTGTAACTATTTATTTGCCTCATGCGTTCATCTTTTATGGATTATTATTGACAAATGAGAATTTTTGCTATTGTGTTCATATTCATTTTACTTAACTAAAAATAAAATAAAAAAGAAAGAAAAAAAAAAAAAAAAAGAAAAGTTGCTCACTTTTATTTTGCTTAACTAAAAATAAAACCAAAAAAATAAAATAAATAAAATAAATTAATTGATTCATTAATTGGTCCACATACAGATTAGCAGCTCGCGCACTATATCCTTCAAAAGGCGCTTTTGGTCATTTTTCTTAGAAGACATATCTCACAAATTGAGTATGACTCAAAATTTGATGAATCGATGAACTCATCATTACTTAACTTGTTAATTTTGTCTTCTTCAATATGACCTAATCGGAGATGCCAAACATACTTTTTATTTGGACTATTTTTAGAGCGTTTATTAGTTATGGCATTTATTTCAATTCTATTTTGCTTATTGACATCGGTAATCGTATTACCGAACATTTTGATGATATAAAGATATTGGTTAATAAGCTAGAACGAACACATCTTTTTTTTTTTTATGACCTAGGAACCCCGTAAGCTGACAGCCGGCAAGCAAAACCTCCGTTTTTTTTTTGATGACCTAGGGAACCCCGTAAGCTAACGGCCGGTAGGCAAACCCTAGGGCGACGCTAGCGGAGGACCCATTACCCCGACGTCGCACTTAAAATCCCATGCAACCAGCAGGATTCGAACTCCTCTCCTCCTCACAAAAGATCATGGGAGCTTTATCCAACTGGGCCACCGCAGATGGTAGTTAGAACGAACACATCTTCTATTATAATAAATAGAACATACATTATCAGCAAAATAAAATTCATAATTCTCTTTACCCAAATGAGGTATAGAGATGATGTTCCTAACAACATTCTTATAATGCAAACAGTTCTTTAAAACCAATACAATTCTAAAATACAAACATAAATGAAAAGTCATGGGTTTGGCCATTTCGGAATTTGCCTGGTACTGTTCACGGTTTGCTCTTTAGCTGCCCGATCGCTGCACTGTAGCTCGCGATTTTGCTGGTGCTGCGTCCGCCTGGTTTGACCGACGGTTGAGGCTAATTTTTGGTGACAAGAGGCGCATTTCCCTGCTCTATCAACCCCTCCGATCCATTTCCTGGTATGCTCCCTCTTTGTCGGTTGTATTGGGATCGATCGATTAGGGTTTCTAGGTTTCTGGGTTCTGTTGTGCGATTTTGCTGTAATGGATGATGATTTGGTGAAGAACCGAACGAATAATGAGGGAATGAGTACTCGGCCTTCCCCTTCCCCTAGGATGGAACGACCCCCATCGGTTGCCCCTTCGGTGAATGCTGGAAACCTTAATGCTCGTCATGCTCCTTTTGGACCTGCAAATTCGCGAATTCCTCCTTCATCTGTTAGAGGAAGGCCGAACAAGAGGGACGGTCTAAGACAAAGCGGTCCGTTTCTAGAGGTGTCTCGAAGAATCCTGGTACTCATTCTTGGGCTGTAGTGGTGAGTGCGGCCAATAAGGGCTACGACTTTGAGTATTCGCGCCCACAGATTATTGATGGCAAACCTGTCGTTCACATGGACGAATCTAATAAACAAGCAACTGATCCTAAACTTTTCGACTACCTTGTTGGATACTTCATTGGTAAAAAATTACCATTTAATGTTGTAGAGGAGGCCCTCAAAAGGGCATGGGGTCATGTGTTGCTTGAAGTTCTGTCAAATGGTAGATGAGTTTATCTCCTTCGTATTGCTGATAAGGATTTTAGAAGGAAAATACTGGAAGGCGGTCATATGACAGTGGCCAGAATTTCGTTTGTCCTACAGCAATGGCAGCCGGGCGTCGAGCTAAAAAAGGATGCCCATATGTCTATTCCAGTCTGGGTAAGATTAAGAAACCTTCCCCTTGCCTATTGGTCGGCTCAATCGATTGGCAAAGTGGCGAGCGCTATTGGTAAGCCATTGTATGTGGATCAGAGAACAGAAAACATGTCTATGCTGGCATTTGTGCGTGTTTGTGTCGAAATTTCGGCACAGCAACCTTTTATGAAACTATAGATCTTTCCACAGATGGTAATATTGATGTAGTTGAAGTGGAATTTGAATGGAAGCCTCTGGTTTGCCTTAAAAGTGGTATTTTCGGTCACACTTGCAAGGATACTGTTCCTGTTCCTGTTGCTGGTGTTTCTGGTTTTGGAGCATTTGCAGATACTGTTAATGCAGATACCTCTAAGGATGCTTCTCAATCTACTCCATTGATGGCCAAAGGGCAAAGGAATGATCTACCGCCATCATCCTCACAAGATGGAGATGTTCTACTCGGTCTCCAAGCGGACCGAGCTGCTGCGAACCTTCAGGGGTGGCTAATGATCAAAGAACCCTACTATGTGGTGAGACGAGTGCTCCCCAGATGGACCATCCTCGACCAGCTTAGTCTTTGGCAGATCACCATTCCATTGCTGAGTCCTCTGAACCTGAGAATATGGAGTGGAAGCAGGTTAAGCGGAAAAACAAGAAGAAAAGAAGAAAGCAAGCTCGAAGAGAAGTGGCAGCGGTTGAGGCGCTAAAAAGGATGAAAATGATAAGGCTTCTTTTGGCCTTTCACCACTTACCGAGGAAGGGCAGGCCTTAAAGCGAGACTCTACCTCTCATTCGGAAACTCCACGGAGTATGTAGCAAGCCGGTCTAAATGCTGATCCTCCTTCCTCGACTGAATCTCCTATTGTTGATTCGTCCTTGGTTGTGGAGGAGAGTTCTAAAGACATCTGTAAACCAAGCGCCAATGAGGAGTCCTCGGATGATGATTCGCCTATTACTGCTAAGCCTGGAGTGAATAAGCCGCCCCTTCAGCGAAATGTTAATCTCCAAGACAAATTCCTCCAGCTTTTGGATGAGACCCCACTTCCTGGGGGTCCTAAAAAGGCCTCTACGGCCTCCAAGCCCTCCAAAAGGAGGTAAGTCTTCCCCTTCGATTGTTTTTTGGATGTTTTTTGGATTCTGGAACATCAGAGGTATTCTTGATCCTTTAAGGCGGGCTGAGCTTAGGCGTTTTATAGCAATAAATAAGTTGTGCCTTGTTGGTGTGCTAGAGACTAAAGTTTCGGAAGATTCTTTTGATTTGATCTCTTCCACTTTGGTTAGGGGGTGGAGGTGGATTGCGAATTACAATTGCTCCCCTCGGGGGAGGATCTGGGTTGGGTGGAACCCTGACCTTGTCTCGTTTTTCCCTATTTCTATTTCTGACCAAGTTATTTATGGCTTTACTACCTGTATTATCTCTAGTCTCTCTTGTTCTGTCTTTGCCGTTTATGGAGAGCACTCTTTTACCCCTTGAAGGCCGCTTTGGGATGATTTACAGCACTATAATGAGATATTTCAGGATGTTCCTTGGTTAGTTGCTGGAGATTTCAATGCGATAAAAGATCCGTCGGACCGTGTTGGTAGCTCCACCAATTGGATTCTCTCTTTTGATGAATTTGCCCAATGCTTGGAGCAAACTGATTTAGTGGATCTTAGATATGTCGGGCTTCATTATTCCTAGTCCACTTCAGCTGGAAACTCAAAAAGCTGAGGAAGATAGACCGTGCTCTAGTCAATAATGAGTGGAACCTTCGATTCTCATTCTCGAGGCGTCCTTCTTAACTCCAGGCATCTCGGACCATACTCCAATAATGGTCAAAGTCTTCCAACCGCCCCGCAAAAGAAAACCGTTCAAGTATTTTGAATGTTGGGAGCATCATCCGGATTTTAAATCCATTGTACAGCAGGTTTGGAATACCCCGGTCTCTGGAGTTCCTATGTTTTAGCTAGTCTCCAAGCTTAAAATGCTTAAAGCCCGCCTTAGGATTCTTAATCAGGAGTCGTTCTTCGACATCTCTTGTAGGACGGAGGAGGCAAGAGTGGCCCTATCTGCGCTTCACGCTCATCTCCAAGCGGATCCGGCCAACTTGCAGCTTGTGGATAGAGAGAGATCGTGCCGCCAGGACTTCATTGAATTGAGAAAACAGGAGTCCTTTTATCGACAGAAGTCGAGGATTACTTGGCTAAAAGAAGGGGATAAGAACACGAAATTCTTTCACCACTCGGTGAAAAGGAGGCAGCTTATCAATAGAATCCTCACAGTCAAAGACTCGGCTGGATCTATCATTATGGACCCAATGCGGATTCCTCACGTGTTCATCAACTTCTTTTATTCCTTATTGTCTCCTCATGAGACCGTATCTAAGCCGACCATTGAAGAACTGCAAGCGGTTATTCGTCGACCTATGCTTGAGGATCAAATCCGTGCCCTCAGTGATCCTGTCTCTAATGCTGTTATTAAAGATACGGTATTCTCTCTAGCGAAGGGCAAGGCCCCCGTGCCGGATGGGTTCTCTATTGAATTCTTTAAATCTAGCTGGGAAATTGTTGGACCATTGGTGGTGTTGGGTGGTTGGGACTTCTTTCAAATCGGGAGGCTCCTCAAAGAGGTAAACACTACAATCCTAGCACTTATTCACAAGATTCCGAATGCTATTGCTGTCTCTGACTTCAGACCGATTGCATGCTGTAACACTATTTACAAAGTGATTACAAAGATTTTAGCTAACCGTATAACGATGGTTCTAAATGATTTAGTCAGTCAATCTCAAAATGCTTTTGTCAAGGGAAGGAGAATTAGGGACAATATTCTCCTTGCTCAGGAATTGTTTGCGGGCTTTCATCTCCGGCCATATTTACCAAAGTGTGCAGTCAAGGTTGATTTCCATAAGGCCTATGACATTGTCGATTGGGATTTTTTAGAAAATGTTCTTCTAGCATTCAGATTTCCTGAAGGATTTGTCCGGTTGGTAATGGCCTGTGTCTGAACGCCATATTACTCTATAGCTATTAATGGCGATCTCCATGGGTTCTTTCCGGGAGGGCGTGGCCTCAGGCAAGGGGATCCTATGTCCCCTTACCTGTTCACTTTGGTTATGGAAATATTCTCCGGTATTCTGGTGTCGCGCATGGCTAATCATAAATTCAAGTATTACTGGAGGTGTAAATCGGTTCAACTCTCTCATTTGTTCTTCGCCGACGACGTTTTCCTCTTCTCTCAAGCGGATTGGTCTTCGGTGTCCATGCTCAAGAGAGGGCTGGATATCTTCTCCTCTTGGAGTGGTCTATTCCCTAATAGAAGCAAGAGCGAGATCTTCATATCGGGTGGTGACTTGTCTATTCGAAATAGAATTCTTTGGGCTTTCGGCTTTCAAGAAGGAAAACTCCATGTTCGCTACTTGGGTGTTCCCATCATATCTTCTAGGCTGAACAAAGCGGACTGCATTGCATTGATGGACCGCATCACATCTAGGATCCAGTCCTGGGGACATCGGTTCCTCTCCTTTGTAGGTAGACTGCAACTTGTGCGGTCGATTCTTCACTCCATCCAAGCTTTCTGGACGAGTGTGTTTACCCTCCCCTTTCGGTCCTAGCCAGTGTTAAACGAATCATGAGACAATTCCTATAGAAAGGAATGGCCCTTGGTCGTGGTGGAGCCAAGGTTGCATGGGAGGAAGTGTGTCGGCCAAAGTTTGAAGGTGGTCTTGGAATTCGGAATCTCAAAGACTGTAACAAAGCGTCTATGCTTAAATTCATATGGATCCTCTTCGCCGATAGAGAGTCCTTGTGGTGCCAGTGGATCCACTCGGTTTTCTTATCTAAAAGAAATTTCTGGAATGCATCGCAGCCGGGGACTTGCTCCTGGTCCTGGAAAAAAATTCTCCAGCTAAGAGGTCAGTTCCGAACATCCTTTAGATGGAAAATTGGTAATGGTTTCTTGGTGTCTTTATGGCATGATTTTTGGTTGCCGTGTGGCCCTCTGATGTGTTCGTGCCTCTATCTTTTAGATCTAACCTCCATATTCCTGAGCATGCTGTGGTTGTCGATTTATTTACTCCTATGGGTCTCCCGGCAAGGGAATTCCTAGCTAGATGGGGCATATCTTTGTCGGTGTTGTCCGCATGCAACGATCAGTTCATATGGTGTGAGCATTCGTCTAGAGCCTTCTTGGTCTCATCGGCTTGGAATTTCATCAGATCCAAGAAGCCTCTCGTTGGTTGGGCGCCTCTGATTTGGGATAATGACATTGCCCCCCGCCACCAGTTTATTCTCTAGCTTATTGCAAAGAAACGCCTTCCCACACAGGTTATGCTCATATCTTATGGACGAATTGACTTTCATGTCTGTGCCTTTTGTAGTGAAATACCTAATTCTATAGACCATCTGTACTTCGGGTGTCGCACCTCGACCTCCTTAGCCTTCTTTTGGGCCGCCAGGCGTAATCTACCTTGGAGGAATAGATGTTGGGATGAAGTCCTCTCCTGGGCTAAGAAATTTCTTTCCGGTAAGAGCTTTCACCACAAAATAGCTCGATTCTCCTTCGATGCCCTTTGCTATCTCATATGGAAGAAAATGAATGCTATGATCTTCCGTGGTGAATCGTTGGTTCTTCCGGCTCTTAAAAACCATCTAATTAAGGTGGTTAGGGACAAAGTTCTCACCTTCAAGAATGTCCAACCTTCTCCAAGGAATAAGCGACTTCAAAGGGGGTGGGGCTTTGATCCGGCGGTCTTCTCCACCAATTCGGACGCTCCTTCAAATTTGGCTGACTGTCTTTATCTCCATTCTTAGCCTTTTAGGTTGAGTGCTGGAGGTTCGGTGGCCTCTCTTTGTAGGCTCTTCCTTCTCTCTTTCCATGTGTCTATAGTTGTCTTGTAGCCTTGTGCTTTTTCATCGGATCCCCCTCACTTTGCTTTTACTCAGAGTATGGGTTTTGGATCCGATCTTTTGTATTTGTCCAAGCTCTTAATAGAATTACCTTTTACCAAAAAAAAAAAAAACATAAATGAAAAGTCCCTATAGCTAACGCAACAACTCTTACTCCATTGGCAAATGTTAGGACAATCTCATTTTGCCCTAGCATCCTACTTGTTTCTAAATTCTGCAAAGATATACAAATATGTAAAGTTGCAGTAGAATCTAGAACCTATGAGTTTGATTCAGCACTAACCATAAGATTAGTTTCAATAAGTATAGACACCATACCTTCATAAAGTTGGTAATTAGGCTTAACCTTCAAGCTCGCGAGGTACTTCTTACAGTTCCTAGTGCCCCTTGACACCACAATAATGACATTTCCCTTTTTTCCAATCTTGGGTTTTGGGTGCACAACAAGTTTGACAAGCCTCTTCCATTTCTTTTTCTTTAAAATAATCTTACCCCTTGAAGAAGAAGCTTTAGCCATAACCACTATATTTGGTCTCAAGTTGTGCATTGCCTTCTCATAAACTACCAGCATGCTATGTAACTTAGCGAGAGTTTTATCCATCTTATGCATGTGAAAGTTTTGGATAAAACCAAAGAAGGAATCAAGTAAAGATTGAAGGATCAAATCCACAGCTAACTCGTTGTTCATAACGAGATTCAGCCTAGCCAATTCTTTAATGTGCCATATCATTTTCAAAACATGATCAATAACTGATGATCCTTTAGCCATCTTCATACGGTACAATACCTTAGATATCTCATATCTAGAGGTTTAACCATTCTTATCAAAGTATTCATTTAAGTGTAAAATGATTGACCTGTCATCTTCCATAGATTCATACTTCTTCTGTAATTCATTATTCATCGAAGCAAACATATATGATGTAACTTTTAAGTCATCGTCATGCCATTTATCATAAGTGACACTCTCCTCTTGGATCCCACCCTTAGGAAATGAGTTTGACATCTTTTCATCAAACACACATCTAATTTTTTCTGAATTGAGAACAATTCTCAAATTCATCACCCAGTTAATGAAATTAGGTCTAATCAAATAATTATTGTCAAGTATAGAAGCGAGTGGGTTTGTGGTCACCATTTTCAAAATAATAATATATATGTTGCAGAAAATAAATTGTTAGACGTTGTATCTTTCAAAATAACTATTTCATTTTGGCTTTTAAATGAAATAGATTCTGCTACTAAATTTATATTCAAATCCTATACTCCTTAAGATGGGAAGCGATAATCTTTGTTGGGTAAAGATTACTAGTGTGGATTGGAACCCTATTAGCCCAAAGCCCACCTCACCTAACAATTATTGGTGTCTTATGAACTTAGTGAGTGAACCAACTTGTTCAATGCATCTTATGCGAGTCCTACTCATAATTTCGGTCTCTAGACCATGAAAGCCTCACCTAACAGTTATTGGCATCATGATCATAGTTAAGTCTAGCCCATCGTCTCATGGAAGTATTGAAACCATGAAAGTCTCACCTAATAGTTATTGGCATCATGATCATAGTTAAGTCTAGCCCATCGCCTCATGGAAGTATTGAAAGCACAAACGATTTCCTTAACTAATAGTTATTAAAAATCATTTGGCTCAAACCCCAAAGCATCACATACATAATGAAGTGATCCAATATTATGAATAGTAATTAACCCCTATGAATCTATAGCTGGTCAATCAACTACTATAATATTGGATCAAACCATGACGATGGAAGACCACAAATTCGAAACCCATTTCGACTTAATATTATTAATAAGGAGATTTTGGTCGTTATTAACGGTCTCACTTTGCACATTAGCCAGTGTAACATGCATGATAACATAAACACAATAAATAAATATATCATATAAACATTTATCCTACATGGTGATTATGAAATTATGGTTTAATGGGTCTCGAGCTAATGAGACCCATTTAGCCATTTTAATGTTATAAGAATAGAGACATGCTCTTCATTTCTTCTTGAATCTTTGAACTCTTCAAATATTGAGCCCATAGAGCTCTTCGGCTTAATGGCTCCTCCAATGGCTCCTCCTTTCTCTCGTAGCATTTACATCAACAATTGATATACTAAAACTATGCTAAAATTACATATCATGAAAATAAATATAAAAGGAATGATGCAGCCTCCATTTAATAATTATAACAAAAAAAAAACCTGTAATCATCATATATTCCTCCATACAACAATCATAATGATTAGGGATTTTTCTGTGATCACCACCTTTCCTTGCGAGCCATAAATTCAAAATTTAAAGCTTCGAAAGTTATAAATAAAATTATGCATTTAATTAAATTTAAAGCCGAACAATGCAAACCATGTCAAGAAATCAAAATCGATAAAACAAATTTCACGAGCGTGATTCCGAATGGAAGTTGTGTTGTCATCTTTAAATTCAGAATCGAGAATCATTCACAGAATATAAACACAAAGTATAACAAGTTACGGATTTTGATTCAAAATTGATTTAGTTTCAATTTTTGCTTAGTTGATTAAATTTATCTCATAAATTAATCAACTTCTATAGGCCACATAAGAACAAGATATTCTCTTAACAAAAGTAAATTGGCCATTGGAATGCAAAAATATCTATGAGCTATAAATCAATTAAACGCACGAAAAACGCCTAAGGTTGGCTCCGATACCACTGTTGGGGTTTCATGAATTATGTATAAGCAAAATTAACATAAAAATAGAATTAACAAAGATGATATATTTCTATACATGATTCTCCGGAGGTATTGTTCGTGCGTTTTAATAAAAAATCCAAATATAAATGGGAGTTAAACAAATTACCTCTTGAAGCACACTTTAAATGAATTGGTTCGGATGTTCTTTAGTTTGACCCCCACAAACGTTAGGCCTCTAGTTCAGACACACCATCATTGGATGTCAAATGGAAGAGAGAACTTTCAGATAATTACCACAATGATTGTTCTAGCAATCTCGTGGAGACAATCTTTCGTATCCTTGATGTTTTAGCTACAGCCCGAATAAGAGAGAATCCTTTTTTTTTCTCACGTACCAACACACAAAAACACACGTCTTTTTTCCCTCTTTTTAGCAACCATTGCATATGCCCTCCTTTCTACGGCATTTGAAAATGCCCTCTTGAATCAGCAAAGGTTACTGATCGTGAGAATCAGTAATTGTTGCTACGTGTGGGAAACCATCCCATGATCAACAATCATTGTTGATTGTTCATGCACGATGCTTCATGCATGATGGTCAACAACCGTTGCTGACCATCATGCACAAAGCTTCCCTATTTTTTTATATAATTATTATTTTTAAAGACCACGCATATGTGATGTGCGTTGCACATGGTCAGCAACAATTGTTGACCGTGTGCACATCGATTAATTAATTAAATAAATGAATAAATAATTAATTAATCAATCCCTTTTTTAATAAAAAAATATATTTTTTTTTAAAAATGACATAATCTTTATGTGTGCAATTGGAATACATTAACATATATTCACTTTGGGTATGCGTGTGCATCATATGCAAGTAGGATCATGACTATAATACAAATTAAATTAAATCTCATTTAATTTAATTTTAGGTCAACTCAATTCGATTGCAATAATTGCAAACACATTTGTAACATCATTTATCCCTTGTTTTACGTTATTTTAATTGTTTATGGTGTGTGACATCTCTAGGTTTATCACTAAGCTGGTAGTAAAACTTGTACCGACACATTAATACTCCTAAAAGAATTAATTGTCCTGATTAATCTTTGGGTCCTACGAGTCATGATTGTCATGGTTAGCCAGATAGTGTCAATATTTTCAGAATATAATGAACTTGTTAGCTTTGGCTACAGTGTAATTCTATTATCTTACTATGTCTCAATCGAATAAAAACCATTGAATTTTGTCTAGTCACAAATTCGATCATATGTACAAATCTAATTGACGTGCATTTTATTCAAGACATAAACAATTTATTCTCGATTATAACTCTGACTAAGGATTTCAATGCATTATCATAATTAGATCGCATAAGACATCATTATTATACTTTGCATGTAACAAGGAGACAGATTCCATATTGCGTATACGTGTAACTTCATATATGAATAAAGTATGACCATCATGTGTAAATATGGATCAAAGACTTGGCATTACGTGCACTTATGAACCATAATTATTCGACACATAAGTTAACATTGTGTCTCAGGTTTAAGGATTATTTATAAAAGACCAAAGCATGAACAATTAGACATTGACCACGCTAAAAGCTTCCATGTCGCTAATCGTTCTATATGCGTGACGTTCAATGAATTTGTCTAATACAAATATTCGTGTTCTGACTTAGGCATCATAATACCCAATGACTTGCGACTCATCATTCCTTTGAGTATCTAATACTTAATGGTAAAGTTTAAAACACACCGACCTCAACATGATTATTAATATCCACTCAATAATTCATTGACTGGGAACAATTTAAAGATTCAATTTAATTATGAACCCATCACATATATTATTAACATCTTAAGAATATGTCTAGTTGTAATTGATCTTATGGAATTATTCGTAAATATAAAATAATTGGACAAATGAATGAATATGTTATTGCTATTAATTAAATAATAATAATGATAGTACAACTAAAATTCCTAATATATAAATATTATATGGTAGCTTTAGGGCATACATCCAATAGCCAGTCCTTTGCTTATAGCCATCAAGGGTTGCTGGCCTTGGTTGAGGCCCCACCCCTAGCCGACGATGGGGGCAACGATAACAAGGGTGGTTTATAGGTTAATTTGTTTTTCCTTTTTCGTGTTTTTTGAAATACTTTTTCAATTTATTTAATTAATATCTTTGTTATTAGGTGACGTCATTGCCATGTAGGAAAGGAAAGATATTTTAAAAAATACATTAGCATTTTCCATTAGTTTGAATGGATGAACTTAACGGAATGATTTGATTGTATCAATTATATAAGTTTTATGATTTTTTGAAATTTTATAATTTGTATCAATTATATATCCCTTCTCTTTTCAATGCACCAACTGATTTTTTTTTTTATAGGTGCAATAGAAGTGATCGCTCCTTAAGTGAGGAGAACCGGCCCTTCGTAAATTAGAACCGAGAGCTAAATCCATTACTTTGGAATGGGTCGGCTTTTCTTTTTTCATTTTGTCATATACAATGTGCGAATAAGCCCGTTGAGGTTTTCAACTTGTTTAACTCTTTTGGCAATGGACCCGGGACCACTTTGGCACTAACTCTGAATTCAGTACCAGCGATGGAAATGGAGTGCTGTGCTGATCAGGTAGGAATCCATCTGGAAGAAACAGTTAGTACAAGAAGCTAGTTTCTACACGTAGTCATTGTTTCTACAAATTAATTTTTCTTTTTCTTTTTTGTAGATATATTATTCTCATTTATGGTTTCTCCAAGATGAGATGGATGAAATTCACATTGAAGTCGGAAATATTTGCATTTTCTTTGAATAGTTCTCATGTAGCAATATATAGTTGGTCAAGCTCAAGATAAGAACACCATAGTAGGATCGCACCGCTTCACATGTCTCATCTCGCCATTCGAACAATGAAAAGGCTACCCATTATAGATTCCCTCCTTTGTAGTGGCAACCATCCACATCGTCATTATAAAAGAGGAAAAGCCATGACGTGCTCTTTGTTCGAATAACAATATTGAAACAAATGGCACCGACGTAATACCACCATCAAGAATTCCTAGAGGGCCTTAGCTCTTTTATAAGAAACAATATTTTTTAGGGTCTTTGGTAACATTTTGATTTCTTTATTTTTATGTTCTTTTGTTCCACGGAACGAAAGAAAAATGGAAATCTATTTATGCACATAGGTTAATTTTTTTATTCTTTGCATAAATCAATGGCCAGGGAATACCTTTAGAATAAAGAAATCTTTTTATTCTCAAGAATAAAAAAAGAAATAATGTTATTTTAGATAAACAACCTCAGCATAACCCGATGCTCATTTCTATTATAAAATTTTGATTTTCTTGGATAAAATAAAAATTGGTCTGTTTCTTAGGACTAAACTAGAATTAGCGGTTCCGAAGCCAGCAACTTTGATTCTTGATTCCTGGTTTTTGAAAATTGGAATCAGGAGTCACGTCAAGGACGAATCACCCCTAATTGGCGTCGTCTTGCCACAAGGAATGCTAGAGAAGCTGCTTCTTTTTATTGCCTTTAGAAGAAGAAGCACAAAGAATCCAAGGGACGGGAGAACAAAACCCAAGATTAGATCTCGACCATTGACCTCTGTGCAATGTCCCCCTCACTTTTCATTTTTCTTAAGCTAAGATTTTCTTCTTCTTCTTTTTTTTTCTTTGTCTATAGTTTCTTTTTGGCATTTATTTCTCTCATGTCACTATCAATATTTTTTTAATCGTTTTCTTTAATTTATCAAAATAATTTATTTATTTATTTATTTTTTTGACGAGCAAAAGGAATTTCTTATTTAACTCATTTTCCGCCACCGGATTCAATGGACCGTTGCGGTTTTGCTCAGCATATCACGCGAAGAATAACGCTCGGCCCATCTAGCGAAGTCCACGTGCCACGTCACCACCGTCATCCGGATAAGCTCTGGTCCTTTTTTTTAAAATTTTTTTCTAATAATCGGACGGTTTAAGATATAAGACAGTTGTCAGACAAGATTTGCCGCGTGGCCCAATCACGGGGACTCGGACTACGAGATTTGGTCAAAATTTATTTAACACCGCAATCAAACCTTTTTTTTTTTGGCATTTTCTTCAGCTGCCACGTGTCCATTACTTTTTCAGAGACCGGGTTACCCTCGTCTTCTTTTTATTATTACCGTGAAAAAAAAAAGAAAGGAGGATTCTACCTCCGAGAACTCTTATTTTAGATTTTCTTTTGGGTTTGTTTATTTTAGATTTTTCTTTGGTCGGTGTAAAGTGCAAAAACAGTGAGTTCCCGTGGTTTTGAAATTATGGATGACCATGAATCTAGATGAGATTGGAAACCAGACCAAACTAGTGATAATAATTAGTCTGCTTTCAGGTTCTCATAATTATTATTCTAATTCTTGATTTCATAAAAATCGAAATTGTTTCTCTGAATATTTAGATAATAATCGGACTAAAACTTGATGTATTGAATTACTTGATTTGAACTTTTTATTATTTATTTATCTCAAGTGTTTATCTTTTATGGATTATTATTGTTGACAAATGAAAATTTTTGTTATAGCATTGACATTAATTTTGCTTAACTTAAAATAAACATAAAAAAGAAAAAAAATGAAGAAAAAACAAAATAAATTAATCGATTCTTGAATATATCTTGAAACCGGCATTGAAATCAATTTGTTAGGCAGGTTTGGGATTTCAAAATAGGAGGTCGGTTCGAAGTGCACGGTGTCTCGAACGGGAACGTGGGGCGGTTAAACATTAATCAGAATTTATAATTACTTGCGTAATTCAGCGTTTTATTGGTGCCACGTGGATAACAGCGAATGGTAAACGAAAAGGATAAAACCAAATCGGTAAAGCGCAATTACCGGAAAGGACGAGGGGCAGTTTCGGGAATTCACCCGGCTCCATCGTCGTCTTCTTTAATCGCCACCACAACACCTTCTTCACACTCCCCACGTTCGCCATTGTCTGTGCAGTTCCATTCCGCCATCTCCATCTCTCTTTCTCTCTCTCCTTCCCGTCGTTCGCTTCTCTCTCCTCCGCTCCCTCGCACCCATTCGCCCCGCGATCCGACCGACCGACCGACTGATCGATCGTCGCTGTCGCCGTCGTTGTCCAGTCGAGACTACTGGGGAGACACGAAAGATGTTGGCGGTGTTCGAGAAGTCGGTGGCGAAGGGCCCGGAGGCGCTGCAGAGCCCGCACTCCGGGGCGGCGCCGGCGCTCAAGGACGGCGCCCTCGGCCGGCACTTCGCCTCCGCCCACCCCGGCGCCGTCACCGTCAACCTCGGCACCTCCGGCCTGCTGGCCTACTCCCTCGAGCGCCAGAACCCGCTTCTCCCCAGGTCTCGTCCCCCGTCATTGCCTCCCGCCCATTTTATTCGTTCGCATTTCGGGATTCGGTTTCGCGTGCGTGCCCAGAAGATCTCCTCGATCCCATTTTTGGAGGGTCCCTTGGGTCGTTTCTTTTTTCGATCGGATTTGAGATCGGGGGGGATCGTGGTCGCGGATCTTGGTGTGCTTGCTTCCTTTGCTAGATCGCATCCGGATCGATGATCTTGTTTCCTGTGATCTTCAGCATCGTGTCACCACTCGTCCACTCGTGCCTGATGATGGCGCCATTAGATTTCGACTTGCTTTTTACAGAGTGGACTATCTATGGGTTGCTGTGGGGGCGTGTGGAATATTATCCAAAAGCCCAAAGTTACATGCTTTCTTGTTTTTTATTTTTTATTTTTGCAAAGTTTTATTCTGTTTATAATGTGGTGTTGTGTAAGGACAAAATAGGATTGGTATCTTAGTTGCTCTGTCTATATTCGACTTTGGCTTCCTTGTTAGGAGTGTTTGTTTTTGGTCTGAGAATTTAACCTTTTTGATCAGAAGGGTACATGCCCAACCAAAGGATTCTTGGAGGGTGCTGGGTATGTAAAAAATATATAATGGTGGCTTAGAGAAAAAAAGAACAGACTTGTGGCTTCACTTTTTAGAGAGGCAAATGTCGAATCAAACTGATTTTGGTGGGAATATAGTGTGATAGCATTAGAGGTTGAAAGTATCAGCCTAAAGGAGACAATGGTACTTGAGTCTTCGGTTCATTTTGAAAGCCGGAAAATGAAATTCATTGTATTGTTAGTTCATGGGAGTTTTTACCGCTCTCCTCAATTAGGTCATCACACATTGATATTTGACATGCCTTACCTGCTGTGGCAGATTGTTTGCTGTTGTCGATGACATCTTCTGCTTGTTTCAAGGGCACATAGAGAATGTTGCTCTTCTCAAGCAGCAATATGGATTGAACAAGACTGCCAATGAGGTCATTATCGTCATTGAAGCTTATAGAACTCTGAGGGATCGGGGGCCTTACCCTGCTGATCAAGTCGTGAAAGACATCAGTGGGAAGTATGCTTTTGTGCTCTTTGACAGCTCTTGTAAAACCGCTTTTGTGGCCTCTGTAAGTAATAATGATTTTCATGGTTTCGTTCTGGGATATTGTTTGCATTCTCTCCCTTCCCTATGATCTGTCTAATCCTTTCTGTTCTCTTAATCATGCAGGATGTTGATGGAAGTGTTCCTTTCTTCTGGGGAAATGATTCTGAAGGCAATCTGGTTCTCTCGGATGATACAGAAGTTGTGAAGAAGGGTTGTGGGAAATCTTTCGCACCATTCCCTAAGGGTAATTATTTTTACATATTTTTTATGCGGTTTCACTGGAGTTTCCTCCATGCATTGGAATGTGAAATGTAAGGATGGATGAGCTCTGCTGATATTAAGCAGAGTTAACAGGACAATGTTATATTGTTGGGTAACAACATATGGGAAGACTTATAGAAAGGAAAATGCACGAGGTTTGGCATGAGTTGGAAGGGGTTAAAATGGTATTCTCCGTCTGTATGCATGTTTTGACATGTGCATTTTCACCTACAATGTTGCTCTGTCAATGGTTTTGAGTGCCAAATCATTCACCTTTTAATGTTGTGCTCTTCCTAACCGTTCATCTTTTAATATTGCCTTCTTTTCCGACTCAGGATGCTTCTTTACTAGCACTGGAGGTTTGAGGAGTTATGAACACCCACTGAATGAGGTGAAGCCAGTTCCTAGGGTGGACAGCTCTGGCCAAGTGTGCGGCGCTACGTTCAAAGTGGATGAGGAGACTAAGAAGGAGTCCAGCATGCCTAGAGTTGGGAGTGCTGCGAACTGGTCCTCGCAGTATTGAGTCTTATGTTTTATGGCCCTTTTTTAGGCCAGGCCATTAGTTATTATGGCCTTTTCTTGCTTATAACCCGTCACCCTTTCTCATACATTGACACCTTTTCAACTCTAATGCTCAGTTGCTCTATGGTGAGAGTTTGAGATGACATTGTTCTATGCAGCTGTATATGTTGCTTATAAAACCAAGCCTTTACAAAACCGAATATGGTTTGTGGTTTGGCACTTCATCTAGGCATCATGTAGAGTTGATCTAATGTTGTGTTTTTCTGCTTAGTTGTCTATTGTGTTACTGATATACTAGTACGTTGGACCAAAATAAGTTGGGAGCATGCTAGTTCCCATATGGAAATCAAGTTAGCACAATGCCTTATGAAGGGTCATCTGAGCTTTAATAACAGACAATCATAGAATGTCTAACATAGACTTAACTAATGTCAAATTGTGGATGACAAGGGGGCACTTCAATTGGCCTTATTGTTTTGGTCGCTGATACCTATTTAGTCCTTTGCATCAGTATGTATTAAATAACGTGTGAGGTATGAGAGAATCACGGACTGTAACGCGGGCCTGTTGTGGGCTGTTTTGTTTTCTTTTCTGCGTTTTCTAACCATTGATGTGTCACTTTGAATCATACATCAAATGGCAACACTTGCTCAACAAAATAAGCTACTCCATTGGTAGCTTCTTTTTTATTGTAATTGTTTGGATACCTTTTGTCACTTGTGTTTTCCCTGCCTTCATTGAAAACATGGCAATAGACCTCTTTTGAAATTCTTTAAATGATCCCAATAATTCACTCTCGACTGTCGTACTGTAGGGCTTCACTCTCGACGGTTCTACTGTAGGGCAGTCTTAGGAATTCATTTTTCTTCCTAAAGTTAGTTTTACTCGCTCACCCTCAAAAGGATTGTAGAGAGAAACTCTAAAAGAAGTTCTGGAATTGTATTACTTGTAAAATGAATCTAAATGAGGGGAGTAAGCCCTATAAATACAAGTACGTAGATCTCTCCTTAATCCGATGGTAGAATATATTTCCTCATCTATCCAACTATCCTCATTCTGTTACAAGAGTGTCTAATTATAGTATCACTGCCTGCTTGAAGAGTATTTTAGAATACTTAAGAAAACCTAGTATTTAGGTACCGCCAGGTTTGCCTCATTCATGGATTAGTTATGGATTTCATTTAGAAAACGTGGGCCATGACATATGCCTCCAGGTGTTATTTGAAAAATGTGTGTTTATTAAATTAAACGCCCATGGAACAATTATCAGTCTTGACACGGTGAGCTTCCCCGTGTTATCTGGAAAATGTGTGTTTGTTAAGTTAAACGTCCATGGAACAAATCTCAGTATTGACATGGTGAATTTCCGGTAAAGTAAAATTTCTAGGGAAATTAAGTTATTGTTTTTAATAGTTGTGGATTCTATACGTAGTAATGCAGTTAATCTACTAGTCTTGCTTAGAGGTATTCTCAATATCCACTTCTTCTTTTTTTTTTCATTTATAAATTTCTTTGCACAAGATTCTTATTAACATGCTCATGAATCTCCAAGTAACGTCAAGTACACTGTAAGTATCTCCGCCCTCGTAAAATCGGGTAGATCACAGATTTTTTCCAACTCAAACTCACTTATTCTCTACCCATGTCAGCCTTATCGCTCAAAAGAGAGAAAAGCTCTAGAATTTTATTAGTTGTGAGATAGGTCCAAACGAGGGGAGGAGGCCCATATATGTACAAGTATTAGTTCAACTATAGCTGTACATCTTTGGGAGAATTACCAAAAAAGTCCTAAACCTATTGCATTTGGGCCAATTCAGTCCTAAACATTTTTTTTTTGCCAATTGAGTCCTAAACCTTTTATAATTGGGCCAATTCAGTCCTTCCGGCCAAAATTGGCCGGCCGGAGCTGACGTGGACGCCGGCCGGAGACAGCTGGCCGGCGAATAATTTTTTTAATAATTTTTAAATTTTTTTTTCGAATTTTTTCATTTTTTTCGAATTTTTTTTTTTCGAATTTTTTTTTTTGATTTTTTTATCTCCTTCTTCTTCCTCTGGCCGGCCGGGCGCAGCCGGCCGGGGAGGCCGAGAGGCTGACCTCGCCGGCCACCGGCGAGGCTCGCCCACGTCGGCCACTGGCGAAGGCAAGCCTCACCCAGCGACGGCGAGGCCACCGTCGCCCGGCCAAGCGAGGCTCGGCCTCGCCCGGCCATGGCGAGGTCGAGCCTCGCCCGGATCTGCGACGGCGGCCTCGCCGTCGGCCGGGCGAGGCTCGCCTTCGCCCGTGGCAAGCGAGGGCGAACCTCGCCCAGCGACGGCGAGGCGGCCGTGAAGCTCGGCCAAGCGAGGCTCGGCCTCGCCCGGCCATGGCGAGGCGAGCCTCGCCGGATCCGGCGACGGCGGCCTCGCCGGCCACTAGCGAGGCCGTAACCGGATCCGGCGAGGCTCGCCTCGCCATGGCCGGGCGAGGCCGAGCCTCGCTTGGCCGGGCGACGGCGGCCGCCGCCCGTCGGCCGGGCGGGTTCGCCCTCGCTTGCCACTGGCGAAGGCGAGCCTCGCCCAGCGACGGCGAGGCCGCCGTCGCCAGATCTGGCGAGGCTCGACCTCGCCATGGCTGGGCGAGGCCGAGCCTCGCCTTGGCTGGGCGACGGCGGCCTCGCCGTCGCTGGGCGAGGCTCGCCTTCGCCAGTGGCCGGCGGGGGCGAGCCTCGCCAGTGGCCGGCGAGGTCAGCCTCGCCGGCCCTCGCCTCTGGCCGGCGCCGGCCGGCCAGAGGAAGAAGAAGAAGGTAAGAAATAAAAAAAAAATTAAAAAAGTCGAATTTTTTTAAAAATTATTAAAAAATTGTTTGCCGGCCATCTCCGGCCGGCGTCCACGTCGACTCCGGCCGGCCAATTTTGGCCGGAAGGACTGAATTGGCCCAATTATAAAAGGTTTAGGACTCAATTGGCCAAAAAAAAAAAGTTTAGGACTGAATTGGCCCAAATGCAATAGGTTTAGGACTTTTTCGGTAATTCTCCCGTACATCTTTGCTCAATCCGACTGTAGAAATTATATCTCTTGTTTTCCTGGGCCACGACATATGCCTCCTGGTGTTATCTGAAAAACATGTGTTTGTCAAGTTAAATACCCACGGAACAAATCTCAGTCTTGACATGCGCGCCCTCGGTAAAGTAAAGTTTTCAAGAAAATTAAGTGATGGTATTAAAAGATGTACGTTCTGTACATAGGACAGGCTATGCAACTAATCTACCAGTCCTGCTTAGAGGTATTCTCGATGTCCACTTTTTCAGTTTAATTCCTCTGCATAAGATTCGTATTCGACTTGTTCATGGATCTCCAAGGTATACTGTAAGTATCATGCGTAAAACCTGGTCTCCACCTATCCATGTATACTCTCTCAGATTTTGATCTAGCTTTCTAGATATTTCGTTTGCTTTCCGCAGAATAATCAGGTAAATTTCAATAGTGTATAGTTAGATGAAGATCCGGCGCAAAAAGGATATAGCTTCAGCTTCCGGTAGGTTTGGGGCATCGAACTCCTTGCAAACGCGCTGCTCACCTCTGCCTTCCCTAAACATCAACCTAACTGTGACTGCATCGAACGTGCCCACCTGGATGAGTCCACGACTGAAACAAATGAATCAAAGACAAAGTTGTGATGCGAGGGCTAAACTGGATAAGATCTCTAAGGGATGCATGACTACGTGGGAGAAACGATACGTGATGCGATACTTTGGTTTGGTAATGTAGACTGCGATGTTAAATTCCTCAGCTATCTCAATTAAACGCGAGAGCAATTGTGCCAATCTTTGCCGCAATTCGGAATCTAGCTGAAAGACCACGACTCGCATGATTTGATGGTTTTGGAATCAACCAGGCGATCTGCAAGTTTTCTACTTCCACGAAAATCCACTCGGAAGAGAGCAATGACTGAATCCACGACCGGAAAATATCACTCGCCCTGCAGAAATGCCTTGTTCATCGCTTCGCATGGATATTCTGGTCTGAAATATCTAAGGCTGCCTTTTGCAACAGTACTTTCATTTGCTTTCTATCCGATCGCCTCTTCCATAGGCCTTGCAATTTCTGTTGGTAATCTCTACGAAACTACGTCACGCTCATGTTTTGGGACGTTGTACTAGAGAGTTTCCTTTTGTCGGATTTTAGAACCCAACATCAAACGGTAAATAGATAATCGTTACTCTTTGTCTATGTTGGGCTGTGTTTATAGTTGATGCATTTCATTAGCTTACTTTTTGTATGGAAGAAAGAAATATGAGACCCTTCGTAGATTAGGAAGACTGGTTTTTAACTTTGAATGATAAATGGCTCTACACAGCTTTTGGTGGTATGGAAATGACATTACTAATGTGCATTCTATCTTATTCCTCATTGATAACATGAATTACTTTCACGATTTATTACACAAGATAGCATCCGTTTGATGCCATTTTGCAAATAAACTTTTTTTGCTTATCAAAAGAAAATCCTCAGCAAACTCACTGGAGATGATGTTTAGTAATTTGCTTTCAAATATTGCGACTAGATTTCCTCTTGTGCTCACAAAAGCTACGATATCAAAAAACTTTATGCGGCAAACCGAACTGCTATTATGTATAGCAAAAAATATATTGCACTATATTATTTTTTGTGTTTTGCTTATAACAACATAACAAGGTCGATAGTCATTACTATGGGAGTTATTTGATATGACTTCGAAATATTTTTCTTTCGATTGGGGTGATTAGATCTCTTCTAAAGCCTGACCAAGTCCTATGACCTCTCAATAGCACATGCTCGACTGAGTTCCTAATAGCATTGAGGGTTGTGTTGTTCAAATTCGATTGGCTTAACATATATAGGAGCAGCAGAAAAGATACTTTTGGCCTTACCCTTGCAATATTATTGCATTCGATACGCAAAGGTCACTGTAGTCGACAAATCTTTTGGGTCACCATCACAGTTAGAGAAAGTATTTCAGGTCATTCATGAATGGTTCGTTGTCGAGCAAATGAAATTCAGGGACAAGCTCTGACAAGAGTGACAAGAGTGACAAGGGTGACAAAGAGTCCATTGCAGAGAAAGGAAATGAACAAGTGCTTAGGAGCTCATCGTATGCCTTTAGGATGCTGCGATGTCATTAGAGGTGACACTGAAGGTGATTATGGATGTCGCCCTGCTCATCGAAGATTAGGATGCAAAAGGAGATGGAAGAGATGACTTTCTAGGGAATGGCATTTTGGAACTCTTATAAACTAGAAAGATTGTCTCTCTTCTTTTTCCAAAAAAGGACCCGTACAAGTTTTGAATTTTAATACATCAAGCTAGAGTTAGTTCTCAATGCTACTCTCGTTGCCTAATATCAGAAAGATCACATGGAAAGTGTAATTGTTTCCTTTTCTAGATAATATGTACGGCTAAGTGTTTAATTTTTCTCGAGAAATGATTGGGTGACAGTTTTTAATTCGCTGTGAGAATAATAGTCTATTCTAAATCACAAAAAATCAAACAATAAATAATTATAAATTATTGTTGGACTTACTTGTTTCAGAATTTATGACTCGCAATAAGCTGTTATTTTCACTAGCTTAAAGACCGTTACGATAGCAAAGCCCAATTTTCTTTCCTTAAATTAAGCTATACATAAGATACATACTTCATTTGTAGCTGGTCTTATGAGGCAATTCTTTTCCCAAAGTAACAAAGAAGAAATGGAGATGGTAATATGGTTGTGGCAAGCTGGTGATGTCGATATCCTCCATTCTTTGTCCATAAATAGTTGAATGATGTTGATGTTGGAGCAATCATGGGCCTCAACGATGAATTCATCAGCTAAGCTCTTGCTTTTTTGTTCTTTGCTCTAACTGGTTGTATAGGAGATGTTTGGGGCAAGGCTCATGTTGTGCTCCGAAACAATTTACTGGCTAGAACTACTCTAAGAGTTCATTGCAAATCTAAGGATGACGATCTCGGAGTCCATGATATAACGAGTAGGTGGGAATTCTCATTTAAACCCAATTTATTTGGGACGACTTTGTTCTTTTGTGGCTTTGCATGTCCTAGTCAATTTCACTAATTTGAATATATATATATATATATATGCATGCAAATTAGAGATCTTTGCACCAAGTGTATTTGGGAATCTTGCCCGATGGTCCTTTTAGGCCAAATGGAGACACCGGAGAGTTTGATGAATGTTATGAATGGAATGATGCTGCAAAATTAGGGAGGAAACCTCTTATGTGAATCTATGAAAGAGAGAGATGATGTTGTGAACTAATTTATTACTGTTTAGGTGGAATAAGAATCATCTTATCTTTTAAATGAATGCGCATACGCATGTGTGTTTTTTCTATTATTCTCATCATTTCGATTTTGATTGCCATCTCTTTCTTTTCATGTTTTCTCTTCATATTTTTTAACTCCAGTCGAGTAATGGTTTGGAATCCGCTATGCGATTTTTTTTCTTTTAACAAGAAAATAGACTCTTGATTTATTTTTCTTTTCTTTTCTTTTCTTTTCTTTTTTAAAAAAAGAGGTTTTAGCTTATAGAAAAATTTTAAGGGTTTAATTTATAGAAAACTTTTAAGAATTTATAAGTTCCATTTTTATAAGGGGAAGAGACTAAATTCAGTTTGATTTTCTTTCTTTTGCGTCGAATGACCCAATTAGCTTTGGCTTGTTTTGTACTTGCCTCAATCTCACTCGATTTTTAATTTTCTCAAACAGAACCGAGTAAGGTTGAAACTGATATTATAATCAATTTTTTGTTGAACTGCATTGTTCTCAAACTCCGCACCTTTTGCAAAGAAAGTCATAAGAGGATATGAATCAACTTGCAATTTGATTATTCAATGAAGGGCGACTTATATGGAGCACCTAGTCCGGGGTTTACAAGATAACATAAAGTTTTAACTTTTAATGCTTGAAATTTTGGGATTTTTAATTAATATCGAATCATTCCACCTAAAATTTATAGAACGAGCAAACCAGTCTTAAAAGTTAAAACAATCAGTAATCTCTGGCACAGATTATCGTAAACAATTTATTATTTTGACAAAATTCTTTTGGATTTATCTATAACAAGAATATGTTTTTAATTGCCTATGAATTACAAAATTCAATGTTTGGTTTTGATATGTTTCAACTTGTTTCTTTTACTAAACTTCATGATGAGTTCAAATCAGATTTTTCATGTATTATCACCATTTAGAAGACCATCGAGCGCTTTCAATTATTTGAATTAAAATTTCATTTTTTTTTTCACGACCAGAAATGCAAATGCTAACGGAACAAAACGACTCTTCTTCGCGCCTTGCTTGTTCTTCTTACCGGCTTCTGCTGAAGTCAAAACCGATGCCGATGATGGTGCATTTACAGCGATCTTACCGTATATTTTTCGTTTTGGGGTCTTGTTTTTCCTCGTTACGTTGCACGTGAGCTGTTCGACGTCGCTCCTGAATGAGGCAATTTGATTTTCTTGGGCCTATTTCTTGAATTTGGAGGATAGGCATTAGCGTCTTCAGATGACCCGTCTTCAATTTGTTGTTAGAAACGTAGCCTAACCGAATGAATGGAGTGTGGCAAGAGAGTTTGGATGCATCGTCATCTTGCTGGTGCGTTCACCTACCTGGAGAAGAAACTCGAGTTTTGGCGAGATTTTACGTAACTGGTTGCAGCTCAGATTCATGACCAGCAAGAATGAGAGGGCATATGATCTCGAAATTGCCGACGAGAAGCATAAAGTGGTGTCTAAGGTGTTGGTTCTGATGGAAATGTTGAAGAAGAAACCTGAGATGATAATCCCTGTGAGGTTGATGGGTCGATACCGGAAACCTATTAATTTGCCCAAGCCACACAGTACAATGGATTTTATTCGGAAGTCACCGAAACTGTTTTGAGTCATATAAGGATCAGAAGGGCGTATTGTGGTGTGGAATGACTAAAGAAGGAAGAGGAGAGATTGATTAGGGAACACTCTGGCATGGCCGCAGAATATGTGACTAGGATGTTGATGATATCGGTCGATAAGCAGCTCCTACTGGACAAAATTGCTCATTTCAGGAGAGAGTTTGGTTTGCCAGCTGATTTAAGGAGCAAGTGGGTACGTGAGTATCCGCGGCACTTCAAAGTGGTTAAATCTCTAGATGAAGTTGATTATCTTGAGCTTGTAGAATGGAATCCTGCTTGGGCTATCAGAGGATTGGAGAAAGCTGTACTGGGGTATCAGAATCTACCTTTCATACTCCAGGGTTGCTTTCCCTATCTTTCCTTATGAAGTTTCCTGCCAGTTACAAGAAGGTGGATAGATATGGAGGGAAGGTCGAGCATTTTCGGAAAAAGGTCTTACTTATCTCTTTATGCCGATGCATGTGGCCTTCAAGCTCGATCAAAACAATTCAATAAGAGGGCCATTGCGGTGATGCATGAGTTACTGAGTTTCACAATGGAAAAGAGGTTGGTAACCAACCACCTCACCCACTTCTAATGAAAATTTGTGATGCCTCAGAAGCTGATGAGACTCCTATTGAAGCATTTTGGCATTTCCATGTCTCTGAGAAGGAGAAAAGGTTTAGCGTGTTCTTGACAGGAGCTTATGAAAATGCGGAGCTAAATGAAAAATGTCTGCTGGTTATTTTGAAAAAAAAGGTCCTATGCCTTATTGGTTACAGAGGGAGGAAGAAAAAGATAGAAACATTTATGGACTTATTGGATATGGAAGATAATGATTTTCTAGAAGGAAGCTCTAAGGATGAAGGCATTGCTATGCAGCTTGACCAAATAGAAGCCATCAGTGAATTGGAGGATATTGTAGCTGGAGACAGATCCTTCAAGGATATACATGAAATTGATAGTGAATACAAGCCTCATCAATCATTTAAAGGTCAGAAGTGTTAGGGAAATCCCTTATGATGTTTTGAAGATGACAAAATAAATCAAAGGCTACTAATATGTTTAATGGTTAAGTAATAGACCATGCAGATAATAGAACATGTAAATGATATTGTCAAAGTCTGAAGACGGCCATAAGACTGAACGTAACATATGTCCAAAGTATATTATGAAGATTTCCAGACTTGTGTGTCAAAATCTGAAGACTATCAGACTTTAGTATCAAAGTTTGTTCTACATCAGAAGTCTGTCAACTCTGACTAATTCCAGACTAAACGTGAATGATGAACCAAAAAACAGACTTTATGCTGAAGCTAAACCAGAAGACAGACTCTATGCTGAAGCTGAATTTATTCAGACGGTGTTCATACCTTAAAACTAAATCTGTTCAAAAGCATATATGTTCAGACCCGGATTGTAAAGTCTATTGCACTCAGACTCAGATTGTAAAGTCTATTGCTCTCAGACTTTACATCCAGATTCAACAGAACGTAACACAAGCCCAAATGTACAATGGCTAGTGATCTGGTTTGGACATTAAGATTAATTTGATTGATTCAATCTAATCGATTGACGATTGGATCTTGAAGACAAGAACTTTCTATACGAAGAAGCTTTACTTATGGAAACCAAGATTCCGTTTGTATGGGCGATTAGAATCAATTTGGAATTCTACCTTTGTCAATCAACGGCTACTAAATCTTCTAGATACAAAGCTGTTCAATGGGTATATTGGAAAACGATTCTCTGGGATACTGTCCAACGGGTAGTTTGGAAGTGGAGGAGTATTTAAGGAGATCATGGACTGATGAGCAAGTAAGAGATAGAGCGTAGAATTTATAATTCCAAAGTTTGAGCGACCTTCGATCATACACTTGTCTTTGGAGAGCTTAAACATTTGTGATCGTGAGAAAAATACCAAAAGAGTAACTTAGTGAGATAGGGCGATCTACTACTAAGTGTTTGCACTCAAAGTTGTAATCTCTTGTTGATTGCATAGTGGAATCTAGCCAAGAAGGCTGTTAGCGTGGGAGAGTGGACGTGGGCTTAGATTAAGCCGAACCGCTATAAATCTTGTGTTCTTATTCTCTTCCCTAACGCATTTGTTTTATTTGAAATTTATTTTATTTTGCATATATTTGCCAAGGTTTAGTCTAAACACCTATTCACCCCACTCTAGGTGTTCATACTAGCACTCTCAATTGGTATCAGAGCCAAGTGCTCGGTTTATAAAAGTGTTTTTATTTTTGAGCTAAAGATCTTTTATGGCTAGTATCTTGGCACCAGGACTTATGGAGGGACAAAGCAACACAAGGCCACCATATTTTGATGGAAAGGAATACGACGTGTGGAAGAACAAAACGAAAGCATTTCTAAGATCCAGAGATCCCTTGCAATAGGATGTTGTGGAAAGATGAATCAATCCCACTGCTGCGTTTACATCAAATAAGAATGGCAAAAACAAAGAAAGCAAACCCCCCGCTCCTATGTCTCGGACGGAGATGTCCAAAAGAGAAGCGCTTGATACAAAAGCCATTTGTTCTTTATATTGCGCATTGTCTCCTGCTGAATATAATAGAATCTCTTCATGTGAAATAGCAAAAGAAATTTGGTATAGACTTCATGTTACATATGAAGGGACTAATCGTGTAAAAGAGACAAAAGTAAACTTCCTACTCGGCAAATATGAATCCTTCAAGATGAAGTAAGGAGAGTCGATTGGAGATATGTTTAGCCGTTTTACAGAAATTGTAAATAGTTTAGCATATCAAGGTCAGCAAATTTCTATCCCAATGAAGGTCAACAAACTCTTGCGAGGTCTCTCAAAGGATCGGAATCACATAAAGACCTCAATAAAGGAAACACAAAAAATCATACCACTCTCTGTTGACGAATTGGTTGGGACTTTTCAATCCTATGAAGTGGAACAACTCAATGATGAAGATCTTGAAGGTAAGAAGTCTATTGCTTTAGTATCTAACGCTGTTTTTGATGAAACAGACTTAGAAAATGACATGGATGACGAAGAACTTACTTTTATGATCAAGAAATTAAAAAAATCGAGTAGAAAAGGAAGAAAATTCGATGGAAGAAGTCAATACAAGCATAATGGTCAGAAAAGAATCATGAAAGAAGATGATGAGCAAGAAAATATATGCTTAATGGCGCATGCAGAATTTGAGTCTGACTCAGACACAGACTCAGAATCAGAGTCTGATTTAGACACAGACTCAGAATCCGATAAGGAAATCGAGGTAAGTCATTCAAAAATTCCTCTAAAAGTTTCAAAGTATATAAATGAGCTTTGTTCAAATCTCAAATCTTCTATTAAAATGATCTCCAAACTTAAAAAGGAGAATTCTCGACTTAGGCAATAGGATATTTCTCAAAAAGAAAATTTTGAAATTTTGCAAAAATTTTTCTACAAACAAAAGAAAGTCGAGATTTACTTGTCAAAGAAAATGATTCTTTAAAAAAAGAACTTTCAAATATTTCGACAAGATTTTCAAATGGTTCAAAAACATTAGAGCATATTCTTTCTATACAAGTACCTTACTATAATAAGTCGGGACTTGGTTTCAATAAGGAAAGAGATTCTCTAATTGATTTTCCTAAAGTCAACGAGAAACTTAGACAAAGACCCCAAAGGCATTTTACAAAAATCATTTTCAAAAAGTGTTTGTAAAACCTATTGGTGGAAATGACGTCAAGTGTTCAAATTGTGGAGATTAGAAACACATTGAAAAATATTGTCCTAAAGTCTAGAGACCTATCAAGAAAAATTGGATAAAAACAACATACTCTACTAACTCTCATGAACCCAAGAAAAAATGGGTACCAAAGAAAATGTGAGTTGTTTTTGTAGAATATAAAGAAGAAAGAAGAAAGAGAGTTTGGTAAGGAATATATATATTATCAATTTAGTTTGAGTACTCAATTTAAAATTTCTCATTATACTTGATATTCGATATATCCTTGGTTGATTAAGATTTTATAATGATCATATTCCTTGATTTGTTTTATTGAAGAAAGAATCACATGATATGTTTTTGAGATTCGAGATTTAATTTGATACGTGTGATCATTTTTGATATCACGCTTAAAGACAAATGAATTTATTTGGTTTGATTTTATACTCTTAGATTTTATCATATTTTGCCAAATAAAAATCTGTTTTACGAGATATTAATTTATGATGCAAGATATTTTTAGATACTCAAGGATTTTATTTTCTTTGATTTTATCGTATTATGACTAAGTGAGAATTTATTTTTCAAGATATTATTGTGCATAATATTCTTTCCTTAAATAACATGTTATGATGAGTTTAGAAAGAATATTCAATTTTTTATTGAGATTTTATATTTTGCTCTAACGTCAAGGAAGGATCCAAATTGATGGATACCAAAAAGATAAATGAGTTAATTGCAAGAAATTCTTTAAGGGATGAATGATCGCAAATCTATGCAAATCATGATGCAATCAGAAAATGCATCTTATGCGAAAATTGGTAATAATTTTATTTTATGGTAAATTTGAAACATATACCATGGGTAAGAGAATATTTTTTATCATCCCGCCTTGCAAATTTCTACGTGCATTTATTATGATTTTGGATGATTGTTTATTATATTGCAAATATCTTTTGTTATAAATATAAGGTATTGCAATTTTGGCACGTGACAGAAATATCTATTTTCCTTTTGCAAAATGCGTATATGAAATTTATGCTCAAGGAAATCTCTTTAATCTCGAAAGATATTATTGTATATTCATGGATATTCTTGCTATATTCTTAGAAGATATATTATATCTAGCAAGGTTGATTCGTAAATCAAAGGAAGATATTATGTGACATTTTTGCAAAGAGGATTATCTATTATATAAGATTTTGCAGGTGACAATAGAATCTTCCATATGAATTTTGGAAAGCTCGATTTGAAAATTATGAATATTCCATACTATCTTTTGGAAAATCGAAAATTCCCTTCCTTGTGCAAAATTTTTGCTTATTGAGGAAATCCCTTATGTACGGAATGTTGAATAGTTCTGAATTTTAATATTTGATAATTTTATATATGCTATTCAATTTATCTATTTGAAGAAAATAGTATTATATATCACGTGGATATTATTACAGCTTATTTGTGGAAAAAGTTTGTTGAGTTGATGCAGGTTGAGTTTGAGAAAAGCCTAATTGAAGAAAATAAATTTTTGCCTCAAATTTCAAAATACAAGTGATCATTGCAAATGATGTTGCTACAAAGGAAATACTGAAAAAAAAAATTATGTTCAACAAGCAATAATTGTTTCTATTTGCAAATATTGCTATCATCACAGGTGGAGAAAGCAAATCCAAAAGAAAAGGAAAAGAATCGTGATCATCTCAAAAAGGCAACAAATTGAGGGGGAGCATTGATCAATTATGGGAAAATCTTTTTGGATTGATCGTGATCTTATTATGAATGGAAGGAAAGGTAAATGTGTCAGAATTTGTTCTAAAAAATCTTGTTAGTGTATCTTTTATTACCTTTTGTCATTAACAAATCTTGTATTGATATTATTATTTTATTATGACAAAAATGGTACGTGAATTTCATGATGCATCCGTGATTTTTATTGGATATTTGCTAATATGATCGAAGTGAGTTATATTGCATATCTTTAATATTCGATAAAAGCTGATTTTTGGAAATTATGCAAGACACATTTGTTATCATTTTATATTCTCCACGTGATACTATATACATTATTATCGCTTTTTGATTATGACAAAAATGGGGAGAAGATATGAATATGCATATGTGTTGTTTGGTTGATATTATTTATTGCATAATATTGAGCTGTGATTATTTTTCTATTTATTATTATGCTCAATCTATTTGCTATCTTCTGATATCCTTTGATTTAAATTAATATTTTTTAAAAGCGTGTTTACAAATCTGCATATTCAGATATTGTTTTGTCATCATAAAAAAAGGGAGAGATTATTAGGGAAATCCCTTATGATGTTTTGAAGATGACAAAATAAATCAAAGGCTACTAACATGTTTAATGGTTAAGTAATAGACCATGCAGATAATAGAACATGTAAATGATATTGTCAAAATCTGAAGACGACCATAAGACTGAACGTAACATATGTCCAAAGTATATTCTGAAGATTTTCAGACTTGTGTGTCAAAGTCTGAAGACTATCAGACTTTAGTGTCAAAGTCTGTTCTATATCAGAAGTCTGTCAACTCTGACTAATTCCAGACTGAACGTGAATGATGAACCAGAAGACAGACTTTATGCTAAAGCTGAATTAGAAGACAGACTCTATGCTGAAGCTGAACTTATTCAGACGGTGTTCAGACTTTAAAGCTAAATCTGTTCAGAAGCAGATATGTTCAGATCTAGATTGTAAAGTCTATTACACTCAGACTCAGATTATAAAGTCTATTGCTCTCAGACTTTACATCCAGATTCGACAGAACGTAACATAAGCCAAAATGTACAACGGCTAGTGATCTGGTTTGGATTCCACATCAAGATTGATTTGATTGATTCAATCTAATCGATTGATGATTGGATCTTGAAGACAAGAACTTTCTATATGAAGAAGCTTTACTTATGTAAACCAATATTCTGTTTGTATGGGCGATCGAAATCAATTTGGGATTCTACCTTTGTCACTCAACGGCTACAATATCTTCTAGATACAGAGTTGTCCAATGGGTATATTGGAAGACAATTCTCTGAGATACTGTCCAACGGGTAGTTTGGAAGTGGAGGAGTATTTAAGGAGATCATGGACCGATGAGCAAGTAAGAGATAGAGCGTAGAATTTATAATTCCAAAATCTGAGCGACCTTCCATCATACACTTGTCTTTGGAGAGCTTAAATGTTTGTGATCGTGAGAGAAATACCAAAAGAGTGACTTAGTGAGATAATGTGATCTACAACTAAGTGTTTGCACTCAAAGTTGTAATTTCTTGTTGATTGCATAGTGGAATCCAGCTAAGAAGGCTGTTAGCGTGGGAGAGTGGACTAGGCTTAGATTAAGCCGAACCACTATAAATCTTGTGTTCTTATTCTCTTCCCTAACTCCTTTATTTTACTCGAAGTTTATTTTATTCTGCATATATTTGCCAAGGTTTAGTTTAAACACCTATTCACCCCCTCTAGGTGTTCATACTAGCACTCTCAAAAAGTTCTTATTCGAGTTGTCAAGATAACTTGATTTCCAGTCTTTTTCTTCACAGGTTCAAAGTTTCGAGTATTTGTACAGATTTAATTAGACAAACTCTGCTTACATCTATTAACTAAGTTAACCAATAGCGGACTAATCCATCTCATTCCTCATTAGTCCTAAACATAGCCACCGGAACTCCCGAAATCAATGATTCAGAAAGAATGTATGGATAATGCTTTTGGCAACTCTCAGCTCGTCTTAGTGCTAGCAAGGACATCAGAAGCAGTCTATGTACGGTGACCAGTTCATTCTCAGTTATTGGTCCAACTTAATTGAGTGCTACCATACTAATATGCTATTATGAAGATGAACTTGCCACCCTGCATTTTAATCTCAATTGTTGGGTCAAAGAGTTGATTGGGTAGTAGCTATCATGGAGAACATAGCCTCTGCTGCTATGATGATCGACATTCTCTCTCTTGTTGTTGCAAATTAGATGTTGAGCTCATCCTGCAGTAATGCCTTGTTCATCACCGTGCATGGATATTCAAGTCCACAATATCCAAGACTGCCTCTTGCAACATACATTCATTGGCTTTTCCATTCAATGTTCCATAGGTCTTGTAATTTCTATTCAAAATCTCTATGAAACTATGACAAGCTCCTGTTTTTAGGTTCTACTGGAGAGCTTCCTTTTGTTGGACTTTAGAACCCAACATCAAATAGTAAGTAGTTTTTGTTACTCCTTGTTTATGTTGCGTTGTGTTTAAGGTTGATTCATTTCAGTAGCTTACTATTTCGTTTTGAAGAAAGAAATAGGAGATCCTCTGAATAGCAAGACTGGTTTTTTAATTTCAGTGATAAATGGCTTTCCACAGCTTTTGGTTGTGGGAAAATGACTTTACTGATGTGCATTCTTTCTTATACCTCATAGGATGAATTGCGTTCATGATTTGTTACATGGGCTAGCATATGCTTGATGCCATTGTGCAATAAATTCTTAGCAAACTCACTGGAGATGATGTCAAGTAATTTGCTTCCATATGTTGCAACTATATTTTTTTCTCGCGCTCATAAAAACTGTGTTAGCAAAAATTGTATGTGACAAATCAAACTGCCACTGTGTAGCTAAATATATTGCACTGCATCGTTTTATGGTTTTTGCTTTATAACAAAATCCAATGGTTGATGGATTTCATTTCTTTTGATTGCAGCGATTAGATCTCTTCTTAAGCCTAACAAAGTCCTAAGACCTCTCGATAGCATGCCATGCTCTTTATAAGACTTACCGTTGAATACAAAAAATTAAAGGGAAAGATCAAGCATCTATCATAGCTTCAACTAGAGCAACGACAGAAGTAATGTACCATGGAGGTTGAGCATCAACTCCATTTGGAGCACTATGAAGGTCTTCCAGATATCATTCGATTGAGGAGCATCGATGTTTATCGGTTATAATCACTTTGCTATCATCTTCCGTCACGTAGCAAAAGTATGGTATGCATTACGGCTCAATTCATATAAGATAGTCATATCTACTTGTTTTAAGAAATGATTGGAACTTTGCATCAATGTTTTCAAACTTGGGCCGGTCAAAGAACTAGTTAGATTGCTAGTTTGCTATCCAAGAGGTTGGACTACGCGTGAACTGGTGATGATACCATGAGCAAACAATTATAGGTATGTAATGTTGTTGATTGAACCCACGAATCGTTCAGCCTATGTGGTAAAGTGAAATGCCGGTGATCTGTGGAGTTGAGTGCTCGAGTTCCTCCATGTGCAATAGTAGCCAAAAGCCTAGTTCTGTACCCATTAGACTCTAAACCCAAGTGGATCCAATTTTGAAAATCAGTATGTTTCACTAGTTTAGCAAGTGAATTGGTGTTCGGACTAGTTCAATTTGATTTTTGCCAAACCATTTGCACTACTTTTTTAGTTTTGGGTGAATAGATCAAACAGAAAGGTAATGGAATTGGCCAAGAAAAAAGGGAAAGAGCAATGCTTTATGGCAGAAAATCTAAAGGAAATCAATATTGAGAACTTTATGGTCTTTGAATGGGCCTAACATATAGCCACTGGAATTTTTTATATGGCATCTAAATATAACTTAGGTATATAAGACACTATAATCGTCTAAGTCAACGCTTCTTCTTTCTGCATCATCCAATCTATAAGGCGAGTGAACCTAGTCGGCCGAATCATATAACATGGCAATTTATTTAACAAACGCCTCAAATTGTGTCAAATTTGAAAAAAAAAAATGAGGTACTTTATTAAAAAAGAAAAGTATAGGTACTCAATTGTAAACTAAAGAAATGTTTGGATAATATCAATTTCATTATCCTCAACTTCTAAAAGAAAGATGTTATTTGTGAAGGCAACTGTAAGGTGGTAAAATTGGAAATAGTCACCGTAGCGGCAGTGCTAACAACAACAACACAAACATGGCCATGCTTCAATGGTGCTCTATCCCGCCCCTTCCCTTTTTAACTTTTTGCCGTTTCTTCTTTTTAGTTTTTCTCTTGGCTTTTTTTTTTTTTTTCTTTTATTGTACTCAAATTTGAAAAGACATAATAGAGATTAATGAATGAAAAAATCCGAAAATGTTTAAACCCAAAATGAGTTGGAGGAAAATTATGGTATTATTAATATTAAGCAAGACTCGTCGTGCATGGAAATATTACTAGCAATGGCAGGAAAGACATATTAAGCCTTGATGTTCCTGGCATTTATTAAAGTTTCTTTTCCACCGACAAAAGTTGTGTACCATCAAATGACGTGCAAAAGTCTTAGTCTTTTTGGAATCTATTATAGCTTCTTTCTCATCATCAAAAGACGTGCACCATCAAAAGCTGTGCAAAGTCTAGGCCTTATTGGAATTTATTATAGCTTCTTTTCCATCATCAAAAGACGTGCACCATCAAAAGTTGTGCAAAGTTTGAGCCTTATTAGAATCTATTATAGCTTCTTTTCCATCATCAAAAGACGTGTAAAGAAAACGATGTCTTCCTAGAACATGTTATAATTTCTTTCCCACCATCATAAGACGTGCAAAGTCTTTGGTTTTGTTGGAATTTATTAGTGTCTTTTCCACTCATCACTCTTTCACTTTTGCTTCACTTTCTTAAAAAGAAAATTATGATGTCTTTAGTCGGTGAAAGCTCTTGTCAGAAGATGATATCTTTAGTAGGTGAAAGGCCTGATCTTCTTGGACTTTATGGTTCTCTTTCCATTGCTCATCATCACTTTGCTTTGCCATAACTTCTACAGTGGACTGATTCGCTCATGATCATTGGGGAGATCTTTCCCGATTCCTTCTTTCGAGTTCTGTTCGACAAGCCATTGGACTATCTACAAAGTAATGAAATCAACATCTCCTTGCTCAATATGTGCATTAATAATTTTGTTATATTCTCTCGTGTATTTCGATCTTAATTATTTGATTTTTTTGTCTACAAAATTTTTTATCAAAAAATTCAAATCTTGATATGTTTCTCTCTTTCCACATAAACATACATGAATACGATTTCCTCATATCGTATAAATAGCTTTTTATGAATTAATAATTTGAATTTTGCAAAATCTTTTGGGTGTTAATCTTTACATGCAACTAGTATGCACTTTTGCTAGTTTTGTTAAATAAAACTATCTTCTAATCCATTTATATCAAAATGATCAATGTTGTTCTTCCATTAATTTAAGTTTAGGGACAATCCAATTATCCAATGACTAAATTAAACATGTGCAAAAAGTTTATGAACCAAATTGAACAAATTAAAAGTTTAAGAACAACATTGCATATCGGGCTAAAGTTCAAAAACTATATTGCACATTGAGCTAAATTTCAAATACCATTTGCATCATTTTTTTAAAGAAAATATAGCTAACATGTCTGCAATGTGATATTCAACATTGTTATGACATGTTCCAACCTCTTGAGAGAGCACTCCAAGAAAGTGGTAATGACTTGGATTCGGCCATTAGTAGGAATATGTTGATTATTGTTCTGAAAGCTGCCGTATCACTGCAACATCACATTTTTTTCATGAACTGCTCTAGCAAATTGATATAGCTAGTACGAGTACCTAGAGGGGGATGAATAGGTATACAAAAATTTTTTCTTGAAGATTGCACAATACTTAGACAGTTGAAGGATTTGCAATAATTAAAAATCAATCGTAAGACTAAGTAAGGGAAAGAGAGAATTGAACACGTGGTTTATAGTGGTTCGGCTTGATTCAAGCCTACGTCCACTCTTCTGCACTGACAGCCAATTGGCTGGATTCCACTATGAACAAAGAGATGTTACAGTGTTGATCTTCCTTGATTTCTAGGTGTAGATGATCTACCACACTCGCTCAAGGTGTCACCAAGTATAAACACTCTCTATGTATACAATTTCGCTCGAATCGTATCGACTAATAATCAAGGTTCTTCGACTGAATTTTTCTATCGATCACACACTTAAAACAACTAGAACGTCTTCCTTTTATACTCCTTTATGCCATCATAGCCGTTGGAACTTACCAAAGGAATTCCTCCAATCTACCCGTTGGACGGAATCAATTAAGAAGATCATCCGAGCTATTTAAGGAATCTGATGATAACCCATCAATCCTGTTCGCCCATACAATCAGGATCTTGGTTTCCAAGAATAGAACATTCCAAGAATATTTCGTCGACCATCGGATCTTCAATTTATCTAGATAAGAATCAAAGAATCCGAAATGATTATCCAACCAAGGGATCTTTTCCAGAGGATAGGATCGAATCCTCAACCATACTCTTCGGCTTTGGATTTCCTTCGTCACTGGATTAGAAAGACTGTCAGTGAGAATAGTCTTGAGTCTTGAGTCTTGAGACTGGTGAATACAAAGTCTTCAGACTTTAAACTGTCGGTCTTCAAATATCCAGACTAGACTGATAGAAATGTTTTGTCAGCTTCAAAATATTCTGGAAAGATTTCTCCAACACAAATAAGCAGAAGCAACGTCATTACTTGACATATTTGGTGTAGCTTTGCTATAAGGAAGATTTTCCTCCATTGGAACAAAAGGTCACAGAATTAGGACAGCATCTGTTATCTTCCTTGTACCATTAGTAATGCGACATTCATTGTTTCTTTCTACCAAGGTAAGGTATAGGAGATATGTTTCGTCAAGAGGTCCAGCATCGTTTCTAGCTTCATCTCAAAGGAAAGGTAATGTAAATAGAATGCACATCTACCGCCGAGGAACTTAGCCTTATCTGGTTTGGTTGCTTTTGGTGTGTAGATGAAAAGACTCCTTTCGCAATTCTAATGCAAAAAAGGGCGAAATTATTCCGAATTTCGGGTCTCCTTCCTTACCATCTCCATCTCCATCTCCGTCAAGCTTGCGCGCTTCACCTTTGTTTTGTTTTCTTCTTATCTCCTTCTGCTTATAATGGCAGACAAGGGACCCATTCCTTTTTCTAAAAGCTGTTCTACCGATATTAAAGCAAAGTGGGTTGATCAACAAAACTGTGTTTGTGGAGTCAAATGGAAAAAAGGAAGGCTTGAGCATTGCGGTCGTCGCTTAAAGCTGAGCCCTCGCTGAAATTTCCAATGACAATTCGTTGATGAAGCTAACTCTTGTTCTAAATAAGATGGAACTAAGCAAAAAGATCGAAAAAATTCAAGACGTTCTGGAAATTTTCAATTATTGCTTACAAATTCCTAAAATGAAAGATTTAAAAGTAAATACATGATGATTATATACCCATGGATAAACGGGTATCAATACATCCATATATATGTGTACTCATTAACGAGCCCTATTAATTATTTCTTTTTCCTTTTTCCAAAATTTATGAATAAAAAACAGAAAAAGAATTAGTAAGTGAGTAAACATCTTGTTTATGATATCTAAAATATATTTGAAGTCAACCCCAATTAATTGGGGTCCTTTAATTATGAAATTCAAAATCTATGAGGATTGCTAATGTCCCTGTCCGTGCTACGCACTGACCTAGACATATGAGTATTGTGCACATATTTTCAGATCACATGTAATTCAAAATAATGAATTAGCATAAAATGAACTGTATGGTTAATTGTTTTCAAACGTTACTCAAACCTCATAACTTGGCATGCTTGGACCAAACATAAGTGCCAAAAAAATTTGAAATTGACAAATGCACTAATCTAATTTGATACTAGAGGCCTCAACTGCCAACAATATTGATTTTCAGTTTTTCTTTTTTCACAAAATAAAAAAAAATTATTGAATTCGTGAAGTTATTGACTATTAAAAGAGAAGAAAATATATAAAATACTGATCATAATGCCAGTAAAGAGCACCAAAATTAATGGATGACAGAGTATTTCAATACTATGGAAATATTTGTAAAACTTTATGAGTTTACAACTATCATTAACAATTGTGTTGTATATATATAAAAAATATTTTTGGCTTAATTTGATTTTGCTTTAGTTCAGGCATTTGGGATCTGGCTGAATAAGGGAAAAAGAAAAACATTCAGAGGAGGCGCTTATTCAATTTGCGAGTGGTTGAAGCAAAAACTCCTTAATAGGAACATCATCAATTTCATTCTACATCTATGGCTTCCAAAAATATTTATTACTGAAATAAAACTAGATTGCCAGGTGCATGAAATTTCTTACCTATGTGCTGGCAATCAAGTGTCTAAAGTTTTTTTTTTTTTTCATTCGATTAATTACCTCAACATTTCGAATATGGGTCAACACGAGACCTCCATTGAATTGCGAACAAAAAATATCTGTATGACACCAACCCTATCAAGTATTTGTTAACTGTTTACATTGGCCTCCGATATATTCTTTGTGGTATCAATTTTATCTCTTGCGGGTTAGACATGTGATGATAATCTTGTTAATATGATGTCCAACCGAAAGAAAATCAAGTAGAAAGAAGAATTTTTTCTTCAATCAAATGTTTGATAATCCACTACAAATGACCAGATGATTCAAGAAGAAAATCTAAAGGAATTTGACATTGAGAACTTTATAGCCTCCCAATGTGCTTGACATTTAGCCGCTGAAATCTTTTGGTGTGTGAAATTAACAAAACTATCTCCTATTTTCTTTCCCACGAAAGAATGAATAAACTCGTTGGGACAATGATATCGCAAGTACTTGAATTATTACCCCTTTCGAGATCAGTTCTTAAAGTTTTTTCATTCAATCAATTATCTCAATTTTTCACGTGGGTCAACTTGAGGCCCTCGTTAATATTGTGGATGGAAAATGTTTACATGACGCTAACGCTATTAAATAGTTGTTAAATGTCCATATTGGTGTCCAATATAGCATCTTAAGGTGTTGCCAAGTCAGTGGAGACATTGGATGCTAAGATTGTCTAAGCCAACAGAAACTCTCTCCACATCACCCAATTCGAGGGTAAGTGAATCATGTCAATAAAATTAATACCACGTGGCAATTTTTTAATGGACGCCTCAAATTGAGACAAATTTGCAAAAAGAAAAAATATTAGAAATTAATCCAGACATAACGCAGGGAAGTTTTACTAGTAATGGAAAAAGGGACGTTCTCATGGGGATAGGTAAGGAGGGATGAGAAAAGTGAACCAACAGACTTCAATTTGCGTCGGGAAAAGTCTTGGTGAAATCTATTAAAGTTTCTTTCCCGTTAACTCTTTTTCACTTTTGCTTTACTTTCCAGACTAAAAAGCACACGGTATCCCAGTAAAGTCTGGGATGTTCTCCGAATATCATGAAAGGAGCTCTTGTGGACAAAAAGTACTTCATTTCCATTGCACCACTGATGTGCATTTGAAAGGCACCCAAAATTGAATGATTGCCAGAGTGCTGTAGCCTTATCCTCAGATAGCGTCATTACTTCAATACTTTTGACATATGGACATGACTGTACGAAAAATCATTGGAAAATGCATAAACCCATTGTACATCGATTGATTCAATCCTAAACATTTCTAAACCTTTAGAGGATTTGGTTGGAAATCGCTTAATTAGTGACCAGTCATATTGAAACCAAATTGACTAAATTGAAAAATTTAAAATTGAATTGACCGATATATAATAGATTTATAAATTTTTGGACAATTATCCTCTGGCTTTACAACTATCGTTAATGATCGACTTGTGGTAATCCATGATGAAGAAAATTGGGGAATATTTTTTGGCTCAAAAAGATGTACAGACTATTATTTTCAAAAAAGACTACTTAGGCAAGCTAGCTTTAATTGGTAGAACCAACGGATAATGAAGAACATATAAATGTGCCAGTTTCTTCAATTGAATAAAACAAAACATAGTAACGTTTTAAATTTTGTGTGCCCGAACGATTGCATGTGATAATAATATTATAGACTAATATAATGTCCATCCTACAGAAAATCAAGTACATAGAAAGAATCTATATTCAATCAAATGTTTGATAATCCACAAAAATATTTCGATGTCATTATCCTCAACTTCTAAACCATGCTAAGAAAAACATCTTAGGAAAAATGTTATCTATGAAGGTCACTATAAGGAGGTGAAGTTGGAAATAGTCACCGTAGCGGCAGTGCTAATGGCAACAACACAGCCATGGCCATGCTTAAATGGTGCTCTATCTTGCCCTTTCCTTCTTTATTTACTTTTTTTAACATTTTTGCTGTTTCTTCTTGTCAGTTTTTCTCTGCTTTCTTCTTTTCTTTTGTTGAACTCAAATTTGAAAAGATATACTAGAGATTAATGAATGAAAAAGAATGCCAAAATGATTAAATCCAAAAATAGTTCAAGGAAATTATGGTATTGTTAATTTTAAGCAAGTTTTGTAATGCTTGGAAATTCTATTGGTAATGGCAAGAAAGTCATACAAAGTCTTGATTTTCCTGGCATCTATTGAAGTTCCTCTCCCATTAACAAAAAAATGTGCCGAAGTCTTGGTTTTCCTAAAATTTATTGAAGTTTCTTTCCTATCATCAAAAGATGTGCACAATCAAAAGACGTGCAAAGTCTTGGTCTTCCTAGAGTCCAGTAGTTTCTTTCCCACCATCACTCTTTCACTTTTGCTTCACTTTCCACGAGAAAAAGAAGATGATATCTTTAGTATGTGAAAGTTCTTGTCTGAAAATAATATTTTTAGTAGGTGAAAGTCCTAATTTTCTTGGACTTTATGATTCTCTCTCCATTTGCTCATTATCACTTGGCTTCGCCATAACTTCTGCAATGGACAATTTGCTCTTGGCCATCAAAGAGATCTTTCTTGGTTCTTTCTTTCGGGTTCTGTTCAACAAAATTGAGTTCTCTGGTATTGGACCACATGTAAAGTGATGGAATCAGCATCACCTTTCTCAACATGTACATAAATAATTTTGTTATATTTTCTCAGGTAATTCGATCTTAAATATTTGATTTTTTTTTATCTTTTAAAGAATTTTACCAAAAAATTCAAATCTTGATATCTTTCTCTCTTTCCATGTAAACATACGTGGATACAATTTCCTCATATCGTATAAATAACTTTTTGTGAATTAATAATTTGAATTTTGCAAAATCTTTTGGATGTTAATCTTTAAACGCAACTAGTATGCACTTATGCTAGTTTTATTAAATAAAACTATCTTCTAATTCATTTATATGAAAATGGTCAATGCCGTTCTTCTATTAATTCAAGTTTAGGGACAATCCAATGACTAAATTAAACATGTGCAAAAAATTTGGGGACTATATTGAATAAATTAAAAGTTCAAATATGACACACATTGGGTTAAAGTTCGGAAACTACATTGCACGTTAGGCTAAACTTCATGCATCAATTTCTCAAGAAAATATAACTAACATGTTTGCTAATATGATATTCAACATTGTTATGACATCTTCCAGCCTCTTGAGGGAGCACCCGAAGAAAGTGGTAATGACTTTGGATTCGGCCATCAGAAGATTGAATGAACAGCGCTTGGGATTTGCTGATCATCGTTGCTAAAAATTGCCGTATTACTGCAGCGTCACATTTGTTTTGTGAACTCCTCTAGCAAATAAGCAGAAGCAACATCATTACTTGACATATTCGGTATAGCTTCGCTATAAGAAAGATCCTCCTCCATCGGAACAAAAGCTCACAGAATCAGGACAGCATCTGTTATCTTCCTCGTACCATTAGTAATGCGACATTCGTTGTTTCCTTCTACCGAGGTAAGGTACAGGAAATATGTTTCGCCAAGAGGTCCAGGCTCCAGCATCGTTTCTTGCTTCATCTCAAAGGAAAGGTAATGTAAATACAATGCTGGCTCGGAAGCATCTAGCGCCGAGGAACTTTAGCCTTTTTTTTTGGTTGGGTTGCCTTTGGAGTGTAGATGAAAAGACTCCTTTCGCAATTCTAATGCAAAAAAGGGCGAAATTATTCCGAATTTTTGGTCCCCTTCCTCACCATCTCCATTAAGCTTGCACGCTTCACCTTTATTTTGTTTGTTCTTATCTTCTTCTACCAATAATGGCAGACAAGAGGCCCCTTTCTTTTTCTAAATGTTTTAAAGTTGTTCTAGCGACACTAAAGGAAAGTGGGTTGATCGACAAAACTGCGTCTATGGAGTCAAAAGGGAAAAAAGAAAGGCTTGAACCTTGCGGTCGGCACTTGTGCTGCTAAAGTTGAGCCCCTCGCTGAAATTTCCAGTGACGAACTCGAACATTGTGAAAAACCCGCCGTTGATGAAGCTAACTTTTGCTTTAAATGAGACGGAACTAAGTGAAAAATAGAAAAAAATCAATAAGTTTTGGAAAATTTCAATTATTGCTCATGAATTCCTAAAATGAAAGATTTAATTTTAAAAGTACATACACTATGATTATAAGCCCATGCATAAATGGGTATCTATTAATTATTTCTTTTTCCTTTTTCTAAAATTTATGAATAAAAAATAGGAACAGAATTAGCAAGCGAGTAAACATCTTGTTTATGAAATCTGAAGTATATTTGAATTTGACACCAATTAATGAGGTGTCCTTTAATATTGTAATTCAAAATCTGTGAAAATTACTCATGTCCATATATCGGTGCTTCGTAGAGGCCTAGACATATGAGTATTGCGCACATATATTCATATTACACGTAATTTAAAATAAGGAATTAGCATAAAATGAACTGTTTCTATGGTTGATTGTTTTCAAATGTCACTCAATCCTCATAATCTGGCAGGATTGAACCAAATATAAGTGCATGCACTAATCTAATTTGGTACATGGAGGCCTTAATTGCAAGCAATATCGATTTTCAGTTTTCCTTTTTTAACAAAATAAAAAATTATTGAATCCGTGAAGTTATTGACTATTAAAAAAGAAGAAAACATATACAATACTAACCATAATGCCAGTGAAGAGCACCAAAATTAAATGGATGGTAGAGTATTTTAATATTGTTGACATATGTGTATAAATTTACAATTATCATTAACAATTGCCTTGCATATAAAAAAAAAAATTGTCTATAGTTTGATTTTTCCCTTATTTCAAGCATTTGGGATCTGGCTGAAAAAGGAAAAGATAAAGACATTCAAGAGGAGGTGCTTATTCGATTTTACATGTGACTAGTTGAAACAAAAACTCCATAAAAGAAACATTGTCAATTTCATTCTATATCTATGGCAAAAATATTCAAATCGACTGAAATAAAACCATATCGCGAGGTGCATGCAATTTCTTACTATGAGCTCTCAATCAAGTATCTAAAGTTTTTTCATTCAATCTATTACCTCAACATTTCGAATGTGGATCAACGTGAGACCTTCATTGAATCGCAAACAAAAAATGTCTATATGACATCAACGCTATTAAATAGCCGTTAACTGTTTACATTGGAGTCAAATGTATTCTTTTTTATATCAATTTTGTGTCTTGAAGCTCAGACCAACCATTCTAGATGATATCAACTAGTCTCTCGAAAAATTGGAACAAACTATCTACAAAAAAAAAAAAAAAATACTGTTTAGGAAAATTAGTTGTGATAGGTAAAGAAATCATAGTAAGGGCTTAGATAATATGTGCCCACACAGTTACATGTGATGATTATATTATTAATATGATGTCCAACCGAAAGAAAATCAAGTACAAAGAAGAACTTTTTTCTCTAATCAAATGTTTGATAATCCACTAAAAATGATCGAATGATTTCAAGAAGAAAATCTAAAGAAAATCGACATTAAGAACTTTGTAGTCTCCCAATGTGCGTGACATTTAGCCAAGGAAATCTTTTGGCGCTTGAAATTAGCAAAACTATCTTCTGTTTTCTTTTACGTGGAAGAATGAATAATCTTACGGAAGAAAACAATCAAAGAGAGACTGAGTAACGAACCAAGAGGATGAGCTTGTAGAATAGATATCACGTAAACGAAAGTATGTTTGAGATTTGAGCCTAGACCAATGATTATATAATAAACTCGTTGGGACAATGACGGTGCAAGTACTTGAATTATTACCCTTTCGCAATCAAGTACCTAAAATTTTTTCGTTCAATCAATTATCTGAAATTTTCATATAGGTCAACGTGAGACCTTCGTTACTATTATGGATGGAAAATGCTAACATGACACGAACGCTGTTAAATAGTTGTTGAATGTCCATATTGGTGTCTAATATAGCATCTTGAGATATTGCCACGTTAGTAGAGACATTGGATGCTAAGATTGCCCAAGCTAATACAAACTCTCTCTCCACATCACCCGATCGTGAGATGACAGAGTGCTATAGCCTCGTCCCATCTTCAATGCTTTTGACATGTGAATATAACTGTACAACTATCATTTATAATTCCCTAGTAGTAATACATGACAAAGAAAATCAGATAATGTTTTTTGGCTTATAAAAAAGAAAAAAACATACAATTTGATTGCGCCTTATCTCAAGCATTTGGGATCTGGCTAAATAAGGAAAAGAAAAAGACATTCAAGAGGAGGCGCTTATTCGATTTCGCATGCGAGTGGTTGAAGGAAAAACTCTATAAAAGGAGCCCCACCAATTTCATTCTATATCTTTCGACCAAAAAAAAGACTTTCTATATGTGTGGCTTCCTAAAGAAAATCAAATTGACTTGAATAAAACCAGATAATGAGGTGCATGAAAATTCTTACCAATATGTTGGCAATTAAGTATCTTAAGTTTTTTTTTTTTTCGTTCAATCAATTACCTCGACATTTCAAATGTTTCACAACATGATGCACAGTCCCTGGGAATAAAATGTTAACAAACAGCACTAATGTGGAGGAACTAAATCTCAATTAAATCACGGACGTTGTGCAATAGGTCGCAGGTGTCACGTATGCGAATATTGGACAACTTGCACATGATGTATGGAAGTGTGTGTAATAGGGGTGAGCACGGTTCCCGGGTAGAACCGGGAACCGGAGAACCGAACCGAAGGTTCCGGTTCGGTTCCCGGTTCTAGGAAAAGCGGTTCTGGTTCCCGGTTCCCTTTTTCTGGGAACCGGCTGTTCCGGTTCCGGTTCTGGTTCCGTGGAAAACGGAACTGGAACCGGAACCGAGAACCGGCTAGGGTTCCACAAAAAGCCCTAAATTAATTTTACGTTACCCTTCTCACTTCTCAGTTCACACTTCGCAGTTTTCTTTCCTCTCCCGTTCCTGCCTCACGCTGCTCGCGTCGACGAGTTCCTCGATGAATCGGGCGATCACCTTCTTGGATCTCCACACGGACTCGGGCCACAAGTCCCTCGACGAGTTCCTCTCCGGCAAGACTTACATCTCCGGGTAACGCTTCAATCTCTCTCTCGCTCTCTCGGTTCTTTGTGCGAGGGATCAATCGGTCGATTCGGTATCTTGGGCCCCCTTGCTTGTTTGGGATGTTTATCGGCGTCGTTTTTGATGGCAAAGATCAGCTCATGAAGGACGACATCAAGGTATACGCCGCGGTTCTCGATAAGCCCGGAGGCTCGTTCCTGAACGCCGGCAAGTGGTCCAAGTGTGTGTCCTCACATCTCGCCTCGAGGTTCGTTTCTCTCCTCGATTTGGCTCTTATGTTGATGGGTTGCTCGATTTTGCTTGATTCAGAACTTCCTTTTTGGATAGGATCGCTTCTAGTAGTTTGTGTAGTGATTGATTCGATGATTGTGAGTTTTAGATGCTGGTTCTTGGTACCATGTTTCGTGATTTAGCATCTTGGTACTAGTACCCAAAAGGATTCTCAAAAGTGAGGATTTTTTTGTGTTTAGGAATGCCTGTTATGCTGGATTTCTTGTACTTTGGCCCAAAATAGCCAGCTCTGTGGGGTGTTTCAAATTCCTTCTGTCTTCCCCTGAGGTGGCGTACCTCATAGTTTTAAATTTCATAAGCTTCTAATCCTAAGAGTTCTCTCATGTTATCATGTCTGTTGCCTGTTATTTTGGAATTATGAGATTGAGTTTTGCTATCATTATTGTCTTCTGGCAATGCATAGCAGCTTCATATTTTTGTCATCTGAACATATAATATATTCTTATGTTGGATGAGTTGTAGTACATTACCGAAACATTTTTCCCTTTATCTGATCTTGCAATAAATTACAACTGTTGTTAGTCTATGTAAGAGAGGGAGAGAGAGATTGTCAAGTAATTCTTTCCTCAAGTTAAGAGTTCAAACATCATCTAATGTGCAGGATAATGGCCTTGTGCCCATCGTTGAACTTGAGATTCTTCTTGATGGAGATTTCCCTATTGAGAGGACTCTTGAAGTGGCAGAGAAGGTTTGGTCCGAGTTCTTTCTCTATTTGGCTGAGAACAATGTTTTGTTTGAGGGTATCTTGCTTAAACACAGCATGGTAACTCCTGGAGCTGGGCATAAGAAGAAGGCTTCTCCTGAGACAATTGCCAAGTACACTCTTACAATGTTGAGAAGGAGAGTTCCACCTGCTGTTCCAAGAATCATGGTATGTTTATGTTAACATTTATACATCTTTGCAGCCTATTGTAGTACATATAAGCCTAGTGATTTGGCGGGCTGGTCGTGTGTTGTCATTCATTCTTATTCTAATGTTGGATGGCTTTTCTTGTTGATTTGTTTTTGTGGTACATGATGCATATAGTATGTTTCTGCTGAAATAGGCACCAATATATGAACCCGAGGGTAAGTTTGGGCATCTAAGTTTGACTACTATAGATATACTGATGTGGGAGGGATTCTTATGAATATATGATAGTAATCGCTGTTGTTGGGGAGGTTAGCATGATAGCAGGTAATTGCATAGTTATGATAAGAGAGCATCAATTTCAATAGAACCTATTAGATAATTGGCATTTTTTTTTTCTCTTTGTTTCCAGTTTTTGTCAGGTGGACAATCTGAAGTTGAAGCCACCCTTAGCTTTAACGCGATGAACCAGAGCCCCAACCCTTGGCATGTGAGAGCACTCTTACAGCTACTTTAAAAAGACACTTTTGCTAAGAGATAGATAATGCACTTTGACATGAATCATGACTTTCAAAATCAAAGGGGGCTGTAGTCCTGCACTTTGACATGCTTGGTCGAAGTTTGTTGCTTGCATCAGTGATTTTCTTGTGTTTGTCAATTGTCACAACAAAAGTGGCTAAGTTGCCATCATTTTTCTGATCTTGGCTTGAGTTGACATAGAAGCTTTGGTTTGTCTCTTTGCTTCTTTGTTGTAGTTCAAATTTAAAAATGAAAAAAAAAAAAAAAGAACCTGTTGGAACCTGGAACCGACCCTTAACCTGTGACAGGGTAGGTTCTAGGTTCTTGGTTCTGACGGGTAGGTTCCAGGTTCCAAAAAATGAGGAACCTGTACCCGAAGGTAGGTTCCAGGTTCCAGACGGAACCGAACCGGAACCGGGGAACCGAACCGGAACCGGGAACCGCTCACCCCTAGTGTGTAATACGTTCCCACTTATTAGATGTTTAAATGCAATTATTTTCTTGTGCATTTGATCTATGCAATCCACCTTAACTGATCTTCCCCGACACACATTCGTGGGGTTTGTTGCTCAATATATCTTATGTACTTACTCTGTCAAGAAAAACACTTTCCATATAAGATAGTCATAAGAAATTGCTTTGCATTTTATGTCCAAATATGCTTTTTCTTGCTTACTATAACACAGGGTGCAAATTTCATTTTGAATGAAGAAATCAGAAAGAAAGAGAAAACGAAGTAAAATCTCCCCATTGACAATCATTGGAGGAGCAACAGTAATTACCCTTAGCTAGCAGTGACGAACCACATCTGAGAGGATGATGGGTAAATAGTAAACCATGAAAAGTGACGTTCTCATGGGATGAATGAGAAGGGATGTGAAAAGCGAAGCAACAAACTTCAATTTGTGTCCTGCTAAGTCTTGGTCTTTCTGGAATTTATTGAAGTTTCTTTCCCATTACCTCTTTTTTCTCTTTAGCTTCACTTTCTAGAAAAAAAAGCACATGATATCCATGAAGTCTTTGGAGAAATTCTCTTAATATTACCAAACAAGCACTTGTGGGTAAACAGTATTTTATTTTGATTCCTTTGACTGACGTGCGCGTGAAAAGCACCCAAAATTAAATGGATGACAAAGTGCTATAGCCTTGTCCCAAGAAAGCATCATTACTACTATATGAATATGATTTTATGAAAAATTATCTAAAAAATCCATAAATTTATTGTATGACGGCTAATTCAATCCTAAACTTTGATATGCTGCCATGTCAATTGAGATATATTAGATGCTAATATCATCTAAGTCAACACACTTTCTCTCTCCTCATCAAAGGGTAAGTAGCCACGTCAATTATTATTTTTAACTTTTGCTGAGTAAACGAGTCATGTCAGCAAAATTACATAACATGTCAATTTATTTAATTGATACCTCAAATTGAGCCAAATTCGAAAAATTGAGGTTCTTGATTGAAAAAACAAAAACACAAAAAGAGTTCAGGTACTCGATCGTAAACTAAAAAAGAGGTTAGGCACTTTTGATATCATTATTCTTAGCTCTTAAATCACTTCAAGAATAACATCATTCTTGCTTTTTCCCCCTTTCTTAAGTTCTAGTTGTTTTTTCTATATATTTTTTCTTTGATTTTTTTTTTTTTTTTATTGAACATAAATTTGAAAAGATACATGAAAATGTAGACATAATTCTAATAGAGAAGTACAAAAGATATTATTGAACGAAAAATCACAGTACGATTAAGCACGAAAAAAGAGTTGGATGAAAATTACAGTAACGGTCAATTTTAAGCATGGCCTAAAACGTGTGGGGAAATTCTCCTAGTACTGGAAAAACAAAGGCATTCTCGTAGGGATGGAAGAGGAGGGATGTGAAAAGTGGAGCAACAATGCCCAATTGCATTGTGCAAAGTCTGTCTTTTTTCAATTGCTCTCTTTCGCTTCAGCTTCACTTTCTAGACAAAAAAGTACATGCTGTCCAGTGAAGTCTTTGTCTTGCTGAGTTTGTGGTTTATCTACATGAACAGAGCACTTGTGGACAGAAAGTGTCCTTGAAAGTCTTGGTTGATCACTTTGCTTCGCGATAACTCTTGGTTGTTCTCTATGATTGACCCATGGTCTTTGGAGAGATCTTTTTGGGTTCCTTCTTAGCTTCCTTCTTATACTAATTTATAGTATGCTTAATTTTAAGCAAGACATATAGTGCATGGAAATTTTACAAGTAATGGAAATAGAGATATTCACATAGGGATGGAAGAAGAGGGATGTGAAAAGTGAAGCAATGAAGCCAATTTGCATCTTCAGTAAAGTCTTGGTCTTCCCCGTGAAAAGTACTTTATGAGTGTACTATGACGACCATCAATTTAAGTTAGATCAAAGAGACCATGTTTTGATGCATATTGGGTCCTTGAGTTAGATAAATCAACCGTTCTCCTTTTTCTCTAGATCAAGATTTTTGGTTGTCGTTTAAAAGAAAGAACCTTTTTCTTGTGGCCATCCAAAACGGAGGATAAGTGATGATATTTCTTCACATGATCAACTTCGAGGGCATGCATATCTTCATAAAAAATTTATAACTTACAAATATACTGTTGTTTTTTTTTTTTTCTTTTTAGTATAGGTTTTTACATGGCAGCTATAGTGCTAAAAATTCGCAGCAAAATGGGCGGCAATGACCTATTAAAGGGTGCTGAAGTAGTTGTGATGATTGTGACTCACTTGATAGGAGAATCGTGGTCCTTTGAATAGAAAGAGTTAGCCCAAAGCAACTTGCTTGATGGATTAGTTGGTGATTTGCCAATCATTTACTATTTCTAGAGTTAAATTAGAAAACTTGCTTCATGGATTCGTTGGTGTACCTGACTCTTTTTTTTGTTTAGCCCAAGGCACGTGTTTCTACTCTCCTTATCAAACAATCAAAATAAGTTGTCTTTGATGACTTGCAGATGTATAATAGAAAGTAAGATGCGATTGTTAGGTGAATCGTCAACGTTTATTTCAGTCCATGCAAGTTGTACAGAGATGCTTATTTGTCAGTCGTATTAATTATGGTCAGCTTTATTCATTGCTAGACAAGAAAAAGGGTCAGGCATCACCAACTAACAATACAATGTACTAGATATACTGTAGGCATCACATTTATGAATAGGAAAATCGTGCAAAGGACCACAACCCTCCTATCAAGTGGTTCTTGATCATCAACTACTACCTCAACACCCTTTAGAAGATCATTATTGCCCGTTCTTGCTACAAATCTTTAGCATCGTAATTGCCATGTAAAAGCTTACATTGATTGCATATTCACCAATAACACATTAAACGAAGATATTGAAATTATAAGGTTACTGAAAATGTACGGATGCATTAAAAAAAAAAAAAAAAAAAAGGCTTGGGCTTGATCTTTGTTTAATGTTTTTGGTAGGTAAATGTCTTGGTCTTCCTGGACTAAATAATATCTTCTCTCCATTAGCTCACTTCTGCTTCAAAAAAAGATAGAACTAAGAAAAAAGATAGAAAAAATTCAATAAGTTGTGGACAATTTCAATTGTTGCTCATGAGTTCCTAAATTGGAAGATATAATTTAAAAAATACGTACGCATATATATATATATGTAATTCAGTAAGTTGGTCAGTCCTCCATGATCAGCCCTATCAATAATTATCTTTCCCTTTCCTAAAAGTTATTAATTTAAAAAACAGATGATATAATCCAAAAATCTATTTAGATATGAACCCAATTAGTGAGGTCAATTGATTATGAAATATGAAATTAAATTAGATTATTAATGTTCATACACATGCTATGCACAGACGAAGACATTGGGCGCATTTATTCAGATTACATGTAATTAAAAATTAGGAATTAGAATAAAATGAACTGTTTCTGAAGTGAGTGTTTCCAAATATTACTCAAACCTTAGAACTTGGCATACTTGAACCAAATATAACTACCCATAGCAAAATAAATCGTCAAATGCACTAATCTAATTTTGTGCCAAGGTATCATTAGTACTTAGTAGTCTAAACGAAAGGAAATTTAATGAAATGGACATCGACAAACTTCGTAGTCTCTCAATGTGCTTGACAATTAGCCCTGAAATCTTTTGGCGTGTGAAATTAACAAAAATATCTCCCGTTGTCTTTCACATGAGAGAATGAATAATCTTACAAAAGAAAATTATTAAAGGGAGACCAAGCAATGAATTGAGAGGATAAAATTGTAGAAAAGATATCGCATAAACAAAAGTACATGTGAGATTTAACCTAGACTAATGATTGTATAATAAACTTTTTGGGACAATGATATCGTGAATTTCTGAATTGTTATCCCTTTCGCAATAAAGTACATGAACTTTTTATGGTTTAATCAATTACCTCAATCTTTAAAATGTGGATTAAAGTGAGGTCTTTGTTATAATTTCGGATGTAAAAGGTTGACATGGTGACTAGCGCTGTTAAATAGCTGTTAAATGTCCATATTGGTGTCAATACGGTACCTTGAGATGTTGTCATGTTAGCAAAAACAATTTATGCCAAGATTGTCTAAGCAACATACACTCTCTCTTCTCATCGTCCAACTTGTAGGTTAATCGAACAATGTCGAGACATGGCAATTTATATGACGGACACCTCAAATTGAGCAAAATTTGAAAAAAGAAAAAAGAAAAAAGAATAGATTAATGTTAATATAACTCGTGAAAGTGGCACTTGTAATGATGACCAAGACATTTACATAGCCGAAGTCTTGGTCTTCCTGGAATTTAAACTTAAAGTTTCTTTCCCGTTAGGTCTTTCACTTTTGCTTCACTTTCCAGACAAAAAAGCACGTGATATGCAATAAAGTCTCTGTAGATGTTCTCTGCATACTACGAAAGAAGCACTTGTGGACAAAAAGTACATCATTTTGATTCTTCTAACCACTAGCGTTCATGTGAAAAGCACCCAAAATTCAATGGATGACAGAGTGCTGTAGCCTAGTCCCAGGAAAACATCATTACTGCTTCAATACTTTTGACATATGTACCTGACTTGCAGACAAAATTGTCCAAAAAAGTCATAAAAATATTATACAATAAAAAATTAAATTCTAAACTTTTCAATTTAAGTATTTTAGTCATAAGTTTTTTTACGATTTATCAATATAATCATTTTTGGTTTGAAACGCTGAATTGATGATCATACTATTACATAGGATGGTTAACATCTACATCAATGATTTTTAAGTCAAAATTGGCTCGAAGAACTACATTAGCAAATCATTAACAAATTTAGAATTAAATTGATCAAATTAAAAAGTTTAGGATTGAATTGGTGATTGTCCAATAGATTTACGATATTTAGGATAATTATCCCTTGAGTTGCCTAGAAATAATACATGACGAAGAAAATGAGGGAATATTTATTGGCTTACAGAAAAATATACAAACTGCTATCTACGAAAAAGACTATCATGCAAATTAGTTGTAATTGGTAGACCAGATAGATAAACCAAGAACATATAAATGTGCCAACGTCTTCAAATGAATAAAAGAAATCATAGTAAAGTTTTAAATTATGTGTGCATGAACGGTACATGTAATAGTATTTTTTTATTAAAATAATGTCCAACCGACAAAATATCAAGTACGTAGAAAAAGTCTGTCTTCAATCAAATGTTTGATAAGCCACTAAAATATTTCGAGTGGAAGAAAAGAAGTGCTTTAGACTTAGAAATATATTTTAAATCTCCAATTACATTCAAGTGTGCACCAAACTATCTGAGCATATACTTTTGTTGATTTGGGCGAGGAGATGAAAGGGAAAGCAATGGAATTGGCCAAAAAAGTGGACAAGAATAATACGTTATTTTTCAAATTTTATGATTGAAATTATTCGAGAAGATAATCTAAAGAAATTAACATTGAGAATTTTATAGTCTCCAAGTGTGCTTGACATTTAGCCGCTAAAATCTTTTTGCAATGGCGTGAAATTATCGAAACTATTTCCTATTCTCTTTCACATGAAAGAATGAAAAATATAAAAAAAAAAAAAAAACAATTTAAGTGAAACGGAGCAATGAATCCAAAGGATGAGTTTGTAGAACAAATATCGCCTAAAAAGAAGTGTAGGTATTCGATTGTAAGCTGAACAAAAGCTTAGCTTACTATGTCATTATCCCTAACTCCTAAACCGCTCTAAGAAAAGCATTTGACGAAAAACATTGTCTACAAATGTGACTATAAAATGGTACGTCGGAAGTGGACGGCCCAGCGGCGGGGCAATGACCGTGAGATTGGTGGTGCTCTCTCTCTCTCTCCCCATTCCGGCATTTTTATTTTATTTTTTTGTTTCTTGCTGTATTTTTCTTTTTGTTTTTCTCTTTGCTTTTTTTTTTCTTTTGTTGAACTTAAATTTGAAAAGATAAATGAAAATTTAGACATAATTCTAATAGACAGGTACAATAGAGATTAATGATGAAATATCACAAAATAAATGAACATGAAAAGGGTTGGATGAAAATTATAGTATTGTAAATTTTAACAGTAATGCATGGAAATTCTACTAGTAATGGAAAACAAGATATTCGCATAAGGATGGAAGACGAGGGACGTGAAAAGTGAAGCAACAATGGCATTTGTGTCCTGCAAAGTCTTAGTGTTGCTGGATTTTATTGCCTTTCGGTTTGACATTTGCTTCACTTTCTAGACAAAAAAAAACAACACATGATGTCCACAAAAGCCTTGGTCTTCCTGAGTTTATGCTTAAATTACAAAAACAAATAAATGATAGTGGAAAGTACGAATATATGGGCCTGACTGAAAAAAGAAAAAATGCAAATGGGAGGTGAAACAAGCACTTGTGGACAGAAATCGTCCTTAAAAGTCTTCATCTTCGTTCGGTCCTTTTAGGCAGGAAAAAAGCCTTGGTCTTCCTGAACTTTCATAGTTTTCTCTCTCCATTAGCTCACTCTCATTTTGCTTCGCCATTGCCCTTGTTGTTCTCTGCAGTGACTGATTCACCCATGGCCATTGGAGAGATCGTTTTGGGTTCCTTCTTGCAGGTCCTCTTCGACAGGTTGACTTCTCTGGGATTGGAATATGCACAACGCGAAGGAATCAACACTGCTTTACTCAACGAGTGGAAGGGGATGCTGGAAACAATCAACGTGGTGCTGGATGATGCAGAGGACAAGCAGTTGGGCGGTAACCGTCTAGTGAAGCTGTGGCTGGATGATGTTAGGGACTTGGCCTATGACATGGAAGACTTGCTTGATGAGTTCGCGATTGAAGCCACTCAAGTTAAGTCTGGGGCAGAATCCAGCACAAGCAGAGATCAGAAGCAAAGGTCGAAATTCTTTTCCTGGGGCCAAGATGGATCATCCGGATCGAATCTGAACTCGTGGAAATTCTTTTCCTGGGGCCAAGATGGATCATCCGGATCGAATCTGAACTCGTGCTTGTTTGAAACTAAGGTACAAGAGATCAATGGCAGGTTGGAAAATATTGTCACTAGGAAGGCTCGTCTGACCTTGAGAGAGAATGCCGTGGACATATCCAACTACACCAACAAAAGGCTCCCTAGCACTTCTTTGCCGGAGACTCGGTTTTTCGGCAGGGAGAAGGAAGAAGCGGAGTTACTGGAACTATTGATCAGTGAGGTTGGAAATTCCGATGCTGGGCTGAGCATAGTCCCCATAGTTGGGATGGGCGGTGTTGGAAAGACAGCTATGGCTCAACGGTTGTACAATGATCCCAAAATGAATAGCTATTTCGAGAGGAAAGCATGGGTTTGTGTTTCAGATGTTTTTGATGTTCTCAACATAACAAAGACTATTTTACAATCAATAACTGGGTTGCCCTGTGAGGGCAACGATCTTAACAGGCTTCAAGTTAAGTTGAAAGATGATCTATCGGGAAAGAAGTTTCTTGTGGTCTTAGATGATGTCTGGAATGAGAAGTATGGAGAATGGACTTCCCTCTTAAAGCCATTTGAAGCGGGGGCTAAGGGAAGCAAGATCATCATCACAACGCGCAACCATCCTGTGGTTTCCATAATAAAAGCTTCCCCATATCCTTTGAAGGAGTTGTCCGTTGATAATTGTACCAACTTATTAGCCTATCATGCTTTGGAAGCAAGAAATTTCGAGAGGCACCCACATCTGGAAATAGTAGGCAAGAAAATAGTTGAAAAATGTAGAGGTTTACCTTTGGCAGCGAAAATATTGGGTGGTCTCCTACGTAATAAAGAGAATCTAGATGAATGGGAAGATATCTTAAATAACAAAATATGGGATGTAGCATCAGCAAAAAACGATGAGGTTCTTCCAGCTTTGAAATTGAGTTATGTCCATCTCCCTTCTTATTTGAAAAGATGTTTTACTTATTGCGCAGTATTTCCAAAGGACTACGAATTTGAGAGGGACGAGCTGGTGCTCTTATGGATAGCGGTGGGCTTTTTAGATGGACGAAAAGCAAAAGAGAATATCTTGAGATCAGGACGGAAATACTTCGATGAGTTAGTATCTAGATCCTTTCTTCAACAATCCAATGTTGACACATCAAAGTTTTTGATGCATGATCTTTTGAATGATCTAGCAAAGTCAATTGCAGATGTAACATGCTTTACCTTTGAGGAGTCTCAGGTAGTGAGTGATGAAGATGATGCCTCTTTTAAAGAGAAAGCTCGTTATGCATCATTTGTCTCACAATATTTTACATCAAAAAGCTTGAGAGCATATGTTGGAATGAAGGTACTAAGAAGTTTAATGCTGTTGAATGTTCAATTTAATCGTAAAAAAGGAAGTTTTATTTCCGGAAAGGTGCTGCACGACTTGCTAACAAACTTGAAGTACTTGCGGGTGTTATCATTATGCCATTGTAACATCATAGAGGTACCAAATTGTGTCTGTGATTTAAAACATCTCCGATATCTCAATCTCTCATACACCAATATCAAAAGGCTACCTGAGTCAATTGGTGCCTTGTGCAAATTACTAGCTTTGATCTTAAGAGGTTGTCGAATGCTTTCTATGTTGCCTCCAGGCATCACAAAATTGGTCAGGTTACAATTTCTTGACATTAGAGATACAGGGAGTCTCGAAAAGATGCCATTGGGTATTAGTAAGTTGAGGAATCTTATTATCTTGTCCAAGTTTGTGGTAGGACCAGAGAGAGGGTCACAATTAAATGAGTTAAAGAACTTGCCAAATCTTCAAGGTGAGTTACTCATATCTGAATTGCAGAAGGTGGAAGAAGTTAGAGACGCAGCTAATGCTAATTTGTTTAGAAAGCAAGACCTTAGCAACTTATTCTTGTGTTGGAATGAAGGTTTTGACAATTTCCGGAAGACAAAGTGTGAAGCACGGGTTCTTCACTCTCTGCAACCTCACACTAATATTAAAAATCTCACTATCTCATACTATGGTGGTGAATCACTCCCGTCATGGTTAGGTGATCCATCCTATTCTAAGATAGTGTATTTGTGCTTGCTTGGCTGTCCTCATGTTAGTTCGCTACCATCACTTGGACAGCTCCCTTCACTCAAAGAATTATCTCTTGAAGGTCTAAGTGCAGTACGCATGATAGGCTCTGAATTTTATGGAACTAAAAGCCCTTTTCCATCCTTAACAATTTTGAAGTTTGAAGGGATGTCGGCATGGAAAGATTGGTCTTATTATGCTGGAGGTCGAGAAGAAAAAGTACCATTCTCCTGTCTTCAGCATCTTGTTGTCCGAAGATGTCCAAAGTTGATGGGCACATTGCCTCATCGATTAGATCATCTCATAAAGCTAGAAATTTGTTCATGCTCGCATTTGAATGACTCAACCAATAAGGTTCATCTTCCATCTCTTTGTGAGTTATACATTAAGGATTGTAACAATGAGATCTTAAAGTGGTTGGACAACCTAACTTCTTTAACCATTCTCAAAATTGAGAATCTTGGAGAGCTTGTTTACTTTGATAATGGATTTATGAGCTACTTGGTCAAGCTAAAGGAGCTTCGTATAATTAGATGTGACAAGCTAACATACCTATGGCAAAGTGGAATTGAAATGCAAAATCTTTCTTGCCTCCAAGAATTAGTCATCGAATCATGTCCTCGATTCACATCTTTTGTGGAGGGAGAAGGAGAGATTGAGCTACTACACAACCTTGAAAGGATGGAATTAAAGGGTTGCATGGGCTTAGAAAGGCTTCCAAGCAAGTTGCACACACTTAAAAGTTTGATTATTCAGGGTTGTCCAAAAATCATGGGACTAACCATTTCTCAAAATGACCCCAGCAACAATAACATGATGTCGCAGCTTGAATATCTGTGGATTGATGATTGTGATTCTCAGATATCTTTTCTATTTGCTAAGGATAGACTTATTGCTCTAAAGAGACTTATTATTGGTAATTGCAAGGAAGTAGAGTCGCTAGCAGAGATCACCGCAATAGAATCACTAGAATATCTAGAAATTCACAATTGTATGAATTTGGGAAGCCTACCACAGTGCCTTCGCGCACTTATCCATCTTACTCGTTTGCAAATAATTGAATGTCCAGCACTAGAGGACCTCCCTCCCCTTCCCCTCACCTTGTTGAGTCTTTCACTTTCTAGGTGTCCAAAAATAAAGTCTATTGCCAGCTGTAACATTGATGGTTGTAACAATCTCACTTCTTTGGAAATATGGGAGTGTCCAGCATTGGAGATGGAGAACTTCTCTCCCCTTCCAATCACCCTATTGGATCTTATACTTCATGAATGTCCGAAGATAAAGTCATTGGAGTGCCATCGTCTTACGTCCCTTCAGGAGCTACTAATTAATAGTTGTGAAAGTATCGAATGCTTCCCCGAAGGAGGTTTGCCTCCCAATTTGCGGTTTTTTATTATTAGGGGGTGCAAGAATATGAAGCAGCCAATGAGAAAATGGGGCTTGCACATGCTCACTTCCCTCGATACACTGTTCATTGACGGATGCAGCATGGGAGGGGAGGGAGACAAGGAGTGCTTTCCTTCGGAGGAAGACGAAGAGGATTCTTGGAGTCTTCTCTTTCCTTCCTCTCTTACCTCTCTTACGTTGAGAGATATGAGGAACGTGGAAAGACTATCAAGCGGTCTTCACCACCATCTCTCCTCTCTCCAAGAGTTAGCGTTTGAGTGTTGTCCAAAGTTGAGGGACTTGCCAGAGGATGGCCTCCCTCCCTCCCTCCGATCATTGTGGATAATTAGATGCGAGAATCTGAAAGATCGATACTCAAAACACACTGGCAAATATTGGCCCCTCATCCAAGACATCCCTTTCATCTACATTGATAACTGTCGGGTCTGGTGAATTGATTCGTCCATGTACAGTCGGTTTTCTAGGGTTCTCAATCTGGTGAAAGAAGCTCCGCATGAATTTCCGGAAATCTAAGAAATCCCTGACATCCGCAATGATGGGGTTCTCAGATCCGATGAAGTGAAATCGATCCACTTTCGCTGTCCTTTGCTAACTGCCGCGATTCAATCCCTTCCATCTACGGTCAGATTTCTACGGGTTCAGGTGAGTCCTTTCGTCTTGAATGCATCGATTTCGTGTCTCTGTTCTTCAGTTCGACGCTTAATACGAAGTAATTTCTTCCAATGCGCGCAGACGTTTGCTTTTCGTGAAGTACGACTGAAATTCAGAGCTGAAAAATTGATAATTAGCTGCTTGAATATCCAGCAAGAGCTTCGTTTAGTCTCCAATTGCACTGGCTTGCGAAAGTTGATGATGATGATGATGATGATGATGATGATATTCTTGTATGCCACAGCTGCATCCATGTCCACTACTGCCTTGGGCCGGCTTTTCTCTTTAGCCACTGCAATGCTCTTTCGAACAACAATTAATTCAGCCTCCTCTGTTTCTGTTTTGGCCTCAATCCCAACAATTTTTGTTCATATATGGATGCGAAGTTGGGGTACTTGCCAGAGGATGGCCCTCTCTCTCTCTCCCCTTCAAGAGATCCCTTTCATCAGCATTGATAGCATTCGGATCCAATGAAGTAAAATCGATCATGCCCGAGCCATGATGATAGATTTGTCTTCGTTGACTTCTTTTTGTTCCTCAGGTAATGCTTCCAACTTCTTTCATATTTCACTTTCATTTGTTAACTGCCGGGATTCATTCTTTGATGTAATGTAAGTTTTCTTGGGTTCAGGTAAGTTTTTTGGTTTTCAAGGCATCAATTTTGATTCTGCTCCCTCAATTCGATGCGTAATACAGACTGATATTGGAACTCGAGTCTCTAGCTCATTTTGAAAGCCAGAAAATGAAATTTATTGGATTGTTAATTGACGGGGATTGCACTACTGTCTTCTCTTCTCGATCAGCTCATCCCACATCGAGATTTGACATGTCTTACCCTCTGTGGCAGATTGTTTGCAGTTGTCAATGATATCTCCTGCTTGTTCCAAGGACACACATAGAGAATGTAGTTCTTCTTAAGCAGCAATATGGATCAAACAAAACCGAAAATGAGGTCATCATCATCATAGAAGCTTATAGAACTCTGAGGGATTGGAGGCCTTACCCTGCTGATCAAGTTGTGAGAGACATCAGCAGGAAGTTTGGTTTTGTGCTCTTCGACAGCTCTTCTAAAACCGCTTTTCTGGTCTCTGAGAGTAATAATAATGTTCATTGGTTTCATTCTGGGATATCGCTCTCAACCTCTCCCTCCACCTGCGATCTATATCTAATCCTTTCTGTTCTCTGAATCATGCAGGATGTTGATGGAAGTGTTCCTTTCTTCTGGGGAATCGATTCTGTAGGCAATCTTGTTCTCTCGGATGATGCAGAAGTCATGAAGATGGGCTTTGTGAAATGTTTCGCACCATTCCCTGAAGGTAATTATTTTTTCGGTTTGTTGATGCGGCTCCACTGGAGTTCGGTCCATGCATTGCAATGTGAAAAGTAATGATGGATGAGCTCTGCTGATATTAAGCAGAGTTCAGAGGAGAATGTTATGTTGTTGGTTAGCATCATATTGGAAAAATTGGTTCCGAACCTAAATTTATAATTTATGGTTAAAATGGTGTTCTTTATCTGTATGCATGTTTTGATTTGTGCATTTTCACCTACAATGTTGCTCTTCCAATGGTTTTTGAGCGCCAAATTGTTCACTTTTAACGTTGCCTTCTTTTCCAACTCAGGATGCTGCTTCACCAGCTCTGGAGGTTTGAGGAGTTATGAGCACCCACTGAATGAGGTGAAGCTGGTTCCTCAATTCGATGCTTGATACAAACTGATTTTCCTCATTCAGATTTTTCACATAAATTTTCGAAAACCAGCTGCTGAAGCTGAAAGATTGACATCTGTAGAACGAAATGTTCACAAAACTGCATCTTGCTATATTGATGACCTATCTTGAACTCTTCTTGATGCCCAAAATCTGTGCTTATTTATGCACTTGAGTGACCCACCAACCAAATTGTGAATCAAAATGCACTATGCTTTGCATGAGAATCACCAAAAATCATAGCGTTCTACAATCATATTCCTCTGCATTTTCAGCGTTTGTTGTATGTTCTCTTCCAACATCTTTCCTCTTGTGCCCTTAAGCTCATTCACTGTGGTTGTTTTGCAGATACCACTGTGATCTGTATTGGCAAAAGCTCTTGGAAGGATCACTTGCGAATGCTGTTGAGGTGGGGCTAATGCTGTCAATGTTAAGTGTCACTTTTTGCAATTTAATAAAAGAAAAGAAGAAGCATTTAATTTTATTTGGTGGACTGAGATGTCCTAAATTTTCTTCTAGTGAATACGATCTAAATAAGAATAATCTTTTCTAAAATCTAAAAGCAGTGATTAGTTATGTGGATGCTGTGATATGATTACAAAGAAAAGGGATGCACTTCCTTTTTTCTTTTTTTTCAATGGTTTCCTTTATCATTGAGAACCTTCTTTTTGTTGATGATGATCCTTCGTAGTATTAACCAGTCAATCTGGGATAAAATTCTGGGGTGCCTCATGGCTCCAACCTTTCAATGCCACACCAATTCATGACAGCATTGATATTCCATAAATCACCTTCTACTTGGGTCTTGATCTCTGGTGGGTTAGGAACCATTATTAAAAGCTAGCAAGAAATTTTTAGCCAAACTACTTATGCTTGTTTGGTTGAGATTGAAATGATATGCTACCTGCTTCTGTGATTGTGTTGTCAGCAGTGACCTCCGGGGCAAATCTATTTAGTTCTTTAAAGTATCAGTCGTGTGCGTTTACTCTGGAATATTATTTTGTCTTACATTATGTTATTTTATTTGAAAATACCTTCTTATGTGGCATTCTTCCTATAGGGAGTTCCGGAACAAAAGTTTCAAGCTCACTTGTGTTTGTTTGGTGTAACTGGAAATCTTGCACGTTGATGAATGCAAACCTTGTCTGATACATCTCCTCCCTCTATGCTACTGTTGCATATGTAAATTTTTGGTTGAAGCAATTTTCATGTGAGATTGTGAAGCTCTTTTAGAGGTTAGTTAATTTGTAATCTAAATTGCGGTTCACTGTGTACTTTCTCTGAGGCTTTTTGAATGTTATTGCACATATAACATGGTTCTTTGCCCATATAAATAGGTGGTCAGAAAAGCAGTGTTGCATTTGCCAAGATAACTTTCGAGAAACCTCACATAGTTTTGTTTGCGAGCCATCCGATTATCTGGTAAGTTTTACTCATGGTAAGTTTTACTCATTTTTCTCCATTTTTTGACTTTGATGACTTTTTCAATTAGCTTGTTATATTGTTCTTGCAGTATTTGAACTTATAGGAATCTGGTCTTTACATTGAAAATACAATGGAACCAATTAGTGATCACAACAGGGAGCCTCTGCCATCTTACATCTAACTTATAATGGAACAGAACCAATCTAATTGTTCCAACTGGCAAAATATTGGGAATCGAACATGTATGCTAGCATGATCAGTGTTTTTTGTATTGCAGTAATCTGTAATACCAAGTAGTTCCAATATCCTATAGGCAGCATTGGGTTTTGCACATAATTAATGTGGAAATTTCTTTGTTTATAAATGTGGACTTTAAGTTCTACTTTAATGACCTATGACTACTAAAGTTTTATCTTTGTAAATTGCTAGTTTCTTGTCTAAGTATTGATGAGTATGATTCTGTGTTTTTTACTATCCCAAACTGCAGGATTTGGATGTGGTTGAGGCACTCATGTGAGGGCTGGTCTTGTTCCAAGGAAGGTCTCTGATGGTGAGATTGATTCTGTTTGCCAGAATACTTCAATTTGACCAATGATGGATTTTCTTTACAGTGAATAGCCATCTTTTCACCTTGATTTGCAGGTTAGTCACGATGAGCATCCAATATCTGGAAGCATGGACAAGCTTTGGGTGATTTCTCAAGGCAAGGTGGCGACTTTTTGCAGGAATTTCCAGGATCATAATAAGATACTTCAGTCCTCGTTGAATCAGGTGAGTTAGTTCTTGTCATCAGCCAAGAGTGATTCAATGGGATCACATCACATTACCTTATAAAACATAAAATGAGGCTTTGTTACATAGAGAAAGCAAAAAAGGATGAAGAGAGGATTGCTGCTGATATACAGGATGTACTCACAGTAACAGCGGCCCTCGTTTTTCATTTTGATTGGGGCTTATGGAAGGATGATTCTTAAGTTTTTAACATTGAATATGCAGTATCACTTGCCAATAGGTTAAAAAGTTGTATTTTTGACTCTAAGTACAGAATTGCTTTTAGTGACTAGATTGTAGGAGCCACAAAATACAATGTGAATTTCTGTATGTGAATTGGTTAGATAATATCCTTTTAACATTTTCAGGTCAATATTCAAAATAAGAAGCGCTCTTTCTTCCCATAACGGTTATTGTATAGATGGAAGGATAAATTGAAAATGGAGGTTTGAATATGTGAATGAAACAGCTAAATTTGAATGAACTATGTAGGCCGAAACCCATTTAAAAACTGATTACCTGGTCAAAGAATAAAGTTTATCTTTCTTCTATTCAAATTCCCACTCCATCTCTTGATAAAGGTAGCTTTAACCACCAAAAAAGAAAAATAATCGTGATTTCATTGTTTAGAGAGGCAACGGTTAGATCAAACTGATTTTTGTTGGACTTTACTGTGATACCATGAAAGGTTCCATTTGTCAGCCTAAAGGAGATAGTGGAACTCGAGTCTCTGGTTCATTTTGAAAGCCAGAAAATGAAATTTATTGGATTGTTAATTGACGGAAATTGCCGTACTGTCTTCTCTTCTCAATCAGCTCATCCCACATCGAGATTTGACATGCCTTACCCTCTGTGACAGATTGTTTGCAGTTGTTGATGATATCTCCTGCTTGTTCCAAGGACACAGACAATGTTGCTCTTCTTAAGCAGCAATATGGATGGAATAAAACCGCTAATGAGGTCATTATCGTCGTAGAAGCTTATTGAACTCTGAGGGATCAGAGGCCTACCCTGCTGATCAAGTTGTGAGAGACATCAGCAGGAAGTTTGGTTTTGTGCTCTTCGACAGCTCTTCTAAAACACCTTTTCTGGCCTGTGTGAGTAACAGTAATGTTCATTGGTTTTGTTCTGGGATATCGCTCTCAATCTCTCCCTCCATCTGTGATCTATATATCTAATCCTTTCTGTTCTCTGAATCATTCAGGATGTTATGGCAGTTTTCCTTCCTTCTGGGAAATTGATTATGGAGGCAGTCTTGTTCGCTCAGATGAAGCAGAATTCGTGAAGATGGGCTTTGGGAAGTCTTTCGCACCATTCCCTAAAGGTAATTATTTTTTTGGTTTGTTGATGCGGCTCCACTGGAATTTGGTCCTTGCATTGCAATGTGAAAAGTAAGGATGGATGAGCTCTGCTGATATTAAGCAGAGTTCAGAAGAGAATGTTATGTTGTTGGGCAACATCATTTTGGAAAGATTGGTTTTGAACATAAATTTATAATCTAAGGTTAAAATGGTGTTCTTTACCTGTATGCATGTATTGAAATGTGCCTTTTCACCTACAATGTTGCTCTTCCTATGATTTTTGAGTGCCAAATCGTTCACCTGTTAATGTTGCCTTCTTTTCCAACTCAGGATGCTTCTTTACCAGCTCTAAATGTTTGAGGAGTTACGAGCATGCACCGAATGAGGTGAAGCCAGTTCCTAGGGTGAATAGCTCAGGCTGAGTACAAAGCGCTACATTTGAAGTGGTGCAGAGACTAAGGAGTCCAGCAAGCCTAGAGTTGGGAGTGCTGCAAACTTGTCCTTGCACTGCCGAGTCATATGCATTGTGGCCCTTTTTTGGCCAGGCCATTAGCTATTGAATGGCCTTCTGTTGCTTATGACCCGGTCCCCCTTTCTCATACATTGACAAATTTTTCAGCTCTAATGGTCTGTTGCTCTATGTTGAGAGTTGGAGATGGACATTGTTTTTATGCAGCTGTATATGTACTTATAAAACCAAGCCTTTACAGAACCTGATCATGCTTTGTGCAGTAATATCATTCTGGCATTTCATTTAGCCGCCATGCAAAGTCTATCCAGTGTAACGTTTTCCGCATAGAATCTCTACTAGTAAATCAGACCTGGACGATATTGTCATATGAGAACAAATGTGAACCAATATAAGTTGGAGCGTGCTGGTTCTCATATGGAAACCAAGTTTACACAACACCTTGTGATCATGTGTAACTTTAGTAACAGACAATGATAGCATGTTAGATATTGAGGGTAAAGCGGTAACCTCTGTGCAATTTTAAAGCTGTCAGAAGGAGCTTGATGCCTGCCGATACAAACTTAACATGAAGATAGAGGTAGCTATCAATACGATGGCTAAAATCAAGCTGTAGATTAACCCAAAAAAAAAAAAAAAAAAACACTTCGCCTGGCCATCTTGGTAGGAGAGACCTCTTTAGTCCTCATTGGCTATACCCTGTTGTTATTTGAAAAACGTGTGTTTGTCGATCTCACCCTATTGATGTATGAGCTCTCACTAAAATTTCTTACATAAGTGATGGTTTTGATAGATGTGCAGTCTACATAGCACAGGCTGCACAACTAACCTACTAGTCCTGCTTAAAAAATTCTGGATATCCACTTCTTTTTGTGTAATTACTCTGCACAAAATTTGTATTCAACGTGTTCATGGATCTCCATACACCATCAAGTATACTGTGAGCACCGTGCTTAAATCAGGTCTCCACCTATCTATATGTAGACTCAGTATCAACTTAGCTTCAGCTTTCGGTAGGTTTGGGGCCTTAAACACCTTGCAGACGCGCTGCTCACCTTTGCCTTTCCTAAATATCAACCTAATTGTGGCTAAATGAGCCAGAACATCCCCACCCGCAGGTTTCTTTGGGTCTGATATGAACACAGCACTGCCTAGATCATCTACGACTGAAACAAATAAATCAAAGACAAAGTCATCAAAAATCATCTTTTTCCTTAACTCAAGGACTGCAGCTACTGCAATGGTGCGATTTGAATGTCGTGTAACATAAACAAAAGCCAGATTGCTCGTGTAAGAAAGTTCAACAAAGTTTTCTTAATTATCAAAAGAAAATTATTGCGAACTCAATGGAGATGATGTTGGGTAATTAGCTTTCAAATATTGTGACTAGATTTCTTCTCGGGCTCATAAAAACCATGATATCCACAAACTGTTGACCTTAAACCCATCTGCTATTATGTGTAGTTAAAAACATATTGCACTGGATAATTTTATGTTTTTTTTCTTTATGACGAAACACAGTGATTGATAAATTTCATTTCATTTGAGGTTATTTGAAATGACACTGAATAATTTTCTTTTGGTTACATCTCTTATGAAGTCCTATGACCTTTCAATTACATGCCATGCTCGATTAAGTTCCTAAGAGCATATAAGGCTGTATTATTTGCATTCAATTGGCTAAACATAAATAGAAGAAGCAGAAAGGATACTTCGGCCTTACCCTTATGATATATTTTGCATTTGATACACAAAGGTGACATTGTAGTTGACAAATCTTTTGGGTCACCATCACAGTTAGAGAAAGTATCTCATGTCATTCATGAATGGTTTGTTGTCGAGCACATGAAACTTAGGGACAAGCTATGACAAGGGTGACAAAGTGTCCATTGCAGAGAAAGGAAATGAACAAGTGCTTGGGAGCTCATTATATGCCTCCTGCGGTCAATACAATGACTAACATCAAATTGCAGATTAACAAAAAAAAAAAAGCACTTTGCGTGCTTTCCTGGTTGGAGAGACTCCTTCAATCCTTCGCATCAGTGATGCCTCCTGGTGTTATCTGAAAAACATGTGTTTGTCAAGTTCAACATATATGGAATATCCCAGTCTCATCTTATTGACAGATGAGCTCTTCCTAAATTTTTTGATTGAATTAAGTGATGGTCTTGATAGATGTGCATCATCTACGTAAAAGCACAGCTAAAAATAACATACCGGTCCTACTGAGGAAAATTCTCAATAGCTACTTCTTTTTGTTTAATTCCTCTGGACAAAATTCGTATTCAACATGTTCATGGATCTCCAGGCAACATCAAAGTATACAGTTAGTATCATGCTTAAATCAGGTCTCCATCTATCTCTATGTAAACTAAGTATCAACTTTCTCACAGATTTTGATCTAGACTTCCAGATATTTTACTTGGTCTCTGCAGTATGGTCTGAAAAATTTCAACGAAGTATATAACTAGAGGAAGATCTGCAGTATGGCATCATCAATGGTTGGGTATTTTGTTTCCATAGCACAGGCAGCGCATGTAAGTATACTACAAGTATACTGCTCAAATTCTGGTCTCCACCTATCCATATATAGACTTAGTATCAACTTTCTCTCCGATTGATATTAGATTTCTAGAAATTTCGTTTAATGTCTGCAGTGTAATCTGGTAAATTTCAATAAAGTGTATAGCTAGACGAAGATCCAGACAAAAAGGATATAGCTTCAGCTTTAGGTAGGTCTGGGGCTTTGAACACCTTGCAAACCCACTGCTCACCTTTGCCATTCATAAACATCAACATAATTGTGGTTGCATGACCCAGAACATGCCCACCTGCATGTTTCTTTGATGCCACCGAAACAAAGAAACCAAAGAAAAAGTCATCAAAAAATTATCTTTTTTGCTTAACTCATGGACTGCAGCTACCGTATGCATCACTAGTTTACACCAAATAGCTGGTTCTTGAGATTTACGAGAACTAGTATGAGCTTAGTGTAGTCACCAAATTGCTATTTTTCAGTGTGCAACCATCAAAGAGCTAAATTGGATAAGATCCTTTAATGGATGCATGACTAGGTGGGAGAAATGAGATGTGATGCGGTACCTTGATTGGTCATGTACACTGCCACATTAAATTCCTCGGCTATCTTAAGTAAGCGTGAGAGCATTTGTGCCAATTTTTGCTGCAATTGGGAATCTATTAGTGTCAAACCAGATGAGCTGAAAATTTGCAACTCGCATGATTTGATGGTTTCAGAATCGACCTGACACCCTGCAAGTTCTCCCCTTCCATTATATTCCACTCGAAAGAGAGCGATCACTGAATCCACAATCTGAAAGATATTACTCAGCCAAGGTCAACCATCGACACCTTACAAAATGTGTGCAGTTTGATTCTTGAGCACTGTCTTACCAGGAACCTAAATGGTTCTTCAGACATCTTGGCAGCCAAACTGAGAAGCAAGTTGTACTGATCCTCAGAAGTAGAGGTACGGGCATAAATGATCTTCAAATTCATGGAAAGACTAGATTACAGCAAGTACATTAGCCAGAAAAGAAGGAAGACTTGCCACCAGTGTAGAAAGCATTGCTTACATTATGTGCGATGGCACCAGGATCCATGCCAAATCTTTCAGCTATTTGTACAATTTGATCATGGCAACTGCAGGTGTACCAAATTAAGAAAGTGCATATGGACTTACATGGACATAAGCCAAGTATGAAACTAAAGCAGCTTCATTGAGGTCAAGAAAATGACCAACAGATTATAATAGGATATAAAGTTTTTTCTGTGGCGAGGTATGCTACCTTGCCATTTGCCCCTCCCACGTGAGTTGGCAGCTGGAAAAATTGTTAGGATCGTGGAATCCACAAACCATAAGATATCATCTCATGGAATGGGATCAGCTTTAATGAAGAGTGATGGAAAGAAGGGAAAATAATGTTGTAGGATTTGCATATATAGTAGAGTACTTCAAGCATCCTATTCAACTGATGATCAACCCAAGTCCAAAACCCAATTCCAAGTCTGACAATGACTAAGGCTTCTGATTGGTTATGACCTACTACGCTCTCCTTTGAACCACTATAGATTGTGTGTTCCAGTATGCTGATTGCAGTTTACAGAAGATGAGAGTGCCAAACTTCCAGAATCACCTAATAAACACGTTCCGATGCCAAGATTAACCACAGCTTTATTCTTTACTAGAAATTCAATCATTATCTTGCTATTTATGTTGTTCATCTAGGAAACATAACATGAAATAGAAGTTAACGAGGGAAACCTAACATGCAATTCAAACCAACCTGAGTAGTAACAAACAGGGTATGTGCAAGCTGTGTTTTCCCAGACCTGAAGTGACGTTAGCAGCATTTTCTGAGAAAGCCAACTAACAAAAGCAACTAAAATTTCATCAAGGGTAACATCATTGGACTGTGCTTGTCACCGAGATACACCAAATGCTTCTGTAATTGCCTGAGTTTCAGTACCACCTGTTTAACATTGCAGAACCAGGGAAAGTTGCTTTTGTTGAAACGCATGAAGAATAATATACACAATCTACAAAAGAAAGTCTATTACCGCCTAAAAGCTCATTGAGGGCTCGGCTTCCAGTTGTGATGCAAATAACCGACTTGCTCAAGAAAAAACGAAGACATTGAAAGTACTTTGTGCTGTGAGATAAGTAGTGTTTAGAGCAAGTGCAGTTTTCTACAGTCGATATGCTAATTTGCAGGCTTTATTTCAAGGGTCAATGACTCATTCAGGTCTTCCGAACCATTTTTAGCTCGAAATTTGCCGAATTAAGGACTTACTCTGAGCATAGCCTCAATTCCTGCAATAATAAAACGAGAATTCTGATGAAAACAAAGAGAAGTTATTGTGAGATGCATATAGAAGTTGCAATTGATTACAGCGCCATCTCAGGATAAGAAGAAATTAAGCTCTAACCACTATCTTTTCAGCTGATTCGCATATCTTATCAACTTTTGCTTCAGATAAACCTTTGGTTCTAGTTAAGTGCTACAAAAAAACAAAAAAAGACAGAGGAAATCACCTTAGCCAAATAATACCTCCACTTAATTTTTGGAACTGAATATCAGATATACCTTCTCTGTATGCATCATCAAGACATTTGCAAGTGTCGATCCCTGCATCCTGTATCTTTTTCACATCTCCAGCATGGATTCCCTGAGAAATACCTGCAAACGATAAAAAACAACTCACCATCGTGTTTAACTCTATATTTTCTGGTGAATGTAGAATGTCAAGTGTTCCAATAGTGATTGTTGACGAATTTAGCTTAGGAGATTCGTTATTAATCCATCTATGCCATAAATACGTGGATAATAGATGTACCGATGGTGCAATTACTATGTGACATAACATAACAAAGGCCAAATTGCTCTTGTATGATTTAGAAGACACACATCAAATAGGTGAATTACACGTATCACATTCAAGTAGTAGCAGAAATTACTCCTCATTATTTAAGGAAAGAAAATTAAACTATCGTGCGCACAGAAAATCACGACAAGTTCAAGAGGAAGTCAAATGGAAACATAGAATCATTCTCGGCAATCACATCACAAAAAGGAAATGAATTGAAATTTGTGGAGCTCATGAACTCACTTGAGAGCTGAAATGAAGGGGTTTCTAGTCTACAGAGTCACAGGCTCCAGCCTTAACATGAACAGCTTTTCCATCATCCTGCATATGCTCTTAGTTGGACATCTCACTCTTTTCCCCTGAAGATTTACCTTCAAATCTTTCGCTACGATTTTCTCTTACCCCCGGTGCTTCTTGTTCAAAAGAATCAAGAATAGAAGGAATTCCTTTAAATAACATATTCATTCCGTTGTCTGACCCACCTAGCTTTCCATCCTTCACCTTGAGCTTCTTGGCAAGCTTCCTTTCCAATTCCAGATCCTCCTCGGCAGATATATCAGCTTTCCACATTACACGCTTGAGATACTCTTCGATCTTAGTCTCGGATTTTCTCTTCACATTATTCTTCACTTTGCTGGATTTCAGCGAACCAGAATTGTCCTCCAATGAAGACTCAAGCTTAACCATCGCGTTAAACTAAGTTTTCTGGTGAATGTAGAATGTCAGGACAAAAGCATTTCCTAGATCATCACTGGCAATTTAGTGTTCCAACAGATATTATTGATGAATTTAGCTTAGGATATTCGTTATTAATCCAGCTACGTCACAAATACACGGGAAAAATGTCATCCAGCGGATGTCACGTAACATAAGGAAGGCTGAATTGCTCTTGGATGATCAGAAGACAAAATGAAAGAAATCAAAGATGATAAAGGAAGACAAAATATCGAGACCAAAGACGAAGACCTTTGAGAATTTTTCGTGTATATTGTCTTCAATGAATGATCTGATGTACAGCTTCTAGTAGATATAATACAAGATGTATGTAATGAATGGAACTTAGAGATCCTATGAATCAATCTAATCTAGATCTAATCTTTAATTGATTTGTACAAAATCGTAATCGGATCAAATGATTGGATCAAATCCTCTATGAAATATCACGAGCTACGCCGCATATCTTCCAGCACAAAAACTCAAAACTATCGTAAAAAACCGCGACAAGTTCGATGGATTCACGGCGATGTTCCACGAAAAGCGAGCTAAACTGAGCAACCGAAACCGAAATCGAAATCGAGCTCATCCACTCAGCAGTATTCAGAGTTACTGAACATCGACATTCGAAGAGATATACAGTTTAACTTGAGAACAGAGACCAGAAAATCACGATGATCAACTTCAGAATCAAACGACGCACCGGAACATCGACGAGATGAACAGAGAGCAGTTGCCTATGCTCTTGCTTTGCCCCGACTTACGTTCGTCGATCGCTTCAAGCAGGTCTTCGTCGTCGATCGTGAAACTCACAAGCATCTTCGACGATGATGGAGTGCGACGATCGGCCATGGAGTTCGGTGCGTCTGCGCAGGAGAAGAGACTTTCAAGATTTTTGTGGATTTTGGAAACGATCGCAAATTGGAGGGAATATATATATATATAGGCGGAAAGCGGGGAGGAATGGCTATTGGCTTATTTTTCTTTTTTAAGAAAAAGATGTTGGATGGAGTTTTGTTATTATAAATTGAGATTTAATGGATCTGATAAAAAAAACCTTTTTAAATCCATTTTAAAGAGGATGAGAGACAAAGTGTCCATCGTAGAAAAAGGAAATGAACAAATGCTTGAGAGCTCATTATATGAAAAAGGCGATGGAAGAGATGATGATACTCCTGGGTATGTCACTTTTCAGTCGAAAAAACTAGAAAGATCCTTTCCCTTCTTTTTTTTGTGGAGAATAGATTGATTATTAGAGTTAAGTTTCCTTATTTGATTAAGCACATACCCAAATAATTATAAATTCACCGTTTCTTCATATAATATGTTATCTTAGTTGGTGGGACCCTTTTTCGTTTTTCGTTTTTTGTTTTTCTTTTTTTGGTGTTATGGCAGTATTTTGTCAGTATTGATTGTAAACTAAATGAAGATGTAGATGTTAAAACTTTTTTTCCCTCTTAACTGAGATTTTTTGGCATGTTAGATTGAAGTTTGTGGGATGCCAAAGCTAAGATTGTTTTAATACCAGAATTTTAAGTAAAATGTCAAAGTATAACTCATAGTTCCAACTAGAGCAACGACCAGAGGAATGTACCCTGGAGATTGAGCATCAACCCCATTTGGAGTATTACGAAGGTTTTTCCTGCATCCTCATTTGCTCAAGGAGAAAGAGGAGCATGCCACGACGGTAACTCTACAATACCCAAAACCTCTATCGGGTATAATAACACGCTATCATCTTCAGTTATGCAGTTAAATTAGTGCATAAGTTCCGCCTTGATTCATTTCTGATTGTCGAGTTTTAAGTCGGGATTGGAGCTTTGCACCAATATTTTCAAACTTGGGCCGGTCAGAGACGCAGTCAAATTGCCCGTTTGTGCTTCAGTGGGTCCAAACGGTTGGCCTAAGCGAGAAGTGCTGGTGGTAATGTTGTTGATTGCCCTTTTAACACATGAATCGTATCGTCCTTGATGGTAAAGCTGAGCGCTGGGGGTCCTTTGAGTTTGAGGGCTGGAGTCCTTCCATGTGCAACAGCAGCCAGAAGCCCAGTTTTTGTACCCGTAGGACTCAAAAACTGGGTGGATCTAATTTTGGAAGCCAGTTTGTTTCGCTGATCTAGCGATTGAACCGGATGTCAAACTGGTTCGATCTGATATTAGCAAAGGCCGTCCATGCATGTACATCCAGACTGATTTACTTGTGCTTCGTCTGTCGAGCAACCAATCATTTTTACTGTGAATTCTTGATTTCAATCTATTGCTGATGAAGCAACTGCTCTTCCTTAAGTCATCGAGACTAAGATGCCAGAAAAGAAAAAGATGTACCGAATTTCTTTGTAATCAACCAATCCCCAGTAAAAGAAAAAAAGGCGCAACGTAAGCATAATATTCACAGTTTGAATCGGGGTTGCCTCACAATCGCAAGCGATCACTCCAGCAAGAAGTCCTTCAAGATCCTTATCTAACCATCCTTAAAGAGTATGTCCTTGTCAGGGACGTCGATCTTCTTCTTCAACATGGAGACCTTTGGAGTTCAGGAGCATGTTCTTCTCGCTGTGCTGCTTCACCTCCTCCCACATCAGGTCCCTTTCGTGGAACACTTCCGGCAGTAACCCTCTCAGGACAACCATCTCCTTCCGAGAGTCTTGCAGGTCGTTCTCGGGCTCGCTTATCTTCTCGTCCTTCTCCAGCATCTGTTTGTTTTTTTAATCTTTTTTTTTTTTTGCGGGATTCCCATGACGAAGTCTTTCAGGAAGTAAACAAACGCTCAAGAGTGATAAACAAATACACGTAGAGGCCATCTTGCAATGAAATGTGACATCTTTATCATTCACACTGGTTGTCTTCAAAGAGTATGGGATACCTGAAGTTCCAGGTCCTTTTATCGTAGGCGATGCAAGAAAGATTGTCTAGTGCATTCTGAACTTCGTGTTTGACAATATCAACGCTTCTTACTGCTGTTGCATGTTATGGCTTTGGCGCTGCACAACTTCCAGCTTTTTAGAGCAGAGCTTCTCTTACAATAAGCTTGAAAGCTTGAGCTCGTCATTAAACTCTCTGCTTCAAGCTCTGATATCAAAATATCCTATGGGAGAACAGAAAAATTCATGAGAATCGTCTGTGGGGATGTTGTGGAGCAGTAGTTATGTGTGTCCATGGAGAGTAAAATCCTTCCAATTATTCTTCAAAAATAGAAACTGTCAACTGGATATTCAAACTAAAGTTGAATGTTGAGGATATACTATGAGCCATCATGCATTGGGCATGGGCAGCTGTACAACATGCATAACATCATCCATAGACCCAACAGAAAGCATTAAATGTGTAGGGAAGGGACAAATCAGAGCAAACTGAATGGATAAATAGAGAAGAAAGGATCCTATTGCGGGAGAAAATAAACGTGCAGCCGAAAAGGGTATGCACCTGGGAAATGATTAAGAGACATAAAGGGATTCACATACAAGTTGTTGCGCACCCAATCATGCGCAACTAAGCTTCCCTAAACGAAGGAAAAGAACAACAAAGGATTAGAGGCGGCAGAATGGGTCAGACACCCATTTTTTTAACTCATATTTAATGGGATGGATTACCTTCGGATTGCTTAAATATGGGTTCAAATGGATCTAATAAAATAAAGAATAACTAATAATTGGTTCTGATACGTCTAGAAAGAACCCACTTTTGACCTATTTATTCAAAAGAAGGTAATTTGGTCCGATGGTGCCACTTCCTCTGTCGGTCCGTCCGTCCGTTCTTGTGGTATAAATTGGGCTTTTTAGGCCCAAAGCAACATTGGCCTAACCATTTCTTGTATTTTTCTTTTTTCAATGTTCGGGCGTAAGAAATGATGGTGTTTAAAATCTTTGAAATGGAAAAGGTTTTACTAGAGTTGAAAATTTTCCATTCGATGCCTTATAGAAATAAGAAGAAATATTGGTTTTGGAGTGTATTATAATGCTTGGAATTAAATCGATTGCTTGTCTCTTATTCCATACATTGACATACTAACCATGGCAACAATAAAAGGACTTAATCGCGTAACTTTGTCATAAGCTAGAAGTTAGAATATCAAATTACATAGTCCCCTACATAATTTACAATTTGAGTATTTTTCATATCTTTTATTGCTTACGAGGGTATAAATTTATGTCATATATATATATATATATATATATATATATATATATATATATATATATATATATATATATATATATATCTTTCTAGACGTGGTTTCTTATGCTAAATTAGATAAATGTGGTGCACCAAGAGAGCTATAGATGTTTTCTAACACTTAATTCGTCGAATTTTTTTGTAATTTCTTGTTGCTCATTTTTTTCATGTTTGATTTGTTTTTAATTGTATGAAAAAAAATGTTTTTAATTGGTTAGTTTTTCTGACATGTCATTTTCCATATTTAAGGGAAATAATTGCTATGACCCCATATTGGATTGGATATAAGTAGATTTTAGGTCAAGTTGGATATAAGTCGCGAAAACTATATTGAATAAAGATGGGTCATAATATGGATTAAATTAGTCAATTTGGCTCAGACCCATTATTAATCCACTCAAATTCAATCGGGCTTATGACCAAACAAAAAAAAGATCTAATCGAACTCATTCTTTTCACAAGTCTAATTATTAGCAACAAACTTACACATTAGCGATCATTATGAGTCGAATATCGCTATGAAGAGGTTTGTCTAGTTATAGCCTTTCGATGGGCTGCGATGATGGGCTCGTCTGTCTCGGACCAAGCCTTAAGTGTAACCGCTAAGCAATATGACAAAAGTTTTGGGGAAATTTCTTACCAACGGCAGGCTCCCCTCCCCTTTTTCACACAAGGAGAAAAAAAAAAAAGAAACAAAATTCAAAAAAGGGAACCCGTCACACGTTCGGGCGACGAACCCCTTTCACCAGAACGCCCTCGTCCAAACTCAAAATTAACACCACCACGTGCGGCGACTCTGCTTTAAAGTGGAGGGTAGTTAAGACTTTTCGCAGAGAACTCGCCATCGCTTTCTTCTTTGTCCGCCCCGCTCCCGTTCGCTTCGGTCTCCTCTTTTGACCAAAGACCACCACCGTCGTCGTCGTCGCTTCCTTTCTCTTCCGCCCCGCGATTCCTGCGGCCAGCGGCGGCGGCGGCGCTTCGGACGACGACTAGTGCCTTGACGTGTCCGGGAGAACCTGGAGGACTCGCTGCTGTTCCCGACCTTGAATGGGTCCTCGGTTAAGGACCTTTGCTTGTATCAGAACAAGTTCTGTCTGCTCCCGAAGTGGGTTGGGGAGCTGAGGAGAGCTGAGGAGGCTGAAGACGCCGAAGTTCTTCGCGAGCGAGGTAAATTTGTTCCCTAACGAGTTGGGGAATTCGGTGGGGTTGGAGTGCTTGCAAGTGAGGATATCGCCTCCCTGGCTAAATGGACTGGCGTTGCATAAGTTGGAAGGGCTGAAAGAGCTCGAGCTCAGTAAGGCTCTGCGCCGGCCTTCGGTGTTTCCTTTGCTCGGCGAGATCGCGAAGCTCAAGTGTTTGACCAAGCTCTCCGTTTGTCATTTTTCAATAAGGTATGTTGTTGGAGTTACTGTTTTGTATGTTTAGTTTTGAAGTTTTTCTTTTTGTTTGATTGGGATTGAGTCATATACAATGTGTCCTGTGCATTGTGCAGTTCTGTGAATTAGTTAGATCGAGTGTTTGGGGACTGTCGGGAGGAGAAATTTGGTCTTTTAAGTTAGTACTCCGTTCCGAGGAGGAAGGAACTAAGTTTCCTGGGGCTTATACGTGGTTTTCGAGGACCATTTGACGGTCCTTTAGCTTTGGTGCTCTAGGCTGGGCATTTTTCTGTTCTCTGTCCTGACACAGGATGCATTTGGTATGTGTTATTTCAACGTGGCATAATGTGTACAAACCCTGGTGTAGCTCTTTTGGCAAGCAGTTTTCATGGTTGCTTTAGTTAGTTGCCTCCAGGAAGTTTGTATTGCGCTTTTGACTCAAGATCGTGCAGAGTTATTGTAAAATTTATAGATGGTGAAGTGTGCCGTTCATCTCTCATCTGAACAGGAAGAATTAAATTGTTAATCTTTCTTTAAGTCTTTTTCCTTGGAATGTTGTGATTACATGTCGACAAAAGTGGCACCTCTTGTTTTTTTCCTTTTTTTGTTAATCGAGGAACCGCCGGAGATCATTCTTCGGGAAAGGGGAAAAGTGCAAAAAAAGTCTTAAACCTTTTGTCTTTGTACCGATTTAGTCATGAACTTTTTTTTGGTGCCGATTTAGTCCCAAACCTTTTTATGTTGTGCCAATTCGGTCATTTCTGGCCAATTTTGGCCGGATTTTGCTAACTGAATGCCGGCTAACTAACGTGGCTCGATCGACGCCGATGTGGACAACTTTTAATAATATTTTATTAATTTTTCTTTTTTTCTTTTTTTTCTTTTTTTCTTCTCCTCTTCTTCCGGCCAGAGCTGATGACCGGTGAGGTCAACCTTGACCTCGCCAGCCACCTCGCCAGTGGCCGCGTGCTAGGCAGCAAGGTTGCCCTCAAGGCCTAGGCGGTCATGAGGGCGAGGAAGAAGGTGAAGAAGATGAAGAGGCCGAACTTCATGTGGCAGAGCATGGTGAGGAAGATTTGCCCGATAAGGAAGGTGAAGAACATGCTAACACACACGACGATGCTTTGAGCAGCCGAATGAATCTCCAAGGGGAATATCTCACTCAACGTGAGGAGGTGGCCTCAAGCTGGCCTTGTGCTGAGTTGGTGAGGCTCGCCCTCGCTGGCCATGGGCGAGGCTCGACCCTCGTCAAATCCGGCGAGGGCAAGCCTCGCCACCCAGGCCTTGAGGGTGACCTCACACTGGGCGGGCGAGGCTCGCCCTTACCAGATTTGGCAAGGTTGACCTTGTCGGTTGTTGCCTCTGGCTGGTTGCCGAGGTCCAGCGACCGACTGGAGGAAGAAGAGGAGAAGAAAAAAAGAAAAAGAAAAAAATAAAGAAAAAAATTCAAAAATATTAAAATATTATTAAAAGTTGTCAACGTCAACGCCGATCAGGTTACATTAGTTGGGTGGCATCAAGTCAACAAAATCCAGCCAAAATTAGCCGGAAATGACTAAATTGGCATAATGTAAAAATGTTTAGGACTAAATCGGCATAAAAACAAAATGTTTAGGATTTTTTTGGCACTTTTCCCCTTCAGAAAGTGGCACCTCTTGTTGATATGTACTCATTTTGGAAATTCTTTATTAATTAATTTATGTTATTTATGCTGTTTGGGATGGTGCATTGGCCTTGTAGTAATCTATTATTATCAAAGTTAGTGAGGGTTCAGTTTAATTCCTACCTTCCACTCTCCTCTACTCGTGAGTGTAGAAAGTAGTTGATATGGTGGTTTGTGACAGCCATCTTAATCTTTGCACCTGTCCCATTCAATATGACTAAAGTAAGCTTGAAATAGCCACTCCATGTTCTGATGCATGTTTTGAAGTTTGGATATCGGAGGTGAGGGGCTATTTCTTAAATTTCTCAGGCAACATCGTGTTCAAGGAATACTATGAACCAAAGTACATTGTATGGGAACATTGACGGAGCCAGGCTTAGGTTCTTTTTTTTTTTTTTTTTTTTGGGGGGTGGGGGTGGGGTTGGAAGTCATTCATGAACTATGGAGCCAAAAATCTTTTTGCAGGAAAAATTTGAATAAATTTAAACACAGTATAGTGGAATTATTTTTAGACCAAAAAAAAAAATTAGTGGAATTATTCATTAGTAAATTAAACTATACAAATCTCTTTGAAGTTTAGTGGTATTTTGTTCTTGAACTTTTCTGTATGATTTCTGTTTCAGTTATTTGGACATGGAAAAAAATATATTTTTGTCAACGACTACATATGATAATTATATATAATGTTAAAATTATGTCTAGCAAGAAATTTTGCACTATAGTATTAAAATTAAACAAAGGATGGATTCATCCATATATAAATAATAGTTTATAAGGATGGACAAGTTTTGCCTAAACAAGATAGATAAGCATACTTACAAAAGCGTATATATATCATCAATAGAAAATTATACTTATTCCACGAAAATTATAAAGAAGATAAAGATTGAATAACATATCAATAGACATTAGACAGAATCTAAGCAGATGTAATGTTAAATGATTACTAAGACATGATAAATGCAATTTGAGTTCATTATTTGATTTGCATCTTTCAAATAAAATGAAATTATATTTTAGTTACTTCTAAATTTCAGTACAGGTTTGATAGAAAACAACTGTTTTAGCTATAACTATTTTAAGTGAAAAAAAAAAGGCACACACTTTGTATGTGCAATGACTAATAAGCAATAAATAAACTAGACCTTTGTATAAATTTAGAGGAAGAAAATTCAGCAATTTCAATTCGATAATACAGTCAAACACTCTCATGTTGAAGATGACACGGGAGACGGTAAAAATGAGCCAAGTCAAGGAAGCTCATGGCAAACATATAATGTAATAAATTTATGAACCCGATTCAAGATCCAACAACAGGTTGACGTCAGTAGGCCCTCTTGAACTGGCCTCCATGCATAGCCTGCGAAGTTTGAATCTTCAGTTGCCTAGAAGACCAGTCTTCCGATGATTTATTTTGTGCATGTTCATGGAGAAACTGTTCGAAGATGCTCTGTTTCTATATTAGAATTGCACCCAGACCTTTTTTTTTTCACGCTAGGCTGTGGTATAATAGACATCTGTACTTTTTGTTCGTCTCTTTGATACTTTTGTAGATGAATGTCAGCTAGAGAAATTAACATGGATATTTTCTGTAGATTTTTGTTATTATTCAAGCGCAATAAGCTCCTCAGTTTTCAAATACCTTCTTGGATATCCTGTGATGTAGACGGGAAGGAGTTGTCTAATGATGATTATGCCTATTCTTTGGTTGAAATGGAAGTATATGAATCCACTCCAGGCGATGAAAGGACGATCTCTTGTAGCAGAAAGTTTTCTAAGAGATGCAAAATTGCCGATTCATGGAAGGAATGTAACCAAATTTGTCTTTTCCGGTGACGTGGGCGCGATTGCAAAAAGGGAAGATTCGTTCATTGAGGGAGAGGTCGACAGAGGCCCGTGGGAAAAGGAGAGGGTGAGGACAGAGGAGAAACTGAGATTGAGAGAATGCACACAAAGGGAAAATCGGCCATAAAAGGAGCAGAGAGCGTTCAAGAAACAGAGAGGGGAGAGAAGGAACAGAGACGAGAGAGAACGATCAAGGGAGACCCCTCTAGAAATTGGTTGCCTCTCCCTCGCCGGCCGTCCGCCATTCACTACCTGTCCTTCCCCATATCCGGCCACGAGAGTTCCCTTTGATTACCGACAAGGGAGCTCAGCCGAAAAACACAACCTGGTTTTGGTTCGTGCCGTGGCCGTTCCTCATCGCTACACCGCCCAGTTGAAAAACCTGTTTGCCCCTGTTTTTGACTGAGATAGTGCGAATTGGTTCATCACTCGCTGCAAGACTCCATCGCTGGCGTTCATCCTCACGGGCAATACTAATCAGAGCTTCCTCGTGGAAGCTTGGCCAGTAATCACGATCGAAATTCCTCCGCATTAAGGTAGGATTCGAAAATGTCCACCTTGGTTCTTCTGTGATTAAAAATAAAACTAGTGTCCCAGTGACGCTGGTGTGACGACTGAATAATGTAAAAGCAGTTGTTGACGATCCTACTGATTTGATGCCATGGAATCGAAACACTGATCTGGTTTTGTATATAGGACCCTCACCCGAGATGCTCACCGTATGTTCGACCGAAGGAATGCCTCTGACAGTTGATTTAATATAGTTCAGGTCAATCTGGCTATGATTTGTATGAAATAGATTGAGTTTGCTATGTTTTTGTGGTTTATTATTAGGAAAAAAAAAACCCAAACTTTACCTGGAGTGACACATTTATCTTAAATTATTTTTGGTGACACAAAAAATTCCAAAATTTGTCCACTGTGACATATTTATCCAAACTTTTTTTATTACACTAAAAACCTCAAACTTTTACCTATTTGGCACATTTACTTCAAATTTTTATGACACCAAAAACCCCAAACTTTTTTTTGTAATACCAAAATTTGAAAGTAAATGTGTCACACAGATACAAATTTGGAGTTTTCTTGTGTCATTGAAAAAAATTTAGGATTTTTTATGTCACAAAAAAATAAGTTTGGAATAATTATATCACATAGGCATAAGTTTAGGATTTTTTGTGTCATAATTTTTTTTTTGAATAAATATGTCACAGTAGACAAAGTTTAGAGTTTTTTTCTTTTTTATAGCTTTTATCCTTATTGTTGTTGTTGTTGTTGTTATTATTATTATTATTATTATTATTATTATTATTATTATTATTATTATTATTAGAACGAGTGAGGGTCACTGTTATGCATATTATCAAATCTCCAATAATGCAAAGTGCCTAAATTTGCCTTGGTAGTGCTTTGCACTCTATGTGCATTCCACATTGTTGATGCTCTGTCTTTGGAAGGCCAATGAGCGGAGAAGTTGATATGGTGGCATTCGTTGGTGAGAAAAATAGACTGGAGTATTTGATGCGTGCACAGATCTCAGATGATGTCGGTGTTGAGTTCTTGTTACATTTCCTTCTCCATATCCATGTTCTAGGCACTTCTATGAAGCGATGAATGTGCGTGTCGGAGCGATGGACCGTGGTGTTCCGATGATGGTTGACGTCGGTAGCTGGGTAAATGCCCAGGAAGGCTTTATTTGCGTCTTGGATGTTTTGATATAGATGAAGATGTGTGGTTGATTTTCTTTTAGTTTTTCATTTCTTGGTCTGGTTGAAAGAGGGATCTGGGAAAGAAAGGAGAAGCGCAGGGGTCCGTGGAAAAAGGTAAAAAAAAAATTATTGGAGGAAGCATAGGAGGATAATTACAAAATCAGAAAGTTAGGCAAGGGAAATTGCGCTTAATTAGTAAGGTTAAAGAGAAGAATGGGCTTAAGTGTTAATATGTTCAAAATGGGTCCAATAAGGTTGGGCTGAATCTATTTCTAGTAAATAGAGGTTAGCTTCGGCTTTAGAGAATTTGGGCTTGTTTGGATCTGGGCTGAGATTGACTTAGATGAGTTTTAGGTTTAATCCCGTTTTGGCAAATTAGGCTTCATTTGGTCTTGTTTTGAAAAGGGTTGAGAAATAGAGCCTAAGGCCCAGGCCCTCAAGGTTTTGTTTTTGTTACTCTTTGGAGCAGGCCTAAGGGGCCAGCTCGGGTTCCCATTTTCGAAATAAAAATTAATTCTTTAAAAATATATTTAAAAGATTTCGAAAAAAATGTAAAATTCAGACAATACTTTAGAGATCAGTGTTGACCTAGTTGTTATACTTTAGCATTAGATTTGGTTCAGTTTCTTTTTCAGCTCACATATAGTTGGATATTATAGTGAGTGTCTTAGTATATTAATCTTTTAGGTAAGAAATTGAATTTGATTTCTATTTAACTCATGGAAATCATGTTTTGGGGCTTATAACATACCCATATATATATTCTTTGCTCGACAAGTGTCTAGTTTTCATTTGCATACTCTTACTTTGAGCTTTTAAATACTTGAGTATTTAATTCTCGCACTTTTAATACATTGGTTGCTCTTTACCTCTTTAGCTTGGTTAAGGTAAGACTTAGGATCATAATAAACTCATTGAAAACCATTGGATGAATACTTGGTTACACCAAATGACATTTAGGATTCATAATTGGAAAAGAGCGTTTGATCATTTAGATGAATAACTCAAACCAAGTTAGAGGTACCGAAAAAGTACTAAATAGACTATTAGCATAATCAAGTCATTGAACCTAGTCAACCTTTGGTTGGTTGCATAGGAAGCAATACAAACTCTTATATCTCGCATAGTTTCTAACCAACTCCAAAAAATTAGTGGTGACTCCTATCTCATATAGAATCCTTAGGAATTAATCTGAACTTAAAATGGATCAAATATCACATGAAGTAACGGTTTGGGAAAGTCCACGCCTAATCGTTGGCTATAGGCTTGCCTTTTTGGGCTATACCTCTGTAATTTTTTCTCTTTTCCCCCGTTGGAAAAGGAAAGGTCACAATAACTTGACGATTCCACTAGGGAAGTTTGCTACCTAGAAATGGTTTTGGGTTGTTAAAGCTCATTGTACCTATCTATTATCAAAGAAATGTTAAGAAGGCATCTGCACATCTAACGGATTATGTAAGACATTGGTTACATAGGTATATCATGGCAATAATAATATGTTGATATGATACAAATCATAGAAGTTACCTGTTAACATTGGCATCCCACGTGATACCTTGAGATGTTACCATAGTCAACATACATGCTCTTTCCTCATCATCCAATTTGCAAAATAAGTAAGTAAGCCACGTTGGTCATTATGCTTAACTTTTACTAAGTGAGTTTTGTAAGTAAAATCACATCATGTGGCAATTCACTTAATGGAATACTCAAATTGAGCCAAATTTGGAAATTTGAGGATTGAACAAAAAATAAAATAAAATTAGGTACTCAATTGTAAAATGAACAAAAGTTTAGATAATTATATGTCATTATTCTTTCCTAAACAGCAATAAGAAAAATATCTCAAGAAAAATGAAGGTGACTAGAAGGTGGGTACGTCGGCAATAGTCATCCCAGTATCGGCGGCGGCTGTGGTACAATGGTGATCTCTGCCATTGCTGGCACGATGGTGATCTCTGCCATTGCTGGCATATCTTGCAAGACGATTATCTTAAAATTCAGTCGGAAGTCGCATAAAGATGCTTATTTCCCAGTCCCAATAATGGTGGTCAGCTACATTCATCAATAAAAAAATGTGCTAATCTGTTGGCAAGAACTTTACATGTTTGTCCACATTGAATGAGGAATCCAGCACCTTCTTAAGTATTCTTAATATTTATTTTCTTAAATATTTAGAAACTTTTAGTACCGTAACTGCCACGAAAAAGCATACGTTGATCGCATATTCAAAAAAATGCGGAAATCATTAGGATACTGGAAATTTGCTGATGCACACAAAGCCAAAATGCCACCAAAACACTCCTCTTTTCTGGATGCCGCAAAGAAAAGGTCCTTTGAATCAAAGGACAGCCAAAAGTCTTGATATGAAGAAAAAGGAGAACAAATCACGAAACAAGCACTTGTGAACAGAAAATATTTTATTATGATTTGTCTAACCTCTTATGTGCATCCTCAAAAGTCTCTTTGTTTAATCTTTATGGTAGGTGAAAGTCTTGGTCTTTATTTTAAAAATATTTGATTTCTACGCAAATGATCACGAAACTAATTTATTTATTTTTGCTGCTTTTTTCTGGAAAAGAAATCAAACTCATGTTGTTCACTTGGGTGGATTATTGGAAAGTAATTCCAAATAAATAAAGCTGGTGAAATTATGTCTCCAACTTGAGTTCGATGGATGAACCTGATCTGAGATTAATTGTTATTTGTGGAGGCTTGAATATTCCGAATTAGAGATTTCTTAGTTTGCTTTGATATTAAGACCGGTGCTCCAGATTGTCGGCCAAGCAGGAAAAAACAGAAAAGAAAAGTCATTGTGGACTTCGTTCAAATATATAAACGAAAATAGATTTCGGTATGGAAGTCGGTAAGAAATCAGCAAATTTGAAAGTCCAACGAGGACTTGAAGACTTTGACTCGGTCAACAATTGGTTGAAGAAAGATATGGAATTATTCCGTGTAGAAGTTGGTTCGGGTTCTTAGCGCAGGGTGCATGTACAATTAAATATGTACCCGTAACCGTGGGTTGCTGAGTTGGTCACTCAGAACGACGTGAGTTATTTTCATGGCATCGTTTTCGAAATTACATTTAAGGAAGACTAGTGTTTGTAATCGATTAAATCTTATGATGAGATTTGTTAATTCATTCGTGAGATTAAGAGCTTATTTCTTAAGGAATTGTGGACAAACCAAAATTTTTGTTCCAGAAACAATCCGTTTGATAAAATTATTTCATTTTTTTATTTCTGAAATAGATTTTTGTTCCGAAATAGGTTTCGAACAGAAATCAGAAGTAATTTTTTTTTTAATTTTCTATTTCTAGAACAAAAATGAGAAATAAAAATTATTCTCATTATTCGTCCTTGCTATGAATCGATCGTCCATCGGTCGTCGTCAACCACCATTTGCCGTTCGCCGTTCGTCGCCGCCTGCTGCTGGACATCGGCCACCGATGATCGTTGTCGGTCACTAGTTGCCAGCCACCGGTTGCCGATTACTGCCACCTCAGTTGTCGACCACCATTCGTCGATCGCTGGTGGTCGGCCGCCATCCGCCGGTCCCTGTTGCCGGCTGTCGGTTGCCATTGACCACTACCGGTCGCTAGTCACTAGTGGCCAGCCGTCGTCCGCCGGTCATCGCTACCCTGGTCATCGCCGCCCCAATCGTCGGTCACCAATTGCCATCACTATCGGCGCTAGTCGCCGACGACCACTATCGGTCACCACCATCCGAAAGGGAGAAAATTTTATGTCGTTATCAAACGAATTTCTATTTTGGGAGTAGAAATTTTGTATCATTATTAAATGGATATTTTTGCTTAGAAACTCATCTGGAAAAAAAAAATCTATTTCTCTTTCAAAAATCAATTTCTAGCCAGAGTGGTTCTCATTCGCGCTCTAGTAATCCAGGCATCAGTTGAGGTTTCTTTCCTATTAGCTCTTGCACTTCCAATGACGTCTTGGTCTTCCTGGGTTAATATAACTGCACAAATATACAAATGAATGGGGATAATCTCTAAATATTACTAAACAAGCTTTGCAGACAAAAATACCGCAACAAGATGGGCAGTAATGATTTGTTGAAGGGTGATGAGGTAGGAGATGATGATCGGGAATCACTTGATCGGAGCATTGTGATCCTCTAAACATGATCTTGCTGTTCACTAGTGTGATGCATAGTGTAATTTCCTGTATCTCCAGAGTAAAATAAAGCAAGTTGCTTAATAGATTAGTCGGTGTGCGACCCTCTTTTTGTTGTTTAGCCTGAAGCACTTGTTTTTGTTTTCCCTGTGGAACAGACAAAGTTAGCGGTTCTCGATGGTAGATGTATAACAAGTACTAAGCTGTCATTGCTGGGTGTATCTTTCAAAAAGTTTATCTTATTTGCCAGTCCCAATAATTATGGTCAGCTTTCTTTCTTTTCTTTCTTTCTTTTTTTTTGGTCAGAAGTGGTCAGCATGATGCATCACTAAAATATGAGATCATTTGTTGGCAAGAACTTCACATGTTCGTCCACATTGGAGGAGGAATCGAGCACCTTAATAAGTATCCATAACTCGAGGTATTCATTTTCTTAAACATTTGGGCAGTTTTAGCACTGTAACTACCACAAAAAAGCCTACTTGGATCGCATATTCAACAATATGCCCAAATCATTAGGATAGTGAGAATTTACGGATGCGTACAAAGCAAAAAATCCAACAAAACACTTATAAGTAAAAAAAATTATTAGGAAATTATGCAATCTGATTACAAATAATGCCAGAATACGTCCCATGTTGCACAAAGCAAATAGGTCATTAAGGGTTGTAATGGTTCTCAATTAATTTAAGCTTTGCATTGGCTCTCAAATGGCAAGAGAATAAACTCTCATGGGAGCACATGGTTAGGACTCCTACGATTCATGCTATAATCCATGCAATCCTAGACATAAGCATAAAAAAAGAATGTATAATTTATCTTTGACTGATCCTAGTTTTAATTATGTGTCTCAATTGCCCGCTAATCTAAAAAGAATACCCTAGGCTTCCTCACCCTATATTTTAATCTTTCTCTTCTTTCCAGATGCCGAATTCCCGAGGTGAATTATATAGACGGAAACATAACTTTCTGTTTTCTGTTTAGATGTCTTGGCTACTTCTATATCAATTGAAAATCCAATTTACCATCCAAGAACATATGTAAGGTTCTATTTCCTGCAGTGACATATTAGTTGATAAATACATATACGTAAAAAATAATAAATAATGATTAGTTACACAAAATATGTGACCAAAATTCTACTTATCCATATCTATAACATATGAGTAGTTGCAAATAACTAACTTGTCATATATAGATGCGTGCAAAAAATAAAAAAATAAAAGCTGTAGACTTGCGGAACCCGTAAACCAGCACGGCGGAAAGTTATTATAGGTCGCAACAAGGTTCCAAGTCCCAGAAGTTCGGGAGGTTGAGTACAGCGTAATGCCCAGCTCGGGTTCATTTCCACCATGTACCCATCTTGTACTCGATACCCCATGCCCTGTACAACATACCTATAGAAAGATGCAGGATATCGTGTACAATATTTCAATATATATATATAGGTGTCAATACATGTTCACGAGTCGTGTCAATTTAAGGTTATACTAATAATTAGGTCAATCAGAGTACGACCCTTTACTTATCATGTCATAAAAGCTCAACTTGAACAGACCCTGCGTAACCCATATAATTGTGTTTGAGGTATGCTATCATATCTTGTTGAATATTGTCACCCCTGTATATATTTGAGATCAAATTTTAACTTTCTAAATTTTCATATTGTGTTTGAGTCATGCTATCATATCGTGTTGAATATTGTCACCCCTCTATATGTACTAAACAATTTATAATTTTCTCTTTTCTTTTCAAAATTTTCATATTTAAATATGTAAAATGATAGAAGGAAGCATATTTAATGTTTGTATCCATCCTTAATGTTTTTTCAGTTAGGATTATGTTACCATTAGATTGAAAATGTAACTTATTGTGAATTTACTTGTACTTATGTTGAATGCATTAATAATTCCAATAATGACTTTTTTTTCACTTAATAAAAATTGGGAAAAAAAAATATAGTGGAACGTGTGGAACCGACAGATTCTATAGTGGTTTCAAGTCTCTAAAAGATAAGTTACTGGTTCAAGAACTTTGAATTGGTGCCTCCATGGTAGATTTCAGGGTAGAGTAATACCTTATCCATCCGGAAAATTGCGCACCTATTCATACCAACGGCGGGCGATGTAAGAAATGCAAATGAAAGTTATACAATCTGTATAGCTAAGGTTAATTCTAAAGAGGATAATTACACGTAAGAAAGGAAGGTATTATCCTTCCGGGGTATTTTGTTTTAGGTGCAATAACAAGAGAACCCCTTCCCAGCAATAAACATTTCAAGGCAACCCTTGGCTTTTCTTGAAAAGCGCAAAATAAGCATTAGATATCTCATTAAATTAGTCATCTATGCAAATCCTTTTTAGTACGGCACTCATTTTAGCGTTTAAATGATGATTATCAAGAAAAAAACGGAAAAGTAAGTAATATGCTGCTATCAATTAAAATGTAAAAAATCATTTCACTAGTACAGACTATACTACAATTACAAAAAATACTCTATTTGTCCTTCTTTTTGAACTTTTCCATTTAAAAACAATCGAATCCAACCCAAATACATAAGGCGGCCGAGTCATTTATCATTTAACCCCACGAGGAGTGTCCATGTGCTTTTCCCATATTCCAAGAATATAATCTCTAAATGTTACAAAACAAGCACTTGGACAAAAAGTATTTTATGTTGATGTCTTCGATGTGCATCCCTTGCCAGGTCTTGGTCTTTGTTTAATGTTTTTCGCAGGTGCAAGTCTTTCTCGGACTAAAAAGTTCTCACTTCTGCTTTAAATAAGATAGAACTGAGCAAAAGGACAAGAAAAATTCAATAAGTTCTGGACAATTTCAATTGTTGCTCATCAGTTCCAAAAGATTCAATTTTAAAAAATACATACACATTGATTATACACCGATGCATAAAGTGGGTACTCTACTAGTGTGTCTTTATATTCTTTGATTTAATTGAAGTTTCTTCCCCATTAGCTCTTTTTCACGTTTGCTTCACTCTCTCAACAAAGAAACTCTTTTTCACGTTTGCTTCACTCTCTCAACAAAGCTCTTTTTCACGTTTGCTTCACTCTCTCAACAAAGAAGGTACATGATATCTAGCAAAGTTTCTAGGGATATTCTCCAAATATTATGAAACGAGTACTTGTGGATGAGTAGTATTTTACTTTGATTTGTTTGATCTCATATATGTATCCTTGAAAGTTTTGATTTGTCTTGCATCTTTTTGGCGGGTGATGGTCTTGGTCTTCCTAGACTTCATAGTTTTCTCTTTCCTTTAGCTCACTATCACTTTCCTTCACCATCGCTTGTCATTTTCTACAACAGTTGATTCACCCATGGCCATTGGAGATATCTTTTTGGGTTCCTTCTTTCAAGTTCTACTTGACAAGTTGGCTTCTCTGGGATTGGACTATGCTCAACGAGAAGGAAGTAGCACCACCCTCCTCCATAAGTGGAAGGGGATGCTAGAAACAATCTATGCCGTGTTGGGTGATGTAGAGGATAAGCAATTGAGCGGTGACAATCTAGTGAAGCTATGGTTGGACGATGTTAGGGACTTGGCCTATGACATGGAAGACTTGCTCGATGATTTTGAGATCAAGGCTGCTCAGGCCAAGTCGGAGATAGAATCTACAACAAGTAGAGGTCAGTTGAAAAGAAAGTTTTCTTTCTTTAGCCGACCACGCTTACTTGTATCTAAAACCAAGTTACAAGAGATCAGTGGCAGGTTTGAAGAGATTGTCACCGCAAAGGCTCCCCTAAGCTTGATGAAGAATGTTGTGGACAGATCCCACTACACCAACAAAAGGCTACCCAGTACTTCTCTACCGGAATTTCAATTTTTCGGTAGGGAGAAGGAAGAAGCACAAGTACTTGAATTATTAATCAGTGACATCCAAAATTCCAATGCCACTCTGAGCATAATCCCCATAGTTGGGATGGCTAGTGTTGGAAAGACAGCCTTGGCTCAACGAATATATAATGATGCAAGAGTGAGTAGATATTTCGAGAGGAAAGCATGGGTTTGTGTTTCGGATGTTTTTGATGTTCTCGACATAACAAAGACTATTTTGCGGTCGGTCACCGGACTGCCCTGTGAGGACAAAGATCTTAATGGGCTTCAAGTAAAGTTGAAGGACAGTCTATCTAGAAAGAAGTTTCTTGTAGTTTTAGACGACGTCTGGAATGAGAAGTATGGAGAATGGACATCCCTCTTAAAGCCATTTGAAGTGGGGGTTAAGGGAAGTAAGATCATCATTACGACACGCAACCTTCCTGTTGTTTCCATAACAGGAGCTTTGCCATATCCATTGAAAGAGTTATCGATCGATAACTGTACCGGCTTATTAGCCTTTCATGCTCTGGGAGCAAGAAATTTTGAGAGGCACCCAAATCTTGAAATAATAGGCAATAAAATAGCTGAAAAATGTAGGGGTTTACCTTTGGCAGCAAAGATGTTGGGTGGTCTCCTACGTAATAAAGAGAATCCCGATGAATGGGAAGCCATCTTAAATAACAAAATATGGGATGCAATGATGGAAAAAAATGATGAGGTTCTTCCAGCTTTGAAATTGAGCTATGTCAATCTTCCTTCATATTTGAAGAGATGTTTTGTTTATTGCGCAGTATTTCCAAAGGCCTATGAAATTGATAGGGATGAGCTAGCACTCTTATGGATAGCAGAGGGCTTTTTAGATGGACAAAAAGCAAAAGAGAATATCTTGAGATTAGGACGGAATTACTTTGATGAGTTAGTATCCAGATCATTTTTCCAACAATCCAGTGTTCACACATCGAAGTTTTTAATGCACGATCTTTTGAATGACCTAGCAAAGTCAATTGCAGGTGCAACGTGCTTTACCTTTGGGGAGTCTTGGGAAGTGAATGATGAAGATGATGCCTCTTTCAAGAAAGCTCGTTATGCATCAGTCATGTCATCACTGCATCTTACATCAAGATGCTTGAGAGCATATGAAGGTATGAAGGTGCTAAGAAGTTTAACGGTATTGCGTGTTGGTGGGAGCTTAAGACAATTCTCTATTTCCAACAAGGTGCTACACGACTTGCTATCAAAATTGAAGTACTTAAGGGCATTCTCCTTATGCCATTGTTCCATCATAGAGGTACCGGAATGTGTTGGTGCCTTAAAACATCTTCGATATCTCAATTTCTCTTATACTCATATCAAAAGGCTACCTAAGTCAATTGGCACCTTATGCAAATTACAATCTTTGATCTTAAGAAGTTGTCAAAAGCTTTCTATGTTGCCTCCAGGTATTACAAAATTAGTTAGCTTACAATTTCTTGATATTAGAGATACAAAGAGTCTAAAAGAGATGCCGTTGAGTATAGGTATTTTGAAGAATCTTACTATCTTATCCAAGTTTGTGGTAGGTCCAAAGAAAGGCTCACAAGTAAAGGAGTTAAAAAACTTGTCGCATCTTCAAGGAGAATTATTCATATCCGAACTGCAGAAGGTGGAAAAAGTTAGAGATGCAATTGATGCTAATTTGTTTAGAAAAGAAGGCCTTAGCAACTTATTCTTGCATTGGAATGAAAATTTTGGAAAACTTCGAAATGATGAGCAAGAAGAATGGGTGCTTCATTCTCTACAACCTCACACTAATCTTAAAATCTCACTATCTCGTACTATAGTGGTGGAATATTCCCATCATGGTTAGGCAATCCATCTTATTCTAAGATAGTGTCTTTGTGCTTGCGGGATTGTCCTAATGTTACATCATTGCCCTCGCTTGGACAGCTCCCTTTACTCAAGGAATTATATCTTCAAGGTCTACATGCAGTAAGCATGATAGGCTTTGAATTTTGCGCAGCTAAAAGCCTTTTCCATCCTTAACAACTTTGAAGTTTGAAGAGATGTTGGCATGGAAGGATTGGTCTCATTATGCCGAGGGCCAAGAAAAAGAAGTCCCATTCTCCTATCTTCAACATCTTGTTGTCCGAAACAATCCTTCATTGGTTGGGACATTACCTTGTCAACTTGATCACCTCATAAAGCTTGAAATTCATTCATGCCCGCATATGAAAAACTCAACCAATGTAGTTTGTCTTCCATCTCTCAATGAGTTATATCTTGAGAATTGTAACAAAGAGATCTTAAAGAGCTTGGTCAAGCTAACTTCTTTAACCATTCTCAAAATTGGGAATCTTATAGAGCTTGTTTGCTTTGATCATGGGTTTATGAGCTGTTTGGTCAAGCTAAAGGAGCTTCATATAAGACAGTGTGACAAGCTAGCATACTTGTGGCAAGATGGAAATGATATGCGAAATCTTACTTGCCTTAAGGGAGTGATCATTGAAAGCTGTTCTCATTTCACAACTTTTTTGGCTAGAGATAAAGAGGCAGAGCTACCTTGCAACCTTGAAAGAATGGAATTGAGGAATTGCATAAGTTTAGAAAAGCTTCCAAGCAATATGCACACCCTCAGATACTTGGGCATTGATAATTGTCCAAAAATCACTGGACAAACCGTTCCTCGAGGTGACCCCAACAGCAATAACCCGATATCTCAACTTGAATTTTTGCGGCTTAGTCATTGTTATTTTCTGACATTCTTTCCGTTTACCAAAGGTAGACCTATTGTTCTAAAGATGCTTCATATTGAGGGGTGCGAGGGAGTGGAGTCGGTGGAAGAGGTCATCGTAAAACCGCTAGAATCTTTGACTATTGGCGGCTGTGAGAATCTTGGAACTCTACCACAATGCCTTCAAAGGCTCTCCAATCTAACTCATTTAAAGATTTGGAATTGTCCAACATTGGAGATAGAGGAATTCCCTTCCCTTCCCATCACCTTGTCGTGGCTTACACTTTGGAATTGTCCGAAGATAAAGTCACTACCAAATCAGTGGCACCATCTTAAATCCCTCCGTACGCTAAGAATTGGGAGTTGCCAAAATATCAAATGCTTCCCTCAAGGAGGTTTGCCTCCCAATTTGTTGTGGCTCATAATTAGAGGGTGCGAGAATCTGAAGCAGCCAGTGAGAGAATGGGGCTTGAACCTGCTTACATCCCTCGAGGAACTATCAATTGATGGAAGAAGCATGGGAGACAAGGGAGAGAATGTGTGGTTTCCTTCGGAGGACGAGGATGCTTGGAGTCTTCTCTTTCCTTCTTCGCTAACCAATCTTCAGATATTTCATATGAGGAATGTGAAAAGACTATCAAGTGGTCTTTGTAACCATCTCTCCTCTCTCCAATATTTATGGATTGTAGATTGCCCGAAGTTGAGGTACTTGCCGGAGGATGGCCTCTCTCCCTCCCTGCAAGAATTGCACATAGTTGGATGCGAGATCCTGAAAAATCGGTGCTTGAAACTCAGCGGCTACTATTGGCCCCTCATCCAAGAAGTCCCTGTCATCTACATTGAGAACGTTCGGGTCCAATGAAGTAAAATTGATATGCTTTCGCTTCATTTGTAGCTGCCTGATTCATTCCTCCATCTATAGTGAGTTTTCTAGGGTTCGGGTAAGTTTTTGGTTTTGAAGGCATCAATTTCTATTCTAATTCCACAGTTCGATGCTTAACACAAACTGATTTAGCTCATGAAGTTTTTTCGCATAAGTTTCTGAAAACCATCCACTGAAGGTGAGAGATTGACATCCAAAGGACGAAACGTTTACAGTGCTGCCTCTTGCTATGTTGATGAATTATCTTGAACTCCGCTTGCTGCCCAAAAAGAGTGCCTATTTTTGCACTTGAGTGACCAACCAAACAAATTGTGAATGATGCACTATGCTTTGCAAGAGAATCTCCAAGTATCATAGTGTTCCTTAATCTATTCCTCTACATTTTCAGCGTTTATTGTATGTTCTCTTCCCAACATCATTTTTTTTGTGCCCTCGGCTCATGTCCTGTGGTTGTTTTGCAGATACTTTGTGAGGATCATAAGCGAACGCTGCTGAGGTAGGGCTACCATAGTCAATTATATGAGTCATTTGTCCCAAATTAACAAAACACGAAAAAACAAGCTTTCGATTTTATTTGGTGCATCGAAAAAGCAACCTTTTTATTAACATATTATCAAAAAATCTGGAGAAATGCTGGCCCATTTCCTCACTCGAAGTTATATGCTTTTTCTTGATAAATTTCTATTTGGTTTCCCTAATCAAAGGATTCTGGAGGGGGTTGGGTATTTTAATACCAATGGTAGATCAAAACTGATTTTGGTTGGACTTCATTGTGATGTTAATGAGCAGTTCCCAAGTATCAGCCTAAAGGAGAAAGAGACACTCGAGTCTTCTGTTCATTCTGAGAGCCAGAAAAAGAAATTTATTGGAGTGTCAATTCACAGAAATTGTGCTACTGTCTTCGTTCCTCAAATGCCTCCTCGCACTTAGATATTTGACTTGTCTTACCCTCTGTGGCAGATTGTTTGCTGTTGTGGATGACATCTTCTGCTTGTTTCAAGGACACATAGAGAATGTTGCTCTTCTTAAGCAGCAATTTGGATTGAACAAGATGGCTAATGAGATGATCATTGTCAATGAAGTGCATAAAATTCTGAGAGATTGGGCCTTACCCTGCCGAGCAAGTTGTGAGAGACACCAATGGGAAGTTTGCATTTGTGCTCTTTGACAGCTCTTCGAAAACCACTTTTCTGGCTGCCGTAAGTAAGTTGCATCGTTTCAATCTGGGGCGTTGCTCTCTATTTCTTCCTCCCCTCTGATCTATCTAATCCTTCTGATCTCTTAGTCAGCAAGATGTTGATGGAAGTGTTCCTTTCTTCTGGGTAAGTGATGCTGAAGGCAATCTTGTTTTCTTGGACGGTGCAGATGTAGTGAAGAAGGGCTGTGGAAAATCTTTTGCACCATTCCCTAAAGGTAATTATTTTTACGGATTGCTGATGTGGCTTCACCGCAGTTTCCTCCATGCATCGAAATTTGAAAATAAGGATGAATGAATTCTGCTGATATTAAGCAGCGTTGATAGGAGAATGTTATATTATTGGTTAACAACATAGGGGAAGACTTATAGGAAGTAAAGATGTATAAGGTTTGGCAAGAGTTGGCAGGTGTTAAAATGGTTTTCTTCATCTGTATGCATGTTTTGATGTGCATTTTCACCTACAATGTTGCTTTTCCAATGGTTTTCTAGTGCTAAATCGTTCACCTTTTAACGTTGCCTTCTTTTCCAACTCAGGATGCTTCTTTACTGGCTGCAGAGGTTTGAGGAGTTATGACCACCCGATTAATGAGGTGAAGTCGGTTCCTAGGGTGGACAGCTCTGGCCAGGTGTGCGGTGCTACATTCACAAAATGGATGCGGAGACAAAGGAGTCCAGCATGCCTAGAGTTGGGAGTGCTGCGAACTGGTCCTCGCATTACTGAGTCTTATGGTTTATGGCCCTTTTTTGACCAGGCCATTAGCTATTGAATGGCCTTCTGTTGCGCACTTCAAAGTGGTTAAATCTATGGATGAAGTTGATTATCTCGAGCTTGAAGAGTGGAGTCCTGCTTGGGCTACCACAGAGTTGGAGAAAGCCGTATTGGGGGTATGAGAATCTGCCTCTCATACTCCGGGGTTGCTTTCCCTATCTTTCTCCTTGAAGTTTCCTGCCAGTTACAAGAAGGTGTATAGATATGGAGATAAGATTGAACACTTTCAGAAAAGGTGTTAGTTATCTCCTTATGCTGATGCACGTGGCCTCGAAGCTGGATCGAAAGAATTCGATAAGAGGGCCATCGTGGTGATGCATGAGCTACTCAGCTTCACAATGGAACAGAGGTTGGTAACCAATCATCTCGCGCACTTTTGACCAGAATTTGTGATGCCTCAGAAGCTGATGAGACTCTTGTTGAAGCATTTTGGCATCTTCTATGTCTGAGAGGGGGAAGAGGTTTATTGTGTTCTTGACGAAAGCTTATGGAGGTGCAGAACTGATTCAGAAATGTCCGCTGGTTATTTGAAAGGAAAAGGTCATAAGCCTTATTGGTCATAGAGAAAGGAAGAAAAAGATAGAAACTTTTACGGACTTATTGAATATAGCAGAAAATGATGTGCTTGAGGGTGGCCCTGAGGATGAAGGCATTCCAATGCAGCTTGACCAAGATGAAGCCATCAGTGAATTGGAGGATATCACAGGTGGAGACAGCTCCTTCATGGATATTAGTGAAATTGACCATGCATACAAGCCTCGTGATTCAATTTAAGGTCACGTGTTCTTGTTCAAGCTGTCAAGATAACTTGCTTTTTCGGTCTTTTTCTTCGCAAGTTCAAAGTTTTGAGCTTCTTTTGTCTAGATTTAATTAGACAAACTCGCATTTACATCTGTAAACACTAAACCAATATCAGGCTGATCCGGCTTATTCCTCATTTGTCCTGAATATCGCCTTTGAAAATGGGAAGACTCGTTCTTTAGTTTGAATGATAGATAGCTTTCCACAGGTTTTTTCGGTTCTTTCTTAGGAAGACTCGTTCTTTAGTTTGAATGATAGATGGCTTTCCACAGGTTTTTTCGGTTCTTTCTTATACCTCATTGATAACATAAATTGTGTTCAGGATTTGTTACATGGGTGATGCAGCCCACATTGAAGACCGGCTCCCTCGACCAAGAAAATCGGCCCGCATTAAAGCTCGACGAAACTGAGAAGCCATAACGACATCTCGAGTCCATCCCGGAAGCTTGAAAGACACTTGGAAGCTCGCGTGACGCATTTACTAGCTTATAGTTTCCATGCTCTTTTACTAGTTTCTAGTTCCTAGGCTCTTTATTATTTTTCTAGTTTCTAAGCTCTTTAATGCTTTCAAGTTTCTATGCTCTGTTTTTATTTCTTTGATGATATAAGCCATCAAATCCCTTGTAGAAGATAGACAACTTATGATTAATGAAAAGCTTTGCTTGAAGCAAGTATCATGAACCTTGAAGAGTTCAACCCTTGAAAACCTAGAAGAGTTTTCACTCCGTCCTTGAAGAGTCGGAGCTTTCGAAATCTGCATCCTTGAAGAGTTGCAGTCATCGATCTAGAAGAATCAGTGCCCCCCTCAACTTCCTTGGAGGCCTAGAAGAGCAACCAACGAAGTTCCTATCTTTTCCTGTTCTGTTCGTTACTTTCAACCCAATTTCGACTATCCTACAGTGCTTATTTCAGAAAACCCAAAACACAGAAATTGTAGATCCAGAAGTCTTTGTTCATTTGGCTTTGGAATCAGGTCGATCCGATCTGTATCGACAAAGATACGACTGTTCTCCTGAGCTTGTGCAGTGCTGAAATTACTGTTCGTCCCGTTTATTGTGCGCGAGTCACTCTCCCGATCCTATTGTTTGAGAAAGCCTCCCCTAGGCTTGCATCATTTGGTATCAGAGCTTTGGAGGAGAGGACAATGCCTCCAAGACAAGCTAGGCGTCGTGGCGGCAGAACCGTTCCCCTCAATGAATTGCACACACTCGCTAAGAATATGCAACAACAAATTGATGAATTGACGCAAGAAGTTCAGCGTTTGAGGGCTGAAGCAAATAATTCTCCACCCCGTTCCAGGACTGAAGATTCCCATGGTGACTCTTCCTCTTCGGAGAGTGTTCAATCTATTCACGGTCGGAGGCATGTTCGACATCGTTTACAACATATTCGTGAGCCCGATTGGGAAAAGGAAGTCAAGAAAGATGTTCCAGAATTTACAGGTACTGAGTCTCCTGATGAAATTGTTGATTGGCTAACACTTGTGAATGAGGTGTTTGAGCATCGGAATGTTCCGGAGAATCGTCGTGTTGGGATCATTGCTATGCGATTCCGAGGCAAGGCGATTGCTTGGTGGAGACGTGAAAAACAAACTCGCCAATCCGTTGGCAAAGCACCAATCACTTCGTGGAGAAAGATGGAGGGCAAGATTCACAAATATTTTCTCCCCAAAGGATATAAGAGAGAGCTCTACCAACGGTACCAAAATCTAAAACAAGGTACGCGAACGGTGGACCAATACACCAATGAATTCAATGAGTTGGTGATTCGTAACAATATCCAGGACCCAGAGGATGTGCTTGTGAACAAATACTTGAACGGTCTTCAATTTTACATTCAAGACGCCTTGGAAGTCCTCGACATTTGGGACTTAGGAGATGCACACCAACGGGCACTCAAAATGGAGCGCTCTCATTCTCGGAGACAGCAATCTGCTAGTAAGCCTTCTACTCAACCCCATGTTTTGAATCAACCTGCTACATCCGAAATACGTTGCTATTCTTGTGGGGAGTTGGGTCATCGTGCTAGCAATTGTCGAATCAATAAGAATCGACCAACCGGTAAAGCCTTTTTGGTGGATGATGATTCTAATGAGAATGCTGAGAATCCACTTGAAGAGGAGTTGAAAAATGATGAAGAAGCTGCGGATGATGAACAAATAGTGCATGCTGACACTGGCGAACTTCTTATGGTGAGGAAAAATTTTCTTACTCCTCGAGACGACACTGGAGATAGGTGGTTGCGTACCAATATTTTTCATTCTGCTTGCACAATCATGGGAAAGGTGTGTCAATTAATTATTGACTCTGGTTGTTGTGAGAATATAATTTCTGAAGTAGCGGCAAACAAGCTAAAGTTGGAATTAAAAACGCACCCTACGCCTTATAAAATGTCGTGGTTGAAGAAAGGCACTGAGGTAACTATTTCCAAACGATGCCTTGTTAATTTGTCCATTGGTTCTGTTTATAGTGACAAGATATGGTGTGATGTTCTACCGATGGATGCTAGTCACATTATTCTTGGTCGACCATGGCAATTCGATAGGAGGACTATGCATGACGGTTATCGAAATACATATGCTTTTGAATTTGGAGGCAAGAAGATTACGTTGACACCTAGTAGGGTGGGAGATTCTTCTGATGATGATGGCAAGAATTCGAGGACGAATTCTTTTAAAGATGGGGAGGATGATGCAGCCCACATTGAAGACCGGCTCCCTCGACCAAGAAAATCGGCCCGCATTAAAGCTCGGCGAAACTGAGAAGCCATAACGACATCTCGAGTCCATCTCGGAAGCTTGAAAGACACTTGGAAGCTCGCGTGACGCATTTACTAGCTTATAGTTTCCATGCTCTTTTACTAGTTTCTAGTTCCTAGGCTCTTTATTATTTTTCTAGTTTCTAGGCTCTTTAATGCTTTCAAGTTTCTATGCTCTGTTTTTATTTCTTTGATGATATAAGCCATCAAATCCCTTGTAGAAGATAGACAACTTATGATTAATGAAAAGCTTTGCTTGAAGCAAGTATCATGAACCTTGAAGAGTTCAACCCTTGAAAACCTAGAAGAGTTTTCACTCCGTCCTTGAAGAGTCGGAGCTTTCGAAATCTGCATCCTTGAAGAGTTGCAGTCATCGATCTAGAAG